>OX375809.1:3961806-5211806 GCA_947359405.1 Antitype chi | reverse complement strand
GTAACCAACTTATAATTTTTATTTACCCACCGCAATACAATTTCCTCTGGCAACTTCGCTCAAAATTAGTGATCAACAAGAATTATTATATCACTTAAAATACTTTGACAAAATAATAAATTACTAATAAGCTCATAACACAAGATTATTCATCCAAAATATAGAATATTTCTCTAAAACATTTATTTTACGAATGCGTGACTTCCTGACACATTAATACCATAGACCACAGAACACTATTACTCCTGCAATAGACTAACATTATTTGATATACAACCTAACAATAGGTTAGGCAGTTCTTTAAGAAGTTGAAGAGACTCAAGCGAAGTTGTGCCAAAGGAAAGTTTTGTTATCCTAAAACATCATTAAAATGTAAGGTGGCCATCGTGAAAACCATCATTTCTTCTCTTTGCTGTAGGAAACATGGGTCGCAAGTTTCACTTTTCTCATATTGATCGTCAACCGTCACTGTACCATAGATTAATTCTGCAATACGGCGTAGCTAGCGATTTCGGCTACGGTTTCTTTTTTTTCATATTTACTTTTGACACGAAGTACAATGATATAACCAAATTATAATCCATTTTTACCCACAGAGTTAAAATGCGAGCAGTCAGTGGGTATGGACAAACTTATCGGCGCGCTGCACGGCTCGCCACTGCTGGGCCGACTGCCGCGCGTGCAGTCCAGTGCCAGCACAGACTCGGCAGTACACTCCATGTATACACACAGGTGAGGTTTCTCAAAACAAGTATCTTCTAGAGGACAGGCACTTCAAGGATCATGACCAGCTTCCAGTATCTTTAGGCATTTCGATTTTTTTTTGGAAAGCAAACAACACAGTTTTTAAATGTCTCAGCATGGTCTAACTTCACATCTTTCGAAGGCTACCAAAAGTCGAAGAATACACTATGGGTGCAAAGTCTATGTCAAATTAGAAATACTTATAGGGTAATTCTTCAGATTTGGTTTGAGAACAGATTGTTTGGTCACTTACACTGTTGGAACAGATCGTGCCTCATCTTTAGAATCTCGTCTTAAAAGCTTGGTGTATAACCTCAATTCTAAATACTTAATTACTTTTGTTTCGTTGTCATCTATACGGAGCGGAGCGCGCGCTGCAAAGCTCGACGTATACCGTCAAACGGGGTGAATAGGGATGCATGTGGATGTTATCCAGAGGTGTACCTTTAAACTATAGTACACCAGTTCCATATAATAAGGAGCCAGCCCATTGCCATCAACTGCCATCAACTTGCATTGCCATCAACTGGTCACAAATCCAAACTCCGGGCTTCTACTGAGATATTCCAGATAGAAAAACCCAAAAAAAACACTTTGCCTGACCTGGGAATCGAACCTAGGACCTCATGCTCATCAGTAGCGCTCGCGACCACTAGACCAACGAGGCAGTCATTCAATTCAACAACTGGCTATCTGTGTTCATTTAACATTGAAATAATATAATTTTTTGCCAAAAAGGACTCTAATATTAAGTACATAACTGTATTATAATTAACGATAAAGTGCCCTAGTTGGCAACAAACGATATTATTTTAAAATCTATTTTAATGCTTCGTCCCGATTCACCCCTGCATCCTTATTCACCCCGTTTGTAGATTCTTCTTCTACTACTTATTTTGGTGATTTTGATCTTCGTTTGATTGTTTAGTTAGGTATGCTGAAAGAGCTTTCTTTAAAAATAAGCATCACCTCTGCACAAATTTTTCTATTATTTTCTTCTTGTCTGTTCATATAAAATGTGTGTGTACATCATCATTATCAGCCTAGCATTTTCCCAACTATATTGGGGTCGGCTTCCAGTCTAACCGGATGCAGCTGGACACCAGAATTTTATATGGAGCGACTGCCTATTATCTGACTTCAACAATCCAGTTACTAGGTAATACAATACCCCTTGGTAAGACTGGTTGTCAGACCTGACGACCCGTAACGACTGTCAAAGATCCACAAACGACAGCCCGGACCAACGGCTTAACGTGCTTCCCGAGGCACGGAGGGGGTATTGGTATGTAAAGATGATCACCCATCCACAGACCAACCGCGGCAAGCGTAGCTTAACCTGATCCATCGACCCGTGCGGCTAATATTACTTAGTCACAAGATGGCTAAATAAATTAATAAATACTTTCTTTTGTTACAGTGTGTACAGCAGTCCATCAGCCAGTCCCCGCGCTTCCCGCCACTACACGCCGTCGTTGTCCCGCAACAACAGCGATGCGTCGCATTCCTCTTGTTATTCATACAGCTCCGAGTTCTCGCCTACGCATTCACCAGTACAGGTAATATAGACCTAGCTAGACAATAACCTAGGAATAAAACTTCAAAAATAAATAGAACATGTAGCACAGACGAACAGGGCCTGCAATATCTACGTAACACTTTTGACACATGATCAGAGATCGGATAATCGGATGTATATTTACCTAAAGTTGAGATGTTGGCTAACATGGAATGCGCTTTTGTATCGAAAAAGTCTTAATTTAGGTAAGTAATTTGTTTATTTTTTGTTTTAACTAATACAAACCACCCGTCCTCCAGCACATACACATATTTGTATCGGGTTAAACATTAATTTTAAATTAATAGACATCTGAATAGTTATGCAATCCAAGAATCCCGGTTTTTAATAAATATTACAAATAATTTATAAAGCCGCTTCCATACTTTCATAGCTAAAAATTGTCTTGAGATAAATATGCATCCGAATATCCGATCTCTGCACTTGATCCATCTTCTCCGATGCAACATCAACTATCTACATAATTTAAAGTTACCTTCGATTTTGCATCACTGTCAAAATCACAGTGATCTTTATTGTCGTTACGGTAAGGTTGTTGTTACTGTGCGTTTATAGAAAAGAACCAGTTCATATATCAAATTAATTTTCATTCGAAAACTTCCATCGATTTCTTATACAACGAGTAACATAATTAACGCAATACCTCATACATCCCAATTAGAGTATTGAGTTAAAAGCATAATACGACCCAAGCATTACTTTATGCATTTAAAATTGAGTCTTATTTCTTCTGAAATAAGATTAAATTTTCTTTGGCTCAATCAGTGGCAGGTATGGCAAAATACATAATTTAAAAAAAAAACTTATATTAAAAGTTACTGAAATCGATTCAGTAGTCAATTAGGAACAAACTACTTTCAGGTCTTGCGTCTATTCTGTTATACCTTGTATATCTGATGACCCTGATTACGTCTTTAGGTGACTGTTCTTTTACTAACACAATGAGACACATATTTCTCTATTTTTAATGGCTTATTTGCGGTTGTGTATTGCATAAAAAAATATAGATATATTTCTCTGCTCATCTTTATAGCTTTTGGTATACAAATTCTAACTCCAATTTTTAGTCCCAAACAGAGTAGGAATCCACTGGGATGTTATACATTACTTCATTTGCAAAATATCCCAGATCTTTAGCATCTATCTAAACCCAAGCGTTTGCAACCAACAGGGTCGTCACCCACACGTGATGTACCGCGAGGCTGCGGCGGCGTATGATGGCACACACGACGACGAGCCCGACGCGCCTGAAGACAGGCTGCATCACCATCAGGGCATCAGCAGACAACAGCTTATTAACAGGTAACCACTTCTACTTAATTCAGCAGAAAATTTTACAATTTCGCTCTTAAAATATGGCGTTTCCACTTCCCAGTAATAATTTGAGTCAGCCGTGTAAAATAATGACTGGGTTCAGCTTTTTAACTCTGAACCACTGATGTTACCTACTAAGAAAGGCCTAGGATAACCACTGAAGGTTTTCTTACCCTCCACTGATGATCTTGGCACGATCGCTTTAAATGCGTTTTGTTTTTCTACAACGACTTTCAAAAGAATTAACATAAGCTTTCCGGTAGCTGTCAATTCAATACATTTGAGTAATAGTACTTGAGCTCCCTATCAGGCTTAGCATGACGCTTCCTATTTCTACGAAGAATAGACAGTGCTTTTTCTATACAAAGTCACATTTCGTTTATCCATTTTTGACATCGCTCTGTAGATATCCTTTCTACAATCTGTCATTTTGTCTTTCGTTTCAAACGAGCTTTGTCTAGGTCCTTTTATGTGTAGACTATTTCAGAAGAATGACTTCTTCCCAAACTGTCAAAATCACACTGACAACAAACTTTCTACTCGACGGCCACAAAGTATATACGATTATCTACAAAATCATGATTCGTTTAGAACGCATAACTGAGATAATTAATAGAAAAACATAGCTATCTTCTCCTATTATATATCATTTAGTTAGTAGTCATGTCTATTCTTCTGTCGACAAATCGGTGCTCGTGCTAAGCCTGCTGGTGGTCTTTTCCAGTTACGCCTTCTGATGAGATAGGTGTTACTGATTTGGATAGTTAAAAGCGTGGGGTCACACCACAATTACTATGTCCAAAGTCATATTATTATCTTGAATGGATGTCCAAATTACTCAATTTCCGAAGCCTATAATGTTTCCACTGCTGGGACACAGGCCTCTCTGTGAGAAGGGGTGGGCCATAATCCACCACGCGGGCCCGGTGGTGGTGGTCACATGTCTTTAAGTTTTTGGTTTTAAGACATGCCGGTTTATTCACGATGTTTTCCTTCACCGTTTTGAGTCGACCAAAGAAAATTTAATAACGCGTTGTTTCTTTGTCAAACAGTCCATGCCCCATCTGCGGAGACAAAATAAGCGGTTTCCACTACGGCATCTTCTCGTGCGAGTCCTGCAAGGGTTTCTTCAAGAGAACAGTCCAGAACCGCAAGAACTACATGTGCTTGAGGGGGGGCAACTGTCCCGTTACTGTGACCACGAGGAAGAAGTGCCCTGCTTGTCGGTTTGATAAGTGTCTGGGATGTGGGATGAAGCTTGAAGGTATGTGGTTGTTGAAAACTTGTGTTTTTTAAAAAGAACGTTTGCGTTTTTAAAGAAAACAGATGATTATATTTGTATAAAAATATCTTTTATTATTATTTATTTCTTTATTTCCAAAACACTTCAAGTATTACATACGTGATTTAACCCACACAACGAAAACCTCTCAGGGTTTATCTGTTCATGGCGAGCCACTCAATTCAATAATAAAAAAAAAATAACAATTGTACACGACAGTTTGAAAAAGAATATGACACTAAATATAATATTGAAACAAAGAAAAATCAACAACAAGCAATATTAACTACATTACGAAATAGAAATTTACAATTAGTACAATAATATTTAACACTTAATTTTTTTTACTTATTTTTATTCCACTTATTTACATCATGCTTATTTCAAATTCCGATCCCTTCATACATTATTAATAGCACCTAATATTATATAATATAATATTTTTCAATAGCGCCGTTTCCTATTGAAATTACTACGGTAGCTAAGTTTTTCCCTTTATATATCCCTCCTGAGATAAATCTCAGGAGAATCTCATTCGCACAGATGTCAAATATCTCGGTGGGATTTCATCACGCTCCGGATTTAGAAGCAGCACGGAGTCTGGATGTGTTTCCGGTTAATGTCAATAGTCTCGCCTCCTGTTGCATGTGACTTAAAAATACCTATACTCCATTTGAAATAAGATTAGACATTTATCTAAAACTTTTTTACAGTCCGATCAACCGATTTTGACTTCTATTGCGTTGTTGGCATGACAAATGGCAGCTGCAGTAAACAGTTGGTATTGTAACTACTTTTTGCTTTTAATGCCATCCTTATGCCTACGGTATAGAAGTCAGAATCGGTTGAACAAACTGTAAAAAAAGTTTGTTTAAATGTCTAATCTTATTTCAAATGGAGTGTAGGGAAATGTGGGTGTACTCTAGGTACACATCTGCCCCACCCTTCGGGGAAACACGGCGTGATGTTAATTGTCTCTTTCCCTTTCTGTGCAGCTATCAGAGAGGACAGGACGCGAGGCGGCCGCTCCACGTACCAGTGCAGCTACACGCTGTCGGGCGCGGCCTCCACGGGCTCGCTGCTGTCTGCGCACGCGCCCACCACGCTGCGCCACGCCTCCAGCCTCACTTGTGTGAGTTGTGTGTGATATATTCACGTAGATAGGACTGAGAACATCTATGATATAAATGGCAGACAGAAAATGACAATGTTAATTTTATTTCCCTCTCAAAGTACAACTAACTTAATTTATGAATTACAATTTATAAAGAAATTTGATGGTTGCACAGGCAGCACATAATATATATGATCTATCAACTTTCAAACTAAGTCAAGCTTGTATTTTGGGACGCGCAACTTATTAAGGCTCGCTTACACGAGCAACTTCCAGCAATTTAGGGCAATGGCAACATGTAGCAACCTGTTGCCGGACATACGGCCACACAATATTATGCAATATGAAGCAACTTCAAAAACTAGGCAATACGCCCCCCGCCGCCTCTGCCTGTTCCTCTAGCAAAAACGAGGCGTAGTTATACGTACAAACGAGATGAAAGAAAATTTTGTAAAAATTTCCAAACCGAATTTGGCAACTCATGAAATATATGGAGCAATCAGAAGCTATATTCCCGAAACATTTCTGCAATTTAATGTTGTTGCTCCAGATTGCTCCACTTAATTGATCCAGATTTATCAATTAGTGTTGCCGAGCAATAATTGCTCAAAAAATTGCCCGTGTAAGAGCACCTATAGACCTATGATTCAGTACATGTCTCTTGTCTGCCTGCGCAGGCGGCGCCGCACAACGCCCCGCCCCGCCCGCAGTCCCGCGCACGCGTGTTTTAAATAAAGAATCAGTGCGACCACAGCCGCCGTCGTCTGCCAAATTGCGCTTTTTTGAATACAAAGCTTAAATAAATATAGTAGTAATACATGGTATGACATTTTCACTAACAAAAGTCTGTCACTAAGCGCTGATTTTTCAAAAGCCAGTTAACATGAATCTGAGGAATAAATACGTCAGTACAGTTTGACAGCTTTTATATAAAAAATATACCAAACTGTCAAATTTATTTCTCAGATAAAAGTTATCTGACAATTGAAAATTTGCCCTTAGACTGTGCCTTAGACAGATTAAGCAGCGGTCCCAAACTAGGCACCCTGTATACCAAACCCTTAGTAAACCAAACTCTACAAAAAGTTAATAAGCTATCGTAATTTTCCCTAATATAGCATTTAAATTTATGTGTTTGCTTACAGGTAAATGGTCCCGGGTCATACAGCAGCAGAGGAGAGTCCAGTAACAGTCAAGTAACACCAGATATACCGCCGTTATTGCAGGTAATATTACTTAAGACTTTATAGGTAAACGCACACGATTTGTAATCACAGTTTTGATGTTAGACGCAATATTACTTTGTTTTGGTAAGATCTGGTTTCCTGGATAAATTCTGTGTCTAGAACTTTCCAGAGTCCATATTGTACAGACGCCAGCAGGTCAAGCTATCCCAAACGTCAAATTTTCCCAATTGAACATGAACCTTATATATATTGTAATAAAGTTGAAAATCTATCAAAGAAATTTGACAGATTGCGGTAGCTTGATTTGCTGGCGTCTGTACATGAATTCTCTTTGAAGCAGTTACCTATTCATCATCTAGCTCTCAACAGCCAACAACAACATTTTCTCATACACACTTAACAATGCGTCACGTCCGCGCTATTACTTCGTTTCCGCTTAGCATTCTTTCTGACTTTCCCTCCTTTTTAACCAACTTCAAAAAAAGGAGGAGGTTCTCAATTCGACTACATATTTTTGTTAGCTCAGAACTTTCGACTGGGTAGACCGATTTTGATGATTCTTTGATGATTTGAAAGCTGGTGCTTTCCGTGTGGTCCCATTTAAATTTCATATAGATCTGATGATGCGTTTTGGAGACAGACAACGGCACTCTTTAAAAAAATTGACAGCAAATTAACCGCGATTGCTGCTATCGTATAAATATGCATTGGTTTTACCCCAAGGATGATAAAATTTCGAATTGGTGTGGGGTAGGTACTATAACTAAAAAGTGAAAAATGTAAACTTTTCCAAAAAAAAAATCAACCGTCTTCCAAAAAAACACTGCAAAGTAAAAAATTAAAATACATATCTAAAGTCACCGACTTCCGAAATTAAAGTTATTTTTCGCTTTAGTGTTGTTTTGGAAGTCGGTTGTTTTTTTTTTAGAAAAAGTTTTTTCCCGACTCTTAAAGGTCCTAGCGTGATGTTAAATACTATATAACCTTCCTCAAGAATTGGGCTATTAAATGCAAAAATATTTTTTCAAATCCGACTGGTAGTTCCAGAGATTAGCGCGTTCAAACAAACTCTTCTGCTTTATCATTCGTGTACAGTTTATAAACTAAACCATCATAATTCCACAGGAAATAATGGACGTGGAACATCTCTGGCAGTACAACGAGTCTGAACTGAGCAGGCTAGGCAAGTCTACCGGTGGAAGTCCCTCAGCCAACCCCCTGTTAGCCGCGAGCGGGATCACCGCACATAACTCCAGCCCTGACTTCCTGGCTGACCTGTGTAATATAGCTGATCATAGACTGTACAAGATTGTGAAATGGTGCAAGAGTTTGCCGCTCTTTAAGAATATTTCGGTGAGTATTTCTTTACGTTAAAATTATTTTGTATTCTTGAAAAGGTGCGCAATTTGAAGCGTGGTCGTTTTTAGCTATGTTAATAAATCACTCCCCTTTTCGCTCCGGAATCGGCAAACTTAGTACTTATAGGACGCCCTAATAAGTAGCTACATGAGACGGTAGCAACATCTAAATCGCCTGAAGCGAACTGGGCATCACACTTACATCTCGCAAAATCCTGCATCGCGCAAGCAGAGTGAACCGCGCAACTACTCAACCAGCATACAACGTCTCGACATGAATCGTCGGGCAGTTGCCCACCAGAGACAACACTCGTCTGGTCGGAGTATCCTACCTATTCAATAGAGGATGAGTGAACGAAAGTGAAAGTGAAGGATGAGGGAGTAACCGTGTTCCTCATACCTATATGATATAACTCTACGTCCAAGCGCATGGTGTAGATGACAGTAGCAGAGGACCGAGTTAAATGGCGTGCGCTTGGAGAGGAGCAGGAGTCTCTGTCTAGCAGTCAAACTGACAGGCTGATGGTATTGATGAGGTCCATAACTCCATCAAATCTGAACCAATTTTGACAATTCTTGAAGAACGTACCTCTTCATAAGATTTTATTTTTTATCCACAGATTGACGATCAGATCTGCCTGCTGATCAACAGCTGGTGCGAGTTGTTAGTACTGTCGTGTTGCTACCGCGGTGTGAGTACTCCGGGGGAAGTGCGAGTTGGAGGAGGACGCGGCATCACGCTGCACCAGAGCGCTAAGTAAGTCCAATTTAGATGCTTTCAGAAAATGAAGTTTAATGCTTACACGAAACGTTTAGTTTCCACGTCGGCTTATTGGCTTAGTGCGTATTGCACTTTTCTATGAAAAAACAGATATTTTTTTGTAAAACCGACGAAAAATTTCTTCGCTGGGGGGTCTAGAATGGTATGCTGAATTCATGGTTAAAGTTTGCGCACTGAATAAAAACTTTTCCTGTATAATTTTTATTTTCTACCTATCTAATGCCATATCAATTTGTCTCCAGACTGGGTCTAACGCCGTGTATCGAGCGCATGCTGAGCTTCACGGACCACTTGCGGAGGCTGCGCGTCGACCGATATGAATACGTGGCGCTTAAAGTTATCGTACTACTCACTTCAGGTAAGTGCGGCAGCATAATTTATTTGAGTACAATCTGGATAAAGTTATTTTATGAACTACTTACTTCATGATATGTACTTAGTGCAACGGTAATTATTTTATCAAAGTTACGAAGTTTGTAAGGAATAAAGTTTGGAAATCAATATTCGCTCATTAATCGACTTCACAAAAGGAGTAGGTTTAGGTTTGCGTCAATTGTTAACCGATAAAAAAAAATAGTTTAAAAAACTAAAAAACACGCTTTAAAAACCAAACTAAAAAAGGAGAAAATAATTTAATTCAATTAAAAAGCGTGGGGTGCTTTTTGAGGTATTTTTATAATCAATTAATGTCAAGCACCCCACGCTTTTTAATTGAATTAAATTATTTTCTCCTTTTTTAGGTTGGTTTTTAAAGCGTGTTTTTTTAGTTTTCTAAACTATTATTTTTCTGCTAACTAAAAAACGTGTTTTTTTTTTCTCATTTTTTTTTTAATTATTAAATTGTCATCGGTCCTCGACAAGTTTACAAAGTTTCAATGAAATCTGACCGTTTAAAGTGGGTCAAAATCGCGCTCAAAGATTCCGTTACATACATACAACCCGAGCTAATATACCTTTAACATAACTATGATAATATAACTTTTTTCTTTTGGTGTAGGAAGCTAGCGCGGTGGTCGCATATAAATTTTTACATCTATGTTTCGGGGAATTGTTGAATTAGCTTCGACGTATTTAATCGAACTTGTGTATGTATCTTGATGATGTTATATCCTTCCTGTCATTGTTGTTTACATAGCTAGCACACGAATTGATGTGGGGTAGGGTAGGCACTAACTAAGAAGGAAGAAAACCGAAAAAAAAATACAACTGGCAAATAATTATAAAATTACATTTCATCTTAGTGTAAAGTATTCTTATGGTTACCCTTCTTGGTCTAGGTTTGAAAAATTAAAAGATTAAGATTATAAGTACTTACAAAAAATTGGCTCAGACGCCAGATTTGAAACACTGAACATCTTGTATATGTCTCTATGATGGGAACCGATCAGTTTTCCGATTTATTTTTGTTCGAATTTAATTTTACCGAAAACTATGATATATATCAACTATACCTGATTGCATGCTGCATGCCTGCTTGCATGCTGAATGCCTGCTTGCATGCTGCATGCTTGAAGCAAGCATCCTTGTTTGCATGCTTCTTACTGGGACTACTTAAAACCGCTTTTGTTCATAATCAACTGTTTTATTTATTAAGTGCCATTACATTTAAATAATTAATTAAACAAAACAGTGGTATAATGAATGTTCGCAAACAAATGTTATTTCGGCTAAATGTAAATTCGGTAAAAAGTTATTCGACCAAAAAACGTCGGAGTAACAAAAAAAAATCAAATTTATAATAGGTCAACTGATACAGTGGCAGACGTGACTTCGATGAAGTAAAAACAAACGAAACTATTATAATTGAAAAGTTTTAGGTGAAATGAAATTCGGTCAAATATTTTTCTAACTTATGATAGGTAACTCTCTGTGATACTTAATACAACCGGAATAGAAAATAAACAAAAGCCTCTTGTTCTTAGGCATAGACGAGGTGTTTAATTCTCCCATTTTTTTCCTCAGACGCCCCAGACTTACGTGAAGTGGAGAAAGTACGAGCTTCCCAAGAAAAGGCGCTGGCAGCACTACAAGCATACATCGCGACACACTCCCCTGGCACTCCAGCCAAGTTCGGAGAACTGCTCCTGCGTATACCTGAACTGCAGAGAACTTGTCAGGTGAGAACTACCTTATGATTAAGGGATAAGGCTCAATTTTGGAAACATCTGAAATGAGCTTTACTAATAAATGGGGACATTTCAGAATAGACTTTTCGTTCTCGAACATAAGGTAGATATTCAAATAGCCGCATAGTCGATCTAATTAGAAGTCGAGTCCTGTCGTAGTATGGATCCCACAAATATAAATTTCATAAATCATAGGGTTCACAATATAGACTCATCAAATCTGTATTGTTGCGCCACTTCTTCCCAGCTAATGCACTAGGAAGTGGTGAAGGGTGGGCGTTTTTGGGGGACTGTCTTATATATTTTGACATTCGAAAAGTGCTGATTCTCAGCCTGATTTGAATAAATGACTTTGAAGACGATGCTTGAGTTGTTTTATGCAGACATAGTCCGTAGCTATAGCATTAAAATAGTATCTAGCATGGTATAATAATATACTTCGCCAGGTATAGCATTCCGAGACGCAGTGGTCACGTGGGAGACATAAGTCTACGTCATCACCGCTGTGTTACGAGTAGTGTGTACTAATAACTCCCCTATCACCTTTATTACCTGTACGAATCCGATAAAACAATCAGGTAACAATTATGTCGGTATATGTTTAAATTGAATTGTTTCGTTTGATTAAATAACCGAGATATTTTTAAACAGAATGGCCACTGAAAATATTTCTATTATTTTGTGTTTTGCTGCAATGGTTGGCAACTGGATAGTGACCGTGTGTTTTTGACTATAGTGCCTAGTATGCATTGCACATAAATCATGGTTTCCGACACGCTAAGAAGAAGAGCCTTGCCGAACCCAATTAAACGATATCTATTGTCTTTCACAGTTCTTCATGCAAGTCGGCAAAGAAATGCTGAACCCAGCCAACAAAGGTAAAGATGGCGACGGACCAAGCTTCAACTTACTCATGGAACTGCTGCGCGGCGACCATTGACCTTGACCTCACCTCGACCTTCAAGGTCACCTCACATGGGCCTTCAAAGGTCACGAACTTCATACATTGCTCAAAAATATATTAAGTGAATTCTCTCTACTATGACATAAGGGTTGAGTTGATTTCAATCCTATATTTTTGTATTTTCATCAGTCATTCAATGATAAAAAAGTAAAAGTCTGCGCTCCTTTCACCGCCACGCCTTAAAAAGCCTTGAAAAATATACTCGAAATTGCGCATTTTTATGGTGATAGTCAAATCTTTATCTGACATCAATCGTCAATCTTTATCAATCATAAATCATAACTTGTTTGGCCTTAAAAACGTGAAAAGGCTGTTTTTGATAAATCATCATCATTCTTATAAACGTGTGCATTATTTGTAATTTTTATCAAATTAAATAAATAGATAACATCCCATGTGGCTTAAGACCATTAATGAGATTATTTTTGTCATTAATCAATTTATTAATTTGATAAAAATGAAGATGTTATCATTCGTTTCATTTTAAACAACATTTTGAATCAAGTAAGTGCCAATATAGCTAATAATAATGCATTTATTTTTATACCTGTCTGTTTAACTCTCCAAACTGAAAATACCTATTTATTGATTTTTATTCTGCTTTTATTAGTAACATTCAACGTGTTTTAAGGGCAACACTGTCATATATTTCAAAATATTCATACAACAAAATACTAGTTTTCTGTTTAATTAATTTTGTCATACGATTAGTACATATTTTTAAAGCCAGTGTTCTAATCAATAACAGCTTCTTAGCAACTATACTGCACATGTACCTACTTTATCGAGTTTGCATCTTGCAGTGTTGCCCGTCACATAAAAACGAATACTTTCCAACGACATGACATTGAAGTAACGAAAATATACTGCCAAGATTTGCTTTTATAGGTGTATTTAGGTAACATTTTATAAATATAACGCCAAGGGAACAAAGGATAAATAATTTACTGAATAATGTAAAAACAATTTACAATGACACATGTTTTTTGTAAATGGCAAGACAGTTTTTTTATAATCTGTATAAGGCTGAGGCTGGTCCCTATTTTAAATGGCTCTTGTGCACATCGTAATGGACCAAACTAAAGCAATTCTTCACATATTTAATACGTCTATTATACTCTTGAAAATATGGAAGTCCATTTAAGTATCTTTGACGGTATTACAAACTCCCGTCTTATATTAGCAATTTTTTAATGAAATCAGGGGCTGTATAAATAAAATAATGGTGTTCAGCAAATGTCGATAACTGAGTCTTGCCTCTGCATTTTAATTACTTTTTAAATGTATATTTTTCGATTGTGGCCATGCCAAGGGAATATTGTTAGGAAAAAATATGACGTAATTACAACGATAACCTATTTTGGTATTTTGATATTTCGTGCGCAAGCGAGTTTTGATACGACGACGTTTTTAAGACCCATTTGTTTCATAATGATTTATTATGAATATGAAAAAGAATCCGTTTAGTAGGGGATGTCTTTGTAATCATTGCCATTTTGATTTAGTTACTTAATATTAGTGTAAAAAGTTGTTGATATGTGCAGCTTAGAATATTAAAATTAGACATTTTTTAGATTTTTCTGAGGGTGAAACTTTCAGAATATCAAATTAATTATAAAGTTTTTATGAAAAACTCATTTTTAAATTATAAATTCGTTTGTTTATTTGAAACTTTCGTATAAGGTTTGATTTATTTTTCGCTTTTAAATAAGGTGTTGGTGCAATACTTAGCATAAAGTGTATTTTGCTATTTTAAATTCTAAAAAAAAACTTATTTCTAAATCATAAATTCTTGCTACCTTTATGCTATGTCTTCACCTTTTTTCGACAAAGCTGGCAATAAACAGCTTTGTAAAACCAGTCATTCACTGCCGATTTGTAAAATAAGACATTGCTATGAGCAAAACTCTCTTTATTGCAATACTTATTATTTTTATAAAGAAAATATTCTCAAATAAGTATATTATAAATTTAGTATTAAAGTTTAGTGCATAGTGTTTATAAATAAAGCTTAGAAATGCCTTAAATTGGTTACATAAGTAATTTTAGATGATCGAAAAATCTAAAGGCTCGTCCAATATTTTCGAAAAAAAAATGTATAAAGATGTACTGTTGTATAAAATCCAATAATAAGCAATACAATTTTGCAATACTATAGGTTCCCATAGTTATGATGAATAGCCTAGAAAGTGTTACTACATTCCATGGAAAAGTTTCATCAATATTTAGTTTTCATTTGTTCCCTTTTATTTTAGTGGAGCTAAAGGTTGCTCGTAGCGCCATCTAGGGCCAGTGTGTAAATCTTGAGGGCCATAGTGGTCAGTGTTGACCACAGATATAAAAAAAAATTACAGCATTATTCGGGTGATTTTGGAACTAAAAAAAATATCATGAGCATAGGATGGGAAGGTTAGCTAGAAATATGTTTATGCTGCGGGTACAGTTTTCTCCATAGCTTTCAAACTCATGAAAATGAAAGACGTATTCAAAGATCATTTTGCATAGTTACTAGGTTTTATACCGGTTGGCATGGACATTGATGCGCAAAATGTAACCATAAATTTATTCAGTGTATAATTCTGAAACTCTCTAAATTACTGCTCTGGGGTTGCATCATGAAATGAAATGAATTGTTTGTTTATGTAAGTAGATCTTATAAGACACTTTTACAAATCAATGATTTGTTGGTCAATATTTTAAAAACTAGATGGCGTGCATTTCCCTGAGACGAAAAACCGAAACAAACATTATATAATTTGAATTTTATGTGAGTCTAACAATGCAGGGCCATTTCTAGAAGGGCTTTTTGAAGAAAGAGCCATTGCTTCAAGCTGACCTGTCTCAACAGACGGCGTGTATGTATCAGTCACAGTGTAGCTCAACCCTATTTTAGGGAGCTCAACGACCCGTCACAAGATGCTACCAGATCTGCAGGACATTTGCGTAGGCCGTTCACATAGTTACTACATACATGATTGTGTTGCTGAATTCATGGTTTCAGTTTGCGCGTCGATGTCGGGATGTCACCCTGTATATCAGATAGGCACAAGTACTTCAGTTAAAGTTTAGTTAATATAATTATCAAAGCTCATACTTTAAAATTGAATTATGTTATCAAATGTGCCACACGAAAATGTAATTATAATTTGTTTCATTGAGATTTTTATGTGATTGTATTTTGTTCGTGTTTTTGCCAATAATTACGGTTATAATAGTGGCATCTATTTATAGTTGTGTAGACTCTTTACTGAACTGATAAATTTAAGAAGTTAGTACGTTAGATTATATTTTTATATTCAGTAAAGTAGCAGATGTGAGTGCGGCAAGTCGGTATGATTGTGAGGTCCGAATAATTTTTATATTAAAAATTAGAAGGAGCGTGAGAGTGGTATGGCGTCCATGTTTAATGTTATTATTTTATACATAAGTATTATAGTGATATTGTATTCTTCTTTATTTTGTAGAATTACTTATAAAGATTTTTTTTTATATATAGCGCAAAATGAATAAATATGAATTTGATTTAAACTGATTTTGTTTATAATTTATTATCTACGTCCTATCTCTTAAATAATCTCTATCTTCAAGTTGATGGCTACTCTAACAGCACCACATGGAAAAGGTTCCTTTTAGACTTGCGGAATACTATCTCAAGTCGAGATTGGCAACTCGAGATCTTGCGTGCTAATAGCTAAGTCTGTCGTCGATATTGGCCCTTCGAGATTTTGCCAGGTAACCTGGCGAGATCGAGATTACCAGATTTTTTAGATCTAGTTATTGGCCTACTTTTCAAAATAATTTGTTTAAAAAGTAATCAAATATGTTAAAACTGAATGAAAATGAAAACTCCCACTTAAGTTATTGGTGTTGTTATTTTTACCTATAAATGAAAGTGTATAAAAATATGTAGGGGTTTTTTTTTGGGTGGGAATTCATCAAAAAACTTCTCCCGCTCTGGGTGGAGCAGGAGGGCGTGTCAGACTTTTACTGACTAAAACCCACCCGTGTTCCCTCAGTTGCCTGTGTGCCAGGGGCCGCGGTATCTCTTTCGAACAACCCGCACCCCTGGCAGGCATCGGCCCTTGCGGACCCCACCAGTTCAGGCTGACATCTCTTTGAGGCGCGCGTGGAACACATCGCGCCGTCGACCTGGGCGTGGTCCTTACCGGACAGCGAGGTACCCATTACTCGCCATCCGCAAGCCCGCGCCTACGGTGGCCGGGAATCAGCCTGGGATTCCCGACGCCCAGGGCGTCTCCCGCGGCGACTACGGCCGTGAGGGCGCATATACTGCCTCTCCCTCACGTGCGCTGCCTCCCTCTTTGCGAGCATTACTGCTTCGCAGAACGAGGTGAAGGGTAAAGGCCTATCTTTCCCTACTTCTTATCCATATCTGTTACTGCCAATCCTTATTAAAAAAGTCAAGTTTGTAAATAAAATATGTGTACCGGAAAAGTTTTTATTCAATGCGCAAACTTTAACCATGAATTCAGCATACCATTCTAGACCCCCCAGCGAAGAAAGTTTTCGTCAGTTTTACAAAAAAAAAAATCAGCTGGTGCATAGAAAAGTGCAATACCTACGCGGTCAAAATGTACGGAACAGCTGTTTTTTATTGTATAACCGACGAATAATTTCTGCGCTGGGAGGTCTAGAATGATATGCTGGTTACACTTTGCGCACTGAATAAAAACTTGTCCTGTATACCTACTAAAATAATTAATATCGGGTGCGGTCAATCGTAAGTAGCTATTCAGATTTGTATCTACCTACGTACTTATCAAAATTGTGCTGTGTGCATTGTATTGATACAAAGGCTTGCGCTATGTACCTATCTTAATAATTAATCATAGATTATTCCGATTATTTATCGCAAAATTGGTAAAAGTTGATGAGTGATGGCGTTTTAGTGTTTTCTTTTCAGTTAAAAGTTAAATATCTACACCAGCCAGACTGAATAATTTTATTTGACCTCCTGCAACGACCAGAGCTTACAAGTGGTTGGTCGCTTTACTCTGTAAATAATTTCATTACCATTGCTCTCAAAACGGTGAAGGTAAACTTCGTAAGAAACCCGGTCCTAGAATCAAAAATTCACAGACATGTGACATTCACGAACCCGCGCTGGGATTAGTTAGATCCCACAAAGAGAAGGCCTCCGTCTGTGCCTGCGGCCCGCTGCAGCAGACAGATTATTTTTACCCAACTGCGCGACTGAAAGACGGTTATGTTTGTTAAGTATAGAGTCACAGACAAGCAGGCGGGCCTCCAGTTCTATCCTAGTTCCGAAGTTATCTCCCTCTTTGTAACGGTTTTAAAAGCAGCCAACATTTTCCCATGAACTCATTCGCTGAACCATAGAGCACAAAGCGAGTAAGAAGTCATTTAAATCTCCAATCTTAGATAAACTGATTGTGCTTTCTCCTTAACCAATAAATCTATTGGGAATTAGGTAATACCCAATAGTCCTCCTGACCGTTTAACGGAGACTAGCCATCGACGTGGCAGATATTATAGTGAACAAGTGACCCGCACTCTTATATCCGATGGGATGGCAATACGACACGACCAGCGAGAGATCAGGCGTAGAACCAACGGTTTAAGGGGGAAGCGCCTGGGTAACCAGCGAAATCCTGTTGTTTTTACGTTTTGTGGCAATTTACAGGTAGGTCAGTGTCAGAACAAAATATGATTATAATCATTAAAATCATAAATACCACCCTCTAAGTTCATTCGTTCAAGACCAAAAACGTAACAGTATTTGAATTTCGCGTGCTACCTTAGCGCATCCTTCTTAAGGCTGAATTAGACCTAAAGTCTCTGAAAGACCTTGGCAAAAGCTGAAGTGGCTGAAGTTGACCATGTTTGGCGACTATACGATTCCTTTTTTATTTTTTTTTGGGTGGGAAATCATCAAATAACTTCTCCCGCTCTGGGTGGAGCGGGAGGGCGTGTCAGACTTTTACTGACTAAAACCCAACCGTGTTCCCTCAGTTGCCTGTGTGCTAGGGGCCGCGGTATCTCTTTCGAATAACCCGCACCCCTAGCAGACTATACGATTCCTTGAGACCGCGTTTCGGTAAACATAACGTAACGCTGGCACATACGACGACGACGATGCTCCAGAGGTGATCAAGGTAGAGTTGACAGTGGCGGTACGTAGGTTGAATGCCAAGAATACCGCCCCAGGAACCGACGGCTTGCCTAGAAAAGGCTGGGTCCTGGCCTTGGAGACTCTCGGGCCTCGACTAAGAGGGCTCTTAAGCGCATTCTTGGAGGAGGGCGGTTCCCACTTCACTGGAAGCCGGGGCGCCCTGCGGACTCTCCGTCCACTTACCGGACCATCGTGCTGCTCGACAATGTGGGCAAGCTCTTTGAAAGAGGCATTGCAGACCGCCTCGTCGGGCGGCTGGTGCGGGTGGGTCCGAATTTGGTGGAGAGCCAGTTTGGTTTCCGCAGGGGGCGCTCTGCGGTGGATGCCATCATGCGCGTGCGACCTCTTACGACGGGCAATGCTGTGGCCCGGGGTGGGGTCTTGGCGGTGTCTCTAGACATTGCCAATACCTTCAATACCCTGCCCTGGAGTTGCATCAGGGTGGCACTCCGGTATCGCCGGATGCCGACCTACCTCTGTCGCGTGGTCGAGGCCTATGTGACGGACAGGGCCGACATCTACCCCGGTCACCGAGTAGAGTGAAACCGGCAAGAGATGTCGTGCGGTGTCCCACAGGGATCGGTCCTGGGGTCGCATCTGTGGGATATCGGGTACGACTGGGTGCTGCGCGCCGACCTCCCTAGCGGCGTCAGTGTAGTTTGCTACGCTGACGACACACTGGTCCTGGAGCAAAGGAGGTCGTACCAGATGGCGACCGACTTTTTGACATACGGGGTTGCGACAATCGTCGATAGTATCCGGCAACTGGGGCTCAAGGCGGCCTTCCACAAGTCCGAGGGCATGTGTTTTCATGGTCCTCGGAATGCGCCACCGACGGGTTCCCAAATAACGGCAGGAGGGGTTGGTTCACATTGGTGTCGAGTCGAGTAGTAGAGTACCTGGGACTCCTCTTCGACAGCCGGTGGAGCATTTCCGACGCTTGGCTCCCAGACTGGAGCGGGCCGGGGCTGCCTTGAAGCGGCTCCTGCCCAATCTATGGAGTCCAAACGCCTCCTGCCGGAGGCTCTAGGCGGGGGTCGTGCGGTCCATGGCCCTTTATGGGGCACCGGTCTGAGGGCCTTCTTTGAGGTGCCGACCAGCTCACCGGCTGAACGCGTCCCATAGGGTCATGGTCATCCAGCTGATCAGGGGATACCGCACGATACCCGGTGAGGCGGCGGGCCTCCTACCCGGATTGCCGCCATGGAATTTGGAGGCAAAGGTCATCGCGCACACATGCGTGTGGCGCGAGGAGGCAAAACGCCAGGGCGTAACTCCGCTGCCGCGAGAAATCGCGGCACAGCAGACAGAGCCCCGGCGGGATCTCATGGCGACATGGAGAGTGAGATTGTCGCATCCCAGTGCTGGGCACGCCACGATTGCGGCGGTAAGTCCCCTCTTTGAGGAGTGGATTGAGAGGCGCCACGGCTTCCTCACCTTCCAACCTGACGCAGGTCCTCACCGGACACGGTTGTTTCCTGTTTCGTATAAGGCGGTAGGAAACGCCCGGGTGTTTCCACTGCGTAGATCGCCATGAGGACACGGTGGAGGTCTACCCGGCTTGGGCGGAACACCGCCGCATCCTCGGGGAGGTGATCGGCGGCGGCAATCTCTTGCGTCCGGCCTTGGGCCAGGTCATGGTACGGAGCGAGAGTGCATGGGTAGCCGTCACCGCCTTCTGCAAAGCAGTAAAGCTCGCAAAGAGGGAGGTGGCGCTCATGAGGGAGAGGCAATATGCGCCCTCACGGCCGTAGTCGCCGCAGAAGACGCCCTGGGCGTCAGGAATCCCAGGCTGATTCCCAGCCACCGTAAGTGCGGGCTTGCGGACGGCGAGTAATGGGTAGCTCGCTGTCCGGTAAGGACCAAGCCCGGGTCGACGGCGCGTTGTGTTCCACGCGCGCCTCAAAGAGATTTCAGCACCAACTGGTGGGGTCCGCAAGGGCCGATGCCTGCCACGGTTGCGGGTTGTTCGAAAGAGATACTTTTTCGAACATAATAATTATGATACAATGATTATATCCTTCAAAATTATTCAGTATCTGATTAAGCAATTAGGGTGATGTTAAGCAATTGGTTTGTGTTCTATTGCGTTGCGCATTTACCTATGCAGAGAGATTATTACCCACTTAAATATCAAAAGTAATCAATAAATTCTCACCTTTCGTGTCTCACCCGGGAAATACCAGTGACCATGCCTCCATTATCAAAAGGAATAATAACATAACTGATAGAAAAAAAACCGAAACCATTGATGATAATTATCAGCTTAGCATCTCCAAATAATGTTGTTAGATTTATTTAATTATCTTGGAAGTGCTACCAGTATCTGTAATTAAGTAATTATTAAGATAATACGATTAATATATAAGGTTGAAGTTTTTTTTTTATGTTCAAAGATCAAAATGTGGTCTGCCATAGTGTTGCTGTCGGTGATCGGGTGTGCAGTGGCTGGTCCACCAGTCAGCAGGTCCAGGACTGATATTGAATCTTTCAAGAATTTCCTGGATAGGAGCAGACGAGGTTTGTGCTTCTTTTTATTTGGTGATTGGGTCTAATGTTCTTACCTACAACAAATTATCCGGTCGTACTTAGTTGTGGAATTAGTATTCAGGGCATTGAGTAACACCAGTAAATTGAGTGCATACACAATGTGGGACGTTATATAATTGACTTATTAGCTTTTGCCCAATGCTGCGGTCGTATGAAAGTCGGAAATCATCCCACATGAACTTACTACCGCGATAAACAAGAAGTATCCTATGTCCTCCCACAGGTGCATCTACCTGCAACCAAATTTCATAGATTTTCGTTAAGCCGTTGAGGCGTGAAAACTTGAACAGTAGCTAGACTTACTTTTGCATTTTTATTAAGTATGGATTATCAATAATACTATATAAAAATCTAAATCAAAAGCCATTTATTCAAACTAGGCTGAGAGTCAGCTCTTTTTGAACATCAAAATTACATAAGACAGTCCCCCAAAACGTTTTGGGGGGACTGTCTGACGGCTAAATCACTAGGAAATGGTGCACCATTTCCTAGTGATTTAGCCGGGAAGAAGTGGCGCAACAAACTCCCCAGCAGCACAGCTGTCTGTTAAGTTAGAAGAACTTGATTCTATACAATAGTAGGTAATTAACATTACGAAACACAAAAAACATTAAATTTGCCATAATTATGTCAGCTAGCACACGCCAATATACCATCAAAACATTGAAAACTATAGGTACTCAAGCAGAAATAAATAATTATAAAAAATAAAAAACGTAAACAGAACTTACAACCTAAATAAAAGCCTCCAGGCATAAAGGGCGTGCATATGTTAACATTTCGAAAGGAGATTGGGCAAATTTGTACGGAAAGTGGTCTATGGACCAATAGCGATACGTTTTGTTATTTGTGTCATCTCAAGTACCTTAACCGTTATAACCACAGGCAAACGTGCTTAGGACACCGTCCTTATGTTTTGGACTAATTCCTACCTGCATTCACAGTTTTTGTAAAAAGTGCTACAGTCAGCTAGAAAATTGTCATTCCTTACGCTTCGTATAAGAATTAAACGATTCTTCAAGTACTGAGGTTTGGTAAAGGAGGACTAGTAAAGTCACAAATAAAAATACTTTTCCCATTATTTATATACCTACATTTCTTAAAAAAATATCACACAGAGGTTCTAAAAATAGTTTATTAGTTTAAAGATGCTGATAGGAATCTGAAACCCAGCGATACTTCAAAAAAGTTCTGTAAAAAGAATTACATAGTTTTGTTTTTATATTTAGAATAAGGTGCCTTTATTTCTTCATAATTATGTAACAGCATACGTTAAAATTTTTATTGATTACTGAACTTTTTGATCCTTAAGAAAAACAGGATCAATAGGCATCAAATTAAAGTTTTTTTTTTTTGTATTTGCCCATTTGCTTGCTGACTGTACTACCTACCTACTTTTTCTCAAAATCTGTGAATGCAGATCAAAATGGTTTAATTTTAAGAACAGTGTTCTAAGAATGTTTCCTGTAGCTACATCTGGTAAGGCCCTTACGACCCGTCCGAATATCCACCCTCGATATTTTAAAACTGTATTTTTCTCAATATTGGCGGTCACTTTTCGACTTATCCCTTTGCACTTGGGTAGAGATGAGGTATCCTTACACAAATTTCACTACCATATTGCTATTGCTCCATAGGCCACTTACGCACAGTCTCCTTTGAAAAGTCATAACAATATTTATTTGGAATAAAATCCGGATTTTTGACTCTGTAGTCTTTCTTATCTCATTAACCCTTTTTGGGTTAAAAAAAACCTCTTATTGTAAGTCCGAACAAATGACAAGGCCGCACTAAGCCTGGACCGGGGTCAAAAACTCAGACATATCCATCCAGGCAAATCCGGACGGATGGTAACTCACGTGACACCAATTTTTCAATTCCAATTAGGTATGTTTATTTAGTAAACATTAAGTTAAAAATACCTAGCTAGTTATCTGCTCGTAATGATTATCACACAATAATTTTAAGATAAAGACTAATCCCTGACAGATTTGTTCAGCTGATTGTTGCTTTACTAAGGTACATAATTTCAATTAAACGCCATACCTAATGATATAAGCTGATAATATAATTTAAAATATTGCCGTGGTTGCATAAGAACCTTGAAGTTTACCTACTATTTCGATTATAAAAAGCATTAAGACATGGGGCAGGTAAACAGTGTTGAATCTTTACATAGATTAGTACTAAAGCAGAAGCGGGCTATTAAATGCTTTTTTTATTATTATTTTCTTTCTGTTTCTTCTGTTTCTTCCTTAAGGTGGAAACGCGACATTCAAATCCCAATAAATGTTTTTTAATGAAATAGTCATTCAATTCATAAATTAACTTACAATTGATGATTTTTATGATTATAATTCTGTTACCTAAGCCATAGTTGGTACGGTCGCGCATTACATCAATATACAACACCAGACAGACACTGAGCTGTGAATTGCAAAAAATCGGAAGAATATTTGAATTTTACGGGGTACCCTGTCGTTTGAACCTTAAAGAAGAGACAAGTTTTTAATATTGTCTGATAAGCATAAGTTTTTACTATAGTTTTGGTAACATAAAATCAAAAAGCAGAAATTGCAGGCTGTATAGGTATACAGTCAAGCTCTGAAATCATGACAAGATTAGCTTTAGCCAGCGGCTTTGCGCCACCTTCTACCTTGGGAGTTCTCCTTAAAAAAAACTTCTCCTCCTACATTTTTTCGCATGATAGACTCATAAACATCAATTATAAAATTTTCTGCAACATAAATCTTTGCTAAATTAATATCATGTTTCTAACTTAACGATTCATTCTTCCCAACAGACGATGGCATCCTGCTAGAATCGCGCATGCTCGCCAATCCCAAGGCTTCGGTCTGGGAGAACAGCGGCAAGTTCCAGGGTGACATACTCCTCAATGATGAACAAGCTGAGATGCTCATGCAGCAGTACGCTGAGGGCAGGAACGCTTACATCTGGCCCAACACCAAGTGGCCTTCCAACACCATCGTCTACGAATTCAACAATGAATTTAGTAAGTACAAGTTATAGTATAATACGCTTGCCGCAGTTTGTCCGTGGATGGGTGACCATCTTTACATACCAAGACCCCTCCGAGCCTCGAAAAGCGAAGTCATTCGTGGATCGAATTGTTTTGGAGCGTCAGAAGTTCGAAAGTCTGACAACCAGTCATAACAAAGAGTATCGTATTACCCAGTAACTGGGTAGTGGAACTCAGATAGGCAGTCGCTCCAAGTAAAATACTGGTAGCTGCATTCGGTTGGGAAATCATAAAATAACTTCTCCCGCTCTGGATGGAGCAGACTTTTACTGACTACAACCCACCCGTGTTCTCTCAGTTGCCTGTGTGCCAGGGGCCACGGTATCTCTTTCGCACAACCCGCACCCCTGGCAGGCATCGGCCCTTGCGGGTCCTTCAGTTGGAGCTGCACCCGGTTAGACTGGAAGCCGACTCCAGTTGGGAAAAGGCTAGACAGATGGTGATTAACACTATCAGTTAAATGACAATGTTGTTTAAGGCCCATAGTATCCTCATCTCCCGTTTGTATGCAAAAACACGACTGCCCCCCGCGCCCGCGCAGGGCACCTCTGAGCCTTTATCTCAAAATGGAGATATTCCTTTGATTAATTTACAATTGTGCTTCGGCGATTCTGTGGTACCTCTAACTATCTATTTTTCAGTGTATTTTTTTTTCCAAATAACGAAGCCGTTTTAGTAGGAGTATGGAATAGAAGCCAAAATATTGCGTGTTGGAAAATATTTTTTACAGCAAAAGTATTAGGGTAGGGAGGGGGAATGGCGTTCACTTAAGGAAAACATGGTGTATTTTTTAAATTATTTATTATAAATCAAAATTAAGAAAAGTAACAAAGTCTTTAACTATCGAGTAATCAACAATTTAACAAAAAAAACATATATCTTTAACCTACTAGTAGTAGGAAAACATTAAAAAAAAAACATGTTTGAGCGGCATTCCCCCTGACTTTGCCGCTCAGTGTACGGGGTATTGACGCTCAAACATGTTTTTTGGAATATAACAAGTAAGACACATTTTAATAAAAAAAATATTAAAGAGATCAACCTTATACAATAAAAGTAAAGCCTACAATCACAAATTAGCATCACTTATCCCCATTTGTACGTAAGATTAGCCTTTTTCAATTTAACAAATATAGTAAAGTCTTCGATGTCAAATCTACTTCAATTATTATAATGTAATATAAAATAATAATTATTATTAGTGGTAAGACAAATTAGAAATATTTTATTTTTATTTTTGGACACATAAATCACAGATATATCCATCTGGCGAATCCCACCCTGAACATATAGCATGAGCCCACAGTCCGCAGATGGTGCAGCGATACCACAACTCATTATTTTTTCCAAATTCTTCGCAAATAATACATTTGTTATAATTTTCATCATCCACATTCATTTCGTCATTACTGTCATCGTCGCAAAGGTGCTCTTCATCTTCACTCTCTGAAGAACTTTCTTGTAACTTTTTTCTCTTGTAAGATTTTTGTTTCATAATTATGTTTGTTCTTCTTTTCTTTAACGACTTTTTTTGGTCTTGTTTTATCATCTTTTCTAGTTTTATTGAGTTTCGCTATTTTTTTCTCTTCTTTATCCTCTAAAATAATTTTCATAGGAGTCGCAGTTAATATGGTAGCATGTTGTTTTCGGTTTCTTTGACCTGGCTTAGAAGATGGTGCAATAGTTGGTGTCGTTGCTAAAGCAGCAAAGGATACCGGAGTTCTTTGCTCATCAACAGGTTCTTGGCTTCAAGCAACTGCCAAAATAGATTCAGAGCATTGATCTTTATTTGATGGTCCTGCCAAACTGAAGGATTGCGTCTCATAAAGGCGTGTACCCAATCTAATCCAGCTGTTTTGCTGCTTTGATCAAAATTATTTTTGATATTGTTGAGCTCAGCATATTTATAAACAAGTTTACGCAAATTTGCGACATTGAGTCCATAGTATAGCGAACCCAGCAACTTAACTTGTTAAATTCAAATTTAACAAGTTAAGTTGTTAAATTTCAGTTTCTTGCTGTTGGGTGAAAACAGGTTTGCGACCTAGTTTTGGGTTGCTCATGTTTTCATTTTTTTAGTCGATCTTTCAAAGTAGTAAATGGTATGTTATATTGTTTTGCGGCTTTTCTTTTGGACAAACCTCCTTCAATCGCAGTTTTAGCAGATTGAAGGTCTTCTTCGGTCCAAGCCGCTTTAGCGGTGGTCCTTTGACGATTTCTTGGCATATCTACAACAATAAAAAAAATAGTCACTAAGGGGTAATGGCGCTCAGATGAGCGATATAACCCCAAGCGGTCGTTTTGTAATTAATTTGAAATAAAAAAAAAATCATACACAATTGTTGAAAATTGATTGCATTATCACAAAATAGAATAGTTTTACTGTCAGAAAAGTAAAATTAATAATTAAATAAGCATTAAAGTTTTGGACTTACCGACAAAAAACACTTAACCAAAAATTAGATCAGCGCGGCCGCAAACGAAGAAACGCACTTCACGGTCGCATGACGCGAGCTGACTGTCCGTTTGCATCGCTGTCTGTTAGAGGACCCCTCCCCTCGCGCTTCACGCGACGTGGCGTGTTGCTACGTTCCATTTTGACACAGTTACAGAGGTGAGCGCCATTACCCAATGAGCGCTATTCCCCCTCCCTACCCTAACCATACAAAAAAAGTACTTCGGACAAAATGATCTATCATATAGATCATTTTGTCCGAAGTACTTTTTTCTCTAGTAAGTGAGTACTAACTAGTAAGTAAGCTATAGATAAAAGTACTTAGTAACTAAGTACTTTTATCTATAGCAAAATCATATATTTTTCGAATCTTAAAGACAAGCCGTTAATGAGCAGTACGGTTCATAAAGTGACCGTGTTACGCTACCAAACGGGACGTAGGCCCTTAATAGAACTCACCTAATAATTTACAACTACCCACCAATACTTATCTGCAATCTTTCAGCCACCGCCCAAGTTAATGCCATCTACGCCGGGATGAGGGAAATTACCGCAAGGACCTGCATCAGGTTCCGTCGCCGTGAGGCCAGGGATTTCAACTACGTCAGGATCACAGTAAGTTCATTATTACCTAATTGTCTACATACCAACCGTTCATGATCATTTTGAAGGATATTGCAAATACATTAGATCATACAGGATAAGTTTTTATCCAGTGCGCAAACTGTAACCATGAATTCAGCATATCATTCTAGACCCCCTAACGCAGAAATTTTACGTAGTTTTTACAAAAAAAAAATATCAGCTGTTTCATAGAAAAGTGCAATACCTACGTTGTCAAAATGTATGGAACAACTGATTTTTTTTTTGTATTACCGACGAAAAATTTCTGCGCTGGGGTGTCTAGAATGATATGCTGAATTCATGATTACAGTTAGCGCACTGGATAAAAACTTATCCTGTATATTCGAAAAAATTGTCTGGTCAACAACGTAAATAACGCAATGAATGTTGTTGAACTGTCAAACTGAAAGCCATTCTTACTGATAATGTGTAACGCTGCGCAAATACCCTGCAGATATCCCATTTTATATGGGGTCGCCGAAACATGTGTCTTTCTTTCATTATATCTGTATTAGCCATCATTTTAGTACCTCCTTTTGAACAAGAATAGAAGGAGAATAGGAAACTGAACTTCCCATTCTTCCATTATCTACTAGACGAAAATGATTAAAAACGAAGAACCTATAAAAGAGTTTATTACGTGAGCGACCAGCATTTACCTTTTTTTTTTGAATTTGCGCAACGCAATTTGCGAACGTCGCGGCACCTAAATCTAGCTAGATAATATGTTCACGTCAGGCATAATTTCACAATTGCTTATTTTGAACTTTTATGATTATAACTCAGTTATACTGTTTTCTGAAAAATAGATCAGATAAGGATCTAGGGGCGTAATTTGCTTAGTCAGGCGATAAATAACCAATTCTATTACATTAACCTTTGTTTTGTGAGTCGTCTCAATGCCTAAATAATCTAGTGCAGTAAAAATACTGATGATATCTATTTATAATATATTTCTTAACACTAATCGGTGTGGTATACTTCCACTATCAATTTATTCTAGAATTGTATTCCGTTAAAGAAATCTTTCATATCTTCCACGTCATTATTCACTCTCATTTCATTCATCTCCTACATCATTAGATTCATACTTTCTTTAGTCTTCCTTCCATTAAAATCACCAGTGTCTGGTCTAAACCACTTTTCTCTATCAATGTCCAGGGTAGAGCCGACGGTTGCTACGCCAGCGTTGGTTTCTGGCACACATGGGGCGTCCACACCCTGAACTTGGCTCGTGATACCCCCGGCCGCGGCTGCTTCCACCACACCGTCATCATCCACGAGTGGCTCCATGTTGTCGGCTTCTTCCACATGCAGTCCACACACAACAGGGACGACTGGGTTCGCATCATGTGGCAGAACATCTGGCCAGGTGAATACACTTTTTTGTGTTGTTTTAGGATTTATATTTAGTAAAAACCTCTAGAGAATATTAAGTATCCATTTGAGGGTCAAACTTGGATGAAACTAGCTCAGGAGCGTAGATATATTAGCCGTAGGAGAGAACAGTATACCTATGCATATAGCAAATGCAGATGAAGTCGAGGTAGAGATGAAAATGAAGAAAATTCCTCAGATGCTTGCATCTGTCTTTTAGAATCATATATCTTTAAGAAGTTGTATCAGGTTTACGTTAACTTATCGAAACTTGTGAGATATTAGGGAAATGGCCTGATTTATGAATCAACCTTTGTGATATTTATGACCAGTGACGAATTGGCTAGGTCGCGTCATATTATACAGCAAAAATGTATATGTTCTATAAAGATTACGTAGGATTTTCCTGCATTGAGAACGATTTGAAAACATCAAAGGTTTTGAAGCCAAGCCGCAGACAACAAAAGTTTATAGAATTATGTTATTCATATTAATGTAGATTATAGGATTTAGATAATCTAACAGATTGTTTTAAACTGATAAATTGAAATTGTAACTCATTGATAACCTTTGTCAAATCTTTCGTGTATTTATGGCAATTACCTATATTTGCAACATATTTTCATTAATAAGTATTCGAGTAGGTCTTTGTTTGAAAAACTAATCTTATTAAGTTCCGAACTCTTATTTTAACCTTTCGACCACTGGCTTAAGTCAAATTAAATAAGCTCAGGTTATGGGTAATTGGGTATCCCTGTGAAGCCTACCATGGTGCTCCTTAAATTTCATTTTTATTCTCCTCCTCCACAGGTATGGAACACAACTTCGACAAATACGGAACCAACCTCGTCCACAACATGGGCCTCCCCTATGAATACGCCAGCAACATGCACTACGGCAGATACGGCTTCAGCACCAACGGACAAGCCACCATGCTGCCTATCTTCGTAAGTTCTTCGAACAAACAGCATTTCATCATTTCAGCCGGTAGACGTCCACTGTTGGACATAGGCCTCCCCCAATTTGGGGGGCTTGCTATAATCGCCACGCTTGGCAGGTGGGTTGGCGATCGCAGTATGGTGGTAAAATGCATAGAGAACGCTGCTGCCCATTCTCTAGTAAGTCCCTTAATCGCCTCCTACGACACCCACGGGAAGAAATAGGATGGTGCTATTCTTTACGTCCGGCACCACATGGAACAGCATTTATGACAATCTATTAAGCGAGAGAGCAGTGCCTCGTTAATGGATCGAAGAATCGAACCCGGGCAGGCGCTTTTTTACTATGTGCTAATTATTTCATCACCACTGTTCTCAATTCTCTACGGTGAACGAAAACATCGTGAGGAAACCGGCATGTCTGCAACCAATAGTTTGGAGATGAGTGACATCTACCAACCAGCACCCTAATCGCGTAACGTACGATTAATTATAATCTGTTTCATTTTGACAGTTCAACAATATTCATTGCGTTATTAACGTTGTTGTGCAGACACATTTTTCGAACATATGAAGCAATGGTTTAGCAATCTGTTTCAAAATTAAACAGATTATGATTAATTACGTTACGCAATTAGGGTGCTGCACTGGGCCCGCGTGGTAGATTACGGCCCGCTCCCTCTCTGTGTTGCAGCAGTGGGGACATTATAGCCTGGTTATGCTAATAGGTTCGGGTACACTGCTACCACTCTACTCGGCTATTAGGCAGGGGTTAGGCACATTGCGTCTAAGAAAATGTCCGTCTTTGTATCGCAGCCTCTGACTCATACACAGTGTAACAGTTTCAAAGAACTCATGCCCTTGCAACTGATAATAAAAAAACAAAAAAGTAAAAAGTCATTTATTCAAACTAGGCTGAGAGTCAGCTCTTTTTCAACGTCAAAATTACATATGACAGTCCCCCAAAACGCCCGCCCTTCACCACTTGCTAGTGCTTTAGTTGGGAAGAATAGGTGGCGCAACAAACTCCCCAGCAGCACAGCTGTCTGTTAAGTTAGAAGAACTTGATTCTATACAATAGTAGGTAATTAACATTACGAAACACAAAACACATTAAATTTGCCATATGTCAGCTAGCACTCCCCAATTTACCATCAAAACATTGAAAACAATAGATACTCAAGTAGAAATAAATAATTATAATAAAAAATAAACGTAAACAGAACTTACAATCTAAATAAAAGCCTCCAGGCATAAAGGCCGTGCCCGCTTACATATGCAATTCTGCATTATGTAAATATAATAACAACAAAACAAAACAAAAACAAAACAAAACAAAAGTAACAAAAGTTAAACAAAACAAAACAAAACAAAAGTAACAAAAGTTAAACAAAACAAAACAAAACAAAAGTAACAAAAGTTAAACAAAACAAAACAAAACAAAAGTAACAAAAGTTAAACAAAACAAAACAAAACAAAAGTAACAAAAGTTAAACAAAACAAAACAAAAGTAACAAAAGTTAAACAAAACAAAACAAAACAAAACAAAACAAAAGTAACAAAAGTTAAACAAAACAAAACAAAAGTAACAAAAGTTAAACAAAACAAAACAAAAGTAACAAAAGTTAAACAAAACAAAACAAAACAAAAGTAACAAAAGTTAAATTATGACCTTTGGATTAAAATTAATAAAAAGTAATAATTTTGCTACTTACCGCTTAGTTATATTGCCTGTAACGCATCCACATCCAAAATAAGTATAGTTACTAGTAGGTACCTATTCACAAAAATATCCTGAGGGAGGATTCCAAATATTCGTCTCCTTTAAATTTTCTTCTTCGTCCAGGAACACCTGGTGTTCAATGATTGATTTAGATGATTCCAGAACTTTCATGATCTTAATATTCTTTATTTCTCCAGAACGACAACGGCCTCATGGGCCAACAGCAGTTCGTGACCGGCTGGGACTGGCTCAGGGCCAACAGGCATTACAACTGCCCCGGAGCCTGGAGCGATGAGATCAATGCTGAAGAGCTTTCCAAGGGTGTTCCCTATGAACATGCGTACGTACCTCAAGAAGATGGCGTTGTTGAAGAAATCCAAGAGGATATCGCAGAAGACGTTATGCCTCAAGAAGATGTCGTTGTTGAAGATATGCCCCAAGAAGAGATCGTAGCTGATGCAGTGTCTTTCGTTGAAGATGCTCCTCAAGAGTTCTATGACCAATATCAATAACTAAGTTTCCACTGATAGACTGATTTGCAAATAAATTATGTAAGAACAATGCTTTAGTTATTTATTTATTGGCGTACTTTTTTGAAAAAGAAATAAACCTGTCTATTTCCTATTTAACCAAAAATTATCTCAAAATGGTACGTATGATTTAATTTTTAAATACAGTGATGAAATCATTTAAACCACAATGTTTTATTTTTATTCACGTGATACTCATATCCTCAATTGACTACCGAGATGACGACTAAGAGAAGTAGGTTTCGAAGAAAAGGACACGATGCGCCGACCCCAAATGACATGGGAAGACGAAATTTAAACTACCATTGTTATAGTTTGATAAAATATTCAAACAGCTGATGAGCAGACGGACGAAATGGAAGTCACAATCAGTTAGATGTCTAGTTACGGGAAGGTATTCAGAATATGAAATAAATAAATAATCAGTTACAAATATGTGAAAAACTAATTCAATTATCTCTATCATAAAATAAAAACATAAGAGATCATAAAATGGTACCTAATAATAGGTTTTCTGGGAAAAATACTTGTCACACACAAAACTAATATGATAAAACAAATTGCGCAACTGGGGTACCCGATTGATGCAGCCCACTGTACCTATACCTATAAATAGTAAGAAGACCCACCAAGTCTCTCATGGTGAATCAAGCCAAGAGCCTGACTGGCAATACTAAGCTTACGTGAGCATGCTAAGAGACACCGACTTCCGAAAATAAAGTTATTTCTTAATATGTAGTATTTTTTTAAATCTTTTTTTTATGGCCGTCTGATAAAATTATATGCCAGCCAAGGGTTTTAAAGATGGAGTTGGTTGCGCATTCAGTTCAGAAGTGTAGTTGGTAATTATGGAGAAGACCGAGTAAGAAATTAAACGGACACTCTTTTCAGTCTACTTTTAAGAGCGTTCATTCCACGCGGGCTGGCAACAACGCATTTATAGTAGTTTTTGGTAATTATTTAATTAAATACAAATTAAAGTTTTTTTTTTTCAGCCAAGCACTAGATCGTCGGTATTTATAATTATTTTTAACTATTAAAACATTGACGTTTCAGTGGCGGGATGAATAACGAGCCCCTAATTCTATAAATGATAAATTATTTTATTTCTGTGAGTAGGTTTGCACACAAACACTTTTACACGTTAATCATATTTTTTAAACTAGATAAGGTTGGCGTTTCCCATCTAACTCTGAGAAGAAAGGCCGAAACAACTCAAGAGGTTACAGTCTCTTTTCAAGTCTAGACATAATCTTTGTCAGATCATGTGAAGATCATGTAAATATAAAACAAAAACATGTGAAGGTTTAATGACGGAGTCATACGGAATTCAACAGGCATAGATAATCCAGATTTAGCTATGCTCTTTATTAATTTAGATAGAAAATGTGTACAAAACTTTCGCTTCTGTTATCGCTTAGAGACTTGTAAAACGATTCCGATACGGCGCAATTTTTTTTTAAATTGTTACCTATTTAGGTAAGGACAAAAGATATTGCCTTGAGGTACTCCTAATATTATTAAGAACTTGCCAGTGAAAACTATGTAGGTATAAGATTTTATGAGTAAGTATTATATCTTCAATTAAACTCACAGACCGTAAAAAATTATGGTCAACTGATAACATAACATCAGGCCTGTATTTCCCGAAGGGGTGAGCAGAGCTGCACCTTTAGTACACCCAGAATTCGCCAGTTATGTATAAGTAGGCCCCACGTGATCGGGCAAGCCAATTGCCATCAATTGGGGATAAATCCAGACTCCGGACCGCTTCTGAAAAAATTCAGACGGATAAACCCAATAACACTTTGCCCGACCCGGGAACCGAACATCGGACTTCACATTCAGCAGTAGCGCTTGCGAACCACGACTAGATCAACTAGACAGTTTTTAGTACCTAGTGTTTCTACTGTACAACGTGTAACGGAAAGGGTGTACACATACCAAGGGCACGGCTTCTTTGGATGATATCAAACGATATTGGAAGGGTTTTTTAATCCTATCTCTACATGTTCGGAAGTTATGAGAATTTTTAATATATTGATACCAGAAACCGAACTTTTCAAATTGAAATAAACACATCACTCGGAAGAGATTTAACGTGATATTGGCAAGTAACGTGGAAAGTTATTGACCTACGTAGTGCGGTGACACGTTTGTTATGATTTGAATTAAAACCGAAAATTTGGTATCAATTCTTAAGTATTTTATTTTAAACTGAAACTATGTATAGTGATTCTACAGCAATAGGGTTTCTGTTACACCGTGTAGGTATAGCAACTAGTTGGTGGCAGCACTAGGTTTTCTGCTACCATTTGTTAGTAAGTAAACTGAGAAAACAGAATAATCTAGTTTTTCAATATTACAATTTTAAATATTTCCTGGACACGCAACAACAGCAGTTGCCCTTTTTACACGCTTTATATTGGCTTCACTTGTATGTATGTTTGCAACTGACTCCTTTAGACGCGATTTTGACCCACTTTATACGGTCAGATTTCATTGAAACTTTGTGAACTTATCGAGGACCGATGACAATTCAATAATTTAAAAAAAAAATTGAGAAAAATTAAAAAAAATTAAATAAAAACACAATAAAAACAAAAACTCAAAAATAGAAAATAGTTTATAAAACTAAAAAACACGCTTTAAAAACCAAACTAAAAAAGAAGAAAATAATTTAATCCAATTAAAAAGCGTGGGGTGCTTTTTGAGGTATTTTTATAATCAATTAATGTCAAGCACCCCACGCTTTTTAATTGAATTAAATTATTTTTTCCTTTTTTATTATACTTGGTTTCTTTTAGTTTTCTTAATTATAATTAATTACTCATCAGTTGAAGTAAAGCACCACTTTTAAAGGTTAAAGATAGAGGCAGGAAGTACCTAGTTACAATAAAAGAAAGCCGACAAAGCCTTCGATGATAAAATCTGTAAATAACAACTATCTGATGACAAAATTAATATTTGTAAATATATTTATAAACAATTTGACATACTTCGATCATTAATCACAATTTGCAGATTAATTTATTTTTGTTGAATCAAAATAACAACAAAAACGTGACGTCACTATTTATCTTGACAAATTCTAAGAAGAAAGAAAACACAATAAACTGAGATTACCAAATTGTTTGCCAGCAAAACGTACCGAGAAAAATACAGAAGAGATTACAATCGTGAAAATTACATAGAATCCTCTTGTTTGTGATGTTGACAAATAAGGAGAAATATGATGCAGCTAGAATGGATGTGACTACTGAGATGTCAGCAAGAAAACCGTCTAGATGCAAGTCAGTCTCGCACACGAAGGGTTCTGTACCAAAAGGCAAAAAGATTTCGAAAAAAACACGTTTTCACTTTTTTTTTGTAACAGCAGCAATTTATAGAAATACACACTCTGTGAAAATTTCTACTGTCTAACTATCACGGTTCATGAGGTACAGCCCGCTGACAGACAGACGGACAGCGGAGGCTTAGTACCTAATACATCCTTTAGGTAGGTACGGAATCCTAAAAACATTCTGTACCGACACCAAATGAACTGAGATCAGGGCAGGAGAGAATGGTAACTAAATATAGATCTTGCATTTATCTAAATTATAAGAAAGTACAGCACTAATAATTAGCATAATTATACACCGTGACATTTTAGTCGTCATATTTTTTAATAGGTGCAAAGAAAAATAAAATTATGTTTGCGTATCAAAGGTAGAAGATTCCTACCCAGCGCACGAGTCGAGCAGATCGGAATAATTTGCTCGACTCCATTACATTCTATCATTCATTCCATCTCCATAGCAGGGTGTTTCAAACTACATCATGCGTCTTATTGAATTATTTTTTTTTTTATTATTCATATTTACATAGTTATCCTCTTTTTAGGGTTCCGTACCCAAAGGCGAAAACGGGACCCTATTACTAAGACTCCGCTGTCCGTCCATCTGTCTGTCTGTTCGTTTGCCACCAGGCTGTATCTCATGAACCGTGATAATTAGACAGTAGACATTTTCACAAATGATGTATTTTTGTTGCCGCTATAACAACAAATACTAAAAAATAGAATAAAATAAATATTTAAGGGGGCTCCCATTCATAAACGTGATTTTTTTGCTTGTTTTTGCTCGATATTGATAACGGCAACAGGTAGACGCTTGAAATTTTCGCAGAATATTTAGTTATATATTCACTTTAAAAATAAATAGTTAAGTAAATTAAAATAAAACAAATATTTAAGGGGGGCCCCCATACAACAGACATGACTGAGCTGACTCACGCTGTACATACATTTTACAAAAGGAATTCATTTTTTTTCTATGTACAAAATGTGATTTTTATATACTTAATGTTAAAATAATCAAAATTACGAAACGTCAGATTTTCAAGATCACGGTCGAACCCCATAGAACATTATCTCGGCAGTAGGTGATGTTCAGGGAAAATTGGTAATTGAACGATGGGGTATGTTTCAAAGGTAAACAACACACCGGATGTACCGATGTCTAATAAACAGATAAAAATTTAGCACTTACCTAGTACAATAAACACGAATAAACAATAGATTTTATTGCAGTTCAAATCCGAGTCACGAAACAATTTGAGTTATAAACTGATAAAATCTGTTTATCTATATAGATGCAGATAATTGTTTGAATAAAAAGCTGGGTTTCAGGTTGTGTGTATGTTATTGTGACAGTTTCTCGGGAATCAGTATGTTGCGAATTAGCATTATTTTTGTGGTGCTTGGTCTGGTCAGTTTGGTCGCAGCCGGTCCCTCGGTTGTGAGGACTAGAAAGGATATTGAAGATTTCAGACAGTTTTTGGAGGGAATTCGGAAAGGTATGCCGATTATTTTTTTTAATTTGGAAGGTAACATTTTAATTTTCGTTTTTAATTGCAAAAAAAAATAGATGCTTGCCTTTATTAAAATTAGATCAAGAAGTAGTAAGTAAAGTAGGTACCTGACAGTTTTTTTTAAATATTTTTTTAATATTTATGGGAACCGATTTCTTATATTCGTACATTACTGCTTTCAGAACTAAGCAATGTAGTTTTTAAAATGCGGTCGTTAGTCGTTAGTTGCAGGTTCATGCTTTCACTATAGTTAATTGAAAAACCATAATTATTATCTTTTATTTAAGCTTCAAAATCAAAATTCTACTTGCTGTTTAAATCACAGGTTTAAATTCTTTAAAAATAACTGGCGGCATTGCTTTCAGTAACCTCTCCATGACTCCTTTTTTACAAATATTACCCCAGATTGACTTTATGCATGGTCACATAATGTGTCATTTTGCAACGAAATACACAGTTTAGCAGACAACAATAAAAAAAAACTTATCCCGATAAACGAAGGTGACACTTGTCAATCAAGCGATCGAAAGTGAAGATGGAAAGATAGCGTTGCAAAATTTATCCTATCTTGCTAAAAATGCCATTCACTGAAATTAATTTATCTAAGCCAAAACCTATTTAGATAAGGGGAAAGCGGGTACCTAGCCTGTGACCTAATATGAATTTCGGGGGCTAACTTAACGCATCCCCGTTATTTACAATTAAACCTATTTAATTATTGGAGTTAAAAGGAATTCCAACTTTATTTTATAGATATACTAACTTTTGCCCGCGGCCCCGCCTGCGTGGATATCGGTTATCGCGTAAAAAAGTAGCCTATGTCCTTTTCCATATCCCAGGCCATATCTCTGCCAAATGTCATGACGATCGGTTTTGCGGTTTAGGCGTGAAAGCGTAACAGACAGACAGAGTTACTTTTGCATTTATGATGTTAATAGGGATTAGTAGGGATTGGCTTATAAAATATTATATTTCCCAGAAAAAAAGAGTATTCAATTAAGTTTTTTATCCTAAAATAATCGGATCCAGACCCGTGCTTCACCTAGCTTCTCCACCTGGGTGAAGCACGGGGACTATATAAGGTCCCGTGCTCCAACCGATGACGTTATTGTACAGTGATGCAGTAAATTGTTTTGCCTATATGATTCAGAAGCTCCGAACAATTATTTAATAGGAGTCAATTTATATGTACAGTAATAGAGTTTAATTAAAATTATTATTTTCTCATATTCAATTTTATGATTTAATTACATACAAGCCTTTGTGGTGCAGAGAATAGAGTTTGAATATTATTTAAAAACCTTTGCGGTGCATAAAAAAAATAAAAATAAATTCAACGCGTCTGCTTGAGTATTTTCATTTCACACAGAATATATGGAAGAAATCCAAAAATATTGGCATCAAAGATAAAGTTTACACACGCATTGTCGGTCTATGTTCCAGCTTACCTCTATTGCCCCATGATCGTATTGCACAAGGATGGCAATATATTTTGTCAGAGAGTATAAACCTTTCAAAACGCGAAGATCCGAGAATTCATTCAATATTTTGAAAAAAAATATATTAGTAAAAATGTAGATGAATGGTGTGTATTCAACGAGAGGCACCGTACAAATAACGTAGCGGAGAGTTGGAATTCCAAACACAATAAAGAGTTCAAGAAGCCATAATGTTACCCTAAATAAATTGCTAACTGTGATATCGCAAAATACCGATTCTTTAGACTTAACGCCAACTAAACGCCGTAAAGAACACTGTGAAAAAGACCATTTTATTTTAGATTCTCAAATGCAATTAATTAATAATAAAATTTCATTGGGCCATTTTTTGGAAAAAAATAGTTAAAATAAACCCTACTGATTACATTGTATTTTTCTTAATTACTTGACTGTACTGATCATCAGTTGGAGCACGGGACCTTATATAGTCCCCGTGCTTCACCCAGGTGGAGAAGCTAGGTGAAGCACGGGTCTGGATCCAAATAATCCTTTTATTTACATATAGGTAACGGAAATGCCGAGCGATTCCAGGCAAGAAAGAGGACTCTCCCGTTTGCCAATGATGAAGAACTAAGCGGCAAGTACCAAGGCGACATAGTCCTGGATGAGGAAGACTATGAGGTGATGCTGCAGGAGTACGTAGTAGGTCGCAGTGCCTACAGCTCATCGTCGATAGGCCCCTGGCCTGAAAATACCGTTATTTTTGAGTTCGCCGACGGAGAATTCAGTAAGTTACCGTCATATTATGTAGCTACATTGGCTCTGGAATAAAAAGCCGAAGGGCTTTTTCCAGTGTCCACATTAGGCAGGAACTTATACGATGTCAGATATGAAAGAATCAAACTTATGTCTAGAAGAGAAACAAAAAAATCATCTATGTGGTTTGAGGGTTAAAATCATCAACAACTTCAAATCTGGAATAACAAAGGACTAGAAAACTATAGTAACTATGAAATATAAAATAATAGTTTCATCATGATTATCATCATTATCGACGAATCATTTTATTACCCTTAAAAGTGATGATTAGGTAATTTACGGAAATATTTTTCCCTTTACTTAGTCATAATTATTTGGTTTCTGATCTAATAAAATATCGCGTAGGTATAGGATAAGGAAATAGTGCGATTTAAACAATTGCTAGAATATTATGATTAGTTTTAGCTCACGAACATTTTGCTAAACTTTTAAAGCAAAGAATAAAAGAAACGTAGCTCGTATAGAACATGCATGCATATTAAGCTGAATACAAGGGTCTTCAAAAATAAACTCGTTTCAAGATCAAAAATAAAAACAACGGGTCATTGTAACCACAAAAAATGTGTCACTGAACTGATTCACTTCGTCAATGAGAAGTTTATCAAAAGGAATCAACGACATTGATCATATTTCTCCAATGTTTTACAAATAAACATATCAAACGATGTAGATAAAAATAATCGTCATATTTATAAGTGCAATCAAAGATTAAAACTTTGATAAAATGCAATATGAAAATAGTGCATTATTAAACAATGTCGTCTTAGTAGCCCTATTCCCAATTCAATAAAGAAGGAAATTGTTGAGCTCGACTGTTTAGCAAAAAAATCAAAGATACACGGCTCACGAAGTGGATGATTAGGTATTTCACACCCATGACTGATCAGTAATTTGAAAAAGAGTGTTTTTTAAAAGGATATTTAAAAGGAACCTACCCTTGGAAGAGAAGCATTTCCATCTCATCGACAGAATACTCTCATATAATTCTGATCTACAACATATATGTATATATCTCTAATTATATGTTGGTGTTTGCAGATGACGCTCAGAAAGCCGCTATTTGGGAAGCCACAAGAGACATTGAAGCACATACTTGTGTAAAGTTCCGGTATAGGACATCATCAGACAATGTCTATGCGAGACTTACTGTAAGTACACATAGACATTTAACTATTAACATAACCATAAATCTTGATAATGATAATAGGAATTAAAACAAACCCTCAAATAAAAGAACATAATCCACTAAATCAAAAGAGCTTATGTAAGATATAAACAAGCTTATGATACGGGTTGATCATGTTTCCAATGGAATTAAAGACTTAAATAGCGCAATCCGTTAATAAAAATCACATATTTCGATAAAAATATTGACTTATATGAGTATCTTAACGATTCGGGAATACATGAAACTTTTGTGAGTCAGTGCGATTAGTGTTTTTACATAAACAATCTGATCGGCCATAAGGTTGTCTTGACTAAGATCACAAAATATACTCAATTATTTTTTCAGCCCTATCCTCTAGTGTACTATCCAACTCCATTGCATCCAATAACTATTCACGATTCTACAGGGTGAACCAAGTGGCTGTTATGCCAACGTAGGACACAGGATCTCCCGTGGGGCCCACCAACTGAACCTGGCCCGCAATACCGTCGGCGTCGGCTGCTTCAGACATGCCACCATCGTTCACGAGTTCATGCACATTCTCGGGTTCCTCCACATGCACACTACCTTCAACAGGGACGAGTATGTCAAGATTCATGAAGAGAACATTGCACCTGGTAAGCCAATCAATCAATCTTTACTTGAATGCATATGTGCATAAAAGGTTTTAGAATATACGTTAATTTGGCTGAAGTCTACTAAATACATTATTTCTACTTGTTATTTCTTTTCTCTGTCTCGAGAATTAGTTACCAGTCTAAAATAAATAGTAAAAATTGCATCCAGTATTGTATTTGCTTTTCTCGAAACATGCAAGATACCACTGTCAGTTCTAAAGACCATTCACTGCTGATGCAATGTATCTGGTTCCATTGTAAGGTTTTTTTTTCCAATTTCCAGGCACTGAACACAATTTTGACTTGTATGGAGCTTCCAAAGTTGATAACTTGGGAGTAGACTATGACTACGTGAGCTGCATGCACTACGGACCTTATTCTTTCACCGCCAACGGGGCACCAACTATTGAGGCTCGGCAGGTTTGTAGCTTTGTATGAAGTCTGAAGTCATTTCTGATATTTTATTGCAATTTTTACTTCCCTTTCAATGAGTTGCTTTGTGGTTATTAAGTTGGTACTACTACCACCCTTTCCTTTGCATTCTTATGTTTTACTTTGGCCTCTACTACTGCTTCAATAGCTTCATTTTGTAGACCCACTCTGTATGTAATAATATTTCTTAATTATTCAGAGAACCGTCAGTGACATGGGCCAGCGTGACTACATTACCGATAGTGACTGGCTTCGCATTAACAGATATTACAACTGCCCAGGCGCATGGAACTGAAAATTAACTACGACTGCTTAAGCTTTTACTTTTAACCTAACGCTTTAATTGTACGATTATGAATATTATTTTATTACACGCTTTTTTAAAAAACCACCTATATGTTTTAATTGATATTTGAGTCACAACATCAACTAAAATAATAAGACGTACGGAATACTGAAAAGTAAATACGTTTAAAATAAATAATAAGTAAATTCAATAACATTGAGTTCCTGTAATCAATTGCCTCAATCATTGAACTTATTAAGTTACTAGTCACTGAATAAAAAGTTCACAAAAATGTGGGTGCCGCCGTCAGTGACGAGTTGGGTACAAGCAAAAGAAATCCGAAGACCAATAAGATATTATTTACAAAACATACAAGCTGACTTTTTGTAAGTGCTCCCGAGGGGTTTCGGCGACCTACATGTTGTCGAGAACACATGACGATGCGTCTGCGGCTTTGATCTCAACGAATCATGCGCCCGCGCCGCTCGTACACTGTCGCAGTAAATTTTGTCAGGACAAATTTCGACTCTTTGAAATTGTTGAGATTTAAACATAAGGGGCGCTGATTTAATCAGATTTATTAGGTTTTAACTACAAGAATGAATGAGTGCTGAAGTCGGCTATAATGTTGGTGTTTTGATGGGTAAGTTAATTTCTTTAGATGGCAGTTATTGCTGCTTTAGCGTTCTTTAACAAGAAAATAAACTCATGTTATTGCGAATCTTCTTTGTAAGAAAGTCTGCAAAATATTATTAGGTGTCCTACCTATCTCAAAATGTTGCTTTGAATTGTGTTTCTTGATTTCTTCATTTAAAATTTTCAATCATAACTCTATTGCATTTATTAAATTAGGTCTGATAATTTTTGCCTAGGAGGTAATACCCAATGTGTCACATTTATGTACCTTAAGGGGAATCTAGTCGCAGGTTCGAACTCACTGGTGGGCCTGACTAAAAAGCATGCTGTCTCACCAGGCATCGTGTCCAATAGAGATAGTATCAGTGATGAGCAGTTAGAAGCTAGCTAGTCTACGCGCACAACGTTATTGAGTGAGATGCAGGATCATTTATAGTAAAGTAAAACAAGCGCGCAAAAAATTAAGAAAAGTCCTTCGGAAGATCGGTTTTTATGAAAAAAGCACTCCATGAATCAATAACTAATAAAGTTTATTAAACTTTTCGATACTTGTAACTGTCGATACTGACTTGGTTTTGGAGATTGTACAATACTTTTATTACTTAAACACGCTCAAAGTTAGGTTAAATTAGCAAGAAAAACGAATCTTTGTTGGCTCCTAACTTTTTAATGGCTTTTATTTTAGTATTCTGTTTCCGTAAAGACAATATTAATAATGAGACAAAACCATACCATGTTTAATTTTTGATGTAAATTATCGAACAGTGGAGATTACTCCGTGTCGACTAGATTCACCTTAAACAATTTCTATACACAACAAATAGCAATATTTGACCTAATCAGAGTTGTAACCGATCGCTAAACCTTGACAGGTCACGGTCTGGTGACGCGACTGTTGACAGCTGTAAAGCCGACAGTGATGCGCAGGAGTTGAAACCGATACCCCGCGATCCCGCCAGCAGCGCAGGCGCGGTGGTCGGCTATTTACGAAGTTTCGCGGAAATTCGACGGAACATGTTGAAAGTATTAAGTTACTAGGATGTAGTTACTGCTCTTTTTCGAATTATATCATAAAATAATTGATCCTCATCTTCAAGCTACTGATTATATTATTACCAGTTTAGGCCAATGTTCTTCAAGGAGGTAAAATCTACAGATCATTTTTATTTTTCATTCTGAGTGCATAGTGATTCATATAAGTTAAGCATAGACATTGCGATTCGAATGCTGCCATGAAAAAAATAAGACGTGAAATGGCTACAAACGTTAGGGTTTTTTGGTCGCATGTGTTGTATCTTTAGCAACCACAAAAAGTGGCCAAGTGCGAGTCGGAATCGCACACGGTGGGTTCTATAGTGTTGCGCAAACTTTTTGTGTTCAAGGTACACCTAGGAAATCGAAAATTTTTGGAGATAAGCCATAAATGAATAATCAAAGTTTACTTATAATCAACAAAACAATATTTATTAATCGCCTCGCTCGTGCGTTCTACTGTTTTGCGGCTGTTTTTCCGAGGCAGACATGGTTTCATTGGTTAATTACCACGGAACACAAGTTTGTCGGAACACTGTCTATACCGCACTGCGCAATATTTGCCATTATTAAGATCGTTTTATTTTATTTTTAATATTATTTTGTTGCAATAGCGGCTATGGGTAGGTACACACAGTATGATTTCAAGTGGCCAACCTATTACATAGATAACCATGTGACAGATAGACGGATGGACAGCGCAGCCTTAGTAATAGGGTTCCGTTGGCACCCTTTGGGTACGGAACCCTAAAAACTTAACAGGAGTTGCCAAAAAAGGACATGTCAATAACGACGATGACATAAATCCCCAAGAGAGTGAATTCGGCATCAAACAAACGAATACACCAAAACTCTACGAAGAGCTAACACTGACAGGCACTTAGAGAATTCAGTAAAAAAACGATAAAAGTGTGTCTGTAAAAAAGTGTCAAAGTTTAACGACATTATCGACGTAAAAAAGTTAAAAGCCGTCAAAGAACGAACTATTTTTGTACGAGTGTTTTTAATTAAGATTATAGTAACGGGCACAAATTACTAATTTCCTGAGGAAATATCTGATTATCTATTATTTTTATCTTGAACATTATTTGTAGGTTTACGAGCACTTCGGCATGGATGACGTAATATATTATGACAGATTATATCCAAATAGCTATCCGACTGAAATGAAAAAAAAAAACAATACTGCGGCTTTCGTTAGCTGGCTAACTCTATCTACATAAACATGTTCCATATTTAATTTATCAGAATATGTTAAATTTTTAATTAGTTACCTTGATGGAAAACCCGTTACAGTTAAAATAATTTGCAAGAATTTAATAAGAGCACAATGGGAGTTCCTCAGGGCTCATTTCTTGGCCCAGATTTTTTTAAATGTCAAAGTTTATTCATAAAATTCTGTAAACTGTTAGGTTTTTCTTTTGCAGGTGACGTATCATATTTATTTAAACTTGAACTTTGCTTGATTGATGACCTGGTTATTGAGGAGGTGGACTCATCATTCGTTAAAGCATATTAGTTACTTAATGCAAATAGTTAAATTCTTCCAATCAAAGGATTATCTAAGCCGTAGCTGTTTTTTTTCTTTTTGGATACAAAATTGTTTTTTTTTTGTGGCCTAGAAAAATACTCTCACAAGTTAACAACAACAGAAATTAGAACTCATTTTTTACAGCGGGGCCTACCTCCGTGATGGCATCCTTCCGGATGCGCTTGCGCCGCGAATCGCACGACTCGTTAGCATGGAAGCTCATTAATTTAGCGAACACGTCAACACAAGAGTGGTCGGCGATGGGCCGCAACCGATAATTATGTTTCGGTGATAAATTATCATTATGTCAAATATTTTTAAGTTTTGAGATGGTATTTTAGGTAGAGAGTCTGATTTTTGAAGTGAGTAAGACATAGAATTTCAGATTTTAGGGTTCGCTAACTGTGAAGGGTGTAGGTTTTGTCGAATAGGAATTAGTAACAAATGAAAACTTATGTGTTAGGTATCAAAGACCGGACGAGCGATCGATTGTACCATTAGCGTCAATTCAAACCGAGATCAACCGATGCGCGAGCCGACTGTTTCGATATTCATACCATTTTCTACTTTAGGCAATACAGTCTTATTTTCATTGGAGCCAGTAAAATGCTCGGCAATTTTTCCGTTCTGTCGGAACTGACCTTTAGTAGACTTGCCTCTTCTACATAGGAGATGTAGAGGAAGCCTACAAAGCATACAAACAAAGAACAAAGTGGAGACTTCCAAAACAATTACACATTCTTAAAATAGCTAGCTGTTTTTTTTTTTAGCAAAGCTTAGTCTAAAGTCTCGCTTTCAAATCGGAACGGTAATCCATCATCAATTACCGTTTCTATTTGCGTTCAACATTTCATCGTTTTAGTATTTTTCGTGTAAATGCTAAAATTGTATCGTTAATTAATCGTTGGGATCAACTGTTGCGTGGATGCGACGTGAGTAATGGTTCTACTGATTTGATGTAATTGTCATGCGTACGCGCAAGGGACTCGCCATATTTTGCTGAAGATTTGGAATGAAGAGCTCAAGTTTTCATTTTTTAAACTGGCTTCTGTCCGCGACTTTATCCGCGTCAAATTTCTTGCACCCCCGACCCACCCTGTCGCACGCGTCGCCTGCCGGTGTGAGTACTTCGTATTCGTGACATTTTTTTCTTTAAGCTCGGCTCCTAAATATCCTAGCGTGATGATGTATATCCTGTAGCCTTCCTCGATAAATGGGCTATCCAAAAGATTTTTTCAATTCGAACCAGCAGTTCCTGATATTAGCGCGTTCAACCACTCTCTTCAGCTTTAAAATAGTAGTAAAGATAGTATAGTTAAACCATTTTTTCCAATACTTGGATTTTAATATCCAAACTAATAGGTACTTAGGTCCTTCCAGAAAGTATTTATTTTTGCATTTTTCTGAGACATACCTACACGAAATGTTGCATTGTAAAGTTTCTAATTTGCTAATCCTAAACATTAGAAGATTACGATGAATTACCAAAAAATAAAAATACAACTCATAACTTTTCGGTAGGTCCCACTTTTTGTTTATCCTTAAACATCGGCATACATGGCCACCATACCGGATGATGTGGTGACAAATGGTTATGTTCACGGGTTATTGAGTCACCATCCCCTCAGAATGAACACGTACACGTCACGTTAGACCACACCGTGGTGAAATTAATTATTCTTGCGTTTTTACTGAGCTTCCACAAATTAACGTCAGGTATTATTTATTAGCATTGTGAAATAACTGTTTTGAACTTCGTTTAATTGGTGCGAAGCGAAATAATACTACTACTAGGTACCATGAACGATTAATGGAAATTGTTCTCCAAGTGTCGTGTCGCGATGTCGTGTCGCGCCTGTCGTTAACTCGGCTAAGCCTTTTTTTAATGAAATATCTTGAAAAGTCTCATTATTAGGACATACCTAATTACGTCTACGATCTATTGTTCTACATATTGTCGACGGCTTACAACTTCTTTTCATGGCTATCGTTCGGTACAAAAAGATCATAGGCATAGACTAATATAGAGATCATAGGTACCTAGGTATTTTGCTATCTTATCATAGGATACTTGTTTGTGCCAATACTTTGCATAGGTATGCAGTCAAGTCAATAGATATATTGTGGGGTAAGCAACAATTCTGCGGAAATTGTGGTTATGTTATGAGTGTTATGACCAGAGATCGGATATTCGGATGCATATTTACCTAAAGATAATTTTTAGCTATGAAAGTATGGAAGCGGCTTTATAACTTATTTGTAATATTTATTAAAAACCCCCGGGATTCTTGATTGCATAACTATTCAGATGTGTATTAATTTAAAATTAATGTTTAACCCGATACAAATATGTATATGTACTGGAGGGTTAGTATTAGGCGATTCGCACACTGCCCCGCATGATGCAGCGTCGCGCGTGGATGCGTGTTCTTCCGTTGCTTGTAAGTATCTCCGTTTGTATGGAAAACACGCACAACCGCGTGTATGCGCGTGATCCGCATGAACGCGCGTGGATGCATTTACTGTGTGTTAGACTGTGCGTGTTTTCCATACAAACGGAGATACTTACAAGCAACGGAAGAACACGCATCCACGCGCTACGCTGCATCATGCGGGGCAGTGTGCGAATCGCCTTAGTTAAAACATAAAAAAAAAACAAATTACTTACCTAAATTAAGACTTTTTCGATACAAAAGCGCATTCCATGTTAGCCAACATCTCAACTTTAGATGCAGATGCATCCGAATATCCGATATCTGGTTATGACGCCCCTGAAATAGTCTGTATAGTCGACCCCTAACAATACAGGGCGATCGACTATATAGGGTCTTAAAGTTATATCTACATAAAAGTGCCAATTAATCAAAACTTAAAATGAATCAGTGTCTCATTGGTCAAAATCTAGCAGTAAGGTAACAATAATACCATTAAAATCTTAAATTTAATTACGTTTATCTTCAATGATCATCAGATATATTATTACTTACTAAAGAACAAGACGAGATTAGTACGGTCTCGTTATGCTCAGGCGCAAACGAGCTGTCTTGCGCCCGAGTCTCGCGCGTTCCCGCCGACAACTGTCATCCCCAATTATGGCCGCCATGACACCTTGGCGCGCTTGCATTTGAATATAGAACGTTTGCTTCAAAGGAATCCAAGTTTTAATATTTCGTTTTTGATTTCAAAATGTGTATTCCTTGTAAATAATCAATTAAATACGTCTTCATATTGTAAACATTTCATCAGGTTCAAAGAAATCGTACACTATCGTCATGAAATTAATAATTTTATTAGGTAGGTAAGTACCTACGTTATTTCGAAATAAATTTATAAAACATCACTGTTTTAAATTATGTCGAAAACTAGGAATAGAACACATAATTAAGTTTATCCTACTAATATTATAAACGCGAAAGTTTGTAGGTATGGATGGATGTTTGTTACTCTTTCACGTAAAAACGACTGAACAGATTTGGATGAAATTTTGCACACAGATAGATTATTACCTAGATTAACACATAGGATACTTTTTATCCCGGTAGTACGTTCCTGCGGGATAATTTCCAACTTCCACGCGGACGAAGCCGCGGACGGAAACTAGTACATACATAAATATACGTACTTACTGATATCTATGATGTCTATGTATAATTTCTTGTGTAGGTTTTAAGGAGGTGCCATAGCAAGAGTCAAAAAGTCACGCGTTCTACCCATGGGGGTAGGCAGAAAGTGCAGAAACAACAGATCGCTACTTGCTACGAGCTTCATACAGTCAGTATTTCTGTCTGAATCTGTTCTAAGTATATATTTTAACAATGCATAGAAATATTAATTGGACCCCTGTTTTAAATGTTTCCCTATCCACCTACTACAAATCTCATCAAAAGACATTCCTTTCTTCCAGGAGTTTTCAAACGATACTATACAGTAAAAGTTTTTATACAGTGCGCAAACTGTAACCAAGAATTCAGCATATCATTCTAGACCCCCGGTGAAGAAATTTTTCGTCGGTTTTACAAAAAAAAATCAGCTGTTTCATAGAAAAGTGCAACACCTACGCGGTCAAAATGTATGGGCCAGCTGTTTTTTTATGTAAAACCGACGAAAAATGTCTTCGCCGGGAGGTCTAGAATGATATGCTGAATTCATGGTTAAAGTTCGCGCACTGAATAAAAACTTTCCTGTATAGCTAGACAACTAACATTTCTAGTATCAATGACAACCATGAATATTTGTACGCCTTGTGGTATATCATAGCGCGCTGGTAATTTCTTATAACACTATTTATTGTACCTATGTTAAATGTTGAAATGAATTATGAATTAGTTCGAATCTAATCTAACGCCAGTGCCATATGACTATTTTCAACTCTTATCCAATTTTGTTTTAATTAATTGAGGATAGACGAAGCAGGCACTTTACTTTGTGGAAATTTTTTCATCATCACTGCTCTCAAAACGGTGAAAGAAAACATCGTGAGGAAGCCGGCATGTCCTAGGACCAACAGTTTGAAGACCGTGGGCCCGAGAGGTGGATTACGGTCCCACTCCCTCTCACAGAGAGGAAGTCTGTGTCCCAGTAGTGGGAACATTATAGGTTGACTCTGGTCCCCAAGATACAGGCACCGCCTATTTTGGGGTCCGCCGTAAAGACCAAAACGAAAATCACTAATAGTTACGTACCAACATTAAGTTAAGTTAATCATAAGGTAACAATTGTAACATTGGTTCAATAAATTTATTATTATTTATTATTATTATTATTATATTATTATCCAGTACTCTTACTGACATCATTATCCAGTCTGGATTTAGCATCTTTCTCTTTATAATTTGGTGTTTTTTTTTTTTAAATCTGTCTTGCCTATATTCAAAAGCTCAGTCAGTCTCCAGACTACCTTTCTCTTCGACTAAATAAATATTCTAACTAGTCTATGGCATCTGGCAACGTCCGTGGTGCGTTACGGTACGCTGCAGGCGTTTTTCAACATTTCACACTAATTCGAAACGACGGGTCGCCGGTTCTATTCCGGGCAGACGGGAAGGTATGGCGGGATGGGTACAAAATTACACACGAATTTAGTACAAACAAATATAAATGATTTGATTATATTCAATTTATTATTTGATAGAGAATGGTTGGATGATAGGTTTATGGTTTACTAGCTACTCGCCCCTGCTTCGTACCTACGGTTTTATGACTTGACAAAACATGAAGTTTTAATTATTATTCTAATTTAAATATACCTAAACCTTCTGAAATAAATCATCTAAATAATGGTGAAAACGGCGTCCAAATATGTTGTAGAGTGTTGAAGAACAATGCGGTCACACAGATGGACCCGAAAAGTGACTCCATAAAACTTCTCTACAATACAAATTAATAAAAAAATTAATGTTAAAATAACAACTTTTTACTTAAACTTTGTACTTAAACATTTACTATCCATTGATTATGCACAGACAGAAGATCTACTTGTTGTCTGCAAATAAAACCGCTAACATGCATTTTTACTTTTGTTGACCTAAGTTTTATTTTAGTTATTACTTTATACACATTGTTAATTTATTACTTTAAGTATTTGTGCATTTTTTGTAGCCTGAAGCACAGGTTTAACCTAGTTCAGGCAAATTAGCAATTGTGCTCTATTTTATTTGTTAAGGTATTTATTGTAAACCGTGCCCCTTTTATAAATAAACGATTTTATTATTATTATTATTTTATTAAATGCATATGAAGTATTGAGGTAATTAATACAAAAAAAAAACATTAAAAAAACTGTCTGTGTCTGTTCGTTCCGGCAAATCTCCGAAACGAACGGCTGGACCAATTTTGACGGGACTTCCAGTGGCAGATAGCTGATGTTATAAGGAGTAACGTAGGTGAGTGATTTATTAGAAAAAAATAAGGAGTAAAGAGACACATTATAGTTTTTCGACATCCACGCCCACGAACAGTCGCAGGCACAGCTAGGAAAATTGCGAAATGTCCCGCTGGCAAATTCAGTTACGGTTTCAGTCATTCATATGGGAAAAATCTTACTTTAAAACAAGGTAGATCTACTTCCGTCCTAAGATTGCTAAGTCCCGTTTTTCAGGACCTCTGAACATTCATGCCCGATTTTTCAGGATTTTACACTATGCTTCTCCGTAATGATGTTGTTGTGTATAGCAGTCAATCTATGTTCAGTGTTTGTGTGAAGTTTTTTGGTAAAATATTATGTTGTTGGTTTGCTGTGCGCCTTGGTGTTTACCGTACGTGCAGCAAGCAATTGTTATAAATAAAGAAATAAATAAATAAGGGCAGGAAGCATTATGACGACTTCTCCGTAATGATTATATCATCCAATTAGATCAGTTTACTATGAGGCTACAGCGGCTGGGTATAATCTTCAAAGATGACTGCAAATTCGCCCGAAGAGTGTAACAATCAATCTCCCTAGTCTATTCCCAACTATGTTGGGGTCGGTAACCAGTCTGACCGGCATTCAGCTGAATACCAGTTTTTACATAGAACATCTGCCTGTCTGACTTCTACAACCCAGTAACTGGATGGCACGAAACCCTTTCTTCAGACTGGTGGTTAGACTTACCTATGGGTATGACTACTTGACTTACTGACTAATGTAGGAGGAACACTTATACAGGGTGTAACAGAAACCCTATTGTTATCCTTACGCACTACAGATAACAGCTGGTATAGAATCCTATACGAGTACCGTACATAGTTTCAGCTCAAAATAAAATACTCTACGAATTGATAGCAAATTTTCGGTTTCATGTTTCTTAAATTCAAATCGTAACAAACGTGTCACCGCACTACGTAGGTCAATAACTTACCACGTTACTTGCCATTATCACGATAAATCTTCTCCGAGTGATGTGTTAATTTTAATTTGAAAAGCTCGGTTTCCGGTATCAATGTATTAAAAATTCTCATAACTTCCGAATATGTAGAGATAGGATTAAAAATCCCTTCCAATATCGTTTGATATCATCCAAAGAAGTGCTACCCTTGGTGTGTATATCCTTTCCCTTACACGTTGTATATTAAAAAAAAACGAATAACAGTCCAACTTTTGCAAACCGCAGCCATTATGTCTATTATCGTTGTCATGTCCAATTGATCGTTTAATGACAAACAGATTGCCACAAATTGATGCCAATAGCGACCACGCCAAGATACTGTCCGCTTCAATCATCATACTGTGATGATCAGCTTGGCAAGACTGATGACACGTAGAACCTATGATACTGTAAAAAGAGAATGAACTATGTAGGTATAATGGTGGTTTTGCGTTGCAGCGGGGTAATTGTGTAACACACTAATAAATAATTGCAATGCGTTTAATTTTTACAATTCGACCTCATTTATTGCGTAACTTACCTACGTTGTCGAGCAGACGAATAAATTCTTCAAACGTTAGTAGGAATCTATGAATTTTGAAGGAAATTCCTCATTTAGAATTTTCTTCCAAATCCTATGAATTGTGAAAGAAACTGTTACACAATAGGGTATTTTACTCTTTATAAGAAAAAATCTAAAAATGTGTTATTGAGATAGCTTAGGCAAAATGCAGTCGGAAAATGTTAGTTTCAGTTAATGAAATAACAAAATAAATTTTAAAATTCAATTCCAAGATTTCAGTTGTTTTCATCTGTTTTTGAATACCATGAAATAGTAGCCGCCATGTTATTACGTCATACGGCGTGCCAATTGAACAACTTGGTACTTTTATTATTTTCGTAACCAAAGTAATTTTTATTTATATAATATTTTGCATTCAGGAACAGCAAACCAACGATAAGTAGAATATTAACTCATTTTTTTAGATTATAAACAATTATCATATAAAATATCAGCGCATTTGTCTACACAGCAAATTGACGTCAATCCCCCCGTGGGTATGAAAAATGCATTTAAATTGTACGTTTTAAAATTTTGCGTGTAATTTGACGAAAACGCTGGACTCAGTGGACGCCATATTGCTACAGAGTTTATATGGCGTCCTCTGCGTCTGCTGATGATGAATTGGTCCATTACACAGACAAACAGACTAAAAAGCTGGATCATATTGGGACTAGAAGCATGATATTTTGTACAACAGTTCCATAAATATGTAGGGTAAGGAAGGGTATTGCCGGTCACTTAAGCAAAACTGATTTCAATTCAGTGAAAAATCAACATTTATCTAAGAAACTCTTAAGAAACATAAGTTAATGTATTATTCTAACATAATCACAAGCATTGAGATTAATATTAATTACAAATATGGTTTTTGGTGGTAGCTGGTTGTTTGGTAAGGGAGTTGCAACAGGCCTATTTCCTGGTATTGTTTGGGTGTAGTCGATTAAAGTGATAGTGAACTAGGTGTTCTGTTGCTCTTACTTCGAGTCCCTAACGAGTCCAAAATACAGTCCACTAAATTAGCCCTTCGCGCCACCACTAATTAAAATACATATGTATTCTAATGTGAAATATTAGTGATGTTGATTACTGGTTTATCCCATTTAACATTCCTTTTTTGGAATTTCTTTGGAATAATTTATGTAGAATAGCTTTCAATTTACTGGCACGTCGAGCCAATATACATTCGATGGATAGGACTATCATTGCAATGGCTTTTCGGTGAAACGGACGCTCGATCTAATGGCTATTCGAAATTGTGGTACATTCATGCTATGGAATTTCGGTCATTCGGACGTTCGATTTGATAATTTCCGAAGATTAGCCATCGGGCATATGACATTCGAAATGAAGCAGTAAACCCGCCAAAAAGTTACCAAAAAGTAGCGCGAAACAAACTAACGTGAGGTTCTCCCTAACGTGTGCTTGGAACTGAGCGGGAGTAATTGCGACGCGCGAGGAAAATTCACGCCACCCTCAATCAATTTGTGTGTGCGCAAAAATGCTGTAATTTGGAAGATAGTGTGGTGACCGCTATTGTCGCCTGACCGCGGATACCCGACTTTACCCTAATGGCTAGTACCTACTAAGAAAGGATTTTTGAAAATTCATGCCGTAAATATACGATTAAATAGTGGATGAAAGTTTATAACGAAAACGCGTCATTTTCACAGCACTCGGTTCGCTGGGAATTATATGCTTAGGTACTTACGTACTTTGAATCCCGCAATAGGTAAGTACATCTCAACTGCTTGTACTGGCTTTCACTGCCGTCTTACTTTCTTATAATAAAAATCTAATTTCCACATCCGCACCGCAAGATTTCAACAACATAAACTTATCACATCCAATTACTTAAAAACTTTATGTTAATTTTCTCCCGAACGCTATAAATAATATACGTTGACATGTCAATTATTGCCTGAATCGTTTCCCGCTCAAAATATTTTACTTTTTTTTACTCGCGGGCGGGCCATAGCTAACCACGCCTCGCGGCCTTTCAAACAAATTCAAAATTAGAACTTCGTGAAACTCCCACTTTTAACAACCAATACAAAACTAATCTTGAAGCTGATAGTATAAAGTGTTCATTTCCTTTGCCAAACTTAAAATGCTGCAGGTTTGTGATTTGAAATCTATGCCGGTGAAAATAGAGACGAAAATCACGTTTTCTTATTCAATCAATGGGTGTGTTCAGACGGGAGACGTTTTCAGATTATTTTTTGTACCAACACACATGTTGTTTTTGAGATCAAGTAGCAAAGCAGCCAGATCGCGGCACAGACTCCATTAGTTCGCACATTAGCATGAGTTAGTCGAATTATTTAATTAAATAAAGTAATTCAATAAGAGGGCGAATTAATAACAATTATTCGGTTTGGCCGAGTTCGATCGGCGCCGGAGTGGACGCGCAGGGATTTGATGCAAAGCAAATGTGACAGTGTTTAGGAAATATTCGAGTAAATTAAAATCAAATTCGATTTTTAAATCGTTTGGTGTGCCAAAATTAGCTGTAATATGGAGCAAAATAAAGGTGAGTCAATCTTCCTTATCCTAAATTAATTAGCATTGGTCAGTTTATTATATTTCTATTGCTAAAATGTTGCTAACAGGAGTGTCAGTGTTAATTTTGTATGATCCTAAATTAAAAACCTTTGTAAAATAGGTCTAGGAATAGCAATAGCTAGTAATGACAGCTAGAAAATGGCTGCAAAATCTTTTGTCATTCCTGGGTCTACGATATTTTAGGTAAGTACCTATGACAACTTATGTAGGTAGGTACTTAAATTAATAACAATCCTTTTTGGGCAGTCGTGTAAAATTAATGAACTATTGGATTTTTTTCGTAAGAGGAAAACAAACGTTAAGGAACCTTAAATTTAATACAGATTAACATTTTCAAAGTGCATTCAAGTTTCAATATAAAACTTGGCCAGAAGAGATAGAGCCCTAGGAAAAATCCCAGTAGAAGCTTATAATTGGGGGAAATTGTTTGTCCATAATATACAAACTAGCCCGCATAAGTGAGTCATACTAGAATTAAAAATTAAATATGAAGGTATCCAATACCTACTCCATCCTTTAGGTAAGGTACACAGTTTAGGTCTTGAGCTTGCGTAGTGATTTTACATATCTAGGTAGATACCTAATAAATATTTAACAGACAACCACTTAGCAGCAAGAATGGATAAACCTGATACTCCATTTATTATAGCTTCAGAAAAAAGAGGCTCGTAGAAGCAGGAGTGCAAAACATTTTATTTCAAAGTTAAGTTATAACTTTTTTAGGTAGATTAAGACAGTACTGAATACTGAGATAAACGAAGTAAAGGTAATTTTATTTTAAATAATGTTCTATTTATAATAACATCTTCATCACACATTACAAACCTACAACTAAACGAATGAATGAAACAAACAATCACATCATGATTTAAATCTAGTTAAGATTAAAGGAATTTTTTTTTTTTTTTTACAATACTTTATTTTAAATCACAACTTTTGACCCACAATACGTTGGTAAAACTTCGTCGTCATCAGCTAATTTAGTTACTCGGTATTGTTCACTCCTGCTTCTTTTAGGTTTTTAGCATTAACACTTTAATTTTAAATTGAAATGAAATAATTATAAATAATAAATGAAAGCCACATAGTTTCATAGGATAAATAGTTACACAACATTACTATAAAGTATGACAGCTAATATTTAAATAAATTATAATAAATTTGGCATTAATCGTAACTGCAACACGTTTAATGTAATTTTGTTACAAAGTGTACATTAAAAATAACCTTTTTTGACTTCTGTCTAATGCTATTGTAAATGGAGTATAAGTAGGTAATCTAGTTCTAAGAAAATATAGTTGTCATGTAACAGCTGGATGAGAGTTGCCGAGAATCGAGCTGCATGGCGTGCAATTGGAGCGGCTTATGTCCCGCAGTGGACTTCTGTAGGCTTAAAAACTTATGATGAACAGAAAGTCTACTTACTTATCTACACTTTTTTCGTGTATTCCCGTTGTCCCCGCAATCCGATGATGAATAACTTGAAGATCTTTGGTTACTTTAGGCTTGCTTGGGTAAAAGTGTAATAGACTCCGAGTTGCTGAAATCTCAAATTCAGAGGGGTAACTAAGTAAGCGCCCTAACGAATGGCTTACATTTTGACAGTTCAAAAACATTCCTTGCGTTATTTACGTTGTTGAACAGACATATTCGCCCGTAAATAAAGCAATGGATTAGCAATATATTTTGAATTGAAGAATGAAGATTGTGATTGATAGTGTGTTACGCAATTAGGGTGGAGGATGGGATCAGACGAAGCATTCGTGATAGCGACTTTGCAACCTACTCAACTCAACTAGACCAGCGGGGAAGTCTCTGGTTCTTTGCAAGTGGCAAGATTCCTCTCGACCTCGACACATGACAAAAATAAGGTCTAATAATTAGTAGTAATAGTTCCTTTATTTTTGTTTTTAATCTTATATTTAGAATTGTTTTTTTTTTTACATTGTTCTCACATACAGAAGCAACCAAAATAATGTTGCTCGTTCTTCTCCATAGAGATCTACGTTTTGAAATGGGCCAATAGCTTCAACTTTCCAACTGATCGACTTTTTGACAATTCAAAAGTGCCTATAAATGGTTTAATTGAAATAAATGCTTTGAGTTTGAGTTTATTTATTTAATGGATTTACACGGCTAAAAATCCAATTACATGAATCATAGTATATTTAAGTACAAACATAACAACTAAACTAATAACAACAATGTAATAATTCTCACAAAAATATCAGGCACATATAACCATTAAATTGGCGAATTTATTAGTGAATATCACCCTAACTGCGTAACATACGATTAATCATAATCTGTTTCATTTTGACAGTTCAACAATATTCATTATGTTATTAACGTTGTTGAGCAGACGCATTTTTCGAACATATGAAGTAATGGTTTAGCACTCTGTTTCAAAACGAAACAGATTATGATTAATCGTGAGTTACGCAATTAGGGTGCAGATTGCAGTCTTGGTTGGCCTCCACGAGCTTGTTTAGTGCGGTAAAAAATGTATGCCACTTGGAGTCAGTATCTATCTAGGTACGGTATACCTATTGATCTATATTTTGTTGCAAAAATGTCAATGAAATTGTAAACAAATGTATCAGAAAACGTACGGTCTGTGGATGCCAATTTGTGGGTCCCACTTACCTACATATTCAGTGCTTTGATTTTTTTTTTAACTCAAGCTCTTATTTTAAATCGGATGGTTTTCATTTGATATTTGAGGTTAATTTTACCTATGTTCACAATTTTCGTCGATCATTTTTCAATTAGAATTTAATAATGCAATCATTGCCAATAAAGAGGTGAGACTTATAGGTAACTAGTTGTTACATTCTAAATACAGATAAATGTGTTACTAATTTAGTAAGAGGTGCGTAAGAATTTAAGTACCTAGGTAACTTTGACAATGTTTGTTTACCTTTTCATCAGATGTTTTTGGAACATACCATACCTAATTAGCTTCTACAATTCATAACGTAGGTAGATACGTAACCTTCGCAAGTTCAGAGGATTATGAGCAACAGTTTTCACGTGCTCGCATTGTGCAGTAGGTAACCGATAGGGTTGCGCGTACGCCGTCTGCGTCTGCGCAACAACGATCTACAGAGGTTAACCGCCGGTGCGTGTGTGATCTGCTCAACAAACAGGCTTTTGTGTGAAACGACGTTTGTTTTGGTGTTATTTTGATGCGAATCGTTATGGGGGGTAGATAAAAACTATATCATTTGGAGTGTTTATAAGACGATAGAGTCAAAAATATATATCTATAGGTACAGACCTACACTTTCTTTATATAAATATTTGTTCCACAGATATCCCAAACCCACGACAGCCCATCACGAAGAACTACGACCCAAAAGCCCAGAACACTGCCAACTACAACGTGAACCCTGGAACCTACCCAGAGAACAACCACAACCTCTTCCAGATGATCAAATGCCATGAGGACAGTCTACTTCGGCTCCATCACTTGACAGCAGGCCGGCAGATCAACAGCACTTACGAGCAAAGTTACCAGAACGACTTAACTTGGTACCCGAAAGACCTCCAACGGCCTTATATCAAACCTGTTGACTACCTAGCATACGAAGACATGAGACGGAAGTACGAAGACAAGGGCGCGAAAGAGAGAGAGAACCAGAAAGAGTCTGAGGAGGAAAGAGACGTAAAATCGGACGATAGGAAGAAGCCAAGGAGGAACAGGACGACGTTTACTAGCCAGCAGTTGGCTGCTTTGGAGAAGGTGTTTGAGAAGACTCATTATCCTGATGCCTTCGTTAGAGAGGATCTCGCTGCGAGGGTTAACCTAACTGAAGCCAGAGTACAGGTGAGAAATAAAGGATTGCTTGCCTTGATCATGCATTTAGAAGTATATTCATAATGGTTGATTAAAGTTAAGAGATGCTTAAACGTCAAAAATGTTTGGTTAAACAGTCGTTTATCATATCGGGAGTTCAGGACGCTTATCGTTTAATTTTGTTTGCATAATCAGCCTTTTCAGTTTCTCCTGCTGGGACTCAGACTTCTTCTCTGTGCGCAGGAGTGCGCTGATATCTAACACGCGGGCCCAGTGGGGGATGGTAGAAGTCATATTTTTTTTTTGGTTGTAGGATATGCCGGTTTGCTCAAGAAATTTTCCTTCACCGTTTTGAGGGTAGTGGTGATTAAATAATTTATTAAAAGTAAAGCACGTGTCTGGGTTCGTACCCACGACCTACAACTCAGTAGTCGCGGCCGTTACCACTGGGCCACCCTCTTATTTTGTTTCATAAACACATCACTCCTGTAGTTCCAGAAGCGACAAAAACGTCTAATATAATGTATAGCTTCAGTCAACAGCACTCCAATGGTAATGGTCAATTTGCACCACAGCACCTTAATCTCATAGCAGTAATGGCGATTTTCATATTGCAAGTATTACAACTGACGTGCGGTTGACTGTACCTTCATCAACATTTTACAGAATCATTTTCGTATCGATCCAGAGACGAGCCTATAAAGTTTTAAAGTAGTCCGAGCTTAATTTAGAAAAGCGATGATTCATAGGATTGCTCAAATAAATCGTGCCCTCTTTGATACCTAATTCTTGTACTAATTTTGTCTTTCATAATTATCCAACAGACTCAATAATGGACTGAGTTAGATAGTCCAAATTGATTCATTTGGTTTTGTTCAGTCTGTTATTCCAAATTTTTTCTTAATCTTTAGTTTTCTTTAAAATCCTTCTCTTTTTTAATCAGGTCTGGTTCCAAAACCGTCGAGCCAAATTTCGAAGAAACGAAAGATCAGCGCTGTCGACTCACAGAAGCTCAACCAGCCAAAGTTCGCCAGAGCCCATCGCCGTACCCATTGGGATTCCACACCAAGATCCTAGACAGGACTTTGCACGCAATTCCAAAGAACCATGGCTCCATCATTTTCAAGCCAACAACTTAAACTTAAACTTAGGAATCCCTATAGCTAATACAGGGCTGTACCAAAACGATTACTCTCTTATGATGCAGAATGTGGGCAATAGACAGTACGTCCCGAATTCCAACAGTCTGATGGGACAAGGTGTGGTAGGCTATGGAAGTACGACTGACAATGGATATGGTTCCTGCGGCCTAATCGGTGGCTACAGCGGATCTCTGCAGCCTGCTCATCACAGCTCTTATAATTTAAACTTAAGATTAAGACCTCACGATTTCAGTATAAACAACATAACGTTATGAAATAAAAGTCGTGCTTCTCCACTGTAATTATATTTCTAATTTTGACAATTAAATCTTGAATAATGAGCCTTTTTTATTTATCATTTACCTTTTTATCTACATAGGTATATTTCGTAAGCATACGCATATGTATATTTCTCGCAGTTTTCGCCTTTCTTTACTTCTTCTTTGTTAATATCCATCTGAGAACACCTCACACACAGCTTATTGAAAATACGATTGCAATCATTGATTGCGATTACATATTTTTGACATTAGAGTAAAAGCCCAGATGTCAGATACTAATAGAAAAAGTAATAAAGATGCGCGGGAACTTAGGAATTTTGACATTACTGACGATGTCAAACATGACGTTAGCGCTACTTTCTCTCAGTCTCAATGTCTCGAACTCATTCATTTCGCAAATACAAAAAAATGTTTTAGTGATGATTCAGCTCATAACACGAAGTTGTTATTGTTTAATTTTACGAAACTTTTCATATAAATATGTTTAGTTAATTTCACAACGTACGAGATCACTGTTGGGATTTTTTACTCACGTTACTAACTTGAAAACAATAATTATCATCATGTCGTTAAAAACTTTAAGCACAACTTTATTTATGTTATTAACATTTGCATTTGCTACGCGAGCTACGTACAATTATTTAACGAACAAAAAGAATAAAGAAGAAAAATGTAAGGCCAAAGAAATTCAAGAAGTTATAATGTTTTCCTACCAAAACGATGAAATTAAGAAGAGTAAATATTCTCGCTGCATGATTTCAAAAAGTATGGACAGATTATTGTATTATTTGAACCAGCCTCGGCATAATTTGGATATATGTATGTACGTATGGACTAATATGGATATTACTAACGCTATATTAAAGCTACATTATCGAGGCGTGAAGATACGAGTGATAATAGATGCAGATATGGCGTTTTCTTCTGGGTCCAGTGTGAGGAGGTTAGAAAAGCAGCGTATACCGGTTCGTTGGATGAAGTCAACGAATTTGATGCACCACAAGTTCTGTCTGGCAGACACATTGAGTGAAAACTCTCTTTTGACACCATTTTTGATGGTAGGCTCATTAAACTGGACTAATCAAGCATTGTGTGGTAACTTTGAAGACTGCCTGGTGACTTCACAGAAGGAACTTGTTGAAAATTACAAGATAGAGTTTGAGAGACTTTGGATTCTTTTTAAACCAATAATAAACTAAGTTTAGATTCATAAGTCTGACAGTGAAACTGTTTTACCGTTACTTCCTTTTAAGTTAGTAACTACTCTTTTTATAATATAAATTAATTTTTAACTAGAATATTTCTTATTTCTTCGTAACAATAGCAAAAGCAAGCAAAAATATTTTCCTTTTTTAAATCTAGTTTTTTAATAGTTATGTGCAGTGATTGGATATTCGGATGCATATTTACCTAAAGATAATTTTTTGCTATGAAAGTATGGAAGCAGCTTCATAAATTATTTGTAATATTTATTAAAAACCCCGGGATTCTTGGATTGCATAACTATTCAGATGTGTATTAATTTAAAATTAATGTTTAACCCGATAAAAATATGTGTATGTACTGGAGGAGGGGTGGTTTGTATTAGTTAAAGCAAAGAATAAACAAATTACTTACCTAAATTTTAAGACTTTCAATACAAAAGTGCATTCCATGTTAGCCAACATCTCAACAAAGTCAAAGTCAAAGTCAAAGCATTTATTTCAAATAGGCACTTAAAAGGCACTTTTGAACGTCAACATTTACACCAAAATAGAATTGATTTGACAACTTTAGGTGAATATGCATCCGAATATCCGATCTCTAGTTATGTAGTACAACTTATTATTTAATTCTACACATAACATCATTCCTGTCTCCCCTGAAGGGATAGACGGTGGTACACCTATAGCACACCCACATGTTGCCAGTTATATTATGTTAAGACCTATGTAACAGCGGGAGACCCTAGTGCCAACAACCGGGCATAGCGAGCAGGGTATTTAATTCTGTGTGGAATATTTATCTTAGTGCTTTAACCGTTTAAGCGCTTGCGTCGGATTAATCCGACAAATATTTTCGGGTCCATTTCGCCAAGGTCGAATATTTACGACCAAAATTCCACAGCTTGTTTAATCTGCTTTTTTATTTAATTACGCTGTATTCTATCAAAACGATGTTCATATTAGGTAAATAGTTAAATAAGTAACCATTTACAATTTCATCTCTCTCTCTCTCTCTCTGTGTCTCTTAATTAGAAGTCTAGTAAGTGTCGCACATCCCTCTTTGTTGTAGGTATTTATTTTTCGATTCACTGTGCCGGGCGCTGGGGGCACGACAACTGATATGAAGACGGGCGGTTAAAGGGTTAAAATGCATGCATTTATTTTTGTAGTTTTAATATTTTATAGTTGACAATGTCATGACGAATGGTTCAGTGGTTTAGGCTTGAAAACATAACAGACAGACAAAGTTACTTTCGCATTTATAATATTAAGTACCTAGGTATTGTATGGTTTCAGTACTTTTACAAACATTTGAGCCATATCTATAAAATAATGCTCTCTGATACAAATGAGTCGGCACCAAAATGTGATCTGAAGGCCATGGTGAGTGATTAGGCCTATAAGATTAATAGTTTATAATATTCGTTATAGATAGTATGCTAAGTGAAAATCTAGTATTTTGTGTGGGTAAGCCACTAAGTTCATTTTTATATTGTTGTTAAGTTTTAAACTTAATTGAATAAAAGCCATTGGTAAATCAGCTGTTTGTTCTAGTAGTTTGTCTGCCTGACTCAAAATACTAAAACATTGGAAAACAAACATCTGAAAACTTGAAACAATTTGAGTTAGCATCAGAATTGTAAAAGCAAAAGGCGTGTACAGCCCAATGTAAACTTAATGGTGGCTTGGAACTTGAGACGAGTCGCTGTGCAGTAACAAATTCATACATCAATGGGGTGAGAGGTGCTGTACGGCACAGCGAGGAGCGCATTTCAAAGCCGCCTTAAAGTATTATTACTATCTATAATATTGATTTAGAATTGATAGAAAAAGACATGTTGATTTAAAACAAATGTTTTTAATGCTCATATTTTATATGGAGCTTTAGGTAATTAAGAGAAGATTCTATTTTTGTTTGTTGCATGTACCTGTGTCTTATTAAATAATAAGAAATCTACATTAACTTGTCTTTATTTTTTATCATCCAGTTAATTATTATTTTTGAACTACCTATCTCCTAAAACAATTAACGCGCAGAGACGAATTTAGGCAAGTATAATAAGGTGTGCCTTAGTTGAGGTAGTGGATATTCAGGATATTGGTCTCTTCCAGGCAGCCAATCTCTTCTAAATAGCTCGTGCCGAACGCCTGCAACTTAGAATAGGTATAAAAATTAAATCAACTTCTACACTTGAGAGGAGTGGTAACAACTGCAACTTACGAATTGTAGGTCGTAGGTTTGAACCGAGACGTGCTTTACTCTGAGTAAATCATTTCGTCACCACTGCTCTCAAAACGGTGAAGGAAAACATCGTAAGGAAACCGCCGAATGTCTTCGAATCTTTTGGTTCTAGGCCCTCATAGAGGAAGCCTGTGTCCCAGCAGTGGGAGTATTATAAAACCAGGCTGACGAAGACACCTAGCCAGAGTATAACAATCTAATACTAATAATAAAAAGGTGAAGAGTTTGTTTGAACGCGCCAATTTCTGTAACTACTAGTCGGATTAAAAAAAATACTTATATCTGTACCTATTTGATAGCCCAGTTCTAGAGGAAGACTTAAGGCTAATTTTAACATCACGCTAGGAGCCGAGCAAACTAAAGAACGCTAAGCGATAACGGAGTAATATCCGCGGGTAAGGGATGCGATGCGACGCGGTGAGTCCGGGGAACAAGAAATTTCACGCGGGCAGAAGCTATCGATATGTGTTCTGTGTCTATAACTGTCCCTCTCCGGCAATGCCCTAAGCCCAATTCTATACCTACCCTAGTACATTTTCCTAATCGGGCTATCCTACGAGAGGCCATGTACAGACGCCAGCAGGTCAAGCTATCCCAAACTGTCAAATTTTCCCAATTGAACATGAACCCTATCATATTGTGATAAAGTTGAAAACCTATCAAAGAAATTTGACAGATTGGGGTAGCTTGTATAAAGTCCCAATGCAAAATTGCAAATTAAAATGACTGTCTTGTTGGTCTAGCGGTCGTAAGCGCTAGGTAGGTACTTAACTGCTGGCTGAGCATGAGGTCCTGGGGGCCGATTCTACTAATTTGCAACGTTACACGTTAAACTGTGTTTCCACAACAGTTCGATTTCGATCGCCGTTCGATAGTTACATAAAAAGTCATTCTACTATTTTATAAGCAAAATGGAAACTAAACTTAAAACGAATTGCAACTGAATAGCGGGAACACAGCGCAGCGGGTAACCCGCGTTACCAACATGCCAAAATAATATGTTTTATTAATACCAAAAAGAAAAAAGTTGAATCTAAAAATGTTACTAAACACGAATATGTGGCACTAAAAGTATTTTCTATAATTAAAAGACATAATGATCATAATTTTATCATTAACTTTGTCCTATAGTAAACGTCACGCTCATGTTCGATTTTGTTAGTAGAATAGGTTTTGACATTGTTTCAATCGATCGTTGGCGTAACTAAAACGTAACCGCAGCTGTGTCGCAGCTGGACCGTTGTTCATTTTAGTAGAATGCGAAAACGCTTAAAAGTGGTGATTCGGTTGCGGTTCTATTGCGTTTTTTTAACAAATTTGTTAGTAGAATCGGCCCCCAGGTCGGGCAAAGTTTTGTTGGGTTTTTATATCTAGAATTTCTTAATAGCTGTCAGGAGTCTTGATTAGTACCCGCTTATAAGCGGGTACTAATCAAGACTCCTGACAGCTATGTAGCTATGTAGGGAATAGAGGACGAGCCTATTGACATATATGTCAATAGGCTCGTCCTCTATTCCCTACATAATATTAGAGATGGGCCGACTAGTCGGCCAAGCCGATCATTGATTTCGGTTTTTTTTTGGATCGGAAGTCATTAAATAACTTCTCCCGCTCTGGCTGGAGCAGGAGGGTGTGTCAGACTTTTGCTGACTAAAACCCACCCGTGTTCCCTCAGTTACCTGTGTGCCAGGGGCCGCGGTATCTCTTTCGAACATTCCGCACCCCTGGCAGGCATCGGCCTTTGCGGACCCCACCAGTTAGTGCTGACATCTCTTTGAGGCGCGCGTGGGACACAACGCGCCATTGACCCGGGCTTGGTCCTTACCAGACAGCGAGCTACCCATTACTCGCCGTCCACAAGCCCGCGCCATCATTGATTTCGGTTGAGTTCGGGTGACATCGGCTATGTTCAAAATGGCAAACCTACTTATTGGAGTACTGGTTAGTATACTTTGCTTATTTTCACAGTAGGTATTATGTCTTATGGCGTTCAGCTGTGGGGATCCTCCCATACCTATTATCGCTGTAATTTGAAAACATTGTAAAAGCCAATCATTTTTACACGCTTTATATTAGCTTCACTTGTAACTAACTATGTATGTAAGAAAGTCTTGGGATCTTAATTTTTAAAAGAGTAGGTAACCGTGGAGTTCCTTGCCGGCTCTTCTCCATAGGAAGCGACAAATTGGAACTGTGCACCTAGCTTCTGAGGGTTCTAATATGACCATGCAGGTTTATGTGAAATAAAATATTTTGATTTGATTTGATTGCCAATTATTTGCTTTGAGTTTCTTTCTTTTTGTTAGAAGTATTATAAAATTTTACTTTCTGTACATAGTTTAATTTCTGGATCTAAGTCCAATTTATTAATGGACCAAACGAAGGGTTCCTATTCTTTATTATCCTAATTTCCTGATTGCACTGAAAGTAAACTGTAAAAGTGATTCTGTAATATAAGATTTCAATATCACCAATCAACGTCGTTAAAAATTTTAAGCATATTTTTACGAACAAAAATTTGGCCGACTAGTCGGCACATCACTACATAATTTAGAACTTACTTATTTGGCGGCCAAGGCGGGCCAAGGCGGGCGGGCGGGCTAAGGGTTGGTCGGCCAACCCTTGCTCGTTGAAGCGCCAGCCCGTGCCGCAGCTGAGCCAGTAGAGTTAAATTCCCCTACTAATAATAATAATGCCAATATTTTGATCCAGCCTGTCCCCACTAGCTGTCCCCCTAACAGTGACGCCCTGAGCCGGGGTTCGTACCCCAAAGGGGGTGCCCTCAGCGTGCAGTCGCTTAGTATGTAAGTTTTTAGTTTTTAAGCCCTAGCTGGAGGCGTTAAGTTAACTCTTAATGGCAGCCCCAGGAAAGCCCGGTTAAGCAGTCACGGTAAATCTCTCAAGGTCAACTGCGAGATGCCCGACAAAAATAAAGAATACTTCCCTACACCACTGCCCACCCTTCAGAGAAACAAAGCCTGATGTTATGTTATGAGTGCAAACTAACTAAAATCTAATATAGCGAAGTATTATCTGGGTGTAACTACAAACTTAGTATTGAAATGTAAGATACCAAAAAAAAGCCTAGCTAGCCTAGCCTAGCTGATCTATTTTGACGTTTACATTTCCGAACGAAAGCAGAAACGTCATAGTGATAACAGAGTTTACAGTTGTTTGATAAAACCACGGTAAAACTGATAAGACTACAGTAGGTAGGAAAGTTCAAAGTCAAACTTTCTAAACATACGATAGATACGCGGCTTTATAAATTAGGAACTGATTTCTTTTAAAAATCTGTGAAAATGGTGTCAGGAATCGTTGCAGGAAGGCTAGCTTTAGTAACTGGTTAGTATTTACTTTTTATTTAACATAGTCCTTCATAGTTCATCAAAATTGATTGAAGAGAAGATAAGTTCATGTAGTAAGCTAGATTAATTACATTTTATGGAACTGTAAAGTAATATTGATGACAGAAAAACTACCTCAAAACGTTAATACAGAAGCTTCTCAAATAATTTGAATGTTTACGATTCTTGTTAGATGCCCCATACCAAAAGACCGGATGTCGACCATAATTACCCTGAATGTTCCTTGCTTAGCGGTCATAAGTAATAATTACTGCATTTGTATAGAGTTAAAACTGTTTATATTTGATTTTTGGGTCAACAAATTAGGTACTTATGCATTTTATTACTTTTTTGTTGCTCTACAAAACTGTCGTAGTTGTTCACTAGGTAGGTATTGCATTTATTTATTGGTTAACCTAGATGTGCTATAAACACTCAATAGGATGGAGGGTAAATCTAAAAGCATTCATGCTGTTTAGATCTCCCATCTTTATGTGAGTAAATTTTTTAATAAAATCATAAGTTTTGTGTCACTTAATATTAGGAATTAATCTTTGAATAATTTCAGGAGCTGGATCTGGTATAGGCCGTGCAGCATGCCAGGTGCTATCCAAAGAGGGTGCTATTGTCATAGCCGCTGACAAGGACTATGTTGCAGCTGTAGAAACAATCAAGACACACACAGCCTTAGCTTCAGGAACAAATAGTATGTACAAAATGATCGAAATTTTGGTATATTTAGAGAAGTTTCTCAGGTACCAATATTTTTTTTATATAAAAAATGTGGTATTTCACAGCAGCTTATCTTAACTTGACACTAAATTGGCTGAACAGATTTGCATAAATGGACATAGGATACTTTTCATCTCAATATTCCTACGGGCTCGAGATTCATGCGGGAGAAACCGCGCAGCTAATGTAAAATAAGTTTTAACCGTTTGCGTCGGATTAATCCGACAAATATTTTCGGGTCCTTCTCGCCAAGGTCGTATATTTACGATCAAAATACCACAGCTCGTTTAATCTGCTTTTTTATTTAATTACGCTGTATTCTATCAAAAAGATGTTTATATTAGGTAATATCTAGTTAAATAAGTAATCGTTTACAATTTCATACACTTTAGTCTCTTAAGTAAAAGTCTAGTAAGTAGGTATTGCACATCCCTCTTTGTTGTAGGTATTTATTTTTCGATTCACTGTGCCGGGCGCTGGGGGCACGACAACTGATATGAAGTCGGGCGGTTAAAGGTTTAATAGGGTTATGCAATACAATAACTTGAGTACAGCAAGATTGTTTTTCGCCAGGCCCTTCCTAAACTTCAAAAAGAACCTTCAACAAAACCAGTCCTATATTGGCTCAAAGACTTTTTTGTCCAACAATAATAATTAACCAGTTTGCTTGACCAAAAATAAAATATATTTCAGATGCAGAACACATGGCAGTTGAACTAGATGTTTCCGATTCAACAGCAGTGAGGAACCTTCTGCAGACCACATTAAAACAATACAAGGCACCGCCAACTATAGTAGTTAACTCGGCTGGTATCACCAGAGATAACTGGCTATTGAAACTGTCTGAAGAAGATTATGATAGTGTGCTTAACACTAATTTAAAGGTAACTTGAGTCAATTGTAACCTGTCTAATCAGTTTCATACTCTAATGGACAAGTCCGTTATTGTAAAAAACAGCACTACATGTAGACTACATGTAGTGCTGTAGATGATAGTGAGATATATGGCACACCACATGATGTGGTGTGCCATATATCTCACTATCATCTGCACAACCTTTTCCAAACTACGTTGGGGTCTGTTTTCAGTCCGTGGATACCAGTATTTTACATGGAGCCACTGCCTATCTGACCTTTACAACGTAGTTACTGGGTAATACGATAACCCTTGTAAGACTAATATCTTAAGTGCTTTTCGAGGCATGTATTGAGTCTTGTATGGGTTCTGTATCCACGGACCAAGGCAAGAATAGCTTAACCCTTCAATAAAGTTATAAAATTCCAAATGCCAAACTGCATCCAGTGATGGATTATTTATTATTAAATAGTTCATAACTGATTTTATACGATTTTATTTGCATTTTTACGGCAATGCTTGCTCATTTATTTTTCGAATTTATTATAACAGATTTAAACCCGTATCGGATTGCAATATGAACTATTATCGCTCATAACGACAATATTCAAAGTTACCAGGGCCTTAGCCTGATTGATCAACTCATGCAGCTGTTATTGCATAGCTACAGGTACTGTCTGTCTTGCTTGCTAGAGGCATCTGCATATAGTGGGAATGAGCGCAATAATATTTTTTGTCTTTATCGTTTTAATACGTTTGTCCTATGTTTTTAGGGCACTTTTCTAGTCATGCAAACATTCGCAAAGGCGATGACGGAAGCAGGCCTGCCTGGTTCAATAGTAAATCTTTCTAGTATTGTGGGCAAATATGGAAATATGGGTAAGAAAAAAGTATAATTTTAAATAATATTAGTAATATATTTTGGTTTTGTAATAATGCCTTGTAATATAATTGTGTGAAAATATCTTAGATAATTTTGAGTATCAGTTAGGACATTGACAACATCATTTAAAAGAGATAACGAATTTCCAGCTTATTATAAAATTGGATATAAATTTACACAACCAATTGATAAAGTTCTCTACCAAGTCCCATAAATTGAAATTTCAAATGAATGTAGTATTTTCTTAATTTGGTTTATTTCAGGTCAAACAAATTATGCTGGCAGTAAAGCTGGAGTGATTGGTATGACACAGTCTGCTGCTAAGGAGTTAGGCAAATACAATATTAGGTAAGTGTCATTACTTTAAAATAATATTAGTCTATTCTTGTCCTACTGCAGGTCAAAAGCCTCATGTCATACCGAGAAGGCATTAGCATTCACCACCATGCTTGCTCAGTGCGGGTTGGCAATTTTATACTTATATAAATCATAGCTTCGGGCTTCTTCACAATGATTTCCTTCAACAATGTTTTGGACATGCCATGATCAACTTAGGAAGTACATATGAATTGGAAACGTCCCATTTGTATTTGGCTGTGTTTGAATCCACAACCTCGTGTATGAGAGGCTAGGTATTCACAAGGCCATCCTGTCATCATGTCTTTATTTACATGTTATTAATCATGTGAATCGGTAAATTATTCTATGATTTCAGGGTAAACGCGATATTGCCAGGCTTCATAGAAACTCCAATGGTGAAGACTGTTCCTGAGAAGGTGTTGCAAGGCATGTTGAAGCAAGTACCTTTGGGACGACTCGGAAATCCTACTGGTAAGTGTGCTAGTGGTGTGGTAGTGTTACGAGGATCTTTTGGCGCCTGAATGCTGTTGACAGGGGGCGTTATTGTTAAAAATTTAGTGAAATTGTCACAGAACCCCCATCGGGAACGGAGTTCCTTACGCTTTTTCTTCAACTCCTAATGTGATTGGCAATGGAGATATAGATTGTCGACCATGAAAACGACACCCTAATGGGTGTCGTGGGTGGGGTGGGTTGAGCGAATTTTTTTTATATTTCTAGAAATATAAAAAAAATTCGCTGCTGCCATCTTGGATTTTCATTTTAACCTCACTATTGGCAAGCACCCTCGAAAATTATGAAAACTATCTCTCTCTGTCTCTTTCTATTATGTATAATAAAAAGTCGCATACCTAACGCTTATTCTTTGACGATTGCTACAAGTTTACTCTTACGGCAAGTTGCGTTATCTGGTCAGATAGAACGAAAAAATCCTCGCGCAGGCTCGAGCGTTCTCTGGCTGCGTTTCAAACCGAGAGCAACCGAGTCGCAAGCCGACTGTGTCGATATTCATACAATTTTCTACTTTAGACTATAGTAATACGGTTCTATTTTCAATGGAGCTAGTGAATTGCTCGGGCATTTTTCCGTTCTGTCTGTACTGACCCATAAGAGAACTTCGTTGCAGTATTATTAAGAAGATAGCAAAACAAAGTGTTTTTCTTAAAATACCTATTTCACCGATAAGCGAGTTTTATTGCTGACCATATCAACTTGTACTAATCTCCCATAATATTAATTTAATTTCAGAATTAGCCGAGGTGATAGCTTTCTTGAGCTCTGATAAGAGCTCTTTCATGACGGGAGCGTCAGTCGACGTCACTGGCGGTTTCTAAACAGATAAAAGGATTGGCTATACAAAGTTACAAACCAGCGGATTGAATGCGTAATACACTTACAGTGGCAACGCCTTTGTTTTGGATTATTAAACAACTTTCATTGCGTTATTTATGTTGACGAGTAGACAAGTTTTTCACACATATGAAGCAATGGATTAGATTATAAAATCTTTCATATTGTGATTGAAATTGTGTTACGCAATTAGGGTGCAGGTTTATAATTATAAGTATTTATCGACGGCGAAGTGCCAATAAATCCTAACTGACATTTTTCGAGAAATTCACTTTTTTATTGTTTTGAATTCAAATTCGTTATTCGCATGTTTTACTGAAATGTTATAAGTGTATTTTTAGTTGCAACAGCATTAAATTTAAATGGGGAAATACATAAATGTATTAACAATTTTTTAACTTATCAAGAAATTAAACGTTTTCTTTCAGTTTGTGGAAATTTTTTACTTTGTCAGTTAGGTGTTATTGGCATTTCACCGTCGCTATGGTTCATGGGTTGGAGTCGGTGTACTTGTGTTTGAAGTATTTTTAAGAAACTTGTATTGTTAAATTTTGAACCGAATGCTAAATGGTTCAAAAGTCTAAACTTGATCAAAATTACAATACAATTTCTTATTTTTCGCTCAAACTCTTAGGTACCAAATATTTTTAAGGTCCATTCGTATCCACTGCCATTTAAAATAAAACGCAAAAAATAAGTCACGTCATATGTTTTTTTGCATGAATGCATTGGATGTGTTGTACTCATTTGGTGTTAGTTACGCCTTTATAATAATGGGACATAAGACTTAATTGAGCGATAGCTCATTGGCAAGAAGGGTGACATAACAAACAAATCTACAATTTTGACTAAACAATATTATGTAACAACGTGGAATTTTTTATTAGTTTTGCTACAAAAACGACATTATGCTAAGCTTAAAAATGAAAGAGCTAGAATTGAAAGGTGTGACATCCTTCGTCACTCTTACCGCTGCTTTTAAACTTTTAGGTCATCTTACCATAAATTCACAAATAATAGATATTATGTCAAATCTATAATGTTTCAGATATAGGTGCAATACTAGTTTAAATATAGTCTCTTCTAGTCCTAAGCTCAATTTTGTTGCGTAGTGCATAATATTTTATAATCAATAAAAATGTTTTTTTCACGTTTTAATGTTCTGTTGTAATGGTGCTATGCTGATATCTACACGGCTACAAAGTGTCTTCTACACCTGTGATATTTTTTAAATAATATTTAACTTCGAATTTGAATATACAATATACTTATGAAAGATACTTAAATTTTAATAAAAGGGTGGCTGATACATAAGTTGTTTTATTTTAACAATACTTTAGGTTTTTATATTTTAATAATAATAGTAGTCCCCTAGACGGAATTTTGGCCATCGCGACCAATCTCAGCGTAAACCAGCTTTCGTTGTGGCAATGCACAACTGTGAAACAGAACTTTCTCTTTCCTCAGTCTTATAGTCCGATGAGACCGCAATCCGACTCGACCGGACAGAGATCAGGCGAACGTGCTTTCCGAGGCACGTGGGTATCACTCATAGTATGAAATTCCTAATGGAAAAACCTAATATAACTTAGCCTGACCCAGGAATCCAACACAGATCCCCACGCTCAGCAGTTGCGTTTGCGACCACGAGACTAGCGGCGCAGTCAAAATCAGTCACTTTTAATAATCTATCATCTCATCACATCAAGTCATTCACTACCCGCACTGGACCACGGAAAAGAAAAAACAGGTGGAACTGCAATGTAACAAAATTACTATAGGAACCGTTGTCGCCAAACTCACACACATAATCCGATAATCATATATTGCACTACAAATAAACAATTCGTTTGATTTGTCGTTTTAGTTTTAGTCAAAACTAGCATAAGCCATAGATCCTACATCTGGAAATAAACCTTCAGGCTCTGTAGATAGGATTTATTTTACTTTAGCTCAGAAAGTATTTACAACGTTTTGTAATCTAAAGTCAAACTAGATTCGATTGCCGAGTAAATTCCGCTACTCGACCATAGATGGCAGTATTTTCAGTAGTCCCAATTTTAAACTTAATTGGCATAAAAATAAGGTCGACATTCGCGTCATAGGTCGGTATCTATTGCTACTCGATCAATGCCGCACATGCATTGAATTTTAATTACATTATCGATATCGATAGATATTTTTTTTGAATTAAACAAAAAATTGGGTGTCTTGTTGAGAGTTCAGTAATAAAACTGTAGGAACAATAACGTAGTGTTATTTGAAAATAAAATAAATAACTGAAATAAAAATAATACTATTGAAAACAATACCAATAAAACAATGAACAGGAGAAAAAAATATTACTGTGTTTAATTTAATTTCAATTCAATCCATATTTTTAAGTGATAATAATAAAACATGATAACTGACTTGATTAAAAAACTTAATGATTTTCGAAAACGGTGAACTGTTCAGTGGCACTGGAGTGGCGTTGAAATATTTGTTGTACTGTCATTGAGGCGGTTTGATGACTGAATGATCTTACACACCGAAATGACCGATTAGTCAATGCAATGCAACGTCTCAGGCATCATTAAAATTATAATAATTACGTTATTATGTAAAAGTTTGATTACATTTTTGCTATAAAGCATCTATGCAACATAATACACTTCTTAAAATAAATTTCGTGTATGAATGTTAAGCGACCTATAGTGGTATTGTAATGTTATTTTGCAATAAATATTAAATGACTAATTTTCTTTTATCGATATCCATCGATAAAACCAACATCCGACCCGACTGCATCACTAATTGAGTAGCGAAGTACTTTCCAGAATGAAATAGAGAATACAATCAATCTAAAATAAACTTTATTTTAATCATGTAAGGTTGATTTTAACCAGACGTTATATTAAATTATTAGTAAATTGAAATTAACTAAGATTTTATTAGAAAACAAATAAAACCGTACATATCGATGGTACGAAACACCTCAATTTTTAAGATTTATTCTCCTACTATCATTTTTGCGCTACAAAATGGAACAATACGGTATAGCTACGGAAAAATAAATTTGTCGCGAGACTAGCGACTCGACGCGATGTTAGAACACGACTGGGACCAAGTTAGCGTAATAACGCTTAATTGTGGCACGCGTGCCACGCCTACTTAGCAATTCCATGTTTTTTCTCTTCCGTGCACTGGACCCACATGGTGGATTATGGTTCAACCTCTGTCACAGAGATGAAGCCTATCCCCGCAGTGGGAACACTATAGACTGATTATGCTAATCGTGATCATGTCATTCAAAGGTATGTTCTTTGTCCATTCTATCAAAATGAGCTAAAATAAAAAAAATCGATACTGATTATTTACATCTATTTATTATCTATGCCTTCTTAGTTTTTAACTTATTCTTCTTCAAATCAGCTTTATTCTTCTGTCTCTTGTCTCTCATAAAGGTTCTGTACTCTGTCCTTCTCTTCTCGTCTACAATTTCTTTATACTTCTTTTTATTGTATTTCTGGAAATCGGCGTCTGCTAGAAGTTCGTCAACCATGGTCCTCTTCCTTTGCTTTTTAGTCAATCTCTCATTTACATGGTCTAGTGGAGAATCCATGATGCGACCAACCTGAAAAGGGCATGAATGTTTTAGACTGAATTTCACAAAAAATTTAATTGCTGAAACCAAAAAAAATCACTACAAAGGGAAAAATAGCTTTAATTTCGAAAGTCGGTGACTTTGGATAAGTATTTGAATTTTTTGTCACCGCCTTCCGAAATTAAAGATATTTTTCACTTTGTAGTGTTTTTCCGGAAGTCGGTTGTTTTTATTATTGGAAAAAGTTTTTATTTTTCACTTTTTCGTTATAGTACCTACCAATTCGAAATTTCATCATCCTTGGGGTCAAAACCATGCATATTTATGCGATAGCAGCAATCGCGGTTGATTTGATGTCATTTTTTGAAGAGTTCGGTTGTCTGTTTTCGAAATGCATCATTAGATCTTTAAGAAATTTAAATGGGACCATTTCGGAATAAACCCCCTTCGAATAAGAAAAGAATTTTGCAAATCGTCTATATATGAAGGAGTTATGCCCGAGCATACATAAAAAAATTATATACATATATAAACATGTCAAATTGATAACCTCCTTCTTTTTGAAGTCGGTTAAAAATATATTTAATGGTTAAAGGATTACGCATACAGGAACTTTTAATTGTTTTAGTTCACTTCCTCAATCTACACTAATATTAGAGGTAAAATTTGTCAGTTTGTATGTAGGGGTTAATCTTCGGAACTACTGATCCAATTCTTTCACTAATGGGATGCTTAAATCTGAATTCTTTCAATATTGCTGAGTGTCATAGGATATATTTTATGTAGAAATAATGTTAGCATGTATAGATAATGCTCTTTCTGTATGTCTATGATGGATTACATTGTGTAGCTTACTGCTCTATTTTTTACTACCTTTTGCCAGCGGCTTCGCCCGCGCGGAACTTTCATCCCTATTTAACTCCGTTAGGGGTTGAATTTCGAAAAATCCTTCCTTGTTCCTTGTCTACATTATAAAGGGAACCTCTGTGCAAAATTTCAGCTTTCTAGGTCCAAGGGTTTGGGCTGGGCGTTGATGAGTCAGTCAGTCAGTCAGGATTTTTTCTTTTTATTTATATATAGATATGTAAGTAAATTATGTGCAAAACAATTTTTTACAACTGTATAGCTCACCTGAAAGTACTTAGGCAGCACTTCCATGTCGTTCTTCTTGTAGAAATGTTTGGGGTCCAGAGCTGATCTCATCTTCAGCACTTGAAGGTCATTCTTCAGCTCTTCGGTAACCTCTGGAGCTGGCAGGTTGAACCAACCTGGTCCTTTGGTCTTCTCTCGTTCTTTCTGTAATTTTTTGTATCAATTTGTTTTAAAATACAGAGATTGGAACTTACCAGATAAATTATTTATGATTTGGGAAATGTTCTGTGTTACAAAATATTAGCTGATGAAGTGACTGTGAGAAACAGGGAATACTTTTAGTAATCTATTTTTAAGTATAGTCCGCGTCAATAATATTGGTTTCAACAGACTGTTTAAAATCATCTAAACAACTATGAATATTAACTCAATGACACAAGGAATGTTTCACAACGAAGACAGTACACGACAACTGTCTTTCTGACAAAAACTTTATCCAATTGATATAAAGTTAAATTTTCTTAGTTGTTGAGATAATTTTGAAGTCTATTCATCCCAATATTATTGATGCTGACTGTACCTGGATAAAGGCCAGTTCTTATTATAACTTGTAATAATACATTATTATGCTCTTCAAAGAATGATATATTAACATGAAGTTGTTCCTATCTCCTTACTTATTTATTTATACAATTTTTCCGAAAATGGTTTAAAATATTTAACTTGATAATGTACAAAGGACCGCATCCAAGATGGTTTGCACTATGTGTAATCTAACTTATGACCAGTGCCTCTAGACCTTGGCCTTATCCAACTGGAACAGCATACACAAAGGGGTAGGCTCATTGAGATATACAAAATACTTACAGAACACTACCAAGTACTCAGCCTTCAAGATCTTAACACTCTGAATGCCAACAAAAAATTGCGTGGACGTTCCCTAAAGTAATGGGAAAATTCATCAAAAAACAAGACTTGGAAGCAATATAGGCTCCCGGAAAATGTTGTGACGGCTCCCACATTGAATGGCTTCAAGACTACTGGATAAATTAAATATCTCCAAGCTATTTGACACAGACGCATCAGCTAATTTGCTGCTAGTGTCTAACCAATTAAAAATCAAGTGACTTACCCTTCTCATTGCCTTCAGTTTGTTCTTGCTAACATCATAACTAGGCATTTCATGCTCCTTCTCAATCCCAGGCTTCAGCACACTATTTTTCATCTCCTTCTCAACGTCTACACCACCAAGGTTTGACTTTAATTTACCTGTCTCCAAATCTAACTGATCAAAGTGAAATAATCTCTTTTTCTCTTCCTTTTTAAGTATGATGGACTGTGACCATCCCATTTCTTGGAAGAACTCATCAAATAAACTGTCAATCTTTAAGTTTTTCAGTTTTGTGTTTACTTCTTCTTCTGCAAACAACTTTGTGTCTAGTTCTTGTTTCTTTTTGTCAAATAATTCTAGAATTGCTGCTTGTCTGTCTTCTTTGTCTGTGGTATATGAATTTATGCAAGTTATGATTAAAATTATAAGTCTATTGGATAGTGTACAGGCTAAAAAACATTTTACCACATATTCCTGGAAGTGTTCAAAGTGGTGATCTTGAAGGTTTTAATAAATATGTTTGTAAACTCTGGTAAAAGTTGTTATATCCACAAGGCTATAATTCGTAAATAGAATATCATTTGGTGCAATTGGAAGATATTTTATTTAAAGAGCAAGGTGATAAATCAGACAAATGCCAGGTTTCAGCGAATAGAAAGAATTTTAAAGACAAACATTTGAAATAAGGTACTAACCTATAAAATAAGGTTTCTCGGCATCATCGATTAATTGAGTCCTTATTTGGAGATCCTCATCTCCAACAGTATCAACAATAAAATCCATTTTGATTATTTTGAGTTAAATAATCATTGAAACTAAAATCACACGTTTTGTAAACAGCAATAGGTACGCGTGGTTTTGACACTTGATTTGATTGACGTTTTTGAGTTTGACGTCAGCCAACAATGTTGCCAATTTGCAAATGTAAAAAAGCTTTGATTCGTTCAGAAAGGGTGATGGAATAAATCTTATATTAAAACAGTTACACCCGACCTGAAACGCCTATGCATGTCCCTCGCCTCATGTGTATGGGGACGGGATTCAAATTGTAGAATTTGTATAAATGCATGCATTACATAACACAGCTCGTTGTTTATGAATCGCACGCAATGATCGCACGCATCGATTAATGAGGCAAGCCACAAAATATTACGTTGCTTCAGTCCTACTGAGTACGCTCCTACTGTAGATAACTTAGTTTAGGAACTAGCAAGTACATACCACTGGATTTACATAACCCCATTCCCCTAAGCAGTGACACTTTAAGACAGGCGAAGTGCGCAACAGTTATCACATCATAGTACTACGCTTTCCATGGCAACCGGGGAGATTTTGGATGACCTTGTAAAATTGCAAGGTAAAAATAAGTGACAATAATTTATAATACTTACATGAGTATTATGAGCTTACCGGGATTTATCCTGTATTATCCAATTTTTTCACAAATCGTTGCAAAGAAACAAGTCACCTAACATAAAACAGAATTATATACCGAGAGCATCATTCGTCACTTTTACTTCTTCGAATTAATTATTCAAGGTCCACTTCCGAGGGTCTTCGTTAAGGGTGTGTTGGAGAGTCGTTATTGTCGCGGCAGCGGACCTTGAGGGCCCTTGACTGAAGGTACAGACAAAGTTACAGACTCGTAGAATTTCCACGCGGGTAATAATGTGACCTTCACTATACCTTTGTGGCTTGGTAGGTACCTACTTGGCAGTTTGCTGTTTAGCAGTTTGACTGGTCAAACCCCGATTTCATTAAATTGAGTTTCGATGCTTGCCTGACCAAATTAGTTTCTCCTAGGTTTGGCGAAAATTCTTTAGTCAGAGGCCGAAAAACTTCATTTGTTTGGGCTTTGACTAAGACTTCAAGTCAGACCTAAGGATTGACTAGTCAAACTTAAGAGCGCCGGAGCTTCGAGGTTTGACTATAACGTATCGACGAGGTAACGACGTATTCCCCCATCGGTTGTTTAAATAGTACCTAGGTCCACAATATCATTACCACTACCACAATGGCATTCTAACGTGTCCGCACTGTACACGTCAAGATAGGTTACATTAGCCACATAAGAGCACCACACGCTCGTAACCTCGTATAGTTACCGAAAACAAAAAACAGTCACCGTAGCCGAAACCGACATGGGATTGATTGATTAGTGTCTGCCTATCTAGGTCCAATTTTGAAATGTAGGTAAATAACTTCATCACTTCCAAAGTGCCAGCATTCGCGAATCCCACCAAAGTTAAAAAGAATAGATAGGTTTGTTATTATTAACGCCTTCCCACATTTCCCACATTATGCTCAACATTTACGTTATGTGATCCCTTAACTCATACGCATTCGGTCCATTAACACGCAATAAACGCGAAACTGTTAGTAGGTCCGCATCATGAGTAGTAATCCAACAACCCACCTCAACTGGTCAAATTGAATTAGTTATTGCAACTCCGCAGACGTTTTCAGACATAAGTTACCGTGGCCTACTTGAAAAACCTTAAATGATAATAATAATCATTTTATTATCAGGCAACTAATAGACCCATAGATAAAATATACAAAATAATCCATATACATAACTAATACATAATTAAGAACCTTATTAAAACTATAACTATACACGTAAAATGGTCGGCGTCGTGTAGGTATCGCTGCGAGGTGTCGCGTAATCGTCCTCGGAAACGTCGATATATGACACCTTTCGGCCACAATTTCTCTTTCAAGTAGTTCTGTAGATACTGGATTGGAACTCGTACCACGAATGACTTAAAGTTGATGTCGTGGCGCGCTTCCTACCTTTCGACCCAGAGTCCAATTGGTCTTTACTATCAAGTACTGCACGACTTCCTCAATCTTCGTGGAATAATGCAGACGTGAAATGTAACAGCTGGGTCGCGCGTCGTAGGCACAGCAGGGCGCAGCACCATGTTGGGTCCACTTGGTCTTCTTTTGCATAATTGTTTTGAATACAAAATAGTTTCGATGTTACATATCTGCCAGACTGTAGATATAATACCTACACCCATCGTTGGAGAAAGTTTTAACCCGTAAATAGCTGTGTAACTATGTATTAGTTCCATATTTGCTCTAGTTACATTGTGTCAGGCACACTGAGACGCGGTGATTCTGCTCGTGACAAGGTTGAGGCAAAAACACGACAGGCCAAGGACATTTTGAGATTGCCCGTTGTCAGGCAGGACGCAGAGAAAATATAAAGAAAGCCAGAAATAAACCTGTCTGCTTAGAAACTGTGTACCTACCTATTACATAAAAAAAATGTGGTAAATACCTAGTACGCAGTTTTTGACACTCATTTTTGAAAAGTGTCATAATTAGATTCTAGAGTGCTAATAAACAACTAAAAAAACACAACATTTTTATTTAATCGATTAGTGCCTTAAAAATCCATTTAAATTTTACATTTTCAAATTTCGCGCGTAATTTGACAAAAACGCTGGACGCAGTAGACGCCATATTGCTCTGTGGGTATGACGTCAGTTTGCTAAAAATAAATGCGCTGATATTTTGTATGACAATTGTTTACAATGAAAAAAAAATTTAGTTATTTTACTACTTATCGTTGGTTTGCTGTTCCTGAATGCAAAATATACTTTGTTTACGAAAATAATAAAACTACAAAGTTGCTCAGTTGACATGCCGTATGACGAAATAATATGGCGACTACTATTTCATGGTGTTCAAACACAGATTAAAAAAACTGAAATGTTTAAATTGTATTTTAAAATTTATTTTGTTGTTTCATGAACTAAAACTAAAATTTTCCGACTGCATTTTACCTATGCTATCGCAATAATATATTTTTAGATTTTTTCTCGTATAGAGTAAAATACCCTATTGCGTCGTTTCCCAGGTCCATATCCAGTTCGCGCTAAGAGTTAGGTATTAGGTTTGTCTATCTGGAACTTCACAGTAGCAGCTCCGAGTATGGATTTTTGTCCGGATGCTAGTAATAGGCTCGCTCCCTGTTACATGGGATTTAAACATAACTGGTGAAATGTGGGTGTACTATATACCTCTGCCGAACCCTTCGGGGAAACAAGGCGTGATGTTATTTTATGTTCTAAGAATTTAATCTTAGGTTCTAATATAATATTACTTAATGAGATGGTGGCATATTACCCACTTACCTATGTACAGGCTCTCACTTGGTTTTACGAGAATCTCTCAATATCTTCCAAAGGCTGCAAAGTTCATAAATTTTTCGGTGATGTAAAGGAATGCTTGAAAATAAAAAAAATATACGACGTGCGTAATAAAAATATAATAATATCTTTATACTAGTCATCGTGTAAATGCGATATGAATTCGTCGAGTCCACGTTTATTCGACATGTTTATAGAGCCAAAAAGCGATGAGTGCTAAATAATATAGAAAGCTGCTTTTATACGGCTTTTTGAAATAATATGATCTTTCATACGAGTATCTTTCGATCCAAAGTCGTCAGAGTAATTGCTTATACGATTTCTTTGCTAGTTGGATAGGTACCTATGGTACTTTCACCCACATTTCACCAAATGTGTTTAAGTCGCATGTAATAGGGTGCGAGCGTATTGCTAAAGGTCAGCATCAGAAGTTGGTTTACACTGTAATTCCAAGTAAGTAATGCACGAACGTGGGCTGACCGTTACTTAGCACGTGCTTGGGTTTGTGCTACGGCTACATTGTTGCGCTAACGCGAACTACACTTCGTGCGCTCTCTCTCGCACACCGCTCGACGTATCGTACACACAGCTACACATCAAGCTATACATTTCAAGTATGAGCTGATCTCGCATTGTATAGGATTCCCATAAAGTGCGAGATCAACATAAACTGGAATAGTATAGCTTTATGTTAGCCGTGTGTACAACGAACAACAAAGAGCTCGCAAAGTGTAAGTAGTTCTCTTTATCTCGCCAATGTAGCCGTAGCTCAAACCCAAGCACGTGCTAAGTAACGGTCAGTCCACGTTTGCACGAACGTAAAAATATCGTGTGAGAATTTTCCGCGCACTGGATCTTCACCGCGCTGTATAATGGCGATACTTGTAAATCGAACAGTGTGTTTTTTCGAGGCTCCGGTATGCACTCAGTTGGATTGTCAATGCTCGGTTCAACACCAAGATTTGTAAATACAGTGCAGATAAAATTCCGCCGCGATATTTTACGCCCGTAGGTATGTGGTCATATAGATCTCGACCTAAGTACCTTCTTGTTCACTCTCTCGGTAGTAAAATATTTATACGTTGTATTAGAGGTGTCTACGGTCGGGAACAAAGGCCTCTTGGGAAAGACGTAGGTACGTCATGTGCTCCCTTTGTAGTTTGAACAGTAATGTATTGGAGTAGCTAAGGAACGGAAAAGGGATGATTTATTGTTTTCGAGAAGGCCTAAAAGTTGGTGGATATATTTTGAAAATAATAACTAAGCTACTCGTAAAGTTAGTAAGTAGCGTCCAAATCAAAGCTGGTTCATAGAAAATCGGAAACAATTTCTCATGTGGATATTATCTTACAATTAGTATCAAACTTTTAAAATCTTCCAAGAAAAAACTAGGTGTAGATTAGTTAAATATTACTGCACCCCTAATTACGAAACGCACTTTCAATCACACTCTGAATAATTTTGAAGGATATTGCTTGCATTGCATCATGTGCTCAAAAAAATTGTCTGCTCAACAACATAAATAACGTTATGAATGTTGTTGAACTATCAAAATGTATGGTTCATTTTGTTGTCAGTTCCGATCGGTAGTTCTGTCTATGATCTGTATAATAGACCAAACTACCGATTGGATTTGATTTTGAGTATCGAACCGATGTTCGTTACGAAATCAAGTAGGTTTTAGAATAAATTTACACGCTAGCTAGCTCTAGCTAAGTAGGTATGTAGTCGGTAGGTACCTATATGTAGCCGGAACAACCTTCATAACAAAAGCTAACACAAAGTTCTGTTTGTGTTCCCCGTTCCACATCAATAGACATAATGTGATAATAATATTATGTGTGTTAGTTAGCTTCTACTTCCGAACTTGCTTGCTGATTTCTCAGCCCAAGCTTAGCTGAATTGCTTGCTAATTAATACGAAGGAAATTTGTAAGAAGTTACATAAAACTTGCCTACAGATTTTTTTTTTGCAGTCTACTGGTAAAGATGTTGTGGATAAAAAAAGCTAGTCTAGGTCAGGCGCAGCCTTAAATATGAACCGTAGTTTCAAGCTTAGGTACAGACGCAGGCAAATCAAGCTACCTCAATCTGTCAAATTTCTTTGATAGAGTTTCAACTTTAAGACTAAAAGATAAGGTTCATGTTCAATTGGGAAAATTTGACAGTTTGGGATAGCTTAATGTGCTGGCGTCTGTACAACCGCAAAACGATCATCTTGCAATTAAAGGTGTCGACTTTGTAACTCATAAAGTCATAGCTGTCGCCACGATTTCATTTGCATCTTACGAGTAAGCACTTTTTCTACATGCACCCGGTTTGAAGTAGGTATAATAGATATGTTACGGCTAATAGCCGAAGTGCGGCTACACCTAGTTTTAGCCGGCTATTAACTAGGTGCAGCTGGACTAGCGCTCGCCGGCCGCTGCCGCGGCATCGCTCGCTGCGCTAGCTCGGCTCGCGCGCGTTTGGTCGCAATTCTAACCTAACCTAACCTAATCGGTCGGTAAGCAGTATGGTGCAGTTCACAATTTATCGACAGTTTACAATCTCGCGAGATAGATTATAATCTAACGGTATTTACAATTTTTCGGTGACATAAGTAGGATACATCTAAGTTTAACCGGCTGCACCTAGTTATAGCCGGCTAAAACTAGGTGTAGCCGCACTTCGGCTATTAGCCGTAACAGATACAACAACAAGATGTGTTCTAATCTGTACCTAAATATTTAAAATTTTGTACGTCTTTTTTACATCTTTCTCACATACAATTATAAATTCGACATTAATGATGTTACTAATATTTTTGGAACAATCATAATTGAAAAGAGTGAGAATAAACGTCTTACGATACTAAAATCAAAGTCGGAAATTGAATTGTGTCTTAAAACTTCATCTTACTTTAGATCTATAAAACGCCATCTCTCCATCCCTCTAACGTACACCTATTATTAATCTTATGGCCACACAATGGTCAACCTTGAGCGTATCAAGCGCGGCATTGACCCACATCTCCCTGTGTACCGAACGTGATGTATAACGGTATACCGCGAAGGTACAGGTAAACAAAGGTAATCGGGAATTGCGGTATACTTGAATGTGTTTGTATTGGGATTGGGACTGCACGGGGTAACAGATATTAAACGTCAAACAATTTAGAGTAGAGTTAAATATGTGTGGCATTGATCAATTCGTTTGCTATTGTATTTTATGAGCTTGGGAGGTTCTAGCCGTGTTTCTATTTTGAACTTATTTTTAAAACAATTATACATTTATAACATTGGTTTTAGCCACATAATGAATAACCTCTCAGATCTAGGTTTATCAGTGTGCTGGCGAGCGGTTAATTTTGCCCCCGACCGACCCTTGCTCGTTGAAGCGCCAGCCCGCGCCGCAGCTGAGCCAGTAGCTTTAAATTCCCCTAATAATAATAATGCCAATATTTCGATCCAGCCTGTCCCCAATAGTGATAGCTGTCCCCCTATCAGTGACGCCCTGAGCCAAAGTCCGTACCCCACAGGGGGTGCCCTCAGCGTGCAGTCGCTTAGTTTGTAAATATTAGTTTGTAAGCCCTGGCTGGAGGCGTTAAGATTAATTTCTTAATGGCAGCCCCAGGAAAGCCCGGTTGAGCAGTCACGGCCTCTCAAGGCCAACTGCGAGATGCCCTACAAAAAAAAAAGGTTAATTTGATTGTTAAGTATGAACACCAAAACGTTTCCTGGGATTTGGACAGTGTTTTTCGTAGTTAGGTCCTCTATTTGGAGTTGACGTCGGTTGTTAAAACGTGATCAAATTCATACTTAAATACCACGTCATTATTTAACATTGCCGTCAAAGACTGGCACGTTTTTAGCATTGGACATGTTTTTTAGATTGCTTCACTTCGTTGAATTGAAATATTTACGGAAAAGTTTAGTAGTTTTTCTTTAAAAACGACTAAACTTTTTCGTAAATATCACAAAAAACCCGGTAGAAATGGGTGTGTTTAGGGGGATTAAAAAGCGCACTTTTAAACATATTTAGCGCCTTTTTTTGGTAAGTTTATGAGATTTTTTTTGGAGAAATTATTTTTCTACTTATTCCAGAAAATATGAATGTACTCGTAGATACTAATAACAGTTCATAATTATTATAAGCATTAATGTTAATATAATTTGAGATGTTTTTTTTTAATTTTCAATATGTATTTTGAAGAAAAAAAAACTTATCAGCCAACCTGGTCTGCTACTTTACCGGGCTATCTTCTGGATGTATTAATGAAATAAGACCTTCAACCAGGGAATTAAACTTATAAACTGAGCGACGTTTAGGGCGCCCCCTGGACCGACCTGGGCGGACCTGGGTTTAGGGCGTCTTTGGGGGAGGGCAGCAAGACCGGCTGGACTGGATCAAAAAGACTGACACATCTCGGTAAGCTTCGTGTGAAATTGGAAATAACTAGGAAGATCTACATAAATGATTGCATTTATTTAACAGAAATCTCACTTGAACTAACTACTGAAGTGAAATAGAGCTTAAAACCTGAAATTGTACTGTAAAAGTTAGTCGTGGAAGGTATGAATTAATAAAAACATATTTTATAGTTATATTTATTTATTTAACACTTTAAGCATACAAATGTACAGAGGCGGACTTAATGCCAAAGGCATTTTCTACCAGTCAACCTTTGGGTGATGCAGAGATAAACAGTGGTAGGTGCAATATTTTGTGGAATATTTTTAAACCTAACTTAAACTATATATATCATAAATATAAACCTAACTATATATAAGTACAAATAAATATACATAAATTAACAAATTTACTAAAAACAAATAACACCAATAATGAGAAAACATTACCGTTGTAATGATATTGCCAACTTTTTGCGAATGTGCTCGCGAACTTTAAATTTGAACGATAATCGGTTGGTTGCCATCCTGATTTCTTATCCTATTCCTGTTTGGTTATAAATACTACTTAAATAATATATAGCTTCTAGTAGAGATTTCAGACAAAACCGTTATTTAATTAATGGCATTTCAAAGCCCATCCACAGTCATATTTAATTGTAAATATCAATCATAGATAGTTGGACGTACTCGTAGATCCACTCCACACAAGACTTTGTATGGATTGGATCCTTTTCGTTTAATTACGTCCAGTTTTACTTACCTATATGAATTTAGGTCATGATTTTTTGTCAGACTTACATATACCTACCCAACATTGTTTTAGATCTGGCCGTATTTATTTAACGGGAAAATTCGGGTAGCCCTGTTAAGCAAACAACTGCCCATCATTCAGATTCAATGTTCAACTAAGCTTTCTTATTGTACTATGTTTTGTTTACTGCCAAGTTTGGTAATTATAAAAAAAAAACACTAACATTCGAATTGCGAACTTCCTCCTTTTTTTTTCGTCATTTAAAAAGAAATCAATTGTTCATAATTATGTTTTTGAAACATAACAATTGATTTCTTGTCTACAAATCTTTCATCTATATTCTACTCATTCATCGCTCACAAGTGCCAGAGAGCTGTTTAAATATTGACCAGTGATGTTGGTTCATGTCAATATTTGGTTTTCTGAAGTTACTTGGAGTAACATAAAGCTATAAAAATGAAACTTAAATGCTGTTTGTTGATAAGCGCCTCACTTGAAAAAGGCTGGATAGTGGTTTTTAGGTAAAAAAAATATGGAAAAGTTGCCCGCAAAATTGGAAAATTTAGGAAAATCTAAAAGTGCTTTTTACCAGGCCACTCAGAAAGTATTGCGAAAAAAAGTTTTTATGTATGAGAGACTGGCCAGTTATAATCTATTTTAAAAATATGATTATTTGTAAGTAAAAATAGGTACGTTCCAATTTCAAAATTTCCCTCCACATTGTTTCCGAGCTAATTTAAATTATCATGTCTCATTAAAAAAAAAAACCGGCGGGCCGGTTGGCGTCTCAATGTAGGGGCCCACACCGGTGGGTATAGGGCCATGGATCGCACCACCCCCGCGTAGAGCCTCAGGCAGGAGGCGTTTGGCCCCCCTAGATTGGGCAGGAGCCGCTTCAAGGCAGCCCCGGCCCCATCCAGTCTGGGAGCCAAACGTCGGAAATGCTCTGCGAAGTTCCACCGGTTGTCGTGGACGAGTCCCAGGTACTTCATCGTCGACTCGACGCCGATGTGAACCCCTCCTGCCGTTATCTGGGAACCCGTCGGTGGCGCATTCCGAGGACCATGAAAACACATGGCCTCGGACTTGTGCAAGGCCACCTCGAGTCCCAGTGGCCGGATCCTATCCACGATTGTCGCAACCCCGTTTGTCAGTACGTCGGCCGCCACCTGGGACGATCTCCCTTGCGCCAGGACCAGCGTGTCGTCAGTGTAGCAAACTACGCTGACGCCGCTAGGGAGGTCGTCGCGCAGCACCCAGTCGTACCCGATGTCCTACAGATGCGGCCCCAGGACCGATCCCTGTGGGACACCACACGACATCTCTTGCCGGTTCCATTCTCCTTGGTGACCTGGGTAGATGACGGCCCTGTCCGTCAAATAGACTTCGACCACACGACAGAGGTAGGTCGGCATCCGGTGATACCGGTGTGCCTCCCTGATGCAACTCCAGGGCAGGGTGTTGCAGGCATTGGCGATGTTTAGAGACACCGCCAAGACGATCCCACTCCGGGCCAAAGCATCCCCCGTCGTGAGGTCTCGCATGCGCATGATGGCGTCCACAGCAGTCCATAAGCAGTGGTGGCCCATGAGTGGTATCGAACCCAGCCAGGCACTTTACTTTGTGTAAATAATTCCATCACCACTGCCCTCGAAACCAGTGAAGGAAAACATCGTGAGGAAACCAGCATGTCCTAGAATAAAAAAATCGAAGACATGTCACATTCACCAACCCGCACTGGGCCCGCTTGGTGGATTATGGCCTGTGTCCCAGCAGTGGGAACATTATAGGCTGATTATGTATGTTAAATACAGTTTTAAGTGGAAATATGATTTAAAATATTTTTACTAGCTTACATTTCGTTCATTGATCATACTGTAATTTTAAGGCGATTACTTTAGTCAAATTATCTTTTACCGCAGATATGTATTCACTTAAGTATTTAGTAGATATTTAGAAAAGTAATCATTAGTGTAGATGCAAAGGTTTACTTGACATGGCGCACACTTTGCGATAAGTAGCAGCAGCAGTCGCTTGTCAGGCGGAAAAATTGTCAGCTGCAGCCTGTTGTGGCGTCTAGACGTAACAACAGGCTACGGCCGACAATTTTCATATACAAGCAGGCAGCATCCACGTCGACTCGGAAACTGAAACCATGAATTCAGCACATGATTCTAGATCCCCTTGAGCTGAACTTTTTTGGCAATAACTTACTAAAAATAAAAACTCTGCCATACATTTTAACCGCGTAGGTATGGCACTTTTCTATGAAACAACTGATTTAAAAAAAATACCCATGAAACTTTGCTACGCAGTTCAGTATCATGCACTGAATCCACTGTAACAGGACGTCGATGTCTCTGTCTGTGTATTTTGCTCAAAGCTCCGCAGGCTTGGCTTTGAGTTACAGAGTCGCAACGACGGGCTTCAGTAGAACGCTCTTGCTACTTGTCGCCGCGTCTAGACACAGGATGCACGCGGACACCCCATGACAGTCGCATGCAACATGTCAGCGTTATGTCTGCGAGCCGTCGCAGTTTCCTGTCGGATAGTGTGCGCCATGTCAAATTAAACAAACAAACGATAACAAGATTAACCAGCGGACAGCCTTCAAAAAGTTGTAAATGTTAAACAGATTATGAAGCGAGTTTCCATCAAAATCTATTGGTTGAAATCTCAGCAGAAGTAATTGATTGATCGTTCCGTCGGGGGCCGTTTGAACTACCATAAGTGTTTACTAAGATCAATCATCGCTTGGCAAATATAGAGACTAGTTGATCATAGAACGTGACTCGTGATAGATCGAACTGTTCCCAGATTCTAATGTGAGTTAACTGAGACGGAACGTGTTTTGAAGTAGTATGTTTTGTAAATATTACCTGTTTATTATATTTTTGGTGTTAACATGAAATATGTGTGGAAGATCATTCGTCAAATCCGTCATTCATCATGTTTCAATTATGTTCCTTCATTTATTTACCTTTGATGTATAGTTTCAGGCAACTTTCCAGCACGAACCGGGAAAATTATTTGATCAAAATGCAACAGTTAATTAGGTATTTTACCTATTTATATGCTTATTAGTCTTCGACATATTGCAACTGGTGGTGTAAGTGCTCATCATGTACACGAGCGGCATGTTGCAAAGGGCTGCAGTTGCCTCAGTCATTGACAACGTGCCGCTCGTGTGTATGTGCACTAAGTAGTAAATTTTATGACTTCTTGTCTTGCACTTCAAACTTGATGCGCTGCAAACTCGCGAAAATAAATATTTTTTGGAGAAATCAAACTTTTGAGTTAGACTCATTTGTTAGGTGAGTACCGGGCTAGTGGTTAAGTATAACAGCCTCACGGCTCGATCGATCAGGTTCAGTTAAGCTTCATGGCTGACCATCTTTGGATACCAAGACCCCAGTGCCTTGGAAAGTATGTTAACCTGTCATTCGTGGATCTATGGCGGTTGTTACGCGTCGTCAGAAGCCCGTAGGTCTGACAACCTGACTTACTAACGGATATCGTATTACCCAGTAACTGGATTATGGAGGTCAGATAGGCAGTCGCCCTATGTAAAATATTGGTATTCAGCTGCTTCCGGTTTGACTCGAATCCGACCCCAAGATAGGGTAAAAAGGGTAGGCAGATGTAACAGTGTACCCGTTACCGTTAGATTTATCTTTGATGATTAAGCGAATTTATATATCTGTACGCCAGTATATGGGAACGCGCCACAAGAATGTTTTGTCGCTCGATTGACGTACAGGGTCTCTGTTGGTAAACATTTGCCTAATTGTTTGGTTAAAGGCTCGTGCAGCCTAGCGCTGTCGCGTCGCGCTGTCGCGTCGCGCTATCGCGTCGCGCGGTCGCATCGCACTGTCGCCGCTCGCCTCTTTGAAGAAGCCTTAAGGGGGGAATACTAGGGTAGCCAGCGAAATTCAAATATTCTTAGGTTTTTTGTAATTTGCGGATTATTGTCCTGACACAAATAAACACATAACTTGCTATATGTTGAAAAATATATTATACAGAATGATATATTAGTTAAACGTATTTGCTTATAGAATTTTTATTATTAAAATCATAATTAATTAATTAATACTTATACCCCGTTTGAAATAAGATTAGACATTTAAACAAACCTTTTTTACAGTCCGTTCAACCGATTGCGACTTCTATTTCGTAGGCATAAGGATGGCATTAAAAGCAAAAAAGTGGTTACAATACCATCTGTTTAATGCAGATGCCATTTATCATGCTACCAATGCAATAGAAGTCAAAATCGGTTGAACAGACTGTAAAAAAGGTTTGTTTAAATGTCTAATCTTATTTCAATTTGAGTATAGTTAATTTAATCCTGATCCTAAAACTATGTTAAATGAGTGATAGCTGCCAGTTTATTCTGCAAAAATATCACCATAACTAAGGTTCGGAAATCGGCCTTTACAATCACCAACAATCGTACACACGGCTACACTTCAAGCTAAATATTTCCAGTATAAGCTGATCCCGCATTATATAGGATTTCCGTACAGTGCAAGATCAGCGTAAACTGGAAATATTCGCTCAATGTGTAGGCGTGTGTACATTGACAAAATAGCTGCGCTCTAAACTTTCGACTGCCAAGGCAAAGGCATTTGTCTTTATAATTCCAAGACGTCACGACCGAACTTTTCCGCGTTTTCTTCATAAATCTCAGTTCTGTGCACAAGTGTAGTATGAAACTACGCGAATTCTTGAACGTAACTATGCTGCAGTTTGCTTTATTGTTTTGGTCCTACTGCGCGTCTCAAGCGTGAAGTTTTCTGAAGAGATCCTAAGTTTTAAATTGAGAACATCGCCATATTGTTTTACTTGCAATTAGTAAATGCCAATTTCACCGATGAAACTGTTGAACGCGATCAAGTTCAAAAGCTGTCAGTGTCAATATTCCTCAAGAACGATGACATTGACAGCTCTTGAACGCGGTTTAGTTATGCTTAAAGCGTTCAGTTTCATTGGTGAAATCCACCCTTGACTTTACAGTTAATTGATCGCTATGTTTAATCATACTTTCATTACGCATTAGCTGACCCGACAGACTTTGTTCTGTCCAAACAATCATTCTTACCTACAAAAATCCCTTAAAAGAATGAAATTTCCCATTTTTCCAATTCTCTTTATTACTAAAACCTGTATTCGGAATTATTAAGTAAAACACAAAATAGCCAAATCGCTGATACGCTTACCAATGAACAGGATTTGATTTTTATTTTTATAAATAGGTAGTAAGAGTTCAATAACTCTCAAAACGGTTCGGTGGGACTGTTTCAGTCACAAAATCGTATGTTTTTCCGGATTATATTTCTTTTTGTTACCGTCAACAAAAATGGATGCCTTGCAAAGTTCAGCGCAGTTATTACGTGTCGGCGGCCATATTGAAAGGTGGAAATTTAATATTGAGGATAGTTGTGAAAGTCGTGTGTACACCAAGCGATGCGCTATACGTAGTATCCTTATGTGCTTAGTCTGTGGATGCGCTGGTTACTTGAACTTTTAATTGAATTATACAAAGTGTAGGTACACCACTGCTTATATTGAAAACCTTGTATTTAAATTGTTGGTATGTCCTTTCTTTGGTATTGTTCGTCGAAGAGTTGAGCTGCATGATTACTGACAAATGCGTGCATTGATTGGACAGGTCCACTCAATCTGTGCGGTTCTTTCCTGCGACTGCGAGCGACTGTCTATCTGACCTCCACAACCCAGTTACTGGGTAACATGATACCCCCTGGTAAGACTGGTTGTCAGACTTTCGGGCTTCTGAGCACCCGAAACGACTGTCAAAGATCGTTGAATGACAGCCGGGACCAACAGCTTAATGTACTTTACGAGGCACGGTCGTAGGTTTTTAAAGGTGGACACCCATCCACGGACCAACCGCGGCAAGCGTAGCTTTACCTGTTGAATCGACCCGTGCGGCTGTTTTTACTTAGCCACAAATAACCTCCAGTTGTACAAACCTAGTTACAGAAATAAAATCATTTCAGGATTTTTGGGGGTTCTAAGGCCGATGGTGAGGTCAAAATGAAAATCCAAGATGGCTGCAAAGAAAATTTTCGAATTTTCCATCATAGGTGTCGTTTTCAGGGTTTTTGCGGGATCTAAAGCCGATGGTCAGGTTAAAATTAAAATCCAAGAAGGCGGCCAAGAACATTTTCTAATTTTCCATCATGGTGTCATTTTTAGGGTTTTTGGGGGTGTTAATGCTGAAACTGGGGTCAAAATGAAAATCCAAGATGACAGCCAAGAATATTTTAGAATTTTCCATCATGGGTGTCGTTTTCAGGGCTTTTGGGGGTTCTAAGGAGTTCTTGGCCGCCATCTTGGATTTTCATTTTGATCCTACCATCGGGCTTAGCATCTCATAAAGCCCTGAAAATAATACCGGTACCTTAGGTAGGTACCTATATGAAGAAAGAAAACAATTTGCCGTAAAAAGCTACGACGATCACTGTTGACGTCTAATTGGACTGTTTATTTCCAGTCTGCTATACCCCTGCCCAACCCTTTGATAGTATATAGGCGTGATGTTATGAAGAAATTCCATTTACGCCACTTTTTCGCGCAATTGTCCGTTCGCAAGTGTCTTTCGCGCAAGCGGATTCGCGCAAGTGTCCTTCGCGCAACTGTCGTTCGCGCAAGTGTCTTTCGCGCAAGTGTCTTTCGCGCAAGCGGATTCGCGTAAGTGTCCTTCGCGCAACTGTCGTTCGCACAAGTGTCTTTCGCACATATGTCCGTTCGCGCAAAAGTACAGTCGCGCAAACGTCCGTTTGCGGAAATGTCTTGTCGCGCAAGTGTACCTTCGTGCAAAAGTCCATTCGCGCAAAAGTCCATGCGCGGAAATGTCTTTTCGCGCATGTGGGTTCCCGCAAGTGTCTTTCACGCAAATGTCTTTCACGAAAGTGTCCCAGATCCGCCACACAGCAGTTCTGCACAAAAATCGACCACTTTCGGAATAACATCTCCCATGCATCAAGAAAGTAAGCATCAATTGATTTCTTACTCCTAATGTAATTTCTACTATATTAATTAGTTTCCCTCCACTTCACAGCATCTGAACGGTAACAAATTACTTGATTGCAGAGGTTTCATCATTAAGTTCCTTGAACAAAACGCTCAAGTCTCAAAGTTATAATATTGTTAGTTTGAAATCTCTTTGATGAGAGAATGATGGAGGCTTTCGAGAAACGGAACTTTAGAGTACTGTAATTTCGGGAACTGATCTTTGAGGAGCTGGTGGAAAAATAATAATAGCCGCACGAGTCAAACTAAAGTTAAACTACACTTGCCGAGGTCAATCCGTGGATGGGTGACCATCCGTTACATATCGAGATCTCTCCGTACCTCGGAAAGCACGTTAAGCCGTTGGTCTCGGAATGTCATTTGTAGATCTTTGACAGTCGTTACGGGTCGTCAGAAGCCTGAAAGTCTGACATCCAGTCTTACTAAGGTGTAGCGTATTACCCAGTAACTGGGTTGTGGAGGTCATCCGGTTAGACTGGCAACCAACTTAGTTGGGCTAAGCAGATGATGATGATCTCAAGATCTTTGACAGTTAAATCATAACGTGAATGCCTACATCACATAAGTATCGAAGTTCTCAATAATAAAAAATAAGCCATAAAAGGTCGATATATCGTAAAAATGAAAAACTTAACATTTCGACAAGTACCTAATAAAATCGCGCTCTCAATCCTACATAAAATTTTCTCGTAAAATGTTCTACAGTGACGTATTGAAATATTCAAAGTTTCGCTTTAAAAATAAAGTATACATGCAAAGTTTACAGTCACCTAATTTTGCTCACAGCTGCTGCATTTACAAGATACTGAGAACGCTGTTATAACTCAGTTATTTATCTAATGAAATTTCTTTTCAGTTCTCTTGCATGAAATCAAGAAAATTGGATGGCACAATCTTGTTAGGTGGGTACATGTTCTAGCTAGACTAAGGACTCTATGTATTTTGCTTTTAGCTGTGGATACTGGACTTTTTTGTTGCGCAAGCAAATCAGGATTTTGTCCGTTGACAAACACAGTTATCTCACAGCTTATGTAGTGTTTTATTTACTGTGTTGTTTTACTAAATCTAGTCATATTGAGTGAGGGTCCATAGCTTTAAACAAGAACAAATATCTTTCCAGTATAATGGCGGCCCATTTAATTATCCTACATGTCAGTTTTTAGGGTTTCGTACCTAAAGCGTGCCAACTTACAGGACCCTGTTACTAAGGGTCCGCTGCCCCTCCGTCGACTGCATCTTTTGAACCCTAATAGGTAGACACTTGGAATTTTCAGAGACCATATACACAAAAAAAACAACACACACATACCCAAAAAAAATATTAAAGATATACCTAGGTTCTTAAAAGTTTATAAATGATGAAATTATTAAATATTATTAGATAAAAAAAACGTTTCTTGTACAATATACAGGAAAAGTTTTTATTTAGTGCGCAAACTTTAACCATGAATTCAGCATATCATTGTAGACCCCCCAGCGTAGAAATTTTTCGTCAGTTATATAAAAAAAAAATCTGCTGTTTCATAGAAAAATGCAACACCTACGCGGTCAAAATGTATCGAACAGCAGATTTTTTTTTAACCCGACGAAAAATTTCTGCGCTGGTGGGTTTAGAATGATATGCTGAATTCATGGTTACAGTTTGCGCACTGAATAAAAACTTTTCCTGTATATTGTACAAGAAACGTTTTTTTTATCTAATAATATTTAATAATTATAAATATTGTACGGGTGGTACGGAACCCTTCGTGTGCAATTATGACTCGCACTTGGCCGCTTTTTTTAGCAACTTCGTACCACGATGTTATGTACTTTACGCTTTCGGCTGAAATAATATTTCATCATAATTTTTAATTGTCATCAGCTTTTAATAAAGCTAAGGGTACATTCCCACTAAAATAGAATTTTAGATATATCACGTTTTCTTTCAATCCCGATTTACAAGAACGTGGAGTCGATGAACGGAATCCCATTCCACGATTTTCTCAGTATATGAGAAGGAATTCACAATTTAGTTGGATCAACGGTAGAATTTATTTGAGCGCTGCACGGAAAGTAAAATACAGCGTAGTTTGAGTCAGTGTAGTAGGTACTGGATTAGGTCCTTGCTCCACTATCTTCAACTATTCTCATAGTGACCAGCTGTTTGAAAGTTCTAAGATTGTTTGACGGGAAATCCTACTACCCTACTAATATTAAAAATGTGAAAGTTTCTACGCTTGGATGTTTGTTACTCAATCACGCAAAAACGGCTGGACGGATTTGAATAACCCTGACCCTGATTTGGACCTGAACTAATATATAGGTTACTTTTTATCCCGGTAGCACGTTCCTGTGGGAAAATTTCCGATATCCACGCGGGCGAAGCCGTTGGCAAAAGCTAGTGGTGAATAATATTTTATTATTTTATTTATTTTATTTTATTGTGTTTGGGTGGCTTACACCTATCAGTACAAAAGTAATAGTAAGGTAATTTACGAAAAGCCATTTACAAGCCTCCACAGATAGCAATGGGGTATTGTTGTGCGAGTTATAAAGTTTTATGTGTTATATGGCGATGTAGTCCTTGAATTTTTATTCTATTATCCTTGAACGCAAAAGTTTTTTTGTGAACAAATTAAGATAACAAAGCGTATAATGTTCCCACTGCTGGGACACAGGCTTCCTCTTCGAGAGAGAGTGGGCAGTAATCAACCCCGCGGGCCCGAGTAGGTTGGTAAATGTCACAATGTCTTCGAATTCTTGGTTCCAGAACATGCCTGATTCCTCACGATGTTTTCCTTCACCGTTTTTGAGAGCAGTGGTGATGAAATTATTTACGCAGAGAAAACGCCTACCTGAGTTCGAGCTCACGACCTACAACTCTTAAGGTGAATCTAGTCGACATTTTTTCCATACAAACTTCGGGAGTGTATTACTCCACTGTTCGATAATGAACATCAAACATAAAACATGGGATGATTTTGTCTCACTATTAATATTGTCTGTACGGAAACAGAATACTAAAATAAAAATCTATTAAAAGTTAGGAGCCAGCAAAGATTCATTTTTCATGCTAATTTTACTTAACTTTGGGCGTATTTAAGTAATGAAACAAGTGTAAAATCTCCAATACCAAGTCGGTATCGTTAAAGCTCAAATATCGTAAAGTTCAATAAACTTGCTTGGGTCATTAGGTTATGAAGTGGTTTTTTCATAAAACCCGATCATTCGAAGCATTTTTCTTAATTTTTACGTGCCTGTTTTACTCTACATGATTCTGCATCTCACTCAATAACGTTGCGCGTGTAGACTAGCGACTAACTGCTCATCACTGATACTACCTCTGTCGGACAAGATGCCTGGTGATACGGCGTGCTTTTTAGCCAGGCCCACCAGTGAGTTCACCCCGCGACTAGATTACCCTTAAGTAGGGCCCGATACCACTGTGCCACCATTGCTCTGTTAACACATTTTTGTCTTATTTTCCATCTTTTTAGTATCATAAACTGTTTGACCTTAACAAAGTCTTTATCCATTTAAATATCAAACGATAAAATTGCCGAGCAACATAACTTCGGAATGAGAATTCCAGGATATTGTGGAAATTCAATGAGTTCAAGAAGACGATTTTCGCGCATGACGAATTCATTGAATAGTCCGCTTTCGGCCTTTTCTACCCGTAAAAATCAAGTTCAGGTATTCTCGGCATGTCGATTCCAAGATTTCGCGCAGGAAATTTCCTCGCCATACTTTATTTTAGTTTACTAGCGACCCTCCCCTGCTTCTCACGGTTATTATGATTTGACAGAACATCGAGATTATAAGTAGGTACCTAAGTTAAATAATACTCAATTATACATACACCTTCCAGAATAAATGGTCTAAGTAATGGTGAATCCGCATCAAAATTCATTGTGTAATTTAGAAAATGTAGATAAGCGGTCACACGGATGGTTTATAATTTACTAGCTTTTACTAGCGGTTTCGCCCACGTTAATTAATTTACCCAAAAACGAATAGGTAATACATTTACACCTTCCTCATGAATCACTCTATCAATTGGTGAAAACCGTATGAAAATCGGATAAGTATTTTTTGAGATTATCGCGAACAGACTTTGTTTTATAATATGTAGTGATGATATAGACATGTTTCTAAAAACTGACATCTATGTCCTTAAAACGGGTAGCTAGTCATTTTACTGCGATGTGTGTTGTTCTTGTTTTCAGCTATGGATCCTAACTCAATCAGACTAGATATAGTAAAATAAACACAGTAAATAACACACTACTTATGTAGGCATAATAGTGTTTGTCAAGGTATATTTATTTTTATTAATTTTATTTCTGAGTATTGGTACATTAGGATCTTAATATTATTAAAAGGCTTCACATATACTGCCGTTGCCGGTGTAGAAATATTAAAGTACAAATTAATGTCAATGGAATGTGGTTCAATTCTTGATCAAACAAATTTTGTTTGCGCAACAAAATCGTCCAATATCCACAGCTAAAAGCATAATACATAGAGTCCTCAGTCTAGAACATGTACCCACCTAACAAGATTGTGCCATCCAATTTTATTGATTTCATGGAAGGGGACTGAAAGAAATTTCATTAGATAAATAACCGAGTTTTTACAGCGTTCTCAGTATCCTGTAAATGCAGCAGCTTTGAGCAAAATTGGGTGACTGTGAACTTTGTATACTTTATTTTTAAAGTGAAACTGTGAATGTTTCAATACGTTGCTCTAGACTATTTTCCGAAAACATTTTATGTAGGATTGAGAACGCGGTTTTATTAGGTACCTACTTGACGAAATGTATAGTTTTTCGTTCTTACGACATACCGATAGATAAAGATAATGTTTTCGTTTCTTTACCAAAATCTTATGAGTGATACAAACTTGGTCACCGGTATGATTCGGCATAGTCACAGGGCGGAAAAATACACGGGCCGGCCGTGGCAGGGACATCGCCGCACAACCTGTTACCAGTATTCAGTACATAATTCTAAACACAACAGTGCGTAGAAATTTTTCGTTGGTTTTAAAAAAATCTGTGTGCCCGTCTTGATTTTAGTGGTTCTTCCAGCCCCGTGGCAAAATCTAATACAGGCTTTTTTTTTTTGAGGGTGGGAAATCATCAAATGACTGCTCCCGCTCTGGGTGGAGCAGGAGGGCGTGTCAGACTTTTACTGAATAAAAGCCACTCGTGTTCCCCCAGTTGGTCGTGCGCCAGGGGCGACGGTATCTCTTTCGAACAACCCGCACCCCTGGCAGGCATCGGCCCTTGCGGACCCCACCAGTTCGGCGCACCAGGACACATGGCACGCCGTGACCACCCCAGGAACCAAGTAACATAAGGGCCCCAGACGACCCTGTGTCTGGCACCCTTGGTCCCCCTGCGACGGGTCAGCGTAGTGGCCCCGCCGCCTACCACTTCTCGGCCGCAGGGGATAGGGAGAGCGGCCAATCTAATACAGGCTCCTGTATTTGATTTTTCGCCCGGCTTGGCCGAGTCATGAGGACCCCAACAAGTGTGTAGCACCCCTTAGCATACTTACAAGTTATTTATCCCTAATAAGCATTTTAAGGCTTGCGGCTAAATAATAACATCGGCACGGTTCGATTGACCCGTTTAAGATACGCTTACCGAGGTTTTGTGTCATCTTTACTTACCAAGAATCCACCATGCCACCGTTACGTACGAGTAGTCAGAATTCCGAAAGTCTGACAACCAGTCTGACTAAGGGGTGTCGTATTACCCAGTAACTGCATTGCGGAGGTCAGATAGGCAGACGCTCGATTTAAAATACTGGTAGCTGCATTCAGTTAGACAGGAATCCGACCTCAATATAGTTGAGAAAAGGCTAATGAAGCATTTTAAAGCTAATCCTACATTATACTAGCCTGAATCAAAAACACAGTTACCCTACTCCAGCTCCTCGGAGTAAAATGGTGCATTTGCATTGATCCCTCGGGGTCAAGGAGACGATTACGAGACTTTCGACTCTCCCCTACAACTGTCTCTTTATGTAAGAGCTGCAGTTAATTTGTGGGTAGTTGGGCAATAACTTTAACCAAGTTTAAAACCACTTTGTTAGAGATCGGGATCTTTGGCTAAGTGTCGTTTAACTTCCAGTGAGTCTTAAATTGTACGGTGATTTCTGCTAGTATAACAGTCTAGTGTTAATTTTCAAGTGAATTTGGAGTTTTAATATTATTGTATTGTTTTTACTGACCAGGTAATACTTATTTATTTATTTGGAAACTCAACAGCTTATAATTTATTTACATGAGTTATGAAAAACAATTATCTCTTAAGCCAATAACCGAGTTTCACGGCATTGATAGAGCTAGGTTAACTAGAAGTAGCAAAAGAAAAACCTTATACAAATGCAACTACAGTACAGTAAGCATTTAGCATGCATAGGTTAACATCAAATTGAGACGACATTTTGAGTAGCTTAAATATTACCTACAGCTAGTTATAGATATTATTTGCACGTGAATCCCAAACTAGACATTTAGTCTGTATCTTGGGGTGTACCTCCTGGGATACGATTCTAGAGTGGAGCTTTCAAGTATGGTATAGTATGAGTGTATGTGTAAAGTTTGTGTGGTCTCTGGCGTGTGTGTGGTGTGTGTGTGTGCGTGTAAATGTGTGTGTTATTTATATATAAGATTTATTGTACACAGAAAATACATAATAGAAATAAAACATTCAAAAACTAAAACATACAATGGGCGGCCTTATCGCTTTCTGCGATCTCTTCCAGGCAACCTTGGAATGGCCAGTGATTGCGTGGACATAAAAATGGGGTTGTAATTGGTGCATAATATAGATACAACTTACCTTATTAGATACATAGATATATATGGTGTTAGTGTGTATTTTAATTACCGTGGCAGTCTTCTGTAATGCTCAGTTTCACACACTAGAAAGAAGCAACATACCAACCAAGGTCGACGCCATATTGACGGATGGTGACTGACAGATCCATCATATTATTTTCCTACGTATCTTCAGTTATTTATGAATTTAACTCATCTAGTTTTAATGCTAAAACTGCTATACCGTAATTTATTCTATCTATATTTGATCTACACCCTCGTTGCGTAACACACTAATAATCAGAATGAAAAGAGTGTCCATGGAGTTTCTTGCCCGTTCTTCTCCATAGGTACCTACGCTTTGGAATGGGCAACTAGCTTCATCTTTCTATCTCACCGACCTTGACAATTCAAAAGTGCCTGTAATTGGTTTATTTGAAATAAATGCTTTGAGTTTGAGTTTGAAATGTGAATCATATTGAAGAGTAGTTAGTAGAGAGTTTATGCTAATCCATTGCTTTAAATGTTGGAAAAAATTGTCTACTCAACGACGGAAATAACGCAATGAAGTTGAAGCAATTTAGCACTACCTATTTGAACACCTTTGCCCTACCCTGAAGTGTTACGAAGAAGTCCGTACCTTTTTACCTCGAAGGGAATAGGCGTGATGTTTTAGTGTAAAATGTTATTTTAACCATTTTACAAAATTAATACCATTTAATTTATAAGTTCCCTTTAAATTATTAGTTCGATTTGTAGCAATGTAGGCAGTTAATTCTAAATAACATATAGGCGACCTACATTAATTCCTTTAACATTGAAGTTCTAGGTATCCTAATTATACATGAATTGACATAAATGTAAATTTCTACCGGACGTAATTGGAATCTTCTATATACACACACACACATCTACACAAATAATAAAATAGTAACGAAGTGAAAACAGATTTGACTTAGTTATCTACTATTTTATGATATACACTGAATATTGAAAAAAAAGGTAGGTAATTGCTACGAGTTACAGGAACGAGTCTGATGCTGAAAGAATGTAGTTTTTTATCCTTTTTTATGTTTGTCTGGATAGGTATATATAAATATATGTTTCGAATAGGGTATTACACCCATTTTTTTATTGATGGTGTGTGTGGGTATGACGTCGGTTTGCTAAGTAAACAAATGCGCTGATTTTTTGTATGATAATTGTTTGTAATTTAAAAAATGAGTTATTATTACGAGTATATTTATCGTTGGTTTGCTGTTCCTGAATGTAAGATATGTATTATTTCAATAAAAAATACTTCGGTTATGAAAATAATAAAAGTTGTTCAATTAACACGCCGTATGACGTAATACATGGCGGCTACTATTTCATGGTGTTCAATACCAAATTAAAAAAAAAAACTGAAATCTTCTAATTTAATTATAAAATTAATTTTGTTATTTCATGAACTAAAACTAACAATTTCAGACTGCATTTTGCCTAAGCTATCTCAATACTATATTTTTAGATTTTTTCTCATATAGAGTAAAATACCATATTGGCGCAAAAACGGCAGAACGGTTGAAGATGAAAGGACATTGCTCTGCGTCCATACATTGTTGGCCCTGGAGCCAAGAGCATCGGATAATTATGTATTGTATTCTCTATCATTTGGAGACTCCTAAAAGATCTTGTTTTTATAGTGGACTAGCTGCAGAAAAGATATATTTCAAAAAAAGTATCAGATTTTGAGGTTATAATCTAACCATAACAACGAATATCAAATGTAGGTACCTGCCATGATTTTTCATAGCTCTGAGTAATTTTTAAGAAACTGAAAAGTAATATCATAATACCTACCTAGATAATTAGGTACCTATGCAGTTATTTTTCTAAAATATGGATGCAAGTGCAAAATTAATATACATGACACGTTCACCGGGTAACAATGACACGTTCACCGGCAAAACTAGGGATGTAATACGACACCATTAATCGATTTTTCGATTATGATTTACTGTGGTCTTAAATTATTACAGTCTGTTACATCTACTTTGTCATATAAACATTACAAGTATGTATGACAATGGTTTATTTTATATATAACAACACTCTTCTATACTGGTAATAATAATATATAATAACATCTGTATCTAGTTTGCAATATTGTTTTTTTAAATAAAACATTAGGTAATTGTGATGTGTTTAGTAAAAATAAGTATTTTTTTCGTTTAATGAACCGCAAAAGGAGCGTTATTTTTGTATTAATTGTCGTAAATAATGAATTAGTTTGAATGATTGTATAGAAATAAAGAAGTTTTGATTATTGTATAATATTATTCTTACTACCTATTTAAATTGGAGTATGACTGCATTCATAAAGTATTTTATTAGGTTTTTAAAACTACACTTTAGAAAAAAAAACACAATCGATCGATTAATAATTCAATCGATCGATTATAATTGATCGGACATCCCTATTTCACTTTTGACACGACATAGGTGAAGATGGCGATGTAATGTTATTAGTCGCATTAAATTCTATTAAAAATACATTTTGGAATACAGCTAGTCCGTGATACAGAAGTATTTGCAACTTATATAATAAAATAGGCGATTAATTATCGTATATTCTCAAACTCTTCATTGCACAGGGCCATTTTGAACATTGTCTTTTGGCACACAGTTAGTTCACAACCTGGATTAACACGTAACACGTATACACATATAATATTACGCCTTGTTTCCATGCAGGGTTGAGCAGAGGTGTATCTATAGTGCGCCCATATTTCGCCAGTTATGTTTAAGTCCCATGTGTAATAAGGGGCGAGCCTAATGCCATCAACCAGGCAAAAATCCAGACTGCGGGCTGCTACTGAGAAATTCCAGATAGATAAACCTAATAACGCATACAGGATACTTTTAATCCCGTTAGTACGTTCCCGTAGGAAATTTTCGACGACCACGCCGCCGCCGGCGAAGCCGAGGGCATAAACTAGTTTCAAATAAACAAAAACCAGCTCAAATTTCTCTGCTCACCGAACCTGAATGTTTCATGAATTCGAATAAAACATTAAATTGACACACAAAATGGCGCCACATTTTATGTTCAACCTCTTTTAACACCACATTGATCCGAATAATACCTCAAAGGAATTACGTTGTCAAGGAGACACGAATACTGGCTGTAAATACTTTATTTGATTCTGAATTGTTCGCTTAATGTGAATTTATTGGAAAACAACTTTAAATTAGAGTTTTTGGCGGGATCGCGTTGGAACATGTCGCACGAATTTTAATTTTCATGAAATTTAGTGCAATAGCGAATTAAATTGTATAATTTTGGTAGTGAATTATTCAATTTAGTTACGTGTGAGTGCACAAGTGTAGTGAAGGTGAAAATAAATGACTAACGTGGACTTTTCGTGTTCCCCCCAAAAACTCCTACTAGGTTGTTGAAAAGATACTACCGCTTTACAATAACTTTGATTTGACTAACTAAAGTCGACTATGACTGTTTCGTAACTTCGTGCCCGATATCGGGCCATTTACTTGATCGAAAAAAAAAATACTTGACACTGGCTAAATGCACAAACCATGCGAAGCCAAAACAAAAAAAATAAAGTTTAAATTATGTTTAAACTAGAATTAAATTATATAGCAAGATCTAAATTGATTAAATTCATAAATAATTAATCTTCACTATAAGTTAGATCTGGAGTGGCGACCGCGTACGGGATGACGTAGACTTGGAAGTCCTTTAACAAGGTGGACCGATGACCGCAGGAATCCGCTGTATGTGGAAGCACAGAGCCACTCGAAGTGGTGGAGCTTGAGGGAGGCCTTTGTCCAGCAGTGGATGTATTTCGGCTGAAATGATGATGATGATGAATCATCATAAATACGAACACGAACAAATGAATACGGACTAATGTATCATCATCATCAGATGATGATACGCGGTCTCCACTCCAGGACTCGTCTGCTCAACCGGCCATTCGGTCCTTGGACGACCCTAAGAAAGTGGCTGGGACTGGATGTGGATTGCGGAGGACACGGTATTATGGTGCAGCCTAGGGGAGGCCTATCTCCAGCAGTGGACTACGATTTTAGTATTTAGATGTAATTTATTATTATCTCCTTTATTTCACTTAAAACACATATAAATTACATTTTTAAATATTAATATAAAAATATAAAAACATTTAAAAATAGTAGCCCACCGGTATCGGGAACAAGGTCCAAGCTACCGGCGGTCAGGGCTCCAGAGAGAGGAACCTCCTGACAATGCGAGCCGTGTCCAGGAGTACCGCTTTCTGGATCAAGCCCTTGACCCAGCTGCCCAACGAGAGCCTCCTCAGATGTTCGTCGAGGCTCTTGGCTATCAAGCCATTGGCTGTAACGACTATCGGTACAATGATCGCTGAGTCCACATCCCACATGTCGACAACCTCGTGAGCCAAGTCAAGATACTTGATTTGTTTATCTTTCTCGGCTTTCACGAGGTTCCCGTCATGCGGGACCGTTATATCAACGATCATTGCACGCCGCTCTAGTCGATCCACCACCACTATATCAGGTTTATTGGCAACAATAGTCCTGTCAGTGATGATGGATCGATCCCAGTACAGTGTGACATGTCCATTTTCGAGAACTGGGTCGGGCACATACCTGTAGTACGGTACTTCTGATTCCACAAGATTGTATTTCAGAGCAAGTTGCTGGTGGATAATCCTGGCTACTAGGTTATGTCTATGCAAGTATTCTTCGTTAGCTAGACGAGAACACCCGGAGATTATGGGTCTGATTGATTCTCCCGGACGGTGACACGCCCGACAGATGTCAACCGTGCCATCTTTCACAATAAATCTCCGGTAATTGTTCGTCATCATAACTTCGTCCATAATTGCACAGACAAAACCTTCGGTTTCCCCAAATAGGTCACCGAAACGTAGCCAGGCTACGGACGCTAGTAGGTCTACATCGGGTCCATGTAGGGCCCGGAAAAAGCGTCCGTGAAGCTCCTTACTCTGCCATACCTCCATGCGATCTTTAGTGTCAAGCACTACAGGCTTGCGCCAGTTCTCTTTACCCAAGGAGAGCGGGGTGAGGCCCTTATCCACCGCGACCACATCTCGATGCATCCCCACGTCGGTTTCTAGGAAATAATCCCTGAGACTGCATATCTCGCGATTGTGGAGAGTCTTAGCATTTAAAAAGCCTCGACCTCCACATTTTCGCGGGATATACAGTCTCATTACCGATGAACGTGGGTGATGCATTCGATATGCAGTCAGCAGCGTGCGGACCCTCCTATCTATGGCGTCGAGTTCGGTCTGAGTCCATTTGAGTATGCCGAAAGAGTACATCAAGACCGGCATGACCCAACCGTTGAAGGCACGCACCTTGTTTCCGCCTGATAAAAGACTATTAAATACTTTTTTCAGGCGGCCAAAGAAGCGTTCCTTCAACGATTGTTTCATGTCAGTAACATTGATGCCCAAAGCTTCCGACATACCCAAATACTTATAGGTTTCGGCTGCGGAGAGGGCTCGAAGTTTTATGGAATCCGAGAGTTGGGTTCCCACGGATTCCACAATCTCCCCTCGCTTTACATGCATGACCGCACATTTGTCCACACCAAAATCCATCCTAATGGCGCTACTGAAAGTTTCAGTTACTTTCAGTAGCTCCATTAGTTGCAAATTGTTGGGGGCAAAGAGTTTTAGGTCATCCATGTAGAGGAGGTGAGATATAACTTGACCACCTCTCCTCAGTCGATAGCCTATACCTGAATCCTCCAGCAGTGTGCTTAGAGGATTCAGGGCTAGGCAGAACCAAAGCGGACTCAAACTGTCGCCCTGAAATATGCCTCGCTCGATCCTTATCGGTTCGCTATTCCTCTGGATATTTCGACATCCTGGATATCGAAGGACCGTCCTCCATTGCCCCATACATGACATCAGGAAGGTGCGCAGAGTTGTATCTACTTTATACAATTCCAGCACCCTCATGAGCCATGTATGTGGCACCGAGTCATAGGCCTTCTTGTAGTCTATCCAACATGTCGAAAGATCCTTTCGGGAACGACGAACCTGTTGGCTAATGGCCATATCAATGAGGAGCAGCTCCTTAGTACCGCGGGATCCGTTCCGACATCCATTTTGAGAGACAGACATGATTGAATTAGTGTCTACATGATTGTAAATCTTAGCTCTCAAAATGGATGTAAGAACCTTATAGACCGTCGGTAAACACGTGATCGGCCTATAATTTTTGGGTTCCGCGGTACTACCTGATTTATGGAGCAGGTGGGTAACTCCTGTCGTTAGGAACTGGGGTAGCGAACCAGACTCCAGAGCAGTCTGGTACTGAGCCGCCAAGCGAGCGTGCGACCTTTGGAACCATTTAATCCAGAAGTTGTGCAGCCCGTCCGGCCCTGGAGACTTCCAATTGGGTAACGGACGGACTGCACGAGCTACATATTGGGGGCAGATGGTAATAGCCCCCATTTCTGGTATTAGATCGCAGGCTCGCTCGACTTCCCGAGCCCAATCACCTTCGGTGTGACTGACAGGCACCGACCAGATACTACGCCAAAAAGAACACATAGCATCATCATCTGGTAGGCGCGTGTCAGCCACACTTTGGTCCGGTCGCTCCCAAGCCCTATAAACCCACCTTTATACACTCGCCGCTTATACCTACGAATACGGTTTGCCCATGCATACACTTTCTGCTTCAGGAAGTCGATGCGCTCCGTGACATAAGACGTATAGTCTTGAGGACTGATATCAGTCCCCGAGAACGCCCGTCTCACAAAGCGCATCACTCTAGGGCGAGTATTGCCCTCCCTGAAGCAGATTAGTTTGCCAATGAGGGCTCTGGCCCCACCAATACGGCGTTCAATTCTGCACTGCCAAGCTGGTACGGCTGGTTTCGGTCGTGTAGCTCTTGAGTCATTGGCAAATTTGACGTGAGCTACACGACATGCCGCTACAGCCGCGCAGTACAAAATCGAATGAGTATCGGCGAGGTCTTCGCAGTCATCAAAAAAGTTTGACAACTGCGAATCCAGAGCTGCCACCAGCGCCCTATTTTTATTATGCATGGGCAAACGAGGTAAGCGTGGTCTAAGTTCGGGCGACATGAATCGATATTCCCGAATCGCACCGTCCAAAGCACTCCTCAATTCCTCATTGCACTGGGTACTTACGTTAGTAACCCTATCATCAGTCCCCTCGTCAGCTTGAGGCGCGTGGCTTGTGGTGAACCGTGGTGGTACCACAACTGTCTGCTGCGGCGGCGGGGGGACGATGACATGGCTACTCTGCATTTCAATTCGCAAGCGATCAAGTACAGTGTCATCCAACATATGGTTACGCTGGATGACCCGCACCTGATCCGATAGTCGTTGTGTCGAAACGTTGAGAGTTGGTTCAAGCACCTGAAAAAGAGAGAGCATCCGAACACGGTACGCAGTCAGATTATTTCCTCCCTCTGTAGCCCCATAGTATGAGCGCATGACGTTTTCGTTGATGGATTGTGTCCATCTCATGCGCTGCACACTTCCGCCAGGAGCTGGGACCCTATCAGAGGCCGGTGGGCCTCGAGGTCCTAAACCGTCCGGCGGCCGGCGTCCTCTTCGTCGACGAGCAGGTGGTGGCGTCGTGGGCGGAGAGAAATACTCGTCGCTCGAGCTCGACGCAACTACCGCGGCCGGTGTCATCACAGCGCCCGCAGTGGGGCTGGGTACCGGTGGCGGTGAGGCGGAGCTGAGCGACGAGTCCGGAGGTGGTGGGCGTGCATTTCGTGCGGCAGATCTTGTCAACATTTTCTCATATTTTCTTATTCTTGTTCATTGTTGTTCGGAGGTGACATCTGTCATGTCACCTCCGATACGGTATTTTTGATTATGTTTATTACATTTTAATACTTTACGGTCTGGTTTTTGGTTTTTCGCTGATGTTTAAGTTTCTGGTTTGGTTTGAAATTAAAAACTCTTGTGAAATTGAGTAAAAATTATTATAACTATTGAAAATGCAGAAAATTGAAAATCATGACGTTTTGTTGACACGGTGTTGCCAGTCTTTATTTATTATTATTATTTTCTTTATTATCGGACAACAATGATCCAGCAATCCAGCAATTTACACTTTATTATGTTTTTATTGTTTGAGAATAAAAGGAGTAACTTAAAATTGTGTGAAAAGCAGCCTTTTCATATTCACCTTTTCAGCAAACACATATATCTACAAATAAATATCAAAGGGACAATACCAAATATTAGTTTAGGTAGTGAAACAGAAGGGATACTTCTGACGACGGTCTCATTTCCGACGTCCTCGGTCCTATAAATTGATACACACACAAAGATACCCTTGGTCGACCAAGCCTAAAAAGAGAAAATTAGAAATCAGCTATTCTCTGCAAAATTATGAACAACTAAACAAGATGTGACAGAATGAACACAAGTTCTGAACGTAGTTTGTTCATAATTGACTACTGAATCGATTTCAGTAACTTTAAACCTACCTAATTTTTTTTTTCAAAAATTATTGTTTGTGCCATACTTGACGCAGATCGAGCAAAAACAATCAGTCTTATTTCAAGGCAATAAGACTCAATTTTAAATGCATAAAGAAATACTAGCTTTATAAAAAATAGTTTTAGTCATGTTATTTTGCTATTAAGTCAATACTCTAATTGTGCTGTGTGAGGTCTTGCGTTAATTATTTTACACGTTGTATAGCAGTAACCAAGGCTTTTCTCGCGTTTAATTTTAAACAATACAAGTAAACTACGATGGGAAGTTTATTCAGAGTTCTGGATGTAAGCAGAACTCATGCCTCAGTAAAAGCAAGACATTCTGACCTTAATAGGTTTATACCCTCTTATTTAAAACGTTGGTTAAAGTTACGAGATGTTTAAACGTCAAAAATGTATGGTTAAACAGTCGCTAATCACTACTTAACTTTAAGCAACGTTTATAAATAAGGGGGATAGTGTCCACTAAATCTGCCGAAATTACGCAAAGAAACGTTTGGCGTTTCGCCTGCAATGCTTTTTAAATTACCTCTGACACTTCCGGCCAAAATTTCATCGAGTAATTTTCATAAAAAAACAAAGAACTATCCATTCTCCAATCCATCCATTTTTGCCGCGTAATTTTCGGCAGGTGTTGCTACGCCGCTATGCGCCCGCGCTACGCCATTTCTGTGCTACGCGCGTGGCGTCTACGCTTTTAGGAAGATTAACAAGGTTCATTCCACTTGAGGCGTATATGTAAGAAGTAAGTAAAGTAAAAGTTATATATATTAGCTTTCGAATAATTACATAATTAAATTAATTATTGTTATCATACAAGTTTCGACAAGACTTTATTTTATCAAAACATGTCTGATCTGAATGTTGTTACAGCAAAAAAAAAAACATGCACCTGATGAAGCCGCAAGTTTTTTCATTTTTCCGCCTCCTCAAGAGACGTGTCGATGGATATAGATGGAGAAAAATAACCTCCTTTGTTTAGCTCATTAAGCGATGAATAATTTAATAGCAGTAAAAATATCGCTGCTAGCTATTGATTAGCAGTTATCAACTTTATTGCTTAGAAATAAACCGGGTTTTCAATTGTTTGATCTTGCGGTATAGTGAAGTAGGTCATTAATTCGTTACGAGTAATTTTCATAATTTTGCCTTTTTGAGGAAAAAACAACAACTGCCTTGATTGGTTTTAGATTTAAAAGATATTTGCGATAATTAAAAATAAGAATATTTAATAGAATAGAAATGTATTAATATTAAACCTAATAAGGTCATACCCTGACCAAGTTTCTGAAGGAACCTAAATGAAACCAGAGCATTATGACGCCTTGGCGGTTTAATTGGACACCCTACGTATTGACGTAGGGTGTCCAATTAAACCGCACACATACACACACATACACACGAACACACACACGCACACACACACACACACACACACACCCACACACATTGGTGCCATCTTAAAGCTTTTCAACTCACTGTCAAAGAATGACAGTTGTGATTTGAATATATTATTTGCTTAATCTTTAATTTCCCTGATTGTACTAAAATGTGGCTGTAGCTGTCACAATGCAAATAAATTGTTTACGAGCAAAGTCTTCAATTTGTGGCTGTATAGAACTTTGCAAAAGTTATAAATGTAATGTCAAATAAGAAAGATGGAACGACCACGTCGCCGTCGCTAGTTACTCGTTTCTAAAAATATCAGGAACTTGGTAGAAAACTTTGTTGTTACCGGATATTTTGTTTACACAAAGAAAGAGGTGTGAACTTTCTCCTTTAGTTTCATATTGCCATAGAAATAAAAGCAAGATGATAGTATTAACAAAAAAGCGTACCTATTTATTTATTTAAAAACACTTTATTATACACCACAAAAATACATAACAAACAAAAACAACGAACACATGTATATGTACCCACACATACACATTATATAAAAATGTAATTGGTCAAAAATCTAGGCCGCTACTTAGAAATTCCGGTTAGATAAAAAACAAATGAAACCTAAAACATAAATGAAACTTGTCGAGAGCTGGCTGGAAACTTTAAAAGAAATAATGGAAGATAAAAGGCTGTGTGAGCTATAAATAAGTTTTGACAAGTTATTGTTTTGTCTGGGGTCGGTTCACGTCTCAAATGATAGGGTATTAAAACTTTTGCTTCCCTTCTTCTGATGACGTGGGTCTTAAGTACAAATAAACTTTATAGACATAACATGTGTTCTTACTGAAGTTATTATAGCAAGGTTTGTTGCCCTTTATGGTTAGGAAGGTAAATTTTCTGAACTTTTTTGCAATTTACCGGTCTGTGTCAAGTTCTATGTTGATTAAAATATGATTGGCAACCTCCAAATTGCAGAAAACGGATGAAAATTTCAATTTCGGGGGCTACCTTTGCGCTTCTACCTTAAAGAAGAAAGAAAAAACGTTTGCAATATTGTGTGATAAGCATAAGTTTTCACTATTGTATGTGTTGGTAAAATAAAATCTAAAAGCAGAAACTGCAGGCAATACATACAATCTCTGCCAGGGGTGCGGGTTGTTCGAAAGAGATATCGTGGCCCTTGACACACAGGCAACTGAGGGAACACGGGTGGGTTTTAGTCAGTAAAAGTCTGACACGCCCTCCTGCTCCATCCAGAGCGGGAGAAGTTATTTGATGATTTTCCACCCTCAAAAAAAAGCCTTGCAATGATTCTATATAGGTATTTACATTTCATTCTTATTTTCAATCTTTTTTACCCGACTGCGGAATGGTTATAATTTAGTAATATTTTATATTTTTATATACATACAATACATACATAAAGTCTAGCTCTGAAATTATGTATTCCCATTCTTCTCCAAGTGAAACTAAACTTTGGAAGGGGCGACTAGAATCAATTCTATTTTAATGTAAATGTTGACGTTCAAGAGTTCCTTTTATGTGCTTACTTGGAGTAAATGCTTTAAGTTTGACTTAATGGCAAGACTAGCTTTTGTCCGCAGCTTCACTCGCATGGACTTTGGAAAATATCCCACATAAACCTACCTACTACCGGGATATAAAGTATTCGATGTCATGGTCGTGTTCTAAGAACGTGCCAAATATCTCCTGCCTATCTGACATCCACAACCCTTTACCCAATACAATACCCCTTGGCAAGACTGCGGTTGTCAGTCTTTCGGGCTTCTGACAACCCGTAACAACCCCGTGCTTTTTGAGGCACGGAGGGGTCTTGGTATGTAAAGATGGTCATCTATCCACAGACCAAACTGATATATCGACCGTCCAACTGTTATTACCAGAGATCGGATATTCGGATGCATATTCACCTAAAGTTAAGATGTTGGCTAACATGGAATGCGCTTTTGTATAAAAAAAAAGTCATAATTTAGGTAAGTAATTTGTTTATTTTTTGTTTTAACTAATACAAACCACCCCTCCTCCAGTACATACACATATTTGTATCGGGTTAAACATCAATTTTAAATTAATACACATATGAATAGTTATTCAATCCAAGAATCCCGGGGTTTTTAATAAATATTACAAATAATTTCAAAAAGCCGCTTCCATACTTTCATAGCTAAAAATTATCTTTAGGTAAATATGCATCCGAATATCCGATCTCTGGTTATTACTTAGCAACAAGCCATTCCCTTTCCTTTAGTACGGATAAAATGTTTATTTTTAATCCTATTTGTCTTATTTTGTGAAAAACTAGCACAAACTTTCAGTATTCGAATATATTTGTGTATAAAAAGAGACAAAACTTTGTTTCATTGCAAAAAACAGTCGTATCTAAATATAAATACGGAAACAGACATTACAAAGTCTTTGAACCTTCGCGATTCCTCATTGATTTTGACCCGAGGGAATGGAGGACCCAAGGAGGACAACAAAGGCCCTCTTAGCGGCGGCCTTGACTGCCAACGTTATAAATAAAGATGGTGGCCTTAATACCCTCTTAGAGACGAGAGGTTTCCATGAGTTGCGCTCATGTCATTCACGTAATGCGTCTCATATGGATATAGGCGCTTTCTTTTTCATGGTTGGTACTGTTTGCAAATAAAGTTAATGAACATATCTAATATACCTTGAAAAATGCCTTTGGCATTAAGTCCGCCTCTGTACATTTTTGTGCGTGAAGTATTAAATAAATAAATAATATACTTAACAGCCATTTTGTGAAACGTGCCAGCGGGTTTGCCGTCTGTCTATTCGCGGTAAACTCAAAAACCACTGAACGGATTTTCATGCGGTTTTCACCAATAGACAGAGTGATTCATGAGGAAAGCTTCAGTGTATACTTTGTTAAGGTTTTGTGTAAATTGGTTAACGCGGGCGAAGCCACTGGTTAAAGCTAGTGCATAATAAAAGCAGTTTGCGCAAATTGAGAAGATGACGAAATTGATGATGGCAGCGACATCGACGTAATAACTGTTAGCAATATTTTTAGTACACAATCCTGTTTCATAAATTTTAACCGCGTACATATTGCACTTTTCTATGAAACAGCAAATTATCTTTTTGATAACTAACGAACAGCATATTATCTTTTTGATAACTAACGAACAGCATATTATCTTTTTGATAACTAACGAAAAAATGCTGCTAGAACCATGTGCTGAATTCAGTCCCTGCTGCGCTGTATATTTTCTGTAATCTTTACTATGACATGCACATGTCGTGGCCATATCGTAGATTTGCTCACTTCATGAAACGCTCAAGAATTTCATGAAATGGTCGCATTTCATGAAATTCTCGTCTTCTTTTGGTTCTTATATTACAGAAGAAGATGTTCGACGTCAGGTTGACGGAAGGACTGCAGGGTTTAAAGGCACCTAACCAAACCGAACCTCAGGGTGCCCCTGACGTCGATCGTCTTCTCAAGAGAAAAAAAAATCCAGCATTTCACGAAGTGAGCAAATCTACGATATGGCCACGACACATACACAAAGTTGTTTTTTATTTGGATATCGAAAAGAAACAGAAATAAATCGTTCTACCTATATTTTATACTTTATGTTCAGAAAGCCACTACGCTTTAAGCTTACATAAAGTTACAGCTCTAAGGTATTTTGTAAACATGGTATTTAGCAACTTATGCTGCTGACTGTACGCAACCCTAAAAACTCGGTCAAGGTTGAGAGGGTAATGTTGTTATTGTTTTAGGGCGGGTAAGAGATACTTTGGTATTTACCATATGTTTTAATGAAAATTTATTATTACCTTTGTTACTCGTGCTCTCACGGCAATACCATTCAATAATAATCAATTCCATTTATTTCAGAGAAATCTCCATAAGGGTTACATAATTCATAAAACAACACAGAAATCTTAAAAAAAGTTAGTACGTTAGTAACAAAATAAAAAATAAAATTGAGTGGTATAAATGTCAAGATGGGTTACTCATCTACGGATTCAGGGTTGTAAGTCTACACTTACAACCCTGAATCCGTAGAAATATTAACTAAATTTTTTGTTTACCTAAAGCCTGTTACACGAGTTTTGGATAGGTTTACGTTTATCGAACCTGACTTAAATCCCATTTTGCTTTCCTAGAAATATTATTGAACACTCTAATAATAATGAATGTGCCTTTTTTTTTGTGAATCTCTAGTCATTCCTATTTTGGGTCCAAAAAATGCTAAATAGCAAACTGCGACCAACATGAATACAGCGCTTGCCGACCGCTGCCGCGGCACCCCTCGCTTCGCTCGCTCGGCTCTCGAGCAGTTGCTCACCGTTCTAATCTAACCGAACCCGTTTGGTCTGGGTTTCCTAGCTTAGTTACTGCGAGCAAGTATGAGACAAGGCCATACATAAAAAAAGAGATGTATATTCATTAAAAAAAGTGTAGCTATAGCAACATAATGTCAATCAGTTTTTAGAGGAACAGTTATATGTAGTTTCTATTGGGACACGGGTCCACACCTCAGCCACCTAAAAGGGGACCTTTTAGCGTTTAACTGACCCCTTACAGTTGGTGAAACAGAAACCACCTTTTAAAAGCCCTAACCATTCTTAGGGGATCCCATAAACTTAGGGGAAGTCGGTGAAAACGGGCATGAAACAGGCCCCATTGTCAAATGGAGTTTTTATTGCACTCGTAGGTAGGTACTGTAAGCTAGTTTTACCTTTGCAGATTCTAACCTATGAAATATGGCAAAGTTCACGTAATGTATTATTGTAGTAACTGAAAAGTTGTGCGAAAATTAGTTGCCTGTGAGGCGCAGGAATGAGGAAAATATCGTGCGGAAAGTTTTGAGTATGAATGTCAATGGCTAGGGGAAGACCAAAGAAACAATGGATGGACTGGATGAAAGATGATATGGCTGAAAAGGTGGTGATTTCCGAGATGACGACTAACAGAGAAGTATGGAAGAAAAAGTAATGTTGCGACGACCTCAAAAAAAGGTAATAAATTAGAATTGTAATGATCATCACTGTTTTTTTAAGCTTGAAATGAACGGCTCGCCATTGCACAGTTAAACCCTGAGAGGTTTCTGTTCTGTGGCTAAGACCAACTGTGCAATTTGGTTAGGTATTCTGGAAATAATATATAAATAAAGTAAAAAAAGACATGATATTTATGATATTATTTATTAGTTTTTCGTGATGTATTCCAGTAGATTAAGTCTAATCACTAACTTGAACAGTGGGGCTGTAATACCACTTATACGTGACGTATATTGATGATACTACCGTTCGTTATTTATAAGGCAGTTTGAGACCTATCAAGAGTTTTTGTGTAAACATTTTGCTGTGCCTGAATAATTTGTATTAAACTAAGATGTTCTTCAGTGGACATCGCGAATCGGTAAATGTAAGGTAGGACGCCCTCAGGCTAGACAGAACGACGATCTTTGCAGGGTAGTAGCAGCCGGGTGAGAGTTGCCGAGAATTGAAAGCAATGGCGTGCAATTAGAGAGGCCTATGTCCAGCAGTGGACTGCTGTAGGCTGATGATGAAGATGTTCTTTGTATATGGGTAGTCTCATAGTAAAATAATACTTCGTATGGCAGGAAAAATACTCCCTATAGAAGTGAAAATCGTACTCCGATCGTGCACTTTAATAATTTCTTACGTTACTATTTTATCGAAGCCGTCGCGGCATCACGATAATACAGGCAAGTAAAATGTACGGAATACATGATAACGCTTTTTTTCCGTCCACAATAATGTTAAGGTGCAAATAATTCCATACATTTTATGAATGTGGTTGTTCACGATAATTTACGTTAACGGTTAAAGTTAGATATTAGAAAAAAGACGCAAAGTGTTTTAACATTCGGGTGTATGATACAGTCAGTTCACACTTATTTTACCTCACATTTTGCTTCACCGTTAAAATCAAAGTAATCTTTGTTCTCATTGCAATAAGGTTGCCTTTGCGGTGATGTCACTAACAACTCTGTTAATATCACAGTGATCTTTATTCTCGTTACAATAAGGTTGCTGTTAAGTTGCTGCTGCCAGAGGTAAAAAACTATCAAGGGACTGTACCTTCTCCCTTTCGGTTATTTTCAAAGTATTATTTCGTCTTCTATGGTCTAAGTATGGCTATCAAATCTACATAAAATTTTTAGTAAAGTATTCTTCATCAAAATAGTTTTCAGTTTTCGCTTCATCGGTAATTATGGAAGAATTAGTTGCCATCGATCTTAATCTTGGGCTGAATCCAGTCGAGGAAGGAGTACACCCTGGTGTAGACGTCAGGGTAGCCGCGTGCGCAGGGCATGCCCCATGATACCACACCCACGACGCTGTTATTAGATACCAGAGGGCCGCCGGAGTCACCCTGCAAATGTGAAAAAAGGTTGTGAAAAATCTGCTGTTCCATACATTTTAACCGCATAGGTATTGCACTTTTCTATGAAACAGCTGATTTTTTTTTGTATCACCGACAAAAAAATTCTGCGCTGGGCCGTCTAGAATGATAAGCTGAATTCATGGTTACAGTTTGCGTACTGAATAAAAACTTTTCCTGTGTATTGTGACATTTAGCTGTGTTGAGAACCTGAACATTATTGTTATTCAACATGGCAATCAATTAAGTCCCCCAACATCTGCTTAGGCTTATCCAACTACGCTGGGGTCGGCTTCCAGTAGGTATAAGAAGATGGAGCTGAATACCAGCATTTTATACAGAGCGACTGCCTATCTGACCTCCACAACCCGGTTAGATAATGGGTAAGACTGGTTGTTAGACCGTCGGGCTTCTGACGGCCCGTAATCACAGTCAAAGATCCACGAATCACAGCCGGCAGCAAGGGATTAAGAGGGCTATTACAAATTGAAGTATTTAGTTTTAGGTAAATTTAACAGCGCGTGGTAGCTGATCGTGCGTGTGTGTATATTGAAGTATGCTGCTCAGATATGCTAACCATTATGATTCGGACGCCCAGGAACAAACCGGCGCGGACTTATAGCTAAAGCCCGCGCGTCCCGAGATATTTTACTGATTCATAGTGTTGCATTCAAAAATTGTTTAAAATATTATTTTACTTTTAAATAGACTGTTTCTTTTTTTCAAGCAAGTTGACTTAGTAACCTTAGTTATAAAAAACTTTTTGTTTGAATTTCGATTAAATATACATAGATAAAAAATATGATTTCAGACGAAACATTATCATTAATTCTCTGTTTTACGGAATTGTTGGGTTATTATTGTATGAAACATAAAAAATTGATTTGAGCATTCCAAATAACAAGCAACAGTCCTACCGCAGACATTTTTATAAATTACTAAACTATTAAATGTTCCATGTAACAGCGCATCAAAAGATGTCCGAAAGTAATTGATACGAAGCTACGACCTACCTAAAATAATTGATACGAAGTGCGTTCTATTCGCGGACGACGTATCTCTAGTGTTTAGAAGCACTGAAAACACTGAAACTTTGACAAACATTGAAAAAACATATGAAATAGTTAAATCGTGGCTAGAAAAGCACAATCTAAGAATTAATGCTAACAAAAAAAATCTACTACAATTTAGGACATACCAACGAAAGCCGCTTATCATAAATAACCTTAGTAATACATTAAATATTCCAGAAAGAGACGATTTAACGCTTCTTGGTTTAACATTGGACAATAATCTAACATGGAAAAAGCATATCGGAAGTCTGAAGACTAAGTTAACAAAATTTATATACGCATTATGCAAATTAAAAAGCAACACAAACTATGAGACCGCGCTCTCAACATACTATGCCTATGCTTATGCATGGTTTAACTATGGCATAATATTGTGGGGTGAAAGCACTGATTTTTATGATATTTTCATCATGCAAAAGAAATGTATACGCATCCTTATGAACATTAAACCATGGGAAAGTTGTAAACCACATTTCATAAAAAAACAAATAATAACATTACCCTCCCTGTACATATTGCAAATAATTACGTTCGTGCAGAAACACAGAGATTACTTTCGATCAAATATAGAAGCAAACCAAAATTATAACCGTAGAAACAAAAACAAGTTGATAACACCGACACCAAAATTATTTTTCCTATATCTAACCCCTAATCACTGATCAAATCTCTAGTCAAACGGTCAAATTCAAGAAAAAATGTGAAAGCGCCCTTAACGTACTTTCCAAGGCACGGAGGGCTTTTGGTATGTACAGATGGTCACCCATCCTCGGAACAACCGCGGCAAGCGTAGCTTAACCTGATCTATCCACCCGGGCGGCTGTTATTACAGAACCAAAAGCCCCTCAATGAAAAAAGTCCTCTTCATCCGAAAGTATCAAGATAAAAGCATATGAAAATAAAATATAAGGTATCAAATCAAAGCAACAAATGTAAGAAATCGGAGAAGTCTGACAATACCTATAATAACAAGAGAAGTTGAAATATTGTTATGTATTTTTACCTAAATTCACATCATTCCGATACCTATTTGATCGAAATACGACAGATATACAAATATTAATATCCGTCTGAGCTATCAAATGTTGTAATGGAATATCTCTGTCGTGATTTATTGTGTAAGCCGAAATGTTGTACGTTATCACAATATTTGGAATGACATTAGAGTCAGATTGAGGCATGGAATGAGTTGTACTATACAGGGTATCTCAGGTATCAGGTACTATACAGGGTCTATACAGGGTATTGTGAGCAAACGTTTTCACGAAAACATACGGCGAAGACACGAACTGCGCCTACTTAACTTTTTTATGGTGTTATCGACCGCAGCTAACACAGAGACTTTAAATATTAGCATAATTTTTTTTTTTTGGAATAATTGGAAACAGAATTTCTCAACTCATACTTCATACCAAAATATAATATAATAAAATATACTTAAAACACAAGATACACGATACGCGTCTCAAAAACGTCCGCATAAATAGAGCGCAATGTGCGCAGGTGTCAAATAGTATCGTCAGTCATCTTTCAGTCAGTCTTTTTGGACATTGCTTTGTAAAAACCACTATAAGTTATGCGTGTAAGGTTGAATTTGCAAAAAAAACAACTGACGTATAATTGGAGACAGTTTTGAGTGTTACCTTGATTCGAGGGTTTTTTGTACATCAATTATTCCAGATAAATTCAAGAATGGTACAAAAGATGAAATATTCTGCAATATAAAATTCAAAATAAATTTGAACTTACCTGGAGGTGGTGGAACACCCTATAAAACTTCTAAATAGGTACTCACATGACAAGCACCTTCTCCAGTCTTAGTGAGGGAACAGATCTGTGTGCTGTAGACCGGGTTGATCCTGTTGTAGACTTGCTGGCAACGTTCCACGCTCAAGGAGGTCAGGTTGATCATCTGTAGCTGGACTGGTAATTGGCCGGGGTACTGAAACATAGGAACATGATGTCAGGATATTTAGTACAGTAGTACAGTAGTGCAGTAGTGTGTAGTACTTATTACAAGCCTAATAACTGAAACACCTGGCAAAGGCCTCTTCTCATACAGAGAAGGCACTTGATTGAGCATTGATCACTTCGCTTGCTCAAGTCAGGTTGGTGATTTCAGACTTAACTATATTAACCGTAAGTCTAGGTTATCTCAAGATGTTTTTCCTTCACTGATGTAAGCAGTGTCTATCATAAAAGAACTTATATTGCTCGAAATTGTTTCAATATCTAGACAAACCTATCCAGCACCCTAATTGCGTAACACGCGATTAATCATAATCGGTTTCATTTTGGCAGTTCAACAACATTCATTGCGTTATTTACCTACGTTGTTGAGCAAACACATTTTTCGAACATATGAAGCAATGGTTTAGCCATCTGTTTCGAAACGAAACAAATTATGATGAATCGTGAGTTACGCAATTACGGTGCAGGTTTATGTGATGTCTTTTTTTTATTAGTTTACACTGTCCCACTGCTGAGCAAAGGCCTCCCCCAAATATTTTCAGGCATCCTTTTCTAGGGCCACCTCGATCATACCTCGAGCATCGGTGAGGTTGTGCGGCACCCAGCGTGAAAATATCCTCCTCACGCGAAGATGCACGTCTAAAATTTCGTGAAGGCTTCCCGATCCAACCTGCAGTATGTGCTGAATCTCTTGATAGATAGATAACTCGGCTATTGTTTTGGATTAAATTTTTCACTGCTAGCACGTTTTTTGCCGTAACAGCCGTCAAAGGGCGACCACTTCTTTCTTCATCCCCCAATGTTAGTCAACCGCGCTTGAATTCGTTATACCAACGATACACGGTCGCCTTAGAAGGGCCTTCATCCATAAATGCTATTTGAAGTCTATCGTACGATTCATCCGGTTTTAGGCATAGGCGACACTTGAAATCGTAAAAAATCATAGCGCGTAAATGTTCCCGGCGCAGATCCATTTTTGAATTGACACACGATTATTTAAATTAGCTCACAAACAATGTGGACGGAAATTTTGAAATTGGAACGTACCTATTATTACTTACAAATAATCATATTTTCAAAATAGATTATAACTGGCCAGTCTCATACATAAAAACTTTTTTTCCCAATTTTTTCTGAGTGGCCTAGTATACTATTTGGCATATAGAGATAATATTTTATTTTCTCCAAGTAATCATTGTTATGGGATATTACAAAGTTCTGAGACTCGGAACCAATGAAACTACGGGGAAAAGTACTCATCGTGTTCCCAAATATAACCTTCACAAAGTTTCAGAGTAAAAGTAAAGCTGCATTATAACCAGGAACATGATAATAATAACAATGTTGACCTGCAACTATGAACATAGTCGGGGGATGTGAACTACGCAATAGTTGAAGAAGTAACAAAACACATAAACAAAAGTGACTTGGTAATAGTAGTCCCAGACGGTTCGTCGTACATTTTGGTGCGATAGGGTTGACAGACTACCATTGACCTGGTAGTCAAATATAGAAAGAAACCTCATTGCCTCAAAGCCCAATTGCCAGAACCGACAACCCGAGACAGACAAATTAGCGTTGACAGGCTACAAAATGATAACAGCCCGATTGCAGTTTATTTAGCTGGATTTCCGACTGTTGCGACATCTACATCGCCACATGCGAACTACAGAACACACTGATGTCATGCGAAATCCTGCATCGCGCAAGCAGCGTTTACCGCACAACTAGCATTTATACAAGTCCCGACATCAATCGTCGGACAGTTGCCCAGCAGACACACCACCCGTCTGGTTGTGCGATTCCCCAAATTGTCTATAAAGGATGCCCCCTGTTCCTCATGCCTTTATACGACGATTGTTGTCCACTGGCTGAACAATGAATTTTCAGGTCAGCTCAAAACTTATATCTCTGTCAACCTCGATAGTTTACATATTAGCACAGCTGCATCTATTACCGAATACCTTAGTGAAAGGTGTTTCCGAAGCATTCAGACATAAGCTATTGCAAGCATGTGTGGCCTAGTGGTAACGGCCGCGCGCGCTTACAAGGTTGTAGGTTCGAACTCAGACAGGTGCATTACTTTGTGTGTATTATTTCATCACCACTGCTCTCAAAACGGTGAGGAAAAACATCGTGAGAAAAACGTCATGGCCTAAAACCAAAAATTCTAGGACATGTGACGTCTACCAACCCGCACTGGGCTCGCTCGCCCACTCTCACAAACAGAAGGCCTGTGTGCCAGCAGTGGGAACGTTATAAGCATAATATAATTAAACACTATCTAAAAAGATCAGTAAATAAAATAATAAAAATGTTTGTTTCATCGACTTATGTAAATTACATTGTTAAAGGAGTCATCTTTTAAGCAAATATTTGCTTGTATTAATTAGGTGGTTCCGCTCTTCCAGTTTACATTAACTACACATAATTATGTGTGAAAATAAACAGTAGATAATTTTGAAAGCATGCAAAAGGTTTTAAATAATATAAATATTCCAAAAACATGAATTGTAAACAAAGGAATAAGGAATGCGCACAGTGTTATGTGTGTGTGTGTGTGTGTGGGAGACAGATTGTGTGAGGTGGCGGTGTGTGTGGTGTAGGGGTGTGAATGTTGGTGTGGAAGGTGTGATTGAATCTACAGATTATGTGTTTTGGGAATTATGTGATTGTATGGAGCATAGTCTCGATTTCTTCGTAACGTTTGCTCTTTCAACCATTCAGTGAGTGTCTTTTTGCAGTCGCGGTATGTAAATGTTACGATAGTCCAAATATTTTCACATTCACCTATATTTCAGGTAAATATTATTATGTAAGTTTAGACTTTAAGGTTGGTTATTTGACCGCCCTAGCTAGATAAGGGGTGCCACGAAACACTAATGACACAATTAGGGAGCCCTACGAATGTGCCGGGAATAATAATAGTGTCGGAGGGTCAGCTCCCGTGCCGCCTGTTACTACGCAACGTGTTGGTTGAAAAGGAAAATAATGAAACAAAAACATTGAGGTTTTTTTAAGTGAGTGTGGGTTTTTTGCTAATGTTTCTATTTTGTAGAGTTTTCCGGGAAGGTATTTTTATTGAATGGCAGTTAAATGAGTGTGGTGTGTACAGGATGCCAGGGATGTCGTCCCGCAATCAGTTACCATAGATACAGTACATGGTACTGAACCACCATACGTGACAAGTTTTCGTCAGTTATTAAAAAAAAAATGCTGTTACATTTATTTTGACCAAGTAAGTGTTGCGCTTTTATGTGATACAACAGTTTTTTTTTTTATAACCGACCAAAAATGTAATATGCTGAATTCGTGATTACAATGTGCGCTTTATTCGTGTATCTTTGACAGTCGTTACAGGTCGTCAGAAGCCCGAAAGTCTACCAACCAGTCTTACCAAGGGGTATCGTGTTACCCAGTAACTGAGTTGTGGAGTTCAGATAGGCAGCCCCTCAATGTAATATACTGGTACTCAGCTGCATTCGGTTAGACTGGAAGCCGACCCCAACATGGTTGGGAAAACGTTAGGCAGACTATGACGAATTTGCGCGTCGATGTCCCTGCCACCCTATATAGTCCTCATCATCGGATCCTGCGACAGCGACCCAGCCAAATTTTCTTCCCATTCTTGAATGGGAAGAAAATTTGGCGTGAGGTCGTGACCTCTCCATAATGTGTAAGCAAGGGAGTGAAGTCAACTTTAGATTTAATAAAATTAAGGTATTATAGTAATTAACGATATTTCTAGGAAGTTATGACAATCTGCTACTAACAAATTTTGTAGTAAGTATCTTTTGTAGGCCTTATACACACCCTTTAGGCTCACAATAATAATAATTGAACACTAAATTTCACATTTTGTCCAGGAAGTACCATAATACGTTTAAAAAAAAAAACTGGCAATGTGCGAGTCGGACTCGTGCACGAAGGGTTCCGTACTATTATCTATAAAAACGGCAATTAAATCATGTCTGTTGTATGGGAGCCCCCCTTAAATATTTGTTTTATTATAATTTAACTATTAATTTTTAAAGTGAATATATAACTAAATATTCTGTGAATATTTCTAGCGTCTACCTGTTGCCGTTATCAATATCGAGCAAAAACTAGCAAAAAATCACGTTTGTTGTATGAGAGCCCCTTAAATATTTATTCTATTTTTTTTTGTATTTGCTATTATAGCGGCAACAGAAACACATCATCTGTGAAAATTTCAACTGTCTAACTATCAGGGTTCATAAGATACAGCCTGGTGATAGACGGACAGACAGACAGACGGACAAACAGCGGAGTCTTAGTAATAGGGTCCACTTTTACCCTTTGGGTACGGAACCCTAAAAAAGGTTAAACCAAAGACATTTAAAAATATGTATCTAGTTAGGTACTAGGCTTAAACCTAAAGACATCCAAATTGCGTGTACACATATCTTTTACGCATGTAGAGGATAATCAAGGGAAAACAAATTTTCTTCCCGACTCGAATCTCGCTTCTGATTAAAAAAGGAAATATATGTCAAATGTTTAATTTCCCTGTTGACTTGCTAGGTGTTAATAAATAAAGTCTCTGAAATGAGGTTGTTACTCTTCCTTTTTTTTTGTTTTCAGAATCTGTAGGGCATTTTTCTTCTGTTGATTTATTAAATGTTTCGTTGTTTTGATTATTGTGTTTTGTTTTTTTTTTTTTTTTTTTTGTTAATAACAGTGACTTTACAATGCTGTCTTCAACTATGAAATGGGAGATTTGTATGAGAATTTTAATTTATAAAAATGTTGGTAAGTATTTTTTTATTTTAGTTAATCAAAGTACCTACTGGCCCAAATGATGTACCTATACAATTTTGCCATTTTGATGGCAGTTTGTTATCCCTTTACTGTAGAAGTCTGCCGGACGGGAGGCGAAAAAGTCAGCGAAAGCGTTTTGAATTTTTTCCCACTTAAAAATTGTCAAAATTTGGAAAAAAGTAGAAATCTATTGGGGCAAGGTCCGGTGAGTACGGTGGGTGACGGAGAGCTTCCAGCTGAACTCTTGTAGCTTTTCAATGGTCGGTCATGAAGAGTGAGCTCACGCGTTGTCGTGGAGAAGCAGTGGGGAAGAGCGATTGTTCAGTCTTGGTTGTTGAATTGTCAGCTTCTCCATCATTGTTTGAAATTCTTGGCAATAGACATCTGCTGTCTCTGTTGTGCCATTCGGTAAGAAGCTGTGATGTACAATTCCACCAGACAATCACCATCATCTTCATATGAGTATTCTTTTTTTTACCGCACTGACTAGGTGCTGTACCCCGGGGTATATTCCACCCACTGAGACGAACGCTTACGGTTGTCATACAGAATGCACTTTTCATCGCAGGTAACTATTCGATTTAGAATTCCCTCGTTTCTATGATTCAGTAGTACTATGCATGCTTCGACGCGTAAGTGTCGCTGTTGATCGCTAATTAGTTCGTGTGATTTGTGATTTGTGATTTATCTTTCCGATTTGACGCAAGTGCTTCAATGTTGTTTTGATACTAACTCCCGCAGCAAGCTCAGCCCGTAGATTGACTTGGATCCGCTTCCACTATCACCTTCAATTCGTCGTTGTCGACAATGGTTACCGGCCGACCGCGAGGCTCGTTCTTCAAATCAAATTTTCCATATTTAAAATGATTGAACCAATAATGGACCGTGTGCAAGCAGTGTTAGACACGGTATTTCCACGTACGAACTCATATTCGAAAATTGAACGAATTTTCAGTTTATCACTACCTACCACATTTTCACAAAAGCAAAACACTATCTAAAAACAAATTACTGAATTTGAAATTAAAATGACACGGCTTTCGAATAAAATTTATTTGAATTTCGAACTGCGCGCCAATCCAGAGTTAATTAAATCTGAAAATGCTGGTTATATTAATTATCTCCAATAACTTAAGTAAACACCTATTACCTACATGGTTATTACAATGGAAATAGGATTGATTTCTCTCTACAATACGCGCCACGAAAGATGAGACTTGACGAGCGTCAGTAGTGGGGAGCTTGGGGGGTACAGTCATGTACAAAATAGCTACCCATAATTTGTCTAACTATTCAGGGATTTTTCTATGACATTTAGATTAAAATTCTTTACAATAATAAAATATTTATTATGAATTAATAAAGTTTACGTGGTGTCAAGTCTCATCTTTCGTGGCACGCATTATACAGTGTAAGTAGTTACAATTTAAATGTACAAGTGATTTGATTTATGTCTATGGATGATACTAATTACGCTTGTTGCTAATTTTTAAACCAGAACGCATTTAGATATTTGTATTTACGATTCGAATTCGATCGTTAGAATTTGAAATGATCAACAAAATGCTCGTCATCTTTATCATCCCTTATCTCAAATTATGCTGGGCGCAACATATCTTCTTGTGATCAAGCATATTGCGTGCATAATGTATGCATATTGCTTGTACGCTACGATGCGAAAAAGATGCGCTTCCCTGGTACGCCAGGTGCGGGCCAGTCCCAACATTATACTGCACTGTATCGCAAGCCGACTAGTCCGCTTGTGTGAATCGCTGCTACAAACTCTCCACTTCGGTGTTGAACTTTTAGCAGGGATTCGCATTGTACTTTATGCAGTGTAGGTTAAGTTTACTAACATAGGTGTTACAAAATATTGTTACTAACACACTGGATTCCTTTATTGTTTTTTACATATAAATAAATACTATTATTCATACAGTTCATGTGATAAAAAAAAAAAAACTATAAATCAATAAGTACTTACAGAAAGTCTTCCCCATCCACTAAGAAACAGATCTGCTCCAGCACCAGTATTTTCAGTAGGAAGCGATATCGGCTGCACGAGGTCACTGAACACGATGTCAGTCCTGACCTTGAGCAGGCTGACGTCATTGATGATGGCCGAACTGTCATAGTCTTTATGGCTGATCATTTCTTCAACGAGGTAGGTGTCACCGCCAATCAGTCGGTTGGACGTCCCCACTACCACCAAGATTCCGTATTTTGATTGGCTGCAAAGGAAAATAGAAGTTTAATGAATTATGATTTTTCTTCTTTTGAGACGATGATATTATTGCTGACTGACTCTTGTGCCCGGTTATTGGCGCATGTGGCCGCATGGGATCGGCCGCACTTGGTGATGGGGCTCGCTAGGCATGGCGAGCTGATATCAGGCGGGGGTGCGGCGAATGCACACGTATCTCCCGGGCCCCCGCCACATGGTAGTAGAAGGAACAGTGGGGTTTTAGTCGGTAGCAGTCCGACATAATCTTCCGTTCTTCCCAGACGACATATTGGGTCCCCACGGAAAAAAAAGGTGTACATAATTTGTGAAAAGGCTTTTGTGACGCGGAAAATGACTTTGCATAAAGAATAGAAATAGATTACCAATAACGGGAAGCTTATCACATCATTACCTAACACCTGACGGTAGCCCACGCGTTCTATTTGAAATTTCGAGGAAAATGGCTGAGCGAGATTTCAACCAATGTAGGAGTTGCGGTCGCGTATCGTGGTGTGGCGTAGCGTTTTGAGTTGTTTTTTTTTTCTTGATTTTATATTAATTTGTTTTTAATTATTTATTTCTATTTTACGTAACCTAATTACACGTTTTGATCGCCTGGTCATGACTAAGATAGGTAATGTAATGCTAACAAAAGGACAAAGATAATCTGAATTAAACGAATAATGTTTATTTATTTTACTATAATTACCTCCGAGAAAGGACTTATTTAGAAAGTGACTTCTTTTTTTTTTAAGTATTTTTATTTTTTTTATTTGCCACACCACTCTAATTGTTCTTTTGAGCTGAAGAACGTGACTGCAGAAAAATAATGATCACCTTTTTCGTTTGCTGTGATGCATTCAATAAAAGTGCATATCGTATGAGTAAATAGTGTTTAAAATAGCGTAAATAAAATAGTTCACTATTTCTTGACAGCTCTACTGCCAAAATGCCTCGTAGGTCTAGTGGTCACAAGCGTTACTGTTGAGCGTGAGGTACTGGGATCCATTCCCAGGTCGGGCAAGGCGTTATTGGGTATTTCTATCTGTAATTTCTCAGTAGTAGCCCGGTGTCTTTGCATAGGATTTCCGTACAGTGCGAGATCTGTGTAAACTGGAAATGTATAGCTTGATGTGTAGCCGTGCGTACACCTCTGCCAAACCCTTCGAACCATGGCGTAATGTTATGTATCTCTACTGCCAAAATTGCTGACTGGTTTTGATTTCACAGCAAGAAAATGGTTCTAGAACCAGTCACGTGTGCACATACCTCTACTTCATAGGCAATTTCCGATATCGCCTACACATACAATATTAAGTCGTATGTTGCACGGAACACCTGACTACACGGCAATAATCGTTAATCACGATATTATTATATTATGGAAATTAACCCGCATGCGATACTATCTATACATTATATAAGTACAGACGCCAGCACATCGAGCTACCCGATCAAAATAGATTTTCAACTTTATAGCATAAGCATAAGGTTCATGTTCAATTGTAAAAATTTGACAGTTTGGGGTAGCTTGATGTGCTAGCGTCTGTACATTAGAAAGAGCCTTGACTTTTTCTTTCACGATCAAGGTGTTTCTATTATTTTTTCTGCGCTGGGGGTTCTAGAATGATATGCTGAATTCATGGTTACAGTTTGCGCACTGAATAAAAACTTTTCCTGTATAACTCGGGTCGCGGAGTATTCGTTTTCCTCAGTTCATTTCAATAGGGTAGTGCCTTATTAGGTACATGGGACTTGAACATAAGTGGCGAAATGTGGGTGTACACGTCTGCCTAACCATTCGGGGAATACAGGCGTGATGTTATGTATTATGTTATTTATATAACAAATCATTATTTTATTGCCAAATATTTTTTTCAACTTATTTTTTTATTGTGTAATTCACAATAACGTGGCAACCCTTATATTCCAAGATCTTCCTTTATGGCGCGAAACTTTTGTTCAGTTATTGAATTAAGTCTCGTTCCTCTTTGGCAATGATAACTGGTCTGTTGTCCTTATAATTTGAAAAAAATTTTTGTTGAAAAATAAGTTTTTATTATTACGGACCGTTTGGACTCAATGGCGATGACTCCCTGTGTTGGCCATAGAGCTTCGGACAGTGGTTATAAAACAGTAACATACAAATGAAGGAATATGATTTCCGGCGCCCACTATGCACATAAACTGATTTCCTTAGAAGTCAATACAGTACTTTTTAGTCATTTGCGCTTCTATCTAATAAAAATAATCTGTTCATTGTGGTACATCTACAATCATGTTGTAACATTAATAAAAATCATTGATGTAAAAAAAAAAACAATATTGTCATTAGCTCCTTACCTAACAGTACAATGCGCAGCAGTCAGCACCCATCGCTTATTCAAAATAGAACCACCACAGAAGTGAGAATTCAGCAAATTCCTCAGTGACGCCTGGTAAGGAACCCGACCTTCAGGGGCGGCCTCTCCTCCCACGATACGAGCCCCTGGAAAGTCGAAGAACCCTGGCAGTACAAATGGTACGTCTTCTTGAGCTCCTGGTGGGGCTAGAATAGGTGCTTGCTGCAGAAAGGCACCTGAAAAAAGAGGTTATAGAGTAGTCTTGAACTTGGTACGAATCATCACCTGCATCTAGCCTATGTTGGGTTTGGCTTCCAGTCAAACCGGTTGAAGCTGAATACCAGTATTTTACTTGGAGCTACTGCCTATCTGACCTCCACAACCCAGTTACTGGGTAACACGATACCCCTTGGTAAGACTAGTTATCAGAGTTTTAAACTTCCGAACACGTAACGACTGTCAAAGATCCACGAATGACAGCCGGTACCAACAGCTTCACGTGCTTTCCGAGGCACGGAGGGGTCTTGATATGAAAAGATGGTCGCCTAGATTTTAAGTTTTCAAGCTCTAGCTGGAGTCTTTAATTTATTGAGGCACCCACAGACAAGCCCGTTTAAACAGCAGGTTAACCTGTGAGAAGTGATATAAGAAGAAATCGCTGGACAGTAATCCACCAGACACAAATTTTCTATGGCGGATGAGTGAACTTTACACCAAGTCATACCTTTTTAACATTTTCACAAAAATTGGCACAAATGTTTGCCAACAGTGCCCCAGCGTCAACGTCATTTGAGCGCCAAAAAATCCTGTAGCTGTTTTTTTTTCGATTAATTTTAATTTAGGAATTCGGGTGGTACCTTAATTTTTTTTGCTACAGAGTTCCGAAACTTATTTTGCGTATCGTAGTCGTGTCTTTGTCACCAGCCAGCAAGTTAACGATAATTAACTTATTTATAATGACGTGCCCGTTGGGGGACAATAGAGACAACCTCATTAATATTGTTTGCAGCCATATATAAAGTAGACTTGCCAAAAACGGAGGGACGATGGGATGTCACACAATGGGAAGAGTAACAATATTTTATAAGCATGATGAATATAATGGCGAAAATCATTACGTTTTGTTAATGTTGTTTGTACTTAATAAAATATTCCATTAACGTGTTTTGTGTACTTTCATTTTGTTTACTGCAGTATACATAATACAAGAGAATACAATACTTATATTCATTTTCTCTTGTACTTATCTCGACTGCGAGACAAACCATCTTTACCATGGGATATGACCACTACGGTTTTGATGTATGGTCCCTTATTATTTTTATACGTGTATGGATTTAGGAGCCATGTCCCAATTTAAACGCGGGTACTACCAATATGCAATGGAGAGGGCTATGCTTGGAGTTTTCCTACGCGATCGAATCAGGAATGAAGAGATCCGTAGGAGAACCAAGGTAACCGACGTAGCCCGAAGAATTGGCAAACTTAAGTAGCAGTGGGCAGGGGACATTACTCGCAGAACCGATGGCCGATGGGGCCATGATGAAAGGTTCTGGAGTGGTGAAGATGTTGAGTTGAAAGGCCCCTACAAGGTGGGGCAATGACCCGGTAAGTGTTGCTGGAATCCGCTTGATGCAAGTAGCACAGACCCGGTCAAAGTGGCGGGGCTTGGGGAAGGCCTTTGTCCAGCAGTGGATGTTTTACGGCTGAAATGATGACTACCAAATGTTTAATAGTAAATTAGTCGATTTTGGAGGCACGATCCTGGAATTTGTAGAAAAACCCTCATTATCATTTCAGCCGAAAGACGTCCACTGCTGGACATAGGCAATAGAAAAACCCAAAAAAAGTTAAATTTTAAGGAGGAGTCACCTTAGAACTCGAAAACTGCCAATTGATATTTTTATGGAAAACTTTGGCAATCTGTAGAAAATAGCAGTTTTTGTACTGCTATAAAGTCGGTTACGTTATCTGTACTAATATTATAAAGAGGAAAGATTTGATTGTGTGTTTGCATTGAATAGGCTCCGAAATTAAATAACCGATTTGAAAAATTCTTTCACTGTTGGGAACCTACACTATCCCCGGGTGACATAGGCTATATTTTATCCCCGTATTCCCACGGGAACGGCAACTACGCGGGTGAAACCGCGGATCGCTGCTAGTTATTAAATATTAGTGTTACCTGCGTTTAATACAAGACAGCTCCTCAAACCACACGGATACTTTCCTCTTTATTTATAAACGTTACATATACAGGTTGAAATTGAAAACATGCGACAAACCGAAATGGGAGATTGTACTCATCATTATGAACAACTTTTACTAAGGGACCAATGATGCAATCGCGAAAAAAAAAACATCTGTTCCCTACATTTATGTTCGCATAACTCGTCAAAATGTAGGGAACAGCTGTTTTTTTTTTGCGATTGCATCATTGGTCCAGTCGAATCTCACCCAATCTCACGTGGGGGAGAGGGGCGTCTCAGCAAATATCACGTAATTTATATTTTTTTCCGTAATGAAACAATGCAACATTACGAGAAAACCGAGTTAAATTATGTAAAACATGTTTTTCCGCCAATATGGCTAAATCCTACAAAATAATATTTATCACGGTGGTGCGAACGCCACAATATAGCATATTGGCTCCTCGAAGGTTTTAACTGCCACCGGCCAGCCAAGCCAGCCAAATGCAACACAAAATCCAACGCAAATAGAAATAGAAATAAATAGAAATAATATTTATTTGCATAAAACATGGTATATAAAGTTGTTTTAAGGTAAATTATAGAGCATACATGTTTAGCTTATATCATAGCATGCAAATATTGTTAGTTACATTTAAAAATGTTTCCCGTCACTAAATTCTTTAATGCTATAAAAGTTATTCGTTTTTAACCATTCATATAGTTTTTTTTTGAACAATCTAAGATCTAAAGTTTTTAAATAAGCACAGATTAACGTTTTTACACTAAAACCACGTATTTGAAATATCTCACGTGATATCGTGGGGAGGGGGAGAGGGTCGAGCCAAATCTGACGACATTTCACCAGAGCGGGGGTGGGGTCGGAAAATCGCCAAAATTGCCTCACGTAATTAATGGACGCTCCTTTGGCAGACAGATCGTAGTTTGGCGTTTTTGCCAAATTTTGATGCAAAAGAATGAGGACGAATAACGATGTATGGATAATATGGCTGCAAAGGGGTTGATAGAGATCTACCTCATCATCAGCTGTCTAGCCTTTACCCCTATGTTAAGGTTGGCTTCCAGTATAACTGTATGCAGCTGAATACCAGTATTCTACATGGAACGACTGCCTATCTGACCTCCACAACCTAGTTACTGGGAAATACGATATCCTTTGGCAGGACTGGTTAACATACTTTCGGGCTTCTGACGACCCGTAACGACTGTCAAAGATCCACAAATGCCAAATGACAGCCAGGACCAACGGCTTAACGTGCCGTTCCAAGGCACGGAGGGGTCTAGGTATCCACGGGCAAACCGCGACAAGCATAGCTTAACCTGATCGATCGACCCATGCGGCTGTTACTACTCTGCCACAGAGTTGTACTCTATGGAAGTAAAATTCGATGAGGCGCTTTATGATGAGTTTAGTATTGACATATACAGGCAACTGAGGGAACACGGGTGGGTTTTAGTCAGCAAAAGTCTGACACGCTCTCCTGCTCCAGTCAGAGCGGGAGAAATTATTTGAGGAATTCCCAAAAAAAAAAACGACTTTAAGCTATCTTTTATTATGCCTATGAGTAGTTACAATTTACTATAGGAAAGTGGAGCAGTTGTGGACCAGCGTGTACGTAGGTTCAGAACCCAGACAGGCGTTTTACTTTGTCTAAGTTATTTCATCACCACTGCTCTCAAAACGGTGAAAGAAAGCATCGTGACCGACGAAACGTTCGTGACGAAACCGGCAAGTCGTAGAACCAAAAATTTACATGAGACATCTTTCAACCCGCACTGGGCTTGCGTGGTGCATTACGGCTATGGTTGCTAACCGTAGCTACTGTACAATAGAGTACTGTACTCTTTTTCTTATGGATGTACTCTATAATCTATAACTCTAATAGAGTACGCTAAAATACTCTTTTACATAAGTTTATGTAAAAGAGTATTTTAGCGTACTCTATAACCGCCAAAAACTACTGCCTCAAAGCAGTCAGTTGACTGCTTTGAGGCAGTAGTTTTTGGCGGTTTGTTTATATTTTCCACTGTGAGTCTTGACTATTTTTCGGTCATGAATCTGATGTGTCGAGAAGAGAGGAACTGGACTTTATAAATATTGATTAAAATGAGCTCCTGATTTTATATTCACGTAGATTATGGATGTTTGGAATCCTACAATTATTGTATAATCAATAAAAATTGTAATATTGAATGCAGAAAGTCCTAGAAAATACATTGATAATCGGTACTCTATTTTATTAATTGTACTCTTTATTTACTCTCTCTGAAATCAGAAATACTCTACTTCTTCTGGAAAAAGTTGGCAACCCTAATTACGGCCCACTTTTTCTCACCGAGATGACGTTTGTGTCTCAGCAGTGGGAACGTTATAGGCTGATTATGCTATTGGCAAGATTTTTGATTTTTTGGCAACGATATCTCGCAGGTTAACCTAGGACGATGTCGGCTGGACCCGAGATGGCGGCACGTAGTGTTCCACGCGCGCCTCTATATGACGTAAGGGGGGAGTTTAACACCTCACTCGCCCCCTAACGCGAGGTGGCCCGCACAGGCGGGCCGGCACTAGCCGGGGATCACGGAAGTCGTTCTTGTTACTGTGATCTCCGGTGCAAGCGTGAGACGGAATACCGGGGTGGTTTTAGTCAGTAAGAGTCTGACAGACCCCTCCGCCCTCCCCAGGGTGGAATACATCCATGAGGATTTCCCCCCGTTATAAAAAAAAAAAGGATGATGTCGGCTACTTAACCGGACTTGCCTGTGACTACCTTAATAAATTAAGGCCTACACGACTACACACTACACGCTAAGGGCATACTCTGTGGGGTATGAACCTCGGCTTAGGGCGTCTTTGGAAGACCTTGCTGCCCGCAATGGATGGACTGTATCGAAATGACCTATTGTCATGATTATGAGTTAATTAATAAAAGACAGAACAGACTACCTCAAGCCCATGAGAAAGATCAGACCTTTCATATCTGTAGGTATATTTACCATTGCTCTATAAAATTAATCAAAAATTAACTTACCATAAGCTCCCATAAACAAACCAACAAAGATAATAGTATACATTATTTTAAAATAAGTACAGATACGTCCGAATAAAGTTAATATCATAGCCCTTATGAGCTACGCACTTAACTCCATCCTTATATAAAACGAACTTGGCGATAGATAAGCACTTAAGCAATTGTCAATGAGAATGCACTTCAGAGACAATTGACGGGTGGAAGAAACTTTGTTTTTCCGACACTTTCATTATTTGCTGATGCACTTTGGTCATGTTATTTTTGTCTGTTTGATTTGTTCTTTAGGGATTAGTGACACGTGCTAGAGATGGCATCGGTTTGGTACTTGGAATTAATTTTATGTGGTAATTACACTGTTAAAAAAACTGTAAACCAACTGAAAAGTCACGGTTGTATTAAATAAATTGAAGCCGCCTAATCTCAGACTACAAGATACAGCAGGTCTGCGTTCCTAGTTTAGGAGCCCGGAAAATCCTTACTAATATTATAAACGTGAAAGTTTGTATGTATGGATGGATGTTTGTTACTCTTTCACGCAAAAACAGCTGTATGGATTTGGATGAAATTTGGCACACAGGTAGATTATAACCTAGATTAACACATATAATACTTTTTATTCCGGTATTATGTTACCGCGGGATAATTTCCGACTTTCACGCGGGCGAGGCCGCAGGCGTTATCTAGTTATACGAGTATATATACTAAATAATAGGCTATTACTACATATATGGGACTTAAATGTACTGGCGAAATGTAGTTGTACCATATGTACTATCGAGGAAACTAACATCTATACACCGTAACGACTATTATTGCTTGCAGCGCTCAGCCGCAATAGTAACGCTTGCTAACAGATGTGGTCATTGTGTACACGGGATTTTTTTTCAAATTGGTCAGATGTAAGTTTCCTCGATAGTATACTTCTGCCGTTTTTGAATCTTATTTCATACTTATTGCCAAAAAGTGGAGCAGAATCGCGACTCGGAGAAAGACTAGTAGTAAGACAGTAACATACGTCAATAGAAATAAATAAAATAACACATTGTAGCGTCAAGTTTATTTACTTCAAATTATTTGTTCGTAAACTTGCGATATCATTATCCTGCGCAGTTTGGAAAACCAATAAAACTATTAAGAGTCATTCAGCGTCATTTGTTATCTATTTTTGCTAGGGTATTCCCATTTTCAAATTTCTTAGAAACTATTATACAATAGTTTGATGTACAGACGCCAGCACATCAAGCTACCCCATACTGTCAAATTTTCCCAATTGAACATGAACCTTATGACTATGCAATAAAGTTGAAAATCTATCTAAGAAATTTGACAGATTGGGGTAGCTTGATGGGCTCGCGTCTGTACTATAGGTGCCTTAAGGTCTCCCTGTACCGGGAACGATAAGTAAAATACGTTAGTGCGTGATTTTCGTACGTATTCCTAGAGCATTTTACAAAAAAATCTTAATTTTATGTTCTTCCTTTGGCTTGTCAGTCTAATCTCGACAGTTTTTCCAGCTTTTCTCTCCTCTAAATTACCTTGACATTTAGAATGTGACTAAAGATATTTTTATCGCCTGTACAAAATAAGGTCGCTTTTGGTAAACAGCCTAACAGTTTAGACCTACTGGTGTAGGTACTGTTGTGTTGGGGGGATCTAGTTACAAATGAAATATTTGTGGGAGCTTAAATTCGTGATTCCACGTATATTTTAAAATAATTAGTTCAATACAAAACTGTGCCTAATATAATAATAAAAATTGTCTGCGGAACAAAAACCTATGTCAAACTATTCTTAAATTCAAACTTAAACTTTTTGGCTGTTCGATCATAGATCCCAATCATTGGCTGCCAGTAAACGTCTTTAAATGAGCTACGCCCACCCTTGAATAAAAGGATGAATGCACTCACATGATTGCGCAATCCTTTTATTCATAACGTTCGAACAATCAGACGGTTCCTGCCTAATCCTAAAATATAATTACCTATCACGAGTATGGTTATATAAAGTGAGGTACCTCCCTTCAAAGAGAAGGCTCAAGGACAGGACAAACAAACCGCGAGTCTGACGCCATGATAAGTATCGGGGAAGTTAAGTATTTAAGTGTGCCAAAGTGCACCTGTGCATGCTAAGTTTGTCATGCTTGAACCTCGTCACGCCAAAACCTCGGGGAAAAGACGCGACGAGTCCTCTTATAACAAACAAATTTATGTGAAAGTTCACACCTGTCCATAAGGGTTAAATTGGAAAGGACCTAAACGTCAAAAACTTTTACTCCATCGGACGGCATTAAGTCAGAGGGAAGGAAAAGGTTAGGAGGATTGACCACCCTTTAAATTACGTTCACACTCCAGAGGTAAAATAAAAAAAAAAATTAGTCCTTTTCATTTAATATCAGCCTCGATGAAAATCTGTGAGTCCATAATTAAAAGCTACTACACCGTTAGGTGTATTCTGTAAAAACCTCACTGTGCAAGCTGTCAGTCCCTAAGGATTGACACTATAACAGCTCAAATTCTACGTTTACACTTTCGACTCTATCCTTTTTTCATCGAACTTATACGCCATGCTGCCATACATATTGTTAGGGCCGATTTTTCAATCCTCAGATAAAAGTACCAATAGCTAACTAGAGAATAAAGTCATTAGACTCTTTATTCGTCGGTTAAGTGGTTGTCAATTTTTCAGATGATATTTAACCTAGGAATAACTATCCGACCGAATATCTCATCTATAAAAATGCTAACTTCAGGGAGATGAAACAAATATACAGAATAAGCGAATGTTAGAACGGGACGGACTAAACGTGATTCAAACAGATGGCAGCAATGAATATGCTAATACATTTTGTTAAAACATTGTTGATTTAATTTTCAGTTTATTTTGTGTAGAAAATGGTAGGTACTTGTATGTGTGTTTCATATTACCTTTTTACCCGACTATGGCGTAACAAAAAGGAGGGTTATGATTTTGACCGGTATGTATGTTCACCTGTTCCCTCATAGATAACTTCTAAACTACACTAAAAAACGTGTGCGGTCGGTGGGGACACCGCCAAGAACGAAGTTCTTTCTCACGTATGATTTAAAACAAACATAAAATTTTCGCAGTCCCCACTTGAATTTACATTTGGAATTTTTGACCAAACACAAAATTTTTGTATAGAGGGGCATAACTTGTATGAACACTCTTTAGCGTGACGATTTCTACCAGTCAACTTCTACCGCAAACCGCGTTAAAGAACTTCGCTCCAATAAAACACTTATCAATTTTAACAAACTAGAGTGCCTAGTTTCTATACTGTCCATATTTATACTGTGGTTTGGTTTTATTTCTTAATTTTGTTATTTTTGTTGATTTAAAATTTTTTAATCGATGTAGGTATGTTCGACATGGAATGTGTCTGAATTTGAAACCTTAAATGTCCACCTTGTGATTGGATGACCCAAATACCAACCGTCAATCACAGTGTAGTTGGCACGATGTTTGAAAATAGTCTAAATTTAATTTATGGGTTTTGAGAAAACGGGAGCAAGATTTCGTATTTATGGCAGTTTGTCCATCTGGATTTGATGAAAATTTGCCGATGGCTGACTTGAGGGCGGTGTGTAGTGGTGGCACAGTGGTCAAGATTGTAGGTTCGAACCCCGACAGGCGCTTTACTTCGTCTAAATTATTTCATCGCCACTGCTCTCAAAACGGTGACCGGGGGTTAATTTATTTATTAGGGACAAAAAACAGTTGCATGCTAGAAAATACAGAAAAAATCTTAAAACTAAGATTTAACAAACATGTAACCCACACCATTGTCCCCGATTTAAAATCAAAATCAAAAGTCATTTATTCAAACTAGGCTGAGAGTCAGCTCTTTTTGAACGTCAAAATTACATAAGACAGTCCCCCCAAAACGCCCGCCCTTCACCACTTTCTAGTGCTTTAGCCGGGAAGAAGCGGCGCAACAAACTCTCCAGCAGCACAGCTGTCTGTTAAGTTAGAAGAACTTGATTCTATACAATAGTAGGTATTTAAAATTACGAAACACAAAAAAAAACACATTAAATTTGCCATATGTCAGCTAGCACACGCCAATATACCATCAAAACATTAAAAACTAAAAATAATAAAAAAAAAAAAAGTAAAGAGAACTTACAATCTAAATAAAAGCCTGCAGGCAAAAAGGGCATGATTTAACTAAAGGTTAAAAGAAGTGTTGAAGACAAGTGAATGAAAAAAGAAAATAAAACAATCAACTCAAATCATTTATTTGCTTGAATATGGGTAGTTACATGAGGTGATACATACAATAATAAAATTTCATATGACCATATCCTACCTTAATAGGTGTGCAAATATCTATTGTACTAAAATATACACATTATCATCAAGTCGCTGCTACAATGTTGCTGTCTTACTTAGTTTAATTTTACTTCAATTACTCGCTAAACAAAATATCCAGAGCCATTTTCTTAAATAATTGCTTAGAAAGACAAAATATATGCAGTTTTATAAAATGCGTGTTGTAAGAATCAACAAGGCGACCAAGTGGTGCACGTTCCCCAGCGTTAGTCCTGCATATATGTGTTAATCCAGGTTATATCTAAACTATATTTATGCCAAATTTTATCCAAATCTGTTTAGCCGTTTAGTTACCAATCCAGAACCTACATGATCCAGACAAATAGACAAAAATTCTCGTTTCCACACCTCGTAACAATTACTTTTTTCAAAAATATATCATGTACCTACAGTTTTGACTTTGTTACTGTTTTGTAACATGAATACATAGATCTACTTAGATACCTGTTCTGAAAGGTTTTCAATTATTTCAAGATCAGCGTGTATATCAATGAATACTAATAATAATGAAATACATACTTGGTAAACAAATAAATCTTTGATTCCGAGGTAACAGATAAAGATTTTCATTTCAATACCACGCTATCCGGAGTAGTGTGGTCTTGACACGAATAACTTAAGATAATAATTAACACATATACATGTTATACCGATTTATCATTTCTCAACATCGACGCGCAAATTATAACCATGAATTTAGCCCATGATTCTAAGCACTCTAGCGTAAAAATGCTTCTACTGTTTCATAGAACAGTGAACCTGCGAGGTCAAAATTATGGAGCGACCAAGGACTATGAGCAAGGGACTATGTACTCCCCTATACATTTTTTGATCCAACAGACTTAATTATTGTGTCATATTTTCTATTACGGGCTACATACTAACAAACCGTTTTTTTTTGAGGGTGGGAAATCATCAAATTACTTCTCCCGCTCTGGGTGGAGCAGGAGCGCGTGTCAGACTTTTACTGACTAAAACCCACCCGTGTTCTCTCAGCTGCCTGTGTGCCAGGGGCGACGGTATCTCTTTCGGACAACCCGCACCCCTGGTAGGCATCGGCCCTTGCGGACCCCACTAGTCCGGCGCACCAGGACACATGGCACGCCGTGACCACCCCAGGAACCAAGTAGCACAAGGGCCCCAGACTACCCTGGCACCCTTGGCACCCTTGGTCCCCCTGCGACGGGTCAGACTAGACCCTCCAGCGCAGAAATTTTTCATCAGTTATACTCATACTCGTTATATCAGTTATAATTTAAAGCCGTATATTCACGTCAAAATTAAAAAAAAAACTCGATTTTTTATGGTACTGTATCGAGAATCACTAACCCTATCACCTGTCTTCGTTTTCGGAAGCGTTTCCCTTACATCCTGTATAACGGGCGAAATGTGAGTGCATTATAAGTACACCTCTGCATAACCTTTCAGAGAATACAGGCGTAATGTTACATGATACTAAAGTAGATATTAATTAATTTAACTAGAATAACTAGCTACCCAAAAATATCGTAAATCACCACGAGCTACACATTTCTTAACTCCTAACAATTTAACTTTAAAAGGACATAATCCACAATAATTGAGTTTTAAACAACGGTCACAAGAGACCCAAAATGGCCGCGTTTAGTGGAGATATAATAAAAATAAACAAGCTGATACAATTTTGAGAACAGTCTAGACTACCCTCCATCGTAAAATAACCGCTTGGGACACAGTTTATGTCAGAAACTTTTTTAAATTAACAAAGTCTTAACAAGGAAAGTTTTTTTTTTTTGACAGCTAAGTATTTTGATGAATTTATAGAAGATTTAAAGCAGCTGGCATTTAAATCAAGTATTGTGATTTATGTGACAAAAACAACTTTAGCAAACAGATTTCGTATTAACATCATTATGTAGGTAAACGCTGATTGATATTCAGCCTATAATATTGTCACTGCTGCCAAAATGGCCTCCTCTCGGTGAGATCCTGAGAGGGAGTGGACCGTAATGCCACGCGGGCCGAGTGCGGGTATGAACCCGCGCTCGGCCCGCGTGGTATTACGGTCACAAAAAAACGGACAGAACGTAAGTGATACGGAGTTAGAAACGCCCGTTACTTCGACCGAAACGACGGACTTCGTGCTTAAGAGTAGGCCCCAGATCTCTTAGAAGTCACAAATCTTCGATTTTTTGGTTCTAGGACACACTGGTATCTTCACGATGTTGACTTCGTGCGTCAGATATCACGTAAGGCCGTTGGTCCCGGCTGTCATGTGTAGATCTTTGACAGATGTTACGGGTAGTCAGTAGCCCAAAAGTCTTACCAAGGGATATCGTGTCCCAACAGTGGGAACATTGTTGGCTGATTTTGCTGGTGCGAAACCTCCGCATATATTATACAACGTGTAACGGAAAGGGTATATACATACCAAGGGCACGGCTTCTTTGGATGATATCAAACGATATTGGAAAGGTCTTTTAATCCTATCTATGTTCGGAAGTTATGAGAATGTTTAATATAGAGATACCAGAACAAACTGCAACAAAAACATCAATCGGAAGAGATTCATCGTGATATTGGCAAGTAATGTGGAAAGTTATTGACCTACGTAGTGCGGTGACACGTTTATTATGATTTGAATTTAAGAAACTTAGGAAACCGAAAATTTGGTATCAATTCTTAGAGTATTTTATTTTGAGCTGAAACTATGTATAGTGATTCTATACTAGCTGTTATTTTTAGTGCTTAGGATAGCAATATGGTTTTTGTTACACTCTGTATTTAATTAACGTAGATATAGATATTCACTTCAAATCAGCCAGCGATGACGTGGCGACTGAGCATTTTGATTGCAGTGTTCTAATTTGCAATATTATCAGTGATAAGGATGCTTGAGATTATATTAATGACATAGGCCTTCACTCAGTCGTGATTTGATGGCCTCATCAACTAACAACACAATTAGAGCTTTTTGAATTGTCATTTCCAAAATCCTACTATAATGTTATAAATATGAAAGTACTACCTTTTGCCAGCGGCTTTGCCCGCGCGAGGTCGGAAATTATGCCACGGGAATACTTCGAAGACATAAAGCGTTTTCTAGCTGACATAACTATGTTAGGTGTGCTCCTACTGAGTTATGACAACCTAGTACTTCGAAGGCATTAAGCGTTTTCTAGCAGACACAATAATGTTAAGTGTGCTCCTACCGATTTATGCGAACCTGGTACTTCGAAGGCATAAAGCATTTTCTAGCTGACACAAGTATGTTAGGTGAGCTCCTATCAAGTTATGACAACCTGGTACATCGTTCAGAATAATAATTTACAAAAGATCTACTTATTTAAGTAAACATTTCTTATTTGTTTCTATACTTTTACTCCAGGACTATACTACCGAGATAAAAAGTATCCTATGTGTTAATCTAGGTTATAATCTATCTGTATGCCAAATTTCATCCAAATCCGTTTTGCCGTTTTTGCGTGAAAGAGTAACAAACATCCATACATACATCCTTAAATACAAACTTTCGCATTTATAATATTAGTGAGTATAGAGTAATCAGTATAGATATAGTATGTTTGAATGTTTAGATGTTTGGATATTTGGATGCTTGTTACTCTATCACGCAAAAACGTCTGAACGGATTTGGATGAAATTTAGCACACAGATAGATTATTACCTGGAACACGGAAGTAAACAGTACACACTTTCACACCTGGAAGTACGTTCCCGTGGAATGATTAACCTCCACGCGGGCGAAGCAGCAGACAAAAAGTAGTTGATACATAAATCATTATTCATTGGCTTAAACACAGGTTACAGAAAAAATGTGGAGCCCTGACTCCAGAGCTAGGATATAGTACCCGTATTTCAGGAGCCTGTGACTTCTTCCAGTAAGGTTACAACTAAGGAAGTTTTATGCAACAAAGGTTTACCATTATATTATTTAAAATTAAGTTTTATAGAAACAAATAGTCGACGATGGCGAGTACTTAAGTTATCACTGTCTAGACCTTCTCTTAGGGGACTAATAGCGTTTGAAACGATAATTTTCGACCCCTGGCGCCATCTCAACCGTACCCTGGGCGCCAGGCTTATCAAACAACTCGTGTATTTGTAACTAAGTTACGACCCCTGCAAATGAGCTTACAACCCGATTAATAAGATCTAATGAAAGGTACAGTCGTTATGTTCAGCCCAAGGGATTTTGATGAGACGCTGAAAGCCAGATTTATAATATAATTTTTAACGAAATTTGAATTTGAGGAGATTCTCAATTAAATTGCGATTTATCATCCTACATTATTATTTTGTAATTTATCAACATTGTACCGACGAATTTTGGGCATTCTCTGTCGGACCCAAATGACGGAAAGATTTGATTTTTTGTGTGTTTGTTAGTAAAGGATAACTTAAAAAAACTAAACCGATTTAAAAAAAACTTTGACCTATAGAAAGCTACTGTATCAGCGAGTTTTGTGGTGTCTTACGACTTCCATGCGACTGTCGGGTCGTGGGTAAAGCTAGTGGAAAACAAAGGCTAAATTAAATTCAATCATACGTAGATCGTTCCGTGTCTTGTCGGACGTAAAAGAATAGCACCATTCCATTTCTTCCCGTGGGTGTCGTAGAAGGCGACGAAGGGATTTACTAGAGAATGGGCAGCAGCGTTCTCTATGCATTTTACCACCATACTGCGATCGCCAACCTGCCTGCCAAGCGTGGCGATTATAGCAAAACCTATGTCCAGCAGTGGACGTCTTTTGGCTGAAATGATGATGATACGTAAATACGACAAATCTAAATTAAAGCCTGACAAAATGTTTTGAACGACGACGTAAGAATGTAATGTATGTAAATTGTGACCTTATAAATAACAACATCGGCAGACATTTTGTTTTATTGCGCAGCATCGCCCAACATGGAATTTTCAAATAAAGGGGCGGCCGCTTGTCACACCGTAGCATGCAGTTTATGGTTTTGCATGAAAAGCTACATTTGTAAACTTACGCTTTCTTTCCATGGGGTAGGAAGAAACAGCAGAAAGCCGCCTGCTACGTACACGATCTTTACGTATTTTATGGTTGTCATCATCATAATAATTTCAGCCGAAAGACGTCCACTGCTGAACACCTTCCTCAAGAATGGCTTATGGTTGTATTTAGAAAGAAATAATAGGTCTTTACCTATGAAATTGCCGTTTTGTATGAAAAAATTTAAACGATTTTTCATGTATTTTTTATTTGTATTAATCGAAGTAATCACCCATGCAATCAATGCATCTTTGCCATCGCAGTGGCAGTTTATTGATGCCCTTCTTAAAGAAATCAGCTGGACGGGAGGCAACAAATTCTTCAAAGGCATTTTGTACTGCCTCTCGGGTATTGAATTTTTTTCCCGCCAAGAAGTTATCCAAATTCTGGAAAAAGTAGTAGTCTGTAGGCGCAAGGTCTGGTGAGTAGGGCGGATGACGGAGAGCTTCCAATCCCAGTTCTTGCAACTTGGAGACCGTCTGCTGTGCAGTATGAGGTCGCGCGTTGTCGTGCAGGAGCAGCGGAGACGAGCGATTGACCAATGCTGGTTGGAGATGTGCCAGCTTCTCCATCATTGTGTTCAGTTCTTCACAGTACACATCTGCAGTAATGCTCACCCCGTTTGGTAAGAAGCTGTGATGAATCACACCGGCGCTAGACCACCAAACAGTGACCATCACTTTTCTAGGGGTAAGTTTTCGTTTAGGGCATTGTTTAGGTGCTGAACCAGGATCCAACCAACTTGCTGAGCGCTTGCGGTTATCAAACAGAATCCATTTTTCATCGCAGGTAACAATGCGGTTCAAAATTCCTTCATTTGTGTGTCTTTTGAGCAGTGCAAGGCACGTCTCGACGCGTACTTCGCGCTGACGATCATTGAGTTCGTGGGGCACCCATTTGTCAAGCTTTTTTACCTTGCCAATTTGACGCAAATGGACCAATATTGTTTTGACGCTAACGTCGAAAGCTGCTGCTAATTCAGCCGTAGATTGTGTATCATCAGCTTCCACAATCGCCTTTAATTCGTCATTGTCGACCAAAGTCTTCGGACGACCGCGAGGTTCATTTTTCAGGTCGAAATTTCCAGAACGGAAGCGAGCAAACCAATAACAGGTGGTGCGTTGGTTTGTAGTGTTAGCTCCGTAAACGTCGTTGATGTTGCGTGCCGCTTGTGCCGCGTTGCTGCCACGACGGTACTCGTATTCCATAATTACTCGAATTTTTAACGTATCCATGATGACGAAAAAGATTGAAATGCGATGAAAATGTAACACTAATCAATAAACAAATGACTACTTTTGGAAAAAAAAATCCATGTTTTTAAAATAAAATTAATTTGAAATTAGAATTCTTACCCAAACAAAAATTATTTTGATTTGAAATGGCCAGTACTGCAAAACGGCACTTTCATAGGTAAATACCTAATATTAGTGTTAATACATACATAGATAATCAAGTTCCTACTGCTGGGACACAGGCCTCCTCTTGGTGAGAGGGAGCAGGCCGTAATCCACCACGCGGACCCAGTCCGGATTGGTAGATGTCACATGTTTTCGAATTGATTGTTCTAGTACCTACATGCCGGTTTCCTCACGATGTTTTCGTTCACCGTTTTTGAGAGCAGTGGTGATGAAATAATGTACACAAAGTAAAAGCTCCTGTCTGAGTTCGAACCTACAACCTACAGCTCGAAAGTCGAGGCCGTTACCTCTGAGCCACCACTGCTCTCTTAGTTTTAATGTTTTTTCCTAAATGAAATGTTTTACTGTTAATAAACTGTGATGTTTGTAAGCATTAAAAGCACTATGAAAAAACTTAATGAATTTGGCATTTTTATTTATGCTTTCGCGTGGTAAAGTTATATTAAGTTAACTTGTCAGTAATTAAAATATTGTGTAGCACATTAATCCTGACAAGTCACGCAATTTTAGCGACTGCAAAAACAAATTAAATTGTCGAGAAAACATTCGCTCTCGTATGCTTTTTGTTTGTAAATATGGAGTCACAGATTACCATGTAGGTTTATATACCAACTACGGGTTGTATGAATTTTTAGTTTTTACTGGACTTGTAACCGTTTGTGTTAAAACCTATGAAATAGTGAAACAAATAAAATTGTGCTGTGTTAGACACCTGTTATTCAAAAAGCTCAGTTTTCAAGAAAACAAAAAATATTACCGTTAAATAAAAAATATTGATAATATAATGTCCAAGGACAATATTTTTTTCACTTTTGAGGAATGTTTTTCTTATCCTCAATCTCAGCTTACGTATTTTTCGTTCGACTTTGGGCTTAGCAATCAAATAAGAAATAAAGTCACATCTACATCGATTCTCTACAAATCCAGTTAAGTATAGCGAAAATGCGAAATGTAATAACTTTGGAAGCAATCCCGGTTATTGCGTACTAAAATACAGCCTGAAAATGTATCAACCCAGTATTATCTTATTTAGAGATGAAATTGTAAAGGCGAAGTGGGACCGCACGGGTTGATCGTTCAGGTTAAGCTACACTTGTCGCGGTTGGTCAGTGGATGGGTTACCATCTTTACATACCAAGACCCCTCCGTGCCTCGAAAAGCACGTTAAGCCTTTGGTCCCGTCGGCTGTCATTTGTGATCTTTGACAGTCTTTACGGGTCGTCAGACGCCCGAAAGTCTGACAACCAGTCTTACCAAAGTAACTGGGTTATGGAGGTCAGATAGGCAGTCGCTCCATGTAAAATACATCCTAGTATTCAGCTGGATCCGGTTAGACTGGAAGCCGACCCCGACATAGTTGGGAAAAGGCTAGGCAGATGATTGTTAAGGCGACGCCATAACTCCGGTTGTTTGATAGAACTTGTGTGTTATGTAACCAAAGTAAAACTAAGGCAATTTTGCTAAGATTGACACTAAAAATAATTTATGACTAAAATAATAGATGGCGCGACGACGCACAGTGGATCGACGCCATACAAGCAAAGGGACATAGCAAAAATACATGTGTCAGTTTTTGAAAAACAAATCATTCCATCGTATAGGCCTACTTATAAGCTGTAAAAAACCTGTGCAGCATTTTCTTATCGGAATCTTATATTGAGAGCTATGGCACCAAACGTGATTTTTTTTGTATGGGAAACGGCATAAATAATAGCATAACAAATATTATAATGGACCCGGTATGTCCGGTTTCCGACGCATCTACGTCAACTTCGATAGACAGCCACAAATCTTTCGAAGACCTATCAAATAAACAAAAAAGACCTGACCAATTTATCAGTAAGTCACCAGTGAAGTGAGATTTGGAGATAAAATATTTCGAAATAATAACTTATGAATCAATTTGTAGATAATAAGGAAAAAATCGGTAAACGCTTGTACCTCATAAGGGGTGCGAGTGGCGCACAATGTTTGTTTGGAGAAAATGTAGCAAATATATGTTTTATTACCATATAAAAAAATCAAGTCGAAATATCGTATATCGTATACTATTTTTTATGCCGTTTCCTATACAAAAAAAATCACGTTTGGTGCCATAGCTCTCAATATAAGATTCCGATAAGAAAATGCTTCATAGGTTTTTTACAGCTTATAAGTAGGCCTATACGATGGAATGATTTGTTTTTCAAAAACTGACACATGTATTTTTGAGTTACCTATGTCCCTTTGCTTGTATGGCGTCGATCCACTGTGCGACGGTGCAAATGAAATTATTAATATTTCATGCGAGATTTTCCTGAAAATTATATTGTTGAGCGTGCTTCGTTTTATAACTATTGTATGCGCTAATATAACTGATTTTTTTCTGTAGAAGTAGTTTGTGCAGATTTAAGATTTTTTAGCTATGGCTTTGGTCATAGTGATTCATTAACCTCGAACAAGAATAAAGTTGATATTTTAGTTCGTTGACTAACTCGTTAATAATACATATCAGTGCAACGTGCATAGAAATTTGCATTGAAAAAAGATTATCTGTGTCCCATATTTGAGTTCCAGAAAAAGCTTGCTTATTTATATGCTAAATACTTACAACTTTAGATAAGCAAGAAAGGCTTACAAAAAAAAACAACGGAATTCCAAAAATAAAATTACAAAGTGAAAAATAACATTAATTTCGGATTCATTTCGTATATTTGTTTTTATGCCACCGACTTCGTAAATTAAAGTTTTTTTTTAATTCGTTTGTTTTATTCCACTAAGTGGAAAAAAATACAACCGAATTGGGCACCTCCTCAAGTTGTAAAAAATTTAAAAAACAACAAATCACGCAAAAAACTTTGACTGAAAGAAAAACTAAATAGTCGGTATGACTGGTCTTAACCAAAAACTATAAAACCACAACAATACGGTGTGATACACATCCTGTTCTGTTAAACATTTTCAATTCGAATTTATTTTCGTATCGGCCAGTAAAAGGCGTGAATTTTTCATGAACAGTGCCTCTGTGTGGGATGGGTCGGTCGCCATCAAAGTTTCAGGGGTCTGCGTGAAACAATAGCACGTTGAAACACGTTTCAGGCCAGCTGTGAGTTTAGACAACGATGTTTAGTTAGTAGATAGTTGACCGGTTTCGGTGTTTATTTGTCTAGTTTTGACTGTTTAGAGGTGAGCTTTGTGTGTCTTTGAAGTAGCGTGGAAGTTTATTTGTTTGTTTTGGTTTTATAATCACAAGAAACGGCAAGGCAAACGGACGGCTGGCGGAGATAAAAAATAGAGTCACTAATCTCCTGAAAGATAGAAATAGATCTGCTCCTGCTCCATACAAATAGGATTGATAGCCAAGCAATTGACTCAAAGTCGATTAAGATAGATGACCGGTGGAGTTATCTGGAGTAAAAAAAAATAAGGACGCAATTCTCCTGCAACATAGAAGTAGATGTTGTGGTGCTAGTCAATCATAGATAAATAGAACTGCTACCTAACCCAAGCTTTTTGGTCAATTAAGATGGACGGTAGGCGGAACTATCACTGGAGTTTAAAAAAATTGGGACGCAACTCTCCTGCAAGATGAACATAGATGTGCTAGACAGGCGTGAACAAATAGGACTGCTACCACAGATTACCAGCTAAATCACTCCATGTACTTACGGGCGCTATCTATCAAAGCAGCCGGGTCGCAAGCGACCCATTTCTCAGTTGGTTGCCGATAGCTGCACTCCGCGTAGGCAAAGAATATATACCCGAGCAGAATGAAAACTTACTAACAGAGCTCAAAATTCTTACCTACTTTTATAGGGCTGTCACTCGGTTAGTGAAAATAAAAAACCGGGCAAGTGCGAGTCGAGATTCAAAAATGAGAATGGACAGACGGGCAGACGGATGGACGGACAGACACTGTGACTGAGGAAATCCCATAATCCCATATTCGGTTTTCCAGTTTTGTCATAAACGAACGACAGCCTACACATACTTTAGTACGTACCTACCAACCTACTAAAACAAAAATACGAAGCAAATAAGTTGGCGACAAATAATAATACGCCAATATAGGTGGTAGGTAAACCATAAGAATAATAAATAATCATTTTTATGCGAAAACCTCATCGCCATCTTAATTAATTTGGATACTACCTATCTCATCACTAAATATTTCTATAATAAGCATTAAAAATGTGAAAGTAAAGGTAGATATAGTCATTTACCTAACAAGATCTTTTGGATACACAAAATAAGAAATCTCTTTGGCTTTCCTCCCATTGTTTGTGCGCACAGTACAACAGCTTGGCATATTGAAAAACAATTAAACAAACTATTATAATCGTCCGCGTCGTATTCCTGCCACTAGCAGCCCTTCGTCTTCTTACTGAGCCAGTTCAAACCGGTTTGTACACAGAGTACTTTTCTATGGTTTATACACGAGCGGGCGCTGGTGCTCGCCCCCCACGACTTGTCGGTGACACATCACGCACACATAGCTGTGCGTGTAGTCGTGTACCTACGCACAGCGTTAGTATGAAGCTTTATTTCTGCTCGGGTATATATTCTGTGGCGTAGGTACGCATATATTTCGGTCGACCTGACGTACTTAGTTTCTAATTCTTATGATATGGCTGGTTCTGGTGTATTATGTGCAGTTGATGGATGTAGATCCCGTAAGAGACAAGATAAAAACTTATCTTTTTTCAGTTTACCGGTTGATACAGAAATGTGAGTCTCTAATTTGTTTTACGATCGTTTTTAAAATAAGTAAATTGCATAAACTTGCATGTTTCATGTTTTGTATTTTATTGGTAGGTATTTTTATTTAATAAAGTGTACTAGAAACACCTACTGACATCTTTATCGAAAGAGGCACCCTTGGCAATCTACAATAACCACGCAGAGGCGTGCAGCTACAAAGCAAAACTCACTTTACGCTTGTAAGGTTAGGGACATTTTCGTTCGCAGCATCTAGCGACACGAAGATGTAGGCTATGATAGCAGTAGGTATTGAAAATTTTGTATGGAGTGATTTATCTGTTAATCTGTGCTGCTACCTCATTTTTTAAGTCAAGGTAAAATTAATAAACTTTATTTAAGTTACTGAATAGTATTATGTAACTGTAACTTTTTAATTAAGGAAATCATCGGGTAGACCTTTGACGGGTCATTGGTCAAATTATATTGTCCTTAGTTCAATACTATCATCACTGGCTGAATGGACTTGGCTGAATGAATGAACTTTTAATTAAGTGCTTTAAGTATTTAGGATATTTGAATTTCGAAGGGACAGGAAATACTATTCGTTGCGGAATGATGTCAGATGTCGAGTCAGGGGTGGCCGGGTGGTGAACAATTCAGTGGTTACGGAACGGTTTGTCATAGACTCAGGTTGGATGTCCTCACATTATTATTTACTAAACGATCAAGACGGGGAGCCTCTAGTGGTCTTTGGTGGTCATAGTGTGGGAGATAACATAACTTCTAAACTACTTATCCTAATTTGAATGAGGTATCTTAGAAGCATTGTGAATGGCCGCTAGTTATAGATGTGACGTCACAGTTGATTGAATATGGCGCCCGCTAGAGGCCTTAGAGACATAAACCGTTTTTTTATGATGTCGTGTTGGTTATCAGTTGAAAGAGTTTAATTAGCATGTTCCAAAATTATTTAAATTAAAAATAAAATCAAAAACTAAAACCCGAATACTGAAAAAATCACGCTCTAATAATAATGAAACTAGAAAATATTCTCATCTGAATCCCGTCGTCTTTTGCCACCTACCCAAACAAAAAGCTAAGGGCATAAGACCTGCCAGGGGTGTGGGTTGTTCGAAAGAGATACCTGGCCCCTGGCACGCAGGCAACTGAAGGAACACGGGTGGGTTTTAGTCAGTATAAGTCTGACACGCTCTCCTGCTCCACCCAGAGCGGGAGAAGTTATTTGATGATTTCCTACCCTCAAAACCCAGGGCTTTCAGGTGAGCGCGATTTGGTTTGGAAGGCTGCGTGGGAGATACTTATTCATAGTATTTCTCATAGTAACTGCGGTTTGTATTGTAGAATTCTACCTAAGCAAATTAAGCTCAACAATATTTACCAAGCACTAATTCAACACCTAAATACTTACTAAGCCAATGAAGCGGATACTAAGTTTACACGGGGAATTATCCGCTCAACGAAATAGGCATCCGAAATTCTACATTCAATAGTCTAACAACTTCATACAGTTTATACAATTGCAGCTTGACTATCATACCAGATATTATGTGCTTTATGAATAGAGGAGTATAGTTGTTTTTATCTTGTCAGCGGAAGGTTCCGGCGTAGTACGGGAATGTTTCAATACGAGGGGAGCTTAGCGGCACGTTTTGAAAGACATTGTCTAGATGTAGGGCTGGCAGTGTCATGGTAACTTGTATTGCGAGGTGTGAGCTGGGGCAAAGTATTAATTTCAATTAAACCCTTTACAGGCATTTTGGAACCGTTCAAAAGTCGTTCAGTTATTCCGAAAGTTGAAGTTAGTTGCCTATTCGAAAACGTAGATCCTTATGGAGAAGAAACGGGCAATATGACTGGATTTTGATTGAAATATATTCTCTATTGCATGGGTACTAGGTACTGTGAGAGTTCAAACGAACTCCTAAAGCACCGGGATACTAATAATTACTAATAAAACTCTTTATGTCGTTTAACCGATGGGATTCCACCTTTAATTTCAAGAAATCAGAACTTTACAGCAACGCGCCTGACATAAGAATCATTCATCTACCGGAATAAAAAACCTATGTCAAAGTTTTTCCTTCTAAATATAAAACTTCCTGACTGTTCGAACATAGACAGCCCAATCATTGGCTGCCAGTTACGTGAGGTTCTTCAGTTAGTGAACAACCTCTACAGTACCTACCTACGTAATATAAATAAGACTAAATAAAAAACCCATATAGCTTAACATAACATCACGGCTGTAGTTCGTGAGCAATTTATCCAATTGTGTTTAGGGAGGAAGTTGGTGTGGAGCGATTAAGTTTTTAGTACCATTTTAGGCGTAAATCATGGTCCAGTGATATAAGACAAAATAAGGTAATTCTATCTATATTTAACGTGACTTTGTATGTGGAAGGTAATCTACAGAACGACTTATTTAATTATTTCACTAATGGAAAGCTAGTAGTATTGCCGAGTGTCATAGGATATAACTATTTATTTATTTCAATTATATTTACAATACCTTTACACACTCATCCAAGGGGATGTTATCAGTCACACTGTCTACTAAGTAACTAAGTACTTACCCGTTATGATAACATAACTTGGTACATACATGCTTGAGTTTTCATAGTTTTTAATAGGAACTTATTTTTGCGGTCAATAAAATTAGTACTGTGCATACGTAAATACCACCCTGAGCTCTATAACTTAAGTTGCGGATGTTGCAGAAAAAACAGCCAGGCTGAAGCGGGAGTGGGCCGGACACGTCGCGTGAATGCATCCGGAGAGATGGGCAAATATCGTCACTCACTGGACGCCTGAGAAAGAACATCGCCGTCGAGGTAGGCCGCGGTGAAAATGGAGTGACGATCTGATAAGGTTTGGAAGAAAAAAAAAAAACAACCGACTTCTGGAAGTTTTTCCAGAAGTCGGTTGTTTTTTTTTTTCTAGTCGGTTGTTTTTAATGAAAAATAACTTTAATTTCGGAAGTCGGTGACTTAGGATTATGTAGTTTAATTTTTTGTCACCGCCTTCCGAACTTAAAGTTACTTTTCACTTTTTAGTTATGGTACCTACCCCACACCAATTCGAAATTACATCATCCTTGGGGTATTCTCAAAGTCAATCAAATCAAAACAAGGCATATTTAACCTAAAAATGACAGCAAATCAACCGCGATTGCTGCTATCGCTAGCAGCAATCGCAATCGCGGTTGATTTGCTGTAATTTTTTGAAGAGTTCCGTTGTCTGTCTCCGAAACTCATCATCAGATCTATATGAAATTAAAATGGGACCATTTTGGTATAAACCCCTTTCAAAAAAAAAAAAAAAAAAGAATTTTGCAAATCCGTCTATATTTATGAGTTGACGGAGTTATATATTAAAAAAATATATAAACATGTCCAATTGATAACCTCCTTTTTGAGGTCGGTTAAAAAGGGGAGACGTTTGCCCAGCAGAGGGACACAGGATAGGCTAACAAAAAAATAAAATGCCTAAATATTCATCCCGACTGCGGATCCACTCTGCGTAGTCTTCGTTGTATAGATACGTACTTAGGGCCGGTTTTTTCTCCCATAGAATCTTTCGTTGTGATAGGTCAACGGTTCCAAGAAAGCTTCCTTTAGAATCTTGGAAAATTAATGGACGTAACTAATGGGTCTGGCACCAAGACCATTATACCTTTTAATGAGAATAAAGGGTCTATTAAATGCAATTATGTTTTTAATGAAAATACATTATATGCACGATTTCACATTCTTGTTCCTTAGAATAATTAAATGGTAAAGTTTAAAACTATTTATGTTATGCTTAAACACGGACACCGGTCTTTATTGTTGTTACATCTTTTAGGTTTTTGAATTCAAAGACATTATTGGCTATTTATATTTTGCCAGCGGCTTCACCCGCGTTAATCAATTGAAACAATACTGTCCGTGCACCGCACTGATTGGGATGTCTTGGACCGACAAGCAAGCGTACCGGCACCGTGACCGATCATTCGTTCCTACGTTCATATGTTCTTTTATACACTCACTCAAAACCTACTATCGTGGCATTAGCTTGTAAACCATATCTCTTGAAAATTATAATAAACACATTTAAAGTTGGAGTCAGATTATTATTCATCGAACCCTGAGTCGAAACATGGTGACCACGACGTGATTAAGCCATCAAGAAGATTCTGCGCAGCCATCGGCATATTTCAAATTGCATGGTCATTCTTCAGTACCGAAAGCGGACTTTGTACTCGACGCACACTGATTGGAAATACGTTGCCTAGCCGTTGAATTTAATCTTCAATTTGAACATCGTTGAAGAATCAAGTTTAAAAAGAGATTGGTTTCTATAACTTGAGGAGAAACCGCTAGATAATCTCGATATTGTGGACAGTCCATCTAATAGTGCCAAGGAAATACGATTGGAGCTAAAACTCATCGCCAGGAGATCATTCCAGAGGCAGCTTGTAGCCCAGCCGGTCAGCTATATTGTGAATTAGGAGCGCCGCAGCCAGGGAAGTCAGCCAGGGAAGTGATCCATCCTTTATTTCCTCTGTTATTTTCCCATATTGCCTGTCCTCTATTGGCTTGAAAATTGTGCTGATTTTCTTCATTATTCAACTTTATACGAATGTCAAACTAAATAGCTCATTCATCGTTAAAATATACCCCAAAATCATTTATAAGCCGCAAGCCGTGCAGCTCATTGATTTCATAGCCACGTGCGCATGCGCAAATTGCCAGTTCAAAGCTTAATCGCACATATTTCGAAAGATCTAAACCGTTATATTTCATATAAGTAATTAATGCCTATATAATTACACATTCCAGTGCATTCTGTGTGTGAGTGAAGTGTGTCCTTGATTGAGAAACGGACCAGCTGACGCTCGACGCCCATTGTTTTATGCGGCGCGTTATCTATCGCCAGACGCCAGCTGATCCATCAGCTGATTTGTCCCGTTACCTGTGATTGTGACTTTGAATCATCGACGCATACGCTGGATTGCAATTAAGTATAATTCATTTTTACATTGTTTTTGTGCGTTCAATTGTGTATTGCTGAATTTTAACTATGTCGCAAACAAGTACACGTGATACGCGTTCTAAATTGCCTGTAGAAGGTGTTAAAGTTCAAGTTCCTACTGCTAGTTACTCAAAAAATGATTTAAAGGATTTGATTACAAAGCGTAGTTCAGTCAAAGGTCGCGTAACTAAGTTCAGTAACTTTTTGAAAGAATTAACTTCATTAGAAAACCCTACCGATGCTGAAGTGCAAACTTTAGAAAATAGGTACGAAAGGTTTCGTGAATTGTTTATTTATTTTGAAGATCTACAATCAGACATAGAATTATTAAATTCCTCTGAGCTAGAAAATGAACTTGATATTAGAGATGCCATAGAAGGTGATTTTAGTTCGCTGATTGCAAAGGCTAAATTATTTATAGATGCTAATCTTCCGAAACCTAGTAGAAGTCCTGATTCTTCTCATTCTTCTAAATGCTGCAGTAAAAAGCCAATGGGCTTCAAATTGCCTTTGATCAAAATAGCGACGTTTGATGGTAATTTCTTTAAATGGATGGAATTCCGTGATACATTTGTTTCCTTAATTCACAGCAATGACATAATTGAACCTATACACAAGTTTCATTACTTGAACTCTTATCTTGAGGGAGAGGCTTCCAATGTAATCAGTAACTTGTCTGTTTGTTCTGCAAATTACGAAGATGCCTGGAATCTCCTCTGCGAGAGGTACAACAATGTTAAACAGTTGAAAAGGAATCATTTTAATTCATTCTGTAATTTTCCACCTACCTCTCGAGATTCTGCCAAGTCTCTGCGATTTCTGATAGACCATGTCTCTAAAGGCTTACGTGCCTTGAAGACTTTGGGTGAGCCTACAGAGTGGTGGGGCGGTCTAGTAGTCCATTTGGCCTCGGCGAAGCTTGATAGCAGCACTATGTTCAAGTGGGAGGAATATACAAATACAATAGAAAATTCTCCTACATTACAGGAATTCTTTCAATTTCTCAAGAATCGAGCTAATATTTTAGAGGCTGTTCAAAGTAACAAATCTAATTTGAAAGGTGAAACAAATTCTTCTCCTTCTCATAAAGGTGTTAAGTCTCACACTAAATCTTTTGCTATTTCAGCTGATTCTGATGTGTCCTCTGACGCGTGCATCCTGTGCAAGGGTAGCCATCGTTTGTACGATTGTGCGTCTTTTTTGGCCAAGTCACCAGCAGATCGGGCCTCGGAAGTGATGAGATTGAAGCTGTGCCTAAATTGTTTGCGTAAAGGACACTCATCACGCCAATGCAGGTTAGGTCCATGTTCTACTTGTAATAGAAGGCACAACACCTTGTTGCATAGGGAACCGTCTCAGCCTGCGAGCACATCAAATGTTCACACGTCTGCATCCTCGACCGAATCTCCAGTCGAGCAAGTTTCAAGTGCAGCTACTGATGACGTAGTTAGCATGTCGGTCAAAGCCGACCATAGCGTGTTGCTGTCAACAGCTCTGGTTGATGTTTTTAATCCAGTGACGAATCAATACACAACAATTCGAGCTCTGCTAGACAGCGGGAGTCAGTCCTCTTTAATCACTGATAGTTTGAGCCATAAACTTCAGTTGACTCCTCAGCCAATCCAGGTCGATATTGTAGGAATAGGAAACATATCTACTTCTCAATCACTACAAAGATGTGTAGTGCAAATTAAATCAAAACACAATGATTTTAAAGTAAATGTGTCATGTTTGGTATTGCCTCAGTTAACAGGTAATTTACCTAAGAAAACATTTGATATTTCGCAAATCAACTTACCTCCTAATATTAAATTAGCCGATCCCACATTCAACCAAAGTGCTAAGGTTGATATGTTGATAGGTGTCGATTTGTTTTGGTCGGTTATAGAGGGTGAACAAATATCTCTTGGTCCCAATCAACCTATCATGCGTAGGTCGAAGTTAGGTTGGATTTTGGCAGGCCCACTGTATGTTCGAGATATTAGTAAGTCGCGAAAAAAATCTATTAATTGTAATCATGTTGCCATCGATAGAACAGATAATTGTGTGTCAAATGAATCATTAGACAAAAGGTTAACCAAGTTCTGGGAGTTGGAACAAATTCCTCACTCAAACAATCTTGAGACTGAGGAAGAGATAGCATGTGAGAATCATTTTGTTACCAATACAACCCGAAATTGTGAAGGCAGGTTTGTGGTTAAGTTTCCCCTTCATACGGAACCCAACTGTCTAGGCAGTTCATTCATAATGGCTAAAAGGCAATTTATCGCGTTAGAAAAACGTTTTAATAAAAATCCGGAACTGAAGGATATGTATTCAAAATTTATTCAGGAATATTCTGACCTAGAGCATTTATCGGAATCTAGTCTTTTAATTCCACAACAGTCTTATTTCATTCCGCATCATGCAGTATTAAAACCGACTAGCGAGTCGACAAAATTACGTGTGGTATTCAATGGTAGTGCACCTACAACGTCAGGATATTCCATTAATGATCTGCAGTTAACCGGTCCAAATATACAAGATTCATTGTTAAATATTTTGCTTAGATTTCGCCAATACGCCTATGTTTTATCAGGCGATATAGAAAAAATGTACAGGCAGGTACTAATTCACGAAGATCATCGTAATTTGCAAATAATTTTATGGCGTAATTGTGATAGTGAGCCATTGAAGTCACTCAGATTGAACACGGTTACGTATGGATACACTAGTTCAAGTTTTTTAAGTACTCGTTGTTTATGGCAATTAGGCGAGGAATGTAGTGACCCTGAAATAAGGGCCATAATACAAAATGATTTTCTTGTGGATGATTTGTTGACAGGTTGCGATAGTGAAGCTGAATTGATTAAAATTAGGGCCGCAATAGAAAACGCTTTGTCAGCTGGTTGTTTTACACTGCGTAAATATAGGTCGAATTCACGCTCCTTAATTTCTAAATCCCAAAATGTACAACGCAATCTGATAATCAGCTCATCATCACACACGTTAGGAGTGGGGTGGAACCCTAATGAGGATTACATTCATTTCCCCACAAATTATGAAAATAGAAGTGAGACACCTACTAAAAGATCCATATTATCTGATTCATGTAAAGTTTTCGATCCTCTCGGTCTATTAAGTTTGTTCACTATCAAACCTAAAATATTAATTCAACAGTTATGGGTGCAAAAGATAAACTGGGATGAACCAGTGCCTAACGATATACTTAAATCATGGCAATCTTTCATAAATAATATGTCCAATATTCGCAATCTATTCATTCCCCGTCATGTGTTATGTAACAATCCGGTTTTGATAGAAATGCATTGTTTTTGTGATGCGTCTACGACCGCCTATGCGGCATGTGTTTACTTGAGATCAACAAATAGTCCAGGTGACGTCACAGTGCGATTGTTGTGTGCTAAGGCTCGTGTTGCGTCGGTGAAGCCGACTACGGTGCCCAGGCTTGAGTTGTGTGCGTGCTTGCTGGGAGCTCAGCTCGCCGCGGCCGTATGTCGCGCACTGCGATGTGTTATCTCTCGAAAGATATTTTGGACTGACTCATCCATCGCGCTAGCATGGTTAGGGGCCAGGTACGATAAATTAAAAACGTTTGTTGCTAACAGAGTGTGCAGTATCTTAGAGCTTACCGAAGGCTCGGAATGGCGTCATGTGCCTACCACGCTCAACCCGGCAGACTTGGCATCAAGGGGAGTAGATGCAAATAAAACTAATAATTTAGGCTTATGGTGGAACGGTCCTTCGTATTTACTTATGTCGGATACGTTTTGGCCTGCAAATAATAAAATGATAAATAATATTAGTGACTTACCTGAGATAAAATCAAATGTATGTACAAATAATGATAGTGAAACAAATAAATTAATTAACTTCGATAAATACTCTAAGTTTTCTAGATTACAGCGTTCTTTTGCTTATGTACTTCGATTCATATATAATTGTAAACAATTTAATAATAAAATTACGGGTGTTTTACAGCCTGATGAACTTAAGGCTTCGTTAGAAGGGCTAGTTCGTCTTGTTCAAGAGGAACTTTATAGTTCAGAATTGAAAATGCTTCGTTCTGAAAAGACACTAAGTCCTAAAAATCCATTGTTAGCTTTAAGTCCTTTCTTAGATAGTAAAAATATTATGAGAGTCGGAGGCCGTCTAAAATATTCGTCTTACTCATTTGAGAAGCGTCATCCAATGTTGTTGCATGCTAAGCATAAACTTGTGAAATTGTTGTTTCAGCATGAGCACTTGCGTCTTTTCCATGCTGGTCCTCAGCTACTTCTTGCATCCATTCGCGAATTCGTCTGGCCCATTGCTGGCAGAGATCTCGCGCGGACCACTGCGAGGCAGTGCGTTATTTGTAGGAAGGCTAGCGGGAAAACGTTAACTCCCATGATGGGTTCCTTACCTGAACAGCGTGTGAATCCCGACTTCCCATTTGCTAGTGCTGGTGTCGACTTCGCTGGCCCATTTTTGATAACAGATCGGAAGGGGAGAGGATGTAAAATTACAAAATGTTACCTTTGCATTTTTATCTGTCTACGACTTAAATGCTTACATCTCGAAGCTGTGAGTGAGCTTTCGAAAGATGCTTTTATACTTTCGTTGCGTCGTTTTATCGCTCGCAGAGGAAAACCTACAGAAATATTCTGCGACAATGGCCGCAATTTTGTTGCTGCAGACAAGGAAATTAAGGACTTGATCTCAAGGCATGCTGATGATATTGCAGGCTTTGCTTCGGGTGAGGGTATCAAGTTTAAATTTCAACCAGCGTATGCGCCCCATTTTGGAGGCTTGTGGGAGGCTGGCGTGAAATCTGCCAAGTTTCACTTGAAAAGGGTTTTAGGTAATGCACATTTGACATTTGAGGAGTTAGCCACTTTGTTCAGTCAAATCGAGGCTATCCTTAACAGCCGCCCTTTATATCCCTTATCCTCCTGTCCTGATGATCCTCAGTCCTTATCTCCGGGTCACTTCCTGATCGGACGACCGCTAACTTCGATGCCGTCCCCGAATCTGGACAACTTAAGTCTCAACAGATTGGACCGTTTTCAGCGACTGGAACAGCTGCGCCAAGGATTTTGGAGACGCTGGCAGCTAGAATATTTAGCTGAGCTGCAACAGAGGCAGAAGTGGAGAGTTCCCACTCGACCGCTACAAGCTGGCGATTTGGTATTGCTGAAGGAAGAAAATGCTCCACCCATGTCTTGGAAATTAGGCCGTATTCAGTCTCTGTTCCCAGGAAAGGATGGAGTCGCTCGAGTTGCCGAAATCAAGACAACTTCCGGCACTTACCGAAGAGGTGTGAAATACCTATGTCCCCTGCTGGATGCTACAGAGGATGCTTCGTTGGAGTCAGGAGCTTCCAAGGCCCCGGAGGATGTCCGTGCACCGCACTGATTGGGATGTCTTGGACCGACAAGCAAGCGTACCGGCACCGTGACCGATCATTCGTTCCTACGTTCATATGTTCTTTTATACACTCACTCAAAACCTACTATCGTGGCATTAGCTTGTAAACCATATCTCTTGAAAATTATAATAAACACATTTAAAGTTGGAGTCAGATTATTATTCATCGAACCCTGAGTCGAAACAAATACCTTAACAAATTATACACTTATATACCTTCCCCATGAATCACTTTGCCTATTGGTGAAAACCGCATGAAAATCTGTTCAGTACTTTATGAGTGTACTGCGAACAGACAGACATACGCGGCGGGGACTTTGATTTATAATATGTAGTGACTGTCGTATCCATATTGTATAATTTCAAGAGCTACATTGATTATTAAAAAAGAATTTAACTTGATAAAGGAAAAACATTTAAAACAGACGAACATATGAAAGACTTGACTGTAACTACTTAACTATGTATCACTAATTAATCTTATTTCCATAGCTAGCAATAAAATAACCAAACCTCCCTTCTCGATCATAATTGAAAATATGGATGATGATCCACATCCGTCCTTCTTCCTTGTTTTATGCCTTTTTCTTTAATTAAGGTGTCTCTGACAGCTATCGACATGGTCCTAATAATTGTGTACTCAAATTCACACACAAATAACTAATTGCGGTCATTAATTAAGTTGTATAATTGACCTGACACATAATAGCTTACTAAATGTTTGTGGTTCCGAGCCCACTCATAATAGCATAATTGAAATATTTATTTGATCATATAACGTTTATGTAGTAACTAAGTGCGTGACATGTTTTTCATTTGGAAGCAATATTCGTATATCTTAATATTATAATAGCTTTTTGACACGTTCCAACCACAAGAACAAAAAAAAAACTAGCTTTTCTTTTTGGCAACACAAACAAACGTGTCAAAGATAATCCCTATTCTAAGACCTTCTAACACGGACTATCACTTACTGAAAATAGTGAAGTAGGACAGGTCATTGACCGATCCCAACACAACAATATCATAACACGTCATAGATTTGCAATAGTCTGAGTGCGAATACGTGTACCGCCTGTAATAGAGAGAATAATGTACCGGTCCCGACATCGCTCCCTGTGGGACGCCTGCAGCGAACACTGGGACGGAGGGGGTGCATTGATTTTGATGATGTGACTAGAATATGAAGTACCGAGATTGCGTACTCTGTGTACGTAGGTAAGGGTGCATGTATTATAACAAGCCAGCGATCGTATCTTACGGTTGAGAGTGTGTCAATGGTCTAAGTATAAAGAGTAGCGTTTGGGAAAGCATGATTTATAATTCCTTTCTTTTTTATTCTACAAAAAATAATAATCCTTGCATTCAATTTAAAGGACGTAGTTCTTCATCTCGATATTTCTATATCATACAAGAGCTGTCTGTAAACGCGCATAATTTCTGCACTTCATTTATTTCATTTGCTTGTAAGCGTCAGCAGTAATTTAATCAAGCAAGTCTGCGAACCTCGAAAATATCGAAACCTTAATAAAATGCAAGTTTTACTGCACTGTTGCTTTCATAAATTGAATTTGAGATTTAAAATCAGTTTTCATTTTGTACAAAATTTAAAGTGCACGTAGTAAACTCTCAATTGCAGTGGAATTTTATTCGTCTTCCAACTAGATTCTTAACTTTAAGATGGCATGAGATAAGTAAAAGGAACTTTGAGTGAGCACTTAGTTCACTGAATCGTAAAAAGGTACATAATATTTTGGGAGAGGTATAGAAAAACTTCAGAGGAGTAAAATATCAAAAAGATTCGTTCTGTGTCTTTTGAGTACCTTCGTTGAATTTTCGAACACTTAGTCTATCTGTGGCTTCGAAAAAAGCAGTACATTATTGAAGTGTATTTGCATTTGGGCCGTTTCCACAGCCTGTTTTTTATCTTTCAATATTTCGTAACTATGATTGTTGTAATAAAAAATACATGTTACGCCGACCCCAAATAAATTGGGATCAGGGCGGGAGAATGGTGATGAATGATGATTTCATAACTATGTTTTCTTGTTTCTCACATTAGGTATAACAATAAAGAATACTTTAATTTTCTCCGGCCCCTATATCTACCAACGTGTTCTTTAGTTAATTATGGCAATTATGTTTCGCTTCGTTGTTTCTTTTAAAGCCCTCATTAAAATGCTTTTTTATTTTACTTACAGTCGAGTTCCGGGAACATTATTTACCCACTTTCCTCTCATTGAGTTAAAATCCTTAAACACGTTTTTTTGACGACAAAACAATATTTGATCAATCGGTTCTATTTGTCATGATTTCCAAATATTAATAAGATTTGTAGTGGTTTCGAATCATACTATAAAATGGTAAGTAGCATGTAATTTGCTTCTAATGATTTTGTATCAATGTAGTGACGTTTACAAAAGTATCACATTTGACTGTTATCGAAGAAAGACTGGTTTAGGTTTATTTATCGAAACGGAATGGAAATATGATCTTTGGAGCATTCGCCTAGTTTTCTAGGTCAGTTCTCTCCGAAATTCGAAATTAATGCGCTTATTCCCAGGATCTCCAAATCTTTCTTTCCATACATTGATTCCCAAGAGGTCCATAATTTTATTCTTTAAAATAATAAAATACTAAAATTATTCCCAGCGGCTCCAAACACAAATTGCAAGTCGGGTTACTTACACCACTAATAAACTCATGAACGGCTGAACCAAACAGTATTCACACGAACATAACACTTACTCAATACAAACATGTCAGTCAACGTAGCACACGGCGAGCTAGCTTGCTAGTTTTACCAAAAACTAGAACAAACTATGGCAAAAAAATGCTTACTTTTGAAGGAGCACAACTTTATAATAGAATACCCTCTAGTATAAGAAATCTACACTCTTTTAACGTATTCAAAAGTAAACTTAGTCAGTATATAATCGCGGACAAATCACTTCTGGAGAAATGAAGGCATTATATAGTATAACTGACAAAACATTAGATGATGAGCTTTGTGTAATATGTGTATGTTTTAGCATTGTGTAACTGATGACGACGAACTTTGTGTAATTCAACTTATATGTTTTAGTATTGTTCTCAAGTGAGTGACATGTATGTCTTTATTGAGAATAAAGTTTCTTTAAACCTAAACCTATAAACTTTGATTTTTTCAACACGTCTCCGCCCCGAATAGCAGAATAACTATTACAGCATGGAAAAAATACACGAAAAAAAGAGGATAATTCATTTTCTCATACATTTTTCGTGTCAGCTAGAAAACGCTCGCAGTACCAGGTTGTCATAACTTGGTAGGAGTACACCAAACATAGACCTAGGAAACGCTTTATGCCTTCGAAGTACCAGGTTGTCATAACTCTGTGAGAGTACACCTAACAGCATTGCCATACAATGTGGCAATGCTACCAGCCTTTTGAGTACTTTTTCCGTTGAATGAGTTATGACAACCTGGTACTTCGAGCGCTTAAAGCGTTTTCTAGCTGACATGAAAAATGTATGACCAAATGAACTGTCCTTTTTTGTGTATTTTTCCCATGTTTGTATAGTTCTATAAATTGGCGTAAACATCCTATTTTGCTATTGTAGATGGACAGCGCGGTAGGGGGCGGGCGTGCGGACGGGAAGTTAGACATTGGCGGATTACTTTGTTTTTTTGGTGAAACATAAATTAATTTTATTGTAATTTTTTACAATTAGTACTTTCAAAATTGTGGAGCGCATGGGAATAAGCCATTAAAAGTTTGTCTACAAGAACTCTTTATTGATATTATGTTGAGTACCTAATTAAATAGTTTGATATGTATTGTAATATATGGTACCAGGTTTGCGTGTGTAAGAATTTAAATACAAACATAAATATGTATACTGGAAAAGGTGTGTTCATTTATCATTACAATTAGGATTAAAAAACTGCTGCATTAGACTTAATTTTAAGACGCATTACTAAATTCCCTTTGTCCCCTTTAACGGGGACATGGCCTACGGGGACAACGGGAATTCACGTTAATTTTGTCTAAGATTAATAGTAGTTTCTTGGTAGATAGAATTAAAGTACAAAACGCTGTTGTGTTAAAACAGAATGTAGGAGGAACCTCGGGGATAAATATTTCAACATTTAATTGCCTTTAGCAGCCAGGGCAGGTAGTTAATCCTGGTTCATTTATTGTGTGGTGGAAGCTCGGTGCTATGTATACATCTCAGGTCGTTAGTTTGTGCCTGCTTGACATATTGGTTTACTTAGCATCGTCTTTACAATACAGGAGTAAGGTGCTTTAAGATTTTCTCCTTGTTGCAAGTCTGTGTTATATAATTCTTCGCGTCTTCTGCACAAAAAATCAATTTGGGCAGTTTTGAAGTTTGCTTACATGATACAGTCTTCTTCTTCATTTCGTGTCTATGGTACTCAGCTTCGTTTTTTTTAAATAATATTAGGTCTTTACCTATGAAATTGCCGTTTTGCAGTACTGGCCATTTCAAATCAAAATAATTTTTGTTTGGGTAAGAATTCTAATTTCAAATTAATTTTATTTTAAAAACATGGATTTTTTTTCCAAAAGTAGTCATTTGTTTATTGATTAGTGTTACATTTTCATCGCATTTCAATCTTTTTCGTCATCATGGATACGTTAAAAATTCGAGTAATTATGGAATATGAGTACCGTCGTGGCAGCAACGCGGCACAAGCGGCACGCAACATCAACGACGTTTACGGAGCTAACACTACAAACCAACGCACCACCTGTTATTGGTTTGCTCGCTTCCGTTCTGGAAATTTCGACCTGAAAAATGAACCTCGCGGTCGTCCGAAGACTTTGGTCGACAATGACGAATTAAAGGCGATTGTGGAAGCTGATGATACACAATCTACGGCTGAATTAGCAGCAGCTTTCGACGTTAGCGTCAAAACAATATTGGTCCATTTGCGTCAAATTGGCAAGGTAAAAAAGCTTGACAAATGGGTGCCCCACGAACTCAATGATCGTCAGCGCGAAGTACGCGTCGAGACGTGCCTTGCACTGCTCAACAGACACACAAATGAAGGAATTTTGAACCGCATTGTTACCTGCGATGAAAAATGGATTCTGTTTGATAACCGCAAGCGCTCAGCAAGTTGGTTGGATCCTGGTTCAGCACCTAAACAATGCCCTAAACGAAAACTTACCCCTAGAAAAGTGATGGTCACTGTTTGGTGGTCTAGCGCCGGTGTGATTCATCACAGCTTCTTACCAAACGGGGTGAGCATTACTGCAGATGTGTACTGTGAAGAACTGAACACAATGATGGAGAAGCTGGCACATCTCCAACCAGCATTGGTCAATCGCTCGTCTCCGCTGCTCCTGCACGACAACGCGCGACCTCATACTGCACAGCAGACGGTCTCCAAGTTGCAAGAACTGGGGTTGGAAGCTCTCCGTCATCCGCCCTACTCACCAGACCTTGCGCCTACAGACTACTACTTTTTCCAGAATTTGGATAACTTCTTGGCGGGAAAAAAATTCAATACCCGAGAGGCAGTACAAAATGCCTTTGAAGAATTTGTTGCCTCCCGTCCAGCTGATTTCTTTAAGAAGGGCATCAATAAACTGCCACTGCGATGGTAAAGATGCATTGATTGCATGGGTGATTACTTCGATTAATACAAATAAAAAATACATTAAAAAAATTCGTTTAAATTTTTTCATACAAAACGGCAATTTCATAGGTAAAGACCTATTATAAGTCCAGTAGATGGCCATCGAATCAGAAATGAAGAGATCCGTAGGAGAACCAAGGTAACCGATATAGCCCGATGAATTGCCAAACTTAAGTGGCAGTGGGCAGGGCACATTGCTCACAGAACAGATGGCCGATGGGGCCGGAAAGTTCTGGAGTGGCAACCGCGTACTGGAACTACTGGAAGACGTAGCGTTGGAAGGCCTCCCACAAGATGGACCGATGACCTGGTGAAGGCCGCAGGAAGGAGAAGCACAGAGCCGGTCGAAATTGCGGTGCTTGGGGCCTATGTCCAGCAGTGGACGTCTTTCGGCTAAAATTATGATGATGAGTAGATGGCCATGTTAATTGCGACATCAGTGGCATTCTTTTAGTCATCCAAGGTGCAGGTGAAAGGGCACTTAGGACACTTCAGCAAAGATGATACTGTAGCAAGTAAAGATATCTGTATGGATCCCTAGAAAGTAACGGAATTTCTGATTACAATATTTTAAGTAGCTACTGGATGTTTGGCAAGAGGTCACTTCTCATAACCATCGGCGAGCCGTATTAGCGTAAATAACCAGTAGTTAGGCTTAACAGTGTAGACTAGCCTACATATACATCTATATCTATATAAATAAAAAGAAAAGTCCTGACTGACTGACTAACTCATCAACGCCCAGCCCAAACCCTTGGACCTAGAAAGCTGAAATTTTACACAGAGGTTCCCTTTATAATGTAGACAAGGAATAAGGGGGGATTTTTCGAAATTAAACCCCTAAGGGAGTTAAATAGGCCGTGCGAGCGAAGCTGCTGGCAAAAGCTAGTGTAAGATAATATAAGAGGGGCTTGAGGGTAAGTAATAACAGCCGAACGAGTTGACCAATCATCAGGTTAGGCTATACTTGTCGCGGTAAGTCCGTGGATGGGACTAGGCAAGCAAATGATGACTATATCCTTTAAAGAAATGAATATAGAAATAATCAGATTATAGTTAAGCCCAACTTACCAATAAACCTTAAGCTGTTTTAATATCCTGTACATATAAAACTAAATCCCCTACAAAGTATATTTTCCAATAATCATAAGTGAAATAAAAGTTAGATAAAAATAAAGTAGTAAAGTAGTTAGGTAAAAGTTACTGGACTAACTTGGACCGCTTCTCGCGTGGGATAAGTTTAGCGGATACTCGTATGTACACGTGTAAACATCACATGTACATATCTGCTAAGCTTTGCTTTCTTATCCCACTCGAGAACCGTATCTAGTTTTCTACCTACAGTTCTTAACTTTTATAGTCTATAAAAGTGATCGTGAATAGAATACTCTGTTATAAGCACACCAATACTCAATCTCAAAACCAGGGCCTGGAACCGGTACCAAAAGTACAGCGTCTGTTTCGGTACTTACCGGAAATGAAATGTACTGAACTGACGTATGGATCAGCACCAATCAGCCCAACCATTTAAAAGAAAACTTATTGATCCAACACGCACGCCACCATCAGCGAGACATTTGAGTGACATATTCTTTCAGCCGCCACGGCCTGTTTAAGGTAATGAAAGACGTACCTACAGACGGCAGCACATCAAGCTACCCGAAACTGTCAATTGTTCCAATTGAACATGAACCTTGTGCTTTAAATGTGATAAAGTTGAAAATCTATCAAAGAAATTTGACAGATTGGGGTAGTTTGATGTGCTGGCGTCTGTACCTACCCAGTAACTGTTAGCTTTAGGCTTTGGGGGTCCTGCGCCCACCGAAGAACAGTGGTGGACTTACGAGTTGTAGGTCGTGGGTTCGAAACCCAAGCAGGCGCTTTACTTTGTGAACTTAAATAATTGAATAACCATTGCTCTCAAAACGGTCAAGAAAAACATCGTGAAGAAACCGGCATATGCTAGAACCAAAAATTTGAAGACATGTGACCTTTTTTTTTGATTAAGGGGGAAAATCCTCTTGGATGTCCTCCGCCCTGGGGAGGGCGGAGGGGTCTGTCAGAATCTTAGTGACTAAAACCACCCCGGTGTTCCGTCTCACACTTGCACCGGGGATCACGGGATCTAATGCGACTTCCACGATCCCCGGCTAGTGCCGGCCCGCCTCTGCGGGCCACCTCGAGTTTGGGGGGGAGCGAGGTGTTAAACTCCCCCCTTACATTATAGAGAGGCGCGCGTGGAACTCTACGCGCCACCATTTCGGGTCCTAAAAAGTAGGGGGCGACGGATTTCCCCAGATCCGTCGCCCCTGGACCCATTTAGGGAGGCTGGAAGAGGGTGTTGTCCGCCCTCCGCTTGACACCCGGTCCGTCTGCTGCGGATCGGGTTAGTGGAAGCAATCTCCCGCTCCCTCTCCGCAGCCTCCTTCTGCGAAATAACTGATTCGCAGAAGGATACCACCGCGTCCCAGGACTCCTCGCTGTCGACCATCGAGTCGACAACGGCCAGAAAGACATGTGACCTCCACCAATCTACACTGGGCCCGCGTGGTGGAATATGGCCCACTCCCTCTCATAGAGAGGAGGCCTGTGTCCCAGCAGGTGGAACGTTAAAGGCTGATTATGGTCCGGAGCCGGTGTGGCTCCGCCAGCATGTACATGGAGCCTTAAAATAGGTACATAGTAGTTTCACCTGTGCTATAAAATTATACAATACTACATTTAAGTGGGCAGAATGTGGCTGACGTCACGTAAACCATAATGTATCTCTGTTCCTGTCTCCGATGTTTTGCGCCTTCCTCCTCCCGGAAATATAAGTACCTACGTGCTTAGAGAACTCAAATTAGGGGGAAAATTCAGTCTCGTGATACATTATATTATGAAATAACGTATTCATAACATAACATTTGCGATGAAAATTCAACAGAATTTCGAATTCAATTGCTCCGTGATGTATACTCCAACATAATTATGTTGCAAGTAAAATATTCATGTTGTATAAACCACGTCAGAATTCATCATACAAAATTACATTCAGCTTGAATAACCTTAACTTTTTGCATAATAAATAAAACCTTTATTCAGTATAGAACAAAAACGCGGTGCAATATATAAAAAAAAATATATGCCCTGGACTTGACACTAGGATTCCCTGTGTCGTGAGGTCCAGTCTCTTACCAAGTAAAGCAAACATTTATATTTATTTTGGTGAAGTTTAAAAAACAAAGAAATAACAATAAATAAATCATGATGAGAAACATAAGTAAAACTAATAAGAAGAAAACTAACTGAAATTATTAAGTTGCATTTTATACAGGTCTATCTATACATTATGCAATACTAGCGATCAGACAAAGAGAACCTGCAAAGGTTTACCGTACAATATTTAAAAAAAAAATCACCGGACCAGGGGGCCTACTCGCTGAGCACGAACGCCGTCGTTTCGGTCGAAGTAACGGGCGTTCCCAACTCCGTATCACTTACGGACTGAAGATTAGTTTGGAGCCCGAACTAAGAATGAATGACAACACGATTTGACAATTCCCGATATGTTTTTGCCCGTCCAAAAAAGTTAGTTAATTGGCTGTAGGATTGACTAAGAAGTTTCGCTACTTTCGGACGGGCCCGTATCTTCGTTAACGGAGTTAGAGAGTAGGGCCTTGCATCTGGCTAGCTTTTTCCAAACTACATGTTTTTTTTTTTTTTGGGTGGGTAATCATCAAATAACTTCTCCCGCTCTGGGTGGAGCGGGAGGGCGTGTCAGACTTTTACTGACTAAAACCCACCCGTGTTCCCTCAGTTGCCTGTGTGCCAGGGGCCGCGGTAGCTCTTTCGAACAACCCGTACCCCTGGCAGGCATCGGCCCTTGCGGACCCCCCATTTGGTGCTGACATCTCTTTGAGGCGCGCGTGGAACACAACGCGCCGTCGACCCGGGCTTGGTCCTTACCGGACAGTGAGCTACCCATTACTCGCCGTCCGCAAGCCCGCGCCTACGGTGGCCGGGAATCAGCCTGGGATTCCCGACGCCCAGGGTGTCTCCCGCGGCGACTACGGCCTTGAGGGCGCATATACTGCCTCTCCCTCACGAGCGCCGCCTCCCTCTTCGCGAGCATTACTGCTTCGCAGAAGGAGGTGACGGCTAACCATTCACTCTCGCTCCGTACCATGGCCTGCACCAGGGCCGGACGCGAGACATCGCCGCCGCCGATCGCCTCCACGAGGACACGGCAGTGCTCCGCCCAAGCCGGACAGACCACCCGCGGCTAACTACATATGTTGGGGTAGGCTTTGAGTCTAACCGGATGCAGCTAAATTCTTTTACCTACTACATGGAAAACTGCCTCTATCTGACCTCCACAATCGATACCCCTTGGCAAGACTGGTTGGGGGCTTCTGACTAGCCATAACGATTGCCAAAGACCTACAAACTACAGCTAGGACCAACGGCTTAATAGACTTTCCGAAGCACCGGCGGGTCTCGATACAATATGTGTTCAAACCAAAATCGACAAAATTTTGTAGAAAACCCAAAAAAGTAAAACAGTAAATATTGCTGACGTAATTACCGTCCAGACCCCCCCATCCCTCATGTCATCAAAAATAAGCAAATCAAAGACCCCCCGCCCCCTGTAGTGCTTACGTAATACTTGAACGGCGACTTAGGGAGTCGGGGTTGTTTCTACTGGGGCACCACAGTTCTCGTACACTCACTAGTGCAAGCACTATACGTACTGTTTACTCACAAAATATCAAAGCAAGGTCAAACTAACTATACATAACCACTATTTTTATATTTCCACATTAACATAGAAATACAATAAAGCCAGGATATGCTTTAAGTATAGTTATCGTTCTCCCAAAACAAATAAAGTAAGCATTATAAAAAAACAAAAAAAAAAAACCCAAATCCATCAAAAAATCAAGTCAAAATCAAGTCTAGTCAAATCCTTGTTTCCAATTGATGTTGTTTCAACTAAAATGGATGACAACTTCATCGGATAACAAGGGCAGTGGTGGTCCAGTGGTTTCGGCCCTGACTAACGAGTTGTAGGTCGAGAATTTGAACACAGGTAGGCTCTTTGTGTATTTAATTTCATACCTAAAGCTCTCAAAACGGTGAAAGAGTACATTGTGAGGAAACCGGCATGTACTGTCTAGAACCAAACAAATTGAAGAAATGTGATATTCACTAACTCGTACTGGGCCCGCGTGGTGGATTATGGCCAATTCCCTCGCAGATAGGATGCCTGTTTCCCAGCAGTGGGAACATTAGAGGGTGATTATGATGGATATCAACTTTAAGGCCCATAGTATCCTCCTCTCCCGTCTGAATGCTAAAGCACGACTGCCGCCCGCGCCCGCGCAGGCCACCTCTGAGCCTTTATCTCATCATCATCATTTCAGCCGAAAGACGTCCACTGCTGGACATAGGCCTCCCCCAAGCTCCGCCACTTCGACTGGTTATGTGCTTCCCGCATCCAGCGGACTCCTGCGGCCCTCACAAGGTCATCGGTCCACCTTGTGGGAGGCCTTCCAACTTTACGTCTTCCGGTGCGCGGTCGCCACTCCAGAACTTTTCGACCCCATCGGCCATCTGTTCTGCGTGCAATGTGCCCTGCCCACTGCCACTTAAGTTTGGCAATTCTTCGGGCTATGTCGGTTACCTTGGTTCTCCTGCGGATCTCCTCATTCCTGATTCGATCACGCGGGGAAACTCTAAGCATAGCCCTCTCCATTGCCCTTTGGGTGACTTTAAACCTTCTTATGAGGCCCATTGCTCAAAATGGGGATATTCCTTGGCAAATGTTAATTAATTTATAATTGTGCTCTAGCAATTCTGTGGTACCTCTAACTATCTATTTTTCAGTGTATTTTTTTTCCAAATAACGAAGCCGTTTAGTAGGAGTATGGAATAGAAGCCAAAATATTGCGTGTTGGAAAATAATTTTTTACAGCAAAAGTATTAACCATACAAAAAAAGTACCCTCGGCAAAATGATCTATATGAATCTATAGCAAAATCATATATTTTTCAAATCTTCAAGACAAGCCGTTAATGAGCAGTACGGTTCATAAAGTGACCGTGTTACGCTACCAAACGGGACTTAGGCCCTTAAGTGAGGGTACATTAAGTTGATTTCTGAAAAATTCCGAAACGTGTTTGAAGTTGTAGTTCAAACTGTTTTCATATAAAAAAAAATTTGGAAGTCGGTGACTTTGGATATGTATTTTTTGTCATCGCTTTCCGAAGTTAAAGTAATTTTTCACTTTGTAGTTTTTTTGGTAGTCGGTTGTTTTTTTATTTTTCACTTTTTAGTTAACTATAACCTACCCCACACAATTCGAAATTTCATCATCCTTGGGGTCAAAACAATGCATATTTATGCGATAGCAGCAATCGCGGTTTGTTTGCTGTCATTTTTTGAAAAGTTTCGTTGTCTGTCTACGAAACCCATCATCAGATCTATATGAAATTTTAATGGGACCATTTCGGAATGAACCCCTTTCGAACAAAAAACAGAATTTCGGAAATCTGTCTATATGTATATAACGGAGTTATGCCTGAACATATATAAAAAAATAATATAAACACGTCGCATTGATAACCTCCTTCTTTTTGAAGTCGGTTAAAAAACACATATTTGTTGACACGTTTGGAAACTAAATCGTGAACGCAGCGTAGACATAATATCTACTCAAGTTTTGTTTGTCCCGCCATATTTTATTAGGTACAAGTGGTATGCCTTTGCCAAGGGTTATTTAGTAGCATGCCAAGGATACACTTACGTTGAATGTTCCCGAAATCGACGACAGTTTACGAAAATTGTCTGGAATGTGTATCACGACCTTGGCAAGATCCTTGAGATTGAGAGAGTTATTATAACACAAGCAAAAATCCCCTATTTAGTCCCTTTAGGGGATGAATTTTCATGAATCCTTTCTTAGTGTTCGCCTTCGTTATATAAAAAAAAAAAACTTAAAATAAATAAGGAAATTTCGTGCAAAATAATGTTCTACGTAAGTGAGATATCGAAAAAATAAATACAAATCAAAAAACCCGACTGCTTGAAAAGTGAACTTTAATTAAAAAAGATGGAAACAAGAAACTTGTCTATTAGACTGAATACTATAAGCAATCTCATGCAGTCGGAGGCATCTTCTTAAATTCAACAATAAAGACCTTTATTGCCTACCTTTATTTCTAGAGAATGAGCAGCAGCGTTCCCTATACATTTAAAAAACCATACTGCGATTGCCAACCCGCCTGCCAAGCGTGGCGATTATGGCAAACCCGCTTGGTGGAGGCCTATGTCCTATGTCGGCTGTAATGATGACGTAGATCCTGAGAACTTAGATCTGAAAATAATTTGATTAATAAGTGGTCGTAGCTCATAGATAGAGCTAGATGCGTGCCTCTCGCATGATGAATAATTGCTCCTAATGCATGAACAGAATGCGCCAAATTGTGCATAATTGAAATGGAAAACGCACATGAATGTGTGCATTTTCGATAAACGCAGATTGATCATCATCCAATCGTGGTCGAAACGTATTATGGCTAGCAATATACTCGTAGAGTAACTATTCAGTAATCTGTGCTCGTAGTTTCAGCTTTGAAGTAGGTATTTCACGCTTGAATTTATGCTAAATCTAAACAGAAATTTAAATAAAAACATCTGAGGGCCTAGTGTGAGTTTCATTTAACCTTCTCGATCAAACGCATCGAGTGCGTTCGACGCTTCGATTGGCCCTGGATTGGTGAAGGACCTATCGGAGCGCCGAACGCGCTCGTTGCGTTCGATCGAGATGATTAAAAGGAACACATACTAGGGCCACTGGTCAATTAGCATTTCCTAGTGTTTGAGCTGAGAAGACGAAGTAGCGCAATCAATTCCTCCATAACACGTCATTGTCTGGAGCTTATTCCGTATGCACGAACTCCGTAGCTTCGGCCAAAGCTAAGGGCGTTTACTACTCCGTATTACTAACGAACATAAGATTAGTCCGGAGCACGACCTATATATGAATGACAACACGATTAGCCAGTTTTCCATAATCCCAATGTGTTTTTTCGCGTCCGAAAAAGTTAATTAGTCGGGAGTTGGGTTCACTTCTAACAATCGAACTATTTTTGCACGGGCCCGTATCTTCGTTGGCAGAATCAGGGTAGCTTAGACACACAGGGAGCCTCCCTGTTTAGTTTGATGGATTTTACTTTAGAGAACCTTTCCAGATTCTTATTATAATACAATAGACCCCAGACATTGATGTGATACCGACTAAGTATCTTAGTTTATCTTATGGAACATCACAAAGACATTTTATCTGATTCATTACACTGGCATCATCATCGTAATCATAATAATTTCGGCCGAAAGACGTCCACTGCTCGACAATCAACTCAGCCTATCGCAGTCCACAGCTGGACATAGGCCTCAGCCAGGCTGCGCCACAACACTCTATCCTCCGCTTTCCGCATCCAGTCTGTCCGAGCCACTTTTTTAAGGTCGTCGGTCTATCTAGCTGGGGGGCGTCCCACACTAGAATAGAATAGAAAACATTTATTCGACATAGACACAACACAACAGCAACATACACATTTAAAAAAAAAAGAGAACAAAAACATAACAATAAAATTGCAGTAAAATTGTGCTGAGCGTGCCCAAGCCGATAGGGTTACTATCTCAGCATTTGCTGGGCGTCAGAGACCCAGCGCTGGTATTCAGTTTGCACCCCGCAGTGACACACAAAAAATATACAGGTAAATAAAATATATACATACTTGATTATTAGTAATAAAAATGTTTAAGAATACGTAAATAAATAATTATTTCTTGCCGGCTGGTCGACACTTCACGGTGACCAGAGGGCTGGGACATTCTTTGGCCAAAGAATTAGCATTGCCATTCAACGTGGCAATGCTGCCAGTCTTCTGGGCACGTTTCCTGATGACAGCGATGCGGACGAATACTTCGACGCCTAAGTGTCCTTTTGTTTAAAAAAATGTATGTTTTAATAAATAATGTAAAAGATTTTTTTGTGTGCTACTCAATTCAGATAAAAAAATAATAATACGTCGCTTGACGCGGGGACGCATCATCGAGCAGCCGCATAAAGCCAGTGATGGAAATGTGCTCCACCGTCTATCGGTCCTTCGACAAACATGGCCAGCCCACTGGCACTGCAGCTTGCGAACTCTGCAAGCTAAGCACTGCTGGACATTACACTGTATATTCTTCGAAAATAAGAAAACATTTAGGAGTTTCCCTTGGAGAAATTAAGCTTTAGTAGGTACAAATTGGGAACAAGATAACCCGGGAGGGCCATCTCTTCCCTGTAGAGATTATGAATTAAGGTGCAGTTCCACTGCAGCGTAGGATATTAACGGAGCGGTTACGCACGTTAAGCTTTGATTTAATTTTAATAATTATCAATTCTGTGACCTTTATAATAATTTGTACCTACTCATTAGTTTATTTTAATTGCATTGACATTTTAAGAATAAAATAATAAAAATAAAAATGAAAATAATTTCACAATACTGCAACAGAATAGAAATTCTGTTGCAGTATTGTGAAATTATTTTCATTTTATATAATACCTTTAAACGAGCAATTATTGTTTAAATATGTATATAATCTGAATCTTGGAAACGGCTCCAACGATTTTCATGAAATTTTCATCCCGATATTCTAATATGGATTTGCCTGAATTAAGTGGATTTTAGTTATTTTTGAATTCCTAGGAAAATGGTTCCGTAAAATTGTAACGGCCATCATATAAGCAATAATAAACATATAAGCAACAATACTAAGGAATATACAGATTGTATATTCCTAAAGCCTTACAAAATTTTGCTAATTATTTTTTTATTGAGTTTGTTATTTTCAGGAGTTCTAATGAAAGAAAAAGTAATAAAGTTGCGCGTAACATATATTCATAGTTAAGACAGGACAACGTCTGTCGGGTCAGCAAGTTTTTATATAAAAATACAAGTATGGTAACGTTGCGTTGCTTAGCCGTTAGCAGCAGTGAAACTGTGCCTTTATTGTTTTAAAAGTTTCGTTTGAAGTTACCAAGTGAATTTGAGCATTTAATCGTGAATGGTGGGAGGGGATAGAAGTTTCTCGTGACTTTACTAAGCTGATTTGACTTTTAGTGTCCAAACTGGGGTGGGCAGACAAACTTCTACAGGAGCTGTCGACTTTGAGATACTAAGGAGAGTTATTTGTCGGTTTAAATGACTGCTAGAGTACCCTGGACACTTTGGTATTTATAAGTACTTACATAATTTGTTGATAGTTCATAAATAAAAAGAAAAACTATCAAATGTGATGCTAAAGTGTTTCTGGTTATCTAGAATTTCTTAATTGTATTTAATATTAATGTCTACAGAAATATATACCAACTTATTATTGTCCTGCTACATGCCAAAGGCCTCTTCTCATACAGAGAAGGCATGAGCATTGATCACCACGCCTGCTTAAGGCGGGCTGGCGTTTTGAGACTTATATGAGTAACAATAAGTTTAGGTTTCCTGACAATGTTTTCCTTCGTTGGTTATAGGATTAAAAAATCAGGTCATATCTTAAAATTTATCGATGAATGATTTTCGATGAACTGGATTATCTGAGTCTTTGATTTCAAGACCCTTTCTTCTTGGTCGGTGCTCTCTACACGGAGCAGTCGCGGTCCTTAGGCCTTTATGTTGCAGTACCATTTCGGACAGCCGTCATTTGAAACCTTTACCAGACCGTAATTCAAAAACTTTCTTACCAAACAGTTTTGATTTATCTTCACATTACAAGATGGTCTGTCAGACGGCTCAGACCCTCAAAGTTCTAACAATGACGGTCTGATATTAACGTTGTTGCAATAACACGGTTATGTTTGCCCCTTTCGATCAGACGCCATTTGTTATTGTAACTTTGACCTGCTGAGGGTTTATTGATGTTTGTGTTTCGAACTTTAGCTGTTGATTTACTGTTATATTGGTAGAGATACTGAAGGGTGTTTAAAGATCCATATGTTATACCTACGTACCTACGCACAACGACATCAAATCAATCTGCCTAGCCTTTTCATAACCATGATGCGGTCGGTTTGTAGTCTAACCGGACGCAGCTGAATATTACATGATGACCAGTATATTACATAGAGCGACTGCCTATCTGACCTCCACAACCCCGTTACCGCGTAACACGATACCCCTAAGTAAGATTAGTTGTCAGACTTTCGGGCTTCTGGCGACCAGTAACGACTGTCAAAGATCCACGAATGACAGCCGGAACCAATGGCGTAACTTGCTTTCCGAGGCACGGAGGAGTCTCGGTCGGTTATCCGGGTGACCATCTTTACGTAGCGTAGCTTAACCCGATACCACCGCGTTAGACCGCGAGAAATTACGGCACAGCGGACAGAGCTCCGGCGGGATCTCATGGTGACATGGAGAGTGCGATTGTACCAACACAGTGCTGAGCACGCCACGATTGCGGCGGTAAGTCCCCTCTTTGAGGAGTGGATTGAGAGGCGCTACGGCGTCTTCGCCTTCCGCCTGACGCAGGTCCTCACCGGATACGGTTGTTTCGAGAAGTTCCTGTTTCAGATAAAGCGGGAGGAAACGCCCGGGTGTTTCCACTGCGTAGATCGCCCTGAGGACACGGTGGAGCATACGGTGGAGGTCTGCCCAGCTTGGGTGGAGCACCGATGTCTCCTTGTGGCCGGCCCTGGTCCAGCCCATGGGCCGGCCAGGGCCGTACCATGGTACGGAGCGAGAGGGCATGGGTAGCCGTCACCTCCTTCTGCGAAGCAGTAATGCTCGCGAAGAGCATTGAGCGAAAGGCAGTATATGCGCCCTCACGGCCCTAGCCTCTGCAGGAGACGCCCTGGGCGTCGGGAATCCCAGGCTGATTCCCGGCCACCGTAGGCACGGGCTTGCGGACGGTGAGTAATGGGTAGGTCGCTGTCCGGTAAGGACCAATCCCCGGTTGACGGCGCTTTGTGTTCCACGCGCGCCTCAAAGAGATGTCAGCATCAACTGGTGGGGTCCGCAAGGGCCGATGCCTGCCAAGGGTGCGGGCTGTTCGAGAAGATACCGCGGCCCCTGGCACATAGGCAACTGAGGGAACATGGGTGGGTTTTAGTCAGTAAAAGTCTGACACGCCCTCCTGCCCAGAGCGGGAGAAGTTATTTGATGATTTCCAACCCTCAAAAAAAAAACCGTTGGATCGACCCGTGCGGCTGTTATTACTAAGCCACGAGCCCCACGAGTGCGCACGACGACATATCAAGCTATATATTTCAAGTATAAGCTGACTACTTATTGGACGAAAAGCCTTTACATTGCGAGGTCAGCTAAAACTGGAAATGTATAGCTTGATTTGCTTGATATATCACCGTGAGCACTAGAAATATCTATAGGTAAGTAGGGCTTGCTCTCGACCTCGATCACGCCTGATGGAAAGCGATGGTTGAGGTGTATGATGGAAGGAGGGTGCCCAGAAGATGTCTGTTCACTCTTGCTTTGAAAGCAGACAGGTTAAATGTGGACAGGAACACAGACGCTCGCAGAGAGTTCCACACTTTGGCTGTGCGCATAATTATTAAATTATTTTATTTGTGCCGACATGAGAGAAGTATTTTATTGATTTGATATCTGTAGTGCCGATCTGATAACCTCATTATCCTGAGCAGAAAATAATTTTAATTAAACAAAGGTAAAGTATATTGGTGATGTCATTATCCGATTACTTGTAGCGTAGATCAAGATAAACATCGTGTCTACACAAGCACCTCATTAAAACATTTTTCATGTAAGAACAAGTAGGAATTATATATAAGATTATTACGAAACTCATAACTCTGTTAAATTGAATCAGATAATTCTTACATCACTGTATTGATCGTTATCAATATAAAAAAATCCGAAAGTGTTTTCAATTTGAAATGTCAAAGTCAAAATTAAATCCAAAAACGTAAACAAAGTTGACGTTTATTGAAAATATTAAGATTCAGTTGGATGGAGGGCAGCAGAATTTTTGACAAAGTGACCTACTTGCACGAAATAATCAATACTTAGTTGGAATAAGTTATTTGAGAAACTGCGTATTTTGTATTTTATCACGTCACGACTGTCTATAATCTGTCGTCCACTTGTAGAAATCTTTTGTTCACTGTCACGTACGAAGTGGGCTGAAGAAAGGCTTTTGCCCGTCATCCACGACGCTTCTCAAATGTAACAGCTACGTACACTACATTGGTGATTTCAGTTCATAATTTATTTAGAATAGAATAGAAAACATTTATTCGACACAGACACAACACAACAGCAACAAACATAAAAAAGAAAGAGAACAATAAACATAACAATAAAATTGCAGTAAAAGTTGTGCTGAGCGTGCCCATACCGAAAGGGTTACCATCTCAGCATTTGCTGGGCGTTAGAGACCCAGCGCTGGTTTTCAGTTGGCACCCCGCAGTGACACACGGATGCAGGCAAATAAAATAGATTAAACTTCTCGCACACAAAAAGGTACAAAGGCGGACTTAATGCCTTAGGCATTCTCTACCAGTCAACCAAGGGTGGTGCAGAGATTAGATGGCAGGTGCTCAGGTTGAGAGGAACAATGATTGAAAAAAAACTATACAATTTGAATCTTAATGAATAATAAATAAGACTGGTACATAAATAGGATATAAACTTATAATACACATACATATCTACTATAATTTTATTTTATTTTATTTTATTTATAATGGGATAAAAAACAGCTACAATATACATCTTAATATTAAAAGTGTTATAATAATAAGTGTTTGACAATATTGCAGCCCACTGCATTATCCACATATTAACATGCAATATTCAAAAAGATAGGTGTCACTAGGTGGCGCTATACATTATTAAATAATTCATTCAATAATTCATGTAAACCTCAATGGTCTATTACAATTATTGAAACATTACCTACACTAAATACATAATTAGAAATTCATTCCTACTCATGCACATAAGTGGCTCAGAGAATAATAAAGAAATATAATCAATCACGTACAACAAATCTTAAATTGAAATAATAATAATATATTCATAGCAATAGTATAACAACTTTATGAACGTACAAAGTATTGGAAAATTATATCATTCATTAACAACATACATCAATCATTGACAAAAGACTAGATACATTCCTCTTGAATCCAGGTTTTGACTGCAGAAATATATCTACATCGACAAAATTGTCATTGTAGGCTTTTACCATACGACGAATAGGACATCGCGTACCAGAATTAGTTCGGCAGGTATTGACAGCGAACAAGGTTCCTGCGCGGACGCTGCGTTTATTGACAGTGCGGGGAACCGTGTAACAAAGTTTAGTCGTAAGATCAATGGAATCGAAATCACTGTGCACGATGCCATGCAACACAGTTGCCTCTAATAATTTGCGTCTGGAATTTAGAGTTAACAGTTTGTACTTATGTAGTGATTCTGTGTATGGCATATAAGTTCTGTGGCACCTGTAGTTCAGTGCACGAAGAAATTTGCGCTGGACTTTCTCGATCTCCTCAATGTATTTTTTATAGAACGGATTCCAGATTGGCACAGCATATTCTAGTTGTGATCTTATAAGAGTTTTGTACAAGTAGAGATAAGTAGCGGGCCGTTTGAACTCTGCAGCTGACCTCATAACAAACCCGTACATCTTATACGAATTATTAACGATTTTTTCTACGTGTTCATTGAGAGACAGTTTGGTATCCAACAACACACCTAGATCCCTCACTGTGGAGACAGTATTCAGCTTTTCACTATCAATGCTATAGTTACTTTTAATAAGTGTCTTGTTTTTTGTGAAGCTAATTAGATGGCATTTAGGAATGCTAAGGCTCAGTTTGTTGTCAACGCAATACGCAGCCAGTCTATCTAGGTCTTCCTGAAACAATTGACAGTCATGCTGAGATTGTATTGTTTTATAAACTTTAAGGTCATCAGCGTATAAAAGGAATCTAGTATTTTTAAAACATTGCTTGATATCGTTTATATATAAAACAAACAACAAGGGCCCTAGGATAGATCCTTGAGGTACACCAGAGGTCACAGCCACTGTCCGAGACTGATAGCCGTTCACGACAATCTTTTGTGATCTGTTTCTGACGTAAGAAGCAAACCACCGGAGCAGGTTTCCACGTATGCCATTGAAGGCTATTTTATTTAACAGGATTTCATGATCGACCTTGTCGAAAGCCTTTTTAAAATCTGTATAGATAGCGTCCACTTGCAAGCGTCTATCAGAGCTCTCAAAGAGAAAGTTGGTAAATATTAAAAGATTAGAAATAGTTGATCGCTTCTGGATAAAGCCATGTTGTTCTGGGATAATAGCGCTGTGCAAGATAGGATAAAGCTCATTGTGAACTAATCTTTCAAAAAGTTTCGACAAGGTCGATAGAATTGAGATGGGACGATACTGCTGAATATCTTGCTTTGATCCACTCTTGTGGATAGGCGTGACATTGGCCTGTTTCCAGATCTCTGGGAAAACTCCTTCACATAGGCATTTATTATATATTATGTGAAGTGGCCTACAGATAGTGCTGGCAGTGTGCTTAAAAAAGATGGCTGGGTAGCCGTCAGGGCCTGCTCCTTTAGACGCGTCAAGTAGCTTTAACTCCTTCAGAACTTTATGTTGGTCTATGTGGATCGCGCTGACAACATCGACGTCAGCATTACAGTGTGTTGGTGGAGTCCATGTAGATAACGACGGAGACGCGGGTTCAAAAACTGACGTAAAGAAATCTGCGAACATGTTGCAAATTGTATCAGGGGCACTTGACTTAAGGTCACGGTACTGCATCGAGGATGGTATAGTAGACTTGTTTTTCCGATTCGAAATGTATTTCCAGAAATGATTTATATTGGAGGAGATATTATCCTCAATGTTTCGAATATAGGATGAATAGCAAGTCCTACACGATTCTTTAAACGTCGCTCGACTATCGGAGAAATCATTGTAGTCTTTGATATTTTTGTATTTCTTCCACCTAACCCACAAACGCTTTTTCGTTTTAAATTGTTTAATAAGTTGAGGAGAAAACCAGACGGGAAAGTCAAGTGCTCGGGATTTTGCAAGTGGAATATTTGGTTTAACTACGTCATCTAAAATATTGTAGAACGTTTTAACCGCTTTTTCTGGGGACAGATGGTCTAAAATGGCTGACCATTCAATTTCATCAAGTCTCTTATTTATAATGTCGTAGTTGGCCTTTCGGAAGTTATATTTTTGGATTGTGTTCCTCTTTAAAGATTGTACAATCAATTTTATAGGAGCCAGAGCAACAAAGGGGGGGTGGTGTGGATCCACTGGCAATAATGGGGTAGAGGGTGATTCAACTGGACTATCAACGTTGGAGATAAAAAGATCTAGTATCTTCCCATTTATATTAGATATATGGTTGTATTGGTGGGCATTTAGGGTTGATAATAATTGTAGTAAGTTTGTGCACCTAGAGGAAAATCCAGATGAGGTAAGTGCAGCAGTGGCAGTGACGCCGTTCGATTGAACAGTGTTCCAAGTGATCTCGGGTAAGTTATAATCTCCCACTATAAATCGATTTTCGATATTGGGATCAATTAACATATCTTGCAGCATTTCAAAGTGGGTCGCATATGCTTCATGGGTGGCCCAAGGTGGTACGTATGCAGCACTAACCACGTGCACTTTGGAGCGATCACTTTTACTAGGTAGTTGTACCATAACGTGTTCAATAAATGTCGAGGGATACTGCTGTGAACTCATGTTATTAAACAATGATGAGCGAAACTCATGCAGTACTGCGATAAGAACGCCACCACCGTCCCGCCTCTGCGTAGCATTGCGATCACGGTCACATCTATAGATTGTGTACCTTGAATCTATGAATTCACTTTCAGCAATATCGGCCACAAGCCAGGTCTCCGTCAGAATGATAACATCGTAGGAAAAAGCCAGAACACTAAGTAACAATTCCTGTAGTTTGGTTCGAATACCCCTGCAGTTTTGATAATAAATAGTGATGTTATCGCTACCCATTATCCAAGTATACTAATATGTATTTATATATGGCAGAAAGTATTGTGCACGGAATTATACGATGCAAATTCGAATAGCCGTCAGCAAAGACGTGGCTTGCAGGGGGATCGAGATTGTCCTTCGCAATAAGTATGTGTGGAGGTATATCGGGTATTAATACTTTGTCAAATCGTGATAGTTCAATTAATATTATAATTTTTAAAGTGCAGTCAAATGCCAGGTTCCCAAAGAAATGCAAAGCGTAATAAAAATTGAACATTAGACAGAGTAGAGCAACATTAACCGTGTAATTAATAAACACAAAAATTGTTAATAAACAATCCAATAATACTAATTTGATATATTTGTTTATTGTAATATTAAATGATTCCATCGTAATATATGTAAATAAGTATTGGAATGATTTAAAAGTACGAATCATGTGTAAGTGATTGATATATTGTAAAATAATAATTGTAACTAAATAGCGAATTAATTCCAGTATAATAATTGTAAATATTGTAATATAAAAAGTGATTTTAGTTCTAGGTAAGTAATAAATCCATACAAATGTGTTTGTGACTGTGCATGGCAAATAAGAAACAAATAATAATATCATTAAAATCATAAAAAGATAATATATACTTACCTATTATATTATATATATATATATATATACATAGGTACATTCTCAAGGGAAAGAGGAGTTTTTAATGACTCTACGCTGTTCGTTATGAAAATACCTCTGCAATTTCCGCTTAAATGCATACCAACTGGTGGCCGTCCTGATATCGAAAGGAACCGCATTCCAAAGAATAATGGACTGAATATGAAAGGAAGAATGAACAAAGTCAGAAGTACCTATAAGAAGGTCAGAGTAGACGAAGATTGTTGGAAGAACGCAGATTCTTAGTGTGAAAAGAACATAGATATTGGAAATGAGACACAAGATAAGATGGAGGTGTAGGAGAGTTGAGAAAGGAGAAAAACGTAGTCAAAGCGTAGTTCTGAGTAGCTTCGTGATCGATGGGCCTTAGACGACAATTAAACAGTAATGGTACAGTTATAAAGGCATTATTATTAATTACTGATGTGATGCTGTGTGTGGGCAGGGCGAATTGCTCGCAGAACAGATGGCAAAGATTCTGGAGTTTCAACGGCGTACTGGAGGACGTAGCTTAGGAAGGCGGCCCATAAGGTTGACCGATGAGCTTGTGAAGGCCGCAGGAATCCCCTGGATTCGCGAAGCATAGAACTGGTCGAAATGGTGATGCTTAGGGGAGGACTTTCGAATTAAATGATGATGATGACGATGTTGAGTGTATAGCTTAACGATGTCCACTTGGCTAGTGTTAATAGGTTTAACAGTGTTACAATTTTAGACAGACCTATTTAATAAATGGCGAAATATCCTGGAAAATCTAGAATGCATACTTGTTTCTGGGTAAAATAAATTTCAATCAATCAATTTCTATTTATTGTTCGTTGCCCTTATGAATGAAAACAATTGTAATATTAAAAGAGGCTTTTAAAATACAGTAGGTAAGTATAGAAATATGGTAGAAGTCAATAGAAATCTAAATAAAAACTACTGTCAAAGATCTACAAATGACAACCGGGACCAAAGATTTAACTTGCTATCCGAAACATAGAGGGGTCTCGATATGTAATGTACATATGGTCCCCATCCAAAAACCAACAACGGCAAGCATAGCTTGACCATCGATCGACCCGTGCGACTGTTATTGCCAAGAGAACCTCTAACTCGTCAGGCAGTAGTCCATTATTTCTGGTGGGCTAGTCACCGGCAACCATTTGGGAAAAAATCTAAATACTTATTATGATTTTTTCACTAACTTTTGACAGCGACTTCGGCCACGTGGAGCTCAAAAATTATCCCCCGGGAACGTACTACCGAAATAGAAAGTATCCTATATATTAATTCAGGTTATAAACTATCTGTGTGCCAAATTTCATCCAAATCCGTTCAGCCGTTTTTGCGTGATTTAGTGACAAACATTCGAACATCTAAGCATAAAAAATTTCACATTTAAAATATTTTATAGAATGTTTGTTCAGATTTTTTCCATTTATTTAGGTAACTACCATGGCAATATTTATTTCGTAAAAAATCTATCGAACCTCGCGACGTTGCTGACTTAAAATAATAAATAATAGTTTAAAAAACTAAAAAACACGCTTTAAAAACCAAACTAAAAAAGGAGAAAATAATTTAATTCAGTTAAAAAGCGTGGGGTGCTTTTTGAGGTATTTTTATAATCAATGAATGTCAAGCACCCCACGCTTTTTAATTGAATTAAATTATTTTCTCCTTTTTTAGTTTGGTTTTTAAAGCGTGTTTTTTAGTTTTTTAAACTATTATTTATTTTCTATTTTTTAGTTCTGCTAACTACAAAAACGTGTTTTTTTTTTCTCAATTTTTTTTATATTATTGAATTGTCACCGGTCCTCGACAAGTTTACAAAGTTTCAATGAAATCTGACCGTTTAAAGTGGGTCAAAATCGCGCTCAAAGGAGTCGGTTACATACAAACAAACAAACCAACAAACATACAAGTGAAGCTAATATAAAGCGTGTAATAAAAAGGTACACGTCTATGTGATAGCGGAGTCTTGCACTTTTTTAAGCTTCCGATGTTTTTTAACCTCCATGCAAGGCAACACGGCGCGATTCAAAGAATTATTATAACAACGAGTTTCTTTTCATAATTTTCATAAAAATAGATAGCATTTACTTATGTTAAGTGGGTTTCTTTTAAAATATGTTCTTTGATGAAAAACGGTAAACTATATTTTACTTATCAATTTGGTTAGTTAGATAAATACTCGTATAAACATTTAAATTATATCATCACTATATTCCAATTAATTTATGTACCTCGTACAAATCAATCCCCAATATCAAAGACATTTAAATATACATATAAACGTTGTTTGATTTTAGATAAAATCCCTTTGCCCAATACACACAAAATGGCGCCTGTAATTTGCTAGAACTGCATAATTTTCTGACAGGTGTAAGCTTAAAACATTAAACACTAAAAGTTAACTTTACAGCTAATTTTAGTAAATAAATTCCATTAACCTGTACGAATCCTAATTGATACTAAAAATGGGAAAGTAAGTTTGTTTGTTTTTTACGCTTTCACACTAAAACGGCAGAATGGATTTGGATGAAATTTGGGCAGACATAAGGGTAAGATAAAGGGTAAGGACATATGCTACTTTTTATCCTGGATCGCAGTTGAAGGCGTGGGCAACAGCTAGTACATATTGTAAAGAGACAAACAAATCTTTTCATTTTGTTTTTTTTACGCTTTTACCATAAGACGATTAAGCGGATTTAGGTCAAATTTGGCACATGGGAAAACCATGACCTAGATTAAGACATGGAATACTTTTTATCCCGATATTCCCACGAAATCGAGACTTTTGCGAGTGAAACCGCGGGGCACAGCTAGTGCTGAAATAAATTAAGCTGTCGATGGCAGATATTTTACTGTAGCAGCAGTAGCTAGCACTGTTTATTATAAGTTATTGAAATTGCAGTCTAGACACGTAAATAACATTATATTGCTAGCTGCAGGGCATACCGTTTCCATTACACAGTTACAATAGAAATATCAAAGAAGTAAATAATGGAAAATATTAATTAAGGGCTGATTTTTAAATAGTCGAAGGTAACAATTTGGGAATACATATTGTGGTGTGACAGCTTTTGTATAGAAAATATGTATCAAACTGTCAGATTTATTCTTCCGATAAAAGTTATGTGACTATTGAAAAATCAGCCCTGAATTAAATGTTTATTTTTACAAGAAGATCTTTTAAGACACTATTACCCGTCAAAGTTTTGTTGGTCAAATTTTTAAAACTAGATGGCGCCGGCATTCTCTAGCTGACTGATCCCTGAGAAGAAATGCCGAAATAACGTCAGAGTCATATGGTGGGGTCTGCAAGGGCCGATGCCTGCCAGGGGCGCGGGTTGTTCGAAAGAGATACCGCGGCCTCTGGCACACAGGCAACTGAGGGAACACAGGTGGGTTTTAGTCAGTAAAAGTCTGACACGAGAGAGCGGGAGAAGTTATTTGATGATTTCCCACCCAAAAAAAAAACCTCAGAGTCATGGTCTCATTTAAAGTCAAAACATTACAATAATAGGTTTTTATGGTTTGAATTACCTAAGTAGCCGGTGATGATCGGTAATAAGCGGGTAACCAACCTATCCCTTTGATCTCTTTAATTTTAATACAAAATAATTAATTACCTTATAACCATGTCTGTAAAATCTAATGTGTGGTTATTCTAGTCAGAACCCATTAAACCAGTGTTAAGGTGCCACAGTAGACTAACATTTGCATTTAAACGACCTCCTTTGAGACAAGAGACGTGTCTTTGCTTACAGGTACGCTAATTAGTAATTAGTCGTTAAGGGGGATGCGCCCAGGCAGCTCCAAAATTTCTTACGTTTAACTTGCAGGTAATCCTGCAAGTTCCAAACAACCCGACAGTTATGTCGGGTTCTATTTTGATTCAAATATGATTTGCGACTGTAACAAATATGGCTTTAGCTAATTAAAATCATCAAACGACCCTATAAGTTCATATAATCGCATTGAATGACTTTTTTTAAATAAAATAGTCATCCTTTGTGACTATATGAACTTAGAGGGCTACAACCTGACACTGACCTGCAAATTGCAACAAAACGTAAGAACATTTTGCATTTTGCGGCCTACCCTGGCGCTTCCTCCTTAAGGACCCGCCGCGCTATAATTAGAGTAGCAAGCAAAGTTGAAGTTGAGAGTAAAGTACTTACGATGAACTGAAGTTTATGGGTGTTGGGTGTGGGAGTGAATGGTTTCGATGGGATTTTGAATGGATAGTTGCCGAAGACTGTACCTTTTTAAGTAGAGGAGGAAAATGCCGTGAGGAAAATCAAAATAAAAATATTTTATTTCACAAAAATCTCAATGGGAACTTATGAAACGTCAGAAGCTAGGTGCACGGTTCCAATTTGTTGCTTCCAATGGAGAAGAGCCGGCAAGAAACTCCACGATTACTCTTTTAAAAATAATTGGCTTTTACAATGTTTTCAAATTACAGTGATCATAGGTATGGGAGGACAGTGCAGGCCTGTCAATAAGTACCAGGTACTTAGAGGAATGAAAATACAGAATAGAAAATCGTCTACAAATCTAGTCTGTAAGGCCTACAACGTTCTCTCATTCACAATATGTAAAAGAATCTACCTATATAAAATGAACCTATTTGAACCAAGTGACATGATTTCCATGTTAATAACTAAATAATTGTCGATATTAAAATTGTTGTTTAATGTCAAATAATGACGAGAATATTTCAGACATTGTAAAAAATAAAAAGAATAAAAATTAACATTGTAATTTGGGAGCAGTTAATAGACTTTCACATAGTTATGATGTTAATGAGGTACCAGGGAAGCCACATGTGCAGAAGGAATTAATGCCAAACTTACCTGTCTTCAACGTAGTCTTTTATCTTATAACATGCTTTTTGATAAGGACACGTTTGATATGAGTTTTAAACTTTCTATCGCTAAGTTCTGTAACCGACTTTGGCAACTTGTTATAGAAGCGGATACTGTTTATTAGAAAGTTTTGTGTGTTAATGTGGATGGCTGTAAGAGCAGGGGAAGACTAAAGAAACGTAGGCTGAACTATGTGAAAGACGATGTGGCTAGAAAGGGTGTGACTACCGAGATGAAGACTGATAGAGAAGTCACCATCATCTGCCCAGTCCTTCACAACTATGTTGTAGTCGGCATCCAGTCTAACCAGATGCAGCTGAATTTTCACATGGAGCGACTGCCTATCTGACTTCCACAACCCAGTTACTGGGTAATACGATACCCCTTAGTAAGACTGGTTGTCAGACTTTCAGGCTTCTGACGACCCGTAACGACTGTCAAAGATCCAAGAATGACAGCCGGGATCAACGGCGTAACGTGCTTTCCGAGGCACGGAGGAGTCTTGGTATATAAAAATGGTCACCTGGATGGGTGATCATCTTTACGTAGCGTAGCTTAGCCCGATACCACCGCGTAAGACCGCGAGAAATTGCGGCACAGCGGACAGAGCTCCGGCGGGATCTCATGGTGCTCATGGCTCTTGTACCTATAGAAATGTACCTATTTGTTAGTGTTTACTTTGTTCCGTCTTCCGTTAGCTTATATTTTCTATCTAACTGAATTCCGGGTTGGGCAAAATGCTATATAGTTTTTCCTTCTTGAATTTCTGCGTAGCAGCAGGGAGTCTGGATCAATGTCCGGCTGATGGCAATAGGCTCGCCTACTTATTACATGGAACTTTAAAATAACTGGTGAAATGTGGCAGTACTATAAGTAGATCTCTGCCTAACCCTTCGGGGAAACAACGCGTGATGTTATCCTTACTAATATTATAAACGCGAAAGTTTGGATGGATGTTTGTTACTCTTTCACGCAAAAACGGCTGAACGGATTTGGATGAAATTTGGCACACAGATAGATTATAATCTAGATTAACACATAGGATACTTTTTATCTCGGTAGTACGTTCCCGCGGGATAATTTCCGACTTCCACGCGGGCGAAGCCGCGGGCGGAAGCTAGTGTTAAATAAATCAAATCAAATCATTTTTTATTTGTGTTACATAGGTAGTGAATACAGCTCTTAAATTAAAGTCATATGTCACTATGTTATGCCATGAGGCAAAACAAACTACTAGAACTTATCATTTGCACTGAAGTATATCGTATACTTGCTACGATATCCACTATATCTACAGTTAAGAGTCCAACTTAAATATTGTTTTAAAACTATTCTGCAAGCTACGAATGTACTTGACTTGGGTGGTATGTGCTATAAGCTGATAGCGTTTTTGTACATTTGCATTTTTTTCATTCGAATAAATTGCTTATTGTCTTCTGTTGAGAGAAAATAAGCAATTTATGCTATTTATTTATGCTACAGCATAAAGCATCTAAATATATAAAAAATATAGTCGCATTTCGTGTGTATCTGTATGACCGCATTGTTCTTCAACGGATTTTGATGCAGTTTTGCCATTAGGTATTTAGTTGTCATGTCGTAAAACCGTGCGAAGCGGGGGCGGGTCACTATAGGTCATTAGGAACGACAATTGCTTTGTGTGTTGTTCTATATAAATAGGAAACACATTTATAAGAGACTAGCTGACCAGACAGACATTGTCCTGTTTCCTAGAACTCGATTTAAGCGCCACCAAGGTCCAATTGTGAATCTAAACCATCCAGGGACCTACTCAAACACACACAAAATATTTCATCAAAATCGGTCCAGCCGTTTAGGAGGAGTTCAGTGACATACACATGAACAGAAGAATTATATATATAAAGAAGAGTATTTTAGGTCCTATATGTCTGTCCCCATCAATATCACGTCGGCAATCTAATTCTTTTTCTTAAGAATTTGTCATTAAAATCATTCGAGCCTTCTTACTGCATGTCTTATTACCTTTTCATAAGACGCAAAATTAATTGAAAACAGGTTTATTTTTGTTTTACTGATGTAGCTCCGTTGTCGCCATTTCCGTATAACTTATACACAAAAAGATAGCCAGCGTCGGCGTCGGTCTACTGGGAGCGCGCAGACCGTGCTAAAACAAACTTCGTAAACGTTTCTGTACTCCGGGGCTGACCCTGTTTACCCTCACCCCACTTTGAAGTACCCTCCGAACCAGTAAGATTTTAATTAGGATTTATTTTAACATCTTGATTGCGTCTGCATCCGGAAGTTAGATTGTTTTCTTGTAGATTAGTTTCTTCTTCTTCTTCACACGAGGTTTTTTCATTTTGATCAGGAAGTTGGAGGGAAACCACAGGGATAATGCGTAATACACTATCAGTAGGAATCGCGTTCAGTTTGACAGTTTCTCAATTTTCATGGTGTTGTGTAAGTAGACAATTTTTTCGAACCTAACCTACAATAACCTTGAAAATTATTCAGATTCGTTACAAAATTAGGGTGCAGTTTTAGAGTTATAGAAAGTAGGTATATGTAAGTCACATGAAGTAATATCTATCAGTATGCAGGTACGTAATTAACTTGTAAGTAGACATGGGTAGCTCGTGAGCGAGTGATAGAACAGAGATAGCTCTTTTCGATTGACGTCGCTCTCGCTCTCTAGCTCAGTTAGCTCACTACTTCAGCGAGACACCGATGACCGACCGTGGACCGACCGAATTCACCGGCCGAACGGCTCATTCGGCTCCCTTCGGAATACTTCAGATCACATAATTCGTTCTTCCAACAATAACTCTCCAGCACAAATACGTCATTGTAAACTTATCATGATATAAATCACTGTAAATTTATCTTTATGGTTATTGACTGTAAGTAGAAAATACTTTGGCACATTATAAAAAGGAAACGCAATGTTTAACAAAAAAAATATATAGCTAACAGTCGGCGTCTTGTCACTGAGATAATAGAAGAGCTAGTGAGTAACAAAGAGTCCAAACTTCCAAAGAGCTATTCACTGTTGAGCGAGCCAAGCCGTCTCCTTCGATGCGTGTGCGGTGTAAGTCAAATGAGCTAACAGTCGGCGTCTGAGTCACTGAGCTATTGAAGAGCTAGTGAGCCAACGGAGTCCTATAGCTTTTTAGGTGAAAGAGCTATAATCGCTCTTTTTCTTTTCAGTGAGCTATTTCGCCCATATCTACTTGTAAGGAATTTTGAGGTGCCAATTTCAATAAGTTTCGTGTGTCCTCCTTTTGGGGGAGGCCTATGTCCAGCAGTGGACGTCTTTCGGCTGAAATGATGATGATGATGAATTTCAATAAAGTTGGTAAGTATTTAAAACGAGTATTGCTGCTCAACCTAAGTAATAAGAGCTGAAAGGGTCGATCAAAGGTTAAGCCATGTTTGCCGCGATTAGTCCGTGGATGGGGTTTTTTTTTCATACCAAGACCACAGCGTGCCTCGGAGAGCATGTTCAGCCGAAGGTTTTGGCTGTCATTCAAGGATCTTTGACAGTTGTTACGCGTCGTCAGAAGCTCAAAAGTCTGACAGCCAAGAGGTATCGTGTTACCCAGTAATGGGTTTATGAACCGCCGTGTCCTCGTGGAGGCGATCGGCGGCGGCGATCTCTCGCGTCCGGCCCTGGTCCAGGCCATGGTACGGAGCGAGAGTGTATGGGTAGCCGTCACCTCTTTTTGCGAAACAGTAATGTTCGCGAAGAGGGCGGCGGCGCACGTGAGGCAGTATATGCGCCCTCACGGTCTTAATCGCCGCAGGAGACACCCTGGGCGTCAGGAATCCCAGGCTGATTTCCGGCCACCGTAGGCGCGGGCTTGCGGACGGCGAGTAATGGGTAGCTCGCTGTCCGGTAAGGACCAAGCCCGGGTCGACGGCGACGGCGCGTTATGTTCCACGCGCGCCTCAAAGAGATGCCAGCACCAACTGATGGGATCCGCAAAGGCTGATGCCTGCCAGGGGTGCGGGTTGTTCGAAAGAGATACTGTGGCCCCTGGCACACCGGCAACTGAGGGAACACGGGTGGGTTTTAGTCAGTAAAAGTCTGACACGCCCTCCCGCTCCACCCAGAGCGGGAGAAGTTATTTAATGATTTCCCACACAAAAAAAACCCTAGTAATTATACCTACTTCGCAACTTAATATTGTAAATGCGAAAGTAACTCTGTCTGTTACGCTTTCACGCCTGAACCGCTGAACCGATCGTCATGAAGTTTAGCAGAGATAGTCTGGGTGATGAAGAACGCCATAACTGACATCCACACGGGCGGAGCCGCGGGAAAAGCTAGCCAATAAATAAAATAAGAAATACTTGTGATAATCCTCCCGCAGGGCCCGCGTGGTGGAATACGGTCACTCCATCTCTAAGTATAGAGGAATGAGTCGCAAAGTGGCGCTGGTAAAAGATAACGCTTTGTAAGACTGTGGGCATTTAACGTTATTACTACTTTGCAATGCAGATACGATGGCACTTTCTTCTTATCTACCTTAATAAGTTCCAAAAAGCTCATTCGTATGCAGCTCAGTGCAAGATAGTTAGCTGCATGCAGGCGGTAAGGTGCTTGTTTTTATGCACCGTTTGCGGTATACTAGGGTATGCCAAGAATATATTAGGAAATGATTGTCTTCCCTTCAAAATGGTTGAGCTGAATGGTGCTGATCCATACGTCATGTTCGTGAACGGGCGCCGCCAGTAGGGACTGGTCATCTCTTAGCTCCCACGGCTTATTTTAATTTCTAAATTGTTATTTTATTTTTGTTTTGTTTTAATTACGGACGCTTATAATGTGCACGTCTTTTTACATCGTTCTCACATTGATAATTTCAACATAATGATGTAACCAACTGTTTGTAACAAAATCATGATTTTAAAAGAGTGTCCATGGAGTTTCTTGCCCGTTCTTCTCCATAGGTACCTACGCTTTGGAATGGGCAACTAGCTTCATCTTTCTATCTCACCGACCGTGACAATTCAAAAGTGCCTGTAATTGGTTTATTTGAAATAAATTCTTTGAGTTTGAATGCCGCTTCGTCTGTCTGGTTGTCGCAAGACGCTACTGCGGGGCATGAGATCCTGGGTCGAGATACTGGGTCATGATTGGTTTCTGCAGTGGATCGTGGTCTCACACACATTATACTGTGTTTGAATATTATTGAGATCAAATATTGTTACGATATTGTTAACATAATCTTGGTTAAAGTGGCAGACCTTTTGAACCATTATGTAAATTTCTAAAGAGATCCATCAGACGGTGAAATTTTATAGAGTGGGTAGCATAACACGTGATGTTTTTATTTAAATTAAGGTACACTCAAGATAAGTGATCGAATTCAGGTTAAATTAGATTTGTAACATAATACTCCATTGGGTTGGGATAAATACATTTATTTAATGTACACTGAGGATCCTTAATTTATTTATGAAGCATTCAAATTTGTTCTTTTGACTATTTGTTGCCCAGTACAAAGACAGTAGGCATATTATTTAACAGCTATTTTTTCCTATTAGTTGTGAAAGCTTGGTTGTCAATACCTAGGTACCGCAAAAGATAAAGAAGCTTGGAAGTGCTCATATTTAAATTATTATATAAGTACTAGCTGACCCGACAGACGTTGTCCTGTCCATTCAAAATTCCCATAGAAAATGTAATTTAAGTTTTCCCGATTTTTTGGCAGTTTCCTACTGCACAAAAAAAAAAAATAGATGTTGGCCGATTCTCAGACCTACCCGATAAGCACACGAAATCTTATCAAAATCGGTCAAGCCGTTTCGGAGGAGTATGGCAACGAAAACTGTGACACGAGAATTTTATATATTAGATAAAACAAAGGTTTTTTTCTAAAAGAAAAGGACTATTTATTGTAACAGCCTATTATGTCTAGTACGACAGAAAAGGCTGTTAAAATAAATAGTAGTAACTTTTCTAAGGCCTGCCCATCTCCCACCTTTCTCTTTCTCCTTTCAAACCTTACCAAACCATCTTTTGAGGTACCCAAAAAAAGATTCAAATCCGAATCAACTCTGCCCGCGCGGAGGTTGAAAATGATCCCATGGGAAAGTACTACTGGGATGAAAACTATACTGTGTGTTAATCCAGGTTATAAACTATCTGTGTGCCAAATTACATCCAAATCCGTTCAGCCGTTTTTGTGTGATTGAGTAACAAACATCCGAACATCTTCACAAACTTTCACATTTATAATATTATATAGTAGGATAGTAGGATTTGTAAAGCGTGATCGGTTTTATAATTTAATTATAGGTATATCCATAATTGTGGGACGCCTACGCCGCAGAGGCGACTTCCATAAATAAATACTTTTCAAGTGCATGCTTACACAAATTAATATTTTAATCCTTCCATATTTGAATCCAATTTAAACTTTAAAATATTTATAACTTAATACGAATATAACTTTTAATTTAACTATTATTTATAAACAACAATTTTAATGATAATTATGTAATAAGTGAAGTGGATTTTTTATATGGTAGAATAAAAGGCTTTTTTATTTATTTATTTTATTTTATATCCATATTTTTGCGACTGGTTCATTAATTATCATCACCGGCAGCCTAGTTCCATCTACTGCTGACTGAAGGATTTCTCCCTTGTGCCATGCTTCCCTGGTCTGTGCGAGTCTCGTCTAGGACTTCCCTGGTTGACTAATTAGTGACAAACATCGTCTGCCTAGCCTTTTCCCTCTTATTTTGGGGTCAGCTTCCAGTCTAACCGGATGCAGCTGAATACCAGTATTTTACATGAAGTAACTGCCTATCTGACCTCGCCAATAAGAGACAATCCTAAGTAATATAATAAATGTGAAAGTAAGTTTGTTTGTTTGTTACGCTTTCACGCTGAATGGATTTAGGTGAAATTTAGCACACAGATAGACCATGACCTGGGTAAGGGATATACTTTTCATCCTGGATTGCAGATGAAGTTGCGGTCAACAGCTAGTTGAACAATAAAAAAATCTTATCTCTAAAGTCAATGAAAAGCTAAGAAGATAAGAAAGCTAATAAAGTTATGTTTTAAGTTATTTGCTCTAACACTTTAATCAAATCCAACTTACTTTTGTTAACTTGTTAAATCAAGTTTATCAAGTCTCCTCGTTTTACGAGTTATTTTTAATGTTAAATCAAGTTACTTCATTCTGTTAAGTTTATTAACTAGTGTTAAAGTGGATTAGATTATAAAGTAGGTAGGCTATTAGAATTTTGTGCAAATATAAATCAAGTGCTTTACCAACAGACAAAAGGGAGTGTCCTTTAAAGTGAAAGTTCGCGAGCACATTCAAAAGAAGCTGGCAGTATCTTCACAACGATAATGTTTTCTCATTGCTTGTCTTATTTGTTTTATTATATTTATGTGTATTTAAGTATGTTTATTTTTGGTTATACTTAATTAAGTATTTATATCATACGTACAAGTATAAAATTATTAGTACCCATATTTACTTATATTTGAATAAATATTCAAAACACGACTTGCGTAATTGCACCTACCACTGTTTGTCTCTGCATCACCCAAAGGTCGACTAGTAGAAAATGCCTTTGGCATTAAGTCCGCCTCTGTACATTTCTGTGCGTGAAGTATTAAATAAATAAATAAATAAATAGATGTCCAAAGAAACAATGAATGGACTATGTGAAAGATGATATGGCTAGAAAAGATATTATCGAGAGGACGAAAAATAGAGAAGTAAGAAAATAAAAGATATGTTACGCCGGCTATAAATGAATTGTGATTAGGGCAGGAGATACCTACATACATACAAAGGGGATGCCCAAAGAAACGATGGATGGACTGTGTGCTGTATGAGATATGATATGTCTAGAAAGGGGTGATTATTACCGACAGGACTACTAATAGAGAAGTATAGAAAAAAACTTTTTCCAAAAAAAAAACAACCGACTTCCAAAAAACACTACAAAGTGAAGTCAGTTGTTTTTTTTTGGAAAAAGTTTTTTTTTCACTTTTTAGTGGTTCACATGTGCTTACCCCTTCACAGCGTACCAGCGTGATGTTATGTTATGAACTGGTGCAAGCAATAGACAGACATGAGATTTCAGCAATCCCAGTCCATTTGCTATCATTTATTAAGGAGATCCGTTGCCTATCTCCAAAGTTCTTCATCAGATCTTCACCAAATTGAAATGAGACCACTCCGAGAAAGTACTCTTCCAAAAAATACCTAAATCGCTTCGTGTGCCTATAAAATTTGTAGAGTTCTCTCTATTTCTCCAGGATCTCATCATCAGATCCTAACTTGATGATCATGGGACCACCTGGGAAGTTTAAATACCCTTTCAAACAAAAAAAAAAAATCCAAATCGGTCCAGTCATCTTCGAGTAATCGGGGAACATATTATTATATTAAAAAAAAGATTCCGACGAATTGAGAACCTCCTCCTTTTTGAAGTCGGTTAAAAATAGATATGTTGCGTGGACCAGAAATAAATTGGGATCAGCGCAGGAGAATGATTATAATGATGACTTATGTAAGTACATAACCTAAGAAAAATATTATATACTAGCTTCCACCCGCGGCTTCGCCCCCGTGGATGTCGGAAATTATCCCGCAGGAACGTAATACCGGGATAAAAAGTATGCTATGTGTTAATCTAGGTTATAATCTATTTGTATGACAAATTTCATCCAAATCCATTCAGTAGTTTTTGCGTGAAAGAGTAACAAACATCCATACATACAAACTTTCGCGTTTAAAATATTAAGTAAGGATTGTGGTTATTGTTATTGTGGTTGTATTGTTATTTTTGTTTATTGTTTGTTGTTTTTATTTATTGTTTTTCTTTATAATTATTATTTTTATTGGGACTGCCTCGTTGGTCTAGTGGTCGCAAGCGCTATTGCTGAGCCAGAGGTCTTGGCTTCGATTCCCTGGTCGAGCAAAGTGTTATTGGATTTTTCTATTTGGAATTTCTTAGTAGCAGCCCGGAGACTGGATTTATGTGCGGTTGATGGCAATAGGGTCGCCCCCTATTACATGGGACTTAAACATAACTGGCGAAATGTGGGTGTATTATAGTTACACTTCTGCCAAACACTTCGGGGAAACAAAGCGTGATGTTATGTTTTAGTCAAATAGAGAAATAAATGGCCACGACTCCTTCCGAAATAAAGATTTCATTTTGTCCACAACATTCAAAATACAATGGTTTTTCAGGAAAAGGGAAAACAGTCCATTTCTTGTTCAAGTGTCTTTTATTCAGGGAAGGTTTATATGTGTGTCAAGTGTGCATTGGGTATAGAGCACGGGTGTCCGTAGGCCAAGGACCTATTGTTGGTTACAAGAAGTAGTACCTACATACCGAGATACTTATTATGTGTTGGCTTTTGCTAGCATCTCCGCCCGCGTCAATGTTGTTAATTATCTGGTACGTCTCTGGCCCAAGGAATACCATTTTTCATACAAACTTCCACTCCATATTTCACCCCTTTACGGGGTGAGTTTCCCAAAATGATTTCTTAGCTGACGTCTCCTACTCATAATTTACCTCTGTGCCAAATTCCATCTTCGTAGGTTCAGTAGTTTTTGACATTTCGTGATTAATCAGTGAGTGAATGAATGTATGACTGAGTGACTTTTCGCTGTTATATTTATAGTTGGCGGAGACGACAATACGACAGTAAGTAAAACTTTGTTTAACTAATAACGATCCCAGACTGCATACAAAATTTCAACCAAATATATCCAATGGTCTATTCACTATAGGTAGTCAAAGATTTGCAAACCCCTAGCTAGATTTGTATTGCTATGTATTTGGTATGTTTATAACGAGTGATTCATTTATAGGTAATTTTTTTCCTAAAAAAAAAGGTAAATATATGCTAATGTTTTCGTTTATTGACATCGTCCTTACATTTAATCTTACTATCCTATTTCCTACTAATCCCTTTAAAAAAACGAATTTGTATCCAAACCCAATCAGAACATCCAAACATACAAACTTTCTCATTTATGATAATTATTAGTAGGACTAGTCAAATCTACAGCAAAATTGTCATCAAGAAGTCGAGTCCATTAAAAATGAATCACTACAATCCTTACTAATATTATAAACGCGAAAGTTTGTAAGTATGAATGGATGGAAGGATGGATGTTTGTTACTCTTTCACGCAAAAACGGCAGAACGAATTTGGATTAAATTTGGCACACAGATAGATTATAACCTAGATTAACACATAGGATACTTTTTATCCCGGTAGTACGTTCCCGCGAGATAATTTCCGACCTCCACGCGGGCGAAGCCGCGGGCGAAGCCGCGGGCGGAAGCTAGCATGATATAACTCTGTCTCAACGCGATAAACTCTAAAATGACCGCACCGATTTTCATACGGTTTTCACCATAGGACGGAGTGATTCATGAGGAAGTTAGTTTTATTGAATCACAGTAACGCGGCGCTTGCGACGCGCATCCGCAACGCTAGCGCAGCATACTCATGTGCCCAAGCAGAAACAATTACTGTCAGTCACAACACAATAGTCTGCGCTGTGCATACGTTCATCGAACGCCTACGCTGGACAAACGCTAATATGAAGGGGCTCTTAATTGTATAATTTATTAAAGTTTTGTGATAATTGGCTGAAATATGACGATGATTGTTGAAGATATCGGAAAACCTCATGCCCACTGGGAGCTTCAATACCAATAACCAATTCTTCAATAACCAATAGAGTAGAGTTATATGAAAACAATATAAATGGGACATTCACGCAGGCGAAGCCGCGGGCAAAAGTAAAGAGATAATTTCATGGTCAACACTTCTGAGCCAAGGGTAAGTAAAGTTGTCAGTAAATTACAGATAAGCTTAGAAATGTAACAATTTTCTTGTTAAAGCAATTTACCTAATGATACTATACAAGCGGGTAGTTACGTAGTAAACTAACAATGGCAGTGTCTTTCATGTTGACCATTCAACAACATTCATTGCGTTATTTACGTGGTCGAGCAGACAATTTTTTTAAACATATGAATCAATGTATTAGGAATTTCCTTTAAAATCCTCAAGAAATGTGAATATATAATAACATTGTTTGACTAACCACAACCAAGGTAAAATATAGGCTTATTTTAAACCTCTCTCACATTGGTATATCGCATGGATTGTCATGCGATGTAGGTATTCTTGTCCGCCATTTTCTCTTTTCATACTGTCATTCTTTTTTTAAATGTTTCCATATCAGTATATTCCCTGCAATCAAGTGAAACAGGATTAAATTGTCTTTTTTGTGCTGGCAATACCGTTTACGCACCATTACGTCTCTGTGGAATGTTTCATGAATTTATTTGCATATGGCAATTGGCAATCTCTTGCGAGTGGAATGGCGGCAGTTATATTTTGTTTACTATCCTAGGAGAGTAGTTTTGTTTGATCGTTTGTTTGTGGGTATAAAAAAATGTTTTTACTACATTTTATGCGCGTTTTTAATAAACGAATACCGTAAGTATTTACTTATCGGTTAATATATAGTCTTGTATTTTCAGTAATTATTTACCGAAATCTATCGAATTTCGTAGCATAAAATTCCTTTCATCCTTTAGAATACCTATACGTTTACCGCTGAAATTCCCAACGGAATTTTCTCGAAAGACCATGTAGGTACTCGTAGATATTTCAGATAGACAAGCATATTACATGAGAAATAATTATTTATACAATATGGAACTGCTAGATATTTAGCATCTAAGTATGTTCCTTCAGCCTACTTTTACAAAATACATGTGAAAATATAAAGACCTACTTAGCTTTTACTAGCGGCTTCGGCCGCGGGAGTTCGAAAATTATCACGCGGGAACGTACTATCGGGATAAAAAGTACTCACCCTATGTGTTATCCAGGTTACAAACTATCCGTGTGCCAAATTTCATCTTAATCCATTCGACCATTTTTGCGTGATTGAGTAACAAACATCCTAACACGAAACAAAACATCCTCATCTAGTTTAAAAAATATGATTGACATGCAAGTGTTTGTACAAACCTACCTAAAGCCACCCATTATCAAACATCTAAACATACGCTTTTCTCATGCGAAAATCGGACTCTCCTAACTGTGAGGTGTGTGGTAAAATAGAAGATGCACAGCATGTGTTGGTGGAGTGTGTCCGGCATACTAACAAAAGAAACGCACTGCTGAATTCTTTGAAATTGTCGGTAATGGATGTTGGAATGTTTCATGGCATCTTAGCCAATCCAACTTCTGAAGCAGCAAAAATATTATATACTTTTTTATTAGATAATAAATAAGATTGTTATTTTTTGTGTGATTTAGGTTAGTTTAAGAGTAAGTGATTATTTGTAAAAGCACGATGGGATTGACATTGTCACATTTGTGTACATAAATCCCTTAAATAAAAAAAAAATCTAAACATACAAACTTTCATATTTATAGTATTCTACTTTATATTAGGATACATAATAGTCGAGAACATAAATATCAGTTTTACCTGCCTAATATTTGAAAACCAAGTGCCAACCAACCAACCAACCATTCAAGATATATACCAAACTAACAATAGACCCTATATTGCGGCTTCCCAAGCTATATGATATTGAAACGTCTGGGAAACTAGAATTATCGGTTTTTCGACTAAGTACGGTTCGAATGGAGAGCAAGACCAATATCATGCGCAGCTTCCATTTAAAGCTGGCGTGGATTTCGGATTAGTAGACTTATGTATATGTCGGTATATTATTGGTCGCGTTTTGATTATTAAAAAACAAAACAAAACTTATTAAGTTAACGGCGATTCGGAAAAAAAATTGACGCCAAATTTTTGTTGGTTCATAGTTTTAGTTTGGTTCGGATATTATATTTTTATTTTATTAATTAACTGGATTCTATACACGGTTTGCTTCGCATGTAATTTCTTGCACCCCGTCGCATCGCAGCGTTCTATCTGACTTTTTTTTGCTTATGTATTTTTTTCTTTAGTAATTTGTCTATCAGGTGAAGTCTACTGTTGAACGTAAGCTTTTCCAAAGTCTATAGAATTTCAGAGCTTCGATTTATGGGTGTCATACCGTGTCATTAGTTTGTCCAAGGGTAGTCTCAATTTACGTACCTTGTTAAAACTTTTCCAAAGTATATTGGGGTCAGCTTCAGGTCTAACCGGATTAGCAAGCGTATAGCCGGATATCAGTATTTTACAGTACAAGTTACTGTCTGCTATGTGCTCCACAACCGAGGTTACAAAATAAACCTGTCAATCTCCCTGGCTATTTGGCCAAAAGGCTGAAATACTAAAAGGTTGACCTTTGTCGTGAGTTTATTATTGTTTCAAACGAGTCCTTAGGGGTGTACCCTCTCTGAAAATAGACGTCCCAAACCAAACCCTTTCCCAGGAATGTGGGTAACATCACTGCAGAATTAGAACTGAGGAATTTTGCGGTAGTAATTAATTAGGTAATTAAATATTTAAAATAGCTAAAAAAGGATTATATTGAGTCCGGTGGAAATTGCTGTTCCGACGTGCCCAGTACTTTTTACTTAAGAAAAAAATATAATTAATAGGTAGGTATATTTTAGATGACATTTAAAGAGAAAACTGACTGTGAATGTTACTACCATGCATGCTAGATTGTATTCATGACATAACTGTCTGCCGGCTTAGAATATTTTGGATATGACCTACGAAAATATCCTGCAGATTTGGTAGCATCTTGTGACGGGTCGTTGAGCTCCCTAAAATAGGGTTGAGCTACACGATGCCTGATGCACGCATGCCATTTTTTGGGATAGGTAAGCTCAAAGCTGTAATGGCTCTTTCTTCAATAGGTCCTTCCAGACGAACCCCTACATTATTAGACTCACAAAAATTCTAATAATATGATGTTTGGACTTTGAAAGAGACAATACCTCTGAGTTTGTCATCTAATCAAAACCATCTAATTTTAAAATGTTGACCAATAATATAGTGACGTGTAAAAGTATATTATAAGATCTACTTACTTAATTAAACATTTCATTTCATTTTATTTTTTGATGGATAGAGTAAAATGGGTAGGTAAGTTATGTTGTGAGTAAAATTATTGCCAGAAGTAAATCTATGTGTAACATCTTAGTTTATTTTTTCGTATCAGTGGAAATTGACTTGATTTTTTGGTGATTTCTAACAAGTACCTCTTATGTGTAGGTGTATTAGTGCATTCTTATTCATATCAAGCTGTGCCTGCGGCATCGCCCGCGCAGATGTAGGAAATTGAACAACTTTCTTCAAGGAACATGACGAAATATGAAAAAAAAAATCGGACCTCATACAAAATCGATCAGCTGACTATTGATTTTGTATGGGAGGTCCGATTGTTTTTCTTCATATTTCGACTCATGTTCCTTGGAGAAAGTTGTTCAATTTTACGGGTATTATCACCCTGAAAATTTTTAACGTTGACTAAAATTCACCTTGTATAGCACCAGCCAACTTCCAGTGAACGGTGTGAGTCCTGTTAAAATCGGTCCAGCCGTTTCGGATATTAGCCAAAACTTTTTTGTATTTTTATAATTAAGTACCTAAACTCTACGTAATTAAATTTACTTACCCACATATGATTAAGTTCCCATAGACAACAAAACCAAAACCCAATAAATTCAAGCCACATCACTAATGTAATTTTAGCTACAAAAGCGTACGAACGTGTCATGTGAAATTTTCATGCAAATATGTGGTCGATCCATTGAACGCAGCCGACATGGCGTCCAATGCTGTAGGAATTTAAATAATGTCATTTCGAACTGAAATGCAATATTTGAATGTCGCCGCTTTGGGGGTTTATTGAAAGAGTGCTGTTGCCTCTACTACCTACTGTAGTAATATTATAAATGTGGAGATTGTATGTTTGGATTTTGTTACTTCAATCATCCAAAAACGGCCGAATGGATTTGGATTTTTGAACACAGATATTTAATTACCTAGATTAACATATAGGATACTTTCATCTCGGTAGTTTTAAACCCAAACTCAAAGCATTTATTTCAATTAAACCATTTACAGGCACTTTTGAATTGTCAAAAAGTCGATCAGTTGAAAAGTTGAAGCTAGTTGCCCATTCCAAAACGTAGATCTCTATGGAGAAGAACGGGCAAGAAACTATTGATTCTCACGTTTTCGAGTTGAATATTTTTTTAATAAAAAAAAACTTTTAACTTTTTTACTTTTACTCTATGCTTCGATTCGAAAGTACTCCTTATGGCAAGTTGTTCTGCCGCGGGAAAACAACCATTTAAATTTCACGGTGTATACATAAAGTAAAGCACCTATCTGTGGTCGAACCTACAACCTACAACTCAGGCCACCACTGCTTTTCTAACAAACTAACATCCGTAATATTGAATAATGGTAACATTGAAATGTAAAACGATATCGCGTGAGTCGCAAAGATGGCATACCGGTTTTTAAAAATCTGTATCGTGTTTCTCACTAAAATATACCTAAGTACGTAATGCAAAGAATCTGCGTTACCTTTTCATTTAAGTCCTAATAAAATGAACTGTTTATCAAGTTGACTATACCAATTTAAATTATCCGTATAATCAAATCACAAAAGTCATTCTTTGGCAACATTATGATATCATTTCATACAGTTGCAGTACATACATATGCCGCAGCCAACTGGTTAAATTAGCCAGCTAATTGGACGCCTAGGCCGTTCATTAAACGCCGGCATCCAATTAAATAGCTGGAAGACAACTAGCCAAGTCATTGAGCGCAACTTTTAACCAGATGGCTGAATGTCGTGTAGTAATTAATTTAAATTGGATATTGATAAATTTGTGATGTTTCTTGATACCACTAAGTAAGTAACTAGTAATAGTGAATTGTTTTTAAATAAATAAAATATTTAATAAATAACTTCACTTAATTCTGCACACATAGAACGAAAAATAACATTCACGGTTTGCGATATTGACGTGACGCCATATTTGTTTTGGTGACTACTAGCGCCGCAGTGGAAAATACTGAACTTTTATCACTTGGCCGAGTCTTGGTCAGTCATCTTCAAGGGGCCTACTTTCAATACGCCAAGTAGTTAAATGTTGAATGACTCTAATACAATTAACTATCGGCCTAGGCATCTAAATGATAAATGATAATGATAAATGATTTTATTTCTGTAAGTAGGTTTGTACAAACACTTTTACACGTCAATCATATTTTTTTTTTTAACTAGATGAGGTTGGCGTTTCCTATCTGACTACTCTGAGAAGAAAGGCCGAAACAAACTCAGAGGTCACAGTCTTTTTTAAAGTCCAGACATAATCTTGGTCAGATCATGTGAAGACCATGTGGATTGGTGTCTGAAATGGTCTTTTGAGGAAAGAACCACACAGATTGAGTGGACCTGTCCAATCAGTGCACGCATTTATCAGTAATCATGCAGCTCAACTCAGAACTTGAGGAGCTCAAAGATTTGACGAACAATACCAAAGAAAGGACATTTGGGTAGGCCGCATAAATTACTCAAACTGGCAGATTAACATTATAACTAACTGAGAAAGAGATGAAACACAAAACAAAAAAAAAAAACAAAACATGATCCACACAGTCCTCACATTTACAATAATTAAAACAATAATAATATTATACTTCTCAAAGTAAATATTCATGTCAAAGTGTATATAATAATAATCAAATGTCGAAGAGTATAAGTTTGCAAAAAAAAAAAGAACAACATTCAGTATGCAAAAATTGGAGCAGGTCAATCCCAAGATGTTTTGTCCTCAAAATCCTTAACGGTATAAAAGGCTTTCAGGCACAACTTACGTTTAATGAATGATTTAAATTTATTGAGACTTAGATCTTGAACATGGCTAGGAAGTTTGTTATAAAAGCGTATACATTGACATCTGAATGATCCACCTATTTTTTTGAGCCTTGTTGATGGTACAACAAATTTGTGTTTGTTCCTAGTATTTATACTATGGATATCACTGTATTTTTTAAACAATTTAATATTTTTATGGGCATATAAAAGATTTTCAAAAATATACTGTGAAAGCACAGTCATTACATTAATCTCCTTAAATTTCTCTCTGAGAGAGTGTCTCGGACTTAATTTATAAATTGATCGGACAGCTCTTTTCTGCAACACAAAGATAGTTTGAATGTCGGCGGCATTTCCCCACAACAGAATACCATACGACATTACACTATGAAAATAGCTGAAGTACACTAAACGGGCTGTCTCTATATCAGTTAAATTACGAATTTTTCTAACAGCGTATGCTGCCGAGCTAAGCTTTTTCGACAATTTATCTATATGTGGGCCCCACTGAAGCTTGGCATCCAAGGTTAAGCCCAAGAATACAGTGCTATCTTCAGGATTCAATTCTTCGCCCTTTATCAACACATTAGTTTTCACCTGCCTAACGTGAGGTAGCGTAAACTTAATGCATTTGGTTTTTTTTCCATTAAGAAATTCTAATTGGACGCCAGCGTTTAATGAACGGCCTAGGCTTCCAATTAGCTGGCTAATTTAACCAGATGGCTGCGACACATACACTCCAACCAACGAACGAAGTGTGTCAACCTGACAAACAATAACATTAATTTCTTTGACAGTACAAAATTATGAATAGCTAGGTTTTGCCAGTGGCTTCGCCTGTGTGGAGGTCGGTAATTATACAGCGGTAATGTACTACAGGGATAAAAAGTACCCTATGTGTTAATCCAGGTTACAAACTATCTGTGTGACAAATTTCATCCAAATCCATCCAGCCGGTTTTGCGTGATTGAGTAACAAACATGCAAATATCAAAATATCCAAACATCTATGCATACAAACTTTCACATTATAATGTTATCTCTGGTTTTCCTTCAAAACTTATAAATCTTTCGCCTTTAACTAAAGATTTCCGTGGAGGGGGACACTCAAATGAGTCTTATGCATTTTGGTTTTGCGTGATTGAGTAACAGACATCCAAACATCAAAGTATCCAAACATCTAAGCATACAAACTTTCACATTTATAATATTAGTACTTATGAGTAGGGTAATAGGGTGTAGGATACCTACACCGAAATGTTACTAAAGAAATAAATAAAACTAACGGACAAGGTTACGCTAAGTACCTAAAACCGGGCCTGAAGTGTGTAAGGTGTGCTAAATTTAGGACATTTTATAACGATTCGTTCACAATAGTTTTCGGCATGAACAGTTTGCTTCATAGTTTCTACATAAAAATTTTGCACGAATTTTCCATAATAACTGAACGTGCTTAATATCGCTTACGACTGTAACTTAAGTCTCTAACAGCAAAACGTCATCTCTACGAAAATTTAATAACACAGAATTTATATTTTTGACGTTTAATACTTTGAAACTACCTTTCAGTTTCGTACTAAGAGAATAAATAAACATACACCAAGGGGTTTTACGTCAACATTACAGAAACGTTATCTCACTTTATCAAAGAACGTCACGTCACTTTAACCATTTTTTGAGGAAGATTGTTAATAAAACATGTCTAGTTACTTACTGTGAATACCTCCCATAAAAGTCTACGTGCCATAGGTACTTTCTTGACGAGAATATTACATTCTGAAGTTTATCGAAGTGGGCTTGTAAACGGAACGTGTTACATATTTGCTGCCACTCAAAAGAATTGACAAATTACCTGAGACGCTTTCTAACCAGAGACCTCAAAGACGACAAAGATATAGACCGTGAGCGCAGGACGCTGGCGGTCAGCGTTAACATGCTGATACACAGGATCGCTCTTTGTAGTATTGGGGATTGCCAATCGTTCTACACGAGCGGCCAGCTGTGGGTAAGGCATACTAAGAGATCGCTAGACGCCCTGCGTATTCAATATAATAACTGCTTCAGGATGCTGTTGGGACTGCCGCGCTATTGTAGTGCGTCCGGTATGTTCGCTTTTGCGCATTGAATTTTACGCCATAATGCGCAAAAAAACAAATTCCATCTCGTCCAGAGCACGGTCTAGTTCTAGATAACGGCAGCCTAAGTATGTTGATAGTAAAGTACAACGCACCTTAGTTGTCGCACGCTGTGGAGATGCTGGTCAGAAGACCCCACAGCTAACCTTACCATTTTCTTTTCACCTCACAGGCTCGGAAAGATTCTGTTTGTCATTCGAAATCTGCGTGTTAAAGTGCATTTTACCCGCTAGCGTGGAAAGAGTTTTTAAAATTCGAACGTTTCTATTCAATAATTTTCTGTACAGCCAGTCCACTGAAAATGCATTAATACTTATTTCATGTCAGTGCGCCAACCACATTTTTAGAATAATATAACTGGCCAGCATGACGATTGCATGAAAAAAAAACAAACTTAAATTTTCCGTTTATGAATTCGCCTTCCTTAGTCAGTTATCTTCCGGAAAACTCGCGCGAAAAGTACATAAAAGCATACAATAATTTGTTCAATGCATGTCTTATGCATGGAGACATTATAAAGGTGTGGAAACGTTTTCGATGACGATGCAATGCTATCATACTTTACTTATCTTACTTATTTTACTTTACCTTTTTTAATAGGTATATTATGTAGGCTATTTTTCTTGCACCTAGCATTTTCCTCGCTGTAGTGAGGTGAAAAATTGTGTGTTTCGCTCGGCAGCAAAGGCATTCTGCGTCTCGTACTTTAAAAGTCTCGCTACGCTCAGGATTCAATACAAGTACTCGTGCCAAAAAATACTTTGCAGCCTTGCATAACAAATAACTATTTTGCTCTTGGTCTAGTATTTGTTTACTAACAATAGCTTTTAGGAACAATATTACTAACAATTGGGACTGGATTTACTGCTTGATTTAGAATGTTATACGCCCGATGGCTTATTACCCGAAGTCATCAGATCGAACGTCCGAATTGCCGAAATTCCATAGCATGGATGTACCACAATTTCGAATAGCCATTAGAGCTAGCGTCCGTTTCGCCGAAAAGCCGAAAGAAATCCAAATTCATAAAATTTAAATGTTTGTGTTTGTGACGTCAAAAATAACAGCTGTTTACTAAAGGGTGGCCTCTTGTTTCGCAGACAGAAATTTCATAGAATTTCGTTTCCCAGAAATTGTTTCATACAATATTTGATCCTTGTATTTTTAATATTATTGTTTCCAAGACTATTCATACACAATTGTCATACGAGACATAATAGAAGTTTTTTGTTACTATGCCTTAGGCTACGCGACTTAGGGAGACTAAACGCAAATGCGTTTAGTGTCCCTAAAAGTGTTAAGGCTCCTGCAGACAGATGCGACGTGACAGCGCTACACGACTCTAGTAGCAAAATATCTACGAAAACTTCATGGAGATTATTCTACTAGAATCGCATCGCATCGACGCGTCACGCCCCTGTCTGCGGGAGCTTGGACATATCTTGCATTGCTGACTGACTAATCATTTCATTTCCACATGAAACTGCAACCAGTGACAATATGTTCTGGCAAAATGTAAGCGTGGTAATAATTTACGGTAAAATAGAGCACCCATTTGAGTTACTTAAGTTCTGAGGTGAGCTAAACGATTACTGACAAAATTGTGCACTGACTGGATAGGTCCATAGAAATCTGTGTGGTTTTTTCCTCAAAAGATCATCTTAAACACTCATCTGCATGGTCCCGATTGGCTTGACCAAGATAATGTCTGGATTTTTAAACAGACCTCTGAGTTTTTTTCGGTTTTTCCTCTCAGAAAAGCCGGATAGAAAACACCGAACTCGTCTTGTTTTAAAGTATAATTCATTTCTGACGTGTAAAAGAGAGAAATGTTTTTAGTACATAATTTATAAACTTATACGTTTATTAAAATTTGCGTTTTTTTTTACTACGCAATCTCTTTAAGGGTTCTACTGTGCTTAATCTTCTTTACAGCTACGATTTATAGGCGCTCTCGTATATATAATATATAGTTGTAATTGTCTGATGTACAATAATTTGGGAGATCCGATCAGATAAAGAATAAGCTGGCAAAGTAAGATTGCAAGTAGCAAGTCTCTTGCATATTTTAAAACAACGTCATATATTACAACTTTATTACACAAAAGCAAAATATAATTACTTACTCCATCGTAACTTTTTCCACCGTATTTGGGGAACATGAATAATCGCCTGAACATGTCACCGACCCACCTGCGTCACGACGTTGCACGGGGATTTAGATAATAAATTACCACATAAATGATAACAAAATATTGCCCACACAATAAATAACAAAGTTTCATACCACGCGCCGTGAGCTGAGTCATTCGTTGGGGAATAATCAGAGGTACATTTGGCAAATGAGATGGGGTATGTAAGCTATTAAATTATTAAAATTATTTTTATCCCAATTCATTCAGGGCCGGAGCAACTTGGCTTTCTCTTCCATACTTCCCTATTTGTCGTTATCTCACTAGTTACCTCCTTTCTAGCCATGTCATCTTATATTTTTTTGGCATATAGTGTCATCATAATCATTTCAGCCGAGAGACGTCCACTGCTGGATATATTCCTCCCCCAAGCATCGCTATTTCAGCATATTATATGTATAATTTTTATTCGAATTGGTGTCTATGCTGAGTAAAATGAATTACCTTAGGTTTCGCTGGTCTGGACGTGTTTACATTAAAGACAAAAAGAATATTCAACACTTACCTGTATGGTCAATCTTTCAGGTTCTTGATGGGGCATCAACATTGACGATTACATCATAGTGGTCCTTCGAGCCGGATCATTTTGATTGGATTTGGATCATTTTCCGTGCTCACCTAACTCTTTTGTTAACTGTGCTTCGTAAAGGTGTTCAGCGTTTTGGGAGTTTGCGTAGCAACCGTTATCGTGTTTATTACCAAGGACATGACCTGTGTAGCTTTATCATTATCTTATCTCTACTAGTCTTGATCGCAGACGCCAGGTAGACGTTCTATACTTTGATTTTCAAAAAGCGTTCGACAGAGTCAACAATGACGTCTTGCTGTCTAAACTCAGTGCGATAGGTGTTGCTCCGGGGCTTTTACGGCTTCTTGCAGATTATTTGCGGGACCGACAACAAGTTGTCAGATTAGGTGTGTATGAGTCACACCCATACCACACTCGCTCGGGTGTGAGTCAAGGTTCGGTAGTCGGCCCTCTCCTTTTCATTTTGATGATTAATGACCTCCCTGATGTAGTGGCGAGGGCCAGATCCCTCTTATATGCTGACGACTTAAAACTATTTTATGAAATAAAATCTGAGCTCGATTGCCAAGCTCTGCAAACAGACATTGATGCAGTGTATAAGTGGAGTTTAGAGAATAAAATGGAATTTAATAAATCAAAATGCTACGTGATGTCTTTTGGTCGAATGCGGCGCCTAGTCAACTTCCAATACAAACTGAATGGAGATGCAATTACAAGAACTGATTCCATGAAAGACCTGGGTGTCATATTCGACCCTAAGCTCACTTTTCACGACCATGTCACATCCACTGCTAAGGAGTCCTTCAGGCGCCTTGGCTTTATTTTAAGAAACTGTCGCGATTTCCACAACCCCCACGTTATCAAGCTTGTTTTTGGGGCATTGGTCCGTAGTAAGCTTGAGTCTAGTGCATGCGTATGGAATCCTTTTGAGAAGCAGTATGCGTTAGCTTTAGAAAAAGTTCAAAAAGCATTCCTTAGATACCTCTACAAGCACTTGTATGGGTTCTATCCTTTCTTGTATCCCACTAAATTTCTCTTGGGTTGCATAGGTTTCAATTCACTAGAAGTTAGACGGTCGCGCGATCAGATGACTGTAATATTTAAAATTCTTAGGGGGATTATTGATGTTCCTGATCTACATAACGCAATCTGTAATCTATTTGTCCCAGACAATTACTGTCGTGGCAGGAAACACCGCTTACTGGCTGTTCCAACTTGCCGTACTGTTGCACACTCCAAGTCACCTATTCCTCGGACATTAACCGCCATTAACGCTCTCCTGAACTCAAATACAAATCTTGATATGTTTGCGGATGAATGGAAGATGATGCTGTCAGAATTTTTGAATTTTTGTGAGAAGAATGCATGACTGTGTTAAACAGCTTGTAATGTTATTGTTATATATGTTTAAATAGTGTAATTGGCTTCGGCCGTTCTATTTAAACTAAAAAAATAAATAAATAAATAAATAAATAAATAAATCATTAAAGTCGACGGCCTCATCGATTAAAGTGCATTTAGGAAAACTTGACATATTGACGTATATTGTTTTTGTAGGAAAATAGAGTGAAATAAAATTGAGAGTGAAATATTCTGTAAAAAATAGGAATCACTTGTACCCGTCATTATCTGCCTAGCCTTTTCGCAACTATGGGTATCGGCTTCTAGTCTAACCGAATGCAGCTGAATACCAGTATTTTACATGGAGCGACTGCCTATCTGACCTCCACATCCCAGTTACTAGGTATCAGCATATCTCTTGGTAAGACTGGTTGAATCACTTTTACACGTCATATAAAAATATAATAATGAGCTAAGTGGAATCGACATTTCAATGAATGAAGAAATGGCAAAACAAACTGAGGGGTCAAAGTCTCTAGTAATAGTAATCTTGGTCAGATCGAAACATTCCACTTAGCACCACCGAGCCGCCCCACTGGTGGGGCAAAGTGGAATACCTAAAATTTTGCAGTGGAATCTGCCCCACTAATTCCATTTAGTGAGGCAAATTCCACTACTCTAAAATGTTGTTGGATTCTGCCCCACTAGGGTTGGCACCCTTAGAATAAAAGTATTTTTTTTTATTTCCGATTTCTTTCTGGAAGGAAACGGGTTGTAAATCAAATAAATACAAGATTTGTTACAAATAAAATAAAAATACACAACATTTTTGAAATCACAGATATAGGTACGGTTTTACGTGAACTGTGAAGTATGTGGGTCATATATTTTTGTTTTGTTTTTTCTTTCTCAGTTAGTTGCAATCATGATTTGCCAGTTTCAGTAATTAATGCAGCCTACCCAAATGCCCTTTCTTTAGTAATGTTCGCCGAATCGTTGAGCTCCTAAAGTTCTGAGTTGAGCTGCACGAAAAGTGACAAATGCGTGCACTGACTGGAAGGGTCTACTCAATCTGTGTGGTTGTTTCCTCAAACTAAACTACTTTATTGGCTGTAAGGAATACAAGTAAAGTAGATAGTGTAGTTATATTTTATTTATAACAAATTCTGTAAATCTGTGATTTACAACCCGTTCTTCGTTTCTTCCAGAAACTAATAGGTACTTAGGAAATAAGCAAAAAAAATGTTTGTACTTTTATTCTACAGTGCAAACCCTAGTGGGGCAGAATCCACCAAGATTTTAGAGTTGTGGAATCTGCCCCACTAAATGCAGATACCACTTCAAAATTTTAGGCATTCCACTTTGCCCCACCAGTGGGGCGGCTTGGTGGCGATGGGGAAATGTGGAATAATTCATCAGATTATGTGAGCGCGTATAGCTAAAAATGTTTTATTAATTTCGTTATGAAACCTTAAAAATTGGTAATCTTACTAAGCTATAGACAGCTAGTCACTTATAAAGAAAACAAGTAGGTACGCCACTGGTTTTGATGCGCTGACCTACATTTAAACAACTGTTTTACCAGAAACCGTACACCATTCGATAGTTACCACATAATCGTAAAAGTGACTTCAGTCGATCCCTATCTTTATAGTTTCTGCCTCACGCCATTTCAGCTTATTTTAACCCTCCGTTTATCCTTGAGGGTTGCACCAACAACAATACCTCGTGATAAGCTGGTGCTGCCATCAATGTGGTAATAAAAAGCCCTTTAAAACGACTTCTCCGAATGGTTCAGCATTCAACACGGCTGTAAAAAGGTTGTAAAGTCACTCTATTGAGTTCTGTAAAGGCTTGTGTAGGTGTTTTATGGTTTTTTCATAAACAAGGCAAGTACAGTACCGTATGGCGTGAGCGAGGTACCAGCAATGACATGCACGAAATGCGAATGCGAATGCGTGCGATGAATGGCACGGTTGGCGCAGAGGTTAAGCGATTGACTGCTACGCTGCGTGTCGCGGGTTCGATCCCTGCACGGAACAAATATTTGTATGACCTACAAGTAGTTGTTCTGGGTCTGGTTGTTGGTGTATGTAAGTTTAAATGTTTGTAAACGCACCCACAATACAGGAGAAATTCCTAGTGTGGGGCAACGATTTTTCTAAAAATAAATAATGTTTCTGTAGGTACTAACTTACCTACTAATGAGGAATGAGAGATCAGACGCGTAACACACTTACAGTAGGATTGACTTTCATTTTGACAGTTCAACAACATTAATTGCGTTGTTAACGTTATTTAGCAGACAAATTTTTCAAACAAATTAAGCAATGAATTTGCATCCTTCAAAATTACACGGAGCGACTGCATATCTGATCTCCACAGCCCAGTTACTGGTTAGCACGCTACGCCTTGGTAAAACTGGTCGGAAACAAAGGTTATCTATACATATAATAAAATTGTAACAGGCCGATGTCTGTACATTAAAGATATTGAAGAAAAAATAGTATGGGGGCTCTTTATTAGAGCAACAGAAGCCAAAACAACGGTTTTTAGAATTTTTGTCTGTCTGTATGTTTGTTACCGCATCACGCAAAAACCACTGCATGGAATTGAATGCAGTTTTCAATGATGTATTCCGAGAGGTCTAACTTAAAAAATAGGCTATATATTATCAAAAAATAAAATGATTATCTTCTTGATTCTAAAGTCCACGCGTATGAAGTCGCGGGCAAAAGCTAGTCGTCAATATAAATATGAAAGTTTGTATGTTTGGATGTTTGATACGCACACAGACAGTCTGACAGTCAGTCGTATTTTGATGGTATATTGGCGTGTGCTAGCTGACGTATGGCAAATATGTTTTTTTGTGTTTCGCTATGTTAATTACTTACTATTGTGTAGAGTCAAGTTCTTCTAACTTAACAGATAGCTGTGCTGCTGGGGAGTTTGTTGCGCCACTTCTTCTTCCCAGCTAAAGCACTAGGAAGTGGTGAAGGGCGGGCGTTTTGGGGGGACTGTCTTATGTAATTTTGACGTTCAAAAAGAGCTGACTCTCAGCCTAGTTTGAATAAATGACTTTTTTTAACACATAATTATGATACTTTCTATACTGGCAGTACGTTCCGGAGGGATCATTGCTGACCTCCATGCGGGGAGCCGCTGGGAAAAGCTAGTTCTACTAATATTATAAATGTGAAAGTTTGAATGTTTAGATCCAAACATATAAACATTCAAACTTTCACATTTATAATATTTGTTTGTTACAAACCGCGCAAAAACAGTCCAATGGATTTGGATGAAGGCACACAGTTCAAAATCTGGATTAAGATATTATGATACTTTTTATCCCGGTAATACGGTAACGTGGTCCCGTGGATTTTTGACCTGAACGCGGGCGAAGCAAGCATCTGGCAAAAACTAGTAACATTATAAATCTGAAAATTTGTATGTTTATATGTGTGTATCTCAATCACACAATAACGGCAGAATGGATTTAAATGGCACTAGGCACACAGATAGTTTATAACCTGGATTAACACATAGGATATTTTTTATCCCGGTAGTACGTTCCCGAGAGATAATTTCCGACCTCCACGCGGGCGAAGTCGCTGGCAGCAGCGTGTCCTACCTAAATACTTCAGTTAATAATTTCGCCTGGTAATAAGAGAACAATACTTACTTACCCCTTTAAGTAAATTAACTCAGAAAATGCCTCCATTTACCCATTTCTCGAGACAGGCAGTAGTATAATTCAATACAGCAGGTACCGTCTGCTTGACAGACATAAAATCGAATTACTTTAGACAACCCCCGCTCGAAACACAAACCCTGATCGTTCTGTTGTGTATTTTGCGTGAGTGACTCGATACAGAAGCAAAACTTCGATCAACAGTAGTACACACGGCTAAACATCAGGCTATACATTTCCAGTTTACGCTGAAATCGCACTGTATGGAAATCCTAGACAATGCGAAATCAGCTTATACTGGAAATGTATAGGTTGAGGACGAGGTGTAGCCGTGTGTACTAGATTTCTGATGAGCGTTTATTTTGCCACAGTTTTTTCAACCTTATTGCTGGGAAATTGTGTTTTATTTTTCCACAAATGTTTTTGTTTAAAAATATGTTTAGTTTTCAATCAAGGTAGTAACTGTATTGCAAACTATAATAAACGTTATATTTGAGTGTTGAGGTTTATAATCAAGCTATATTGGTTTGTCAATAAAAAAAAATGTATTTGTATTTTTGTATATTTATATGTAGGTAATGGCTACCACTGAAGGAAGCAATCCTGGATACGTCCTGTCTTCTGAATGTTTGCAGCATAAAAGCAACGCATCACGGTGACGATGTGCAAAAGAAACTTCTTCTGTATTGGTGCTGTTTATATTAGATATTAGTGGTGGTGGGCTTGTGGCTAACCAATAACAACCACACGGGTCGATCGATTGTGGAGGTCAGATAGCCAGTCGTTCCATGTAAAATAGTGGTACCTATTCAGCTGCACCCGGTTAGACAGGGAGCCGACTTCAACATTGTTGGAAAAACGACTAGGTAGATGAGATGGTAATTAGATGTGTGCTGTGTTTTTTTTTTGGGCGGGAAATAATGAAATAACTTCTCCCGCTCTGGGTGGAGCAGGAGGGCGTGTCAGACTTTTACTGACTAAAACCCACCCGTGTTCCCTCAGTTGCCTGTGTGCCAGGGGCCGCGGTATCTCTTTCGAACAACCCGCACCCATGGCAGGCATCGGCCCTTGCTGGCCCCATCAGTTGATGCTGACATTTCTTTGCGGCGCATGTGGAACACAACGCGCCGTCGACCGGGCTTGGTCCTTACCGGACAGCCGGGAATCAGCCTGGGATTTCCGACGCCCAGGGCTCCTCCCGCGGCGGCTACGGCCGTGAGGGCGCATTTACTGCTTCTCCCTCAAGTGGGCCGCCTCCCTCTTCGCGAGCATTACTGCCTCGCAGAAGGAGGTGACGGCTGACCCATACACTCTCGCTCCGTATCATGGCCTGGGCCAGGGCCGGACGCGAGAGGTCGCCGCCGCCGAACGCCTCCGCGAGGACACGGCGGTGCTCCGCCCAAGCCGGGCAGACCTCCACCGTATGCTCCACCGTGTCCTCAGGGCGATCTTCGTATTGGAAACACCCGGGCGTTTCCTCCTGCCTTATCCGAAACAGGAACCTCCCGAAACAACCGCGTCCGGTGAGGACCTGCGTCAGGCGGAAAGTGAGGACACCATGCCGCCTCTCAAGTCACTCCTCAAAGAGGGGACTTACCGCCGCTATGTGTGCTGTGGTTATAAACCCATTTTTTCTTTTTTTACGTTGTCAACCGCGAGCTAAACGTAACGCAAACGCAAATGAATATCGAATTAAATAAATGGTCCTACATACAAAAGTGCCCGATAAATGTTCCTTTCACTTCACGCCATAACCCAGTTAACTAAAGTATTTCTAGAGTCTTTCTGAACATTAATGTAAGAACATGAAATAGCTTTTCAGAATGAGGTCAAATGTTACAGTAAAATAATACAATGGGACATTATTTTCTAACATATTCTATTACTTATACTCGTAATAGATGACAAGGGTTTAGCTGAGTCTTCGCTATTACTAGGACAAAGTAAGTAGACGTAGGATTTTGTTATACAAACAAAAAGTAACGTAGGACGAAATATTTGCTGACTCGTCAATGAGGAAAAAAAAATAAAAATTAAGTAATACTTTTACTTTTGTTTTCTTTAAATTCCGAAGCCTATGACAACCAGTCTTACCAAGGCGGTGAGTATTACCCAGTAACTGCATTGTGGAGGCAGTTAGGCAGGCGTTTCATGTAAAATACTGGTATTTAGCTGCGTCCGGTTGGAATGGAAACCCATGCCAACATAATTGGCAAAAGACCAGGCAGATGGTGAAGACTCTAACTACAATAGACATGGTGCGGGTTGTTCGAAAGAGATACCGTCGCGCCTGGCACACAGGCAACTGAAGGGAACACGGGTGGGTTTTAGTCAGTAAAAGTCTGACACGCCCTCCTGCTCCACCCAGAGCGGAAGAAGTTATTTAATGATATCCCACCCAAAAAAAAAACTACAATAGACATGTGGGTGACACATTCTTCTTCTTCATCGTTTTTATAGCACGACAGTGTGATAAAATTTGACTGGCAGAAGACTTCGCCACTTCCACGGTATCATCGGCGGCAGAGGTCACTATGACTGGATTTTTTTAGGTGTGAAGGCGGCAGGATATGATTTGGGACATAGTTTGCATCACAGCTCGATATGCACACCCTGACTCCTAGTCTTTTTTTTACTAGAATACGCTTTCTCACACGCGTCCTCCATACAATTTTGACGGAACCTATCCAGCTCGACACGCCATCTCCTACGTGGTCTACCACGACCCTGCATTAGGCTCAAAAGGCTGCCGAAATTAAATGGGATTGGTCAGGACATGTCTGCCGCATGCCGGACATACTCACAAATCACTGAACTGGTGCCCTGAGACAATGTGATCTACATTGCAAAATATTAGCCACTGTAAAATTATTTTTGAAGACTTTGTAAATACCATGCAGCTGTTGAACCTGCCACATTTAGCATAGATTTCTTGCTCTCTTATTGTCTAGCTATAGTTTCTTCTCCACCAACTAAGAGACATATTGTGATCAATCGACCGGAATTGTGAGTAAATAGTTCAAAATATCAAGCGATGTGCACGCACCCGTGACGATGTTATCGATTGGAAGGTATGTATGGTGTGTACCGCGCTTTACGCACGGGAGAACGTCAGAATTGATCTGAATCTCTGGTAGGGATTCGTTATTTCATAAATAGTCTGCAAATTGACGTAGTAAACTGACTCTTGGGTTTGTAGGTATATTCTACAATATGTAATTTCTCAGTAATTTTTATAGGGCGTACATGTAGTGTAAGGGAGACAATTGAAGTCAGCTGGCAATGGTGATCACCCATTATAATAAAAAACCGAACGCAAGTGGGCGATTTCGAAAAACTTACTCGTTGTAATTTTTCGAGAGGATACATCCGAAGGTAAGTCTCAAACTATAATAATATGTGTAATAATCGTAGAATTTAAGATTGGAATTTTGAACTCCGTTTGCCCTGAGGTATGAGGAACAGGGTGTAAAGTTCACTCATACTCTATGGAAAAGGGAGGATCCTCCGACCAGACGGGTGTTGCGTCTGGTGGGCAACTGCCCCCCCCCCCCCCCCCGGTGGGTTCCCGCATTGTCGTTGCGGGGGGGCTCAGTAGCCGTAGTTTTCCCCACCCACGGTGAAGCGCAGAGGAACCCGAGGAGGGGCCGCTCGTCAGGGCTTTGTCCGCTAAGCCGACGACGTAGCGGCCAACCAGTTGCGGTGCCGCGGGGCGGCATAGTAACTGGTGCTGGGGGTAGTGGGCCGCGGCGGGAGAGGAGTGGTGTATGGAGATCGCCACTTTCCTCACCTTCCGCGGTCTGGACGGAGCTGCCATCGTTAGATGGCGGACGCGGTGGGGCCGCAGGGGAGGAGGAGTGTCGGTATTGCGTAGGCCGCTCTCCCTATCCCCTGCGGTCGAAAAGTGGTAGGCGGCGGGGCCACTATCCCGACCCGCCGCAGGGGGACCAAGGGTGCCATACACGGGGTCGTTTGGCACCCATGCGCTGTCTGGTGCCCGGGGTGGTCCGGTGTGCCGTGTGTGCTGGTGCGCCGGTGATGGGGGTCATTCCCCTAAGAGGAGGGTCCGGTGACGGCCAGCCGCGGCGGGTTCGCGGATGGCTTTCGCGTTCCCGTGTTCCCGCCATAAGCGGCACTGGAGGACACCGTGGAGTTTTAGTGGGTTAGAGTCCCACATAACTGCGCTATCTCCCCGTGGTAGCGCTACTGCGCATTTCTCCACGATAAAAAAAAAAAAAAAAATGGTGGGCAACTGCCCGACGGTTGATGTCGGGATGTTGTGCCTATGCGAGTCGCGCGGTAAACTCTGATTGCGCGATGCAGGATTTGTGTGACGTGAGTCTTGCGTAGTTCACCTGTGGCATTGTAGATGGCACCACTTCTCTTTTTGTGTTTTTTTAGATAATAGGTCTTTACCTATGAAATTGCCGTTTTGTATGAAAAAATTTAAACTAATTTTTTTCATGTATTTTTTATTTGTATTAATCGAAGTAATCACCCATGCAATCAATGCATCTTTGCCATCGCAGTGGCAGTTTATTGATGCCCTTCTTAAAGAAATCAGCTGGACGGGAGGCAACAAATTCTTCAAAGGCATTTTGTACTGCCTCTCGGGTATTGAATTTTTTTCCCGCCAAGAAGTTATCCAAATTCTGGAAAAAGTAGTAGTCTGTAGGCGCAAGGTCTGGTGAGTAGGGCGGATGACGGAGAGCTTCCAACCCCAGTTCTTGCAACTTGGAGACCGTCTGCTGTGCAGTATGAGGTCGCGCGTTGTCGTGCAGGAGCAGCGGAGACGAGCGATTGACCAATGCTGGTTGGAGATGTGCCAGCTTCTCCATCATTGTGTTCAGTTCTTCACAGTACACATCTGCAGTAATGCTCACCCCGTTTGGTAAGAAGCTGTGATGAATCACACTGGCGCTAGACCACCAAACAGTGACCATCACTTTTCTAGGGGTAAGTTTTCGTTTAGGGCATTGTTTAGGTGCTGAACCAGGATCCAACCAACTTGCTGAGCGCTTGCGGTTATCAAACAGAATCCATTTTTCATCGCAGGTAACAATGCGGTTCAAAATTCCTTCATTTGTGTGTCTGTTGAGCAGTGCAAGGCACGTCTCGACGCGTACTTCGCGCTGACGATCATTGAGTTCGTGGGGCACCCATTTGTCAAGCTTTTTTACCTTGCCAATTTGACGCAAATGGACCAATATTGTTTTGACGCTAACGTCGAAAGCTGCTGCTAATTCAGCCGTAGATTGTGTATCATCAGCTTCCACAATCGCCTTTAATTCGTCATTGTCGACCAAAGTCTTCGGACGACCGCGAGGTTCACTTTTCAGGTCGAAATTTCCAGAACGGAAGCGAGCAAACCAATAACAGGTGGTGCGTTGGTTTGTAGTGTTAGCTCCGTAAACGTCGTTGATGTTGCGTGCCGCTTGTGCCGCGTTGCTGCCACGACGGTACTCATATTCCATAATTACTCGAATTTTTAACGTATCCATGATGACGAAAAAGATTGAAATGCGATGAAAATGTAACACTAATCAATAAACAAATGACTACTTTTGGAAAAAAAAACCATGTTTTTAAAATAAAATTAATTTGAAATTAGAATTCTTACCCAAACAAAAATTATTTTGATTTGAAATGGTCAGTACTGCAAAACGGCAATTTCATAGGTAAAGACCTAATATTTGTTGCGAACTATTTTTCTACTTTTTTTTAAATAATTTTTTTGTTTATTTCCTCCGATGTAGGCAACCGGAGTCGGGTGACCCTCATTGCCCACACAGCCTAACTTGAAATTTACGATCTTTTTTTGTCTGTAGATGCCTTACAAATAAGGCTGGCTGGTCTATGGTAAACCTGGAAAAGGCTGTGGAGTGCATCGATAGTCATGTTTATTCAATGAGGCAATTCACAAAAACGATGAACATTTAATTTACCGTCTTCCAAAAACAAATACGAAGAAAATATACAAGGAACCTCGGCTCGGTCGGGAAAAAGAATTCAAAAACACAGTAAAAAATTGGCGAATGTTTGCAACGGGTGCACTTGAAACCAGATAAAGACAGCGGCACTCAAATCTACTGATGTTCTTCAATCAGAACCTATCTTAGTTCAAGTTGCTGCTGACTTTATTTCAGCAGATGATCAACAGAAGCTATCAGCGCTAAGATGGATGCAAAAAATTTGCCTCCATCTCAGCGCTGATAGCTTCTGTTGAGCCGGAATATCGTATTCCTATTCATTTGATTTGTGCCAGGACATCGAAGATGTTGATGTAGAAGACCTTTGTGTGCAGTGTCTTGTATGTGTCGAATTCGGGCGAGATAATGAAATGTGGTTTTAGTGCAATTCTTGTGGGCTTTGGATCCATGCAGATTGCATTGGATGGGACTTAGCCCGCAATTATGAAAGCGATATGTGTTGATGACTACCATTGTTCACACGCTGATCACCATTGCCAACCGATGTCCACAATGGTGATCAAACCTGATTCTTTTTTTAAATAATTATGACTCCTAAAATAGTGAGCCAAAGTGATTTTAAGGGTGATCTCAATTGATAGTCAACGAAACAAAGTTTGTTATAGTTTAAAAATCGCCTTCTTCAATGTCCCACTCACAGTACAGACTTTATTCACTCTTCCTTCTTCGTTCAGTCTATATCTCTGTGGAATGCGCTCCCCTTAGAAATCAGGATGGCAACCAACCGGTTGTCCTTTAAAGTGAAAGTTCGCGAGCACATTCAAAAGAAGCTGGCAGTATCTTCACAACGATAATGTTTTCCCATTGTTTGTTTTAGTTGTTTTATTATATTTATGTGTATTTAAGTATGTTTATTTTTGGTTATATTTAATTAAGTATTTATATCATATGTATGAGTATAATAATATTAGTACCTATATTTACTTATATTTGAATAAATATTCAAAACACGAGTAATTGCACCTACCACTGTTTGTCTCAGCATCACCCAAAGGTCGACTGGTAAAAAATGCCTTTGGCATTCAGTCCGCCTCTGTACATTTCTGTGCGTGAAGTATTAAATAAATAACTAAAGCAATAAATGGTTGATTTATAGATTTGCTTTTATTTCATTTCCCGCTTAAGTGCCATTACCTACATCTCCCCTAAATATTAAACAGTAGGTAATCTATCTTCTATCTATTTAATCGATCAAATATGCAGTTCGCTTAAACACAAGCTTTCCTAAGTTACTCTAGGTAAGCTGACACGTTTGGTACCTAGATTTCACAAGATGTAATTACCTACATTACAAAATAAACTTTTCTGTACTACCAACAATAATGTAGTACAGTGGTCATTAATTTTAACTACAGGTTATTATAAAAGTAGCATCGTTTTGGATGTTATTCAAACTTTACTGTCATTTCTGTGTTAAAATTTTGCTTTATAGTAGTTGTTTGTGTAATTAAAATGTAACGACGTGTATGTACAGTAATAAATGAAATTAAGATAGACCCAACACTGCTTGTTCCATGTAAATGAAGGTCTAACTAAAAGTGCTTAGGTACCTAATGGCCACCAAATTACATTAGAAAACCGACCTAGAAGTAATTTTGCCGATAATGAAATTATACGGTTCAAGTTGCATGTGACGTAAAAGGGAAAAACATTTATCAGAAAAACAGCTCGTATCATGTACTACTGTAATGTTATCTACGTTATCTGTGGCCATTAAAAGTCACTTTCACGGTTGTTACCATTATTTTTATCAATACACCAAAATGTGTTTAGGGGAATGTTTATCTAAAGGTGATATCACACACTTTAACGCGCTTGCAAGTACAGCCGATATATTTAGCTGAAGTGTATGTTAATCCCCAGCATCAGGTAGAAGGAAGAGGCAGCTCACTTCAAGTTCACTTCACCTATGTTGTCACGGCGAGGTTTTTACAGAATAGCTCTGCTGGTGTTAGAGTAGGAGGGGGCGCCCTCTCATTTGCGGTGCCTATTGATTTCAGACTGTGCTTTCATGATCTGTGCTTTCTGGCAGTGGCGAACTAAGGGGAGAGCGGTCGGGGCAGTTCGCCCAGGGCCTACGATCCTGAGAGGCCTCCAAATTTTGAGAAGTCTTATTTAATAAAGTCCCTATCAAGGCCAAAAATATGTTCAGTCAGTAAGTGGCAGTTTGGAGTTAGTATGTACGTATGCAAAATACAAACGTCGGGAGCTAAATAATACTGTCGAGCTCACATAGTGACGTGAGCTCGAAAGTATTATTTAGCTCCCGACTTGGTTGACTTGTATGAGAGCGAGTGCGCTCTCATACAAGTCAATCAAATTACTCCTATTTCTATGACACAAAGGCCCATATTACAGAGCCTCACTCAAGTGAGGCTCTGTAATATTATGCATTAGCATGGGAAAACAAAACCTAGACGAGACAGGGTGCAAAAAAAAAGTGCGTGGAGTTCCTCCGCGCGGAAGAAGTGAAACCGACTCGTTTAACGCAACCTTGTTGGAAGTCGCATAAGAAGTTTCACTTCAAAAAGTGCGTGGAGTCCCTCCGCGCGGAAGAAGTGAAACCGACTCACTCTGTTGCGTCGGTTACGTAAACGTCTAACGCAACCTTTAGCGTTAAACCAGCGCAACCTTGTTGGAAGTCGCATAAGAAGTTTCACTTCAAAAATTGAGCTCGTTTCACTCGCTCATGCATCCTACGTTCTCTGAATTGCCAATATCCTTCAAAATTATTCAGATTCTGAAAGAAGTTTGTTACGCAAGTTTGTTTGTTTGTTATGGTGGCGGTCGCGACTACATGAAGATGAAAAATGTAGCCCTTTTTAATATTTTTTTTTTTTTGAGGGTGGGAAATCATCAAATAACTTCTCCCGCTCTGAGTGGAGCGGGAAGGCGTATCAGGCTTTTACTGACTAAAACCCACCCGAGTTCCCTTAATTGTCTGTGTGCCAGGGGCCACGGTATCTCTTTCAAACAACCCGCACCTCTGGCAGAATATGTAGCCCTTAGGATGTACCTAAGGTACTGGCCACTTGTATCTGCTGCAACTAGAAGTGAACACAAGGAATAAAACCAGTCTGCTTTGTTATGATAGATATCATAAGAGATGAAAAATGCGGAAGCTCTAAATAAAGAAACGGGAAACAGATTTCCATCAATGTTGTTGGTGATCTGTCATTCAGTCATTTTGTGTAATGTGTACCTTTGTTAATGTTCACGTAATCAGACAGATAATCGCATGTCAATCACCTGTGACTTATCATTCGACATTGACTTTGTGACATGTGTGAATGTGACACCACTGATGCACTTGTAGCAGCGCGTGTGCGCATGACGGTGCTCGCTGCTACACTAAGCTAAAGGATCGAGCGCGCCGCACCTATATTTATAACTTCAGCGCTTAATGGTTACTTGCACTGTTGGCAGAGGGCGCGCACTGCGCGCAGCTTATTATTCTAAGAGTTTTACTGTGTTCTGATTGGCTGTTTTAATTAGTATTAATGTAAGTAAAGCCAGTGTTTGTACTCATGTAATTTTGTATATAGTTAGTATCTTAATAAATTTATTTACATACATTCTTCCTTACAACAAACTTTCTTTTATTTTGCTACCATCTGAAGAAGTCGCTAAAGTGGTGACCCCGACGTGATCCGACCCGACGTCCGAATAAAGCCTGCCGGTACTTCAATATCAGCAAAACTCAGAAATGGAAGAAGCACCAAAATATCAAGAAATCGCCGGAATTTCACTTTCCCTGCGTATTCCACCGTTTTGGCGAGACAAACCGCGACTATGGTTTATCACATTTGAAGCCGCCGTCAGCGATCTTAAGAAAAGCGACGCTCAAAAAGCACAGATGGTTATAGCGCAATTAGCGAAGGAAGACATTGAGCAAATCTGTGACCTGCTTGAAAACCCGCCAGCAGCACGACCCTACAACGCAATCAAAGAACGGCTTATCTCTGTATATGAAGAATCAGATGGAAGACAGCTGCAAAAGCTTTTATCCGACATGGAACTGGGTGACCAAAAGCCAAGCCAGTTATTACGTCGCATGCGTAACCTGGCGCATAAAAAAGTCCCAGACGATACGCTCAGATTGATGTGGATGAACCTACTACCTCAACAAGTGAGATCCGTACTTGTTGTCAGTGACACCATCAGCAAAGACACTGCGTTGGAAGAGTTAGCAAAGATGGCAGACAAGATGATGGAGCAGACGACCGAAGTGCCCGCCGTAGCATCAGTTGATAACTCTCAAGCTCAAGGTAACATGCAGCTCATAGTGGAAGAAATACGCAAGTTACACCTAGAAATCGCCGAGATCAAGAAAGATAACTGTAGGTGCACACACACATCGCCGCCAGCGCATTATCAATACAGACGAAGTTATCACCGCGACCGTTCAAGAACGCCGTCTCGCTCGCACTCAAGAAACATCAGATCACGCTCATCTACTCCATCTCCCCACTGTTATTATCACAGAAAGTTCGGTGCAAAAGCAAGACATTGCACAACACCATGCAGTTTTAACAAGGATAATAATACGGAAAACTAAAACAGACATTAGCAGTGGCGGAACCTAATGTCGACAACAAATCATATCGCCTTTTCATCACTGATAAGGAAACCAACACAACTTTCTTGGTCGACACTGGCGCAAATATATCTGTGATACCAAAGCGAAAAGGAACTCGATCTACCCCACTGCCGTACAAGTTATACGCCGCCAATAATTCAGAGATACCCACATATGGTGAAAAAACTATAGACATCAACTTGGGTCTACGACGTCCCTACAAGTGGAAATTTATTGTTGCCGCCGTAAGCAAGCCAATACTTGGAGCAGATTTCCTAGGCTACCATAATCTACTGGTCGACCTAAGGAATGAACGTCTCATCGACAACACAACCAAGCTCACAACAAAGGCACCAGGGCGATATACCAGCATACCTACAATACGCAGTATTGATCTTCAGCAAACGTTTCATGACATACTGGCTGAATTCCCAAACGTCACTCGTTTATCATCAATGAAACTCAACCCGAAGCACACAGTCGAGCACTACATTGAAACAACCGGACCACCTATGCATGCCCGAGCTCGACCTATACCCCCGCATCGCTACGAAAAAGTGAAGAAAGAGTTCGAGAATATGATGAGCCAGGGACTCTGCCGACCTAGCAAAAGTTCTTGGTCCAGTCCACTGCACGTAGTACCGAAGAAAAATGGAGATATACGAGTATGTGGTGATTATAGGCGACTCAATGCCATCACCAAGCCAGACCGATATCCCATCCCACGAATAAAGGACTTCACATATCAACTCGCTGGCAAGCAAGTTTTCTCTACCCTAGACCTGAACAGAGCATATTCACAACTACCAGTCCGTGAAGAAGACATAGAGAAGACAGCAATAATAACCCCTTTTGGTTTATATGAGTTCCCACGTATGTGCCCAGGACTAAAGAACGCTGGTCAAACATTCCAGAGATTTATACACGAAGTTCTCCGAGGCCTTGATTTCGTCTACCCATTTGTCGACGACCTGCTTGTGGCTGCAGAAGACGAAACAACAGCTCGAGAAAACCTCAGAACCGTACTACAGCGCCTAGATGAGTACGGCATCACAATCAACCCCGCCAAATGTGTATTCGCAAAGAGAGAACTCACATTCTTGGGATATTTTGTCTCTCCCGAAGGCATAAAACCACCACAAGAAAAGGTGAAGGTAATCAGCGACTACCCTAAACCAAAGACTGTCGAAGAGTTACGACGTTTTCTCGGTATGATAAATTACTACCGAGAAAACATACCAAACGCCGCAGCAACTCAAGCACCTCTGCACATGTATTTACATAATACACACTCAAAGAAACGTGACAAAACCGAAATAATGTGGAACGAAGAAACATCGAAAGCTTTTGAAGACTGCAAAGAATGCATTCAAAAAGCGACCTACCTGTCGCATCCACAGCACGCAGCGCCTTTTGGCTTAATGTGTGACGCATCGGACAAGTGTGCAGGTGCTGTACTACAACAACAAGTCAACGGCAAATGGCAGCCACTTGGATATTTCTCAAAGAAATTCACACCGGCGCAGCAAAAGTATTCAACTTACGACCGAGAACTACAAGCCATATACCTAGCAATGAAGCACTTCAGAAAATTATATGAAGGCCGCGAATTGATTGTATATACAGACCACAAGCCAATCACATACGCGCTCCAGAAAATATCATCAGACTCAGAAACACCCCGCCGCAGCAGACAGCTATTGTTCATTAGTGAATTTACTAATGACATACGTCACATCAGTGGGCGAGATAATATTGTCGCCGACGCCTTATCACGCATTGAAGTAATCAACTGCCCCACTCCTATCGACTACGCCCTACTCGCAGGCGCACAAGAAAAGGACGCAGCTATACAAGATTTACTTCGGCAAACAAATATCCAGATGCGCAAGATAACATTACCCGGTATGACTCACGCTATCTATTGTGAGACATCAACAGAAAACATACGTCCATATTTACCAGAAGAATATCGTATAAAAGTGTTCAATGCGATACACAACCTCAGTCATCCCGGTACGCGAACGTCAAGAAAGCTCATCCAAACAAGATACTTCTGGCCATCTATGAACACTGACGTCAAGAAATGGGTGACAACATGCATCCAATGTCAGCGTGCGAAGATACACCGGCACACTGTAACCCCGGTAGCAAGCTTCGAAGCATCGCAACGTTTCGAACATTTGCATGTTGACATCGTTGGACCGCTACGTTCTTCGCCTCAAGGACACCGTTACGTCATCACTATGATCGACCGAGCGACGCGCTGGCCCGAAGCTCACGCCGCGCAAGACATAACAGCTGACACTGTCGCTAAGATTGTATATGAAGGATGGATCGCGCGATTAGGATGTCCAGCTCGGATGACGACTGACCAAGGTCGACAGTTTGAAAGCAGCTTGTTCAACGCATTAACAAGACTACTTGGAATCAAGCGCATTCACACTACACCGTACCACCCACAGAGCAACGGAATGATTGAAAGGTGGCACCGCTGCATGAAATCAGCATTAATAGCACGACTGAGCACGAGCAGTTGGATTGAGGAGCTACCTACAGTGTTGCTAGGACTCCGAGCCGCAACGCGAAGTGACAGTGGAGTCAGTCCTGCACAGCTGACCTACGGTCACGCTCTCACACTGCCAGGAGATTTTTTCGTGCCGTCGAAGCCAGATTCAATGGACTGCAGTTACGTTGAAAAACTACGATCAACAATAAGCAATTTTCGCCAAGCATCAGCACAGTCACGCACCAACAGCAGAAGTAACACATACGTACCTCAAAGCTTACAAACCTGCAAGGAAGTATTCGTGCGAACTGACGCAGTCAAGAAACCTCTGCAACCACCATACAACGGACCCTATCCAGTGCTTAGCCGAAGCGATAAAACGTTCACCATTCAACTACCGGGAAGGCAAGCAGTAATATCGGTAGACCGCCTCAAGCCTGCGTTCTCCATTCCTTGCACTGATGACGCATGTGACACACCTCACCAAGGCTCCAGTTCCGATAAGAAGAATACTGCTCCTGTAAACATCACAACAGAGCATACATCGCGCTCGGGTCGTGTCATCAGACGACCGGTACGCTTCACTTGAAGGGGAGCACTGTAGCAGCGCGTGTGCGCATGACGGTGCTCGCTGCTACACTAAGCTAAAGGATCGAGCGCGCCGCACCTATATTTATAACTTCAGCGCTTAATGGTTACTTGCACTGTTGGCAGAGGGCGCGCACTGCGCGCAGCTTATTATTCTAAGAGTTTTACTGTGTTCTGATTGGCTGTTTTAATTAGTATTAATGTAAGTAAAGCCAGTGTTTGTACTCATGTAATTTTGTATATAGTTAGTATCTTAATAAATTTATTTACATACATTCTTCCTTACAACAAACTTTCTTTTATTTTGCTACCATCTGAAGAAGTCGCTAAACACTTATCTATAATGTTTTGTAGCTCTTGTGAATATGACGCGGCTCAAAAGTTTTTTGCAAACAACTACAGTGACTGTTCAATATTGATGACCAGCTTTAAGTTTTTACGTATCACCGGGGTAATTGCATTGCACACTAACAACTGGAATGGCTCTCAATTTGACAGTTCAACCAAATTCATTGCGTTATTTACGTTGTTGAGTAGACAATTTTTTCGAAAATATGAAGCAATGGATTGACAATCTGATTAATGAGTGTGTTACGCAATTAGGCTGCTGCTCTAAGCTTTAGCTTCATAAACCTTAATGGCTCCACTTTTAATAGGATTTCGTGTCAATCTGCTGTCACAAGCAGATACACGCTCACCAAGTTTTTTCGCGATTTCCTATAAACGCTGTGAAGTTTTGCCTAGAAACGTTATTAAAGTGTAGCGTTACAAAGTGTTACATGTGTGCGTGTAACAACAATAACACAAACAACAAACAAGTATTTATTTAAAGCAACAATCAGGAGAATTGCGGTGATCTATATCTCACGAAATACGCCAGTTTCTCTTGTATATTCACGCGTAATTTCCCTCGTAACAGACGACTATGTGGTGTGTGTGGTGACATGTGTATCGAACTATCGTGTTACGAGAATAGATGCTCCTTCGATACGGAGATGTTGACGATTCTTGTGTCTTTTGGTTTATTTCCTCCCGATTTCCGTTGACGTAACGAAGATGAGACTTTTGTGAATAAATGCTTGCATTGTCTTTGTCGTTCGTATTTCAGGTCTTGAATGAAGGGAATAAGTATTGTAGCTAAACTAACAGTTGTATTAATAGTATTTTTTTTTTGTTATAATAGCCTACATTAAAACTAGTTTTTTTTTGTACCCCGCCCCGGATAGTTAGATGTTCTTCATATAGAAGTGGGAGTTAGTTTGCCGACTCATGCAGAAAAAATAAATAACTGAGGTACTCTTTCTTTAAACTTTCTAGTAGAAGTCAAAGTTCTTTAACCTAGACTACAAAAGTGAGTGAAGAGCGCTCGAAAATTTTGGCAGCGCCTCGGTGAGATTGGATTTCCATTTGACCATTCGTTGAATGGAATTAAATATTTATAGTAAGTAGATCTTTTAAGACAATTTTACACGTCAACATTTTGTTTATCAATATTTTAAAACTAGATGGCGCCGGCATTTACTAGCTGACTGATCCCTTAGAAGAAATGCCAAATCAAACTTAGCAATTATGGTCTCTTTTACATTGCATAATAGCATAATCAGCCTCCTCTCTCTGTGAGAGGGAGTGGGCCGTAATCCACCACGCGGGCCCAGTGCGGGTTGGGGGATGTCACATGTCTTCGAATTTTTGGTTCTAGGACTTGGCGGTTTCCTCACGCTGTTTTCCTTCACCGTTTTGAGAGCAGAGGTGATGGAATAATTTACACAAAGTATAGCGCCTGCCAGGGTTCGAACCCACGACCAACAACTCGAAAGTAGGGGTCGATACCAGTACCACTGGACCACCACTGCTTTTACAGTGCAAACATTAATATTATTAGGATTCTATGTGAGTCTAACAAGGAAGGGCCATGTTTTGAAGGGCCTTTTGAAGAAAGAGCCATCGCAGCTTTGAGCTGACTTGTCTCAACGACCTGTATGTATCAGTCACCGTGTAGCTCAGCCCTATTTTACCAAAACTGCAGGACATTTGCGTAGGCTAGGTACAAATTACTCAAAACCACCAGACAATTACAAAAACAAAATGCATGGTACTCAGATTTATGAATGGTCAAATAAGCCTTAGATAAAAAAAAATCTAGTTCAAGAAAGCTGCATAAACTTTGTCGCTCCAAAATGTGCCGCCCGCCCCGACCTTGTTACGCCACAGGTGCTTGTGCTGGTAAAGTGCTAATACCAATAAAAGGCTCTTCTAAAGAATTCCATTTTTCTTTTTTGTTTAAAAAACTTTGCCCCACACTAGGAATTTCTCCTGTATTGTGGGTGCGTTTACAAACATATAAATTCACATACACAAACAGCCAGACCCGGAACAGCTACTTGTAGGTCATACAAATATTTGTTCCGTGCGAGAATCGAACCCGCGTCACGCAGCGCAGCAGTCAATCGCTTACCTACTGCGCCAACCGTGCCGTCAATGATCGCGAAACCTGAGAGATTTCACCGTAAACTCAACAAAACATACCGTTATTACCTTAACTGGTATAGTTTAGTCAATAAAGCCGCCGTGATAGCTTCAGCTGGGACTGGGAGTAATTACGTCTGAGCCACGTGTTCCGGCTTTTAAGGCTAACGGCTCATAACACGTCCATATTGTGCCGACGGCTTTATGTGACGACTAATGACGTTTTTATTATGTTCTACTTCGTTGAATGATGTTTGTTTTGACGGGAAATGACGAAGAATGGCGAAGAATCATGGGGCTGTGTATTGCGCTTTTGATTAAACACCCTACACGTTGGGGAATTTTTTGGACTCTCCTGACTGAGCTGATATGATCAACTTTAAGTCATTCGTGGTACGAGTTCCAACCCACCATCTACAGCACTGCTTGAAAGAGGACTTTAGGCCGAAAAGTGTCTTATATCGACGTTTCCGAGGACGGTAACGCGACACCTTGCAGCGAAACACGACGCCGACAACTTTACGTGTTTAGATATGGTTTTAAGCTGGTTCTTAATATGTATTCGTTTGTTATGATTGTGTGAGATTATTTTGTGTATTTCATCTAAGGGCCTTAGTTGTCTGATAATAAAATGATTATTAGTAGGTATTATAATTTATCTTCGTGCTAAGAAGATCCACTAGCTGCTGCCCGTGGCTTCGCCCGCGTGGTTGTAGGAAATTATCTCACGGGGACGTGCTACCGGGACAAAAAGTAGTTTATGCTACTCCTTATAACACCAGATATCTGCCAGTGAACGACCCGTCAGTCGTTCAAGTCGTTTCAAAGATTAGCTGGAACAAACAGACAGCCAGACATAAAAAGAAACTGTTTTTTTTTTGTTATAAAGTGCCGTAACGCCGTATACACTTACATATGGATGTAGTAAAAATCTGTTATTTTGACATTATAAACAGACTCTTGAATTTTATTTATTTGTATGTACCTATCTTTAGAAGATTCAAAATCAAAAGTCATTTATTCAAATTAGGCAGAGAATCAGCACTTTTCGAACGTCAAAATACATAAGACAGTCCCCCCAAAAACGCCCACCCGTCACCACTTCCTAATGCTTTAGCTGGGAAGAAGAAGTAGCGGAACAAACTCCCCAGCAGCACAGCTGTCTGTTTAGTCGGATAGACTTGATTCTATACATATATAGACAAAGTAATATAAACATTATGAGACACAGAACATTAATTAAATGTATGACTAATGTATGACTATGTAAAAAAAATGTGCTCGAGTTAAGTTTTCATTTTATTTGTAAAATGAAAACTTAACTCGAGCACATTTTTTTTTTAAATAAAGTGTAATACCAAAATAAAAGTCTTCTGGTATAAAGGGCGTGATAGCTTACATAAGCAATGCTGGATTATGTTCACATAGCTGTTACTACCCGAGTTACAACTCGAGGCCACAAATAATCACCTAGGACAATCGACGTAAAATAAATAAACAGGTAGGTAATAATTATTAGTAACAATAACAAAATCATGGTCAGCAAGATGACCAGTTACCACAAGCAGCACGAGCATATCGCAAGGATCAGCCATAACCCCCCTCGCCATATTTGAGGAAAGGAAGCAACCCGACCCCCGACGCTACCGCAAGCAGTGACACTTACGGGAGCATGACGAACTTGCTGCCGATTGCTCAGGCAAGAATAAAATGATCAATTGTCGAGTTCGCTAGCTAACCACGTATAGCAATACAACTCATCATAAAAAAATATTGTTATGAGTAGATCATGTCAATAACTGGAATGACATAATAGATAATAATAAAATACTTAGTCAACAAAAATTAAGTAATTATATGGTCCCAATTCTGGAGAAAGAACACTAACGTTGTCTTGAGTTAATCACAGCGAGCAACTATTCTTGTCATTTAAATAGTCGTTGATGCAATAGTAAGCCTTTAAATAAAGGATGGATTATACTTGAGCTTTAAACGCATCAAAAGGCAAATCTAGAAAAGAAGAGGGAAGCTTGTTATAAAAGGTTTTACCAAGCCCTACAAATGAGGTATGAACCATATGAAGCCGGTGAAAGGGAGCACGTAGTTTGTCCTTATTTCCATTGTTAATGGTGTGAATATCACTGTTTTTAGTGTACAAGTGTATATTGTGCTTAATATATAAGATGTTAGCCAATATAAATTGTAATGCCACATTGAGAATACCAATATCTTTAAAAAAAGCCCCTCAAGGAAACTTTGGTACCTAGCTGGTTAATTGCAGGAACAGCACATTTTTGAAGGACAAAAATATTTTGAACATCAGCGGCTTTGCCTCACAGCAGAATACATAGTAGTAGGACATACTGCTGTGAAAATTACTAAAGTAGACTAACCGAGCTGTATTGACGTCAGTGTATTGTCTTACTTTTCTGACGGCGTAGGCGGCTGAACTGGGCCTCCCCGCTAGGCTTGATATGTGTGATCCCCACTGAAGTTTGGTGTCTACTGTTATACCCAGAAAAACTGCCGAGTCTACGGTTTCAAGCACCTCTTTACCTAAGACGATGCTGGGACCTAGATTTCTAACATTCGGGAAGGCGAACTTAACACATTTTTTTTCCTGGCATTGAGAACTAAATTATTTGCCGTAAACCAATCCGTAACCATTGAGAGTGCACTGTTTACGTCGTCAAAATCTTGTCTATTCCTGTCTACTTTAAAAATAAGAGAAGTATCATCTGCAAACAGTACAACATCACAAATACCCTTTAAATAGAATGGTAAGTATATATACACTAAAACAAGAATGGGCCGAGTATTAAGCCTCGAGGCACACCTAACTGAACTGGTAGCCTGGAAGATTTTTCACCATTAATTTCTACACATTGGAATCTATTTTGTAAATAAGATCTTATTATGTTTAAAACTACGTTATGGACACCGTAATAACGTAGTTTACGCAAAAGCGTCAACAAGCGTCGGCTAGATTCACATGTTAAGCATTATAAATCAATTTACACTCAACGTAAAACTGTGGTAAAACGCTATTGTATTTTTCTGAACTAAACAATTATCTAACAGTATTTACATAAAAAAAAAACAAAGTCTATTCATATTTCTATTATTATTTTGTTATAGTTTCACATCTAAACGAGCACTGGACAAACTATTTATTTACTTTGTAGCCATTAGTTACATAGACTGGTCGGCGCTGCCGGCATTGCTTTTAACCAGAAATATGATATTTATATTGTTACGCTTTTTGTTATAAATTGAGGATGCTTTATTAGCTATAAAATTATGTACAATGTATCTAAGAGTTCCTAAAACACCAGAAACACACAGAAAATGCCAGTACCAAATATATAAAGACTAGTCACTGAAAACATCTACTCTTCTTTCCATGAAACTTTTTACAATGGTTTCTAATTCGACATTTAATGGCAAATTTTAGACTGAGAAACTTAGACCACGTTCACCCGGGGTAGTTGCGTAACACACAATCAGTAGGAATCACTTTCATATTGACAGTTCAACGACATTCATTGCGTTATTTATGTTGTAGGGCAAACACGTTTTTCGAGCACAATCAAGCAATGATTGCGATTGTGATTGATAGTGTGTTACGAAATGAGAGTTACTCCCTCTTATGATAAATGATTTTATTTCTGTAAGTAGTTTTGTACAAACACTTTTACACGTCCATCATATTTTTAAAGCTAGATGAGGTCGGCGTTTCCTATCTGACTACTCTGAGAAGAAAGGCTGCAACAATCTCAGAGGTCACAGTCGCTTTTAAAGTCCAGACATAATCTTGGTCAGATCATGTGATAACCATGTGGGTTGGTGTCTGACATGGTAAAAAAGAGGAGGTTCAAAAGAGGAGGCCCGGAGTTTCCCAGCAGTGGGAACATTATAGGCTTATTACCAGAGATCGGATATTCGGATGCATATTCCCCTAAAGTTGAGATGTTGGCTAAAATGGAATGCGCTTATGTATCGAAAAAGTCTTAATTTATGTAAGTCATTTGTTTGGCTTTTGTTTTAACTAATACAATCCTCCAGTACATACTCGTATACATATTTCTATCGGGTTAAACATTAATTTTAAATGAATACACATTTGAATAGTTATGCAATCAAGAATCCCGGGGTTTTTAATAAATATTACAAATAATTTATAAAGCCGCTTCCATACTTTCATAGCTAAAAATTATCTTTAGGTAAATATGCATCCGAATATCCGATCACTACTTATTACGCAATTAGGGTGCTGGACGTAAAAATATCGCGGCGGTATTTTATAGCAAACTGGATTTTCAAGTTTCGGTTTCGGTGTAAACCGAGTATAGAGAATCCAGCAGAGTGCATTTCAGCGCGTTGAAAAAATATGTTGTTTTCCAATTTTCAACTCTCGGCACTAAGCAGAGCGTTGAAGATCCAGTGCGCGCAAAACGCTCGCCGCAAGATTTTTTTATCCGTGCGATCGTGGACTTAGTAAATTACATAAAGTCAGTTTGTTCTCATCAATCCACTGTGAAGGAGATAATGAAAGAAACACACACATAACTTTTCATTAAATTAATTGAAAAGTTTTCTATCAATTTTAATATTTACTCAGGGCCGTGTAAATTCAGTTTATTATAGTCCTCGTTTCCTTGTTATTATATTACTTTTCGAGGAAATAAATATTCACGTAGACTGTGGGGTGCAGTTTCGTTTATTAAGAGGGTCACGCGAACATTCGTCTGTTTCGCCTTAACCGATAAAAAAAAAGGAAGAGGTTCTCAGATCGCCGGAAACTTTTTAAAATGTATGTCTACTTGAAGACGGCTGGACCGATTTGGAAGATTGTTTTTAGTTTGAAAGGGTTCCAAGGTGGTCCCATTGTTATCGGGTTGATTATGCCTGACTTTTTTAACTCCTTTTATTTTAATTTCACGCCTAGAGAATTTAAACTCATAGTCGTAAAGAAGACAGTAAGTACCTACTTACTGTCTTCTTTACGACTGTTTTTTTTTCGTCGATGGCGTATTTAATTGTATGAGCGACTTCACACATGGCACAGTATTCTGTATCCAGTAAAAAATATCGTTCCGTAAAAAAATGACATTCCGTTTTGTCATCTAATAAATCCAGTCTAATGCTGAAAAAAAAAAAAGAAAAAAAAATTACATTCCGTTTTGTCATCTAATATGACAAAACGGAATGTAATTTTTTTTTCTCAAAAATCTTTTTTTTACTGTTCCATCGTCCACGACGGAACAGTAAAAAAAAGAATTTTAACGGATAGATACTGTGTGCGTGGCGGGCGGTGTGTGCGGGGTGTAGGGCGGTATACTGCGAGTTTTCTGTTCAAACATCGCATCCAGTAATGACGGATCCGTTGAACGTTATACGGTGCCTATGTGTGAACAGAGCATAAATTTATGACGTATCCGTTAAAAACGTACCAGTAAAACGGACTCCCATGTGTGAACGGGCCGTTACATGGTCTATATTTCTGTAACTAGCTTTAAGCCCTTTGTAACATCTATTTTACAACCTGGAATGCATTAAATGAATATGAATAAGCAAAAAAAGAATTACCAAGCATTTCCAAATATTTTAATAATTAGATTATTGAAAAAAATGCACACACCTATTGAAAAAGAGATTTTTTAAAGATTCAACGGTATCGAATATAACCTAAGAGAAAAGTTTAATAAGCTTATCCTTTCTGTTAGGTAATTCTATTCTAACTATGAAGGTCGAGAGATAAGTAGATTACACTTACTAGATACCTACCGTGGTCTATGGAAGGCCCATGCCAAACAGTGCATGTTAGGCAGCTGATAAAAAGATGACGACGTTGTTATCACACGAATTCGTGCCGAAATACCACCATAACAGCAAAGAGAGGAGGTGAAATCGGGCTGTGAATGATGATGATGTTGAATGGAATAAATAATAACAGCCGTACGGATTGATTGAAGGTTAAGCTGGTCGAGGCTGGTTCGTGGATTGCTGAACATCCAATTTACACAAGCCGAGACCCCTCCGTGCCTCAGAAAGCACGTTACGCCGTTGTTCCCGGCTGTGATTCGTAAATCTTTGACAGTCTTTACTGGTAGTCAGAATCCCAAAATTCTGGTCTTACCAAGGGGTTTCGTTGTAGCTAACAACTGGGTTGTGGAGATGAGATATGGCGGCACTCCATGTAAAATACATTATGCTATTCTGTAAAAAACTCACCGTGATTACTTGGGTGAAGTGAGCTTCAAGTGAGCTGTCATTAGTGATCAATCCTTAGCATCAGATGGAATGACAGCTCACTCAAAGGTCACTTCACCCACATTCTCACGGTGAGATTTTAACAGAATAGATTGGCTGGTATTCAGCTAACGATACGATCCATCACTGTCTGGAAAGGCTAGGCAAATGACGAATATAAAATAGAAAGCGTCTTTACACAAACTGATGAAGTTACTGTGTAGGTTTTGTGTTGATTATCTCATTTATTAACTACAGCAATCAGGCAACTATTACAGCTTTCTTATTAATTACTCAGTACTAGTGTAACAAGGGTCTCTACAGCGTTTGGCGTTAGGCTCTTAAGTACCTACAAGTGTAATGTGGATGACAATTACAAGATAATTACTTTCAGACGCTGTTGAGTTATTCCCAGCATTTTAATGAGTATCTAGAGCTTTAATTTTAGACTTTATCAGTAGGCTTTTGAGAAGCGTAGACTATTAATAAAACACACTTATTGAATGCAAGATACTAAGATAGAAAACGTCGAAATTTTTTAGTTTTATACAAGGTGGGGCAAAAGTAATGTCATAATGTGAATGTGCGTTTATTTTTTTCAAATCAATGATGCAATAATGCAATTGTGATTTGATAGGAATGTTGTAGATATATAGAGAATTCGTTGAGAATGCAATGGAAAAATACGCACAGTCACACAGCTCATGCAACAATGAAGATTTGAATCTCCCGTTTTGGCGATTTGAACTGGTCAGCCAAATCGCCAGATCTGACGGCGCCAGATCACTTTCTTTGGAGTTTTTTTGAAATCTCGCGTTTACTACCACAAACTTTGCAAGTCTTGAAAGCCAACATTGAAGTAGAAATCCCCAATTTGGAGGATGTATTACAAACAACAATTCAAAATGCTGTTAAACGAGCACAAATGAGCTGCACCTCATCAGCTCAGGAGGTGGTCGTTTAACCGATATAATGTGTTCGCCTTAGTTTTCTCAATTTTATACCTTTAAAGATTTTTTCCATGAAAACATGATACATAGTATCCCAAGTAAGTCGCAGCAAGGACAACCTCCACAAATGGGGGTTCTTGTACGGCTCAGATCTCTGGTGTATATGCAGCATCTCTCCACAGGTAATGGCTCACCTCCTGTCTTGTACTGCATGCCCTGTCACCTGCACACGTGAGGACCTAATGACTGCGTCTGCAAACGGTATTTGCGTTGCTGAATTTTGGGCTAAACTAATTTAGAAAACTATTTATTTGCATAAACTTTTTCGTGTTATTTTTGCTATCGACACAGAAGATGAAAACAGAGCTTTTTATTTCCAACCAAATGACAGCCAATTACCGTTATGACATTAGGTACCTTCTCTTGCCCCACCCAGTAGACAGTATCAACACACATAATTCAAAAAGCTTTGTTCTCGACACAGATCACCAGAAATACAGATCGACAAAATAATTTAAATTTCTGAAATAATTAAAATAAACGTAACGGAATATAAAGACACTGAATATCCCATCATTAAGCAACAAAATTTTCATTGTAGGTACAATATCTTCCATCATTTCTCTCAAGGCTCTCATTTGTTATCTTTTAATATTCTTAGTTCAGTGGAGAATAACAAAAGGCGAGTTGGGAACGAACATTATGATTTTAAAAGGTTCTAGTTTTTCTCGATCTCTTAAAATCTTTGCAGAGATCGATTACTTTGTGATAGTTACAGATATTTGTATCAAGCGTGTAAATAAAGTAACATAATTTGGGTAATCAATCAAATAACTTCTAGTCCACAAGTCATGCCGAAAAATTCATCACGTTTGTTCTATAATCGTGAATCTCCTCATAAACCGATAACCATCGATTTGCATACTTCCCCTCTAGTTTATGTCCAAGCATTAATTAGGTTTTATGTTATCGCTCATCCGGCAGTGGCTGCTCCTGACGTATTTGGACCAACAAACTTCATGCATGATTGTCCATTCTCGTTTTAGCCTTCAATTCCGGAAAATCAAAGCATTGTTAATCAAGGCATACGCCTGTCTAAACTGTGATCAGGGTTCGTTATTCTGCGCTGGGTTGTTTTGAACTTGTGAATACACGTATGTATGTAGATTTTGTTTGTTTATTGATCAAAAGTGGTATTTTATTTGATGTAGATTTTGAGTGTTATTTGCTTAGCAACAGTAATGATCTTTGCATCTTTATCTAGAGCATTACTTAGACAAATACTTACCAATCCCAAATTCAGTATTGCCTCACCTAAGTAACGTCTGAAGGTCGTCTACAAGTCCGCTTTCAATGGAGAAATCTGCTACAGTTTACGCTAGTAGAATATTGCAATCCATAAGTTTAGCATTATTATGGGCGCTGTCACATCCTTTCTAATGAAAAATTCTTATTACATCTTCCATGAAAAGTAATTTTGTCCTACCTTTCAAATGAAGGTCTTGTCAAACGTGTAGGTAAGGTCAAATTGAAACAATGAGAAAATTTTGAAGTATATTACAGTATATACAAACACTGAAAAATCTTTCGAGTTACATATTTTCAACTACAGTTTTAATTTACATACAATTTAGTGTTCTTAAAATATTATAATTCCTAGTTTTGCCAATGAATTTCGGCAAAACATACAAATGATTTGTGTTACTATAAATTAATAGCTAGGTAACTACATATTGACTTCTGCTAATAATTTTCCATGTCGTTCCATTCTGATCAACAAGTTTTTATATAAAACTAATTTGAATAATGTTAGTGTTGGGAGAAAGCGGACAGTGAGTTTTAATAAACTGTCAATTTTGTTTCGATTTCGTTCGTTACCTGGGGATTATTAAAGAATGAGTAAGGTTTAACTCGCTGTCCGGTAAGGACCAAGCCCGGGTCGACGGCGCGTTGTATTCCACGCGCGCCTCAAAGAGATGTCAGCACCAACTGAAGCGGCCGCTGCCTGCCAGGGGTGCGGGTTGTTCGAAAGAGATACCGTCGCCCCTGGCACACAGGCAACTGAGGGAACACGGGTGGGTTTTAGTCAGTAAAAGTCTGACTCGCCCTCCTGCTCCACCCAGAGCGAGAGAAGTTATTTGATGGTTTCCCAACCTCAAAAAAAAAACGAAGTAGACTATATTTAGGTACTAATATAAAAACTTGTTACCACTCAAATTACTTTTCCAATCTAATGATATTTTGCTTTTCGCTATAAAATCAACACAGCTAACTAATAGACTAATTTCTTAGTACTACTTTCATATTAACTTTTCTTATTAATTCTATTTAAATGGTGCTATTAATAAAATTAGACTCAGATGTTTGGAATTATTGAATACATATACCTATAAAATAAATCCTTTTTTTTAGAGTCGTTCTAACCTTTTGCAATTCAAATAATAAATACTGTTTGAGCTTATTAAAATAACTACCTTAGAAAGCTGTCGGGAGGTAATTGGCGAGGATGTCACTTGCAGTACTCACCTTAACTTCAGCATGAAACTGACGATAATTGGCAACATTCTTTAGCAGCTTGTCTGTATAGCGCGTAGTTTATATACAAAAGTGCTCTTTTGTTCTGGCTCATTTATAACTTTGCACGTTTTCGATTACGTTAACATAAAAAAGTTTCTTCTTAGTGCCAAAAGTTCTTAGTGCTTTTTTATCTACGGCATGATAAACAAGATTTTCTTGTTTCTTTTATATATTCTGAATATTTCTAAAAGTTATAACGCTTTATCCGAATTTGTAAGCGCTACGCTTACAAATGAAGCGTCGAAAGAAAATCAAAAGGATCAAACGTTTGTCAAAGCATAAAAGAAAGTAATCATATTTTTTTCACGCCCCTACTATTGGACAAAATATATATTTGTTTTAAATAGATAACAAATGTTTTCATATATCTGTACTAGCCGACAAATATGTTTTTCAAGGACTAGTAAACGATATAACATATACGTATATAGCATATAGAAATAATATAGACGTTTGTATTTAAAAAAAAAAAAATACGTTTTCGTAAAATCGCTAACGAATCATTAAAATTCAAATACTTTATAATAAACGTCATTTTATTTAATGGTAGAACATAACAACGATAGTAACTGATTGGCCGCTCTAAAATAATCTTTATTAATTTCATTAAACATTGTAATTACAATTCTAAACATCTGCGACCTTACAACTTTAGGTAACTTTGTTTAAGTGCAATGAATGATGAAAAGCTAATTTATATCTTTTCTACAGAATGAGAATCAATTAAGAATTGATTGAATGAATTCAACAAATTTTCTATAATTATTTTAGATATTTATTTAAAACTACGGATGGCTGTCACTTGCCTGCAACTTGTGATAAGCACAAGGCTTTGAAATAATTTGAAGTAAATGTTTCAGACTTTTGGAAATGAAATTATAGTATTAATATTTTCATGGCAGTTTTCAAACTCGAGTCGATACTGAATACCAAAAATTGTGTTGATAGTAAGATCCAAAGAGACGCATATAACTATGCTTTTGCAGACATGTAAAGATTAAATTATATTGTATTGTAAACAGTTTTTTGAAAACTACACTGAAAAACTTTACAAATCGATATTACTAGTCTTAATCCTACGGCTACTGACACTGACTACAATTTAGTAAGCGTAATATCCATTCAGGCTTCATCTGTCGGCGAACCAACTTGTCTTACTTCTATAAAAACCTTAAAATATTAAAATACATTTTCAAATTAATTACCTTTTAAATAATGACTAGATGCAATTCGTTAACTTCAGACGATATTCGATTGACGTCGTTTTTGTTTAGTCTTCTTACGCCTTCGAAATATAAACTGTAACCCTAATTAGTAAAAGTCAATTTTATATTCGGAATTCACGAAGGAAAATATTTCGGAAACAACATAAGAAAATTCTGTTTGCTGTAATTTTCTAAAACGTGTGTGCTTTAAGCATAGGTATTTGTATACGAAATTGAAGTATATCTCGGGTGGTTTGTTTACTAGACATACACATTTGCCCTCGCGAATTGCAAATACTAGGAAATAAGTGTCAACATTGGTTTATATTTTTATTTCGTACTTTTATAACAATAATTACGAATAAGTATGCCCTAAGCTACGACTGTCGTCTTCTGTCTATACAACACACGGCTCTTCTGAGATTTTCTGTAAAACCACTCTTATTAATTTGGACCTCTGCCTTGCATTTGACAATTGCTGGTTTCGTCACTAGTGTGTCAGTCTTGTCACCCTGGCCTGTATTGTCTAGTTCCTCGTCGGATCACGTGTCCGAACCTGGGTATTTAACGATAAGATCCAGCTCTTCATCACTCGGTTTCACAGTTCGCACTTCTGTTTGACCTTCGAATTTCTTTGGTCTATCCAATTTGTTTTCGATATTGACTAGGACGTCAGCGACGCATCGATGGTCTTCTGGAGACTTGACTTCTGCGTCATCACCTGTTTCTCCTTCCCCGTTGTTGTTTTGCTTGTCTCTTTCTATTTCAGCTTTGCTGTCTTCATCTTCGCTATTTTCTTTTCCTTCTAGAATCATTTTATGGGTAGCTTCTTCTGTCACGCTGTCTGTTGGCGCTTCGTTGATGCATGAATGTGTAAGTGTGAAGGGTAGTTTGAGTGATAGATCTCCGCCCATGGCGCTGAATGTTAGCTTCACCTTCACGTAGTATGAAACGTATATTGCGAATACATTTCTGTCTTCTGGCGTGTTGTTGCTCAGGACAGTTGAAGCGAGACTGGCGCCTGTTTTTGAGTACGAGTCTTCGAGTGCTATCCAATTTTTGGTTATACCTGCGAACAATTTCGTACGTTGAGGTATCCAAATGATAGTTTTGTGGACAGTGGCTGATTTGGGCTCAAAGAGATTCAGATTTTTTTGACAATAAAATAATGTTTTCGGAAATGATATTGGTATGCTGAAACCAGACAAAAGGGAAATCAATCTCACCTCTATGCGGCGTAAGCGTGTACGTGTTGGTATGTGTCTGGCTCGGTAGGACGACATCATTGCCCTTTACCAGAGCAACCACATTCTTAAACTTCCCATTGGAGAACATGCATACGTCCACGTGCTGAACCACCAAAACCTACGAAAGAAAAGACATATTTTTATTCCGAAACCACAGTTATTAAGCTCTCCATAATAAGGGCGTTTAACAAAATGGATGAAATTTTCCGGTCGGAGTCAGAATGGAAATTGCACATTAAGTATGAAATAACGTCATAATTAAACGTCGCTTCACATTAAGGGCGGCGTGGTTCGACGCGACAAGCGTTACTAATGCGCGGTTTTATTTAATATACAAAGCTTACTTAGTTACAGTGTTAGTTACTTAGCGAGCTTGTTGCGGAGGGAATGAAAGATTAAGAGATTGCTTAAACAAGCATTTAACTATGAGTACTATGAGTGAACTTTTTTGTTATGTGTTAAATTATGAACGATATTGACGTGGGAAGAATAACAGACGCAATGATTTAAAAACAATACGACTAAATTACCTACAAGCACCTTACACATACATGATACTTTCGGTAGCTTGAATAAAATATACTTAATAAAAAAACTTTCAGGTTGGCAAGGTGATAAAAACATAAAAACGTGAAGAAGTTAAATCATTCTGCCAAAGTTATTCCCTACAAGTACGAAGCATAATGTCGTACGTACATCTTTTCCTTCGTATTTTATCAAAGTTAACTCCCGTGCGGTGACGCGCGATAACGCGTAATTTGTCGCGTGTCGTGAGGTCGCGTCTGCGCTAAGATCCGATAAAATGTGATTTCTTTATGACGCTCCGTTTCACGTCTCGTGATATGTGAAGCGCCTTCATTTTGGAGTTATTTTTCTGGCTTTAATATTTACAATATTTTCTTTTTACTCCACTTTTATTTTACTTTGACAACATGTTTTGATAATTTAATTGGTACATACGGAAGGAAAAGTTTCTCTCTTCTAAAATACGCTAAAGAGCCTTCACGTTAGTACAAACCTAATTATTATTTTATTGACATAAATCTGTGTTTAATAACTGTAACAAGGATAAATAAACAGACAGTGTAATATAAAACGATGTAAACTAAGCAAATCTCTAAATGATGAGCTTCATTAAGTTCATAATAGGATTGAGAGCTGTCGGGAGAAGCTTACGATTGTCATTAATTATGTGCGCAACATTTGACCATGAGCGGTTAACTAAGCTTCGTTAGGCTTGTTTACATTTTGATCAGGGTAAGTGAATAATGAATTAATTGAACACGGATCGTTGTATTATGGGTTTGATTTGGTATTTAGACGCAAACAACTTATCGGTATTATTTTCTTAAACAGTAGTTTCTGTCTACCCCTGTACATGGCGTGAGTTTATGTTTGTATGTATTTTCTTAAATATCACAAATGCACTGATTTGCGTGATTTTTGACGGTTGACGTGTGTGATCAAACAAAATGGAGTACTTATGGACATCGTATTTTGCAAGTAAATCTTTAAAAACATTGTTATACAAGGGTTTTTTTTGTATATCGATGTGTCAAAAGCTGACAGATCTAACACAATATGATGAGTGATAATAACGTCCGTATAAAACCCAAAAGTCTGACAACCAGTCTTAACAAGGGGTATCTATTAATCCAAGTAAAATACTGCTATTCAGCTGAATCCAGTAACACTGGAAGCCGATCCCCATATAGTTTGGAATAGGCTAGGCAGATAATGATAATGAATAAAGATCGTCGAAAATCGAGCGAATCTGTAGGTAAACCTCAAATTGAGTGTATCTACTATACATTTTTGTCATGACTCCGTTTCAAACTTCATTCTACTATGCAAAGAGAATATCGTTTAGTCGAGTTTGCAAGAAAAATAACATTCATATTTTTCATGCAGGTGCTCTTAAGAAAAATACGAACATTCTCTTAGAAACATAAATTACAGACTACAAAGGATAAAAGTTCAATGTTTTTTTTATAATTATGTTCAGCAGAGTTCTACAGCTCTTAAGAGGCTTTTTAAAACTCTTATATATAAAGAGCTAACCAGGAATTCTGAACCTTCAACACGTAGAACCTTCAAAACTTTGTAAGTTTACACGTAAACGTTTTTAATGCGGATAGTTAAAGAAAATTGCGTGTCAAGTTTACAGAGTGTAATAATTGTAGGCATGTTCTTAGGTGGTAGAACTTTTTATCACGCGTAAATGTACGGGAGGCTGAGAAAGAAAACACGAGAAAACATTATGAAAATTGAGTTTGAGATTTTCTATAAAGTTGTCCCTTTAAACCAGAGGGGAAATTGCGCAACGACTGACAGTAGGAATGGCTTCATTTTGATAGTTCAACAACATTCATTGCGTTATTTACGTTTTTGAGGAGACAAATTTTTAGAACTTATGAAGCAATGGATTAGCAATTTCCTTCAAAATTTTTTTTACAGTTTAACTTTCATTTCCCATAAATATAGGGGTTCTATGTTAACATACCTTGATTCGTCGGACAGTCTTCGATGAGTGGTTGCCGACGATCACACCGACTCTGATGGACTCCCCGTGGGAATACGTTGGTTTGTCCAGCCAGGCCTCTAGTTCCACTCTAGAGAGAACGAAATAAATAAACGTTAGAAGGTATAATATCAGCTTTTTCGGACATATTATGCGTTCACGAAAGCATGGTCTGGAAAGGCTTAAGATATTGGGCTAGGTAACGAAAACCTGCTCAAGGCAGAGTACCGGCTAGATGGTCAGACGCGATTAAGAAGGCTGTTGGAGGCAGCATCTACCGTACCGAGCGGTCAACTTCGAGACGCATCGTTTGGGGTCGCGATCCTAAGCATTGTGGGAACTACGGAGATGAAGGAGGTATATTATAAAAACACTGGGAACGGTAATTACTTTGCAACTTTGTAAGCGCTCTTAGCTCCAATTTGCTTGCTAATTAGTTCCGTTACCTAATGACATGTGGTGCGGGTTGTTTGAAAGACATACCGTGGCCCCTGACGCACAGGCAACTGAGGGAACACTGATGGGTTTTAGTCAGTAAAAGTCTGACACGCCTTCCTGCTCCACCCAGAGCCGGAGAAGTTATGTGTGCTTTTATAAATTCTAACGGATAATGTATGGACATACAAACATGTATCGCGGACAGTTTTCATATAATTCTATACATTTTACTTCCGTGTGTTATTGTGGTGCCGTGACGTGGATTTGGAAGTCCACATCACCACGTTAGAGATTACTAAAAAGTTGAACAGGTTTACATCTCAGTAATTTGGTAATTTTTTTTTAAAGCAGGGTCTGCCGCTCCAGTGAAAATTAAAATTTTTGAAAAAAAAAACAACACGTCACATTAGCATGTCAATTACGCGAACCCATATCAATTGCCCCTATCGAAAATATCTCAACTCGGCTAAAGAAGTTTTCAGTTCAAAAACGGAACAAAATTTTCGTTTTTGTTTGCTTATTTGCACTTTAGATAATATCTACCTTAATGTTTTAGAATGAATCAGTTTAAAAAGGATTATAAAATAAATAATAATGTTGTAACTTTAATTCACATTCCCTCTTGCGTGTGTAACGTGTAAGCACAAGCTTTACGGTAATATTAGCCCATTCTGTGGTACAAAGAAGTGTGTTTGAAGTACCGTACCTAATTTATTTTCCAGTGGTGCCTACTCAACTTTTTATGAGTGGTACACGATGAGTGCAAAGATAATTTCAGCTATATAAACACTCATTTTAGGGAGTTGATTTTGCTTTGACACTATTTCTGCTAAAGTCAAAGTAAGGTATCAAGTATTTATGGTATAGCTATTTATGTTTCGTCTGATTAAACCTTTAGGCATCTTTGGGTATAATTAATTTAATTTCAAATAAAGCAGTCGCAGGGATTTCACAGTTTAACATTTATATTACACCAGAAGCCCTGAAAGGCGGAATATTCTCGTGAATTGTGGAACCTAACGAATGCCATATTTTCCGGCAGGCGTTGAATAAGTTAGCAAAAGCCCGACTTTTCTACAACGTTGTCTACAAAATGGTTCTATTAGCATAATTGCACAAGTGAAAGTAACGATTATACAGTTTAAAGGAGAAGCCATTTTTAACTTGCAAGTTTGCGAAAATGTAGATTTTCTTGTGATTTGTGAAATTTCTTTGGTTGTAGATAAGAATGCTTCAAAGTTATTTTTGGGTCGGTTTTGAGTGAAATCACAAAGCAAAATATCAACACTTTTATTAATGGAATTTTCTAAAAACAAAAATGTAAGGACAATCTATGAGAAAAGGTAACCTGGTTTGAAGTCACATATTGTAATCCCGCCTTGATTATTATTACGAGTATTAAACAATATTTCATTCCTGTTTCCTATTTGTACCAGTAAGCAAGACAAATGATTTGAGATTTGATAAATTAACACTTTCACTGGTCACAAAGTAGACACAATAGTTTAACCTGAACTATGTCGTCCACAAGCGCCCAATACCTCCTATCTGACTCCGGGTGGATTTTAGGTACTGGGCGCTTGTGGACGATATGTGGGACCGGGAATTGGCTAAAACAAGTCCTTGGTCGTATTATCTCACCTTCCATCTGACAGCAAGAAAGGTTTCTCTGCCGTCGCCCGCGGCGGCTGAACCTCGGAGTTTTCTGAAACAACACAAACATTTAACCTTAATTTTACCCTTTCAAGTAGAAACAGTTAAACAAAAGATTAGGAATACACTGCCAATATTATGATCACACTAAACTGTTGTTGTCTGTGGAATACGCTAAGTTATTCCTTATCCAACGGCCACGATCACGGACCGGCTGGCCGACTGGCTGACCGTATACGCCTGATAATAACCTCAATTTAATATACATATATATAGTGGCCAATGCTTGCACTGATTGGACGGGTCCACTAAATCTGTCTGGTTCTTTTCTCAAAAGACCATTACAGACACCAATCTAAATGGTCATCACGTGATCTGATCAAGATTATGTCTGAACTTTAACCCTTAATTTGGCAAGACAAAAAAAGTCGTAGTAGGAAGATGCCGTTAATATATTGTGTTTATATGCATTAAAAACACACGGGAAAAATAAAATAAAAAATCTTGCCTGAAGGGTTTCCTGAAAACACAACGTTAAGTATACTCAACAAAATGTGATGATTAACAAAATTAAGTCTTATGTAAGTGTTGTGTATACTTTACAAATCCAGCTTACCAACACTTTTAAATTAAACAAATTGTAGGTATATTAAAAAAGAAATATTTATTGAAAAAAACGTTTACATGCATTAAGGATGGTTAATTGTGGTGATAATTAGTGACATAGCCTAACGTTACAGTTTATACAAAAACGGTAGTAAAACCTTTTTTACAGTTTGCACATCGACCATATTCCTTACCATGCTCAGGGAAATGGTCGATAGTGTCATATTTTATGTCATTTACAGGCCTGGGATGGTTAGGTTTTTTTATTTTACCTTCAGTGTTTAAATCTTTGATTATAGTTTTATCTACATTCCTTCTTTTGTGAAGTAATGCTCTATAAATTTCGAGCCGAAATTCTTTCAAATGTTTAACCTTTTTAACTCTTTGTCGTGTGGTATCTCGCCTGTACAATAACCAGGCATTGTTGACGCTGATGTGTCTAGTAACTGCGAAAATATAGAAAGATACGCAGCTCTTCAACAGTTAAATTTATTGATCAGCCCGTCGTCTGCAGAGAATACATATTTGAAGATAGGGAAATTTCGTCAAATAGATCTTCAGAAAAGAAATCGGTGAAATAATTGAATGCATTCTTTCCATCTGGAAGGGGGCTTTCAAATGTATCAGGATCTGATTCGGCACGATGGAGGAAACGACCATAAGACCATTTGAACTTGAGTTCAATTTTCTTCTTGGGTATACGTCGAGGTTGTCTGGATCCGTTCAAGTTGGCTGTGTTATGTCCCCGACCTTGTGCTCTTGTACCTACTACGTGTTGGCTGCGGCGTAGAAGCCAACATTTGTGTTGTGGAGAATCACTTACCTAATTGAGAATGAACGATGTGGTCACCGAAGGTATATTTGACATAAGAGACAATGTTGGCAACTAACAAATAGATGATAACATGTCATTGCTTAGATGTTGTAGTTCGGTGTTATTGGCTTCATCAAGATTGAAGTCAGCAAGAAGTGGAATGGAAATGTTCGGATTTTGTACATCATCGGAGGAATCCAGAAGATTTAGCCCCACTAGTGAAGATGTAACTGAAGGGGCTTCAGACGACTCTGATACGTGGCGTTCATAGTGACTGAATACGTCTGCTTCATTTTCAGAGCTTGATTCCCCGCTCACTTCTGAAGGAGCGTTTTCTTCGGGTACTAGGGCAAGGATATGCCTTGATCTTGAATTCTGAAAATAATACAGATATTTGCAGGCACCCAAGCAAGGAACAGACAAAAATAACACGCCACATCCATGAATAACGTGCAAAAAACAGTTAGCAGGCACTAGCGTGAAAGGCGTGAAAATTAAGTATTAGTTGCATTATTCCACACAAAAAAAAACTAAAATGATCTATAGGTGCATATAAATTAAGTTTAGTTCGAAATAACGAAAACCTATTGGAAAGGTCATAAAAATATATATTTTTTAATGTAAACTGAACTTAATAGTAATGTGCTAAAGTCGATTTTTCAAAACCATGTAAAAATATTGATATTTTTATAATCCAATTTTCAAATAAAATACAAGTCATGCCTTTGAGCCAAAGCAAAATTTGCATTTTATTCCCAAAAACCATTCCCACAAAAAAGCTGATCAAACCGATATAAACTCCTTGAACCATTGTTTCAATAAATCTCAACATGCAGATTTGTTGAGTATACTCTACATGCACTGTTCGCACAAGATTACTCACCACCGGATTTTGTTGAGTATACTTAACTATCATGTTTACTGACTTGTCGTGTTCTTATCCACGTGAGAAACGGATTGTAAATATTTTTTTCGTATTGATTACACATTTAAAAAATAGAAATAAGTAACGTATTTATCAAAATTAGACCGAAAACCGACAAAAATAAATATTTACCTGTAAAGCTCGCAGAGCGCGTTGTCTCGTCGCCATTTTTGTTCACTAATGTCAAGTAAAATGTTGACAGGAGGGTAAAATACTTTTTCCTACTAAATTATATTAATATTCAAGCGTTTTTAGCCTACAAAATTATAAACCACAGAAGAAAATTTGAGGTCTAGATTTTTTTATTTGTAACGTTGAGTATACTCAACGAAACCAAATTAAGGGTTAAAAGAGACTGTGATCCCTAAGTTAGTTATGTACTACTTACAGAAAACAAAATCATTTATAGAACTGCAGCTCGTGCGTGTTTCGCATCAGTGCGCATATAGCCTAAGACACAGTAACAAATGTGTCTGTTGCTGAGTGACTACTTAGCAAACCCAAAATCTTGTTGCTACAAGTTACTTACCTCTTTGTTTGGGCTGTACTGCCTACAGTTTATGTGATATTAAAGTTATTCCCAAGTTCATAACAGGTGAAATGAGCCAGCGCGACAAGTTGCTAATGTAATTAAGTATGACAATGTTGGCTCTGTGCTTGTAAACTTCTACGCGAATGCTGAATTTAGACTGGCACAGTTATAGGAATATAGAGGACGTTTGAATTAGGTTAGGAATAATTTTGAATGTGTACCGAGAACTTTGGTGCAAAGGAGACCAGTTACGTTTCATAAAAAATTTAGCCCAAAACCAAAAGACAGCGAAAATAAATAATACTTTAAAAACTAAAAAACACGCTTTAAAAACCAAACTAAAAAAGGAGAAAATAATTTAATTCAATTAAAAAGCGCGGGGTGCTTTTTGAGGTATTTTTATAATCACTTAATGTCAAGCACCCCACGCTTTTTTAGGCGTGTTTTTTAGTTTTTTAAACTATTATTTATTTTCTATTTTTTAGTTCTGCTAACTACAAAAACGTGTTTTTTTTTCCTTCTTTTTCATTTTTCTTAATTTTTTTTTAAATTATTGAATAGTCATCGGTCCTCAATAAGTTTACAAAGTTTCAATGAAATCTGACCGTTTAAAGTGGGTCAAAATAGCGTCCAAAGGAGTCGATTACAAACAAACAAACATACAAGTGAAGCTAATATAAAGCGTGTAAAAAATGTGTTACCATGGTCGAGGAAGTACTCTCTATCATTTTTTACTATAGCGCTGAATCTGTACGACCAGTCCTTCAGGTGTTTTTTGGTTGGTGAAAATAAATGAAAGGTGAACTTGATATTGAGTTAATATGCAAAAAATAGTTACATAAACACTCGCAGAAGTTTGTTGTTATAGTAGATAATACTTATTCAAGATGATGAATAATAAAAAATTATAAGGACTGCCCCGACTAGGCTAATACATTATTTTTCGCTGGCTTTGGACTTTGGGCCCGATATGGCTGATCTCCTTTATGTATATTAAGTGGAAGTAATAAACATTTGATCTATATAACTCTAGATTATATTTAATTTTTGTCACACAAACTGGTATATTTTTAGTAAGTGATTCAACAGCGGGGCAGAAAATAAATTTATGATTGTCAATACATCACTCACGTTTAACTATGCTAAAAAACTAATACAAACTTATATTTTACTCGTTGAGCGTGGGAGATAGTCAACCACGCAAAAAATAAGAATATTAACAATCGTCTTAAAGCCCCAAAGTTTTACTTTACCAAGATTGCTACATAATACGATTATAAAGACTGAAATTAATTTCGGAGGCAACTCAATTACAGAGACTTACCGATTTCCTCAGGTTTCGGTCGGCAGTTCTCAATATCCGATTCCATTTTCGTTTTATTTCTCAATCTGCGAACAAAGTTTTTCGTTGATAGTTAATTCGGTAATCAACTGTCTGCCGAGGTTAGTTTTAATTTTATTGCACGATTGGGTTGTCGAAAAAGTTAGCCTTTGAATCATTAATGCAAACCCAATTTGGAATGGGTTCGGACCTTTGAATCATTTACGTGCTTTTGAAGTTTTTAAGCGGAATGTGATGAGAGTGTGGGAATTATATAAAATAATGGAGGTAGTCTAATTGGCGGGTTCATTGCGTAACACACTAACAGTAGAAATGGTTTTAATTTTGGCAGTTCAACAACATTCATTGCGTTATTTTCTTTGCTGAGCAGAGGAAGTTGTTGAACATATGAATCAATGGATTAGCAATATCCTTTAAAATTATTCAGATACACGATTAGGATGCTTGGGTATTGTAGACAATGAGGAGATGCTCTGAAATAGCAAATTCATCATCATCTACTCAGGAAAATTATTTTCCTTCACCATTTAAGAAAATGAAAAGAACGTTGTTTTGTTCCACATACATATTTTGAAAGATCTAGCCGTAATTAAAAGATTAAGTTAAAAGATAAAATTAAAGCACAAATACCCCTAAAATCCTAACGTCAAAAATAGGCACTTCTTCCTCAATCTAAAGATCAAACGGAAAAGAAAAAGTTTTCTATAATAAATTGATTGAAATAAAACCCGCGAAGATCATTTATGGTAATATAAAACAGCAATTAAAAAGCATCTCTCGTTAATTTTCGACGTCACAAGGCAATAAATCTTAACCAGAATGCTTTCAGCTTGATATACCTATGCAGTTTACTGCCAATATGTTTGAATAACAGTGACTACAGATATTGAATATTCAAAGAATTTGCAATTCAATATTACCATAATTAAAGTAGAAATTAACGCAAAAGGTATCTATTTAGTTCTTGCTAGCGGTTTCGCCCACGTGGAGGTTAAAAATTATCCCACGGGAACGTACCTACTATCAGAATAAAAACTATCCTATGTACCATACAATAATGTACTTAGAACGATGTTGCGGTTAGGCCACTGTAGTGCATCACGTATGTTTGCAGAGGCGCGCATCTATTGCTTCTACGCTTCTCTGCGCAAGCGGTGCGCGTCGATGCTGAGCAGAGTTCGGGCTAGTCGCAACAGCGTTTTAAATATGATAGCCAGTAGACTTGAATGTATGTACGTAAATCGATGTATTAGTGCACATATGAGTATTGATACCTCGATTCATGGGTCAGGCAGGGGGCGAGTAGATTAAGATTGTATTACTAACACTAGTTATAAGTTATTATACTACTAACAAATTGGATCTTAGTTATCTTAAATAAAAGTTTATTTATTTTATTATTTAAGTGTTAATCCAGGTTACAAACTATCTATTTGCAAAATTTCATCTAAATCCGTTCAGCAATTTTTGCGTGATTGAGTACCAAACATCTAAACACACAAACTTTCACATTTATAATATTAGTACGATTGAACGCTTGCTTCTGCCTTCAACTTCGACCGTGTAATATTTCTTGTTCCTCCGCCGCACCGCGTCATACCCCACCCACGCTGTGACTTCGTTTTCGCGTAGCGTCCTTTCTGAGTTTTAATTTTTTTCTCGGCTCCCAAGGGGTTTTTTTGGGTGGGAAGTAATCATATAACTTCTCCCGCTCTGGGTGAAGCAGGAGGGCGTGTCAGACTTTTACTGACTAAAACCCACCCGTGTTTCCTCAGTTGCCTGTGTGCCAGGAGCCGCTACGGTATCTCTTTCGAACAACCCGCACCCCTGGCAGGCATCGGCCCTTGCGGGCCCCATCAGTTGATGCTGACATCTCTTTAAGCGTCGACCCGGGCTTGGTCCTTACCGGACAGCGAGCTACCCATTACTCGCCGTCCGCAAGCCCGCGCCTACGGTGGCCGGGAATCAGCCTGGGATTTCCGACGCCCAGGGCGTCTCCTGCGGAGGCTAGGGCCGTGAGGGCGCATATACTGCCTCTGCCTCACGTGCGCCGCCTCCTTCTTCGCGAGCATTACTGCTTCGTAGGAGGTGACGGCTACCCATGCACTCTCGCTCCGTACCATGGCCTGGACCAGGACCGGACGCGAGAGATCGCCGCCGCCGATCGCCTCCACGAGGACACGGCGGTGCTCCGCCCAAGCCGGGCAGACCTCCACCGTAAGCTCCACCGTATCCTCACGGCTCCCAAGGGTCGTAGCGTGGTGTTAAATTTTATAAGTTTCCTCAAGAATAGGGGTATCAAATACAAAAATAATATTCCAAATACGACTGGTAGGTCCGCGCTTAGAGACTAGCGCGACTCTTCAACTCTATTATATTACCTAGTATAGATAAAATCTATCTAATAAAGTTGAAGTGTTGAATCTGTAATAAATATTCAATGAATTTGCAATCAGGTATTAAAATAATTGAAGTATAAATCAACCCTATCTATGTATTTTAGCTTACTATTCTATTGAACGTTGAAAAGGCACTTGTTAATCAATTGTTCAATTAATTTATCGTTGAAAATGAATGAACGTATAATATGTTTTGGTAATTTTATGAAATGTTAAGGCGGAGACTGACTTGTAACGTTTGTTTGTAATGTATCATTCGAGGCGAGCTTCATTACATAACCGCGATACACTTAACGTGGCGCACGGTCGCGGTCGCTTCGAGCACTTGACTCAAGCATGCTATTCAGAACAAGCTTATGCCAGCAGCTTCGCCCGTATAGAGGTCGGAAATTATCCCACTGTAACGTACTACCAGAATAAAAGTATCCACTTTATAAACAATTTGAGTGCCAAATTTCATCCAAATCAGTTTCGCGTTTCAGTTTGCGTGATTAAGTAACAAATATCCAAACATACAAACTTTCACATTTATAATATTATTAGTAGGATATAGTAGGATGTCGGACGTAGAGGTCGGGTGTGCATTTACCTTGGGAAAGTATATTTTTAATTTAGAAAAGAGAGTAAAACGAGATACGTTGTGCTTGCGACGACGCGTCAACCTGCACTGACTTGTTTGTAAACATGTGCTCACAATGCTCGCATCGACCGGCTCTGCTCGCTACACTGACTGTTGTAACATGTTTCAAAGGAATTCACGAAAAAGCCGACAGTCGAGTGGAGGATCCGGCGCTCGCATCGAGCGGCTCGGCTCACTGCACTCACTACTGTAACGCGTTACAAAAACACCATTACAAGCAAACGTTGCAAGTCAGTCTCCGCCTTAAAAGATTTACATGAAGTTTTTCATCATGGTCACATGGATTTTAATAAATTTTATCATTTTGATTTAGATTATTATTATTAGTTATAAACACACTAGGGCTTGTGTTTTCACATCATTTTCTGGCAGGTGTCAGGGTGTCACAGCATGGAGCATGGAGCTTGTGTTATGTCAAAACTAGTTATAAAAAAAGTTTTACTTGAAAAGCTGTCTTGTGTTGAAATTAAGCCATAGTTTAAAGACCTTAGCACATTTTTGCATCGTAAAATCAACTACCCTATACGTATTATGGTTCCTTTTATACAACAACATAATTATAATCAGCCATAGATATGACTAAAGTATTAAACGAAGCAAATATTAAGTGCGAAATAAGCAATTTATAAAATCGTAAAAAAATAAATACGTTATATTGATCGCGTTCGTGCTAGGACCCGTAAGCGTAAGTTATTGTAGCGTCTACGGCAAGGTTTAGTGCTACGAAGCGCTACGTAGGCGTAGCAAGCCGCTACAACGCACGTAGCCACATAATGCCTACGAGCATGTTAATACCGATAAATTAATTGTTTGTCTCTCACTATGCGGACGAAAGAAATAGAACAGCGGGGTAATAACGTAACACAATTACAATGGCAGTACCTTTAATTTTGACAGCTTTTTAAACCTATGAAGCCATTTCTTTGAAAATCCTTCCGGTTGTGATTTAAGTCTGTTGCCCAATTAGGGTGCTGAATAGTAGAGAGCCACACACCATCTCAAGAACCAAAGATAGAATACCTTAACATAATAGATGCCGCAATTTTTACAAGAAACGGCTTCAATAGACGCTGCAGAGAATACAAATCCCTACGACCGGTCTGAAAGAGCAATCTCAAAGGCAATGAACCTCGAACCGGCTCTGAAAAGGGTTCCACACGAATAAGTTTAGGTGGGAGAGAACTTTATTAGAAATCTGTATGGCTAGCGAGACTGGACGCTCTCTTTGAGAAGACAATGAAATATACAGGATGAGGCCTGTATATATTACCCAGTAGGGATTTCACAAGAAATGTCATATGTTTGTTTCTGTGACGTTAAGCTACGGTTTCTTAGAAGTGACGGCCGGCATGAAAATGGCACCAGGCTTTGACTTCGAGGTGTAAAAAAACGTTATTTAGGAAAACCTACCAACCTAGCCCACGTTCCCGCGGACGTATTAAATTGCATCGACATTTTTACGCTCATTAGATTTTCAACTTTCGCGTGTTTTTACACAGTATTCGATCTTCAACACTCGGCGCTAAGCATTGCATTGGAGAAGCGAGAAAATATCCCGCCATTATTTTATCACGTCTTCGGGAACGTAGGCTTACTTTCATAACATAATTTAACTTCTTGTTTCCCCGAAGGGTTGGGCAGGTCTACCTACAGTACACTCAAATGTCGCTAGTTATGTTTAAGTCCCATGTGACAGGGGGCGAGCCTTTTGCCATCAATCGGGCATAAATCCAGGACTCTGGGCTGCTACTGAGAATATCCAGATAGAAAAACCCGACAACACTTTGTCCGACCTCGGAATCGAGCACATTTCCTCAAGTTCAACAGTAGCGCTTGTGACTGACAGTCTTAGGAGACCTTTAGGTTGTATAGCGGCCAGATACTTACGCAGCTTGTCTGATGGTTTTTGACAGTAATTTTTGCCTAGAATAACGTAAAGAATTTTCTGCGAGATATAGATTGAAATTATGTTTGCCTCCATTTAGTATTTTTAAATGGGCATTAAACTTTTTCCCCATTTTAGTTAAGAATATTCGGAATTCGTTTTATTGTTTATAAGATATTCATCAACTATAAAAGCTTCTCTATAGCAGCTTTGCCCATAAATACTTTAATATTCAATGCTTTTAAAACAAGGAAAGTTTTAAACGCTGTACTTAAAGAACCTTTAAACTTCAAGTGTTGTTTAATGGAGTAGACATTTTAATATAATGTGGGGAAGTATAAACGTTATTTAAACACCTAGGTAGCTAGTAAGCCGTCTTTCCTTTAAGATGGAAGCATCAGGGTAACCCACGATGCAAACATTACGTTTTTGGCAATTTGTAGGTCAGTGCCAAGTTGTGTAACGTATACGTATTTTTATGTAATAATATTAAGCATCAGTACCTACAATCCTCTTAAGTTCATTTAATTCCGTTAAACGTGTTTTTCATGAAATTAGTCTTTCAATGGGATTACTTAGATGTAGTATAGTTTCACAAAGAAAATTAACGAGAAATTTCAGGAGCTCATCATCTTTATTCTCTTCATTGTCGGAGCAACATATCTTTTTCTTCTATACGGTTTGTTACTAGTCATCTCGATGGTCACCCCCTTTTTAGCCACAACATTTTTCACACAGACAATCTATTGTTTCTTAATATCGGCGGCATCTATCAAACATGATCATGACTACATACTGACATACCATGACTGTTTCATGAAAATGTATAGGTAATTATGTAAAGCCATATTTGTTACGGTTCAATCGGAATCAGAATCAAATTATGTTGAATATACAGCTTGACACTGACAAATTCCAATAAACGTAAGAAAATTTTAATTTCGCGGCCTGCCTCGGAGCTTTCACCTTAAGGGCCATCCCAAGCAGCACATTAGCGGAAATTACATCCATAAACAAGCTATATTACAGTCAAAGGCTCTTATGTAGCTGTACTAATGGATAAGACGATTCTTGGGACTGTATGGGGGGCGATCTCTACACTGTTAAACAGCACAGCTGACTAATGGCTGTACAATGGACAAAAAAACAACAAAATGCATTTTAGTAGAACTTGAAAGAACTATTGTCCAGCTTTCGGCTACGTATAATGCTACTAGCTGGTTTAGAAGACCAAAGTTTGTAAACAGCTGCATAACGGGGTAACGTCACACCGTTTCTAAGCTTTGAACTGTATTAGAGAATAAAATTTTGCCATTGGCATTTTTTTATGGAGTACACAAATTCTATTATAATGCTTCCTCAATGAGCTTAACACTAGCTGGTTAAAAGCATTTTAAGACTGCATGAGCTGTAAATTAGTGTAGTGTTACTCCACTTTAATTCCAAAGCTTATAGTGTAAATATTATCTATTTCACAGCCTCTAGAATTATTGAAGAGTAGACATAGGTTAGTAGTGCTATGATAACGTCAATTTTGTCATAACCTCGCAAAACGACTTAATCACATAGATTTTGTTACCAATGATCATAGTTCCGTACAATTATTGGATTCGGTCAGTGACCTTTCTAAAAAAATAATTGTAACGAGAAATACTGAAAGTAATGAATCAAACCAGACATGAGGGATAAAATATTTATATGGTAAACATTTTATTTAAATAAAATATAAAAGAATGGGCAATAAAGAGAAATGTTGCTCAAGATGCACTGGAGGAATTACTAATAATTGTGAATAAGAGATTTCCAGATATTTTTTTTCTTTTCGTTTGCTTATATCTCGAAAATGGTGTGTCCTATCGCAAAAATGATGATAAATTCGACCCCCTTTATGAAACCCCTATGCCCCATAATCTCAACATGTAGGTAATATTTTTTTTATTTTCCATACAATAAGTGAAAAATTCCATAAAAAACGTCGAGGCTGCGCACGCTTCATTCAGCTCTTAAAAAAATCATTGCGTAGGGCACACAAGTACCACGTTGCGAAGCCAAAAGAAAAAAAAAATACCACCTGCAGGCTTGGCACGACAACCGTAGAGAAGCGTTTTGTCGACGGAAGACAAGACAAAAATGACGTTTCCGTGTAGACAGTTGTCAGTTTTTCACCGAGAAATGTAGACAAGCGATTTCTATTCTTCAGTAAAGTAGAAATAGAAACCGTCATGCTACTAAGCCTGCAGGATCCGCGATTGTCAAATTCGATTTTAGTTGTGTCAAAATTATTTTTAAGTTTAGAGATTTTTTTTTTGCAGAATAGCTTTAAGATTCTCATAGCCAAAAGTAAGGAATTTTAGTGATAGTTTAATTAGTTTAGTTCGGTGTACAAGAGAATCGGCACCATTGTAGTTGAAATGAAACAGTTATTGAATGACGGAATCCTTTTACCAACAAGCGAGATTATAAAAGTCAAGATTAGATGTTTTACTTGCGATTCACCCGCAAGGGCTTTTATAACAGGTATGTGCATTTTCAAGCCATCAGCGCCACGTCTTTATGAGAAGATAAATTTTAATATTGTGTGGCCGTTACAAAACAATAAAGCCGTGTCAGTGGCGCTCAAAAGTTTTATTAATTTATAGCTGTTGGCTAAGGAATGGTCAGTAAAAATAAAAGTAATGGTATACATTTACTGTGTTTTATTTTATTAATCACACACTCTTGATTTGGCTTTGGTAATTCTATATGTTAAACCATTAGTTGGTTTTATTGCTCCATCATCTGGGTAATCTGACGTGTCACTATGGTTCAACATGCCACTTAGTTCTTTTTCTGCATTGTTATATGTTACAATGGATGACCGTTTCACTATGCATTGCATTTTTGTCCAATCTGTATGATGCTTTGAATATTCTAGTTTCATCAATTTCGAAGTGACGTTTTTAATATATCATCTCAACCATCCATCCTTTTTCCGAAACACTTGGTATGACAGATAATTTTCCTTCCCCTCTTTCTATTGTCTTCACTTTTTGAACGGCATTTCTATTTTCTGAAAACAAGAACAATTATTTAGCAATAACATTAGCATCTTTACCTACTACGTCAGAAGTAAGAGATCATTAAGTATGCGGATTTAGTATTTGTGCCAATAAGTAAAACGCTCTATAGTATTAAAATATTTACACCTATTAAAGGTACTATCACAAAAATATGTACACTATTATTAATTGATAAATTATAAAACAAACTAAGTTATTCACTTCGTTCGCATAATTGAATTGCAGAAGTGTGTAAGTGTGCAAGAGTGCATACGACTCGCAATATACAAGACAAAAAAAAATTCGTAAACAAAATAGAAACAATAATAATACGTGCGGTGCGTAGCGCGTGACGGGTAACAAATTCACAATATATAAAGATATTATGGTAAAGATTTGGAAAAAACTGGCTAACACAAGTTTGAATAACTCCTTTCAATAAAAAATATTTATATATATCAATATGATTGGTTAAATTTAAATGGCGCTAACAAATCCTTCGCGACAAAGCAAATTCGCGAATAAGCGACAGTCCAAATTCGCTTCATCTCTTTCACACGGCCGGGAGAGCGTAAAGTTAAACCTAGCTAAATATTCACTTAGCTAGGTTAAATGAAGTTATAGTTTTTTTTTTATTTTACTTTATAACATACATTTCTAAGCAACATGGCAAGTAATGGCTCTCTGATTTGACATAACAGGCAAGAATAAGTAGGATCACAAAATCAAGTGAAGTACCTAAGCTACTTGAGTACGAAATGCCCGAAATAGTTTTCTATCAATATTAGAGATCCCTAAGACGCTGTTGTATACTCTCACTTTGCTGCTTTCACCAGTCGTTAGAATAACTGAAAACCATTGCACAGCTAGCGTAAAGTTCTCAGCTGATTAATAGACTTAAATATGGCCATTGCACAGAAAAGAGAGTTTCAAGAGAATTTAGTTAGAATGATTGCTGGATAACAAATTAACGCCATTTGAATGTAAACTAGCCGATTATATATGAAAAAAATTACTGATATCTGTAAAATTTTCATGATATTTCAAAGCTATTAAAGTAAAAATACATTATTTTTTAGCTACAAATAGATATGAATGCTCATAAAATGTTATTTTTTTGTAAAAATCCATGAATAATTCGTACACCGTATTTATTTTGTATAATATTTTTAGTAAAACCATATTATTTCTGTGGCGCGTGTAATATTTGATAATAACACCTATATATATTAACAGTAAACTGGCACCCGCAGTACAATTTAGCGATAGAGATACAAAGAAACGTGAAAAATTACTTACCTTAAATTGGAAATTATATATTTGCCCACAGATTAGAGTTTGACATAACACTTGCACTGCACAAATAGTCTTTTGTTGCTAATTCTTTGTAGATTTATTAATCGCCGTAATGAAACCATACACCATCTAGTGGCTGTCTAAGAGAATTAAAGGAGCCGGATAGTGGCCTACTGACAGCTGTCTAAGCTATTGTGCAGCCCATGTACATCTCTTACAATGCTCTGGAATGCTTTTAACAAGCTACTATAATTCTCAGCGCTGGTTAATTTGGGGCCAAATTTAGAATTATAGGGGCTGTGTAGCGGGATAGACAGCCCTTGTACAAACAGCATAACAGCCTCGAGTTTTCAAAAATTCTGTTGTCCAGTGGCTATACAGCTATTTGTGCTGCTTGGGATGTAATAACTGAAGTCATAAAGTAGCATTAAAGTATTCCTCACTAGATCTATTAAGGTTCTATGAAGGTTACTGCGATGCTTGAGGGTTAGAAGCTGTCATAAATTGAAAGCTTGCATAATAAGGATGATAGAAGGTAATTAAGTATCCATTTATGAAAAGTATAAGATGGGGTGCGCCATCTTTGATTTGTTTTACATAAAACGTGAATACTGATTTTTAATCCCGTGTTCCTTGTGTGTTCAAACACCAGCTAAGCGCAAGTCAATAGTCGTAATACTAAAATGACATTATATCAGCGATAACAAATAAGGAGAAGTCAAAAATGTGTGTAAAATCCCGTTGAAAACTGCTGTTGAAATACGAAACGATTTGAAAGCGATTACCACTTGTCCAGGCCCTGAAGAGACCTAAAAATAGAGTAAAGTAAATTACATCATTAGCCTAGCCATTTCAGTTTAACCTTCCACATTTTCAGCACCAAATGTGGGTGAAAATCGATACTTTATACCAAGCCAGTCATTACCTAGAGCCTGATAAAATCGAATGTATTAATTTAGCGGCATCTGTGCTGCACTGCTGTTACGCAGTAGTGGCTTGTCCCAGCTCACTGTTGTGTGCAGTTGCAGTAATGGTAAATTCCACAGAATATTCATATATTAATTCTCCTAATGAGAACTTTTGTGTTAAGTTCTCTAAAACATTCTTTTGGAAGAGAATTTACGAGAATTATACATTGGATGTTTTTATTGCATCGATCTATTTTTAAAGCATCATTTTTGAGCGCATCTGAATGTTTTACAAAGTTGACGTTAAAATGTAGGTGCTCTTCAACTCGACCCATCAGTATGTGTTGCTGTTAAAAACAACAGCGTCATGTTAAGCCAGGGGTCGTAAACTGGGGGATGTGGCACCTGTGCTGCTTAACGCTGTCGCTCTTCGAAGAGTGAGAGAGTTTAAATACCTCGGCCATGTGGTTACCGAGGATTTAAAAGACGATGGGGACATCGAAAGGGAGAGGAGAGCGATGGCGGTCCGCTGTAACATGTTGGCACGCAGATTTGCAAGGTGTAGTTTAGAGGTAAAGGTTACACTTTTTAAAGCATTCTGCCAAACTCTTTACACCTGCAATCTGTGGGTCGACTACACGCAGCGGGCCATCAACGCTCTCCGAATACAATATAATAACGCGTTCAGGGTGCTGGTGGGGCTCCCACGCTACTGTAGTGCGTCTGCGATGTTTGCGCACGCGCACACAGACGGCTTTCACACTGTGCTGCGGCGCCGTATCGCGTCGCTGATGTTCCGCACGCGTGGGAGCGCCAACGCCATCCTGAACGTGCTCAGCCACAAGCTGGACAGCCCCCTTCTGGGGCACTGGGTTCAAGCACAAGTGCGCGTGCCCGGGGCCCCAGAGGGCGGCAAATACTTAAATTAATAGCAAAATTTAAAATACTAACATAGTTTTAAGTCGTTCTACTAACAATATGTATGGGTCAAATATGCCTGAAATAAAAAGATTTTATTTTATTTTATTTATTTAAGCGATATGTAAACTGTCGATGCTATGCCATCCGCTATTCCTCTGTTCTAGCTAGAGTATCATGAATCTAACATTGAAGAATCAATTTACGGTTTGGCAAATTGACCTGAATCTGGTTACATTGTTAGTTTAGGATGTTGAAGGTTTTGAATATTTAAAATGATGTTGGCTTAAACCATTCCATTTAATTGATAAGAGCAGGATCTGTGCGTTAGATTAAATTGATAGCTTCAGAACTATGTGTTGCAAGGCCACAAGCATGCAAACTACAACATGTAACATAATTAACGCAAGACCTCATACACCCGAATTACGAGTAGAGTATTGAGTTAAAAGCATAATAAAATGACCAACACTTTTTTTTAAATGCTAACTGTTACTATTAAGAAAAACGTGTTGACTCTAGCATTACTGTATGCAATTAAAATTGAGTCATTTTGCTTTGAAAAAGATTGAATTGTCTTCGGCTCAATCGGCAATAGGTAGCAAAATACAATTTAAAAAATTGCATATTAAAAGTTACTGAAATCGATGCAGTAGTCTATGCGTTTATTCTGTTACCGATAACACATGTATTTTTCGCAGTAATATCTATCCAACAAAATAGGAGCACTATGGACTGACATTGACGCTGAACTTAGGAAGTAAATCTAATTTCAATGCGAAGTAATTTGCTTGTTTACGCCCAAACAACCCAGTTAACCACAGTCTGGCTTCGGGAAATAACATTTCCTGGACTGCAAACTGGAGTGCGCTGACACGACGTCGAGGCTGCACCATTATTCATCTTGTTTTGAGAAATTTCTCGTAAACAACGTGCTGTTTTCAGAGATTAACCTTTGACACTTTCAGCGTGATTTAAGTTCTATTTTGGTACTGGTTAAGATAAACTTTGTACATAAATCATGGCTTATAACAAAGTTTTGACGTGGGAGAAGGATGTTGACCTCTTGATTTGCGTCCACTTCTTGTGGTAACATAATTGTCTTTCCGTTAACTTTCTATAGTTCGGTAACCTATAGTTTAATGTCACTACCCGACCACGGCGAAGCAAAAAGGAGGGCTATGATTTTGATCGGTATGTATGTATGTGTGTGGGTATGTATGATCATCTATTCCATTATAACTTCTAAACTGCTTATCATAAATTGCCAAATGAGGTATTGTTGTAAGTGTTTTGATTGTCCACTGGTTTTAGACTATGTGACTTCACATTACAATTAAAATACGTCATACAAATGAATATGGCGCTCTCTAGAGGAAACAAAGTGATGGACTAAAAAATTAAAAATTTTGATCGTATGCAACCTGGCAGTATTTAGGAATATTTTGATGTTTCATCATTTTAGAAAGTGATTTTTGAACTTACGTTTTTGGGTTGGTAAGTATTTTAAGCAATAAGGGGCGCATACAAGTCGCTTCTACAGAGAGCGATCACTTACACACCATTACAAAGTAGTAAAGTGGTCAGAAACTAAACGGTAGAGGATTTAGCAAAGCCCTCGAGCGGTCGGAGCAGCTGTGGCCTATAACGGCAAACCATATTGTCATATGCACAAACATAGCGGTACATCAACAACATCAAAGGCACTCGAGACTCGATGCAAATGGATTCTAACAGGAAATGTTCTAAAACAGAACGAATCTTCTACTAGACGTGCGTAGGCTTAAAATATATTTATAGATTCCCATAGGTAAATCTGAAGGTGAAAGTAGTAAGATTTAGAAACAAAACTGAATGCTAAACATAATGTCCAATTAAACAGAAGTTACGATTAGTAGTAACCGAAATAGTCTATGTTTTGGTTTAAATCTCAGTTTTGCGTAAAATAAGTTTCTATTGAAACAAATCTGAAAGTCTTATATCCATTGACAGACAACGCACATCCTGAACTCATAGGTGATAGACGTATGAAATTAGAAGTACCTAGGGAGAGGAAGAGTAGGTGTTCCTCATACGCCGAAGGTAATTAGAAGGATTTTTGAAAATTCATGCCGTTAATGGGTCAATTTTGGCATGAAATGTTGTATGGAAGGTCGTTATTTTTGCAGATGACAAATCTCATCGTAAAATTAAAGTCATGAATATTTTACATCTTCAGATGCAACAAAGATATTGAGTCAATATACAGGGTGTTAAATTTTGCGTGTCATAGCTTAGGGTTAGGTTCAGTATCGATAAAGGAACCCAGGAAAAAAAAACATTAAAAAAAATATAAAATAAAAATGAAAACATTAAAAAATATTGCAAGATCAACCTAATTTAGTACCTACTAACTAACTAGTACCTAGGTACCTATCCTTCACCCGGCATTATCGAAGTGTTCGGGCGTAGGTATTTAATTGCGTTCGACAGTAGTTAAGTAACTCTAGGAAATGGCTTGTAAATGGCTTTTCGTAAATTACCTTACTACTACTTTTGTACTGATAGCTGTAAGTCACCCAAACACAATAAAATAAAATAAAATTATTAATTAGCATTTAAACAAAATAAAAACTTATTTTAAGCAATGTTTTAATCAATTCTAAACGTTTGCTATTTAATTAGTAGGTTAGTACCTAGGTAGGTTAGTAGAAAAAAAAACGAAAATTATCATAAGATAAACCTAATGTAGTCATTAGGTTTATCTTATGATAATTTTCGGTTTTTTTTTTAACTTTTCCAAAGGTATTTTTTTATATTTTTTTCGGGTTCAATTATCGATACTGAACTCACCCTGAAGCTATGGCACGCAATTTCTTTATTACATCGCAACACCCTGTATTGTCTTAAACACTATTTCAATACCTTTATCGCTGTTTTATGAAGCCACAAATCTTCGGGCAGGAATGGCACGTTCTATGAAAATTTCATAGTACACACGGCTACACATCAAGCTATACATTTCCAGTTTATGCTGATCTCGCACTGTACGAAAATCCTTTACGATGCGAGATTAGCATAGACTGGATTCTGTATAGCTTGATGAGCAGCCGTGTGTAGTCCTGCCAATTGATAATGAAATGGAGTAGAATTTACAACTGTTGTGAAATGGGTTCCGATTTACGTTAGTTTGCACGCTTTTGCAAAAATAAAGTTGTAATTTAACTTTACGCCGACACGCTACGTGTGGTTTTGAGTGTTTCTGGCATTAAAAGTTGAGCAGATGGATACAGATAAAAAATGCACCATTGTGGGATGTGAATTCGGTGTTTACTGTTTAGCTTTCGAATTTGAGTATTCAATGGAAGTACGGCAGAATAATTAAACTTAATCATGGTTGTAGGTATAGTAATTCGGTCATGAAATATTTAAAATATCTAAGTTAATAATGTTATTCAAATCTAGGTGGTTTTTTTGGGTGGGAAATCATCAAAAATCCAGGAGGGCGTGTTAGACTTTTACTGACTAAAACCCACCCATGTTCCCTCATTTGCCTGTGTGCCAGGGGCCTGGCAGGCTTCAAATCTAGGTGGTTCAGTATCCACGCCAATTCTATTTATTAGATATATAATTCATAACCGTTTGCTCAATGGAAATGATCTAATGACATAGTTCATGTTGTTGTAAAGTATAAATATCTAAAACAGACGAAAAACATTTGGAAACCTATTTCATTTCCCAATTCGGTTATTAGTTATTAGGAAGTGATTGAAGATTTGTTTACATGATTAGCCTAAGTAATTACTTTAGTAATGCGGTTACAACGAAAGTGGAAAACCACAAAGCGTTCGTGAGAGTAATAGCATAGAATTAAAGAATGACAATAACATGAAAAGGAAATGTGGAAATTAATGAGTAGGTTGCGTGTCTCCTGATTATAATGTAGGGGGGAAATGGTTACAGTGTCACATTGTTGGAAAACAAACCTACATTATTTCTGACATGTGCGTGACAGCGGAGGTATAATTTTATTTACCGTACATTATCGCTGGCCGTATTAAGGTTCAACATGTTGACAGTTTATGTCTAGAATTATTTTAACGTTAAAATTTGTTAATTTTAGCCTGTCAGTAGATACAAAGTGCTATTTTGTCAGCGGTTAGCCTACAAAGTGTAGTAGGTATAACAAAAGTAAAGTAATTTGGACGAAAACCTATATCCTTATATAGGTTATTAAGTAATTCCTTTGTTCTTACAATGTACCAAGAATTATAACGTGTGACGTAAGTCGGATTAATGTCAATCTCGTCTCTGTCTGTCTTCTCCTTAGGGACCGAAGATTATCTTGTCTAGTTTACTAATTATTAGGCGGCTCTTTAGTCTTAATCTGCGCTTAACATTACTTTTTCTGATACTAAGGTACTACTTACGTACATAGAACCTACCCTAATCACGTCTAATGGCTCTTCATTATATTATAGACTTTTGGTGATAATTAGTATTGAAAGAAAATCTACTATGACCACAAACTTAACTTAGTTACATGATAGTGTCAGTATTAGCTTCAAAGGAGGTTTAAAATTGAGTAACTTACGACCCAAAGGGTCGAGTTTAGATGTCACGGCCTCCTTTAACAAAGATTAATCCTTGGCAGCTTTAGACAGAGCGAGGTGGAAGGAGAATAAGGAGGCTTTTGTCCAGCAATGGGACAGTAACAGATAGTTTAAACTGAGTTACAGGTAGGTATAAAGCGGAAAACATATCGGCTGATTTTACGCAGAAACACTTACATTTTCTAATGTAGTGTAAGTAGCTACAGTTTGGTATGCAAGCCTATGATCAACCAACCGTTAATTTTACACCGCACAGTTCTGAAAAACGCGCCTAACAAAATTGTACAAAGTGAAACATTTCATTTGAACCGAGCCATGTATCAACTTGTTGGAGCAGTACTAACACGGCATCCCTACCCAGTGAAGTAGGATGATGTGAATTATGTATGCTTAGGTAAACAGTTTCCGAACGCGTCAATTTCGAGTAGCTACACTGTCAGGTATAGGAAAACCTCTAAAAGGGTCAAATTGAGTTAAGTTGGTTACAAAATTGGGCGGCTTGGTAACAAAGTTAAATCGGTTAAAATATTCGATTAGGGTTTAATTGGGAGTACATTTTTAACGAGGTAGAAATTACTCTGAAGGGTTGCTAATTTGCAGGATGGCCCATTTCTTTGGCCCAGTGTTATTGGGTTATCCGCCGTTTACAGAAAATCAGAGCATCAGATTCTGGCTTTTAATTTTAGAGGAACATTCTCTGTTTTCTAGTCCACTACATGCGTCAAATTGCTCTGTGGTTAGTTCTAAGAAATTGACCGAACACATTATGGTCTTGCGGGGAGCGAAACGGGAGAACTCAGTGAAATGTGATTACCAATGCACTATGCTGAAAGGACATCTAATGACCTATAAATAAACTTCACAATGATCGGATCGCGTGTATCTTATAAAATGATTGGTAAACAATGAAAGTTTAATCGAAAAAAACACTCTGTATCAATTCCCGTGTGTTTTAAAACTAAATTCAATAGAGACCTATAAAAGTGTTCATGGTCATAATTTTTATGAAACCTTATTTTAACTATCATCTATGCAGTTGGAAGGACCGACATCTTAGGGGCCTAAACCAAGTGATATTCTCTTAGTGATAACGATGATGGAAAGTTCAAAATGTATTTAATTGACATACGCTACCGAAGCACATTGCACGCAAAACAGATGGCCGATGGGGTCGAAAAGTTCTGGAGTGGCGACCGCGCACCGGAAGACGTAAAGTTGGAAGGCCTCCCACAAGGTGGACCGATGACCTTGTGAGGGCCGCAGGAGTCCGCTGGATGCGGGAAGCACAGAACCGGTCGAAGTGGCGGAGCTTGGGGGAGGCCTATGTCCACCAGTGGACGTCTTTCGGCTGAAATGATGATGATGATGATGACGCTACCGAAAACCTTATGTCAATTCTTTTAGAAGTTATAATTATAAAGGTATGAGGCACTCATCCTCTATATAAAAGAGAAGATGCCTCCGACCAGACGGGTGTTGTGTCTGGTGGGCTACTGCCCGACGATTAATGACGGGACGTTGTATATAATTATGCTAGTGATCGATAAAATCTACTTGCACGATGCAGGATTTTGCGTGACGAAAGTGTGATGCGTAGTTCGCATGTGGCGATGCAGTTGCCGCCATATTGTAATATAAAACACTTTCATTGCCACTTTTCTAACCTCTTTGGTGATGGTCGCAGAGTTCCGCAAAGATGCGGTTACAAAGGACCGGTTTGATTGTGGCGATACTTGGGAAGGCCAATGTCCAGCAGTGGACATCTTTCAGTTGAATGATGTTTTTTTTTGTTCAAGTCGGTGGAATTTATGTAGCCCAATAAGTAGCCACTTTAATCTCACAATAAGTAACATCATTTGAGGTTTACTAAAATGGAGGTGTATGTTGGACACTCCAACAGATTATGGTTTGGTCAGGAACACTGCACTAGCAGTGGGTGTCAGAGGAATTTATAATCCCCCATATTGCTAGTTTGTGTTTGCAGTGACCTACTTCGGTCCGCAATCGATAGATTCTTTTCCATATAGGCCAGTACAGATCAGAATTGAGATGCATCATTATCTTACCTGAGCATGTTGTACTGGGCAAGTGCACTGAGCGTGTGGTGAGGTGAAGGTGGCGGCAGAACAGGGGGCGGCACACAATTTCCCGGACCCTGCAGCACTCTGATGCCCATGCGCACCGTGCCACGCCGGGATACCTTCTCGTCCGGACGCTCTGCTGTGAGGAAAATTGTCGATGTAAGTGGTTTGATCACACAAGGACAAAATTACATAGGTGTTATAATAATCTATGAAAATGGGGGCCTTTTTTTTGAGGGTGGGAATTCATCAAATAACTTCTCCTGCTCTGGAGTAGGGGGGCGTGTCAGACTTTTACTGAATAAAACCCACCCGTGTTCTTTCAGTTGCCTGTGTGCCAGGGGCCACGCGGTATCTCCTTCGAACGACCCGGACCCCTGGCAGGCATCAGACCTTGCGGACCCCACCATTTGGGCCAATGGGGGCCTTTGGTCTGCAATGGAACATTATCAGGCTGGAAACTAACGCTTATTTATAACCAAGTAGCAGTTAAAATTAAATAAACCTTAAAAGTCCGCAATATGATAGCAAGTTCCAGACTCGCAGTGAGAGTTCTAGCAAATTTATATAATTCCATATATTTATATTTATATATTTATTTTTTATTTATTTATATATTCCTACCCAAAATAAAGTGCCTACCTATATTAAAATTTCGAAAACACTTCCGTGTACAACCGCAAGTAATCCTATTACACGATTCTGGCAAACCTTAATTGCAACGCAAACCATTTTTAAAGTTTAAGTTTTCAAGCGAAATCAGTAATACCCCAATTTGGCTGTGTACGAAATCCCTGGGTTTTGCAAAAAGTGATGTGGATTTTCATGCATATCTGGGCAGCTCGTTATTATTTTCATACCTCACTGACCCATGGCTGAATTTTTAGAACTTAATATTTTTTGTTTGACAGATATTTTTATAGCATGTATCAGAAAGCTGTGGTCATAATCAAAGGTATGGTACAGGCCATCAAAATGAACAACTTTCTCCATGGGATCAACATCATAATCGCGAAAAAATTACCAGCCGTCGTCTCCGAAACGCATCATCAGGTCTATACGTTTATATGGGACCATTTCGGAATAAACCCCTTTCGAACAAAAAAAATATTTTGCAAATCCGTCTAAATATGATGGAGTTATGCCCGAACATACATAAAAACAAAAAAATTTATAAAAATCTCGAATTGATAACCTCCTTCTTTTTGAAGCCGGTTAAAAACAACAAATCGGGAATATAGAAGTGCGTCATATCACAAGTGTCTGCGTCTGGTTGCTGAGCTATCATTATTATTGTCCTTGATATCTCCACCAAGATATAAATAAATCATAGTAAACTTTATCTTCATAACATAACTAGATTTTGCCAGCGGTTTCACCCGCGCGGAGTTCGGAAATTATCTCACGAGAATGTATTACAGAGATAAAAAGTAGCATATGTGTTAATTCAGGCTGTAAACTACCAAATTTCATCCAAATCCCTTTAGTCGTTTTTGCTTGACAGAGTAACAAACATCAATCCATCTATCCTCACAAACGTTCACATTTATAATAACCTACTAGCTTTTGCTAGCGGATTTGCTCGCGTGGAGGTTGGATATTATCCCTCGGGAATGTATTACTGGAATAAAAAGTAGCCTGTGTGTTAATCCAGGTTAGAATCTATCTGTGTGTCCAAATTTCATCCCATTCCGTTAAGCCGTTGTTGTGTAGTTGAATAACAAACATCCAACTATCGAAACATACAAACAATCACATATATCGTCACATTTTTATTATAGTAAGATTAGTAGGATAGTAGTGGTTCTTACTTTTCTAATAAAAAAACTGAAGAGAATAAAGAAACCCAATTAGATAAAGATAAAAGACAAATAAAGACATTGTCACTAATCCTATGTTCAGGAATGCCCCAAGGGCCGAGCTCAACCTTATCAAACGCTTTCTCAGAGTCTAAGGACATCACAAAGCCGTAATTGTATTAATTAAGTACGAAACAGTTAGAGAATTGTTTAAGATTTGTTTTAGTTGTTGTTGTTCTCTTAGCTTCAAATATCTATGTTGGCAGGGAAGAATATTGAAGTTAATAATACTGTGCGTTTGTATTGTGAACGTGTTTGTGTTTAAGATAAGTTCCGTATAACTGATATTGTTTTAATAATAGGTGTTGTTCAATGTGAAACAGAGAATGTTGGATCTCGTTTACTTACCTACCTATTACAATCCAAAGATGTTTAAAGACTTGTCGTTTGTTTACCTAACTCTGTTTGTTTATTGACTGCGATTTTTTTCAATATCTAACAAGCATAAATACAGTACAACTATTTTCTTAATGTCCTCCGGCAAACTTCGTGTTTCGTCAGTCGTCGAATTTCTATTAGTTACCCTTTGCACTTCGTGCAGATCGGACGCTCTCCATCGACTTGGAAGTTTATAGAGTTTTAATACTCTTATAACTTAATGTAATTCATTAAAAAAATGGGAGGAAAGCTCGCTTGTATTCGGAAATGCGATAATTCATCATCATCATCATTTCAGCCAAAAGACGTCCACAGCTCGACATAGGCCTCCGCCAAAGCTCCGCCACTTCTGTGCTTCTTGCATCCAGCGTATTCCTGCGGCCTTCACAAGATCATTGGTTCAACTTGTGGGAGGCCTTCTAACTCTACGTCTTCCGGTACGCGGTCGCCACTCCAGAACCTTTCAGCCCCATTGGCCATCTGTTCTGCGAGCAATGTGCCCTGCCCACTGCCACTTAATTTTAGTAATTCTTCGGTCTAGGTGTGTTAACTTGGTTCTCCTGCGGATCTCTTCATTCCTGATTCGATTACGTAGGAAAACTCCAAGCATAGCCCTCTCCATTACCCTTTGGGTATCTTTAAGCCTACTAATAAGCATTTTGAGCGACCACGTTTCAGTACCATAGGTCATCACTGGCAACACGCACTGGTTTTTTTTTTTTTGGGTGGGAAATCATCAAATAACTTCTCCCGCTCTGGGTGGAGCGGGAAGGCGTGTCAGACTTTTACTGACTATAACCCACCCGTGTTCCCTCAGTTGCCTGTGTGCTAGAGGCCGCGGTATCTTTTTCGAACAACCCGCACCCCTGGCAGAACACGCACTGGTTAAAGACTTTCGTCTTTAGACACGCCATGCGATGATTCCTAAGGGACATTAAGAAAATAATTATAGGTACTGTAGAATTATTAATGTGTGCGGAGTTTGTGTACTTATTCTATTCTATGCTCACCGAACATTCCATCACCCATTGATAACATTTAAAGCTAATTATGATCAATAACTTACCAATATAAGCTCTGACATCGTATGATGTGCCTATGGGTGCACCATGGTACTGCTTGGCTGGTACCAGCTGCACGCTAGGTGGCGCCAGTGGTGTCAACTCCAAATGGAAAGGGTACGCGTTGGAACCTAGGCGTTTTATTAGAGCGTCCTGTGTAACAGAAAATAAATATCAAATTAACTGAAAACTCGGTTATAGTATAATTATTGTTTAATTCAATCATGGTTCCTAAATGTCAAAGTAACTTCTAAGTTTCAGGGGTTCTCAATTTAATAAATCTGCTTTCGCTGATTGAAAAGGTTAATAAACATGAAACTAATTGAGTTTGAAAACGGTAATGATGAACTAGTAAATAATTACTTTCCAAAGGCTGTATAAACTTAAGAGCTTTGTGTTTAGTCAAATTAGCTTCGTAATACCAATTATTATCTACCGCTTTTATTATCTAAACATTTGCAAATATAGTGTCTATTAATGAAAGTTAAATAAAAAGAATAAAACACCGTTGAATTGGATATTTTAGCCAATTTGTAACGCAAATAAAGAAGGGGTCGGGTTAATTGAATCAAACAGTGATCTCAATTAAGATACACCCTTATACTGCCACGTTGGCAGAAAGTAATAATCTAATTTTTCTACGCCAGTGACTTTCCTCAAAACGATAGAGGTATTTCTTCTAGTCTTTATATAGTATAACATAAAGTAGTTTTTGTGTCTGTCTGTTTTACCGCTTAGTTCTTCTTAACTAGACAATAGATTTTGATGTGTTTTCACCCTCTGGTCGGGCTGATTCGATTAGAATTTTCGCTGAGCCAATTGTGTCTGTGTTCGAAGCGCGACTCTAGCGTATCTCGTATGTGCAAACTCGAAGAAACAAGCGAAAATTGCATACGCATCGTCGCGCCATGCCCATCGCATCAAGTAAAGGTATTGTTCACTATTTCCCTTGTACAAACTGTCGTTTTATCGCCCAATTTCTCTCCAAACAGTAATTGTACGCCATCCATTGTTTTGCAACACCGGCCACAAAATCTATCGTTAGATATCGCTTACTTCGCGTATACACCCCACCAAATGAGTTTGATCTCGAAGGTTTATGTGTCAGTCCGTAGATGGGTGTGACCTTTGCATGCCAAGACCCCTCCGTGCCTCAGAAAGCACGTTAAGCTTACATCAATAATAAAGCGCAGTAATGTCGATGCAGTAGATTTTGATACGGTAATTTTAACCATAATTTTAATAACTTATTTCAGAAGGTTTGTGTGTAGGATACTTATAAAATATACTTAATAGGTTGAGGTTTGGTTTAAAAAAGGGTTATATTTTTCCATTTCAAAACGTGAAAAATCAGCTCAATTTACAACCTGGAAAATGAGAAATCTAAAAATAAAGTAAGGTGACAAATAAAATTAAAATCTAAAATGTTATTGTAACTGCATCGTAGGCAAACAGACTGTAGGCTGCTGCGCCCATGTAATGTCAATAATATGGTATCTAGTACCATCTGCACAATTCCTAGATGACATTCTAATTATAATATAAGATTATTAAAAAAATACCAATATAAAACTATTTTTATTTATAAACATCATCTCCTTACCTATGATTTTTAAATCTTTGTGTTACCTAACTTCCTCTTATTATAATTATAATAACAAAAGACAACCGCACTAAAAAAATCAGCTGTTAAGTAAATATTGTTACATAACCTCACTTTTACTAAATCTCTTTTAACTCGGCTCTCAGACAACCAAAATCCGCAAAATTTTCAGTGATGGTTTGATAATATAGTAGCTATCATTTGACACCAATTTCATCTTTTTACATCCAGGCCCAAGATTGTATGAAAACGTATCCGTCTCCTTTCGATATTTAAAACCGAAGCCCTGGGGCGAGTCGCTAGCTTCATTTTAAAATGTTTTGTCTAGCTTACGATGCTAACGTAGAAGCTAAAAATACTGTTTTCAAAGAAGTTTATTAGGAGTTTCAGTGAAATATTATCCGAAGAATTTAGTAGAAATACGATATTTACTTTTCGACATTATAATAATCTAAATATTATATTTGTGAGAAAACAAAGTTAAAGAAGATTACGATGTGACTTAAATTACACGCATTATTAAAAACGTTAAAAAAAGAAAAAGAACGGAAGAAACATATATACAAAATGATCAAACAATTGTTATGTAATTGCTACGCTTCATATTACGAAAGCCGATGGTTCGTTATTTCTTCATATTCAATGTGGATAAATTATGTAGTAGGTACCTAGAAAAACGAAAATCTGAAAAAAAGGGTACGTAAAACAATATCCGTAGATACGTAGGAATACAAATAATTATTAAAGCTATTTCAGCAATCTCGTCTATCTGTGGAATGATATTCAATTTAAACACGTTTCAAACATAATTTCAATTGCTGTAACAATTTATTACGGCACCATTTTGGCACGTGTAGGCGTAGAAATAAATGGTTTTATGTACTTCTCTAGAATTACATATAGAACCTACTAGCTTTTGCCAGTGGCTTCGGTCCGCGTTAACCAATTTATACAAAAGATTAATAACTTATACACCTAAACCTTCCTCATGAATCACTCTGTTGGTGAAAACCACATGAAAATCTGCTCTGGAGTTTTTGAGTTTATCGCGAACAGATCTAGACATACGCGGCGAGGGACTTTGTTTTTAAACGACTTTAAAAAGAAGGAGGTTATCAATTCGGGATGTTTATGTTATTAATAAAAAAAATATGTATGTTCGGGCATAACTCCGTCAAATATAGATGGATTTGCATTTTTTTTTCTTTTTTCTTCGAAAGGGGTTTCTCCGAAATGGTCCCAATTAAATTTTATATCGATCTGCTGATGCGATTCGGACACAGACAACGGAACTCTTCAAAAAATGACAGCAATTAACTGCGATTGCTGCTATCGCATAAATATGCATTGTTTTGACCCCAAGGATGATGAAATTTCGAATTGACGGGGGGTACTATAACCAAAAAGTGAGAAAAAAAATCTTTTTCCAAAAAAAGAAACAACAGACTTCCGTAAAAACACTACAAAGTGAAAATTAACTTTAATTTCGGAAGGCGGTGACAAAAAATTTAAATACATATCCAACGTCACCGACTACTTTTCACTTTGTAGCGTTTTTCCAGTAGTCAGTTGTTTCTTTTTTTGGAAAAATCTTTTATAATATGTAGTGATGATTTCTTCCAAAGGTATCAATCAAAATGTAAACAAATAAAACTTAAAACGTCCCTGTGTTTCTAGTTTATTATTTCAGTTACAATTTAATCATTGGGAAAAGGCTTTGCGGATGATGATACAAGCAGTAATTGTTGGAAAAAGTTGTGAGATATGAGGTTGAAACCTTCTTATATATATAGAACCTATAATTTGTTCCAAAAGTGTAAGATGAAAATGTAAACAAATGAATCAGAAAACGTACGTGTGTTTCGTAATTTTAATTACCTATTATTGTATTGAATCAAGTTCTTCTAACTTAACAGACAGCTGTGCTGCTGGGGAGTTTGTTGCGCTACTTCTTCTTCCCAGCTATAGCACTAGGAAGTGGTGAAGGGCGGGCGTTTTGGGGGGACTGTCATAAGTTATTTTAATTTGACGTTCAAAAAAAGCTGACTCTCAGCCTAGTTTGAATAAATGACTTTTGATTTTGATTTTGTACCTGTGTATTTAGTTTATTATTTAAATCACAATTTAATCATGTTATGTTAGAGCATAGGCTTTGATAGAACTTGGTTTGTTCGTCACTTGACATTGACAATGTGTCACATGAAAATTTTCCGTTTTTCGAAATTTTTTCAAACAGTCATTAAATCTCAATAAATCGCAAAGAATGTGCGCGATATGGATGGAATGGAGTTATGAAACTATGGTGAAGTGTCTTGACGCTGCGTAAGCGCGCGTGATTCATCGTCGCCCGTTCGATGTCCACGCGCACGAATGTACCACATGAAGTAATTTTTTGCTCCGTTGGTGTAATTGCTGTATGGTGTTTCAGTGTATCGATAAATTAAATAAATAAAATGTTATAAACTAATAATTGTTGGAAAAAGTTGTGAGAATATAACGTTGAAACTTTCTAAATACAGATGAATGTGTTACTAACTCCCTTTAGTACGTGATTGTGTAAGTATTAGAGATTTATTTAGAAATGATGGTTAAAGTTAAGAGACGCTTAAATGTCAAAAATGTATGGTTAAACAATCGCTAATCATTACTTAACTTTAAGAAACGTTTACCTGGACAGGGTTTAAGTTTGTTTACACTTTCTTCAGATATTTTATGAATAAACTACATAAAACTATCTTCCTAGATACAAGTTTGGGGTCTCGACGGTCGATTCGGAACTTCGACATTCAGAACACAAGTTTAATTTGCGTACTTTGAACTAGAATATCGAGGGCCAATAGACGAAGTTCTGTCGTTAACTAGTTTAGTATCAAGATGTTGCCATCTGATATTGCGACATTGAGCACGTTCTAGTAACACAATTATAGCAGTTTCGGATATAACAAGTACATTTAGTCCAGGTAACTTTGTGAACTAGTTTCGTGTATTGTTATTTGTTGTCATGTATTTGTTAGCTTTATTAATTAAAAGCGACCTGCAATGGTGAAAAGTCTAAACATCGAGATTTCTGTGAATTATCGAAGTTTTACATTTACCTATGTATTAGCTTTTGCCCGCGGCTTCGCCCACGGGAACCTACTATCGGAATTAAAAGTACCCAATGTGTTTATCCAGGCTATAAACTAACTGTGTGCCAAAATCAGCCCCGTTCCCAAATTTTCTAGCAATTACTTCGACTAATTTCAAAAATATTCAATGTATTTTTACTATCTGTATGCCTTCCGAAATAATTTCTCTAAATTATGGTGTAAATTGCATCAAAACCCATAAATTAAGAACTAAGCAGTCACACAGACTCACAAAAATTAAGATCCAAGCAGTCACACAGACTCACAAAAATTAAGAACTAAGCAGTCACACAGACTCACAAAAATTAAGAACTAAGCAGTCACACAGACTCACAAAAATTAAGAACTAAGCAGTCACACAGACTCACAAAAATTAAGAACTAAGCAGTCACACAGACTCACAAAAAGCGACTATACTTGTATAATATAGATTTACTTGTTACTATCTCTGTTACCAAAATAAACATTAACCAAATGAAGGTAGAGTCGGTCGACCACAAAAAGTTTTGCAACAGGTATTACATTATCGTAAACTCTCTGAACGAACACGAGAAAACTGTACTAATACGTGTAGTATTGTATACCTACAACCGGCTGTGTGAATCTGGCAGCGCCCCACACCTGTTACGCTCCAGGCTTTTATTCGAGAAGCATTGAAAATCGTTTAGATGACCTTTATAGCAGCTGCAACGCCATTATGGCAGAAGATTTACGAGCAGGGCTTTGTATCGAAAATACGAGGTAATTTTTTAGAAAATCTGTTTTTGGTTCTTCGAATAAAGTGTATTTATTTGCTAGCAGAATGTTTTTAATACAAGAGCGGGCGGTAAGAGGCTTTGATCTTAAAAAAAAAAAAACATTTTATTTAGAACTAGCAGCGCTCCGCGGTTTTACCGGCGGAGTTCCCGTTCCCGTGGGACTACGGGGATAAAATATAGCCTATGTCACCCGGGGATAGTGTAGCTTCCCAACAGTGAAAGAATTTTTCAAATCGATTCAGTAGTTTCGCTCCGAAACTACTGAATCGATTTGAAAAATGCTCTATTCAATGCAAACAAACAATCAAATCTTTCCTCTTTATAATATTAGTATAGACTAACGACCCGCGTTTGCTTCGCATGGTTTTTACGATACAAAGCATAACATAACATCACGCATTGTTTCCCCGAAGGGTTGAGCATAGGTGTACCTATAATACACCCACATTTCGCCAGTTATGTTTAAGTCCCATGTAATAGGGTAAGCGAGCCTTTTGCCATCAGCCGGGCACAAATCCAGACTCCGGGCTGGTACTGAGAAATTCGCAAAAACCCAATAACACTTTTCCCAACATGGGAATGGAACCCAGGATCTCGAGCTCATCGGTAGCTCTTGCGACCAGTAGACCAACGAGGCAGTCAAAAAATATCGAGATTCTATTATATTATGTAGGTAAGATTAATTTAAAATGAATGTAGGTATTATACAAATAAAACTTCTGGAGTAAATTCTCTAAATGATGGTGAAAATCCTACCGCATCAAAATCTATTCCGGAGTTTAGAAGAACATCGTGGTCACACAGTCGCACATGAAAACCGACTTTAAATTATAAAATGTATATCGATTCTGTACAAAGCACTGAATTCTAAAGTAATTCATAGAAGTGGACGCGTTGTTGAACTCATTTACTTGATTGTTGTGAGACTGCGACAATCAGTCTGTGATCCTATAATGGTCTCTTTTTATGAAACTATAAAACGTACGTTGCTTGATGAAATGTAAAATCTCTTTACGATTTTCCAGCATACGACTTTTTATAAACTTTAATCAAATTTGCCTTTGCACCGTTACACGTTGTTCGCACTATAAATAAAGCTTTTGTGGAAAAATCTGGGAATACTTGTAAAAGCAAAATAGAGAATGTATAGAGCTGTTCATTGTAACCTTTGAGGGTGCACGACGTGGGCGTGGATATTTTTTTTGAAAGTATTCCTGCAAGTGGGAGATATAAGATCGTTTAATTTTATCATGTTTCACATTTGTATAATCATACAAAGTAGATTTTGTTGATCAGTTGAGGAGTATCTTATCAAAAGGCGTCCTTTCCATTTAGATCAAATTTTCAAAAACTGTAAATTTCTGAGGTAGGTACTTACTTAAGATGCCACTTATATATTTTTTTCCCTTTAAAAAGTATGCTTTAGTATAGCTTAATTATTACAGTAGTCGATAAAAAAAGATTAATTGCGATTGTGAAACGATAAAAAAAAAATTTTGATTTTTTTTTTACTTGAAAATAATTACCTTTTGTATGGACGTTCATAGTAAATACGGCTTTCTGAAAATTTACCGCTTTTTTAAACCAAAATATACTTATAATTCGACATTTTTTGAACTACCTACTCTTTACGCAGGAAATGTGGCGTTTTGTTTAAACTGAACAGACTGTTTAATTCATTTATGGAATTATGACTGCTTAGATATAAATTCTTTTATTAGTATCCATTTTTTTTATAAGAAAGAAAGGCTTCCTGTTTCATGCTTTTGACGTGAATAGGTGCTATTTACCCTTGCCAACTGAGTTCCGTCGTAATCTCCTCTCAAGTGAAAAGTTGCTCCTCAGTTACACTTGACAGTACTTTTAAATCCTCTATCGACCGGATAACTTGTTATTTGTACGTAACAAGATAATTAAGTATATGTATTTATAAATTTCTGAGCATTTAGTATAGACTGGTCAGTAGCCAAACGTCCATAAAATAACAATTGAACCGATTACGAGACTATGGATAGACCCCTTCAAGGAACTTTGTCCATGAATACTTTAACAGGTGGCTACAAAGCACAAAGTTGCATGGCAGCTAAAAATAAAATGAAAGTGCTACATAATTTTATTTGTGAGAAAATCAATAGGTTTAACATTTAGGTACCTGGAGAGGAGAGTTGGGCTCCTTGTCGTGGTTGCAGTGCGGAGGCCATATCTGTGCCAAGCTCATGATGGCTTCGTTGCAAAACTTGAGACCCATGACCTCTTCGTCTTCTCGGCCATATCTGTGGAAAAAATATTGGTTAAAAATGCTAGCAGAGTACAAGCAAGAGAACAACAAAAGCAGTCAAAGGGTAAGTGGTGAATGGTGGTGAATGTGTAGGTGAATGTGGAATAGTACAGCGCCGTGTGAACAGCTGTTTACTTAGTTGACGAAAACAGTTTTAGATACGTATCATCTTACTACCATGATGTATGTATATGACAACACAACATCAACAAATATCCACCATCTTCCTGAGGCAGCCGCTTCAAAGCGTTTCTATAACTTTAACAACGACTTCCAACACGATTGACATTACATTTTCAAGGTTTTCGGTAGCTAACAACAAGGTTTTCGGTTCCTCATACCTCTATAATATACAGCTATGAGGAACAGGGTGTAGTTCACTTAACCTCCATATGGAGAATCCTCCGACCGGACGCGTGTTGTCTGCATATATAAAAAAGTACAGGACAGGACTTCGCGTGACGTTAGGTCATGTTAACATTATACTCTGTGTTGTTATGCGTAATTCGCATGTGGCGTTGTAGATGCCGCTACGAGCTTATCGTTTTTGCTGATAGAATATCAATTTGTCTAGCCCTGTTATTCCCAAAAATTACTGTTGTTTCAACCTTTTAAGTTCTCTAATCTTATCCGTAAATACATTTTATTTATAGACTTTTTTTACCTTAAATATACTTTCAGACGATTCTGTATTACAATACCATCCATTAAGCACCACAAAACGATTCCCGACCGCAAAATTATTATAAATGAAGGGAAAAGTGTACCCTAATTAAGGGCCAAGGTTGAAATGTGAGTAGACTTCCTGGGTTTTAGGAGCGGAGGGTTAAATTACAGTGTATTTTTGTACAATTTAGTGCTCTGAAGGTATTATGTTCATATTTTGTGGGGAGCAGGTGATTTAGATGGAGGTAATATTGGCAAACTTTTCCAGGTTGAGCCGAAAAGTGGTACAAAAGGGTGCCTACTTTGGTAATTTTGCTTACTTTAAATTATATTTTGACCTAGAACGAAAGGAAAGAAAATACCTTCTGGATCCCAGCTTGCGTGGCGTCTGTCGTGACAGATCAGGCTACCACTGACACTGTTGGCCCTGCATTGTTAGGCTAACATAATGCCTATCTTAACACTATAATGTTTGGACTTTAAAAGAGACCTTTGAGTTTCTTTCGGCATTTCTTCTTAGGGATCAGTCAGCTTGGAAATACCGCCTAGTTGTCAAGTATTGACCAAAAAACTTAAGATATCTTTACATAAATCAGCATTATTTCTATTAATTTCAGTCATAGACCTAAGTTAAAAGCCGGATAGTTGCCACACTTTTGCAAATCACTCTTATCTTTCAATTTAAAAAAGCAAAATACTTTATTTGTAAAACAGGCCGATACTTTGGTTTTTTAACAACAAATTTATAAAAAGTAACAATCATTATCTTTAAATTTCCAGAGTATTAGCGATTTTTGCGTACCTACCTCTATATTTTGGGTCAACCATCCCGCATAGGGTATAGTTGCCTAATCCATATAAATTACGTTTAGGATAGATGCCCCGCCGAGAAACAGGACATTTTTTATTAAAAACTTTGATCGCATTTTGTCCTCCCATGCAATCGCACAGAGACATGCGACACGGTCAACTTAGTGATAGTTAGAGTCTTTCGATAGGTCAATAAAATAGCATGCGATTCATTCGCGAAACTAATTTAATTGAAATCGGGGCAATTATACCTCTGGGGCAACTACCCTGGTTTTACCATATGGGTACAACTTGGAGTAACGGGATATTTAAGGCTTAAGCGAAAAATCAAAGAAAAGATAAGATGAATTTCTTTCGTTTTGCAAATCATTATTATCATTACATTTTTACTATCAATACCTTAAGCTATAGAAAAAGTATTGCGTTATCTGCGGCCCAACTTTTCGTTCCCTTTTGTAACTTTATATCTGCTTGCAGTCGAATAAGGAAACTGTCTTACATAATATTCGTATGTTAACACGAATACTAAAGAGAAATATCAAGTTTCATTCAGCACTTTAAGAAAATGCCTGGTGTCAGAGCTCGTAGGATTGTTTGATAGTCGATTTCGGATTATAGAAAATGTAGTGGTTGCTTTTAAATACTTACTTTATTGTTATTAAACTTTATCTGCCCATATAATAATACGTGAAGCATAAACTTAGTCTCTTTTTACGAAAATTATGCGGACAGAGCGGTGTGAAATTTAGCACGGAAATGTTAATATGGACAAGGAGAGCAGAAAGTATTTTTTTTAAATAAATTATTTAAAAAAAACTTTTAAATATTGTACTACTAATTAATACATTAGGTAAGTTGTTTTTATCATAACTAGTGCTCACTAATTATGATAAAACAACTTACCTAAAGTTTGTGCAAGCTTTTCTTCCTAAAGGTATTTACATTTAGGTAGGCTTTAATCATGTAACACCACTTTCAATTATAAAGTTGTATACTTAGGTATACTTTACCCCTTGCCTCACCGTGGCCTTGACCGCTACCATAACCAAGGATAGGTGGGCTGCCGGGCATTAGGGGCCATTTATTTTTGGTGATTGTCATATGCCATAATCGCCACGCTTGGCAAGCGGGTTGACGATCGCAGTATGGTTTTACAAATGTATAGAGAACGCTGCTGCCCATTCTGTTATAGCATTCCCTATACATATGTGTCGAACAAATTGTTACCTGGAGGAATACGTAGGTAACATAAACTAACGTGTAACAAAGAGGCCTCGATCTACGAGAGGGCCTCATTCAAAGAGGTTGCACGTGCAGAAAACATTGCTATTCAGTAAGTATACTGTAGGCACAAATGAACCAATCTGTGTTCCATTGTGAGGCAATGGTTTTAATATACAGACTGTGTTAGCAAGTCTTGTTTTGAATTAGTGTTTCGATAGAGTGTGTTTAGAACTTTAGACACTAGTGGGAGTGAGAGATCTTGTTTTAACTGTTTCAGGCAGTTATGTATGTATAGTACCTATGTCTGAAGCACTGTGCGTTCATTTAAGTCTATGTGTATGTAATACCTATTAGTTATAGTTCTTCTTACTTTTTGAAATAAATTGGTATAGTTCATAAAATCTCTTCATCTTTCCATACACGATCCGTCAGAGGTCAATATTTTTCGTGTCGGTAAAATCTGCTCTTAATTCAAGTGTAGAAATAACTATAAATGTGTATTTTAAACTATCGGAAAATGTTATGTATTACACTCTCTCTTTTTCTACTTAACACTTAAAACTTACCTGTTTAAAAAAGAGACATTTAAAAATAGCAGAATCGATTTCATTATGCAAATATATCTCAGAGGACTTTTTCATCTCTTAAGCCGTCTTTTAAAAGTTCCTCCATCTTTTATCGATTCCTTTACACGTGGAGAAGCTTGGAAACATTCATAAAGAACGATTTACGTTTATATTCAGTCTGTGTGAGGTTGAAGCTTTGATACTCGCTTCCTAACCTAATATTTTCTTTTTTTGCGCGAATATGACGTTATTTTCACGTTGTAGATAGGTCCAGGTGTAGGTATATCCAGTATAAGAAGATTTAAGGGGAACTTATATGAGTCAAGAAACTCCTAAATAGACTTATCTACTTTGAAGTTTGTGAGTAAATATTCCAGATTTTTGGCAATATAACTCTCATTATTATTTCATATTCATATATTTTATATATTAAATACCGTTTGAAAGGTCTACATTGGGAAGTCTTTAGGTGATTCTCAGCTCGGCCAGTGTTTTTGAGTTTTTCCATGAGGATTTTTCTGTAGAAGCCTAGATTAGTGCCCGGTTGATGCCAATAGGCTCGCCCCTATTACATGGAATTTAACATAAATGACGAAATATGGGTGCACCTCTGCCTACCCCTTCGGAATTATAGACGTGATATTATGTTATGGTTTTTAAAAGGTACGGTCAGCAAAAGAGATAAGTAACCAGAGTCATCGAATATAGTTGATAGGTCAAAGGTATTAAGGTAGGGACTTTTCTCCTGTCTTGTACTGTTTTGTTGTTAGTTTACTTATTTATGTTTAAGTACTCATAACAATTAACGTCAGCTCTTAGCCAGGCGCATTTTATTCACTAGCTTCCGTCTACAACTTCGCTCGGGTGTTTATTGTCCTCCTATGGCATTAGTGAAAGAATTTTCAGAATCGGATTAGTAGTTCCGCAGCTCAACATATTTTTTTTTTTTTTACCTTTTTTAGATGTATCTGAAACATGCTAATATCTAGCGAAGCTGAAGAGTGTGTCTGTTTTTTTTTTGTTTGTTTGAATGCGCTAATCTCTGGTTTCAAATTTGAAAAATAATAATTGCATTTGATAGCCCAATTTTTGAGAGAGGCCATTTATCAAAGTAGTTAATAGCGTGGGCAGGAGATGCGATATGACGTGGTGGTTCGGGGAAGCAAGTTTCCATAGATGAGGTTACTAAAGAAACACACTGTATATCACAGGAGTGTAGGTACTAAAATACAGCAAAAAGAGTTATAGAATAGGTTAACGTCAACCTAATCATTTTGAGGGAGGTATTTTAGATACTTACGGACGTAATAGACAAAGAAACCGAGTCCATTGAAATCTGGTAATATTAAGTCCATAAATAAAAACCAGAAGTAACCTAAAACGGGAAGAAAAATAAAGATACTGCAGTATGTAATGGAATTCCTTTTACTATTTTATTTTTATGAAATGACACACTAAAAGGACATAATAACAGGGACCGCAGTAAAAGAGACCAGACATATCGTATTCGGTTTTACAAGACAAGTATCATTTTTTTATAGTATTACTTTTTATCTTTCAGTCATAAAATTAGGGTGGATTATTCCATGGAAATTATCTTCGTGAAACATTAGCGCTGAAAGCGATGACGTGCTTCACGAAGCAGCAAACATGGCGTTTTATATTTTTTTTATCAAGAAAAACTAACTACATATTATCGTGTTAAAATCCCCCGGGTATTACGGGACCGGATGTAAGCTTTTACGTGTCGCCGGTTTCCTTTGAACCGGTAAACTGTTCCGATAAAATGTATCGACGTTATGTTGCTCTACTCTCTATAAATAAGAAATGGATTGAGATGATATCGATAATGCCTGATTTTAACGACGTAAGTAGGTACCTAAATGGAGTATTTTTATAGTTGTTTTAAAGGTGGTAAGTCAACATGTCAATAGGTTTAAAAGAAAACTGTGATTAACAAGCAATCTATTCTGTAAAATTTCACGGTGAAAACGTCGTTCTTAGCAGATCTTCCGACAACCTTTACAGAACTAACAATCTATTAATTCGATGCTGGTTTTTCACAAAAAGGCAAATTATTTTTTCATTTTATTCCAGCCTAAATCTAACATTTTGAACACAAGCTATTTAATTTTCAGATCAATCAGTCCAGTGATACAATAATACTTATTTGCCTATATTGTTTGATAAAGGAAAACAGATAAATTATATAAGTATGAAGTGGTTCGAGTATCATCTGATGTCTTCTCCATGTTCAGGTAGGCGTGGATTATCGGGTAGGAAGACAGTATTTCAATAAAATAATTATTGTTACAATCACTTCACTTATAATTCTTAATAATTCAATCGAACACTTAATAAAATGAGTATCGGTCACTTAGATAACGAGGGATGCACCCACAATATAACGTCCACCGAGAACGTGGTTGCATGCGCCTTCACCGCAATCCCAAAAGCACAGAACATATATACCTCTAGCGGAACCAAAAGTCAACCGTTCTTCTTTTTTAAGATGGCTACCTCCCCAGTCCTCGGTGTTCGTTTTTGACATTGACATTTGTGACGTCGATTGACAGTCTAGAAAAGCGGCAGCGCCGACACGGCCAACCCTGACAATCGCACGACCTCGTGCGCATGGTGTTGTGCATCCGTGGGCTACGGCGTTAATCCTCTCGACCTTTTCAATGAATAAAGATACACGTTAACATGCGTTCGGCCCTTCCTGACCCATAGGAAATTCATTGCCATTGCAGATTAACATGGACCGGGCGTGCTAGGCCCCCTCATCCAGTTACTTCACCAGGTGCGGGCGTAGGCCCCTTCGAACCCCCTTGCGTAGCGTGGCCCGGGCGTGCGAGGCCCCTTCAACCAGCTACTACCTTGTGGCCCGGGCGTACGAGGCCCCTTCGACCCATTATCATAGCGTGGCCCGGGCGTACGAGGCCCTTTCAGCCAATTACCAAAGCGTGGCCCGGGCGTACGAGGCCCTTTCAGCCAATTACCAAAGCGTGGCCCGGGCGTACGAGGCCCTTTCAGCCAATTACCAAAGCGTGGCCCGGGCGTACGAGGCCCCTTCAACCAGCTTTACACTACAGCAATAAAATATACTACGTGTGAGTTGAATGAAGACTACTCACTTCGATGTATCTGAGCCCGTTCTATAACCATACTAGAGCCGTCTTCTGAGGCCGAGAGCGTGTCAGAACCGGCAGTCAAGGTCTCTTCACTAGCAACGGAAACTGTCTCACTATCGGTGTCCGAAGACTATTCGGTCAATGTAATTTTCATCGAACGCCGACACGTCATCCTCGTCATTGATCAAGGTTGTTGATATTTCTACCAATCCCTCAATCCCTCAAACCCTCTAGGTACCTAGACTCTACCTCGGTTGTACGACGACTGAAATACGCCACGACATGAGGTACGTTTCGCTCTCTTTGAATTAGTACGGCGCCATAGCCGTCTGAGCTGGCATCGGTATGAAGCTCAACGGGTTTGTCGGGATTGAAGATTGTCAGCACGGGTTCGGATGATAGAATATTGACAATTTTCTTATGTGCTTCCGAATGTTCTCGTGTCTATGTTATGCGGCCTTTGAGTTTGGTCAAGGGGTATAAAGGACTAGCGATGTTTGCAAAGCTAGGTATAAAACGTCGGAAGTAAGAGGCCAATCCTAGAAATTCCCTCACTTGCCTCGCTGTTTTAGGAAAAGGGACCTCGAGAAGGGCTTTGACTTTTCCGGGATTGGGTCTCACTTCTCCCGCCCGTATAACATAATTATCCTAAATAATTGACTTCAGTTTTCATGAAATTACATTTAGTCGTCTTGAAAGAGAACCCTGTTTCTGTCAGAGTTCTGAGTACAGCGTCAAGGCGTTGTAACCCTTCGTTCACACTGGACGAGTACGTTAGGACGTCGTCCATATATGCTAGGGCTACCGTATCTTTAAATGATTTGAGGGCTTTATTGATACATCGCTGGTAAACGGATGCAGCATTTCGTAACCCAAATGGCATCGCGAGGTATTCGAACTGGCCCTCAGCGGTTACAAAGGCAGTACGCTCGATTGACTCAGAACTGACCTTTATCTTATGGTAGGCGGCAGCCATGTCCAGTGAGCTAAAGAAATGAGCACCGTTTAAACGATCCACCTGCTCTTCTATCCTAGGAAGTGGGTAGTGTTCAGGTCGTGTGTTGGCATTCAATTCCCTATAGTCAACGCATAACCTGTCTGTGCCGTCTTTTTTCTTCACCAGTACGATAGGGCTAGCAAAAGGAGATGAACTCTCACGAATAATATTCGCATCTAAAAGTGATTGTATTTTTTCTCTTACAATTACCTTTTCGGTTGGTGACATCTGATGAGGACGCCTTTGCACGGTTTTATGCGGATCGATAAGCTCGATTTTCATTTCGCCAGTAGTGACCCTACGCGTAGGCATGCCCTCTATAAAATACTCACTGTACTTACGTAGGATGTTGAGTAGTTGCTCCTTCTCATTGCCTTCCAAATCGGTGTCGATTGAGCTAAAATCTACATGCCCAGTAGTTCGGCAAGTATTAATGTGTTTACGCGGTGAAAATCTAATTGAATCACTGTTAATCTCGACATGTATCCCTTGTCCTAAGATATCCCTACCTATAATAATAGGATCTACCAAAGCGTCATCTGGGACCACATGAAACAATATGCTAACTTGAATACCTTGAATTTGAATTGAACTAAAGATTTGGGTCAAACATTTTATGTCTTCACCGCCTAGGCCTGTCAAATAAACAGTCTCTTTGCATACGGAACCAGGGAGTTGGTCGACTAAGCTATTTTTGATCAATGAACATGCCGAACCACTATCGAATAGAAATAACATTGACTTACCAGCCGATGTGGACAGAGTACCTTTGACCAATCTGCGCTCGCAGATATTTACGTCCTTCTTGGCTGGATGTTCGCTGTCTGCTTTGTTATTGGGACAAGCCGTACTGATGCGTCCGGGTTTTCGACATGTAAAACAAGTGACTGTCTTTTCTCTTTCTATCTTCGCAGCTGTGACACCATCTCGACGTTTGCGACACTCTTCGATCTTGTGCCCACGGTGACCGCAGTAGTGACAGGATCCTCCAAATTTCGTATCAGCAACAGTACGTGGTTTCTTTGAGTTGGAATTTTGCTCTTCGTTATCATCAAGGCGGCGCTTCAGCGATATTCCACTAAGAGCGCGGCATAATTGGGCTCTCGTTGTGATGGTGTACGAATTGAGCTCTCTACGGATTAAAGAGTTTCTTTGACTGAGGACTGATATGACGAATCCGGTAATTACCTCTTCAGTCATTTCTAATTTTGGAATGCGTTCAATGAGACTCCACAAACGCAAAGCTGCTTCGGAAGCAGCCTCTTGAGGTCCAATCTCAAATCTCATCACTTTGTCAAAGTAGTCCTGCATTAACATAGGTTTTTCAAATCTCGCGAGTAACAATTCCTTGATCTGCGGCCATTCTATTTCCGAAATCCTTAATTTAGTCAGACAAGATGCAGCGCGACCTTTCAGTGAGTTGATTAAAGCAAGCAACAACTCGGTTCCGGAAAGATTTCGGTTAGTGACTATAATGTCGGTAATTCTACACCAACCTTATATATCTGCATCCACATTGTCGGGATCAAATTTAACCAACTGGGTCGGGTTAAGTAGCGGCTGTGGTGGCTTGGTGCTGCTAGTGGTTGCAGCTAGCAATCTTGTCAAAATCGACTCCATTCCGGTGAGTAAGTCATGGGTGCTCGCACTAGGGTCCTTATTTCCAGTGTTGGATACTGCCTCCGGTTGATTTGACCCTTCGAATCCCACTTCTGATGAAGTGGTTCGAGTATCATCTGATGTCTTCTCCATGTTCAGGTAGGCGTGGATTATCGGGTAGGAAGACAGTATTTCAATAAAATAATTATTGTTACAATCACTTCACTTATAATTCTTAATAATTCAATCGAACACTTAATAAAATGAGTATCGGTCACTTAGATAACGAGGGATGCACCCACAATATAACGTCCACCGAGAACGTGGTTGCATGCGCCTTCACCGCAATCCCAAAAGCACAGAACATATATACCTCTAGCGGAACCAAAAGTCAACCGTTCTTCTTTTTTAAGATGGCTACCTCCCCAGTCCTCGGTGTTCGTTTTTGACATTGACATTTGTGACGTCGATTGACAGTCTAGAAAAGCGGCAGCGCCGACAAGTATATATAATGTATCTGTTTTCCTTTATCACCGGTGAAGTCACCGGTGCAACATTATTGGTTCCGTTCCTCATAACTTAAGTACTTTATTACTTGGGAGCTTCTTGATAATAAGTATTTCGCTCGATTTATCTGTGAATTTCTATTCTAGGAACACATAAATAAATTCCATATCGGATGTTAAGAATATAATGTAGTTGGGTAAACTTGCGTAATAACGTCTATATATTATTAAAATAAGTAGTTATTAGTTCGATTTACTAGTCTCAGTAGCAGCCCGGATCTGTGCCTGGTTGCTGCCAATAGGCTCGCCCTATTACATGGGATTTAAACTTAATTCATTTATGTTTAAATTAGGTACCTTACCGGTAGTTGTGGTTTGTACGTTCAAACCCGGACAGGTGATTTACTTTCTGTAAATTATTTCATCACCACTGGTCTCAAAACGAGCAATGGTGATGAAATAATTTGAAGTGAAGAGGAACCCCAAGGTGGGGCCGCTCGTCAGGGCTTTTGGCTCCAAGCCGACGGCGTAGCGGCAAAAAGTAGGTTGCGGCGGGCCGCGATGTCGAATGGGAGGCATCGCGGCTGAGGGTTACAGGCTGCGGCGGAGGAGGAGTGCCGGTACTTCTGAGTAGCGCTCTTCCCTTCCGTGGCCTGGACGGGGCCGCTACCGTTTGATGGCGGACGCGGTGGGGCCGCAGGGGAGAAGGAGTGTCGGTATAGCGTTGGTCGCTCTCCCTATCCCCTGCGGTCGAAAAGTAGTAGGCGGCGGGGCCACTACGCTGACCCGTCGTAGGGGGACCAAAGGTGCCAGACACGGGGTCGTCTGGGGCCCTTATGCTACTTGGTTCCTGGGGTGCTCACGGCGTGCCATGTGTCCTGGTGCGCCGAACTGGTGTGGTCCGCAAGAACCGATGCCTGCCAAGGGTGCGGATTGTTCGAAAGAGATATCGGCGCCCCTGGCACACAGGCAACTGAGGGAACACGGGTTGGTTTTCATTTAACATCTTGAGAAATAGGCGTGATATTATGTAATGTAGTACCTACTTACTAAGAAAATACTAGAAATATCTAAGTATTAGGATGGGGTCTCTTAACTTTACTAACTTGTGTCCTAAACATACAAGTTTTGGTCAAGAACTTTGATATCCAGTATAAGAAGATTAAGGGGAACTTATATGAGTCAAGAAACTCCTAAATAGACTTATCTACTTTTGAAGTTTGTGAGTAAATATTCCAGATTTTTGGCAATATAACTCTCATTATTATTTCGTATTCATATATTTCATATATTAAATACTGGGAAGTCATGGTTTTAGGTGATTCTCAGCTCGGGGGCCATTCAAGTATTACGTAAGCAGATTTTTTGCAATTATTAAGCCCCCCTCCCCCTCGTCAGCAAAAGTAAGCAAAGCTCTTACCCCCCGTCCCATGCTCACGTAAGCATTGGTAGAAGACACACAACGTGTCTGCTCACTTTCGTGTGATTTTGGAATATTGTCATCGTTTTCTTTGAGCCTTTCATAGACAAGCAGGGTTGCCATATGTGTTCAAACCAAAATCGACAAAATTTTGTAGAAAATCCAATAAATAAAAAATAAATTCTGCTGACGTAATCACCATCCAGACACCCCCCGTCCCCCATGTCATCAAAAATAAGCAAAGCAAAGACCGCCCCCTTGTAGTGCTTACATAATACTTGAATGGCCCCTCGGCCAGTGTTTTTGAGTTTTTCCATGAGGATTTTTCTGTAGCAGCCCTGGAGTCTAGATTAGTGCCCGGTTGATGCCAATAGGCTCGCCCCTATTACATGGAATTTAAACATAAATGACGAAATATGGGTGTACTATGGGTGCACCTCTGCCTACCCCTTCGGGATTATAGAGGTGATAATATATTATATTATGTTTTTTATTAGGTACGGTCAGCAAAAGAGATAAGTAACCAGAGCCATCGAATATAGTTGAAGTTTAGGGGAATGTTTTAGAATAAAAAATAATTTGATAAATAGAAAACAAATATTAATTTATCAAATTAAAACCATTCAAAAACATGCATCGGTTTCTTACTAAACGTCAAGTATACGCGATGACCCTGGTTACTTATCTCTTTTGGTGACTGTACAGCGACGAATAACAAGTGCCAAAGGAAAAAGAAATCAATGCGAACAATTACTAGATCTAAATTATGGATTACTAGTTGACGCCCCGCGGCTTCACCCGCGTGGATGTCGCTTTTCGCGACCAAAAGTAATCATGAAATTTTGATCCCGTTCCCGCAACCCATGGGAACCTATTCCAGGGATAAAAAGTAGCCTATGTCTTATTCCAAGCTATAATCTATACCTGTACCAAATTTTATTCAGATCCGTTCCAGATGGCTTATTTTTTTCCAACACCTCCAACAAATATCATTATATTATAGCCATTGTATACAAAAACTTGACAAATTATATACTAAAACCTTCCTCAAGAACCACTCTATCCATTAGTGAAAAGAACATGAAAATCGGTGCAGTAGTTTTGAGTTTATCGCGAACAGACAGACGCGACGAAGGACTTTGTATAATAATATGTAGTGATAATAGATCATGATTTACTAAACTGTGTGCTAGTTTAGCTAGGTACTTATTTCAGCTTGGTAGTTACCCCCATTTACTCACCAAGCTGAATTTATGTACCCAAGTTAGCTTTGCGTATTAAGTTAGATAACACATAGTTTAGTAAATCATGATCCATTATAATCATAACGTACCATCACATTAAATTAAGTACCAACAAACAATGAACAAACTAAGCTTCTACTCGCCTAATATTGTTATACGTTAATGGATTTACTTACACGTACCTACTGAATCGAATTTGTTCAGACATTATTACGTAGCTGGAAAACGGTGTTATGGAAATTATGGTTATTGTAATAAGTAGCCTACTTGTTTATACACTAGCTGTGCTCGCCGATTCGTCCGCGTAGATGTCGGGTAGATATCTGAGGGGGAATTCCCGTGAGAAGCAAAAAGCCTATGTTACTTTCTTATAACATCAGAAGGCCAATTCTCGTAATTAAAAACGTTAAAAATCTAGTCGAAGTCTCACCTTGGCGATAATCAAATGTCAAAAATGTATGGAAACTCGAAGTATTTTTGACAGATTGAGACTGGGATCAGACTAAACGTTTCTAAAATTACAAGAATTCCCCGTCATTTATCTGTTAGTGTAGGTAAGACCCGCAAAATCGTTCCAGCTATTTTGGAGTAGCCGGAACAAATAGACAGACCGGCAAAAATTTTGAAAGTTCTTTTTTGTTATAAGTACCGTATATACTTACATATGTATTTAAGTAAATAGCTATCGTTTGGGATATTACAAACATACGCATCAATTCAATTTAACTTATTTGTATGTATATGTAGATAGAAGATAATATAGGTACTTTTTGTTAAAATATTAATACCTACATGTGGAATGCAATAAAGTATTGAGTATTAATAATAGCGTGAAAACATGCCTATTCGACATTGTATGATAAATAGAATTTCCTGAAAGTATGACAACAACTGCTGTAGTTGTACAAAATCATGGCATATTTAGTGCATCTCTCATAAGGATGAGTATCTACATTGATTTACGTAATTGAAATGGTTGCTAATGTTTGTTGCTTCGTTATAAAATCGCACACTGGATCTCCAACGCACTGCCTCAACACCAAGATTTTAAAATCGAACAGTGTGTTTCTTCGTCACGCTGGGATGTACTCTGTTGGATTCTCAATGTTCAGTTCAGCACCGAGAGCTGAAAATCCAGTGCCACTTTTTACGTCCGCATATACGTCAACATTACAAAGGGAACAAAATAATTGCCGAGAAATCTGACGCCCATTAGCACCAGTAAAGTCTTTAAAGCAACTTGTACAATAATTCCTCACCTGAAAGTCAGTGTGACCTGCCCATACAGTTTCTTATTCTCCATGTACTCCGGCTCCACGTGCAGCACACCCTGGATTCTGTCGATGGAGCCATTTTCCACCACCAGGTCGCGTGAAGCGAGGTACAGCGTCAGCTTGTTGTTCGGTGAGGATTTTTTGAACACCCTGTAGAGAATTTGACTGTTAGATATAGATGGAGGTTGTATACCTACCGATATGGCAATGTTTTAAAGATTCGAGTAAAACCATTTAGATCCTGTCAACATTACAAACTATACCGTCAAGGAGATAAAGTTGTTGTATTTATTATTAATTTTTGCTCCAAATAGCCTCTTGATTCTTTCCTAATATCGGTTGAGGTAAAATGAAAAAAAATGGCAAAGGGGCAAATCTCGTAATTTTAAGAACATTCACAGTCTAATCTCAGTCTCAATCTCTCAAAAATGTCAGGGTTATCCCTACATTTTTGTCAAGTTTTTCACATTTGACTGTAGACTCATGTGACTTGTTTTTGAATGTTTTTAACTGCGTACGAGAATTTGCCTTCTGATATGTTAACAAAATCTCTATCAGGCCAAAACTAAAGCAATTTTCAGCAAAACTATCTATTAGGGGGGCGAACAATTTATTTTTGTATATTGTTTTTGATACGATTTTATTTTGAGTCGTTATAGTTTGTATTAGATAATTTTATTTTGATGGGTTTAGTATTTTTGTTACTGATGAGCTGTATTAAGAAAAGACTTATAAAAAGTTGTAAAAGACAGAAAAAACCGTTGTATATATGTATACTATTCATTGTGGTCTTAATAAATGTGTTCCATACAAAAAGCATCTTGATTCCAACAGATATCTACAGGCCTATTCTTTAAAATCTTATCATGAAAACATTCCGCCTAATGTTAGGGATATAATGATACTATTGACAGCTTAATTCACCTAAGCTAACACGGTGAGATTTTTACAGAAGAGGCCAGATGAAGCGTGATTTTACGATTAATTACGCAAAAGAAGAGGACATGCTTACAAATCTTGAGCGTCTGTTTTGGGATCTCGGATAAAAGATAATTAATTATCTCTCATTGTTATTTCATTAGTTAACGCTTCAGCTATTTAATTAGGAGACACTTATTAACTCTCGCGAGTTATGTTGGTGTATGATATTGGAAAGTAAATTCGTTTTTCAATATGATAGCTGCCTAGCTAGTGTAGTGGTCGCAAGAGCTTATTGCTGTACGTGACGGTTCGTTCCCAGGTCGGGTATAATTGGGTTTTCTATCAGGAATTTCTTAGTAGGAGCCCAGTCTGTTCCCGGGTGATGGCAATAGGCTCGCTCCATATTACATCATAACTGCCGAAATGTGGGTGTATTTGTAGATTCACCTCTGCCTTCGGAAAACACCTTCCACCACTAACGGCGGAACCTAGAAGATCCTCCTCCTATCTTCTAGGTTCATAATACGTCGTTTCAGGTGTCTCCTATGTGAGCTCCATGACTCTTAATAAGTAAATTGCTCTATCTAAAGTCTGGACACGTCTAGATTACATCAATCGAGGCCTAAATGAGCTCGTCCAGTGTTGATAAGGTCAATTGCCTGACCAATTGTCAGCCATTCCTACTACCGACTGCCGTCCGCAACCAGAGCGGTTTAAATTAACTGATAAATCAACCAATTCATAAGGTCATGAGGAATTACGTCAGAATCACATTTGTGGAGCGCCAAATCTAGTTAAAGAAAATGAGGTCGCGTGTCATGATAGTTTGGTATGAGATGTATCATTTTATTATTATTATTTATTCATTATCAAGTAACAATAGACTCATTATTAGGTACATAATTACAATAACAATACACTTACATAAAAAGCATTAACTAAATAAATTAAAATTAATATTCTAAAAATTAAAATAATTAAATCACATTACTGGTCATAAAAAATCAAATAAATAAATTACGATTTTTTCGAACAATAATTAAAATTTTGTAACCGGCATTGGAACAGCAACCTGCCTGCCACATCCATGCCGGACATAAGGGCAGTCCAATCTGTCGGCGATTTGGGGCTGGCCCGCACCCGGCGCACCAGGAACGCACATCGCTTGCGCATAACAGCGTGGAAACAATCAGTGCTTGCCATCGCGAACATCCCTGATGTGCTACAGAAACGGGGCAGCCCCAACACCGCTTGGAACCCATTGTTGTACTGGACACGGAGGGCAATTTATGCCCTTTCAGTACAATCAACCCACAGACTGCACGTGTACAGGGACGTGCAGTACGCTTTAAAAAGCGAGACCTTCACGCCAACAGAACAACGCGCAGACCTGCGGGCATTTTGCACTATAATAATATCTCATCATCATCTGCCTAGCTTTCTTTTCCCAACCGTGTTGGGGTAGGCTTCCTGACTGGTTCCTAACTGGTTAATACATTACCCTTTAGTAAGACTGGTTGACTGGTTGACCAAAGATCAACGAATGACAACCGGGACTAGGGTTGCCAGGTCTTACAACCGAAAAGCCGGACAGACCCCTGTTTAGCCGGACATTTGGGTAAAAAGGCCGGACACCCTTATTTTTTTTAGTCTCAGTATAACACTACAATAAAAAAAAACAAGGCTGTTTTATCATTTACCATAAAACCTTCTTAAATTCTAATGAAAGAACAACAAAATTTAATTAGTCTTGTTTATTATGGACAGTGCTACTCCGCTCGCTTGCGCTAGCGATACAAGGTTAGGCGGGCGGGGCGGAAACCAACACATAGCCAATGTAAAAAAAAAACAAATTTAAAAAGCCTAACCAAAGCCGGACAGGCCGGACACCATATAATTTGGCCGCACACGCAACCCAAAAGCCTGACTGTGTTCGGCTTTATACGGACGCCTGGCAACGCTAACCGGGACCAACGGCTTAACGTGCTTTCCGAAGCACGGAGCATGAACATACATTTCAGTCTTATCACATTCATCTGGGATGATAATGGATGCACTCTGTGATGAAGAATGTGTCCGTTAAAACTGATAAGACCTTTTCAACAACAGTAATGGCGTTTGTTTTTCGCAGTTACACCGAGAAACGAGAATATTTGAAACGAACGGAACGGCTAATGCTGTGTCTGTGTCGGTTTCAAAGTAGGTGTCCGGTGAAATTAATTCCACATGCGATGAAACCAAATGCGGCTTTATTAGGTCGATTTGCACGAATCTACTCGCCGGCAACGTGCGAATGGACACTTTTAAATAATATAATATTTTATGTAAGCTCCAATCTCAGATTATAAAACAAAGGCAGATAAACCACGCGGAACACCAAAGTGAGGCCAAAAAACCAAATACTAAAGCGTCGATTTGTATGTTACATTCAATGCGACGCTTTAGTATTTGGTTTTTTGGCTTCACTTTAGTTTTCCGCGCAGTCTATCTGCCTTTGTTTTATAATTAAAAAAAAAAAACAAATACCTACTAAAGCATAGCATTGTATGTTACATACAATGCGACGCTTTAGTATTTGGTTTTTTAGCTTCACTCTTGGTGTTCCGCGCGGTCTGTCTGCCTTTGTTTTATAATCTGAGGCTCGAATATCCTCTAACTTAATTTATTTGTGGACGAATAACTCCAGAAATACTTACTAGGAAATTGGTAGGTTTTGAATTTTATGCAGTATAGATTGTATTCTTTTTACTAAATAATAGGAGAAAATCGAACTAATGTTACTACTTTAATCAAACTAATTAAATAAAATGACTTCGTGCGAAGAAAATATACTTATTATTTAAAAGTGTCGATTCATTTCGGGCGTGTAAATTCATGCGATTCAACTATTAACACCAAAATGCGCGTTCTAAATAATTCTAACCAAGTAGACATTTTAGCCGTCATATCTAATGAAAGAGTCAAAGCTTGTAGCTTAGTTTAACATGATATCGATCTACTGGAGCGCTTTATTTACCAAAAATGTGCCCCTTTTAGTAGCAATAGATTGATTTCTGTTCACTATATCCAATCAATTTGTAAGTAATTCCAAGATCTTATTCGATAAAAAGCTCGTTCAGAATTCATGTCACATCCAATCGCACAATTTAGCGTAAGCAATCTTATTGAACCCTGCTGCCATTTTCTACATTTTTCGCGATATTTCAAGGAAAAATATACTTTAACGCTATTACTTACCGTTGAGAATTGAGTGTGTTGTCCGTCGTCATGTTTAGTTTGTTTTGAGACCTGTGGAAGAGAGAATACTGTGTTATTGTTCTCACAAATCAAATGTAATTTATTGGATCTATAAATATTTAGTAGAACAGTAAGAGTTTATTTAAACAAGATATTTTTGAATCGTGTGACCCCATTAGATACACATTATTTATTTGTCCACAGATAAAGAATGTCTACCATTCACAATGCTGTTGCAAAATATGTTAAGATAATAAAATTGTGGTCATGGAAAATCCGATGAACGTCAAGATAGGTAGGCTAAGATACATGGGGTACAAATCTAGCCATGATCACCAATATCAATGTTTCCACAATAGTATCAAAATTACGTCTGTTTTGGACTTAACTAATTATATCCAAGACTCAATTTCATTCATCATCACCGCTCCGTTTGAACTCAACGATTGCAGAATAATATCGAAAAACTTTTGCAAACTTCACCTGTATCGTATAGTTTAATTAAATCCACGAATATTTTTAGAAATGATTAGTCACAATACACTATTCACTTTATTAATTAACACTTACTAAGTATTAGTCTTTATTTTTGATTCTAAAAATAATAAAATACGAAAATAACACAATCACTAACAGCAACATCATCATAAATCATACTGCTTGTGTTCCAATTATGAAAACGTATATAAAATAAGTAATATAGCTTGATGAATAATAAATTTGTTATCAGCGACGTAAACAAACTTATGAATTTTCATTAAACGGGTGATATTACCATACTATCTGATGCATGGAAAACTTGCTCAGTTGTATTAATAAAATTGTATGGTGATTAGTCTTATAATAATTAAATCAGATATCTCACAAGAAAGAAACGCCTCACAATAATTTTGTATCATTACTTTTTGAAAATAGAACATCTCGTTTTTGTTTTTATTTTGCGTTTGCATTTTTTTTATTACCTTCCAGCATCCAACGTATTCGGCCTAGTTCTTTTTGTCATTGGAATTACAAAATTGAAACACACCTCAATTTTGTTTGTCAATAATAAACCGGCATTTAAAGACATCTATACCTATGTACGAAGTATATCACAATAATTATGAATAATTTATTGGTACAAGCACAAAGCAACACTGAGTCACAGACGGCTATCTCCTAACTTCAATTAATTACTTGCTTCTCAAGAATTCTATTCGGAGCAGAACTAACTTGAAGCAATATTATCACAATACTGACATTGTTTCAAAGACAACAAATGCTCATAGCATTTATTTAATATCTACTTTGTCACAATCGATTAAATTGGCGATTTCGGCGACATATTTGAACAAAATATCCGACAGCTGACGATCGATTATTGAAATAAAACAACTGAAGCTAGTCCCTGTTTTAGTGTTTATAAGGTATAATTTACAATGACAATTCTAAGAGTAAATAGTAATTTGGTATGCATGGTATGTGACGCACAATTAGCGATTGAATTTCAACGGATGACACAATACGTTGAAGTGTTGTAGCATCGAAATAACCGAATTACTTTGAACGTGGGTGACTTAGTGGCGAACAATTTAGATGCATTTTCCTGTTGTTTTTGGCTAAGGTTAAGCAACTCTTGCCGCGGTCGGTTTGTGGATGGGTGATCATTCATTACATATCAAGACCACTCCATGCTTCGGAAAGTAAACCGATGGTGTAAGCTGTCATTCGTAGATCTTTGACAGTCGTTACGTTGCCCAAAAGTTTGACAACTTTAGTAGTCTTTCCAAGGGGTATTGTCTACTCAGAAAATGAGTTGTGGAGGTTAGAAAGGCAGTCACTCCAACTGCATGTAGAGGACTGGTATGCAGCTGCATCCAGCTAGATTGAGCTACATAGTTGGGTAAATAGATGAAGATATTTACACTATGACTAATTGCTCTGATTGATGTTGCAGTAGACAGGTTGGTACAGCAGATAATGGCCGATACTGGATTTATAGTTAATTGGTACATTTGAATAGGTACAAGATGTCGTTAACCTTCAGTCTAGCCGTCGAGAGAATGCGTTCTTGACACCGATCAATTTGCTACAAACGAATACTTTGTGTTTTGCAAATTTGACACTTATTAGTTTCTAGAATTGTCATACTGACAGGTGTCAGGAACGCATTCTTTCGAAGGCCGAACTGTAATTTGCCGAAGACTCTTTAGTAAGTAATCATAATTTGTCTTTTTTTTATTTTATGCAAAACAAATAATCTGTATTTTATTATCTTCAGCATCTACAACCTGCCTTTAACCAATACCTACTCACTGGGTACTTATAGGATAGGCCTCTCTTTGGCTCGTTCAATCTCCACGTTCCTGTCACATCTAGGTTAATCAATATCTACTTATCTGCCTAGCCTTTTCCCATCTACAGGGTGTAACAGAAACCCTATTGCTAGCCTTAGGCACTAAAAATAACAGCTCGTATAGAATCACTATACCTACATAGTTTCAGGTCAAAATAAAATACTCTAAGAATTGACACCAAATTTTCGGTTTCATGTTTCTTAAATTTAAATCATAACAAACGTGTCACCGCACTACGTATGTCAATAACTTTCCACGTTACTTGCCAATATCACGATAAATCTCTTCCGAGTGATGTGTTTATTTAAATTTGAAAAGTTCTGTTTCTGGTATCAATGTATTAAAATAATAGTTTAAAAAACAAAAAAAACACGCTTTAAAAACCAAACGAAAAAAGGACAAAATAATTTAATTCTATTAAAAAGAGATCCGAAGATCGACCCGTGCATCTACTCTACTACAACTACTAAATGTTATTGCAAATTATTTTGCGATATTACAGATGACTAGCTCAATAATTATTCACAATAGAGTATGCTGATTGAAGCAATAACATGGCGTGGCTGCAATGAATTATGGCTCAAATGCAGTCTGGCATAATAATTTGATAATATTGTTCTGATATTTATGACAACAGTACGGTAGGTAAAATATCAGAATTAATATGGAATTACTGATCGTATTTAATTTATAAAATATTATTTATTAGGAAATAAATAGTGGTAACTGGTTGAATTTGGTCAAAAAATAATGTGCATGGAATGCATGTCCATTGAAAAAAAAAAAAAAACTAATGGCATTCAAATTTTTTTTGTTGGCCGTGGCCATATTGTGCTTTATGTATGAAACCTTTTTGATTCTGCTAACATTGTTTTTAATTTTATTATTTGATTTTCTATCATAAACAATCTTTAAAATCGTCTATATTTTGTGACGGCAAATACCCTAAAACTAGATTAAAATTACTCTAGTAAGTAAACATAATTTTTCAATATGATGTTATGTCAAAACCCTTCTGTACTCATTAAGGTACCTGGCTAGGTGGTAGTAAAATTAAATATTCTACTACCAAGGCTACTAATTTAAAATATTCATAAAGGGACCCTCATTTGACGTTTTCAAGGAGATTCTTTGCTTGCTGGCGTACCCTTGAGTTACCTTGACCCAGTGAAATGCTGATCTGTCTATATTATACGTTTTCAAGGCCATTGTCTTTAAGGGGTGTAGGTACCTTCCCACTGTAAGTGGCCGCGTTGAGAGAAAGCTTTTTATAAACTTCTTTTCCTTGTTATGATTTTATTAATGAAAGTTTTATTAGAATACAAATGACATGGATCTATGTAGACAGTCGTTTTGAAACTTTTATAGGTAAGTAACCTAATGCATAAGTGCATATCCAAACCCATAATACTTTACTTTCAGTTTTCAAAACTTCTTTCTTCTTCTTCTTTCGGTTTTTACAACTTCACAAAACATAGGTTTTTTTTTTTTTGTAGGTGTATGTTTAATATTAATGTATCTACATCATCATCATTACTGAGCCCCAAGATACAGACTAACTGTCTAGTTTGGGGTTCAATGGCAAATAATATTTGTAACTAGCTGTAGGTAATATTTAAGCTACTCATATGTCGTCTCAACTTGTTGTTAATCTATCTATGCTTACTGTATTACCTGGACAATAAATATTTTCTATTTCTATTTTCTATTTCAGCCGAAAGACGTCCACTGCTGCAGACAGACGTCCTCCAAGCAAGGACACTTCGACCCGTTCTGTGCTTATCATCCAGCGAATTCCTGTGGCCTTCACAAGTTTATCGGTCCACCTTGTGGGATCGAGTCGCGAGACGCTACGTCTTTCGGTACGCGGTAGTCTCAGTCCTTTCGGCCTTCGGTATAAGAGAACATTGTAGGCCTTGCAGAATTTAGATTTGTAGACGATTTTCTATTCTTCATTTTCATTCCTCTAAGTACCTCTTACTTATTGACAGGCCTGCACTGTCCTCCCATACATATTATCACTGTAATTTGAAAACATTTTAAAAACCAATTATTTTTAAAAGAGTAACCGTGGAGTTTCTTGCCGGCTCTTCTCCATAGGAAGCGACAAATTGGAACCATGCACCTAGCTTCTGACGTTTCATAATAGTGCCCATACAGGTTTATGTGAAATAAAATATTTTGATTTTCGTATCATAGCCTTATTAATGTATGATACACCTTTCGGAATAAATTCTCTAAATTGTGGGTAAAACCGCATCAAATTACGCTGCGAGGTTCATAAGAACAACGTGGTCACACAGACAGACAAGAAAAACGACTTTACTTTATAATATTGAAGTAGATGTAGATGTAAGCATCTACATCAATAGAAGTTGGTTTGGTCTATGTTGGTACTTAAGCGTACCAACATAGACCAAACCAACTTCTCTTCTTCTTTTTATCTTTAAACTAGCTTTCGCCCACGGCTTCGGCCGCGTGGAGGTCAACAAATTATTCCACAGGAACGTACTACCGGGATAAAAAGTATCCTATGTGTTTATTTAGGTTATAATCTATCTATGTGCCAAATTTCATCCAAATTCATTCAGTTGTTTTTACGTGAAAGAGTAACAAACATCCATACATCTATACATACAAACTTTCGCGTTTATAATATTAGTAAGGATCTTTAAATCTTAATTTAAATTTTCGGGAGTTTTTAATAACTGTTTTAGACCGAATCACTATCATCATAAACAGTTTTATTATAGAAACTAGAATATTGGTTTCTTTTATAGCAAAAATGTTTACATTTTGGTTTATTCATGAGATCATGAGGGTATTATAGTCAGTAATTAAAAGAAAACGGATGTTACAAAGTCTTTGATGTGTGGTATGTCCGGACTGGTTGGATTAAACGAACCGCGGTTATGAAAAAAAATGTAGTTTTGCGAAGTAATAAATGAAAACTAGGTTGGTTTTAATTAGATTCATGATTCAGATGATGTTCCTTATGTATGTGGTTGTAGATGGTGTGCTGTTCAGCACCATAATTCCATGACACACTATCATTCGCAATTTGAATCATTTTGAATGGTATTGCTAATCCATTGCTTCATAATGCACTGGCCGCCAGCACTGGCCGCCAGCACTAGCCGCCAGCGCATTTTTTTATGAAATCGAAATTACGCAATGAATGTTATTGAACTGTCAAAATGAGGGACATTAAATTGCTACTGTTAGTGTGTTACTGATTTTTGTTTATGAATAACATATACAGCGTGTATCAGAATAATGTGATCATATTATAAGGGTGTGTGATACAGACCATTAAACTGAATCACTTTGTCTATGTATGGGATCAAAAGCAAAATCGCGAAAAATTAATCAGCCGTTCCATACATTTGGGTTGAGTAGTATTAGAGGATAGGTCACTTTTGTTCCTCTTTGATGGAATTTCCTGTTGTTTTTCTCAATAAGTAGGACTAGTACCATTTATTTTAATAATACATTTTGAACTGCAAAATTGAAACCCCTTTATTTATAAACGTTGTTAAAAGTTAAGTAAAGATTAGTGACTGTATAACCAAACATTTTTGACGTTTAAGATTTTAATCAACGTTCATAAATAAACCCCTAAAACATCGGTCCTAGAGTTTCCAGAAGTTAGTATTATTGAGGTTTTAATCTGAAACCAAAATCCAGCCAGTATTCGGTAAAAATCTCACCGTGAAACCTTAGGTGAAGTGCGCTTGGAGTGAGCTGTCATTCCAAGTTTTTTATTGAGTCAGTCTCGCAACGGTAATATTGAATTAACGAAATAATTTGAAAAACCTGTATTCTTTCTTTTAGCTATAAATATACCCACTGAAGACATCTTTCTGTCACTTTCACTACATCGAGTGGGCTACTCGAGACCTCGAGACACTCGTATATGTCGCCTCTCTCGCTTGACCTTTCAGACTTCTCGAACCTGATCAAACAACTCGCAACTTAGGTATTAATCAAATATGCAACCTTTTTCATGAAATTTCGATACATTTTCGAGATTATTGTATCGAGTATTTGACGACTATTTTTGTCGTTATGATTGTTTTTGGAGTTTTATTTAGAATCTTTTGAAGTACTTGCCTATGTCATTATGATTGATTCATAGAACGGAAAGTTACGTCATTTAAGTCACTGTAACTAAAAGTAAAGTCAAGAAACGAATTTTACTATACAAGGTGGCTGTAACATCGACGCGCAAACTGTAACCATGTATTCAGAACATGAGTCTAAACTCGTTGGTTATTTTAATAAAAAATGTTGTTCCATACATTTTGACCGCGTAGGTTGTAATTACACTTTCATATGATACAGCAGATTTTTATCTATGTATAACCGACGAAAAAAATCTTGTCTAGAGGGTGTAGAATCATGAGCTGATCATGGTTACAGTTTGCGCGTCGATGAGCTTGCCAATAGAGAATACAATCCCGGCGCATGTTTTTCAATACCAGGTTTTACAGGATTTTTGATGCGTAATCCCCGGGGCTATCCCGGGATTAGACCATGTAGTTTCAAATTGGACTGAAAAAAAAAACTTAAGTACCTAATTTCTTTAAAAAAATGTTTTTGATATTGTTGCACAACACAAATCACAATATAGTAAGACAAGAAAAAAGAGAAAACACAAAAACTATACTTTTGTAAGAAGAAAAAAGACAAAACAAAAAACTATTTAGAATTTCGAAAGTACAATCGCAGACATATTGAAGCATCCAATGTTTGACTTCCGAGCCTTCGTAGTTTATTGCCAACAAGAAGCAGCAACTGAAAACGCTCGCTTAGGTTTTACACTGGTTGGAGGAATAGACAATAAACACTTATATACTGTTTCTAAGTGATATCCACGAACTCCTCCATATTCAAACAGGCTCATTGCACGTCTAATACTATTTGCCAACCCCGATTCATTTTGTACTTATACTTCAGGATCTGGGTATTTGTCGTTATGTAATAAATGCTATTATGGACCATTTTTTCCAGCCTTTTAGCTTCTAGATTTAGGTAGGTAGCTCTAGTCTATTAATATATTTTAGGCAAGATCATTGTCAAGGCGTAACGGACTACGGATTGTAAACTATACCTGTTTGTGGCATGCCGAAAATCCCGTGATTAGCCAAGTACAGCATCGGGATTTCCGGGGTCAGAAAAGGGCCGTGATCCCAGGATCCTCTACTTGCCACCCTGTATTAGATGATGGTGATGTTCTTCAGAAAGGTCTGGTACGTAGAAGGTACTCGCAAATGTGCGTAATAACATAAACAAAACAAAAGGAGTATGTTAGGATCGTAGCAAGTGGCGTTTTGTAGTTTTTGCCTACCCCATGGGAAGAGAACGTGAGTTTACGTACCTATGTATGTATAATTTTATTCAAAATCAAAATATTTTATTTCACATAAACCTGTATGGGCACTTAGGAAACGTCAGAAGCTAGGTGCACGGTTACAATTTGTCGCTTCCTATGGCGAAGAGCCGGCAAGAAACTCCACGGTTACTCTTTTAAAAATAATTGGCTTTTACAATGTTTTCAAATAACAGTGATAATAGGTATGGGAGGACAGTGCAGGCCAGTCAATAAGTACCAGGAACTTAGAGGAATGAAAATACAGAATAGAAAAACGTCTACAAATCTAGTCTCTAAGGCCTACTACAACGCTGTTCAATGGTCAAAATATGGATGTTATCAGCAAACTCTCTTCATACTACTACCTGTTCGAGATAAATCCTTATCTGTAACTAGGGAAGTAACTGGTTGAATGAACAGTATTCGTTCAATATCATCCGATAGCTAGCAGGGCCTTTGTTTGAAGTTATAGATTGTAAGTACTGACTCGAGGGATAGGCATGTAAGTACCTAGTTGATCTTGGACTTCTATATGGCGCGTAAGAAAATGTTAAATTAAAACGTATTAACTTTTAGAGCACTTATCGGTTGAATAAAAAAAAAATGTTTTTTCAGGGGTTTATTAGCACCATAGAATTTAAAAAACTTTTTCCAAAAAAAAAACAACCGACTTCCAAAAAAACACTACAAAGTGAAAAATAACTTTAATTTCGGAAGTCGGTGTCTTTGGAGCTGTATTTGAATTTTTTGTCACCGCCTTCCGAAATTAAAGTTATTTTTCACTTTGTAGTGTTTTTTTGGAAGTCGGTTGTTTTTTTTTGGAAAAAGTTTTTATTTTTCACTTTTTAGTGGTTCACATGTGCTTACCCCTTCACAGCATACCGGCGTGATGTTATGTTATGAACTGGTGTAAGCAATAGACAGAGATGAGATTTCAGCAATCCCAGTGCATTTGCTATCATTTATTGAGGAGTTCCGTTGCCTATCTCCAAAGTTCTTCATCAAATCGTCACCAAATTGAAATGAGACCACGACGAGAAAGTACTCTTCCAAGTTCTCTCTATTTCTCCAGGATCTCATCATCAGATCCTGACTTGATGATCATGGGACCACCTGGGAAGTTATACCCTTTCAAACAAAAAAAAACAAAATCCAAATCGGTCCAGCCATCTTCGAGTAATCGGGGAACATACATAAAAATAAAAAAAAAAGGTTCCGACGAATTGATAACCTCCTCCTTTTTGAAGTCGGTTAATGAGACACTTTTATAAGTAGGTGTAATACCCTATTAGAATGCCTTCCATTATAACAATTGGACAAAAGCCATTTAATAATAATAATTTAATAATTTATTTATTTAATAAAAACGTATACAAAAAGAGTACATTTAGCTAACAGTAGTAAATTTCCCATACAATTATAGTGCCTAAAAATAAACTATTTCTAAAATATTTTTACTAAAAGTGCAAGTGGTAATGTTTCGGAATTAGAATGATAGATAGCGACCCACCCGATCTAGGTTTATTCAAACCTGTGTTTCGGGCCATCACTTTACATTTCAATTAATTTGGGACATTAACATTAAAAATTAAATTGATATAAAAATAATCGATTAACAACTATGAGATAAAGCATATTGGTAATTAAACATTAATACCTACAACTAAGCCAATGTAAATACTACAAAAGTAAATACTTACGAGGGAATAAATTATCGTCATGACATAATTTCTAGAAGTTTTTCTGTGTCTGTGTAACTGAGCAACGCTAGGTATTCTGATAACTTAGTACTACATTTTTTATAGCTTAAAATATAGATGTTCGTTAATTTGTTAAGTCTATTATACAGAAAAGGACCTAAAAACACATAAAATCGATTAGCAAACGCATGTCTAGTTTGAGGTTTTATGCAAACTAAATCCTTCCTTCTCTTGTCGGAAGGTACTGGGTTAAAAGGAAGTGCAGTGTGCTGGTGTAGTACTATGCTTCGAATGAATAATTGCCGAACTGTTAGTACATTACATGCAATGTAGAGCTGGTGCGTAGGAAATCTAAAAGGGCGAAAGGTAGCAACCTTCAGAATTGCTCTTTGAGCACGCTCTAGAGGAAGTAAAATGGTTTTTGCTGCACCACCCCAGGAAGTTATGCAATAGCTAAGAATGGATTGACACAAAGCTAAATAAACCTCTTTAATTAATTTATAGTCGGCTAGGTTCCGTAAGTTCTTAAAAACATATATTAATTTGCGCACTCTAGTACAAAGTAAATCGATATGTTTACGGAAATTTAGATTCGAGTCAATAGTGACACCTAGATATTTCAAATGGTCAGCTTTAGCCAAAGTAGTGCAAGAACATGCAGTGTCAGCGTTCGTGGTACAATTATGTGCGTAAATGTTTAGATTAGTAAGCGGTATATTAGTATTTCTCATTGCAAATAAAATGTATTTTGTTTTATCTGCATTTAATGTTAGGATGTTATTATGGAGCCAATCGGACACTATGTTAAAACCATTTTGAGCATGTTCATAGACCTCAACTTTTGATTTAGCTGAGAACAGTAAAGCGGTGTCATCAGCATAAGACATTATGACACCATTTTGAAGTGGCAGGCTGCACAGTTCATTTATATAGATTAAAAATAAGGTGGGGCCCAAAATGCTGCCTTGTGGAATTCCAAAATCACTATTTTTAAGTTCCGAGCTTGTATACTGACCTATTTTTACACATTGATGACGCTCGCTGAGATAATCAGTAAATAGTCGAAGTTGTGCTCCTCTTATCCCTAGGGTTTCAAGCTTGTGCAAAAGTAAAGTACAAGAAATAGTGTCAAAGGCCTTGGCAAGGTCTAGAAAGATACCAATTGTGTGCATACCATTATCTAGATTGGTAGCAATATAATTAGTTAATTTGTGTACTGCCTGGCCGGTTGATCTACTGGCCCTAAATCCAAATTGATTATCTGAAAGTAGTTTGTTATCTTCCAGATATTTTATCAACCTACAGTTAATAATTTTTTCTAAAATTTTTGAAAGTCCTGTTAACACTGAAATGGGTCTGTAGTTATTCACACAGTTTTTGTCTCCAGACTTGAATACAGGAGTGACCAAGGCTTTTTTAAGGAGTTTGGGGAATATTCCTTTAGATAAACATAGCTGAAAAATGTGGGTTAGCGGAGGGGCTAGTATGTATCTAAATCTTTTAAGTATATTATTAGGTATGTCGTCCCACCCAGTAGCACAGACATCTTTTAACCCGAATAATAATCGTACAACTTCGTTAACGTCGGTATCTAATAAAACAAAAGAATTTACTGTAGAGGATGTCGCAGTCGTGTTTTGAGGGGATAAAGTATTAAAATTTAAAGATTTTTTAGCCAATTTTTTACCTACGTTAGAAAAGAAGTTGTTCACTTTATTCATAGCTTCGGATGGATTTAACTCTGAACACAGTAAATCAAGCGGAGGCTCGGGATTTTTTGTTCTAAAAGTATTCGTTTTTATAAATTTCCACACAAGCTTACTATTTTTCCCCGCCTTCTGTAATTCATTTTTATCATACTGATTTTTTAGTTTTTTCAAAAGTTTATTGCAGAAGTTCCGGTACCTTTTATATGTAACAGAAAGTATTTCGTTATAAGGTGCAAGTTTCAATTTTAGGTGAAGTTTGTCTCTATGTCTTATACAACGAACGAGACCGGGTGTGATCCAAGGTTTGATACAACTATACTTTCTAGGCATTGTCTTAGTAAATGTGTTTTTGCTTATTGAAGATTGTAGCGAATCTATGAAATACTTTAAAGAAATATTTGCATCGTTTGAATTATAAACAGGGTCAAAATTAATTCCGCGTATGTCATTTTCGAGGTTTGTCATGTTGACTTTAGTATAGCTACGCATGCAGTTTTTTCTAGGTGAACTTATTTGTAATGTTAGTAAAACAGCTTGATGATCGGTAAGCGAGGAATTAGTAACCAATGTTTTGGATGGATTTTTGGATTTTAGAATGATGTGGTCTAAGCATGAACCGCTCTGATGCGTGGGGTGATAGTGAGCTGGTAGTAGTCCGTGAAATGAGCAAATATTCAGATAATTATGTACATGGGTATCTATTTTCTCAGAAGCAATGTTAATGTTAATGTCACCCAAAAGTACTATGTTTTTAAAAGATGATAAGGATTTTAAGTTTGTGTCGAGTGAATCTAAAAATCTGTCTATATTTTGTGAAGGAGGCCTATAAATAGCCATGAGTACTGTATCGGGACTGATTTCAATTATTAAGCAATTACTATCTTGTGATGCCGGTTCTTCTTTGATTGCACGTAGATTGTTTTTGATATATACTACTAATCCATCGTTTTGATTTATGTTTCTCTCAGTTTTGTATGAATAATAACCGTCAAGAGATGGTAAGTTGACTGTCTGTTTTGACAACCAACATTCTGTGAGGACGATAACATCACAGCTTATATCAAGATTCTGTAATAAAACTTCAAAGCCGTTCATGTTCCGATTAATGCTGCGAATATTCTGTGTGAGCAGGGTTAATGTTTTGACACCAGAAGGAAGAAGGTGTTTACAGTCCTCTACATTACACATTTTAGATTCAGATACAGCAAAACTATCTAGATCACAAATTAGCTGATTTGCCATGATCGTTATAAACCAAATAAAAATATAAATAAAGGATAAAGTACCTGTTTGTGTGCTTAAAAATACAAGAATACGGCGGCGCTCTTAGGCGCCTTCATAATCTATTGAATTGATATAGTTCCTCTCAGCATATATGCGCGCCGGGCAAGTTACGTCACCAGTTTGATGGTCACTTTTCCTCTTGAACCGTTTGCACGTCGCACATTGAGGGGGAGAAGATTTGTTGCTGCATTCCTTGAACGAGTGTCCAGTCTCACAACAGTGGTTACAAGTAGGACTAGTTTCTCGGCAAAACTTGGCTGCGTGTCCGAACTGCTGGCAATTGAAGCACCTGGTGACTATCGTGAAATCTCTCACAGGGCATGATGTCCAATTAATAAAAATTCGGCTTTGGTTTACTAACATTTTCCTAATGCTAGCGGGTAGTTCTAAGATGTAATTACAGGTAGGAAGGTCTTTCTTACCCGATTTATGGCTCAGTTTGATACTCTCAACGAAGGACTCGCGAGTTATATTCGGCAACTTATCTGAGAGGTTTTGCTCGAAAATACACTCGAATACCTCCTGCTCAGTAAGGGTAACGGGGACACCAATGATAGCAACCCTCGGGCGACGTTTAGAAGGTTCTTCTATTGTAAGGCCCGATGACACTAACTTCTCCGAATTCTTTAATTTCTCAATATCGCCTTTATGGTCTGTGCTAATCAAAACGCCCCCATTTTTTACTTTTCTCAGGCCACGGACATGAAGCTTTAGTTGCTCAGGGGAGATAATCTTTTGTACTAGTGACTTGGTGTCGTCACTTGTTTGGGTCTTATCGCTGGGGTAGATGGCAACTGATCTCAAATTTGCAGGACGTACGAAGTTATCGGAACCTTTCTTCACCATGTTTGCATAAGAGGAACCTTCCGAATGATTCATCTTTGTCTCTACGACCTCTTTGAACTGCTGGAGAGATTGCGCAACGTTCTGGTGATTCTGTAGGTGCTGGATTGTGGTATGGGCTAGAATCGTTTTCTGCTTCAACGATTGGTATAAGACGGCCATTTGAGAAGTCCCACTCGAGACCTTTCTGCAAAGGGTGGAAACACGAAGCTTCTGGTCTGAGTTCATTTTCCCTTCACCAACAATACTGCAAACTTCGCAATTGCTTTGTTCTCAAACCGTTACAGCACTTGACAAAAACAAATTAAATTACAATTTCTGATCCAATCCGCCTACCAACAGAAGCATAGCTAGATAATTTTCTTATACATATTTACAAAGGTCTCTTTTGTTACATCATAAGTATGTCACGTTTTCTAATTAATTCTAACACGAGCCGAATTTAATTAAATCGCTCATATTTCTTCCACTGTCTTGTCAAATATCTTTCAGGCCATGTTTTAGTGAGTGAAAGGAACCGTTCTTACTCGGCGAAAGCTTTGTAAGAATTTCTGAAGAGCTTAATATGTACATAATATGTATACACATAATGTGTATATATATGGATTTTTTGTTAAAAAAGGTTGGAATTCCACCTCCTACGTCGAACGGCGTATTTTGGTCGCCAGCTAATAATTTTTATTTGCTGTTATATACCTACATATGTAATTATTATAGAGTCTGTAGGCAGGATCAAAGGTTAAGCTACACCTGCCGAGGTCATTTCGTTGATGGGTGACCGTCCGGTCCCCTTCGTACCTCGGAAAACACGCTGGGACGGAATCGGCTCGTACGGAGCGAAAGGATTTGTTGCTTTGTATTGATTTGTATGGTACAGCGTGCACTGGACCAGAGATCGGTATTTCTGCTGATGACGTCATCCGCAGTGAACTTTGTGTCTTGCTTATTTAGGTGCGGTTCGAGGATCTAAGTTAATTAATCTAATCTATTTCAAAGCTCAAAGAATTTGGTTCAAGACGTATGAATATATCCAAACAATCTTTTTTTATCTTATAATAAATCAAAATATATCTAATATATGAAATTCTCCGAAAATAGGCCTTTTTAAGTATATTTTATGAACCCACATCTTTCGTTTCCTTTTGTTTTTCTTCTCCTCTGCTGATAATAAACAACTCATGATTACAATACCCTCGTTACTATCCTCCCTATTGTGAATACTCGTGCCCCGCGAACTAGATTGCTTTGAAAATACCGATATTGCCGATGCAAAATCCGAATGCAGTGGACGCACCCTACGGCATTTTGTAAATACCGACGCCTAGTACACTCCGTACGCTCCGATTCCGACGCAGTGGACGCTTAGCTTTAACCGTTAGTCCCGGATGCCATTCATATATCTTTGACAATCATTACCACCCTATTTTAACCTGTCTTACCAAGGGATATCGTGTTATACCTGGGTTAAATAAGTCTGCTAGGCAGCTCGCTCCATGTAAAAAAACTAAAAAATACGCTTTAAAAACCAAACTAAAAAGGAGAAAATAATTTAATTCAATTAAAAAGCGTGGGGTGCTTTTGGAAGTATTTTTTATAATCAATTAATGTCAAGCACCCCACGCTTTTTAATTGAATTAAATTATTTTCTCCTTTTTAGTTTGGTTTTTAAAGCGTATTTTTTAGTTTTTTAAACTATTATTTATTTTCTATTTTTTAGTTCTGCTAACTACAAAACGTGTTTTTTTTTTCTCAATTTTTTTTTTTAAATTATTAAATTGTCATCGGTCCTCGACAAGTTTACAAAGTTTCAATGAAATCTGACCGTTTAAAGTGGGTCAAAATCGCGCTCAAAGGAGTCGGTTACATACTGACATACTGACATACAAGTGAAGCTAATATAAAGCGTGTAAAAATACTAGTAGTCAACAATTCAACCCCGACATTGTTAGCAAAAGGCTAAGCTGTGTAGTTGTACGTACGTAAAACCATTTTTTTTAAGAGTTTTAGTAATGACGTTGTTTTTATTTAAATGTTCTTATAATCGCTTCTAGACGATATCTTTTACTTCAAAGAGCTGCTTTAAATAACCATTATACAGGTTGAAATTGAAAACATGCGACAAACCGTAATGGGAGATTGTACTCATCATTATGAACAACTTTTACTAAGGGACCAATGATGCAATCGCAAAAAAAAAACAGCTGTTCCCTACATTTTGACGAGTTATGCGAACATAAATGTAGGGAACAGATGTTTTTTTTTTCGCGATTGCATCATTGGTCCCTTATTAAAAGTTGTTCATAATGATGAGTACAATCTCCCATTTCAGTTTGTCGCATATTTTCAATTTCACCCTGTATAAAGTCATTTCACTTTAATCTGACCTTTAGTAGTTTTTAACTGCAGTTTAATCTTTCAGCTGCGTAGGTCTTTCAGTTTTCAGTGCGTACACAAAACTTTGTTTATAAATTGCGTACGTACATATTTTAAGACTACGTTAGAAGAGAAAACTTTTTTCATAAATAGTTTTTAGACCGTTACAATTTAGAGATTTTAGTGCAAAGTTTAAGTATAATATATTTCAGTTTTTTTTGCCCGAACTGTCTGATTGCTGAGCAAAGGCATCCCCCAGATCCTTCCGGGCATCATTTTCCAGGACCACCTAGATCCAACCCTTGCATCACCAACGCGTATGGAATACGTCGATATCATCTGGCCACGTCTTCTTGGGCCAACCTCGGCGGCACCGTCCATCCGCAGGCACCAACTTTTTATTATATTGCAGGTCCTTACGTTTATACTCAATATCATCATTTCAGCCAAAATACTGGACATAGGCTTCCCCCAAGCACCGCTATTTCGACTGGTTTTGTGTTTCATGCCTCCAGTGGATTCCTGCGTTCTTCACCCGGCCATCGGGTCACATTATGGGAGGCCTTTTAACGCTACGTCTTCCTGCACGCGGTCGCCACTCCAGAACCTTTTGGCTTCATCGACTATCTGTTCTGCGAACAATGTGTCCTGCCCACTTCCACTTAAGTTTAGCAATTATTCGGGCTATGTCGGTTACCTTGGTTCTCCTGCGGGTCTTTGCATTTCTGATTCAATCAAGTGGGGAAACTCCAGGCATTGCCTTCTCCATTGCCTTTTGAGCTACTTTCAACCTTCTAATGAGGCCTATTGTGAGCTACCAGGTCATGCTAATTTTCATTAATTTTACTTCATTCAAAGATTCTGTTTTACGTTCAATTTATTTTCGAGCAATGAACCCGAGCCGCACTAGCTAACAGTTTCAAATAGAAAATGTGTGCACTGTCACATTAACACACACTAATTGGTCAATTTAACTAACTGGGTAATTAAAACATAGCCAATTTTAGATGTGTAAAATAGTAAACCAATATTTAGAGGGTATTTTGATCATAGAGTACTGTTCTCTATAATTTATAAAGCGAGAATATTTAAATGTTTTTGATAAGATAAAACAAATATTCTAACCCAAATAGAGATACAGTAATAATGAGCAGATCGAAATAAAACGTCTTTCATGAAGACCTAAAGAAAATTCTCTGGTAAACGACTAGTACCTAGGTATACTACTAGTGTTGTAGAAGATAAAAACGGTTAGAAATATCAAGGGAATACCCAACATTATCCTTTGTACAAAGGAAAATGTTAAGTCAGTGGCTCTCAACCTGCTGCCGGTCAAGATATTATGAACAACTAAACTATAACGTAAGCAAGAAACTCTGCATTGTAATATAATCCTGCTAATATTATACATGTGAAAGTTTGTAGGTATGTTTGGATATTTGTAACGCAATCTGAATCTGAATCTGAAAATGATAAATGCCTGCACTGATTAGACAGGTCCACTCAATCTGTGTGGTTCTTTCCTCAAAAGACCATTTCAGACACCAATCCACATGGTCTTCACATGATCTGACCAAGATTATGTCTGGACTTTAAAAGAGACTGTGACCCTGAGTTTGTTTCGGCCTTTCTTCTCAGAGTAGTCAGATAGGAAACGCCGACCTCATCTAGTTTAAAAAAATATAATTGACGTGTAAAAGTGTTTGTACAAACCTACTTACAGAAATAAAATCATTTATCAATCACGCAAAAATTACTTTTATCCCGATTGTACGTTCTCATGGGGCTAGCGCTGGCTAAGCCGCTGGCAAAAGTTAGTTGTAATATCATCATCATCATCATTTCAGCCGAAAGACGTCCACTGCTGGACATAGGCCTCCCCCAAACTCCGCCACTTCGACCGGTTCTGTGCTTCCCGCATCCAGCGGACTCCTGCAGCCCTCACAAGGTCATCGGTCCACCTTGTGGGAGGCCTTCCAACTTTACGTCTTTCGGTACGCGGTTGCCATTCCAGAACTTTCCGGCCCCATCGGCCATCTGTTCTGCGAGCAATGTGCCCTGCCCACTGCTACTTAAGTTTGGCAATTCTTTGGACTATGTCGGTTACCTTCATTCTCCTACGGATCTCTTCATTCCTGATTCGATCACGTAGGGAAACTCCAAGCATAGCCCTCTCCATTGCCCTTTGGGTGACTTTAAGCCTTCTTATGAGGCCCATTGTGAGCGACCGTCGCTCGCAATGTAATATTATAAAAGATGCTATTTTAAGGCCGGTAGCTGTTTTACATAACGGAGCTGTTTTGTAAATACAACAACAAGCGGTTATGTAAAACAGCGGATTCGACAATCCATCTGCGATATCTACACGTTGTTGAAACAAATATGGAATCGAATATTTGATGGGATAATGTTACCTACATTGTGCTTCCAAAAACTCGGTTCGGCACCCTTAAATATATTTATCTATACTAATATTATAAAGAGGAAAGATTTGATTGTTTGTTTGCATTGAATAGGCTCCGAAACTACTGAGCCGATTTGAAAAATTCTTTCACTGTTGGGAAGCTACACTATCCCCGGGTGATATAGGCTATATTTTATCCCCGTATTCCTACGGGAACGGCAACTACGCGGGTAAAACCTCGGAGTGCTGCTAGTTTAGTATAAGGTTGAGTATCCCTGTACTAAGCTATTAGATAATCACATTAGCGTGTTAGTGTCTGTTGTAAGAGACATTTTAGATTTTCTTTCTTAAGGGAACCGCAGTCCGGCCGGCTCGCGAAATCCCATTGCATGGCTTTTTCATGGAATAGTCATTCAATAGGATTAAATGATTTTAGAAGGATATATTGATGATTTTAATTATTATAATTGTCTAAAGCCATATTTTTTACGAGAATCATAATTTGTTCAACGGAATTTTGTTTTTGTTTTGATTGTTATATAATTTTCAATGTCGTAACGCAGATCCATTTGTATTGTCTTTGGTCCCTTGCCGGTTGCCCTGACATTAATAAGCAATGAACAAAATTGTTAAACTTTTTCTACCTGAATACGGGGCTTTAGGCTACTTTGTACCTATTTAATGTATCTTTATTTTTTGTTATGTCCGTTTTATTTGTGCAGAATAAACATTTTTTTTTTGCTTTCACACAGCTTTACACTGACCTGTAATTAGCAAGAAGCGTATGAAAATTTGAATCGTGCCTTACCTTTAGCTTTCACTTCACTTCCACACACCTTTCTGAAACAAGCTTTAGTAATAATAAAAAGTTAAAATCCATTCACTTTCATCGCACTATTTCAATTGACACTTATCTTTTGACAGATTCATAGTGTGGGTCAATAGAAGACTCAACCACGTTGCATGGCAAACAACCGTAGCACGAAATCTACGCTGTTATCGAGCTTGCATGTTTGGCTTGGGTCTACAGACAGAGTCGGTTGGGTGGTTTTCCACCGGTATTCCAAGAATGAACAATCACATTACAGCCGGGAGAGGCAATACCACGCCGTATTCCAAAATTGCGCTAAAGCACATTAGGAGTCGCGTCAGGCCCCTAAGCTATGCAGTAATTGTTGCAATTTCGAATTGGAATTTGAACTGAATGTAGCTCAGTGGTTGCAGGGGTGGCCCAGTTGTAATGGGCCCGGGTTACGAATTGTAAAAATCTTTCTTCATCACTATAGCACATTACAGGTAAGAAAATGTAGGCTTCAAGCATCCTATGTTCTAACCTAGGTCAAGGTCCACATCCGTTCAGCCGTTAAGGCATGAAAAGGAGAAAGACAGAGTTACTTTCTTAATTATAAAACGTCATCAATAATTGTAATTTAACTAGTAAAAATTTGGCAACAAGATACTCCAAGAAGCGCTTTATAAAGGGTTACCCTTTTTTTTTGGGTTGGGAAATCGTCAAATAACTTCTCCCGCTCTGGGTGGAGCGGGAGGGCGTGTCAGACTTTTACTGAATAAAACCCACCCGTGTTTACTCAGTTGCCTGTGTGCCAGGGGCCGCGGTATGTCTTTCGAACAACCCGCACCCCAGGCAGGAGGTTTACCCTTCTGCAACTCCTGAGCGTTTGTACAAACTTACATACATACATAAACTCACGCGTTCTTCCCATGAGGGTAGGCAGAAATTACAGAACGCCACCTGCTACGATTCTTACGTATACGTTAGGTACCTACTCATTTTGCTTCCTTTACGTTAAAACATCTGGTCATACACGCACGCTGTTTGCGAGTACCATCTACTTACACAAGTGACCTTTTTGAAGAACCTCACCAATAAGGTCACTATAGTCTTCAACAGACTGTAGACAGTCAAAAGTGGCTTTACCAACTGTACATCCGCGATTAACCAAAGATTTTTCAGCCTGAGTAGGAATCAAAATCAAAATATTTTATTTCACATAAGCCTGCATGGGCACTTATGAAACGTCAGAAGCTAGGTGCACGGTTCCAATTTGTCGTTTCCTATGGAGAAGAGCCGGCAAGAAACTCCACGGTTACTCTTTTAAAAATAATTGGCTTTTACAATGTTTTCAAATAACAGTGATAATAGGTATGGGAGGACAGTGCAGGCCAGTCAATAAGTACCAGGTACTTAGAGGAATTAAAATACAGAATAGAAAAACGTCTACAAATCTAGTCTCTAAGGCCTACAACGTTCTCTCATTCACAATATGTAAAAGAATCTATCTATATAAAATGAATCTATTTGAACCAAATGACATGATTTCGATGACAATCACTAATAATAAATAGTAGTAAAATTGATGTATAATGTCAAATAATGACGAGAATATGTCAGACATTGTAAAAAATAAAAAGAATAAAAATTAACATTGCAATTTGGGAGCAGTTAATAGACGTTCACACAGTTTTGCTGTTAATGAGTTACCAGGGAAGCCACATGTGCAGAAGGAATTAATGCCAAACTTCCCTGTCTTCAACGTAGTCTTTTATCTTATAATATGCTTTTTTAATAAGGACACGTTTGATGTGAGTTTTAAACTTTCCATCGCTAAGTTCTGTAACCGACTTTGGCAACTTAGAACTACTGACTATAGAAGCGGATACTGTTTATTAGAAATGACTTGCTAGTTTTAGTTAATCTAAATTTTGGAATCACAATTTCATCTTTACTACGTGTATTTAGATTATGGAAATCGCATCTTTTTTTGAAAAGACCTAAGTTTTTGCGAACATACAAGATATTTTCTAGAATATAAAGAGAAGGCAGAGTAAGTATATCAATTTCGTTGAATTTGTTTCTAAGAGACTCGCGAGGCCCCATTTTATAGATTGCGCGGATTGCCCTCTTTTGTAAAATAAAAATTGAATCTACGTCCGTTGCCGATCCCCACAGCAGAACGCCATAAGACATAATACTGTGAAAATAAGCAAAGTATACTAACCTAGCTGTGGCTACATCAGTCAACTGCCTTATTTTTCTTACTGCGTAAGCAGCTGAGATTAATCTGCTTGAAAGAGCTCTAATGTGGGCACCCCATTGCAATTTAGAATCTAAAGTAATTCCCAAAAATACAGTTTCCGAAATAGCTTCTAGTTTCTTGCCATCAAGTTTTAAATTTAGACCTACTTGGGGTACATTTGGTAGCGAGAACTTAAGACATTTAGTTTTGTTCGCATTGAGTAAAAGATTATTAGCAGCAAACCATTTCGATAGAACAGCTAGGCTTTCGTTGACATGTAAGACATCCGTATCTTTTCTAATAACCTTAGAATAATAATAGGAACAATTACGGGCCATAACCCCCTTAACTAACATCTTTTTAACATAGGCGCCACAGACAGCCTGCTTTGCAGGGGCTGCCTTGACGCCGAGGAATCGGCCACGAGGCCATGGCTTCTCAATGTAAAGAAATTCTCGGAACAGTAAAGCCGCTCCGCGAAGCCTGTGAAGCTCCCAGGAAGTTTTTGTGCTTTTGGGCGGAGCTAGGCTGGCTCTGTTAGCCAGAATCCCAACGCACAACGGACCGAATGGGATTCTAAGTGCGGAAAAGGTAGTCCCATCATCATCATCAAGGTCAGTATAGGTATGTCCTCCAAGGGCGTACTCTCATGGCGTTGCCACTCAGATCTGCCTTGTAAATACCTATTGTTAGTCGCCAAACATTCATCCTCTCAACATGATCAAACCATATAAGCATACATACTCTTTAAAACTTTTGTTACTTACTACAACTTCTTTTAACCCTTGCCCTAATCCGGCGGGATCTCATGGCGACATGGAGAGTGCGATTGTCGCAACCCAGTGCTGGGCATGCCACGATTGCAGCGGTAAGCCCCCTCTTTGAGGAGTGGCTTGAGAGGCGCCACGGCGTCCTCACTTTCCGCCTGACGCAGGTCCTCACCGGACACGCCTGTTTCGGGAAGTTCCTGTTTTGCATAAGGCGGGAGGAAACGCGCGGATGTTTCCACTGCGAAGATTGCCCAGAGGACACGGTGGAGCATACGGTGGAGATCTGCCCGGCTTGGGCGGGGCACCGCCGTATCCTTGTGGAGGCGATCGGCGGCGGCGATCTCTCGCGTCCGGCCTTGGTCTAAGCCATGGTACAGAGCGAGAGTGTATGGGTAGCCGTCACCTCCTTCTGCAAAGCAGTAATGCTCGCAAAGAGGGAGGCGGCGCACGTGAGGGAGAGGCCGTATGTGAGCCCTCACGGCCCTAGCCTTCGCAAGAGACGCGCTGGGCGTCAGGAATCCTAGGCTGATTCCTGGCTACCGTAGGCACGGGCTTGCGGACGGCGATTAATGGGTAGCTCGCTGTCCGGTAAGGACCACGCCCGGGTCGACGGCGCGTTGTGTTCCACGCGCGCCTCAAAGAGATGTCAGCACCAACTGATGGAGCCCGCAAGGGCCGATGCCTGCCCCGGGTGCGGGTTGTTCGAAAGAGATACCGTGGCCCCTGGCACACAGGCAACTGAGGGAACACGGGTGGGTTTTAGTCAGCAAAAGTCTGACACGCCCTCCTGCTCCACCCAGAGCGGGAGAAGTTATTTGATGATTTCCCACACTCAAAAAAAAACCCTTGCCCTATCACATAATTCCTCAGCCTATCATTTGTAGTTACACCACACATGCTTGTACATGCATCAAACACTTCTTTGTGGAATTTTGTGCGGGGTAGAGGCTCGTACATGAATTTTGATCAAAGAACAATCCTTTAGTATTATATAGGTCCTACCTATGTAAACGTCACGTCGTCATACAAATGACAGTTGTGACTTTACACTCAAACAGTTTTGATCTTTTTGACGAAAGTTCTAGAGGTCACTTTACTATGCAGTAAAAAGTAATGCGACTCCACTACTGGCTGAAAATATTCAATGTTACGAGAATTTTATTCATTGTTATAAAACTAGTGATCTTAGAACTATACTCCATTTGAAATAAGATTAGACATTTATATAAACCTTTTGTACAGTCCGATCAACCGATTTTGACTTCTATTGCGTTGGCGGTATGACAAATGACAGCTGCAGTAAACAGTTGGTATTGTAACTACTTTTTTGCTTTTAATGCCATCCTTATGCCTACGGTATAGAAGTCAGAATCAGTTGAACGGACTGTAAAAAAGTTTTGTTTAAATGTCTAATCTTATTTCGAATGGAGTATAGTTTTTAAGTACCATAAAAGGGATAGGTTTTACTGGAAAATGTAAAAGTTGGTCGTTGGTGTAGTGGTTGCAAGCGCTGCTGTTGTTCTGGATTCGATCCCCAGATCGGGAAAGTGTAGTTAGAGGAACACGGGTGGGTTTTAGTCAGTAAAAGTCTGACACGCCCTCCCGCTCCACCCAGAGCAGGAGGAAGAGAAGGCTTTTAATGATTTCCCATCCAAAAAAAAAAAAGTTTTTCTCAGCAGGAATTTGCCCGGTTGAGCAATAGCATAAGCATAATAAACCCATAACTTTCCCACTATTGGGACCCAGAACTCCATTCTTTCTTTCTTCCTTTATTCGTTTTCCCATTCTGTGAGAAGGCAATCCAACACACGGTTCTTTGAATTTTTGGTTCTTGGCCATGCCGGTTTCCTCGCGGTGTTTTCTACACCGTGAGCCGCCAATTACAAGGGACTTATAACTGGCGAAATGTGATGTACACTTTAGCCAAACTCTTCGGGGATTACAGGCGCGATGTTATGATTAGCCATAAAAGAAGAGCAATATAATTCATAAAATATTTCATTTCTGTGTTAGAAGGTTTTTCAATGTTCAAAGGTCAGAAGGATCGATTCGTTCGTGAAGGAAGTTGCGTGCGTATAATGGCTCTGTAATAATTGGATTAGTATTATTTATTGAAAGGCTTTCCTGAATTAAGGTCACGGCTATTTGTAAGCTTAGCTGGTGTTGTCATTACCTTTTTTTTGCTAGCCACATGCAAGCGTAAAAGAGAACGAAGACAGAAAAATGTATGTATGTTACGGTGCAGGATAGCATTTAGTTACTATACTAGAAGTGGTTATCGTATTTTTAGTTCAGCTGCTAAAGTATCATCAGGATTGTGCCGGACTATAGTAGTTCGTTAAGGATGCGGTACGACAGTGGCTTTCTTTCGTCCGCCTGGTATCATCTCTGCCATCAGAAGACAGCCGCCACGCAACCATCGATGCGACGCCCTGCTAGAGTGGCTGTCGCCACTGCGTTTAAAATCGAGATTCCATTTTATCTATGTTGATTACAAATCAAAGTACCTATCAGGTATAAAAAAATACATTTATTTCAAACAGTTTTGAAATTATAATTATATCAAATCGAAAAATAGATCAATCTTTGGATAATCGATCTTCTACACCTCTATCTTTTTGTGAATCAAATCATCAGATTTCAATTCGAATCGATTCAAGAATCGATATTTTTTGGAAATAATCATCATCCCTAGAGTGCAGCGCATTGCCCCGCACTGAGAGTGGGCAACCCTCACCACACAACCTATTTAGGTATTTAAACGTCACAATAACAAACACCGAAAAATATAGTTTATTTATAACTTTATTTTTCTTTACTTTTAACCGGCCGGACACAAACCTGCTATAACTTCAGCGCATCCCATTAAATTACCGTTTAATTATAAAAATGTTGTTTACTCACGCTCGTACGTCATATCTTGATAAAAATAAAGGTTTTACGACCGCCCGTTGTGTTGATAAATGTTTCATGTCCTCTGTAAACCGGAGCACAATATTTAGATTAGGATTTTAGCCGTAAATTTTTGGGCCCTGCATACAAACAAGGAGTATTTAAAGAGTTTTTTTTTTCTTGAGAAGAGTTTGATCACAGCCGCTTATAGAAATACGAACTCTAAAATCATAGTAACCAGGTTCATTTTCGTATAAAACGCTACTGTAAGTACTTCGTTTGAGAACAATCTTAGTTCACACTGTTCTCAGCCTTATTATCAACGACATTACTCAACATATGGTATGGCAACTAAGCAGTTGTTGTACCTGCACCGCTTTTCTCCAAACTCACGTGCAAAAATTTGATTAATGTTTGAAACTTTTCCCTCAAAGACGTTAAGAACAAGAGCAAAGATTATAAGGAAAACCGGCAGAAAACTCAAACCGACAGATTTGCTTCCAAAGTTTCTCTTATTAAGCTTTATTTTCAGCGAATTTTGTTTCTAAAACAATCAGTCATAACTCATAATGTAAAAGTTTAACTGGGACATACAGTCACCGAAATATTTTACACTAGCTGGCCGTCCCGGCTTCGCCCGGGTGGGATCCCTATTTTTTTTCGTTCGACCGTTTTTTCTCCGAGAGTCGGATTTGCAAAGTAATTGCAAATCCGACTACCACGAAAAAGTCTATTCATTTTTCGAGTTAATATATAGTATATGACACTCACAAATAACGTGGCTTTCTATTGGTAAAATAATTTTCAAAATCGGTTTAGTAGATCCAGAGATTACCCCCTACAACCTCACAAACTTTATAATATTATTATAGTATACTAGCTGACCCGACAGACGTTGTCCTGTCCATACAAAATTCCCATAGAAAATGTAATTTAAGTTTTCCCGATTTTTTGGCAGTTTCCTAATGCACAAAAAAAAAATAGATGTTGGCCGATTCTCAGACCTACCCGATAAGCACACGAAATTTTATCAAAATCGGTCAAGCCGTTTCGGAGGAGTATGGCAACGAAAACTGTGACACGAGAATTTTATATATTAGAAGATAGTATAGATGAGTACTGTAGAGGTTGTTCACTAACTGAAGAACCTCACGTAACTGGCAGCCAAAGATTGGGCTGTCTATGTTCAAACAGGCCGGAAGTTTTATATTTAGAAGGAAAAACTTTGACATAGGTTTTCTGTTCCAGTAGATGATTGATTCTTATGTGAGGCAAGTTGCTCTAAAGTTCTAATTTCTTGAAATAATTATTAGTATCCCGGTGCTTTGGGAGTTCAGCAGAACTCTCAAATTTGGTGGAGGCGCCGGGTACCTACTGATAATTACTAATTAACTTTTCATGTCGTTTAACTTTTTACTCTTAACTCTTTACTTACCTATTTTGTGAAAAGTTATGTATGATTCAATCTCAACATGGTCAAAAATTGTCGGGAAGTGTCGTGAGAGACCCTATTGGAACAATGTTCCTTTCCCTTTTACACACTTGACGAATGAGAACTATAAGTCTATTCCCTAAACAATAGCTGTGTATAGTTACAGCAGCTTTAACTGGCTTTGCTCTTTTAACACACATCTTTCTCATAGGACTCGAAATAGGAAGACGATGAGACAGCAGCTCATATGCTTCTAAACTAGCCGGTGGTTTCTTGAGCAGCTGGAGTGGATCGAATAATCGATTTTCCCGTGGAGTTGCGGACACCAGCCCTTTTTACGACACTCTTGTTACGTAACAAAAGTGACTTGGCTGTCAAAATGTTACACTTTTTCAGTCTGCAATTCAATAAGTGTGCAGAGTACCTATAACGTGCAATGACGAACCCCGTTCCAAAACTTCAGACTACCGCATACTCCTATGACACTATGGGAACCATCAGATCACGCGCGTATAAATCACACAGGGATCGCGTTCCTTGGCATGATAAATGGCGACGGCAAACTGTTGTTACCGAAACAACAAACATTACAGGACCGATGAATTATGGCTGGTGGAAAATAGGCACTACAAACTTTCACGCATGTCCTCTCACTCAAACTCGCGTCATGTCACCATTTGGTTCTTAAAAACTGTTATTGCGCAGCCTTCTGCGTTAAGTTCGGGCCGGCCATTATTCATCGGCCGTATAAACTTTAAACAAATAATTCAGAAGTAAGCCAGAAGAAACATTCGTGCACTTCTTTTTTGAAATGTAGTGGAATAACAAGATGGCGGCGTAAGTTCCGACTTTGGCCACATGCCAAAAGAACCTTGTTCAACTCTCAGTGCGTGTGCGTAGGAGGGTTGTCACGTCAATATCAATGTCATTGACATTAGCAAACTCACGTGCGTGAGTTTCGTCACATCTCGTCACATCAATGAATTGAATCAATTTATTTGAAAAGTAATCCGTCTTTCCATTCGTGCATATGAGATAATCTATTTATACTTTTATGCTATACTTGCTTTTGCCAGCGGCTGCGCTCGCGTATTAACCTACAGGAATGTACTACCGGGATAAAAAGTATCCTATGTGTTAATCCAGGTTATAAACTACATATCTGTCAAATCGGTTGCCGTTTTTGCGTGATTGAGTAACAAACATCCAAACATCTAAACATCCAAACTTACACGTTTCTAATATTATATAGTAACTATAGTAATAGTTTAAGATAATAGGTAGTAAGATTGGCAATAATTAATCTTATTGCGTTTACTGCGACTAGTTTTAAATATCAATGTATAACACAGAAACCTCCGGAATAAATCCTCTAAATGAAGGCGAAACCCGCATAACAATCCGTTGTGTTGTTTAGAAGAACTACGCGATCATACAGACAGACGAAAAGCGACTTTATTTTATTCTTATGGCATCTATTTATAAATTGATGCATATATTTAGACGGCTTTGGTCTACATTTATTTCGACAGTCAAGGTGAACGTTCTGTCAGTTAACTCAATCATAAACAGTAACTGTTGCTTCATGTAGGTAATACAAAGCAGGTTTTATTATCTTGCGTTCAAATGTAAGGTTTATGGATGTAATCTATATGGATTAAGGCTGTAAAGGTTTATGTGATTAGATTGGTGGGGACCATGTGCGGGCTTCTGCACAGTTGATGTTTCCATGCTGAACCATTTACGATAGAAATGTGACCCAGTGGTAACGACTTACGAGTTGTAACTCGCAGGTTCGAACCCAGGTACGCTCTTTACTTTGTGTAAATTATTTCATCACCACAGCTCTCAAAACGGTGAAGGAAAACATCGTTAGGAAACCGGCATGTCCTAGAACCAAAAATTCGAAGACATGTCACATCTACCAACCCGCACTGGGCCCGCGTGGTAGGTTACGGCCCTCTCCTTCTCACTGAGAGGAGGCCTCTGTCTCAGCAGTGGGAACATTATAGGCTGATTATGTAACTTATTCCTTTACGTAGAAGGCAGTCAAGACAGATGCAATTTTTCTCCCTACGACTTAAAATGGGTACGTATTCTAACGCTGCGGAGACCACAACCAAACATAGAACTGGATAGAATCGAATGCATAATCAGTCTATGATGATCCCACAGCTGGGACACAAGCCATCACGTGGGCCCAGTGCGGGTTGGTAGATGTTACATGTCTTCGTGAATTTTCGGTTCTAGGACATGCCGCGGTTTCCATGATGTATTCCTTCATCGTTATGTAGCAGTGGTGATGAAATTATTTATACAACGTAAAACGACTGCCAGAAAGCGGTGGCGTGACGACCTGGACGCGTATCGCGAGGGCTGGTTCGAGGTAGCTCGGGAAACGAGTTCCTCGAAGGACTTGGGGGGCGCCTTTGCTCAGCAGTGGGACTGTGTAGGCTATACAAAAAAAACTCGTCAGTCGAGGCCACCACCGCATAGAATCAAATTCATTTATTTTCCAGGATCTAGGTTTTTATTCGTTTCTTCATTAAACAATTATCACATGGCACATTTGAACACTTCCTAAGACCGACACATTTATAGCACGGCAGCAAAAAACTCCCAAATGGAAAAGCGTTTTGACGAAACAAGATGTAGTGACAAAAATTAAAAAGAGTATACTTAGATTTTTTAATAATAATAATAATTTATTTAATAAAAACGTATACAAAAAGAGTACATTTAGCTAACAGTAGTAAATTTCCCATACAATTATAGTGCCTAAAATTAAACTATTTCTAAAATATTTTTACTGAAAGTGCAAGTGGTAATGTTTCGGAATTAGAATGATAGATAGCGACCCACCCGATCTAGGTTTATTCAAACCTGTGTTCCGGGCCAGATGGTTTGCTCATGTTGAATAATTTTTGTTAGTCTCTTTCATTTATACTCTGATGAATGAAAAGCTACGTATTTACAATGCCAATATGAATAGAAAAGTATGTGAGGAGGCGCCCTTGAAGGTTGAAGAACATCATTATAGTGACCTTAATGGGGATGTTCTTGAATGGTCAGGTGCGTAGTACTTACTCGCAACCGCCGTGCGAGTATGTCCAGATCTAAGAAGGTAAGCGAAGCGAAACGAGTATGTAAGGATGGTAACATGTGGCGATCTGTAGTTTCTGCCTACCCTCAGTGGAAGAAGGCGTTAGTTTATTTATGTACATATGTATGAGAAAACAACGTTCTCTTACCGTGCCTTTCATTATAGGTATTAACGTGTACCTGTGATCAAAACGCCATGTTTAGTTTCCACCACATATTAATATTATATTGATAAACCAAGTATAATAATACCTTAACCAATATCCCGCAGTTAGCTATTAGCGGTGGCTAGCTAATTGCACAGCTCTCCACGTCGAAACGTTGAACGCATGAGGTAATTTGATTTCACATTAATTACTGAATTGCTACCTACGCAGATGACACCGCAGTCCTGGCATGTCCAGACGCCAGCACATCAAGCTATCCTAAACTCTCATATTTTCTCAATTGAACATGAGCCTTATTCTTTTGTATTAAAGTTGAAAAACTAACAAAGATATTCGATAGACTGGGGTAACTTGATGTGCTGGCTTCTGTAGCACTTGCCTTAAAAGAGCTAAAACCTACGAGAAAGTCTAGATAAAATTCATAACTGGCTTGCCAAATGGAGAATGAGAACCAACACATCGAAATCAGTCCAGCCTAGCTTATCGCAGCAAGCATTCGACAGGCTATCGTAAATATGTAAATATAATCGAAAAGAGTGGAGACCACGAACAGGACGGAGGAATGTGGGAAGACAACCGACTAGGTGGACAGACGATATCATTAAAGTGGCCGGAAGAAACTGGATAGCCACGACACAAAACCGCCAAAAGTGGAGAGATTTGGAAGAGACCTACACTCAGCATTGGGTGGCCAAGGGTTGAAGAAGAAGAAGAAGAAGAAGAATCGAAAATGCCACAGTTTGATAACCTGATTTGCTTTGCCGCCGACAACAAACAGCTGTCGGAAGAATTACGGTCGACAACATTTTCGGTGTTTGGATTTGTAAACGGCATTAATAGAACTCCTACGGTAACATCGATTGATGCTCGTTTCGGTACAGAAACGTATAGAATGGTTGTGAATCGCAATGCAGGTCATGTTTAAAATTAGATACCAGCAATGTCCACCGGTGAAACTTGCCGGTTTCCTCACGATATTTTCCTTTACCGTTTTGAGAGCAGTGGTGATGAAATAATTTACAAAAAGTAAAGTGCCTGCTTGGGTACGAACCCAAGACCTACAACTTGTAAGTCGCCGTTACCACTGGTCCACCGCTGCTCTCCGGTGAAACTTGGGCATAATTAACTTAACGCCAGAAAATACTTGAAGAGTTAGAGCAAATTGTTTTAAGTCTTAAAGTTGATAGCGCTGTGGGTTGGGATGGCATATCTGCTGTTCTTCTTAGGGCATCCTTGTCCCAATTATGTCTCATGTTTTTAACCTTACTCTCATGTCAGGGATCTTCCGCACTGTTTTCAAGAAGGCTGTCCTACACCCTATACACAAGAGCGGAGACAGAGGTCAGTGTCAATAACTGCAGACCGTTATCCGTTGACTACGCTATCAAAGATCCTTGAAAAGGTCCTTAACAATAGACTTTTAAAATACCTCAATTCCCAAGATATTCTCGCTGCGAATCAATATGGTTTTAATAAAAAAATAAAAACTTTTTCCAAAAAAAAAAACAACTGACTTCCGGAAAAACACTACAAAGTGGAAAATAACTTTAATTTTGGAAGTCGGTGACTTTGGATATGTATTTTAATTTTTGTCACCATCTTCACACCAATTCGAAATTTTGGGGTCAAAACAATGCATATTTATGCGATGGCAGCAATCGCGGTTGATTTACTGTCTTTTTTTGAGGAGTTCCGTTGTCTGTCTCCAAAACGCATCTTCAGATCTATATGAAATTTAAATGGGAGTTTTTTGGAATAAACCCCTTTCGAACAAAAAAAAATATTTTTCAAATCCGTCTATACATGACGGAGTTATGCCCGAACATACATAAAAAAAACATGTTGAATTGATAACCTCCTTCTTTTGAAGTCGGTTAAAAATACAGAAAATGCTGTTTTGGAACTAACTAGTACTATTGCAAAAAAATAAAAAAAAAACTATAACGATTGCAATATTTGTTCATCTTTCTAAGGCTTTCGACACTGTCTCTGTTACCCTCCTGTTCACTAAACTGCAACAAATTGGCATCAGAGGCTTGCGTCTTTATAATTTTGAGGATTACTTGACTGACCGTTCTCAGGGCGTTAGTATTGGTAACTTTACCAGTAATGAGGGGTCCTTAGTTATGGAGTCCCACAGGGTAGTGTCCTTGGTCCTACCTTTTTTTATTTATATAAATGACCTCTGTAACTTATGTTTTCACCTACCAAGAATCAACGACCGTGCTAAAGCGGTTATAAATTACAAAATGGTAATGTACGCATATGACACTGTTATAAGGACTTGTTCATGGCAACGATTGGCTTGAAACTCGCTCCTACGCGGAATCCGCCTTACAAGTTGTTATGAAATGGCTAACTAGCTACCTCCTCTCCTTGAACCTAGAGAAAACTAAATTAATCACGTTTGCCACTCCAGACTGGAGAGACACTTGTGTCAGCAGACTTAAAAGACCCAACATCCTACGATTGGATCAAATTCAAAAGTCATTCAAACAAATTAGGCTGAGAATCAGCACTTTTCGGAAGTCAAAATAACATAAGACAGTCCCCCAAAACGTCCCCCCTTCACCACTTCTTACTGCTTTAGCTGGGAAAAAGAACCCCCATATAAGAACCGTGTTTTTTTATTGGTAATTTCTTTTTCCACAATAGCAAACATACATGTTTATAAAATTTCATACATTTTTAACATACTCTGCTAAAATTTCAAATGTCTACCTATAATAGTTCATGAGATACAGCCCGCTGACAGATAGACGCAGGGACGGACGGACAGACAGCGGTGGCTTAGTAATAAGGCACCTTTTGAGTACGAAACCCTAAAAAAATATGATGTTATTCAATAAACGATAACTACTTCTATTTTTGTTCAGACGTGGAGTGGTTAAATTTCCTCAGATTCTGTAGATATTTCGAAGAAACATAAATAAGCGATATTATTAGTAAGTATGTGTTTCCAATATTTTTCAATATCCGGTGACGTTACAGGAGATTGGCTTCGACACTAAAGATGTTCTACCTGGTAACCGGTTACTAACAGAATGAGTTCGGTTATTTCCAAAGTTGAGGGTTGGTGAACTTTCAACGAGTGACATGAAAGGAAAATAAACACTGATATTTTAGAGGTAAAAGCGGAAAGATTAACAGGACAAATATCCTGATTTTACCTGCAAAATATCCTGGGTTATCTTACCTGTACTTCTATATTTATGTTATAACTGGCTATCGAGCGCGACTTCGCGCCCGCGTAGATGTCGAAAATTATCCCACGGTAACAGTAACATACTGAGAGGAGCAACATAGGCTTTTGTACCAGTGGACAAAAACCTATGTTGCTCCTTGTAACATCTCCTCTTTTTAACATCTGCCAGTGAAAGTCAAAATTGGTCAAAATTGGTTAGAGATTAGCCGGAAAAAACTGACAGACAAAAAATTTAATAATTGTTTTTTTTTTTTTGTTATTAGTACCTATCTATAAATGTGAATACTATCATAGCATAAGCATTTAGTAAAAAGTTGTTATTTTGACATTAGAAACATACAGTTCAGTTTTATTTATTTGTATGGAAGAGCTAAAATATTGTGAGTTTTGTGTGTAGGGAATCTTCAAAAGTACTGATCCGATTCTAGAAATTATTTTCACTAATGAGAAGCTACAGTATTGCCGAATGCCATAGTTTATGGTGATAAAAAAAGAAATTTCACGCAGACGAAGTTGCGAGCAGCTAGTTTTTTTTTTATGAAATTGACAAGTCGACTCCGATCCATAGATAAAATAATGTTTTAAAAAATATAGCCAAGTTTCAAGATTCCGCTTTTATCAAAATTCAGCATCTACCTACTTGATAAAATTAACTTTACTCTTCCAAAACAAAACCTCAGACTTTTTTGTTTTGACACAGTAATAAGAAAATATTTGCGCTGAATTTTTCCGTGTTTTTCTTCCAAGTTTTGAGCGTGCCCTAACGCCCCAGCTAAAACTTCGGAATTAAAACTCAACGGGCACTTTCAGCGGGAAATTGCCCGTAAAACCTTTTTAATCAAGCTTAATTTCTTTCTTTTTTAATAGCGTTGTATGAAAGTATCAAAGTTAATTAATGTAATGCAATGAGAGAGATCGTCATACTATACTGTTTTACATTAAAATATTTCTGAAATAACATTCAGTTAGCATATATATATTATGCAAAGTGATTGTTAAGTTATTAACCAACCTAATACATTTACCAAATTAAAATACTCATTCTTTTTTTTAATTCTGTTATACATTTTTAACACAAAACTACTATAGTTATTTATGTTTTTTGAAGTGAATTTGAACACATTATGTTCCTTTATAAATCTAAGAAAATTTAATCAGCAATTTTACAGATTCTCTTGCAAGAGAAAATAATCCAATTTTTATTAAATTCTTTGTTACTCTGGAAATTACTATGAAACTGAGATTTGATTTGTAAGAGAAGCATAATTGGAATTCTGGACGGAATAGCTGAAAGAGAACTGTGTAATGTTCTTGGGATGGCAGGCCCAATGCGGGTTGGTAGGTGTCTGACTTTTTCTTCTGTATCCTCACTATGTTTTCCTTCACCGTTTCGCGTTTTGCATTTAAGCTAGGTGCCAATATACACAAAATATTAGGATGAAACGGCAGATATCTAACTTGGGAGGAATTTGATTCTTAGTATTCCTGATTTTGAATATGAATTTGAATGGTGAAGGGTGGGCGTTTTGGGGGACTGTTTTATGTGTTTTGACGTTTGTGCTGATTCTCAGCTTAATTTGAATAAAATGACTTTTGATTTTGAATGATGTTGCTAATCCATTGGTTCATATGTTCGAAAAATGTGTCTGCTCAACTTCTTAAATAACGCAATGAACGTTGTTAAACTGTAAAAATTAAAACCTACTGTTTATGTGTTACGCAATTACCCCGGTGTCCAAGAAGTTAATAAAGAGATGGTCGTTCAATCCGAAAGTTACGAACACGAGTCAAATGATATATCAGAAACCATAATACCGATATATTCATCGATAAATCAGCCACAAAAAATACAACACGCATTAAAACGTTCAACTAATTATGTAAACCAGTTGTTAATAAGTCCCTTAATTTACTGTTGAAGCTCGAAATTAATAAGTATTGCTATGTGGCACACCTTGGCGCAACTTGGCAACTGGCCAAATCAGCAAAAATACATGCACGACATTTACAGCACATTAATTACTGCATGTTTTGAAAATTAACGTAATTATTGTCTCTGGGGTCTTAAAACGATTTATAATAATAATGAGGTTTTGATTTAATTGCTCAAAGGACCAGAGAGGACCAGTGATTGATGTGTTCCCTTTTAGGGGTCCTATCATTTGTCACAGGTTTGGGCTTAAAATAGACGCGCCAAATAGACTGTAAAAATAGGTCAAGTACCACACGTTCTGGGCAGTTCCCAATTTTTGAGAGGTAAGGTTAGAAACTGACTAGGTACGCGTTTTTTAGTGCTGAAAGGGCCTACTTTTGACCTCGATCACAACTGATGGAAAGCGATGGATGAGGTCTATGATGAAATGAGCGTGCCCAGAAGATGCCTGTTCACTCTTGACTTAATGGTAGATGGTTTAAATTAATGTGGAAGAGAACACAGACGCAGAAAGAGAGTTCCGCACTTTAGCTGTGCGTATAATGCTTTTACATAGCAGCACATGGCTAATTACCAAAACTATCGGACAAATCGAAGAAAGCTGTCATGTTTGACAATGACGTCACAGATTTCAGGACATTTACGAATAACTAAGTAGGTAAATAAGGCTCATAATGATACCTATAAATTATTATTGTCATTTTTATAGCTGCTCTCAGCTTATTACAAAAGTTTTTTCATTTATTTGGTGGTGGTTTTTAGTTTCAATAAATTCGTAACATGCCAATGAAATGGTCTAGTTACAAAAGAATATTGGTCTCGTAAGTAGTAAAAAACATATAGGTAAATAGAGTGATCAGTGGAGGCATAATAAAAATATCACTATTCAGCTGTACAAATGTATCGCGTGCACGAAGATCGCTGGGCAAAACTCTCTATACAATGGGTGCCTAAAGATGGACGGGGAGCTACCGAGCGGGGCCCAACAAGAGATTTTTTTTAAGTGGCGGGGGAAAACAGTTCCTGCAAGGACTAGGCAGCCAAATCTACTACCAACTTTAGTAGATAACTGACTTTATGGTGCAAACTAGCTCTGCAAAAAATGGGTCTAATCTATACTAATGTTATAAAGAGGAAAGATTTGATTGTTTGTTTGCATTGAATAGGCTCCGAAACTACTGAACAAACTTGAAAAATTCTTTAGCTGTTGGGAAGTTATGTACACTATCCCAGGATGACATAGTCTATATTTTATCCCCGTATTCCTACGGGAACGGGAACTACGCGGGTGAAACCGCGGAGCGCTGCTTGTAAGTATATATATAATATGCTGCTTGTAAGTATGTATATATAAGTCATCATCTGCTAGTCTTTTCACAACTATGTTGGGGTCAGCTTCCAGTCTAACCGAATACAGCTGAATACCAGTACTTTACATGGAGCGACTGCTTATCTGACCTTTACAACCCATTTACTGGGTAAGACCCTTTGGTAATACTGGTTGTCAGACTTTCGGGCTTCTGATGACCCGTAAGGACTGTCAAAGATCCACGAAAGACACCCGGGACCAACGACTTAACGTGCTTTCCTAGGCACGGAGGGGTATTGGTATGTAAAGATCGTCCCGAACCAATCTCATCCACGGACCAACCTCGGCAAGCGTAACTTAACCTGATCGATCGACCCGTGCAGCTGTTATTACTTAGCCACAAGATACTCTATATGTACCGGAAATTAAGTTTCGTAAAAAAAAATAGTTTAAAAAACTAAAAAACACGCTTTAAAACCAAACGTTTTTAAACTATTATTTATTTTCTATTTTTTAGTTCTACTAACTGCAAAAACGTGATTTTTTGTCCTTTTTTAATTTTTCTCATTTTTTTTTTTAAATTATTGAATTATCATTGGTCCCCGATAAGTTTACAAAGTTTCAATGAAATCGGACCGTTTAAAGTGGGTTAAAATCGCGCTCTAAGGAGTCGGTTTCATACAAACAAACAAACATACAAGTGAAGCTAATATAAAGCGTGTAGAAACGGTCAAGAATCCACACAGTATTAATATCACATGTGACCTTAACTAACTAAAACACAAACCAGGTACATATTTACTAAAAGTTATTCTCAGCAAATAACAACCAACTGAATAAAAAGGTCTTAGAACCCCTGGAGATATTAAACCTACCTTCTTAACCTAACGACATTGAACCTGTAGAATTTCAATCGAAATTGATCCTGCCGAATTGAATTTGCTTACTTTTAGAGCCTATGCCAAGACATTAAACATACATAAGTCCAATCCTATGAGACATACACTTAATCTTGTGAGATTTTAAATAGACTTTTATAGACTTATTGACTGTGAGTTTATTGACTTGCCGTCGTCTATCAATGATATGAAGAATAAATCCTAGCTACGAAAATCCGACTGAAAGAGCCATGTGTTCTGCTACATAATAATACTTTTAACCGCCTCTTTAGTCTAGTGGTAAGACCATCTGTCTGCTCGGTTTGGTTGATGGTAGGGCTTGTTCTCAGTCCACCTGGCTAGCTACCACCATCTTATCTAATGCTGGGTTCCTATAGACAAAAATGGATCGTTTTGCTTACAGATGGTAGCATTTTTAAACGGTTTTATTTCGCTTGCCCTGTTTGTTTTTTATTTCCAAACTGGGCAAATAAATAGTTTCGTAAGCTAATTTTACCTGTGATAGCTACTTCCAAATAGGAGGGGGGGTCTACTATGTCAAGGTTTAAAGATAGTCTTTGCTTCATTATTGGTAAAGATACAAGAGTCTTAATTATAACCTAGAACTGTTCGTAAATTATAGGAATCGGCCATAAGTCTGTCGCCATAGGAACAATGTCTACAGCATTGTTGTGTTTCGGCAGTTACTTAGAAGTACGATAGCCAGTTCATATCTCTGATTATTCCGGGTGAAGCTCGCTTCCACCTTCGGCCTGATCATCACTTACCACGAGGTGAGATGAAAGCCATTCGGCTTCCCTGTTATGGTAAATAAAGAAATACAGCATATATCAAAAAGGTATAATATCATTTTCTGGGCACAATGGTTCCATCACAGACCTCATCCATCGCTTTCCATCAGGCGTGGTCGAGGTCAAAATTCGCATGTGATTGCGTACCACACTAACAGTAACAAGGTCTTTCATTAAGACAGTTAAACAATATTAATTGCGTGATTCACCTACGTTGTAATTTTTTTTCGAACAGATAAAGCAGTTGATTAGCCGATCATATTCTGATTGATAGGGTGTTACGACATTAGGGTGCTGGCTCATTCAGCTAAATAAAAAAAGGTAAAAAAATAAGAGTGTGGACCATCAAACTGAACATCATTCTGAATGGGACGAACATCGTAAACGCGAGAAAATTATCAACTGTCCCATACACAGCTCTAATACCTACTTGACCCTAATGTATTGTACCGGCGGACATTAGTTGATATGACATTGAATTGACAGTTTGACAGTGACCAAGCGTTACCTACAAGTTAAACTAGATGTGAAAAGAGTATACCTACTAATGTACCTACTGTGATTCGTTCAGTGGGTAAGATATACGATCCAGTCTATCAAAATGTTTCGCGTGAGATAAAAATAAATCCAGCTTTTTCATCTCACAAGCCACAATTGTAGGGATACACTTACATCAGGGCCGTGGACGTAGACGGACCGTGCTCCGTCAGAGGCTTCATAAAATTACGGTGTGTACATCTTTTATGAACTCGTTAACACTTATCGGTTTTCGGGGCAGCGACGGAGCTTCAGTGCCTGCCTTGTGTGTGGCACGGCCCTATCACGTTCCAGGCATGGCCCTGAAATGTGTGGATGGACATTTAAAAGTAATTTTCAAGGAATTCGCCTTTCGTCTACAAGCGTACGTAAAATAGCATAATCAGCCTATAATGTTCCCACTGTTGGGACATAGACTCCACTCGGTGAGAGGAGTGGGCCGTAATCCACCACGCGGGCCCAGTGCGGGTTGGTAGAAGTCACATGTCTTCGAATTTTTGGTTCTAAGACATGCCCGTTTCTTCACGATGTTTTCCTTCACCGTTTTGATAGATGGTGATGAAATAATTTTCACAAAGTAAAGCGCCTGGCTGATTTCGAACTTACGACCTACAACTCATAAGCAGTGGCTGTTACTGCTCGGCCACCTCTGCTGTAACTTATTTCAAACACTTCGATTAATTTATTTACTGAGTAGACGCAAAACAAATCATCTCTAATATTTGGCATTCAACGCATCCGCTGCATCAATATCTTAGGGCGGACGTGACATATGCGAATAAATCACTGACATCCATTCATGCAACCAACATCATACGATTTTGAGAAAGACCTGGCACCTGCGCATGTTCCAATGAAGATCGTGAATCATTCTACCAATACTAATACGTACCTATACTTCTCACTAAACTATTTATGAACCAAATATAGTAAGACATCTCATCTCACCTTAAATAAACATTTAGGTACTTCTAGCTTTTGCTAGCGACTTTGCCTGCGTGGAGGTTAAAAATAATCCCCCGGGAACCAACTACAGGGACAAAAAGTATTCTATGTGTTAATCCAGGTTATAAACTATCTGTCTGCCAAATTTCATCCAAATCCGTTTAGCCGTTTTTGCGTGATTGACTAACAAACATCCAAACTTCTAAACATACAAACTTTCACATTTAATTTAAGATATTAGTAGGATTACCTAAATAGGTAGATTTACTCATCAATCATTCAAAATTTTCATTAAACTTAACATGACGTTTTTGTTTAAATTTTGCTTCCCTGACACTGCGTTTAAAAAATCTAAAATCAAAATCAAAATATTTTATTTCACATAAACCTTCATGGGCACTTATGAAACGTCAGAAGCTAGGTGCACGGTTCCAATTTGTCGCTTCCTATGGAGAAGAGCCGGCAAGAAACTCCACTTCAGCAGTTACCCCTTCGGCAGTTACTCCTTTAAAAATAATTGGTTTTTACAATGTTTTCAAAATACCGTGACAATAGGTGTGGGAGGACAGTGCAGGCCTGTCAATAAGTACCAGGTACTTAGAGGAATAAAAATATAGAATAAAAAAAAATCGTCTACAAATCTAGTCTGCAAGGCCTACAACGTTTTCTCATTCACAATATACATATTATAAAGAATCTACCTATATAAAATGAACCTATTTGAACTAAGTGACATAATTTCCATGATAATCACTAAACAAATCGCATTTGTTGTTTAATTGTTTGTAATCATGATCTGGCAGTTTAAGTAATTTATATGGCCTACCCATAGGTCCTTTATTTGGTATTGTTCATCGAATCGTTGAGCTTCTAAAGTTCTGAGGTGAGCTGCACGATTCGTGACAAATGCGTGCACTGACTGGACATGAAACTTAAGGCCCATAGTATCCTCATCTCCCGTTTGTATGCTAAAGCACGACTGCCGCCCGCGCCCGCGCAGGGCACCTCTGAGCCTTTATCTCAAAATGGGGATATTCCTTTGATTAATTTACAATTGTGCTTCGGCGATTCTGTGGTAACTATCAATTTTTTCCAAATAACGAAGCCGTTTAGTAGGAGTATGGAATAGAAGCCAAAATATTGCGTGTTGGAAAATATTTTTTTACAGCAAAAGTATTAACCATACAAAAAAAGTACTTCGGGCAAAATAATCTATATGAATCTATAGCAAAATTATATATTTTTCAAATCTTCAAGACAAGCCGTTAATGAGCAGTAGGGTTCATAAAGTGACCGTGTTACGCTACCAAACGGGACGTAGGCCCTTAATCAGTGTGGTTCTTTTCTCAAAATACTATTTTATACATCAATCTACATGGTCTTCACATGATCTGACCAAGATTATTTCGGGACCTTAAAAGAGACTGTGACCTCTGAGTTTGTTTCGGCCTTTCTTAACAGAGTAGTCAGATAAGAAATGCCGACCTTAACTAGTTTAAAAAATATGATTGACGTGTACAAGTGTTAGTACAAACCTACTTACAGAAGTGAATCATTTATATATTACCAGAGAAATACAAAGTACAATAAACCAAAGGGCGTGGAAAGATAAAAGACCAGTTCATTAACTAATAAAACTGAATACTATGCTATTGATAAAACGCGCTTCTTTTGATCAGCATATAAAATGCACACAATCAATATACTTAATTAAATTTTCTCAATAAAGCTCGTGAAATAAAATCAAGGTTTGTATCAATCAAGATAATGCATTATTAAATGCAGTGACGTTAATATCCTCAAGCGATTTATCACTATTATATATATACGTTATCATATTATCTCTTAATGGGTTGATAAAACCCTTGGTATATCAATCAGTGTCGGTCTTTGGGATATTTAATATTTATTTTTATATATTAACTAACTTTTTCCAGAAACTTGGCCTGCGTGGAGGTCGGAAATTAGCCCACGGGAACTTAGATTACACAAAGCTGACGTCACGCGTGGTCACGTGATAAAAAAGTCATCGTAAAAATCGTTTTGCCGGTAAATTGAAAACAACGAAAAATAAGTTTGATTTTAATCGTTTTTAATTGAAAAAATGGATATAAATCAACATATTATTTTTATTTTTCTGTTATACATTTCGTCCCAATCTTCAAATTAAAATAGTTTTTAATAAATTGGAAAATACCCTATTGGCGTGTTGCAGTTGATTTTTGGCATCCAACTCGGCCTTGCCGATCGGAATTTTTTCCGAATATAAATATCTACAGCTACATATTTCATTTGATTTTACGGGTGGCTGTGCCGATGAATATCGACCCGAACAAGTGTTTAGTACGCCATTCAAGATTAAGAAATAATTTTATAGGAATTTAATTTTTTTCGAAAACCAAACTGTTATAGTTTTACGTAAAAAGCTCTAACTCTTGAATATTAAATCCATATTTTGAAATGAATCTAGGTTCACAAAGAAATAGCCCAGTATATCGCCGTGAGGCTGAGTTTAATATTTACTAAGCTGGGATTTAAAAATATGAAAACGAAAAATATTTTCCGAACAGCTTAGAAAATGAGCTTTCGGCTTTTCTCAACAATACAGCTTTATGGAAATATGAAAATATTAAGCTTATAAAAAGTGTCTGCGAAAAATTGTGTTTAGATAGAAATTTGTATTACTTACTCGACTGACCGACTTGACTCGACTTTTACTTTTACTTTTACTCGACCTTACCTAAGCACCTATATTATTTTAATGATTAAAGCTGACATTAATTAAATTTTAATATAGCTACGCAAATCAGAGTAGATTTTTTGATAATAACTAAGCTGTATTTTTTTAATTTGCTAGACTAAAATGACAGCTGTGATCAACCTTTTTTTTCTTTATGACAGCTAAGCGATAGAAACAGCTGTCATTTTGGTGTAGCCAATTAAAAATCAGGTTCTGATTAAGTATTATGAGTTCCATTTTGTTAGGTAGGTAGTTAATACAACATCACGCTTATTTTTTTATATGGGCAACTACAGGTAGGTAATTTAATTACTTACCGCTTCTATAAGGTGCACTGAATATATTATTTACAGTGCTGTAATTTCAGGAATGATAAAATTATAAATGTCGATATTTTGGTATTTATGCGGGAGATTTAGGTATATCTCACATAATCTTTCCAAAGCAATTTATAGCAAGCCCGACCAAAAGAAAAATATAGTAGAAAAAGGCAAAGAATATCCTAAATAAATGGGTCCATTTTCTAACAACAATTTCTAGGAATCGGGATTACTGGCTTAAACTACACAACGGACGCTTGGACCTACGCAGATTCCAAAAATGATTCGTTCAACGATTTGAACTTCGAAGAACCAATCAAGGTTTAGGAAAAGAAAATATCGTTGCCTCATAAAAAAAGTAAGTTGTTTGAAAATCGAATCGAAAAAAGAACTTCGATTCTATTTATTTTGGCGCGAAACGTGGAAAACTACGGCTATTTTATGGGCTTTATAATTTATATGGCAAGTCGAATTTTATGCATAGTGTTGCTAGCTACGTCTGATAATTTACGGGGTATAATAAGGTTAAACAAACTGTTGATTTTTTCAGATCAATAGAACTATAAATTGATGAGAATGACGACATGAAGTTCTATACAGGATAATGTATTGATTTTCTTCGCTTTGTAGATAGACAACAGAGCGTTTAGCTTAAAAGCTTTTGTTTGTCTCAACCATAGACTTTAGGCCGGTTTATTTTCGTAAAGACAGAAATGTTTGTGACAGCTACAGAATTTTACTTGTTGTTGTTATTATAGATACAATTATGAACATTGTAGTAAACTAGTTTTATGTGGGAAAACATGTTATCGTAATCGTGTTTTTTTTTGAAGAAATAAAGAACTTGCATTGATGCAAAAGCCAGTGATGTCAAAGTTAAAGGTGATGACATCGCTCAGTATTGATTAATTAACCTAATATGATTGATAGATATACAAAGAGTGATGTAGCATTGATTGATGTGTTTGAAAAACGTATAGACAATGTAAGTATTTTTAATTTATATTTCACTAGCTGTAGTTTGGGACTTCATCTAGGATCGGTATTAAATTACTTTCATCCTGGGTCTTTCATGACCTGGGTAATAACATAGGCCTAAGTCCTTACTCAGGTTATGGTCTATTTGTTTGCCGAATTACATCGAAATCTGTTCAGCCGTAAAGCGTAAAAGCTTAACAAACTAGCTTTCGCACTTTCTTCTTTCCATCTGATTTCTTGATCATGACTATAAAAGACGGGAAAGTATATTCGCGGCAGATTTCTTCACGTTTTTAACAACATTGTAAGACCACATATTCATTATAAACGTTGCTTAAAGTTAAGTAGTGATTAACGACTGTTTAACATTTTTGACGTTTAAACATCTCTTAACTTTAATCATCGTTTATAAATAAACCATATTTATTCATCCTGTCCAAATAAGTTTATTTGTACTCGTTGAATCAACTTTTTTTATAGGTACTTTATTTATTGACATAATGTCGACTCAAAGGACAGTGAAATATTCACATGACGCAAAAAGTAACTTTTAAAAATAGATCCGTAAAGAATTTTCGTAATTCTTTTCCGTTTTTTAAACAAGTCATGTTTGAGGGTTGCCCAATCAATTATTCATTTTAACTCTTGATTTTCCTCCATTCTCAGTAAAATTAATTACGAACGAACGAATACATCAGCAAAACGTTTCCGTACTATAAATAAATCTCTTAGAATTTGTAAATAAGGATAAGAAAAAGTAAAGTAGTTGTGCTATATGAGATCAAGGTAATTTATTAGTTTACGAACCAGTGCTGGCTTTAGCGAGATGCTTTCGAGCGACTACGGCTACTTCTCGACTTATTGAATTTTGTTCCGGCACTATGGGCTATATTGGCCAGCCAAGTTTGTTGTAATTTTTAAAAAATAACGAAATTGCTTTTCTACTGTTGTTGTTGCTTCATTTATTTTGTTGAAAAAAGTAAACTAATCAGTAAATAACTTGCTTATTTACGCGTTCTACCATTGTCTACAAACTATAAAATATTTGTAATGAAAAAAATATTTGTTGTTAATACCTACTTATGAAACCACCGAAACGGAAAGCGTATACCTAATACCAATAATTTACTGTCATACCAACTATGCTAACACACGTATGATTGCGTACAATGGAATTAATGCACACATTTATTGAAAACTGACCGCAAAAATGTAAATGTGGATGCTTAATTATTGAAATCTGTTCCAGATAAAATAAACTATACAAACAAATAACGAATTTAGATAAATCCATTAATTCACTACATTTTCATAAGTCTGTTTGTCTGAACGCGATGAACTCAAAAACTCCCGAACGGATTTTCATACAGTTTTCATCAATGGGCGGAGTGATTCACGACGAATATTTAGATGAATAAAAGTGGAGCAGTGGTGACCCAGTGGTAACGGCCGTGACTTATGAGTTGTAGGTCATAGGTTCAAACCCCGACAGGCGCTTTATATTGTGTTAATTATTTCTTCACCACTTCTCAAAACATCGTGAGGAAACCGGCATGTCCTAGAACCAAAAAATTGGAAGACATGTGACATCTACCAACCCGCACTGGGCCCGCGTGGGGGATACGGCCCACTCCCTCTCATCGAGAAGAGGCTTGTGACCCAGCAGTGGGAACATTTAAAGCTGATTATGTAGTGACGTGTGCCGTGACATATTTTGATAACTAGTTTATAGTCTGGATTAACATATAGCGTACCTATTTTCCGAAAACCGCGCGAACAATTCCGCGGCCAGAACCAAGTATTTTATTAAAATGATTGAATCCCGCGTCGCATAAAATGAATACCTAACTGTATACTTACTTTTTCAAAAGGATTTCTCTCTAGGTAAATTCACAACCGGCGACTAGAATTATTACTTCATATTTTCATAATTTTCATAACCAAAACGCCCTAGGGATATTTATCACACCTTTTCTTTGCAGCGTTCGTGGGAAAACGAGCAAATGTCTTCTATTCGGAGACCAGTGTATAGAGTTTCTAAACAAATAATGGATTCTATACCCGTCTATAATTCTATACAAATATTATAAATTAAAGTCGATTTTCGTGTCTGTCTGTGTGTCCGCGTTGTTCTTCTAAAGTGCGCAACGGATTTTAATGCGGTTTTTCCTATAATTTAGAGTTTATTCCGGAAGGTTTATGTATAGGTATAACACAATTATATTAAAGTTACTTAATAACAAATAAAAAAACGATGTTTTGTGAAGTCGTAAAAACCGTGCAAAGCATGGGCTCTAGTTTTTAAGAATAATAACAAAAAATGTTTTCTTTCACTTCCAATATTTTACAATCCGAGATGAGATAATCTTACGATGAATCTCGAAGACATGGGGCGATTAAGATTTTTCTTCAAGATGCCGCTGCAATTTGTGTTATATTTATATCTTACCCTCATTGCAGTTTTTTTATGAGTCACTGCAAGGAAAATATTAAGGTAGAAAGAGAAGTTAAAGTTACATATTTATTTAGCATCAATAATGTATTTGTAGGCTATCTGGATTTTCAAAATCTCGAGACATATTATTGTCAATATCAAAACCTGTCACGAAAATACTCTCTAAATGGACTACTTACTGAATGAAAAACTATTTTTCACATTCATAACCAGGTTACAACTTTCTATGCTTGCTTTCCGCATTACCAGTATAATATAACGCTCTGGCTACACCAATGCCGCGTTTCCACGGCCCTTTAACTGACAGGCCGCGCCAGGCGGAGGCCGGTCACGACCGTGCCGAGCATTCCCATATAAACGCCTTCGAACTTACCAACTCCCGATGGATCGGTCGGGCGACAACAGGCCACCGCAGGCCTCATCAGGTCATCAGGTTCGCGGGGCACGACTGCCCGCGTCTGGGAGGCTTCTCTCTAACTCCATCAACGAAAATACGGGCCCGTCCGAAAGTAGTTCGAAACTTCTTAGTGAATCCTACAGCCAATTAACTAGCTTTTTTGGACGGGCTAAAACATTTTGGGAGTAGGGACAGCTGTCAAATCGTGTTGTCATTCATTCTAAGTTTGGGCTCCAAACTAATCATAGGTCCGTAAGTGATACGGAGTTGGAAACGCCCGTAACTTCGACCGAGATTACGGATTTCGTGCTTAGAGAGTAGGCCCCCTGGTGTTTTAATGTTACGGATGTCACGTGACTATTCGCGTTGATTTGCTCATCTCCATACAACTTAGTTGTCACAACCAGCGCAAGCAAAACCTGCGCGGTGTTTCCTTCAGTCTGGCCCGAGCTTAATTGCAAGACTGCACTTCACGGCTCTTACAAACTTTACGTACGTTACGCATTGTTTGTAAGTAGCTCCCTGAAAGCACTGAAACCGTCAGTTTCCCTGTAAATGGTAATGCCTACTTTGCCTTACATAACAACAAAACTACGTCTTAGGTATTATTAAGCCTCGTTTACACTAGGAGAGTTACTATACTGTCGAGAAGAGAAAATGTCCATGCTAGAGTCGTATGTGAGAATCGTCAGGCAACTTTTCGGACTCATGTGTTTACTAAGAGCCATAACTCTCTGGGACCCCATGGCGATGTCGCCAGGCCGCGAAGCCAACTAGGTAAATGTATACAACTATACATATAACGGGTGGCTCACCTTGCACCGGCTCGGTTACGCACCTAACCATTAATTTCGTTGGTGACGCGAGCTCGCTGCGCTGCCATGGCATCCCGGAGAGGTATAGCTCAAATTCAAATTCAAATAAATTATATTCCCTTCACAAACCATGGCGTAAAAGCTTAAAAACTAATTAATGACACTAGTTTGTGAGAGACTGGTGTCTGCACAAGGAATAGCTGTACAGCAGATCACCAGATTATAGCTTTACTGTCTTCGTCTAAACGAAGCTTTATAACTCAAAAGTAAAGCCTTCCACGTGGGAGTTAATTAAACAAGAAAACAATAGAATGTATGGTACACCGACGCCAGGGGTCTGACCTCTGGCTTACCTTTACAACAGTATCAATATCAGACCCTTCCTCTAAGGTCTACGGTCTAAATATTAATTTATAATGTCAGTATACTCATCACACTGACCGGTTAACATACCTAACCTTATAAGTTCACGTATTCATAATAAATATACAAGGTTTAACAGAATAGACGCAAGACCCGAAAGTAGTTTGTTCCTAATTGACTACTGAATCGATTTCAGTAACTTTTAATATAAGTATTATTTTTTTAATATGTATTTTGCCGTAACTACCATTGATTGAGCCAATGAAAATTCAATCTTATGTCAGTAGAAATAAGACTCAATTTTAAATGCATAAAGTAATGGGTCGACACGTTTTTCTAAATGATATCAGTTATCTTTAAAAAAAATAGTTTTGGTCATCGTATTATGCTTTTAACTCAATACTCTAATTGGGGTGTATGAGGTCTTGTGTTAATCATGTTACTCGTTGTATAATTACATCTATATCTACACAAATAAATAAAATTGAAATGTATGTTTGTACAGTTTGTTTACTGAATTCATATGAAGGTATATCCCGTACCTACTTCTAACAAAAAAAACAAATTTTCAAATTTTTGTCTGGCTGTACGGCTAGAGAAATTTTGACGGGACTTTCACTGGAAGATAGGTGATTATATTATAAGGAGTGACATAGGCTTTTTGTCCTCTACTGTAGAATAGAAATCGCTTGTCTACATTTCTCAGTGAAAAACTGTCAACTGTCTATACGGAAACGCCATTTTTGTCTACTCTTCCGATTACACACCGCTTGTCTACGGTTCACGTGCTAAACCTGCTGTTGGCTAATTTCCGATATCCACGCGGTCTAGTCTATAAGTAGGAAAATCTAACCTAAATCTATCAAGCTCCTTTTACAAGGAGCACAATCCTATTAATATTATAAATGTGTGTAAATAAAGTTTGTATGTTTATATGTTTAGATGTTTGTCACGCAAAAATGGCCGAACGGATTTAGTTGAAATTTGACACACCGATAGTTTATAATTAATGAACACATATTATACTTTTATCAAAGTAGTACGTTCCCGTGTGATATTTCCGATCCTGCGTGTTAATCTAGGTTATTAATTATATGTGTGCCAAACAACCAAATCCGTTCTGTCGTTTTTGCGCGATGGAGTTACAAAATCAAAAAAATCAAAATTAAAATATTTTATTTCACATAAGCCTGCATGGGCACTTATGAAACGTCAGAAGCTAGGTGCACGGTTCCAATTTGTCGTTTCCTATGGCGAAGAGCCGGCAAGAAACTCCACGGTTACTCTTTTAAAAATAATTGGCTTTTACAATGTTTTCAAATTACAGTGATAATAGGTATGGGAGGACAGAGCAGGCCAGTCAATAAGTACCAGGTACTTAGAGGAATGAAAATACAGAATAGAAAAACGTCTACAAATCTAGTCTCTAAGGCTAACAAACATAACAAATTTATAATATTATTTAATAGGTTGGATTAGTTTGAATTATCTTCTCGAATATCTATTTTCGTGCCAGCTGCGATTGTTAATCAACTGTTAGTTTGGCGCTAACTTTGGCACTAGTCGGTATTTTGTTATTTATTATAATCAACTGGGGATTTATGCTTTACTCGTGTGTGTAAACAGCTAAGGGCCATTAAGGGAATTTTGGCTTACTGTGAGAACAATGAGAGCTATGAGAACTGAATTATGATTTAGTAACAGAGCAACATTACTTCACTTCTATCTATTTCATCCGTTGCTAAACAAAACTGTGTTTGGGCTTCCGACATTTCAAGGAAAGTGGAAGCTTTATATGATTACCTTTTTAGTCGCCTCCTTGGTCCAGTCATGGCAAGCGCTACTGCTGAGCATGAGACCCTAGGTTCGATGCCCAGGTCAGGCAAAGTGTTTTTGGTTTTTTTTTCTATCTGGAAATTTTCAGCAGCACCACGAAGTCTGGATTTGTGCCCGGTTGACAGCAATAGGCCCGCCCTTATAGGATATTACATGGGACTTAAACATAACTTGCGAAATGTGGGTGTACTATAGGTAGGTACTTACACCTCTGCCTAACTATTCCGGGAATACAGACGTGAAGTTAAGTTAAAACTGGATTGCCGACAGAAGTGGAAACTTGAACTTAAAAAAAAAAAACTTAACGTGTGTATTTTTTTAATCGGCAGGTAATATTTCAACTTTCAACGTTGTTCGTCCATACGTTCGTGTTGTCAGTGGTGTCGGTAACAGTGTCGCGAGTTCAATTGTTTTTTTCTTATCTCAAAAAATGCCCTACGTGCCTAAATAAGTTAACACAAAAAAAAAACAGTTGAAATACGAAAATAATATAAGAGCCAATAAGTGGGTCCAACCCTCCGGATGACAATATTAATAAAAGTGCGACACTTCAAGATTAAAAAGCATCGTGAACTAATACTAAAGTAACTAGTTTAAGTACCTAGTTTAATCATCTAAAGTAGGTACTAGCATTAATAACCAAAGTAATTAACACAGAAGCCTTCCGTGTAAACAATTTTCCTGAACCGTCAAAACAGTCTTCAAGGCGTAAACAATAAATAAGGTCATAATCCATACTTGGGTCGCTATGTGGAAGGTTTTACGAGTTAATCAGTTTCGGAGGAAAGTCGCCAGGTGTGCCGGACAGCCGGGCGTTTTGTGGCCAAATATAGGGTAGATAGGTACTGTACCTACTTGTCCACACGAACTCAGGTATTATAGAGGTTATATCGGGTGTAAAAAGACATGTAACGAAGCCGAGAGACACTTGTACCTACTCCCCGGCAATATAATATATTTTTTTGTACTGGATCATACCTGGGAAACTTCTGGTTACGGAGAATTTGAAGGTCAATATACATATTCCTACTTTTACTGATTTTTTTAAGAACGAAGAGAAGTTGATAAAACACAACTTTTAATACCCCCTTGAATGCTGTACCGTTCTACCAGGGGTACGGGTTGTTCGAAAGAGATACCGTGGCCCCTGGCACACAGGCAACTGAAGGAACACGGGTGGGTTTTAGTTAGTAAAAGTCTGACACGCCCTCCTGCTCCACCCAGAGCGGGAGAAGTTATTTGATGCTTTCCCACCCAAAAAAAAACCCTGTACCGTTACATGCACCCATAAGCACAATGTTTTGCGTGCGTTGTATTGCGCACTATCGCAAATAACAAATTTTTACAAAAAAAATTAAATCGTTTCCCAGCAAATATTCTTTGTGCAATGTTACTTAGTTTGATGTAATACCTACAGCGTAGTTGACGGCTATGTGATGTGTGTTTTTACACTTGCCCATTCAAAAAAAAGTCATACTGTGAGAGTCTAATATTAGCCGCCTTCCCCCATAGATTGATTTTTACATGAGCTTTTGCAACTGTGAGACCGTAAGTACCTCGTAAGGTCAATATACGATATGAAAACAAGTTATTTTTGACAAGTTAGTACTACATGAAGGCTAACTTAGGAAGCGTAGCTAGGGCTCAGTATGACCAGTAGAGCAATCTTTGGGTCTGAAGGGTCTATGCACATGACGCTATTTATACTCGTGTTTTTTTTCTGGTTGGTAAATCATCAAATAACTTCTCCCGCTCTGGGTGGAGGGCGTATCAAACTTTTACTGACTAAAACCAACCCGTGTTCCCTCAATTGCCTGTGTGCCAGGGGCTACGGTATCTCTTTCGAACAACCCGCACCCCTGGTATTACGTGTAACCCGCGTCGACACGACGGTGCATTGTCTGCCTTGAAAAAGCAGGCTCGTTTCTACGGACTATTCTTTGTCTGCAAACGCAATGTTCTAGTTTTTTTTTATATTTTTTATAAGAAAAATCAGCTGTTCCCTACATTTTGTCCAGTTATGCGACCATAAATGTATAGAGCGGCTGGTTTTATTTTAGCGATTTCTGTGTACCAGTGCATTAGTACTACACTCTCATAAAGTATCTCTTGTTTAACATAACACACTGTATACTCCCTTAATGTATCTCTTGTTTAACATAACACACTGTATACTCCCATAAAGTTTCTCTCGTTTAACATAACACACTGTATAAAAAAACAGGCCTAGTTTCCATACTGTCCGTATTTATAATGTGCTCGCACCCCACACAATGGTTACTATAATATTACAGTAGGTACCTCAGCTCCCCCTCACTCTACTCAATTGATTGGATCTTAGGAATCGGATGCGGTCGCACTCAGTTGATCAGTTCTTATTTCAAAGGTCTTTGTGGTTCAAAGAGTTATTGAGGTGGAATAACGAATGTTTGAAGCCCTTATAGAGCTATTTTTTTATTAGAAATATAGTCGTGAGTTCGCGACTGATTCAGGGCTGAGAATTTCTTATCAGCGATTTTCAGTGAATGTGGTTTTTAAGTATTTTTTGTTAGGAGACCTTTCTTGAACATGCATGGACTGCCCATGGAAAAAAAACCTGAGACAGATGGATTAAATAGTAATCTCGTAAAGGCAGTTTTCCTTAGAAGGTCGGTACCCTAAAAATCAACCAAAACCTTCACCAGATAATAATGAAAAAAACTTAAAATCAACTACAAGAAAAGTAAGCAAAACCAAAAAAAAATAGCCACGAATATTTTAACGAGCCTTTCAATACATCTACTTCCAAGCTTTTGGTTATGATAAATGTTCTTAAAAATCCTTCCTTGCCAATAACGTCAGTAAACCAATTCAAACTTTATACGAAGTTAATATAGTTGGAATTTCAAGAGATGGATGAAAGTTTTCAGTTTCCAAGGAGCGCACTTTTGAGCTCAATTTGACGTAGGGATAAAAATGGATGGTTTGTGCAGACTTTCGGTTGAGAGACGAAATTACGCATAATGGAAAGAAAACTTCCAGCGTCTAGAAGTTGAGACAGTTCGGTGGTTAGTTTAAATTGTAATTAGAATAGGTACCTAATGACTATTCTCATCAATCAAGTGAATTAATCTGAGTTAAGCTTTAACATTAAACCGCAGAAGTTTGATGAAGCTGTTAAGATTAGAGTAAACCCAGAGATAAATCAAAAGCGAACACTGTTACTTAGGAAATCAACAAAAATATTATTACCTATCAAAAAATACATATTTACATACTTGCTTAATTTTATAAACACATTTATAAACACGAATGTAAATAAGATTCTCGAATTTGGCAAATGGATAGATCATGACCCGGGTTAGGACGCAGGATACATATACCTATCCCGTTAGTACGTTTCCGTGGGCTAATTTACGGCCTTTACGCTGGTGAAACCTCAGGCAAAAGCTACTTGTTTAAACAGCAAAATAATGCCCTAAATAGAACTGTTCCAGGGATGCGGGTTGTTCGAAAATGATACCGCGGCCCCTGGCACACAGGCAACTGAGGTAACACGGGTGGGTTTTAGTCAGTAAAAGTCTGACACGCCCTCCTGCTCCACCCAGAGCGGGTTATGTTATTTGATGATTTCCCACCCAAAAAAATAAAAATAAAAATTGAACTGTTTATTTAAGAAATTTGTTAAAAAGTTTAACAAAAGGGGACTTGTATAAAAACCGATGGTCACTTACATTGAAAACCAATCAGCACAAAAAATTGCAAAAAATAAGATGGACCATAACAAGACTAAACACATCGATATTAGGTTTCATTACGTTCCCGAAACTATAGTCAATGAGGCGATTGAGGTAAAATATATGCCTTCACAAGAAATGGTAGCAGATATGTTAATAAAATCTTTACCAGGCCCTAAACTAAAGGAGCGAGCGATGTGTGATATAATGATCTTAGCTAATATTGTTTTTGATGTAATAGATAATTTTGTTTTGTTTCTGTTTAGTAATTTTTGTTATAGAGCTGTGTTATGAACAGACTTATGTAGTAAAGATAGATTGTACATCAGTGAACGATAGCAACAGCTAAATATACTGTGTACTTAGGGTGTGTGCACACTGAGTAGTTTAAAGGTGCGTGCACATGTAGGTAATATGTTCGGTAGGTACTGGATGTAATTTTGCGCTTGCATCTGCTATAGATTAAGGGTGCGTGATGGAGGTTGTATGCCTACATGACAGTGTTTTAAGATTCGATTAAAACTGTTTACAATATTTTACTTAAAAACTGTTCCGTCACGGAGAAAACGTCGTTGTATATTATAATAATTGTGGTGTTAATAAATGTGTTCGATCCAAATAGCCTCTTGATTTCAATATGGTTATATTTAGGGCATCATGTTGCTGTTTATACAAGAGGCTTACTACATAGGATGGGAAAACATGATTAAGACTTCGCGAAACCAAAACAAAATGGCACGTGGAAAGAGATATTGGCTTCCTCGTATTTATTTAGGCTTATCAACACAAACATCAACTAATGTGTCTGCTAGTCTAACGGCTTACAAAAGCACATAAACAAACATTCTACGTTATTTAATCAAGGCGACCTACAAAGCATAGATTCCAAAAATAGACCAAAATTAAATTCTCTTTGCCGAATGAGTTTGTTTGCTTTACCCAAAGAAATGACGGAACATCCTGTAATCTTGGTTTGGTAAGTAATAAAATATGTTCGTAAAGATTTTATGGGTAGTAATAAATTCAAATGATATCTTAGTGAACTGAAAATAATGTGTAACTTGTAAAAGCTGATACTTTACAATCAGATTGCGAAGGAAACACAAGTTTTGAAGAGAAAATTCTTACTAAGAAATCGAAGCTGTGAAAGTTAGAAGGGCGAAAGCACTATAATGATAAAAGGAAATGTGATATTATGATTTTGTATTCTTTCGAAGAATTAACAACGTGTCATTGCAAAGTGTTAACTTTTATAGCAAAAATAGGTAACGACGTCAGTCACATGAGCGAAACAAAAACCATGTTCTTAAATTCCAAATTCCATAGTATAACGTTAGAGCTCGCCCATTATCAAGAATTTCCAGGTGAACCTGTTAGGTTACTGCGTAACACACAAACAGTAGGAATGAGTTTACAAAATCGAACCCAACACACGACCTTGCGCGCGATCTGCACGCGCAGGCGTCGCGATCAACGCGTCATCATCGGTACGCCGAGGCGCGGCGCGGTGGCAACATGGCTCCTCGGCCCAACGAGCACTCGCTTCCACGGACTCCACCGCGACGGACAAATCTCCTCTCTAACCTCATTATTAATGGTTTTTCCGGAAAAGTTTACATTTGAAATAAGCACGGCAATAAACCATTGCCTATTAAATACAGTCCACTTTTATTTGCTCCCCGTGATAAAAAGTTTATTTTGACGTTGCTGAGCAGACAATTTTTTTCGAACATATGAATTTGAAGATTCAGATTCTGAACAATAATAGTGTGTTACGAATTAAGGTGCTGTACACAACACTAAAGCTAAGCTCTACAAAACTTTTGAGCTGCGGTTCGCCTTGATATGTTTCACGACGGACGAGTTGTAACAAACTGTAACGTTACAATAGCCGTTTCCGCCATTGGCTTGGAATCTCTAAATACTAGTACGTCACTGTTTACATGTCTGTGTCTCCACTTACTTCTTTTAATCTTTGCAACGGATTTTAATAGGGCTCTCTATCATTTAGAGAATCTCTTCCTTCGATTCTCTTCCGGAAGGTTAATATGTATAATACGTTTATATGCCTAATAAAGAAGAAAACAGCCGAAAATTTCTAGCTAGCTACCTAAACCTCACGAGATAGATCAAAATAAAGGAATAACCTTGTTTCATAAAAAAAAAATGGCAAATTATCACTTCCCAAACAATTTTCCGCATAATTTCATTTGCCAAATGATTACTTAACAAAATAAACTCTTCACAAATAATTTTGACGCAAACCTAATGTTTGGCAAGTGAACGTTTGGCAGTTAACGTTAAACAAGTACTTACTTTTACCAATTTATATGCAGTCAAATATTTTAGTCGGTATAACATATTTTACGCAAAGTAAAATAAGCCAAATATTTAGTACAGTCGAGCTCATTAATATATTGGTGCTGTCAAGGATTCAAAATATTTGTTACTGTTGGATAACTCAATAAATTCTATAGAACCTACAGATCAAAAATATGTCCTCATGTGAACGGCTCAATAATATGTGCTGTGTAGGCAATAATATGAAAACTTATGTGAAAAAGCAGTTACATATTAATGAATCTAAATCTTGACCACAATTTAATGATGCATAGAGTTGTCACAACATTATGAACTTTTTTGACGTTCATATACATATTTTTGAAGCCTGAAAGGGCCATTATATTAATGAACTTGACTGTACCGTCACTTTTTAATTTACCATTTCTATTCTGTTACCGACGACGTTTTATTAAAAATGTGGTTTTGCCACTTGGGACAAATTCTAAACAGGAAATAATAATATTAATTATACATTAATATTCTGGTAGTCGTTTCTGGTTTTACATTCAATAATATGTTTCTGGTACTCGCCGACCGCTACCGCGGCATGCTCGCTTCGCTCGGTCAGCTCGTGTGTTGTGTGATCACAGTTCTAACCTAACTAGTTAAAAAAAAATATTTTGACTAAATTCAAATTAAAATGTGCGTACTAAAATCATTCCAAATATTGTATTGGTATAAAATAAGGTTGCTAAAATTTGTTTGGAAAATGTTTGGCAAAACAGCAGGATCCCCAAAATAATATACTGCGGAGTTGTATATCTTTATAGAAATTACAGAAAAGCCTTCAATGTTATATTTCTATCTCATAAGGATAACTCACAGTAACCATATTTATGTTTAAAAATCACTTAAAAATTTTGGGTTATCCAATTAAATACGTTGTGAATTTAATGTATTCCCTTATAGAGTACATCATTAAAAAAAAAATCTTAAAAGATATCACAGATTTAAAATGATTAATCTATTGCAGCAAATGCGGCGGTCGGCAGGCATGCCCCGTTGCCGTCCACGCCGCGGAGAAACGTTATATAGCTGTACGATCTCCGTCACAAATGCTAGTTAGCAATAATAATATTAAAAAAAAAACGATCTACTAGAAGAATCCACAGATAGAAGTTTCTTACATAATTCATTCACTCACTCAAAAACTACAACCAAGGCAAGTAAATCAGGAGATCTAAGATTAGTGTGTAGCCCAAATTGAGCAGAGCTTAGTGTGAATCAAGTGTAATGCTCCCAAACCTTCTGTCCCTGACAGTGACTGATTGCTAGCGTACTGTTTCCTTCGATTTTGTTTAGTCGGTGTTGTTTCCACATTAATATGGATTAATTCTAACTTTAAACTTTTTCTTTAACTTGGTAATTTGTTACTAAAAAACACACACTCAACACAAATACACTGCGGTGTGTCGCGAGCAGACTGGACTGCTTGTGTATGATTTGCTGCTGCAAGCTTTCCACGTCAGTGTTGACGTTGAGCTTGTAGCAGGGTTTTTAGATTAAGTGTGTAGTTTACTAACATAGTTGTTAAGAAATATTGTTACTCACACGTTTTAATCATCATCTGTCTAACCGGATGCAGCTGAAAACCAGTATTATACATGGAGCGACTGCCTATCTGACCTCCACAACCCAGTTACTGGGTAATACGATACGCCTTGGTAAGACTAATTGTCAGAATTTCGGACTTCTGACGACCCGTAATGACTGTCAAAGATGCGAGAGAGCGAGCGGCTTAACGTGCGCACTCACATGTTTTTAGTAAAAAAAAGAAAAAAATTGTTACTTGTTAATTAAATTTAAATAAATAAATATGTTTAACATGCATCATCACGCTTGTTTTCAGAACGGTTACGCAGAGGTATAGGTATCTATAATACCTATACCCACATTGCGCCAGTTATCTTTAAGTCTCATTTACTTAATTGGGGGCGAGCTTATTGCCACCAACCAAGCAAAAAAGCTCCGGGCTGGCGACTAAGTAATTTTTGATGGAAAAATCCACACAAAAACATCTCAATTCAAACTTATGTCAGTTTAGAAATGTAAATCTAGGGGTTTTTCTTACACAGAATACTAAACAATAAACATAATGCTTCTATCTTTTTTTATACTTAACCTATATTTTTCTTACCGTAATGGAACTCGAGACATCGGCTCAAGGCTCGTTTGACTTTAACGTTTGGCAGAGCGATCTCATCTATTTGCCCCGTCAATGACAAGACAAATCCAAAGGTATCTGAGAAATAGCCTTTATTACTTTTCATGCCTACCATGTAGAAATTCTTTATTTATTTATTTATTCACAAGGCAATTAACAATCACATAATTTCACTAATTGAACATTGTAGGTTTCGACCTGACTATCACCCAAAGCGTAATCGCACAACATGACCAGCAAAAACAATAATAATGGCGATGATAAAATTACAGTAAAAGGTTAGTTCACAAAATTACAGTTACAAGGTATATGCGTATTAAAAGCGATAAAGGAAAAAATATTTTTTTATAGATCGGATAGATTTTTTTTACGCCGAGTGAAAACAAAAAAAACACAATTTCATTTGGCTGAAAATTCTAAAAATTGTCACAGGATTTTGTTTCTAAAACGGAGCTTCCTGCTTCTACGAGCGTAAACTCTGAAATGAAATAGTTCAACAGTTTTTGGCCATCTACATTTACAAAATGATGAACCAATTTTTTTTGCATTGAGCTCTGTAATCACTCAACATACAGAACTCAATCTGTCTAGCCTTTCTCCAACTATGTTGGGGCTAGCGACCAATCTGACCTCCTGACCCAGTTACTGGGTTATACAAAACCCCTTAGTAAGACTGGTTGTTAGTCTTTTGGGCTACTGACTACCCGTAACGACTCTCAAAGATCTACAAATGACAGCCGGGCTTAACGTAGTTTTTTTCTGTTGTATATTGTGTGCCTTTTTGCCTGTACTAAATAAATATATTTTCTTGCTTTTTTTTTCTTTTTTAATTTCTGAGGCATAGAGGGATATGCGATTGATGGTTACCCTTCCACGAACCAACCGCGGCAAGTGTAGATTAACCTGCGACTAGCCCGTGCTCCTATTATTTTGCTACGAGCCTCTCCTCGATTCAACGTACAGAACTGTTAACTTAAGACCAATAAAGTTCAGATCACAGAGCTGATCTTATTTGCGGTCCACACACGCAGCGGTATTAAAGTGAATTTTCATGCATATGGTACATTGGTATGCAAAAGTAGTACGAGGCTGGTAACGTAAGGATAGTGGCAGTTTGCAGCCGCTGTAATTTGATAGCATTGTCCGTTATCACTGGGGGCTGGCTGGAGACACCCCTTTGTTCTGCAGCTGTGATTGCCCTGTGATTAGAGCTAATAAGAATATTATGTTCGAGACGCTTGTTATCTTGTTCTTTGAGTAAAATTTTGTTGCATTTTCACCGTCGAATTCGTCTGCAAATCTTAACAATAGCTTCTCAAATATCGATGTTGATATCAAAGCTTTGAATTACTTGCCCCATCTGGCACATTTGAACACTTTAAGCAGTGCATTTATTTTTTATTTATCTTTATTAGGTTTACTTACAATAAATTAATTGTTCACACTGAATACAGTGACCACACATTCTTAAAATTAAATTACAGCGCAACAATTAGGTACTTATAGGTAAACATGACATGCATAAAAAACAATGAAAGAAAAATAAGCTAACTTACTCAGTAATTAGCGCCAATATTAAATTAAATTTATGTTTCTAAAAGTAAAAAATGGTGACATTGTACAGTGGGCTGCATCAATTGGGTACCCCAGTTGTATAAAAAATTTAATACAACAGGGGTACACAATTGATGCAGCCCATCGTACATGGAAATGAAAATAAAATTGGTGAAAAATGACAACAACATAAAATTGATAAAATTATGACACTGACAACATTAGTAAAATAAAATTAAAAGGTATATTAGATTGGTGAATTGATAAATTAATTATTAAGAGTGGCAGGTGCATAAAAAGAGATAAAATTAAAATGTATGAAAATAAGATAAAAAATTATCGACATAAAATTAAAGTTCATTGTCAAGGTTTCAATACAGTCCCAACGTTTTTATGAGGTTCATAACTCATTTGTTGGGCTTGGTATAACCTTTTATTACAAGCTTCCCTCTTCTTTACTAGATTTGCCTTTTGACGCGTTTAAAGCTCAAGTAAAATCCATCCTTTGTTTAAGGGCTTACTATTCCATCAACGACTATTTAAATGACAAGAATAGTTGGTGGCTGTGATTAATTCAAGACAATATTTATGTTCTTTCTCCAGAATTAGCGTACCTAGTGACAGGTTATATGGGTTCATATAATTTTTGATATTTTTTATTGAGTATTTTTTTTTTCTTTTTTAATATCTATTAAGTATGTCATTAGTCAATGAGATCATGTGATCTACTCATATATTTTTTTTATTTTTATGATGAGTTGTATTGCTTTATGTGGTTAGCTAGCGACCTCGACAATTGAACATTCTATTCTTGCCTGAGCAACCGGCAGCAAGTTCGTCATGCTCCCGTAGATGTCACTGCTTGCGGTATCGTCGGGTTACCTCCTTCCCTCAAATATGGCGAGGGGGGTAGTGGCTAATCTTTGCGTTATGCTCGTGAACGGGTGCTGCTTGTGGCGACTGGTCGTCTCGCTGACCATGATTTTGTTATTGTTACTAATAATTGCCTACCTGTTTGTTTATTTACGTCGATGGTCTTAGCTTATCATTTGTGGCCTCGAGTTGTAACTCGGGTTGTAACAGCATGTGAACATAATCCAGCTTGTATGTAAGCTATCACACCCTTTAGGAGGAGGCTTTTATTTTGGTATTATGCTTAATTTTTTTATTTATTTTTCCTTCTTTGTGCTCGAGTTGAGTTTTCATTTTATTTGTTGTTATATTGGCATGGCTGGCTGTCATATGTATGACTAATTATTTAATTAATGTTCTGTGGCTCGTAATGTTTATATTACTTTATCTATGTATGTATAGAATCAAGTCTATCCGACTAAACAGACAGCTGTACTGCTCGGGAGTTTGTTGCACCACTTCTTCTTCCCAGCTAAAGCACTAGGAAGTGGTGAAGGATGGGCGTTTTTGGGGGGACTGTCTTATGTATTTTGACGTTCGAAGAGTGCTGATTGTCAGTCTAATTTGAATAAATTTTGATTTTTGATTTTTCACTTTCCTGGCTGTAAAAATGATTGCGGAGCATGACCTTTGATTTCAATAAAAAGAAAGCTCTGCAATAATAAATCACTAGTCTATTTAGAGAGGTAAATTACTACTTTGGAACCAAAGACTGCCAAATAACATGTTTAAGTGCCGACAGAATTGCCTCATGGATTTTTCTCTAGTAATGACTGAAACTTCATGAGTTTTGTTTTGTTGTTTTTCATTGTTGGAGAGTTGTTAAGTGTTTTGTATTGCTTTTTTATTTGTTTGTTTTAAGTTATGACTGATGGTATTACTTTACAGGACTGGTATGTGGTGGGTACCTATTTTTGTGATATGCTTCAGAGCTGGGTTTAAGTCAATGATAAATTTTATAGAAAGTGATTTTTAGGGTTCCGTATCCGAAGAGTAACCAACGGGACCCTATTACTAAGTCTATGTTGTCCGTACGTCCGTCCATCCGCCAGTCTGTCTTTCAGCGGGCTGTATCCCATGATCCGCAATAGGCAGATAGTTAAAATTTTCACAGAATGTGTATTTCTGTTGCCACTAAAACAACGTATAGTAAAAATAAAAATAAAGTGTAAAATTAAAAGGGTCTCCATACAAAAAACCTGTTTTCGGCGTTTTTTGCCTTGTGGTACAGAACTCTTCGCACTAGGCCGGCACCCTAATTGTGTAACTCACGAATACTCACGATTCATCATAATTTATTTCGTTTTGAAACAGATGGCAAAACCATTGCTTCATATGTTCGAAAAATGTGTCTGCTCAACAACGTAAAAAACGCAATGAATGTTGTTGAACTGTCAAAATGAAACCGATTAATCGCGTGTTACGCAATTAGGGTGCTGGTTTTCTTTTTCGCATCTGGAAATCAAATATAATTCGGCAAAAGCAAAAGATGAACCGCTTGCTTGATATCTAGACAAATATAATGTTACACTGCCAATTATTGTCAAGGTCTGTTCTAAAAACTATCTAAAGAAATCAACACTGACTAAGAAGAAAACTTTAAAAAATCAAAATGCAGTCACTGTTTACAAGAATTTTCTCATTTCCAGTAAATCGATTCGAAGCGTTAATACGCTTTTTCTCAGAAAAACGATTCTCTGTTTGTTTATATTTTTTTTTCTATCAATACTTCGAAACATTACGAATTGAGGTTCTGCTTCTCTTTGCTTTACCAAAGCTTTGAAATCCAGGAATGTAGATGCTCGTGTTTTTAGTCAAGACTTTGTGAGCTTAAAACTATCTGGAAGTTTGAATAATTCGACAGCTACAATCAATGATGTACGCCGATGTTTTTATCTTTTATTTATGTGGAATGGAATCTTTGAATGTTTACACGGTTTTTTTCCAAAAGTTGAATGCCAGATTGATCACTACAGCAGTTGTTTTAATTATACTGCGAAACCATGAATGACAATTATACTGCGAAACCATGAATGACAATTATACTGCGAAACCATGAATGACAATTATACTGCGAAACCATGAATGACAATTATACTGCGAAACCATGAATGACAATTATACTGCGAAACCATGAATGACAATTATACTGCGAAACCATGAATGACAATTATACTGCGAAACCATGAATGACAATTATACTGCGAAACCATGAATGACAATTTTGGCATTCATCCCGGAACAACGTAGAAGAAGTGGCAAACAAAATCCGAATTATAAATAACATTAAGAAATGCATATCTAGGCTATATATCTATTTAGACTAAACGGAAACATGTTTACAGAAGTGATGATAATTATTATTAAGTTGCTTTTGACTTAGGGAACCGAAACGTGGTCGCTCACAATGGGCCTCATAAGAAGGCTTAAAGTCACCCAAAGAGCAATGGAGAGGGCTATGCTTGGAGTTTCCCTGCGTGATCGAATCAGGAATGAAGAGATCCGCAGGAGAACCAAGGTAACCGACATAGCCCGAAGAATTGCCAAACTTAGGTGGCAGTGGGCAGGGCACATTGCACGCAGAACAGATGGCCGATGGGATCGAAAAGTTCTGGAGTGGCGACCGCGCACCAGAAGACGTAAAGTTGGAAGGCCTCCCACAAGGTGGACCGATGACCTTGTGAGGGCCGCAGGAGTCCGCTGGATGCGGGAAGCACAGAACCGGTCGAAGTGGCGGAGCTTAGGGGAGGCCTATGTCCAGCAGTGGACGACTTTCGGCTGAAATGATGATGATGCTTTTGATAAAATGTAATCAATTTGTTAATACAGGCTATAAACAATGTGTGTGCCAAACTCCATCCAAATCCGTTGGGCTGTTTTTGCGCGACTGAGTAACAAACGTCCAAACATCTAAACATACAAACTTTCACATCTTACTAATATTATAAACGCGAAAGTTCGCAAGTAAGGATGGATGGATGTTTGTTACTCTTTCACGCAAAAACGGCTGAACGGATTTGGATGAAATTTGGCACACAGATAGATTATAACCTAGATTAACACATAGGATACTTTTTATCCTGGTAGTACGTTCCCGCGGGATAATTTCCGACCTCCACGTGGGCGAAGCCGCGGGCGGAATCTAGTTTATAATATTAGTGGGATAGTGCGGAGTAGGATTGCATGAGCGATGTAAATATGTAACGTTTTGTGATTTGTAAACAAATGACGGTTGAGCAGTTCCAACTTCGCCAATTATTTTGACAAGACGAGTGTATTCTATTGCCAAGTGTCTCTTACAATTGTTTACATAATGTATGCTGAAGAGTGACAGAAACATCATGTTGGGTTTACAGAGTTATGTCCCGGTAATAAAATATTGATATAGTCGGTAGTAAATATAGCAGGTCTATTAAATGCAACAAAGTAGCAAATGTATCAACTGCCCCATACAACACTTCAATAGCTACTCGAGCCGTATGAGACGGTTTTTTGCGATAATGCTATTTATTGGTCCTATGTAGAAAGTTTTTAAACTTGATAGTCCCTTTTGTATTAGCCGTTAACGCCCCACTGCTGGGCAAAAGCCTCCCTACTCTCTTTACTTTCTCTCCAGAGTTCCCAAGGACCAACCTTTATTAAAGAAGTTCAGCTCATCCCACCATCTCCGTCTGGGTCTGCCGCGGTGTCGTTTGCTATTAAGCGATGGCCACTGCATCGTAAGTTTGGCCTGTTGATCGTGTGACATGTGGCAGATGTGTCCAAACCAATTCCATTTAAGAGTGACATCAGTTATTTTAGTGATAAAACGGATTTTTATATTCTTAACTCGGTCCACAAGTTTTAAATACTCAGAATACTCCGTTCCATAGCTTTCTGGCAAACCTATAGCGTGAACCTGTGCTGAATAGTCAAACACATCCTTAAAATATGACCACAACTTTGTAATACTTGCTGTATGGTATATATTTAAACACGATAAATAAATAAAATTATATCTGACTTCAGAACTCTAGGAGCGAGTAAATTAAGAACTTTAAAATTACAGCCGTGACTTCCCATTTAAACTATTCAGAACATTTTCAGAATTGTTCGACCATGAATTTTCCATTTCAGTAATTCAGTTCTCGCTTTATGAATGAAGTCTTCTTGTAGTTTTCGTTTCGTTAGCTCCGAATGAAGTGCAAGAAGGTTTAAGTAAGATTTTGCTCGATCCTTTTAGACGAACTGAGTCTTCTAAATTGGAAAAAGCGGAGAAAAATGGGTGCTTTTCCTATTATTCCTTGGCCTCGGTCTAGTCCTCTGTGACATTAAGTGGGTCACATAAGGAAATGTCACTCGAGGCTCGAGGTTAGACTAATTTCACCATTTGCCTTTGTAGGAAAGCTCTAAGATTAATAGAGACAGGATAAGCGTTGAGTAAGCCAGCATAACTTATTGAAACGATTCTTTTCCTGACAACTTGGCACTAATGTTTTTTTGTTTTATTATACCAAAGTTACTCCTAACGGAACCAATGGTCAATTGTTTTTCCCGTTGTTTTGATACTATTGTTCTTGTGAACCATACCTGGGAACCTTCTAGTTACAGAGATATTAAAGATCTGAATTCCAAGTTTTATTGACGTTTTTTTAATCCCTGCTCGATCCTTGTACCGTTGCACGCACCCAAAAGTATAAAGTTTTAAGTTGCGTACTACTGTAAACAGCGAATTTTTACGCTAAAAATAAAAGTCGATTTTCAGCAAAAAAATTTTTTATCAAATATTTTTTATTATGAAATGGGCCCGCTCTTGACCTCGATCAAGCCTGATGGAAAGCAATTGAGCTCTTGTTCAACGCACTGGTACTCCCACGCATCGACGAAACACAGCAAGACGCTTGACGCCGGACTCCGGTGAGAGGGTAGTCGCCAACCAGGCGGGCGTTAGCCCTACCACCGCAAGGGAAGAATTGGCCAGTGATCAAGGTATTGGGTGTGACTGTCCAGGATGCGCCGAGCGCTCGGTTCATTCGAGTTACTAGTGGAACAAATTGCGCAACACGAGGAGGCTTTTTTATGCATCTCAAATGCGTTTGCACTGAAATATTGTTTTAGAACAATGAAACTGGAAGTTGTTCCCGGGAGGAGGGAGGGGGGGGGGGTTTCTATGAGACTTTGTTGATGTCCGAGAAAATGTGAATGTAAACTGAATAATGGCGTTTTTCCGAAAGAAAAAATGGTGTTGACTTTCTTGGTTTTACAGGAAGTTTGTTAACAATGGAGTGTAATTAGTTATTTGCCTAAGAGATATCCGATATTGACAGCCTCGATGATCTAGCGGTTGCAAACGCTGCTGCTAAGCTTGAAGTTCAATCCCAAGTTGGTTAAAAGACAAAGTTATTGTTATTGGATTTTTTGTGGAATTTCTCAGAAGCACCGGGAATCTGGATATGTGCTCGGGGAATGGAAAAAGGCTCGGCCCCTATTACATGGGACTAGATCATACCTGGCGAAACGTGGATGTACTAAGTTACATTTCTGCTTAACCCTTCAGGAAAACAGGCGTCATGATTTAAGTACCTATGTAAGATTTCTGATACGTATTAATCTTCCCATAAGTTTGTACTTACATAATTATGTTTTCGAAAACGATCTGACTTGGTGTCCTTATATTATTTGAAATTGTTGCCGTTGTATTTAATGTATCAGGTACCTACCATATGACTTCCGAAGTTGTATCATTTAACGAATCTATAACATTTACCTATCTTTACTGTAGATACCGTTAACACGGGATAAAGTTAAATGTATTTCCATACATTGAATTTTTGATACACATTAAGTATCCATACAAAAGCCAATTCTTTTAGATTCTGAAAATAAGTTAAACAGTAACAAAATCATTTACATGACAATTTTGAATGTTTTGTGGCGACCGCAGGAAAATTACTAAAACATAGGAAAACGTTGTAAGTAAAGTACCTAGTTTCCTTGGCTGAGTGAATTAAAAACTTTTTCCAAAAAAAAACAACCGACTTCCAAAAAAACACTACAAAGTGAAAAATAACTTTAATTTCGGAAGTCGGTGTCTTTGGAGCTGTATTTGAATTTTTTGTCACCGCCTTCCGAAATTAAAGTTATTTTTCACTATGTAGTGTTTTTTTAGAAGTCGGTTGTTTTTTTTTGGAAAAAGTTTTTATTTTTCACTTTTTAGTGGCTCACATGTGCTTACCCCTTCACAGCATACCGGCGTGATGTTATGTTATGAACTGGTGTAAGCAATAGACAGACATGAGATTTCAGCAATCCCAGTCCATTTGCTATCATTTATTGAAGAGTTCCGTTACCTATCTCCAAAGTTCTTCATCAAATCTTCACCAAATTGAAATGAGACCACTACGAGAAAGTACTCTTCCAAAAAATACCTAAATCGCTTTGTGTGCCTATAAAATTTGAAGAGTTCTCTCTATTTCTCCAGGATCCCATCATCAGATCCTGACTTGATGATCATGGGACCACCTGGGAAGTATTATACCCTTTTCAAACAAAAAAAACAAAATCCAAATCGGTCCAGCCATCTTCGAAAAATCGGGGAACATTATATAAAAAAAAAGAAAAAAAAAAAGTTTCCGACGAATTAATAACCTCCTACTTTTTGAAGTCGGTTAAAAATCAACAGTTACAAAGACTGCTTGATTGCGATAGTCACGCTTGGCAGACTGGAATGAGATTCAAAGATTATTGTATTCAATTGTTATCATCATCTGCCAGCATATTTATTTATATATGCTTTATTGTATGTACACCAGAAAATACATGACCAAAATAAAACATTTAAAACTAAAAACATACAATGGACGGCCTTATTGCTTTTTGCGATCTCTTCCAGGCAACCTTGGAATGGACAGTGATTGCGTGGACATAAAAATCGGGTTGTCATTGGTGCAAAATATAGATACAATTTACTATAATAGATACATAGATATATTCATTTTACTATGTTGGGGTCAGCTTCCAGACTAAACAGATGCAGCTGAGTACCAGTATTTTACCTGGAGTGACTGCCGATATAATGTCCACAACCCAGTTACTGGGTAATACGATACCCCATGGCAGCGGCGAGGGGCCAATTTTTCTAAGAGAGAAGCCGCAGTGAAGTCGGCTTTAACTTGCTGACTTATCAATAAAGAATACTTACTATCATTCTAAAATTAATATAGGAATGTAAAGAATTAAATGCAATAAAATCGAACAGCTGATAACCAAATAAAATGTGAAATATTCCTCCATCTCGTTCTCGCGGATGCATTTTTCTGTATCTGTCTCTGTCATAACCCGTTGTTCAGCGACTTGCTCTCGTCAATATCAAGTGGTGCCACGTGACCTAATGATATCATTACGGGATCGGTGTTGTATAAATTTTGAGTTCCCGATTATGATGTTTTGGCGCCGGGTTAATTTAGAACATTTTTTTTTTGTTGTAATACAAAGCTAAAAATAACAGATTTTGTTGTTTGAACGTTATGGTGAATTAAATTAAATACCCGTAGTGTAACTATATTTTTTGACAATAGTAGCCACTACTGACGTGCCATGTGCGATTCCCCGAAGGGAAGCCGGTGGTTATCGTGTTATATGGTGCTTTCGCCACTGCCCCACGGCAAGTCAGGATGTCAGACTATTGGGCATCTAACTACCCGTAACGACTGTCAAAGATCTACGAATGACAACCGGGACCAACGGCTTAATGTGCTGCATGAATGGTACCCATCCACGGACCGATCTCAGCAAGCGTAGCTTTACCTTCAATCGACCCGTAAAGCTGTTATTATTTAGCCACGTACGAGCCCCCAATTGGATTCAGTTGTAATTAACTAAAAATCATTAGCAGAACGTTAACCTTACAGAAATAGTGCATAAAAATATTTCGTACGTACATAAAAATATCCCGATCAAATGTAAGTATAATAACTCACTTCTAACATCAAATAAGTTTCTGTGTGGTGCCGGACGTAAAAGAATAGCGCCATCCCATTTCTTCCCGTGGGTGTAGTAGAAGGCGACTAAGGGACTTACTAGAGAGTGGGCAGCAGCGTTCTCTATGCTTTTTACAACCATACTGCGATCGCCAACCCGGCTGCCAAGCGTGGCGATTATGGCAGAACCCCCCTTTTGGGGGAGGCCTATGTCCAACAGTGGACGTCTTTTGGCTGAAATGATGATGATGATGATGAATACCATCATCCTCGACTTCATAATTCAAGTAGGTGCCAAGTGCCATGCCACCCTGTATTCAGCATCGAACAAATCCGTAACAAGATAAATAGGCCCCATTATTCTCACTTCAAACCCACATAAACTTTGGTTCCCTTGATTCAGCCACAACAAATCACTATTAATACTCCGATGCTGACAGAATACTGATACCAGTCAATAGTATGTACCTATTCATTTTATCGGTTTCTACCTCGGGCAGTAAACCCGATTGATAACATCCCTCGACTGACAATGAGGTGGAAATGATCATGGATTACTTAGGTATCGTGTTTTTAATACTTATGTAGGTATGTATTACTAAAAACTAAACAGTGCTTAAAGAAGTGACAGAGTGAAGAAAAGAGAAGTGAGATTCTTTAATTACTACTTTTTGTTCCTGTATTAATAAGAAAAGTTCACAAATAGTCTAATAGACTAAAAAGCAATTCAAGTCTGACTGTCTTATTATTTTTCGCGAATTTCACCAATGAAACTGAACGCGATCAGCACACAAACCAAGTCTAGCAACTGTCTGTAGTCTATTTTCTATGTAATATTGACACTGACAGCTCTTGAACGCGGTTTAGATGTGCTCATCGCGATCAGTTTCATTGGTGAGTTTGGTTGGTTACCTGCATAAAGAATATTTTATTTATTTAACTCAATAAATTAAACTAACGTTCAATCTTCATCGAAAAAAACCTTTCTCAAGCAAGAAACATTTACTAAACACAAACCCGGTTACTATCTTTCGGCAATTCCCGACTTCAAGAATTCAATTTATTCGTTTTATTCAACAAGCCATAATTTATTTTCCTTTCAGATTCTACCTATAGGTACTAACATTTTACCTTATTCATAGTCCTACCTTAAAGTTCTCCAAACAATTTATTAAAACACTGACGCACAATTTGGTTCTCGGCGTGATATTCTCACCTCTGACCTCGGCTCCCGAAAAGTTCATAATTAATAAAGGTAGGTACAGGCCGAGTCTGAAACGAGGTGGACCTTCCAGAAAATATACCAGAATAGACTAAAGGTTGTTGTTATGTAGTAGATGTTTAAAATAAATGGGCGAAATGTCTATCACGGTTATTAACATGGTTTTTTATTTGGTTTTTACTGTTTTTTTTTTGTTATTAATCAGAATCACTCTGTTCTCATTCAAAACTTTTTGAAGAGGTCGAAGAGGTCAAAAATCCCGTGGGATAATTTTCGACCGTATAGTTCAACAACATTAATTGCGTTATTTACCTACCTCGATAATTTTTTTCGAACAGATAAAGCAGTGGATTAACAATAACCTTCAAAATTATACAGATTGTCTGTTCAAATAGATTCATTTTATATAGGTAGATTCTTTTACATATTGTGAATGAGAGATCGTTGTAGGCCTTAGAGACGTTTTTCTATTCTGTATTTTCATTCCTCTAAGTACCTGGTAGTTATTGACTGGCCTGCACTGTCCTCCCATACCTATTATCACTGTAATTTGAAAACATTGTAAAAGCCAATTATTTTTAAAAGAGTAACCGTGGAGTTTCTTGCCGGCTCTTCTCCATAGGAAACGACAAATTGGAACCGTGCACCTAGCTTCTGACGTTTCATAAGTGCCCATGCAGGCTTATGTGAAATAAAATATTTTGATTTTGATTCTTTGCTGTTTTGTGTGATTGAGCAAACATCTAAACATACAAACCTTCACATTTATAATATCAGTAGCATTATTTTCTACGTTTTTATTAGGTTTTCTATTAAAGCGCAATATATAGGTCTTCATTATGAAATTTAATAAAAATTTCTTGTTTCTATCTTTTTAAAGTGCACTTTTACAAAGTCGGAATTTTGATTCTATAAATTTATTAGTTTTAAACTCCCCGTTAATTGTATTTATATTAAAATTAAATTCTATTTTCACGAAAAATATAGACCAATTACTTTCTAATCTTGTTACTTTTAGACAAGCACCTTAGTTGATAGCGCAATCAAATTATTTCGGTAGACTATAATCAAGCAAATTGTGATTTGTTATGATTAACGAGTAAATATGAGTGTAAACAAATAAGAGGCGCAATTTTCGTAATTTTAAGAACGTGTGTGAATGAGTGTGATCTCAGTGTCAATCTGTCAAAAATACCGCAAGTTTTCATACATTTTTGACATTTGATTGTCGCTGAGAGGAGACTGCGACTAAATTTTATACGAATTGGCCCAATTGGAAAACGTTTTCAATTGGGTTAAAGTATGAAAGACAGCGACAAATTAAATTATGTTTTTCTGTGACAACTGTTTCAAACACGATTGGTTTTTTTTGCCAGTTCTCGACCCCCAGAAATGTTTTAAAATGATAACGCATTGAAAAAAATCCATTCTGTAAAACTGAATAAAGTGACTGCAATAAAAAAAAAACACTGGCACTCCGGGAGTGCCGACAGAAGTGAAAACTTGAACAATTACGTATGTATTTTTTTATCGTCAATACAGGATTTCACACTGGGTCCTTGGGTCCTGATTTTTCTTGGTAAAAAATGCTAAGCGGGCAATCGACTTCAGCCATTAAAGGTAACAGCACAGATTTTTACGATAAAAATACTAAGGGAAAGAAAGGGATAAAAGAATTAGAATTTCCTAATGAAAGAGAGGGGCTTTTCCAAAAGATATCAACGCGCGATTCATCCGTGTGCTCAAGCGTTCGGTGTCGATAACGCGAGTTCTATGATTTTTGTTCACCCAAAAAGTTCTCAACGCGCCTAAAGAAGTTTTCAGTTCAAAAAATACATCTATTCGTTGAATTAGGTAAGAGATAGGAGATGGATAAACTGAAAAGGCCGCGGTAAAAAAACAATGAAATAAATAAACAACATAAGACAGTAACTAAATGAAAAATCGAGTAGTGGTGGGCCCAATAATATCGGTCCCAACTTACGATTTTAAGGTCTTGGGTTCAAATCCAAGCAGGTGCTTGACTTTGTCCAAATTATTTCATTATTTTCTCTCAAAACGGTGTAGGAAAACATCGTGAGGAATGGCATGTCCTGGAACCAAAAAATCGAAGACATGACATCTACAAACCCGCACTGGGCCTGCGTGGTGGGTTACAGCCCACTCCCTCTCGCAAAGAGGAGGCCTGTGACTCTGCAGTGGGAACATTTTAAGTTGATTATGCTTTGGTATGTTATGTTAAGCTAAATGAAAAATAAACACGGTCAAAATATTCCACTTTTTTCGATTTAGCTACAAAGTGTGCAGAATATAACAGTCACAGAACAGTCTTTTCGAAATATTTTCTTCTTACAACAACATTGATATTAAAAAGCTCGTTATTAAACCAACGGGGTAATTGCTGAATATACTAAAAGTAGGAATGGTTTTCATTTTGACAGTTCTACATCATGCATTGCTTTATTTAGGTACGGTGTTGAGCATATTATCGAACATATGATGCAATGGATTAGCAATATCCTTTTAAATGATTTAGGTTCTGATTCTGATTCTGGTTACAGGTCTACAAAAGCCCGAAAGTCTGACAAACTAGTCTTACCCAAAGGTATTATCCAGTGACTAGGTTGTGGAGGTCAGATAGGCAGTTAAAGTCAAAGTCAAAGCATTTATTTCAAATAGGCACTTAAAAGGCACTTTTGAACGTCAACATTTACATTAAAATAGAATTGATTCTAGTCGCCCCTTCCAAAATGTAGTTTCGTATGGAGAAGAATGGGTAAGAAACTCCACCGTTACTCTTTTAAAATGTTTCAAGTACAATATTTATATTCATTATATGATTATGTGTGAAAACGATGCACCCAGAATAAAATTACCATACCAAAATGGGTAAAAAGAATCAAATTGAAACAATACAGATAAATTAATTCTGTGATAGATCCATGGTGTTCACACATTTACAAACATTGTAAAAGTAAGTATAGGTATGATTTTCCTACAATATTAACAAGTAATGAGTCAGTGTGTGAGTTAAAATAATTACTGAGTGTAAATCAATGTCATAAATATAATTAATTATATGTACAATTCAATTAGCAACCAGTTTGATTTTGTCTAGACTCTAGATTGTCCTATGGAGCAGGACCAGCATGTTTCCAAGCATTCTTATCTTGGATATAATCCTCTAATTTGTAATACGCTAGTTTACAAAGTTTACTTTTAATGTGAGCTTTAAATTTCCTTTCATTTAATTGCAATATATCACAAGGTATTTTGTTGTAACATTTTACACAGTACCCCATAAAAGATGTATGTACTTTAGCTAATCTGAAAAATGGTTGATCTATTTTGTCTTTGTTTCTAGTATTAAAATTATGTCTATCACTTATTTTATTAAAAAGATGTAGATTTTTTCTTACATACATAATATTTTCATAAATGAATTGGCAAGGTACCGTCATAATATTAATCCTTTTAAACCACGTAAACAGTTCCCTGAGGGATTCGCGGCGACGTAGATTATAAATGGCTCTGACAGCTCTCTTTTGCAAAATAAAGATGGATTCAATGTCAGCGGCCCGACCCCACAGTAAAATGCCATACGACATAATGCTGTGGAAGTAGCTAAAATAGACCAATCGCGCGGTTTCTACATCTGTTAACTGTCTGATCTTTCTAACAGCATAAGCGGCCGAGCTTAGCCGCCCCGTAAGAGATGTTATATGAGCTCCCCATTGTAATTTCTCGTCTAGCGTGATTCCCAGGAACACCGTTTGATTAACAAATTCCAGTTTTTCTCCATTCAATATGATGTCACATTCGCTACTTCTAACATTTGGTAAGCTGCTCCATGTAAAATACTGATATTCAGCTGCATTCGGTTAAACTGGAAGCCGACCTTAACATAGTTGAGAGGCAGGCAGATTGATTGATTGAGTGTGTTACACTATTAAGGTGCTTGATCAACGTTGCTGAATTTCTGATTTATGAACGACCTCCGCTGGTCGCTCACAAAGGGCCTCATAAGAAGCCTTAAAGTTACCCAAAGGGCAATGGAGAGGGCTATGCTTGGAGTGTCCCTACATGATCGATTCAGGAATGAAGAAATCCGCAGGAGAATCAAGGTAACCGACATAGCCCAAAGTATTGCCAAACTTAAGTGGCAGTGGGCCGATTGCGCTGAAAAGTTAGGAAGACGTAAAGTTGGAAGGCCTCTTATAACGTGGACCGATAACCTTGTGAGGGCCGCTGGAGTCCGCTGGATGCGGGAAGCACAGAACCGGTCGAAGTGGCGGGGCTTAGGGGAGGCTAATGTCCAGCAGTGGACGCCTTTCGGCTGAAATGATAATAATGATGATGTACGACCTTCGAGTTTCGTTTAGAAAAATCCTCTTCACTCCTTTCCCCGTATAAACAACATTAGTTAAAAATTCCCTAAAAAAGACGCAAAAAAGAACGCGAATAGAATCAAATTGACATCATCTGTCATCGGATACATGTCGCATTTACTTGTCACTCAATCATCCGGAGATACATCAATATCCATCCACTTTTGATAGCCTATTCATTCCCAGTACATACAATCCTATGTGCAGCGCTTTTTTATTTATTAAATAAGCCCGTTGATCAATTGGATATTTGCGCTTTTGTTTGTAGGAATGTACCCTGTGAATTTACCTATACGATTATGCGTAGCGAAAAGGATTTTCATGTCATGTCAGCTATTGTTGTGAATGACAGAAAGGTCGTGAATTGAAAATAGAATTTAAATAAATCATCGATAGAACAAATTGTATTTGTTTACTTCTAACGATCGCCAAATGGTTGAATAAAATCATAACAAAACTTACTGCTGCCCGCGGCTTCGCCTGCGTGGATGACGGAAATTAAAAAGTCATCAGTTATCTGCCAGTGAAAGTTCTGTCGATATTGGTCCAGCCGTTTTGGGAATTAGCCGGAGCAAACAGACAGACTGTTTTTTTATGTACCGCAGATATATACCTACTTGCATATGCATTTAGTAACTTTTACTTATTTGTTTAGATAAGGAGAAACAGCACCCCAATCGCTAATATACTTTATTTCTGTCTGAACAGGATTTTTAAAGGAATTCGTAACCTAATGCTTCATATCTTTAAAAAATTCGTCTGCTTGACAACGCAATGAATGATTTCGAATTGTCAAAATAAAAGGCAAAGCAATTGGTTTTGTGATGCAGATGCAACTTCAGAAAGACTTTGTCAAGCAGGATTGCCTTTGAGTAATATCCATCAGAATATGAATCAATAGCCTTCAATAGACTGCAGTCTATGGCTTTTGATTCAAATTCTAATAGATGCTTTCATGAAAAGCTTTTGAAAGCATGGTTTCTAATCCATAAAGTAGGTACAAAACATTAATCAAGAAAATGACAGTACACCTACTACCGTACACTTGTAATCGAGATCTCAGGGGATCGCAGTCGTGGTAGTGACGTCATATTTCGACGCCGTATTTCCGTAAATACGATGCCATCCGAACGAACGGGCCCCCCGCGTCACATTGCAGTGACACCTTGTAATTATTCAGTGTCACGTGAGGTCTCGATCGTGAGTGACCTCGTTTGTGCGGGACAGCAGCGTGATGAGAAGCCGTTAATGAAAATTGGGGGGCCATTTTGGATATCTTTATTCAAAATGGCGGTTTTGTTTTTCTGTTGTTTTCGGGCAATAATTATAAGCGGTCTGATAATGGCCTTGAATGGAGCAGCAATATATTTGAAATTGATGCGTCAGCAAATTCTACAGCTACCTTACAGAGGTTTGACAGCGTTTTAGGCAAAACGTCACAATATGGAAAGGAATAGACGAGGATGATTCTATTATTAAATATTATTTTGATCGCTTAGTGTTTCTGCGAACCTGACTGACATTTATAGACCTTATTGGAAGCAATAGCAGCTTAGATATGCAAAAAGATTTTTTTCAAATACGACCGGTAGTTCCAGATATTAACATGTTCAAACAAACAAACTATTCAGCTTTATTATAATGGGAGATTCATTTAGAGGTACTTTTATCAAAATTATTTTTTTAAATAAAAAAATGAATTTACCGGGTTATTCTTAGTAACATACAAAATAACCATTCTTTACATTACTTTTTCGGTCCATATTTCTTTAAAAATGAAGCCGGCCAGAACGTAACAGTCAATGGCGACCGTTATCGTGCCATGATAACAGACTATTTGCTGCCTGAAATTGAAGCCAGCGATCTCCAGGACATTTGGTACAAACAAGACGGGGGGGGGGGGGGTGCTATTTGCCACACACAACACGTGAAACCATGGCTTTATTGCGAGAACAATTTAGTGAACAGTTAATTTCGCGCTTCGGACCGGTCAGTTGGCCGCCTCGATCCTGTAACATCACACCCCTAGACATTTTCCTCAAATTAAAATGTCTAGTCTTTATGGATAAGCCGCGTACGATCGGGCAACTGGAAGCCAAAATTACTCGCGTTATTCGCCAAATACCACTCGAAATGCTCGGATGCGTCATCGAAAATTGGAACTGCAGAATGGACCTTGTTAACCACAGTTACGGACAACATTTGTAAGAAATAATCATTAAAAAAATAGTGTAAATGTTAGCTTTTGGTTTTAATATAACTAAATCTTGTTGATTAGGTGCATATTATATTGTAAATGTTTTATTTAATTAGTTAAGAATCTTTGCAACTGACTTCCGGTGCTAAAAATACCGTCTCTGATTAATGAACGGAAGTCGGTTGCAAACTTGATTAAAATAATATTATATTTTATTTCCGGAAGTTGCTTAGCACGCCACCTATTTGACGTTTGTAGATGTAAAAAGATTTAAAAGGAGATGTTAGTGAATTTTAGAGGCATTCTCATTTCAAATAAACAGCTGTAACGATACGTTGCTCGTTTTCTTATCCCAATACGCACTGGTTTCCAATATCAGAAGTGGGATATTACCTAAAGTGCAAGTGAACTTAGAATTTACAAGTTTTTAAATCTAAAACAATATTTAATTATTTCTCTTTAAACTGTACGGTGTGTTTCTGTGGTGAACTTTATTATGCCTAAACGTACTCGTGGTGTAAGTAGTGACTCTTCATCAAGTGAAACAAGTGAATATTCGTATAGAGGGAGACATTCAAAACGACAAAGCTACAAAAGACTTCCAAATTCTAACAGTCGTACACGTACCCACAAAAGAAAAAAGGAATCCCGAAGATCACGCCGGACGAAAAAGAGCAGCAGAAGTCCATATAGACGGACCTTAAATGATGGCAGGTCATGTGAAACTCCATTAGGGCTACCGGAAGGCGAGGTTGCTTCCGTAGCGGTTGAAGATTGCAGTCATGTTCCTACCCACAAAAGAAAAAAGAAATCCCGAAGATCACGCCGGACGAAAAAGAGCAGCAGAAGTCCAAATAGACGGACCTTAAATGATGGCAGGTCATGTGAAACTCCATTAAGGCTACCGGGAGGCGAGGTTGCTTCCGAAGCGGTTGAAGATTGCGGTCATGTTCCTGAACCAGGACCATTGGAAGAAAATAGGAGCTATGCGGCGGAAACTGGACGAGAGGCAGTGCCAGGATCTTCAGGAGTTCCAGAGGGAGGTTTGGAAAGTAACCCAAGTAATCCACTTAATTTTAATTTACCAATCAATCTGCATGATTTAGTGAGCTTTATTTCTTCTCGTGTAAAACCTGATCATTCTTCATATTCTTCATTAAAATGTGATAAAAACATAATTCCTGAATTTGACCCGTCCGTTAAAAATCAAAGAATAGATACCTGGCTATCTAAAGTCGATGAATGTGCTCATATCTATGGTTGGTCTGATCAACAAACGACTCATTTTGCTTTGCCACGATTAGCAGGCCATGCTAAGAAATGGTATGAAGGGCTTAAAACTATAAAATATACGTGGTTAGAATGGCAACATAATTTAAAACGTGCGTTTCCTTCTGATACTAATTATGGTGCTTTGTTATTTGAAATGTTAGAAAAGAAATACAAAATAGGTGATTCGCTCGATGATTACTATTACGATAAAATGATTTTGTTGAATTCATGCGATATATCAGGCAAGAAAGCAGTAGATTGCATCATTTATGGTCTTGAGGACCGCACTATTAGAGCAGGAGCATCGTCAGCCCGTTTTGCTCAACCTGAAGATTTGTTAAAATATCTTAAAGACATGTGCCGCGATCAAAGAGAGTTGGTACCTAAAAATAAATCTAAACCCTCTTTGCCAAATAATTCCACCATAATTTGTCATATTTGTAGCAAGGCTGGTCATCGTGCGAACCAATGCAGGCAATCAAACAATAGTCCTTCTGTGTGCTTTAACTGTAAGCAAACTGGCCATAGAATTTCACAATGTCCTAAACCCATTATTAAGTGCGAAAATTGTAAAAAATATGGACATAAAACTGAAGATTGTTTTTCAAACAAAAATAAAGAACAAAATAATAACCATGATAAACGGGTTTTAATGGCCACAACTACTGATTTAAATAGTTCAGAGAATAAATATTACAAAAATGCTTCTATTAATAATAATTCTACTCTTATTCAATGCTTTATCGACTTCGGAAGTCAATGCACACTTATTAGAGACACATTAGCGCATCAGTATAATTTAAAAATTAATGAAAGTTCTTTACCTGTCATTAAAGGTGTAGGCGAAACCCACATTGTACCTATAGGTAAAGCGGACATATTATTGGCAATAGATGGCGTTGAGGCTGTGATCACTATTTATGTTGTTGCATCAAATCAGCTACATGTACCCTTACTAGTTGGACAGAATTTCACCGAGCTACCAGATATTTTAGTTATAAAGACTAATAACAATCTTAAGATTTAAAAAAATGACAATTTCTGTAGGGAAATCATGCCTGATATTGAGCAGGACAATAATATTATTATTAAACTATACGTTTTCAAGGATTATTCTTGTTCAAACACAGATTTAATTAAATGTTATTCTTCTGCAAATGATGACTCCACGGTATTTATTTTAGGTAGCTATCGAAACTATAACAATTGTCAATATTGCATTAAAGAGGGAGTTTATAGGATAGTGGGGAACTGTTGTGATATTCCTATAATTATTTTAAATGACACAACGTTGCGTTTAAAAAAGGATATGCTACTGGTTAGAGCGTATAAAATCGGTTATGATAATAACATCAAGGAATTGGATTGTTTTAGAATACGATCTGATTATAGTCCCTTTGAAGCTAACGAGGTCAACATTAATTCAGAATTAACAAAAAAAGAAATGGTTGAAGTACAAGGGTTAATAACAAAATATAGAACAAGTTTTGCGCAAAATCTCTCGGAATTGGGTTGCACTAATCTTAGTGAAATGGAAATTAAATTAACTGATGACACTCCTGTTGTTTATAGGCCATATAGATTGAGTTATAAAGAGCGGGAGATAGTGCAAGATATGGTTAGGGAACTATTAGTACATGACATAATCGAGGAGTCTTCATCATGTTATGCTAGTCCGATCATACTCGTATCTAAGAAAACTGGTGGACATCGCTTGTGTGTAGATTATAGAAAGTTGAACGGTCGAACAGTTAAGGACCACTTCCCACTACCATTGATAGAGGACCAGATGGACCAATTAAGTGGTTGTAAGTTTTTTACAACTTTAGATTTAATGAGTGGATATTATCAAGTACCTATAAAAAGGGAGAGCAGACACGTTACAGCTTTTGTTACACCTGACGGTCTGTATCAGTTTAAGAGGATGCCCTTTGGTTTGGCCAATGCGCCCTCTGTATTCCAAAGGACCATGAACCAAGCCCTTGGGTTAAATTCGGCTCGGGGGTTAGCTGGAATCACATCGGATAAGCCAGCTATTGCTTATATGGATGACCTGATAATACCTTCAAAAAACTTTGAAGAAGGCATAGAAAAATTAGAGAAAACTTTTAAACTGCTTAATGAAGCTAAATTAACTTTAAATATACAGAAATGTTACTTTTTTCAAACTTCTATTGATTATTTGGGGTACGAAATTACGAACGAAGGAATTAAACCGGGTAGAGTTAAAATTGATGCCGTGAAAAACTTTCCCACACCGCGAAACGTACATGAAGTTAGACAATTTATTGGCTTAGCTAGTTATTTCCGTAAATTTATATTTATATTTCATAGAAAAGTTTTCGATAATAGCAAGACCACTTACTGATCTTACACGAAAGAATTGCCCATGGAGATGGGAAGACGAACAGGTGGTTGCTTTTCAGTCTCTTAAAAATAAATTAATAGAACGCCCTCTGTTAAGTTTGTATAATCCAAATTATGTCACGGAATTGCACACTGATGCGAGTAAGATTGGACTGGCAGGCATACTTTTGCAGAAAGAAAATAGGCACGCTTCTTTCAGGCCAGTAGCCTATTTTAGTAGAAAAACTACTATTGACGAACAAAAGTTTCACGCGTATGATTTAGAAACGTTAGCTGTAGTTACTTCACTTCAGCGTTTTCGTATATATTTACTCGGATTAAAATTCACAATAGTCACGGACTGTAATGCCCTAAGGTCAACTTTTTCTAAACGAGATATTCTACCAAGAATTGCTAGATGGTGGCTAGCATTGCAAGAGTATGACTGTAACATCATATATCGACCTAATCACAGTATGACTCATGTAGACGCGCTGAGTAGAAACCCTCAAGAAATTTGCAATACAAATAATGAAGTAGATTCGTTAAGAGTTTTAAATATTACACAAGACGATTGGTTACTCAGTGTTCAACTAACTGATCCTAAAATATGTTTTATTAAAGATGTATTAAATGATCCAAAGTACGAAGACATTATTGACATAAAACAAAATTTTGTTATTCAACGTAACCGGCTGTTTAGAAAGAATAATGGTGAATTAAAATGGGTAGTTCCAAAAGGGGCCAGGTGGCAAATATGTAAGCAAAATCATGACGACATCGGTCATTTTTCAGTTGATAAAACTTTATCTAAAATTCGAAAGGATTTTTGGTTCCCAAAGATGAAAAAATTTATTACCAAATATGTTAAGTCTTGCATACATTGTGCATACGGTAAAACGCCTGGGGGAAAAAAAGAAGGCTTTTTACATCCGATAACAAAAACTAATAGTCCCTTTGAAACAGTTCATATTGATCACCTGGGACCCTTTGTAAAAAGTACAAGGGGTAATGCTTACCTACTTGTAATTGTTGATGGGTACACTAAGTTCTGTATTTTAAAACCATTGCGCAATTTAAGATCAAATCTGACTATTAGAGCATTAGACGATGTTTTTACAACATTTGGCTATCCAAAACGATTAATCTCCGATCAAGGCACCTCATTTACATCTGATGAGTTCCGAAAGTTTTGCGAGAAAAATCACGTTAAGCACGTTTTGAACGCTGTCGCCTCACCTCGGGCCAATGGTCAGGTGGAGCGGTACAATAGGACCGTGTTAGGCGCGTTGACTTCATATACCGATAAATTAGGAGAGACCAAATGGGATTCTGAACTGGGTAATATTCAGTGGGGGGTAAATAATACCCTAAATAAAGGTATAGGGAAAACCCCATCAGAAGCTCTGTTTGGTCGTAATTTAATTCATAGTAGTGAGAATATTATGAATGAACTATTTGTAGACACAAGACAGCTAGATAAGGATATTAATGAAATAAGAACCGAAGTAAGCGAACACATTTCGAAAGACCAATGTAAACAGAAATATAGATTTGATAAGACACGTAAAGAAGCTAAAATATATGCAATAGGAGATTTGGTAAAGATTCAAAAACAGAAGTCATAATGAAGGCCAAAGTAAAAAACTATTACCTGTATACTCGGGTCCCTATAGAATCTCAAAAGTCTTAGATAATGATAGGTATGAAGTCTCAAGCATACCAGGGTCTAACATAGGTAAAAAGCAGTATTGTAATATTTGGGCTGTGGATCAGATACAGCCATGGATTAGCACAAATATTAATGAAATGAGTTCCGAATCTGATTCTGAAAAAGAAGATGATCAAGTTGATTAGGTAGGTGATAAATAAAAGACATTAATTGTAGATTATTTAATTGGTCATAAGTTATTTATACGGAAAATTGTGATATATAATTACGAAAATCGACAGGTCTATGATTTATATATATGATTTCTTCATATGATATGTTTAACCTGAGAAAATAAAAATATGAATTAAGTTGATATAAGTATGTAATCTATAAATTGTATGATTAAATTATTGCTTGAAAGTGAACAGGTAATGTGGAATAAATATGTTCTTTGTTCGTAGTTACTGTGTTATTAATAATAGAGATAACGCATTGAGTTATACGAAACTTAAATGATTAAAGTAAATATTGGTACTACTTTAGCCATGCTAAAATACATAAGTACTTACCAGAAATAGATAATTAGGACAAAGAAGTCGTGGAGTGGTTGGCTTAATAGATAAGTGTTGATGAAGCTCACGATGAGTGGTCAACCGCCAGCGAAGTCCCACGGTGCATCTCCCACCTAAAGCCTCCGTCAATCATTGGAAGTCGTATAGTGGCTGGTGGCAAGTGAGCGTGCTTGGCCAGTGAAGCTTGCGGTGCAATGTTTGGCAGGGGTAGAATGTGATGTCTAACATTGGAAGTCGTATAGTGGCTGGCAAGTGAGAGTGCTTGGCCAGTGAAGCTTGCGGTGCAATGTTTGGCAAGGGTAGAATGTGATGTCTAACATTGGAAGTCGTATAGTGGCTGGCAAGTGAGCGTGCTTGGCCAGTGAAGCTTGCGGTGCAATGTTTAGCTAGGGTAGAATGTGATGTCAATCATTGGAAGTCGTATAGTGGCTGGCAAGTGAGCGTGCTTGGCCAGTGAAGCTTGCGGTGCAATGTTTAGCTAGGGTAGAATGTGATGTCAATCATTGGAAGTCGTATAGTGGCTGGCAAGTGAGAGTGCTTGGCCAGTGAAGCTTGCGGTGCAATGTTTGGTATGTACAGAATGTGATGTTGAGATATTATAAGTTGCGAAAGTCGTGTGATGGCTGACAGGTGAGAGCGCGTTATCAGTTGAGCTTGCAATGAGTGACGTATGTAAATTAATATTGAGAAGTTATGAAAATGAGAAGTTAACAAAATATGATTATGTATTTAATGTTTTACTTACCTATTAAGCAGTTGCTTGGCAAATTGACACTGACTAATTATTTCATATTTATGTTCTAAGAATACCTTTAGCAGATGTTTTAATTAGAATAATTGAAGCTAAATATTCAGGTCTGCTATGATATTGATTGAACAAGTAAGCACCATATTGTTTGTGTAATTTATAGTTTGAGGACAAACTTAATGTCAGGAAGGCCGAATGTTAGCTTTTGGTTTTAATATAACTAAATCTTGTTGATTAGGTGCATATTATATTGTAAATGTTTTATTTAATTAGTTAAGAATCTTTGCAACTGACTTCCGGTGCTAAAAATACCGTCTCTGATTAATGAACGGAAGTCGGTTGCAAACTTGATTAAAATAATATTATATTTTATTTCCGGAAGTTGCTTAGCACGCCACCTATTTGACGTTTGTAGATGTAAAAAGATTTAAAAGGAGATGTCAGTGAATTTTAGAGGCATTCTCATTTCAAATAAACAGCTGTAACGATACGTTGCTCGTTTTCTTATCCCAATACGCTCTGGTTTCCAATATAAAGAATGGTTATTTTGTATGATACTAAGAATAATCCGGTAATTTCGTTTTTTTTTATAAAAAAAATAGTTTTGAAAATAGTACCTCCAAATGAATCACCCTTTACATATTAGTGTGTGGTTGAAGAAAACCAAACTGAAATAAAAATATACCTACTTTACTCCTTCGTCGATATTTATTTTCCAGTAGATATAGTAAACTATTTGCTACCAAAAAATACGAATCACAAAATGTTACTCCAATATTGCGTATCCGCCCGCCTACAATTAACAAACTCATGACTATTCATGTACCGTCAATGAATTTCCGACTCTTGATAAACACGCCCCGCGTCGGTACAAACAGGAAGGCAGGCCGCTGAAAGGGGTTCATCATGCTGAGGCTTGGGTACACTGGTGCTATAATGCATTGCGATTTTTCTAGGGAAAGTCTTTGCTAATCCATTACTCTGATGGCGCAATGGTAACGGCTGCGACTTACAAATGAAGGTGGTACGTTCAAACCCAGTCAGACGCTTTACTCTGTGTAAATTATTCCATCACCAATGCTCTCAAAACGGTGAAGGATAACATCGTGAGGAAACCAGCATGTCCTAGAACCAAAAATTCAAAGATATGTGACATCTAACAACCCATACTGCATCCGTGTGTTGGATTATTCCCATTCCCTCTCACAAAGAGGAGGCCTGTGTCCTAGGACTGGGAACATTTTAGACTATTCAGTATCACGATCCTTTTATATTGAACTATCGGGTCTGCGTGCAAGAGCCTTAATCTTTGAAATATGAGAATCTCCAATTCGCGGAATTTTTAAACACCGGGCTGTTTACTCTCTTTCAGACTGTTTTTCCTTTGTACTAAAGACTTTGTTTTTTTTACGAAATCAGATCATTTAAAAGTTCTGTTCAAAGACGGTATAATATTATAGATCGACCACTTGCTGCTGGCTCTGGTTTTTCATGTAAGCCGAAGAAAATAGCAGTTTTTTTTTATAGTTTTGCCAAGAGCTTTTCAGAATATCTGAAGGTTACCACAACCAACTACATATCTTCCTTTCTTGTTTCATAATTTCGGCCAAAAAACATCAACTGCTGGACATAGGCCTCCCTCAACCACCACCACCACTTCAACTGGTTTTATGCTCCTCACACCCAGTAGATTCCTGCGCTCTTCACCAGGTCATCGATCCTCCGTAGTCTCAGCCATGATAACTTTATCGTTGGCAAACCGAAGGTGAGTGATGTACTCGTTATTGATGTAAATGCCAACCCCTCTCCAGTCCAGAACCTTAAAGATATCCTCCAGTGCAGCGGCAAACAGTTTCAGAGAGATTACGTCTACCTGTCTCACTCTTTTTCTTGGTTGTACAATGTTGGTTTTACTGTTTTCTTTCAATAGAATAATTGCATTAATGGACATGTTGAACCATTTTGAAAAGTCGAAATGGTCGAAATTCGACCCTAATTCGTTAATTTTTTTATTTAAATGATATAAAAATATTAGCTTTCTTCACTCCTTAAAAACTTTAACTGTGCCTAATTTCACTATCCTGCGCAAATTCCGATCAAATTCCGTCCGCGTAATTTTCGTAAATTACGCGGACGGATTATTCACAAATTTTTAACTTCACCTAATATTAAATAGGTTATTATTGAATTTACACAAATTTAAGAATAAATAATTGTCTAATAAATGTCTTTGGTCGACGATAAGGTGAAAATTCCGATTTTTGTTCAATCACATTCATAAAGATACCTACATCCGTAAATCTATTCCGCGAACTTTTCCTCGTGTTCGAAGTGATTTGTTGAGAGACTAAAAACAGACGGATAGGTTTTATGATCCATGATGAGATAAACATTTTTGTTGAATCATATCTTGTAACACAAGTCTGGAGAAACGTGGAGATTTTAACATCGATAATTAATCAATAGTAATTACAACTTGCGTGAAATGACGAAAAGCTGAGCCAGGGGCCACGGTATCTCCTTCGAACAACCCGCACCCCTGGCAGGCCGGTCCTTGCGGAACCCCACCAGTTGGTGTTGACATCTCTTTGAGGCATGTATAATATATTGTGGCAGGCACTTCGAGTGACATCGACGCACAACCCATTACCATGGATTCAGTACCTACATGACTTTGGACCCCCTTATGTCGAAATTTTCTAGACTCGTGTGCTGAGTTCATGGTTACAGATTACCCGTCGATGTGCAGGGATATCAACGGGCAATCTGTACCCCACCCTAAGCTGTATATTATTACAGACCTTGGTGATAATTTACTTCATCAAGTAATCTCTATCAACCAAACTAATAATGGCTCGTAACTGCAATGTAACTGTCATGGGTGGGTCCAAGGAACACAGGAGCCATTCCAACTTTTAAGATGATGTTAACCGAAAAACCGATAAACTCAGTATACCTACGTCCGTCAAACAACTTAATACATAGACTAAGTAAAACTTAGCACTTAAGATAAAACTTAATAGCCGTAGGAGACAGTTAAGTTGAACGTTACGAACGACCTCAAGTTAGGTGATTGTAACTTGTACTTATAAAAGTGTGTACTTAGCGTTAACGATAGTGCACATTACTTTGTTTTGTTTTTGTTCGGCTAAATGGCTAATTGGTTTGTTTAGGCACTAAGAAATTTATGGGTAACTAGCTTTCGCCAACGATTTCGCCCGCTTAGACATCGAAATGTATCCCGCAGGAACGTACTATCGGGATAAAAAGTTCCCTCTGTTTTAAATCAGGTTATAAACTATCTGTGTGCCAAATTTCATTCCAATCCGTTCGGCTATTTTTGCGTGATTGAGTAACAAACATCCAAACATCTAAACATACATACTTTCACATTTATTATATTAGTGGGATACCTGAACCTGCCTTTCCACTGACCATGTTTACCTAGAGTGGTCGCTGAAGCACATTTCGCTGAAAACCAATTATGGGTTTCTGTTTCGTATAGGGAGCGATGGCCGTTTTGCGTAGATATGCTACATATTTTCCCCCAACTTGTTCTTTTTCTGCGTCATGTTTTCTTTCGTTCCTTTTCAGAAAGCGTGGGCAAGGTGATTTCTTAGTAGGTACGCTCCACGCATTTAGCACTCGGTGTTTGTTCTTACCGAGTCGGCAAATATCTAATTGGATAAGGTTTCCAAGAAGGAACATATCAATTCAGTACTCAGAGATGTACAAGATACCTTAAATAAAGTATCTGGAATACAAAATACAAAATACTTTTAAATTAAGTATTTCAGATACTAGATGCAAATAACTTTCTGTAATGGTATCTGAAATACTAGATATAAAGTACGTATCTTTCGAATACTTTTTTATAGATAAGATACTGTTGTAAAAAAAAAACATTTTTATTAATGAATGTTTGTTTTTTTACATGGAAATCGCGTTGATTGCGCAAACGTTACACAACATAATATTAGGTCTTTACCTATGAAATTGCCGTTTTGCAGTACTGGCCATTTCAAATCAAAATAATTTTTGTTTGGGTAAGAATTCTAATTTCAAATTAATTTTATTTTAAAAACATGGATTTTTTTTTCCAAAAGTAGTCATTTGTTTATTGATTAGTGTTACATTTTCATCGCATTTCAATCTTTTTCGTCATCATGGATACGTTAAAAATTCGAGTAATTATGGAATATGAGTACCGTCGTGGCAGCAACGCGGCACAAGCGGCACGCAACATCAACGACGTTTACGGAGCTAACACTACAAACCAACGCACCACCTGTTATTGGTTTGCTCGCTTCCGTTCTGGAAATTTCGACCTGAAAAATGAACCTCGCGGTCGTCCGAAGACTTTGGTCGACAATGACGAATTAAAGGCGATTGTGGAAGCTGATGATACACAATCTACGGCTGAATTAGCAGCAGCTTTCGACGTTAGCGTCAAAACAATATTGGTCCATTTGCGTCAAATTGGCAAGGTAAAAAAGCTTGACAAATTGGTGCCTCACGAACTCAATGATCGTCAGCGCGAAGTACGCGTCGAGACGTGCCTTGCACTGCTCAACAGACACACAAATGAAGGAATTTTGAACCGCATTGTTACCTGCGATGAAAAATGGATTCTGTTTGATAACCGCAAGCGCTCAGCAAGTTGGTTGGATCCTGGTTCAGCACCTAAACAATGCCCTAAACGAAAACTTACCCCTAGAAAAGTGATGGTCACTGTTTGGTGGTCTAGCGCCGGTGTGATTCATCACAGCTTCTTACCAAACGGGGTGAGCATTACTGCAGATGTGTACTGTGAAGAACTGAACACAATGATGGAGAAGCTGGCACATCTCCAACCAGCATTGGTCAATCGCTCGTCTCCGCTGCTCCTGCACGACAACGCGCGACCTCATACTGCACAGCAGACGGTCTCCAAGTTGCAAGAACTGGGGTTGGAAGCTCTCCGTCATCCGCCCTACTCACCAGACCTTGCACCTACAGACTACTACTTTTTCCAGAATTTGGATAACTTCTTGGCGGGAAAAAAAATCAATACCCGAGAGGCAGTACAAAATGCCTTTGAAGAATTTGTTGCCTCCCGTCCAGCTGATTTCTTTAAGAAGGGCATCAATAAACTGCCACTGCGATGGCAAAGATGCATTGATTGCATGGGTGATTACTTCGATTAATACAAATAAAAAATACATGAAAAAAATTCGTTTAAATTTTTTCATACAAAACGGCAATTTCATAGGTAAAGACCTATTATTATATTTTTAAGGTTTTAATTGAGACTTAAGTAAAACTAGTTCTTCAAACAGTTTATCACTCATTTTTCTTCGATGAGGCCTCATGATCATGCGCCCAAATGAGAAGAGTCGCTCCACAGGGGCAGAACTTGGCAAACAGGTGTTGTATTTGATTTTTTTTTTATTGTAGGATAAGCATTTAAGCTCTTTATGTTGGTATCCTTATTATTTAAGTATTGCAATGTTTCTAAGTCAGCGGTGCTGCCAGGAGATCCTGTGTTTTCGGCACTTGCAACAGAGGAATCAGAATCCTCTAAAAACATGTCATAAGATTCATCTTTTGCCTTTTTTTATGTCACCTTCAATATTGTTTAACGCCTCCGATTTTTGTTTTTCAGTGCGATAAATTTTTCGTGTTTCAGTCAGGATAAGTTCTTTTACATATTCTTTCCGCGCTTTTGGTACCCACCTCATTTTAAAGAGCGGATGTGACACTGAGGCCAATATTGCATCATTTGCTGCAGGCTCAAACTGCAAAAACTTTTTAAAACGTCTATTTAAGTTTTCTTCAATCACATCTAGCAGGGAGCCGCAGTTTTTTAGATTTTCCGTCCTAAGACATTTGATCACATGTTGAATTCTTACTAGCTCGGGTAACAGAAAACCATAATAAGTGTCTTTTTCCCTTTGCAGGCTTTGAATAGCTTCTGCTATTGGCTTTGAACAGTCCATATATTCACTTAAGAAGTGAATTTCATTTTCCTTCGACGGAGATAATTTTAACATCTTCATGGTTTCACTAAGTCTGTTCTGTACAGCTAAAAGATCTTGTATGGAATTGTAATAAGAGTTCCATCGAGTTGCGCATGGAGAAGTTGGTGAATTCCTGTCATCTCTAAATATGTTTCACATGCTTTTGGTGATCTGGAACATAAGTTCCAGAGTGCTTGGCACTTTGCTAAAGCCGTATCATGCAGTTTCTTATAAATAGTATTTTTTAGCCTTGCTTGTTTAAAATCTGTACTGGCAATCAAATGCAAAGTGTGCGTAGCGCATCGTCCATATACAGGCAGTAGGCAATCACTTTCTAAGTCTGATGAAGTTGAAACGTCTGAAAAAGCTTGTAGTAGTAGCAATGAATCATCATCTTCATCATTGACTTCTGCGAGTGATGTTTCTTCAATATCTTCATCAATATGTGAAACATGTTCATTATTTTCAACTGACTCTGAATCAGTTTTTCCAAATACATCAAAAGCTTTAACCATATTCGAACCGTTATCTGTAACTGTCTTGACCAACCGACCGAACTCTTACGTGTCTGTCTTCCTTAAACACAGACTATTATGCGGAATAATTAAAAATGACAAGAGTCAAGGGGCATAGCCAATAACATTTTGTAGAAAGAAAGAATTGCCACGCCACCTATCAATTCGGCCCAAAAAGAATAAAGATTCAATAGCGCGTTCAGTTTTATCTACGACCACATTAATTTTAAAAATTAATGTCACCTAAGATGTCACAATATAATCACCAACTACTAAAAGTATTTTAGCAAACATAGTATCTACAAAATACTAAGATACCAAACAACAGGTATTTAAATACAAGATACAAAATGAATTTCAAAAAAGTATCTGAAATACAGATACAAGATACGTATCTTGTATCTGTATTTCAGATACTTGTATCTTAGATAAGTTACATCTCTGTCAGTACTTATATTGTACGAGATCATACTAGGCATTCTTTAACATGAAAACACGAATAAATTTCATAAAGTCATCTTTCAAGCATGGATGACTCTATACGAATGAGGGTCGCGACATATCCATAGGAATTCATACAAATACTATAAAAATTCGAGCCGTGTCCCAAAATCGCTTCATTCTTGTTTGTAGGTAGGCCTACAAGCTGGATTTAACAACATTAAGAATGTTAAAAATGCCTGACGTAAGTAGGTAGATATCGATGCAAAGAATTTCAGACCAGCAATCATGTCATTAAATAATACTAGGTTTAAGACATTATTGTGATAATAATAATATGTAGTTTATAACTTTGCTGATAACTTTTAGCTAATTCTGTTGACCCTGCAATAAATAATATTGTCCTTACTTAGGAGTTAGTTCTGTGTCATCATCAGTGTTAATTGAACATACTAAAAGTTACTATTAATATAGTACGTATAGTTACATGCAAAGTTTTTCATTTCCTGTGACGACCCTATCTTAAGTTTGTGATAATTTTTCAGCTATTTTATAATCATAAAGCAACAAACACATTGCATCATTGTCTGTCAGAGATAAATACCCGTGACACACAGATTGACATAAACATTGTTTTTTTTAACAAGTTCCTAATGTAGATATGGAAGATGGTTAGGTAATTCTTATTTGTTAAGTTCGGGCAGACGTCTAATATTAGTCTGATAACGCTGATAAAACAGTAAATAAAATACTATACAAGGTATTACGCAGGAGTATAAAAAACAATATCGTTAACTCTATTATTCTGTTATTTGTTTATATTTTTCAATTAAACTAATTACTAACAATATAATAAAGCTGAAGTGTTTCTTTGTTTGAACGAGCTAATCTCTGAAACTACAAGTTGGATTTGAATATTGTTTTCGTATTTTATAGCTCAATTCATAAGGAAGATTATAGGCTATTTATTTTACATAATTCTGTAGCCCTTAGAAGCCAAAAGTTGAGCAAAAAGAAGGAAAAGTGAGAAAGATGCGAAATGCTTCACGTGCTTGTTGAGGCACGGAGGGATGTAAGTAGTCTCCCAGACACGGCCTGACCGCGGCAAGCGTAGCTGTTCTGCTGCTAGCTATCCGCAACTTCGTCCACGTGAAATATCTTGTTTCCCCGACTTACCACGTCGCATCGCATCGCCTGCGCTTGCTATTAGGTAACTTTATAAAGTTAGGTGATAGCAATAGTAATAAACAAAGTACGTAATATTTTCTTTTTGCTTTTTGCTCGGCTCCTAAGAGTCTTGTCGTGATGTTAAATAGCTTTCCCCAAGAATTGGGCTATCAATTAGAAAAGATTTTTTAAATCAGACTGCTAGTTTCAGAGATTAGCGCGTTCAAACAAACAAGCAAACTTTCAGCTTTCAAACTCAACTCAAAGCATTTATTTCAATTAAACCATTTACAGGCACTTTTGAACTGTCAAAAAGTCGACCAGTTGGAAAGTTGAAGCTAGTTGCCCATTCCAAAACATAGATTTCTATGGAGAAGAACGGGCAAGAAACTCCAAGGACTTTATTATTAGTATCGATTATACAGTCCACTAGAGTTACCTATGAGATTTTTTCAAGATTAAAAGTTTTCCATCATCATGGTACTGTAACTATAACTTGGTAGGTAGGTATAATAAAGGTTCCGTACCTTTCAGTCTATTGTGTTTGATTGAAGTGTTCGAACAACTGATGAGGTAGGTACCTGTCGATGACCGCAAAGTTACGATATTAGGCTTTTCGTCGACCCAAATCGATGTTCAGTCCCTCAGGGATCTATTGTGTAACAGGAGCCTACATTATATGCCTTAAATTATACATATTTCGCATCATGGTGGCCGAGATGCGAAACATCGGGTCTTCTTCACGATCCGACATAGTTTAGGTAGGTGTGGGCATTGTAGTGGATACTCGAACGAAAAGATAATTTGAATTTAAAATAACTTTTATAAACTGGCGAGTAACAAATTAAATAAACATGAGCATCGGAAACAAACACGTGCGTTGGTACCTATATTTTCTTATATTTGAATAAATATTCAAAACACGAGTAATTGCACCTACCACTGTTTGTCTCTACATCACCCAAAGGTCGACTGGTAGAAAATGCCTTTGGCATTAAGTCCGCCTCTGTACATTACTGTGCGTGAAGTATTAAATAAATAAATAAATACTGAGCATTTGACTAGACTGTCCGAGCTCGACTGTCAACTGTAGACTGTCGCCGCATTCGGTCTCTCCGCCAGTCCTCGCTGCATCCCCTCCACCGACGATCGTGTCCAAGCGGTAGGCCTCGCTTGCGTTTCCCGTTACATGATAATTCGTTTGTCGTTTACGAAGCAAATAGTTAGATGGCGCTGCCCGCTATACTTTGGCGCCATCAATCCACGACACATACATATATCAATCTGCCTTGCCTTTTCCTAGCTACATTGGGGTTGGCTTCCAGTCTAACCGCATGCTAGTATTTTACATGGAGACTGTCTATCTGACCTGTTCGACTCAGGTACTGGGTAATATAATACCGTCTAGTAAGTAAACATTTGAAAAATTCCACCGAAAATTTTCAAATTCGGGAAAAACTAAACGCCCTTTTTCCATGGTATTTTTATTTGATGAAAAAGACAACGTCACCGGTTGAGTCAGCTAGTATAATCTAAAATGAATTCCCCGAACATGTTGTACCTAACTATGTCACAAACACGTCCTTAGCCTCCGTAATAAACAAAAGCATCACCAAATACGTACAAAAAAATACCTTACATATTATAGCGCCATACTAGGCAATAGCAATACAGATCTACCTCGTTCGACACAAAGGCAAGTCGGCAAGGTAAAGGCAACTATGTGGGGCATAGTAATTAACAGTGGGGCACAAAAGCGAGCTTTTTTACCTCACCCGTAAAGATTCTTATCAATAGCTATCACGGTAATGCGGTGCAGGGTTTACAAACATTTGGCTTGGTTTGGCGGTGAGTGACATATTTTTAGGGTTCTGTACCTCAATAGGTAAAACAGGAACCTTTATAAGATCATTCTCTTGTCCGTCTGTCTGTCTGTCCGTGTGTCACCACCGATTTTCTCAGGAACGGGTGGACCTAGCAAGTTGAAATTTATACCAGATACTGAAGTCTATAGTCCCTATTAGGTGTATAAAAATCAAGGTCCTGGGTAAACACGATAAAAAGATATGGGAAAATTTAGATTTTCGCGAAAACTTGTAAGCACCAAAATTTACCTTAATTTTTAACTTTTTTATTTTTTGGAATTTTCCATTTACTTGTGCTATAAGACTTTGCTTTTAACCAAAATTGACAATTCTAGGTCAACCGGAAGTGCCCTATAGGTTTTGGGTCGAAAACCTAAATGGTAGTTCCCGTTGACCTAGAATCACGAAATTTGGCAAAAAGCAAGGTCTTACAGCACAAATATAGGAAAATCTCCAAAAAATTAAAAAGTTGAAAAGTAAGGTAAATTTTGGTGCTTACAAGTTTTCGCGAAAATCTAAATTTGCCCATATCTTTTTTATTATGGCGATATAATAGCTACGGAACCCGCGGCGCACGAGTTCGACTCGTACTTGACCGGTTTTTTTTTATTTTGGTACTAGCTTCTGCCGGCTTTCGCCGAGTGGATTTCGGAAATTTAACTGGCGAATTGTGGGTGTCGTATAGGTACACCATTTTCTAATCCTTCGGGGCTTACAGGCGTGATGATATGTTTATGTTAAAACGGCGTATGTAAACAATGCTTTATTGGATGTTTTCTAATTATGAAGAAAATATGTCTGTCCCAGGTATGCTCAAAAACAAAAAAAATACAGTTATCAAAAGAGTCTTGTCCTCTTTAACCAAATCAAATCAATGAACATCGAAAATTATCAAATTTCAGGGATGTGGAAAAAAGGCAAAAAAGAGTTCCAGCAATGACCACATCTATTAACGATCAAAAGGAACATTGATTGAAATCATTACCTACTTTTGGCAAGAAGTAACTATTGTAATCGCTTTTTCTTTTGGTTTTCCTTGACATATAAACTAAGTACTACAGATATTGAAATGTATATCGATATATGTTGTTTCTAGCGGCAGTAAGAGGCTATTCCTCCGATTTTTCTTGACGTAAATCCCTTAAGTCGCCTTTTCCAACATTGATTTCAGTATCGTATTTTCCTTTGCAAAGCTCTTCTCAATTATGTTAAGGCCCATAGTATCCTCATCTCCCGTTTTTATGCTAAAGCACGACTGCCGCCCGCGCCCGCGCAGGTCACCTCTGAGCCTTTATCTCAAAATGGGGATATTCCTTTGATTAATTTACAATTATTGTGCTTCGGCGATTCTGTGGTACCTCTAACTATCTATTTTTCAGTGTATTTTTTTTTCCAAATAACGAAGCCGTTTAGTAGGAGTATGGAATAGAAGCCAAAATATTGCGTGTTGGAAAATATTTTTTTACAGCAAAAGTATTAACCATACAAAAAAAGTACTTCGGGAAAAATGATCTATATGAATCTATAGCAAAATCATATATTTTTCAAATCTAATGAGCAGTAGGGTTCATAAAGTGACCGAGTTACGCTACCAAATGGGACGTAGGCCCTTAACATGGAGCGACTGTCTATCTAACCTCCACAACTCAGTTACGCAGCACGATAACCTTTGGTAAGACTAGTTGTCAGACCTTTGGGTTTCTGACTATTCGTAACAACTGTCAATTATCTACAATTGACAGCTAACCAACGGCTTTACGTGCTTTAATTTAGTAATAAATAATAGTTTAAAAAACTAGTAAACACGCTTTAAAAACCAAACTAAAAAAGGAGAAAATAATTTAATTCAATTAAAAAGCGTGGGGTGCTTTTTGAGGTATTTTTATAATCACTTAATGTCAAGCACCCCACGCTTTTTAATTGAATTAAATTATTATCTCCTTTTTTAGTTTGGTTTTTAAAGCGTGTTTTTTTAGTTTTTTAAACTATTATTTATTTCCTATTTTTTAGTTCTGCTAACTACAAAAACATGAATTTTACTTTTTCCTTTTTGTTAATTGTTCTCAATTTTTTTAAAATTATTGAATTGTCATCGGTCCTCGATAAGTTTACAAAGTTTCAATGAAATCTGACTGTTTAAAGTGGGTCAAAATCGCGCTCTAAGGAGTCGGTTACATACAAGCAAACAAACAAACATACAAGTGAAGCTAATATAAAGCGTGAAACAAGGTTGGCTACCTCTGGTCTAGTTCCTATGGCTTCGCAGTAGAGTTAGGCGTGCCTGTATGTAATCACACTTCTAACTAGGCGACATTTCTTTAAGTGAACATGCAAATTCTTGTAGGTACCTACTTTATACGGTTGCGTGGTATCTTGGCTCTTAACCAGCTTTTGCTCAACTCGATTAGGTCTTGGTAGGTAGTTTTTCTATGCTTTATAAAGATTGAGGTTAAAAACATAAGATAAAAGAATAATCTACTATTTTTCCAGCCTTTAAAAGCCACAACGGAAAGGCGCGACGCGGCCCTGGTTGAACAATTTCTATGAAAACTTCAAACTTCATAGAAATTGTTCAACTAAAAACGCGTCGCACCATTGCATCGCGCGTGTCTAAATTAAATTGACAGAATAGGCATCACCCTACTGATGGGCTCGTGGTTAAATGTTAAAAGCCGGACGGATCGAAAGTTAAGCTACGCTTCCCGTGGGCGGTTAGTAGATTGGTTACCGTCCATTAGAAATCGGGACCTTCGTGCCTCAGTAACCTGTTGTTTCGGGTGCCATTCGCAGATTATTTTCAGTCCTTACAGACGGCGATCAGATAGACAGTCACTCTATTTAAAATACTGGTCAGCTGCATCTACGTTGACTGGAAGCTAACCCTAACACAGTTGGGTAAAGGCTAGATAGATTGATTGAGGCATCCTACTCCTTTTTCTTTATCATAACAAACGACGATCACCAATCCAAACTGCCAGGCGTGGTGATCACAACTTCCTTACAAAAAATATAGGTAACCACTATATTTTCACAAATAACTTCCCAGGAGGGAGACAGTTAGAATCAGTCATCAATTTCCATAGATAACAGCGACATCTAGAGTTTGGTGGGTAAACAAAATTTGGCAGCCATCTTATCTGGTTAATCAAATTTTCAAACAAATGTCACTGTCGACGTTCGATCATTGTCAACTCCGGCTTTCCGCTTTCCGAGTATAATTCAGCTAATTCTGTTATAATTGTTACTTGTTACTGTTATTTGTTTTGTGTTTATTTCTTAATATATTTGATTTATTAATGGATTTTCTTTTTATTTGTTTGACAATTTGACAAACAAGATAAGATGGCTACCAAGTTTTGTTTGCCCACCAAACTCCAGATGTCGCTGTTGTCTAATCAATGGACATTAGCGATCGTTAAAAAAGTCTGGAAGGGGGCTCTCTATACCCGATATCTTTACAGTCCTCTTTGGACCTTTCTTTTGACATCTCTCTCGATTCGAAAGCAAAAAAAAATCTGAGATTGCCACTTTTTTGGATGTAACATCTGTCATATATACATTCTATTCTTATATTGTAATATGTGTCACCAGGACCATAATAACGGATCGATTGACACTTCATTCATCACGTTTTTGTCAACATGACAGTTTTATGGTATAGTAACGGCTGTCATTTTGATTCAGCAAAATAAAAATTAGAGTATAGACCGTGTATAGACCTCTTTACCGTATCCGGCGACAGAAACCCAGACTACTTTTCTCTCCTTTCATGGGCTTTATGATGATGATGTATTTACGATGCTTGATCAGCATCGTAGACTGCTAAAAATGGCTAAAAACATAACCCGTCATTTCTGCTTCGCAGTATTCGAGTAAAAAATAGCAAATAATACAATTATAGTCCACACAGGTTCCGAAGAACGATTTCTACTTTCACCGGGAAAAGCTAGACTATCAAATGAAGCCGTTTATGGTCCCACCGAAAAGTTAATAAAAATGAAGCACAAAGAGCTTATCGCTATCAGCAATTTCAGGCAGACAACCTTGACGTCTGATCTAACAATACAAGATATTACACGTGATAACAAAACTGGACCCTAGGTTTTATTGTATGGGGTTTTGTTTGACCACTATCTTATTTATTTATTTATTTATTTATTAGGAAACTCAACAGCTTATAATTAATTCACATGAGTTATGAAAAACAAATATCTCTTAAGCCAATAACAGAGTTTCACGACATTTATAGAGCTAGGCTAGCTAGAAGTAGCGAAAGAAAAAAGAAAAACCTTATACAAATCAAAATCAAAATAGGTAAACAAAAAAGTAAACAAAAAAGTACGACTGTTGACACATTGCTACATTAAGATTGGAAGATACAAATATGTTGGGTCCTAACCCAAATACTATGACTATCTACCACACCGGTCTGTCTATCTACTATATCTTACCTCATGTTAAGCCTAAATAAGACCTAAGTACCTATTCAATGTGTTTGCCAAATAACTGTTTGATATAGGTAAGCTTATGAGACCTTTCGAAAACAAGCAGACGCGTTAATCTGTGTAATTTATTTCATCACCAGTGCTCTTAAAACGGTGAAGGGAGCCATTGTGAGGGCACTGGCATGTCCTAGATTAAATCATTCAAAGACGTGAGCAACCCGCACTAGGCCCGTGTGGTGGGTGACGGCTCACTTCCTCTCACAAAGAGAATAAGCGTCGGTGTCTCAACAGTGGGGACATTAAAAGCTGATAATGTTTAAGACAGCGCAAATATAGCAACCTTATTATATATCCTTCTTAGAATCGTAGCGTGATGTTAAATAACCTTTCTCAAGATTTGGGCTATGAAATGCAAAAAAATATTTTTTTCAAATTCGACTTAAAAGTCCCAGAGAATAGTACCCCTACTTACAAACTTACAAACTAACAAATTTGACCTCTTCATAATATTACTTTAGATATTTACTAATGTCTACAGTTTCTTGGAACCAGATAGTACCTAAACACATTCAGTAAACTTTTAATGGCTGCTATAATACGACTCATCCTTTAATACAATGCCAACAGACTTCCTTATATATAGATCTTCCTATACCTATCCAAATACGTTAAAGGAACCGGCAGATTGGAAGCAGCGCAACAGTCTTGTTGTTCGCTTCAAATCTTTGGTCACGTTCACTTAAGACGTGCCCTATGTATCATTGTGTTGGGGCTGTCACCAACACACAAGACAAAAGTCTTGTTGGCAATAATTTGAACGGTTCCTACACCCTTCAAGCCTTTCAAACTAGAACAACACACAAGGAACTGAAAGCTACAAAACATAACAGCATTGTCCTTGCCCATCCAACTGTTACTTACAAACGTGACAGCTTATCTTCAATAGATACAGAACACAAACTAGCCGAAACTACCGACAAAATCAATGTTTTAACATCCCCAGCGGTTAATAGCCGAAACCCGAAATCCGATCGTATCCGATTCCCAGTGGATCGTTTCTGGCGGGCTGAAATTTGATTATAGAGAGCGGTTTTTGTCTTAAACGGATCCGGAGAAAGGTTTTACTGAACAAGGCATAACAGGTTCCGATTGTGCGGGAATGATTTATAAATCGACACACAGAAACACACACACATCTCGCACACGTCGCACACCTATTAGGTACAGGTACGACGGCCAATTGAGGAGCATTAATGTAAAAATGCTCATAAATTACAAAACATAATTTTGATCATCATCATGAGCATCGTTTCAGTGAAAAAAGAATCCATTGCTAGACCTATGGGGGCTTGGGGGGAGCCAAGCTTCGCCACAGCGACCGGTATTATGCTTCTGGCATTCAGTGGATTCGCAATTATTTAAGAAGTTATATTTCACACTACCTCTGCAATTCGTAATCATTTTACCATTTCATGGTGCGCCATGGTAGGCACAGTATTTTATTATTACTTGGATACTGATTTCCAAAACTAACTGTTTTACCTATTTTATTTACAATTACTTTTAGCCACATAACGAAAACCTCTCAGAGTTAATATGTGTGATGGCGAGCCGTTCATTTCAATCTTTAAAAACAATGATGATTACTTTACTACAAAGCTAACCAATTTACAATATAATAGATACTTTTTAAGACACAATAATGACTCACTAATTTAATAAAGATAGAAAGAATGCAAAATTATTACAAAAAAAAGACTTATAATGCAGCCAAAAGCCTCGTGTTCAACAAGTTCAAGTTTGACAATGTAATCCAAATAAAATAAAAAAACATAAAATAAATAACTGATTATAAAACCTAATCCAATGTAACAACGTAAACTGTTTACTGTTTAGATATTTATGAACACATTCCACTTACCGAAAACATAAACCGATAAATATTAATAACGAATTTATGATAAACATTCCTTTGAATAAAACATCTACATTAAGGCTTTGAATTTTTCTCCATTCTTAACGAAAATTAGGGCTAACTTTGTGAATAAAGTGTGAGATAAAGAAGAAATCTCCATTTAGCAATTCTATTGTCTTTTTGTGAAGGATATGTAAATTTTGATCAAAGGACTTACGTGATCTTTGTACACCATATGTACAAAGTTAACTATACTAATACGCTTACGTTGTCTTCCTCTGAATCTTTTGGAACCATCCCTAATTTGCCATTCCGTTATAGCTTTGGACCACTTATTGTTCCTATCGAGGAGCATATGACGAGGATTCCGGCGACTGGGACCGCAATTAACTGAAACCGCGGATCCGCTCGGCGGATCTATTTTAATTAATATTTTTCTTCTGGTGACTGGGACCACCCATGAATGAATAAAAAACGTCTATTGTTCGAGCCAAAAACAGTACAGTCAAACGAAAAAATCTTTGAAATAATAACTTAAAGTAAAAAAACTATGTTGGGTAAGCTCCAACCAAGTTATGTCAACCTGGTACTTCGAAGACATAAAGCGTTTTCTAGCTGAAACACCTACCTACGTTAGGTGGGCTCCTACCGAGCTATGACCCCCTGATACTTCGTAGGCATAACGCGTTTTCTAGCTGTCACACATACACACTGTATGAGAAAATGAATTATACTTTTTTCCCAAATGAGTTAAGGTAAATTTTTGTTTTGTTTTCTTGACTTATAAATGGTGTAACTAAACCGACTTTGTTTTATAAATAAATGATGTTTATTTTCTTCTACTGAACTTCAGTCTTTCAGATTGAAGTTCAGTAGGCAGCGTTCGATACGTCTTTGGCAAGAAGTAATTTTTTGGAGGGTTTTTTTAGTCAATGCCCATATTTGACAGCCGTAAGTGAGGCTAGGAAGAATGCAAGTATTAAAAAGTTTTGTTTTAGAGGATAAAGGATATTGGGCATTTTCATCAGTTTTTTTTCCATGTGCTAGTTATGCGTCTTTCTATTTCTGGTTCCATTTGCCATTATATTATAATTGACTCTGAGTACATCTCATCCCTGAATCAAATATTTTACAACAAATAATAATTATTTAAAATTTCCCCCTATTACATGAGACTTAAACATAGGTACTATAACTACACTTCTGCCGCACCCCTCGTGGAAACAAGGTGTGATGTTAATAATTAAAATAAATTATTAACAGAAGCCTAGTTTATTTTTAAACAAACCCCTTTCGGTAAAAAAATACTTAAGTTCATATAAAGTGTAAGGAAAAGGTTTCAAATTCTGAAGAAAAAATAACACAATTTTGCCTAGAAAAAATCACAAAACAGCTTAATTAGCAATATTGTTATTACTGAACAACGTAAAACCTTTTTAATTATGCCAGTAATAAGTCCTTCTATAAGATTTTACGGTCCATTAAAATTCAGCTGAAATCAACTTCAGCGATCGCCATTGTTCACTGAAGCCGAAATTCTTAAGGTCGGAGCACTCTGCTTAACTTTGACCTCAAACGAAAGGTGCTGAGTACTGGCCTCTCCCGAGACAATAAATAATGACCTTGACGATACTTGGTGTTTTAGAATGAGATCCTGTAATGAGGTTGGGTTTTATACCCAAATTCATTAAACCTATATTTATATTTAAAAGTGTCCATGGAGTTTCCTATCCGTTCTTATCCATAGGAGCCTACTAGACCTTGGAATGAGTAGCTAGCTTCATCTTTCTGTCTGATCAAAAGTGCCTGTAATTGGTTTAATTGAAATAAACTCAAACTCAAAGCATTTATTTCAAATAAACTATTTACAGGCATTTTTGAATTGTCTGAAAGTCGATCAGTTGGAAAGTTGAAGCTTGTTGCCCATTCCAAAACGTAAATCTCTATGAAGAAGAACGGGCAAGAAACTCCAAGGACACTCTTTTAAATCAAGATAATTACAAAATCTTGCGTACATTATATTGCTTCTATACGTGAGAAAAATGTAAAGAAATTAAGAAACAATTCTGAACATAAGATTTAAAATAAGCCGTGAAAGTTAGGAGATGATTAGTCTCAACCCACGGCGCACGTTCACGAACTTGACGCGTGGATCAGCACCATCCAGCTCAACCATTTTGTAGGGAACCGAAGTTTTTTGTGTTTGAGTTAGCATTGATGTTTTTAGGGTTCCCAAAGGAAACCTATTGGTAAGCTTCTGCTGTCCGTCTGACCCACGCTCTCCCGCTGCACCCAGAGCGGGAGAAGTTATTTGATGACATCCAAACAAAAAAAAACATCGGTCCATTCGGCTATCTGTTGGTAGGCTGAATCTCATGCACTACAAAAGGTGGACAGTTGAAATTCAATAAGTGTTGAATTTATAAGGTGTGTATTTCTATTGCCGCTATAACAACAAATAATGAAAATAAAATTAAAGGGGTTGGCCCGTAGAAGTAACGTGTTTTTTTTTTTGTTTTTTGCCGACAGGCACTTGTCCGGATTTTTGCGGCCGGTCGTGTCGAAAGAAGTAGCTCATTCTTAGATTAAAAGATAAGGCAAGGTTGTCACCGAGATTGATAGTGAGGGTCACTAGCCAAGACTGACGTACGTACTTACATACCCACCTCCTAAAATTTGTATGATTATAATTCTATAAATAAATATTTGTTATGACCGCAAATCATATTTAGATCAGCATACCTACAACATGTTATTAAGGTCAGTAGTTGTGTGCAAATTGCAAAAGACGTTTAAAAGAATATCGCCCGAACTAAAGCGATGGTAATATTTTATCTCCAAATCACGGCTTGGAACACCCATAGAGCGTGATGGGAATATCTATTACCTGCCGTATTGGATACAAAAAGATAAAACCGTTTAATCAAAGCTATGAAAGATATTATGTTTGTATTGATGATAATAATTATATGTTTAGGAAAAAAAGTCGTATTAATTATTCGTCCTCTTCTGAAACAAAAACTTTTTTTAAACTATAAAAAAAAAATTACCTGTTCGCAGAAATAAATGCTTTTTTGAGCTTCCTCTGAAAGTCCCCACTTATTCACTGAGTTACATTTAAAAGTTCACTATTGCCATTGTGAACAACAGCATTTCACACTAACACATAATTTGAAAAGTTTCTTAATAATATATTCAAAAATTAAATGCTAGGTAATTAAATTCCAGACACTGATTAGTCAATTGTCAATGCTTCAAAAAAAAAATATAAACAGAAATAGCACACAGTAAGTTAAATATTAACACTGAATATTAGTTTAAATTTTTAAATTAAAGAGTCAAACTAAAATCACCGTAATAGTTCAACCGGAAAAATCCCAAATTCAAAGTCAAACCACACTCAAAAAAATTCTTCAAAAGTTTTCAAATCATACTTTATTTTTTCATTCACAATTTTTGAAATAAGAATACAGCTTTAATGGAACGTATACTTCGAACCGCGGCACCGCTTCGGACGATTCGACAAGCGCGTTCGAACGCCGCAAGTTTCCGAGCACGACTGAAGAGTGAAGAGCTGAATAGACTCGGAACGTACTGAAACTCCGTACATGCAACAAGTACATACGTTGATGTACGCGTACATATGATAACGACATGTGGGCTTTGCGAAGCTCAGCCCAGCTTTCAGCACGATATTGCATTTCATAATTTGCTTTTGAGTTTTAAATGTTTTTGCTGGTTAAATATTCTGATGAGTTGTGTTTGGTAGAATTTTGGTAGTTTGGATTTTAAATTTGTAGGTATCTGTTGGGGGAGCAAAACATGGATTGCTGTAAGTTTATTTGATGATGGAACGTTCAAACGCTGCGTGATTTTGAATTGCAATTTTGACGAATAATGAAGTGCTAAGAGGAATGTATGGTGTTACACGGATGAATAAAATAAGAAATGAGTACATAAAAGGATGTCTGAAAGTGGCACCGATAGCTGAAAAGTTGTGTGGCACTCCGTTATCATGGTATGGGCATGTGATACGGAGGAATGAGGAAAATGTCGTGAGGAAAGTTCTGAGTATGAATTTCGATGGCTATATGAGTAGGGGACACCAAAGAAACGATGGATGAACTGTGTGAATGATGATATGGTAAGAAAGGGGAAAGACTAAGAGAGAAGTGTGCAAGAGAAAGACGTGTTGCGCCGACACCAAATAAATTGTGTTAAGGATTAAGGGCACGAGGTTGATGAATGAAGCACTAAAACCATGTATTTAGAGTTTAAATTAAGATAGCACTTAAGCCTTTGGTCGGAAGGGCTTGTAGCTAAATAATAACAGACGCACGGATCGATGGAAGGTTGTGCTACGGTTTCCGATGTGCTGAATTCTAGAATGATGTATCTCACTCAATAAAGTTGTGCGTGTAGACTAGCGTCTAACTGCTCATTACTGATACTATCTCTGTCGGACACGATGATGATGATGATGTCTATCTCACCAGATAGCGTGATTTTTAACCAGGCCCACCAGTGAGTTCGAGCCCGCAACTAGGTTCCCCTTAAATGAAGTCCTTGAACAAGCAACCCGTTCCTGTAATAACAAACTAAAGACGTTTTTTGACGTCGCAGAGCTCTCAGCGTTTACTTTCAGTAAACAAATCAACAATAGCTTTTCCCTTTACAAGAAAAGTATTATATTACGTCGAAAAGTTCTCGACCTTGTCGTAACAAAAACACTTCATTTCAATACCTATGTAGTGTTTTTTTTAAAGTCCTAGGTATGTTTTTTTTTAATAGGTTTTCATCATCAACATAAACTAAGTGGAAAGAAAAGTAAGAATTATTGTAGCTAACTCGAAAGAGGCAGGTGGCGCACGTGAGAGAGAGGCAGTATAATAATATGCGCCCTCACGGCCCTAGTCGCCGCAGGAAACGTCCTGGGCGTCGGGAATCCCAGGTTGATTCTTGGCCAGCGTAGGCGCGGGCTTGAGGATGGCGAGTGATGGGTAGCTCGCTGTCCGCTAAGGACCAAGCCCGCGTCGTCGGCGCGTTGTGTTCCACGCGCGCCTCAAAGAGATGTCAGCACCAACTGGTAGGGTCCGCAAGGGCCGATGCCTGCCAGGGATGCGGGCTGTTTGAAAGAGATATCGGTGCCCCTGGCACATAGGCAACTGAAGGACCACGGGTGGGTTTTAGTCAGTAAAACTGTGACGCGCCCTCCCGCTTCACCAAGAACGGGAGAAGTTATTTGATGATTTCCCAACCTAAAAAAAAACCAAACTTTTATGGGACCCGCACGGTATTTCAAACCAAAGAATAACCAAATCGGTATATAAAAGACGGAGTACTGACGTAAAAAACATAAAAAAATACTAAGTATCGAATTGAGAACCTCCTCCTTCTATTAAAGTCGGTTAAAGAAGTGTATCAACCTCGACTTGTAGTGTGTCAATCTGATAATTATAATAAACTAGCTTATACAACAGCTTCGCCCGCGTGGAGGTCGAAAATTATCCCACGGGAACCGGGATAAAAAGTATCTTATGTGTTAATCCAGGTTACAAACTATCTGTGTGCTAAATTTCATCCAAATCCGTTGAACCGTTTTTGCGTGATTAAGTAACAAACATCCAAACTTACACATTTATAATATACTAGCAGCGCTCCGCGGTTTCACCCGCGTAGTTCTCGTTCCCGTGGGAATACGGGGATAAAACATTATGTCACCCGGGGATAGTGTAGCTTCCCAATAGTGAAATAATTTTTCAAATCGGTTCAGTAGTTTCGGAGCCTAGTCAATGCAAACAAACAATCAAATCTTTCCTCTTTATAATATTTGTATGGATAATATAATATATAGTAGGACTAGCTTATGCCCGCGACTTCGTCCACGTGAAACATCAGTCCCGACCCACCGCGTCTATTACGCTATCAATTAATTTCCGCTTGGCGTTCTTACTGAGTTTTTTTTCGTTTTGTTCGCCTTACTGTGTCTTTTTATATTAGATAGCCTTTCTCAATAATTTGGCTATCATATGCAAGAAGGACTTTTCAAATCCGACAGGTAGTTGCAAAAATGAGCGCGTTTGAACAAACAAACTTTTCAGCTTGATTTTATTAGTATATTTTATTAGTGTATATATTATATAGTTAAGTTTCTTTGGCTGTACATACTACTTACTGAACATTTCGACTCAGGTCTGTGCACTATGCACAACCTTCAAAGGCACCGTACGCACACACGACTCTTTTAATAAAATATTATTTTCCTTGTGCTATTGTCGTTCAAATCACCACAATGGAGCGTCATGTGGGACATTGGAATCGTCTAGACTAGAAAGATATTTCAATACTAACGGTATGAAACGTTCAACTAATAGGTATATTTGGCAGACGGTTAGGTACACAGATATTTACTAGAAAAAATATGTTTGTTTGGTAGAAATGTGGCTTGTAGTCTAAGCTCATTTAAAAATAAACATCTTTATGTTTGCAAATGTTGCTGCAAACTGACTTTCTTTAATTGGAAGAAAATATGAGAATGTATCTTTTTATTTTCATTAAAATATTCTTTGAACATTACGCTTTTAGGGTTCCGTACCTCAAAAGGAATAAACGGAACCCGCATAGGATTACTTCGTTGTCCGTCCAGCTGTCTGTCTGTCACGACCCTTTTCTCAGGAACGCGTCGAGATATCGAAGTATTCCCGTTTGAGAACCAATTTTTAGAGCACCTATGTATTGAACACAAAAGTATAGGAATACCTTGGTGCTCAATGCATAAGTGCTCTAAAAATTGGTGCTCAAACAGGAATACTTCGAGATATCAAGTTGAAATCAATATCTACTAGGTAGGTCTTGGAGCTCTAAAAAACTAAGCTTTAAAACCAAGATACTTCTCGTTGACTTGATTCTAGATCATGAAATTGCATGGGGCAAGTTCTCACAGCACTAGTAAAAATTCCGAAAATCCTTATTCCGTAGTGTTATCACTTTTTAAGAGATTTCAAACATACTTTGTCAGTAGGAGAATTGTCCATGACGTATATCGGTGTATGGAAGAACATATTATTTTTAACCACAAAGTTAAGTTTGTCCTTCAATTCAGAATGTAAAATTAATAGGCCGTTTTACATGAGTGAAGCTGCGGGCAGCCTAGAGCTTTGAGACTGAACCCTCAGGGCGGCAGTCCCACTCGCACTTGTCCGGTTTTTTTCTGTTTGACGTAGCTCAGAATAATCTTATTGATAAAATCTCCATTCAATTCGCATAGTTTAAAAAAATATTTACGAAATTCATTTTCCAGCTTGAATAAAACACACTGCTTCGTTGGTCTAGTGGTCACAAGCTGTACTGCTGAGCATGAGGTCCTCTGTGCGATTCCCAGGTCAGGCAAAATTTTATTGGATTTTCTGATGGAAAATCCCAAAACACAGTTGTTGTTACAGCTCGAAGTCTGGATTTGAGCCCGGTTGATGGTTATAGGCTCGCCCCCTATTACATCGGATTAAATCATAACTGGCGAAATGTGGGTATACTTGGTAAAGGTGCATTTCTGACTAACCCTTCAGGGAATAAATAGGTACGTGATGTTCAGTAAAAAAAAAACTATTGACACACGAAAATAATATAAGAGCCACTCGACTCAACCCTCCGGATGACAATATTAATAAAAATAAGAAAGACAGGGGAAAATAATATATAAAAACCCCATCAGCTAGAGTGTCTTGGTCGAAACGACCCCGGTAGCCGAGTGCCACATTACTGCACGAGAATGAGTGACGATGGGTTATTATTTATGAGGGATATAAAAGACCTGTTATAATAATACGTAGGGAAACAACGTGTAAGGTTTGTTGAAGTGTGTCATTTGTCACTTGACTTTTGGTCAGTTCAGTGGAGACAAGTTTATTGATACTTTTAGAATCCTAGTTATTTTTAGTCAATATACTGCATTGTAACTTAACATTATATTCGAGGGTGCGTTGTGTTCCACGCGCGCCTCAAAGAGATGTCAGCACTAACTGGTGAGGTCCACAAGGGCCGGTGCCTGCCAGGGGTGCGGGTTGTTCGAAAGAGATACCGTGGCCCCTGGCACATAGGCAACTGAGGGAACACGGGTGGGTTTTAGTCAGTAAAAGTCTGACACGCCCTCCTGCTCCACTCAGAGCGGGAAAAGTTATTTGATGACTTCCCACCCAAGAAAAAAAACATTTTCTATTTAGGTTATCTATCTCGGACATTGTATTTTCCACCAAATATATATATATTTATGTAGCTATAAGTAAAACCTAGCCATTGTGCGGATATCAAAAGCTTAAATTTTTTATAAAACATTTTCAAATAATAAACGGCCAGCACAAAAGGTGACAAAAGTAGTCCAAAGCGAACGTATTCAAAGTTGATTGTCAAACCCTGGGTTATTATGCATTGTTATGCTAAAATCGATAACTATTGGGGAATGTCCTTCGACCTACTAACAGGACCTCACAAAAGGGCCTGTCGTAAATGTTAACAAAAAAATATTTATAAAAGAGTCTTTGATCTGAAAAGATTTATGTGCTAAAAATCTTTTACTCGTTATTTTTTTACGTGAAAAGCAAATACAAAAATATTTAGGTTCAAAATTAAACATAAAGCCTAAAAACCACTGGCTCATGTGTTTACACAAGTTATTTATACTGTGTTGACGCATTATGTCCTGAGAAGGACGTGCAGAGCCTTCTGGATAAAAATTGCAAAACACAATAACGCTGGCGTGTGAAAAATTGCCTTCATTGTGCATGCAGGCGCTTAGGTGGTTTAACTCAACGTTTTTTTATACATACGAAAAACCTGATAACGCTTGCTCGCAACACCGTATTATGTGTAATATTTCTTGTTGCATGGTCTTATCTAAGCTTTGGTTAAAATATGGGTGTATTTTTTACACAGCATATACGTAAATTTAACATGAATCGCTTTGTTAGGTGCTAGAAATTCTCGTTCTACTCGTAAACTCCATACTTTCTTAATCTAATACTTAGCGATACTTTTGTGTGAGAGGCGTAACTACAAAGTATTCAGTCTTTATGTTCTCGCGTTAGTTAATACTTTGTACTGATTATAGTCGTAGCTTAAACTTTGTTAATATGCAACATGGGAGTTGTTCGAGTTTCCACTGTACTAAGTACATGGATATTAATTTATTAGAAAACTAATTACTTTTAGATCGATTTTTTATACAAAGCAGATACACCTTATGGCTATATAATTAATATGTATATAAAATAAATTGAACAAAGTCACGATGCGTCCATTTTGTGAATGACAATCCATTTACTATACCTACAACCAACGCATTAACTTAATCAATCCTTTATGTAGTAACAGCAATATTCATTCAATATCAAAAATAGCGTCCCTTAATAGCCATAGTCTGTTCCTAAAGTATTTAATGAAAATGTAAACATATGGATCAGAAATCGTGCCTGTGGATGCCAATTTATTGTAGTGCTACTTAAAAATTGAGTGCTTTTATTTGATTATTAGAATACTTATATAGAGGTATGAGGAACAGGGTGTAAAGTTCGCTCATACTCTATTGGTGAAGGGAGGATCCTCCGACCAGACGGGTGTTTTGTCTGGTGGGCAACTGCCCGACGGTTGATGTCGGGATGTTGTACCTATGCCAATCGCGCGGTAAACTTTAACTGCGCGATCTAGGATTCCTATGACGTGCATCTTTGCGTAATCGCCTGTGGCGTTGTAGATGGCGCCACTTATCTTTTTTGTATTTCTTCATATTGTTGCGAAGTGTTTTTTCTGTATTGTCGCTACATCACTCCCCCCCGGAGACCGGAGGTTGATAGTGGGCGAAGTCCGTGCATATTATAATGCTTGCCAGTGCCAGTTGTGGTTCCAGTGAGTCGGAACCGGTGTCGCATAGTTCGCGGTGAGTCGGAACTGTCTGCGGTGGTGCGAACCCCAGTGAGTCGGGGCCGGCGCTGCTCCGGTGCGTCGTGGTACAGCGCCGCGATGCGGCTGACTGCTGTTGTCGACCGGGAGATTGAGCTCTCGACCGGCCGAAGAGCAGTAGTGCCCGTGGTCGCTTGTTGAGGCTGAGGGTGCTGACCAGGAATGCGGTTCGCTGCATGCTGGTGGTCAGGATACCCGTTGAGGCCGTGGTTGCTGGCTGGCTGTGTGGCTTGCTGCTCGAAAGCTTGAGGAAGTGGTCTTGACGATGATGATGACGTCACGCTGAGGTATTGCACGAAGGCTGCGCTGACGTTCTTTCTCGGGGTCACCAGTATAGAGGTATGAGGAACAGGGTGTAAAGTTCGCTCATACTCTATTGGTGAAGGGAGGATCCTCCGACCAGACGGGTGTTTTGTCTGGTGGGCAACTGCCCGACGGTTGATGTCGGGATGTTGTACCTATGCCAATCGCGCGGTAAACTTTAACTGCGCGATCTAGGATTCCTATGACGTGCATCTTTGCGTAATCGCCTGTGGCGTTGTAGATGGCGCCACTTATCTTTTTTGTATTTCTTCATATTGTTGCGAAGTGTTTTTTCTGTATTGTCGCTACACTTAAGTTAAACCCGAAATTCTATTTTCTTAATCCTAACTATGTTTGTCTTTAAATTAATTTAATAACCTCAATTTTCCGTAAAGATTTTTTAATTACTTACCATGTATTATATATTCATACAATAATTATTGTTGGAGAAATAGTTGTGATGGAAAGTTTAATCAACCTATCAACTCAGCCTATCGCAGTCCACTGCTAGATATAGGCCTCTCCCAGGCTGCGCCACAACACTCTATCCTCCACCTTCCGCATCCAGTCTGTCCCAGCCACCTTTTTAAGGTCGTCGGTCCGTCTAGCTGGTGGGCGTCCCACCCGCAGATACGCGGTCTCCACTCTAGGAGTCGTCTGCTCCACCGTCCATCGGTCCTTCGACAAACACGGCCAGCCCACTACCACTTCAGCTTGCTCATTCTACAAGCTATGTCGTGACTCCGGTCCTTTTCCGGATAACTTAATTCCTGATTTTATCCTTCAAAGAAACTCCGAGCATAGCCCGCTCCATAGCGCGCTGAGCGACCTTAAATTTGTGGCCCAGCCCAAATGTCAGTGTCCACGTTTCGGCAGCGTATGTCATCACGGGCAGGACGCACTGGTTGAGGACCTTAGTCTTCAAGCATTGCGGAATAGCTCATTTTTGTCACCTTTTTTGAAAGATAGAACCACCGCACCTCTACTCCACGCCTCGGGCGTACCCTCTTGGATGACGAAGTTGAAGAGACTCGCTAGCTCTCTTAGGACTGAAGCCCCGCCCGCTTTAAGGACTTCTGTCGTTATTCCATCATCACCCGGTGCCTTGTTGTTCTTAAGCTGCTCGAGAGCCACCCTAATCTCTCACTGGTCAACATCTGTGATGTCCTATGTGTAGTGGCGCGTTAATTCGGCTCGGTGGTCACCTGCGCTTTGTTCCGCTGGTTTTGCCGTCCGCGTTGATTAAAGGTTTGAAGATTGAAAGTTGAAACCTTCTAAATAAAGATGATGATCTTCAGTGAGTGATTGCGTATGAGTTTAACCTGAACAGGGTTTATTTTCAGGAACAGTGGTGGCCAGTGGTGGACAGGTGCTTTGCTGTGTGTAAATAATTTCATCACCACTGCTCTTAAAACTGTGAAGTTATATTGTGAGGCAACCGGCATGTCATAGAACCAAACTTCTAAGACTTGTGACATCTACCATATCGTATTATGCCCGCGTGGTGGATGACTGTACACTCCCTCTCATATCGTGTTTACTCTTTTGTCTCTTACTTTTGGAACATACCATACCTGATCGTAAATCGAACCTATTTATAATATCAAAGCTTCCGCACGCACGAAATTTCTTCGTAATCAATTTAATTGGTACGGTACAAATTAAATTGATTACATCCCTATTCAATTAAATGCAGTAACACTTAATTAGCGTATTATTTCCGCGGGAGGCAATGTATCAACATCCAGACGGTATTGGCACAATGTTGTACAGGATATTATTGTATCCGTAATACGTGCACAATTTTAATAGTATGAGCAATTTCAGTATTTTCAGATGGCATAAAAATTATGATTTTGATACCTTAATCTGGTGAAACCTATGATTTAGTATGAAGTCTTAATAAGTATAGTTAATTATTCGTTTTCTTATTATTAAGTTTTTAATGAGTAGTTAAAGTCTACGTAGTGACTTCAGTATTTAGAAAATAAGAACATTTTAGGAAAACCTATTAACGAAAATCTTTGACATTCTAATAAAACTGTCATCCTTCTCTCTTCTCTACTTTATTTACATAAGACTAGCTTCTGCCCGGACTTCGTACGTTTCTTGTGTTAACATAAATATAGCCTATATGACACTCGGCAACACTGGTAGCTTCCCATTGAATTTCCCATCGGAATCGGATCCGAGGATTAACCCCTACATAAAACCTCACAATTTGTACCTCTTTATAATATTGGTAATGAAAAAACTAAGTAATTATTGCCCATACATTCTCTGCAGCTTCTTCAACTACCAAAGGTTCTATCAGAAATTTTCACATTACTTCCCAGGAACATATTTTACCAGAGAGGCACAAAGATTATGGCCAATAATCGGCAATAAACCTTCTAATCGGAAGTAATAATCTGCTAAATGGACAGTTTGCAAGGACAGTCGTATAAATCAGATGCTTATTTTTATGAGGAATCTTTAGGCATACAACGACACAGTTATTAAATGTTAGGGGTGTGGCAATGGAGTTGGGCAGGACAACTAGCTAGGCGCAGTGAAGCCAGAAGGAGTAAGGCAGTGACTCTGTGACGTCCAAGAACTGGCTGACGTCATTTGGGTGGAGAGGACGGCATTGTTACATGGGTGTCGGAAACGACCCAAGAAAAACGAGGCCTATGCTCAACAGTGGGCGAAGTTGGGCTGTGGATGATGTTGACGATGATAATAATGAGGGTACTAAGTTGGTACCGTTGCAGTGCATTTTATTTTCTTGAAATACAAAAAGAAATGCAGTTGGACATTAACTTACTTTTGAGTTGATTCGCCATGCATCCTGAATTTAAGTAACACTGCGTTTACAGAGATAATAATATCTCTTTGAAGTGCTGCAGCTCTTGCATTTTTTCTATCTATCTAGATCTTCTATCTTTTGCACGTGCTCCTCCTACACGTAATTTTATTATGTGATACAGTTACGGAATGGAAAGATAGAGCACCAAAATTAAATAACCCAGAGATGATCGTTTTTTTCACAGCGTATCACACTTCGCAATTTTTCAAACAGCGCATAATTAAAATCAAAAAATTGAATGAATTTGAAAATTGCTCAACGTTTTTGTTCCGTAAGTGTGTTTCTGAAAATAATGTTATTTCAAAAGATCGGAGACTAGAACCCAGATGGGCGCTTTTTTTTTTGGGTAAGAAATCATCAAATAATAGGGATAGCGACATTTTTTTTTTAATTTTAAATAGTGCAAACAGAAGAAGGGACGTCACGACTGTGTAACTTCATACTAGCGCCATACATTGTGCGAACCGCGCGACAAGGACTCCAGTATCCCTTCCAAATACTTTTAAAACGTGTAGCTTCTCCATATTTCGATAGATTTTACAGATTTTTTGCGATTATCTCATAATAGCCTAGTATAAATTAGCCTATAATGTTCCCACTTCTGAGACAGAAGTCTCCTCTCTTTGAGGAGTGTGCCGTAACGCAGCATGCAGGCCCAGTGCGAGTTGGCAGATGTCACATGTCTTCGAATTTTTGGTTTTATGACATGGCCAGTTTCCTCACGATGTTTTTTCCTCCACAATTTGGGAGCAGTGGTGGGAATAATTTACACAAAGTAAAGCGCCCATCTCTGCCAGGGGTGCAGGTTGTTCGAAAGAGATACCGTGGCCCCTGGCACACAGGCAGCTGAAGGAACACGGGTAGGTTTTAGTCAGTAAGAGTCTGACGCCCTCCGGCTCCATCCAGAGCGGGAGAAGTTATTCTCTTAGTCCCTGTGATGTACATTTTAATCTTTTGTGATCGTGACATCACTTCTGCAGCTTCTTCTAGCAGTTATTTTAAAACGTTTATAACTGAGCCATTTTTAAAGCTACACTTTTTTTTAAATATTATTCGCCCTATTTATATCATCATTCCCATTCCCTTAATCCCTTTGATGTGAAGTTATTAATCTTCTTATAATTAATCGACATTTAAATATCGTACAACGACTACCTCATCAATATTCGTCATGTAATCGGATTATTTATCGAAGTACTCCTCTCGGGGTTACAAGGAACTGATTGGCGTGCTCCAGGGAGCCTACCTAGGACCCAACGAAGTTGGGCGAGGATAGCCTCAAACTGAATCAGTAATCAATTCGCTATTAATGTTTAAATTAAATGATATCCTTGATGAATTAATAACTGTACAAGAAGATTATCTACATAGTCCAGGAATAGACAACAAGGTAACTTTATTCTATAGATATCTAAGTTTCACAATAAAACATTTTTCAAAAAAAAAAAACAACCGACTTCCAAAAAAACACTACAATGTGAAAAATAACTTTAATTTCGGAAGTCGGTGACTTTGGATATGTATTTTAATTTTATCTTGTCGCCAGTCACCGACTTCCGAAATTAAAGTTATTTTTCACTCTGTAGTGTTTTTTTAGAAGTCGGTCGTTTTTTTTTTTTGGAAAAAGTTTTTATTTTTAACTTTTTAGTTATAGTACCTACCCCACACCAATTCGAAATGTCATCATCTTAGGGGTAAAAACAATGCATACTTATGCGATAGCAGCAATCGCGGTTGATTTGCTGTAATTTTTTTAAGAGTTCCGGTGTCTGTCTCCGAAACGCATCATCAGCTCTATATGAAATGTAAATGAGACCAGACGAAGCACCAGCTTTCAAATAAAAAAAGAATCATCGAAATCGGTTCACCCAGTCGAAAGTTCTGTGCCAACGAACATTTAAAAAAAATACAGTCGAATTGAGAACCTTCTCCTTTTTTTGAAGTCTTTTTTAAAAAACGACTTTTCGCTCGGAGTTCAATATTTCTGACAGACAAAACCATGTAAGATTTCTGGTTGAGACTATGTAATGTAGAGTGTTAGAGTAATAGTTGAGCAAAAGATAGGTCATATTTATAACAATTTTGGCTGGGCATAATTTGCCCAAGATGTGACGCCACACTGCGTGTGCATGCGCATGAGCGGAACCCTCTATTTTTCACTATGAGTCGAATTTCCAATTCTTGTAGCACAAAAAATTGTTTAGTCATAATCATAACACTGATTCTGGTGTCGTTTTCAAGTGTTAACAAAGCACTGCTAAGGCAAAGAGAGAATTGACCAAAAAATTTTCCGAAATAGGGTTAAAAATTAATATGAAGTTGACAATAGCAAAATAACTCCTTAAATCATCTCATCGTGCTCAGAAATGAAAAAAATCCCAATCGAAGAAAGCTTGCATCAAAAGGAATGCAATGAGCCTAAAAATTTTAAAGCCGAGCAAATACAAAACCAATGGCATTGACTGAAACCGTAAGAAAATCTGTTGCAAATAGCAAAATATTTTAAGACTCGGACTGCGCCTACAAATATATATTTTTTTTTTTTATACTTCTGGGAGGCAGCAGGATTTCTTTATTTATCTACACTATATCCAGAAAAGAGAACAAACATTTGATAGAGGTTGCACTTTGATTTCAAACACGCGGCCAGACCCTTTCCAGCCCACACATGCTTTTAAATGAAAAGTTTTAGTAAATACAAAGTTACTGTCATCTAAAATATTAAACTACATACTCACTTCCATTATTTAACCCTTTTAATATCATGGGATACTCAAAGGACTGTCATGTTAAAAACTTTATTTTCCTCGAGGAACAAATTATCAGCCCTTACCACTCAGAATTAAACTTTATTTTTGAGAACGTAAGGTGGTAAATTCAAGGAAGATTTTATAGTGGTTTCAGAACTTTTGTATGAGATTATTATGTCAGTAACACGCGTGTTGGGGAAACTATGAGTGACGAGGTGGGCTTAACAAAATTGAAATAAATAATATTTCAAGTCTGGCAAAATGGGAAATAACGTGTAAAGTACCTGAAAAGTGTTGCTAGGGTCTAATAAAAACTACAACGACTCTGGCGATAAATGCTGCTAGAAAACGGAAATATTACACAGGAAATATAAGTATAAATTCAAGACATGATTCTAGACCACCCCTAGTGGCGATTTTATTTATAAAAAAAATTACAAAATCAAAAGTTATTTTCTCAAACTTGGCTAAGAGCTCAGCTTCAGCTCTATTTGAACGTCAAAATTACATAAAACAGTCCCCCGAAACGCCCGCCCTTCACCACTTCCTAGTGTTTTAGCTGGGAAGTGGTGAAGGGCGGGCGTTTGCCCGCTGACTGTCAGCCTAGTTTGAATACATGACTTTTGATTTTTAATAACTGACGAAATGTTTCAACGCAGGGGCGTACAGAATCATGTAGGTACTGAATCCATGGTAACGGTTTGGCGTCGATGTCTCAGATACTTTGTATAATAATAACTAAGTATAATATATAAGCATCATGTTTCTGCCCTTATGCCAATTTATTTGGGATTGTCCAACGACTTTTTCTCCCATTTATACCTCATAATTTCACCATCATCATTTCAGCCAGAAGACGTCCACTGCTGGACATAGGCCTCCCCTAAATAGGGGGGCTTGCCATAATCGCCACGCTTGGCAGGCGGGTTGGCGATCGCAGTATGGTGGTAAAATGCATAGTGAACGCTGCTGCCCATTCTCTAGTAAGTCCCTTAGTTGTTGCCTTCTACGACACCCACGGAAAGAGATGGGGTGGTGCTATTCTTTACGTCCGGCACCACACGAAATACATATGTACCTATCAGTCGGCAACTCAGTTATAGCCCCAAGCTATAGGGAATGCATCTGCTTTCACATTCCATCTATCGCTTCTCTGATCTTCCTCTATTCCTATGTTGCCATCCACTTTCACCTAAATATTGACTGGTACAGAATGACTAGGGCTTAGTCCACCTCTGTACATTTGTGTGCTTAAATTTTATACAAAACTAAATAAATAGGTAGTCAACACTTTCTCAAAGGCATATTCCTAATAAAATACCCGAATAATAGTCAAATCTTGGAAATTCTCTCCATTGGGAGTGACTGACTTAGCCTTCTAGGTAAGCCAAACACCAACAAAATTATTCAGGAAAGTTGTCAGAAGAAGTTCTATAGTTATTCAATCCTTACCTACTTGTTCCCAGAAACACAGGTATCTCGTTTGCCAACTAATATTCTTAAGCGATATTATTAGGTCTCATTTTATTAAAAGCATCTTCGGCTTCGGCCTCTCGTGCGCCTTCAAAGGTCTGGAACCCCAGGGTCCTGAGAAATGTCAGAGATGAGGAAAATTATAATAATAATCATTTTCTTTCAGAAAAACATCCATAAATTGTTAGTAAACCTTTTTCTTATCGTTACGATGGTAATCAAAACCAACTCGGGCCAGAACTCGGCTACGTGTTTGACGCCTTCATCCTGTAGGCTGCAACGTGCAGTTGACAGACACGCAAGACATGATATTGAGTATCACATCCTTTGTGGAACAGCACCACATTTGTATGTATCTCCACCTGAACAGGTTTTCCAGTAAACCTAAATAACTAAGTCGACCTCAAAGATTTTGCGTAGGTGTGACCGTGTGACGTATATTTTCCCCCCAACTTGTTCTTTTTTTTGTGTTTTTTTTCTATTCGTCACGTTTATCGCAAATAAACTTGTTTTCTTCTGTTTTACCTTGCTAATGGCGTCTCTTTTCCTCTTAATCACTGAAATTCCTGTGAATACAAAAAATACATGGGTTAGTTCTTATTTGCTTATGATTTTTTGCCAGTGGATTGTGTATTTGGACACGAATCTACAAAATATTATGGTTAAGTTACATCTGCCAACTTTTGTCTATACATAACCATGATTGACATGTTGTAGAAAATTTTCCACCATTGTACAGTGGTGTTCTACCAGTAAATACATAAAGCTTTAAAAAAAAATGGTTGTGCAAGCAGTGTAAAAGATCCAAAGCTGATTATAAACCGGTGGGCAGTATGGAAATACGCTGAAAAAGCTTTCATGAAAACACCACAAAATGAAGTAATACTTTTTTCGGGAAATATCCTGGGGTGATATTCGAAAAAACCTTTGTGCAATTTCAATACGTTCGGTTGTGGTGGGGTTTTATAACATTGTTAGTCAAAAATGTTTTTGATTCTAAACAAGGAAATGTTATAGGCGGTCAAAGTTGTTGAAAGATTGATTTTACAATTTCCCACAGTCGTATTTTATTTATACTTCTCGAGCTGAATGTTTTGCATAGCAATTTTACTTCACAAATGTACCTATATAAATATATGCACCCACCAAGTAGGTATTAACCTGGTACCTTATGAGAAACAAAACGGTTTTTTTATTTAAAACATGTTCTTTTTGTTTCCGGCACGATATATTAAAAGCCTTATTAAAATTAAAAAAAGAAACATTTATATAAAGCGAAACCAGGTCAGGTCCATTAACTGTAACTGTAAGGAAAATTAAAACTGTAAAGTTAACACCAGGAACATTATCGAGATTCTCGGCAAAATGACCACATAGCTAGGTAATACTGATGCAGTTAAGTTGATCGTAAACGACAAGACAGTATCTCTTTGCAGCTCATATTTACTGGGTTTTAGGTGGAACTATGTTATGTATACAACGTGTAACGGAAAGGGTATATACATACCAAGGGCACGGCTTCTTTGGATGATATCAAACGATATTGCAAGGATTTTTTAATACTATTTCTACACGTTCGGAAGTTATGAGAATTTTTATTACATTGATACCGGAAACCGAACTTTTCAAATTGAAATAAACACATCACTCGGAATAGATTTATCGTGATATTGGCAAGTAACGTGGAAAGTTACTGACCTACGTAGTGCGGTGACACGTTTGTTATGATTTGAATTTAAGAAACATATGAAACCGAAAATTTGGTATCAATTCTTAGAGTATTTTATTTTGAGCTGAAACTAAGTATAGTGATTCTATACCAGCTGTTATCTTTAGTGCTTAAGGATAGCAATAGGGTTTCTGTTACACGTTGTATATAAACTTCTGTTGATAGCTAGAGCATAGTATAATCAGCCTATAATATTCCCACAGTAAACGAACGCGGGTCCAGTACGGGTTGGTGGAGGTCGCATGTCTTCGAATTTTTGGTTCTAAGGCATGCCGGTTTGCATGTCTTCGAATTTTTGGTTCTAAGGCATGCCGGTTTGCATGTCTTCGAATTTTTGGTTCTAAGGCATGCCGGTTTGCATGTCTTCGAATTTTTGGTTCTAAGGCATGCCGGTTTGCATGTCTTCGAATTTTTGGTTCTAAGGCATGCCGGTTTGCATGTCTTCGAATTTTTGGTTCTAAGGCATGCCGGTTTCCTCACGATGTTTTCCTTCACCGTTTTTAGAGCAGTGGAGATGAAATTAAATACACAAAGTAAAGTGCCTGACTGGACTCGAACTCACGACGTACAACTCGTAATGTCGTGGCCGATACCCCTGGGCCACCACTGCTCTGCTTGTAAGTTGTTAATTAATCGTGTAATATACCTGCCAGGGGTGCGGTTTGCTCGAAAGAGATACCGCGGCCCCTGGCACACAGGCAACTGAGGGAACACGGCTGGGTTTTAGTCAGTAAAAGTCTGACACGCCCTCCTGCTCCACCCAGAGCGGGAGAAGTTATTTGAAGGATTTTTGGGGTATTTTTTTTGGCTGGGTACCCAACAAAAAAAAATCGTGTAATATACACGATTTATAAACGTACTAGGTACGTATTTTGTGTGTATACTACACAAAATATGTACGGTCAAGGACCTTTTACAACGCATCGTGTGCCTTATAAAAACGACGACACGTATAAACGTCGTTACTTAATCACGCAGAAACAGTTGAACGGATTTGGATGAAATTTGGCACACAGATAGATTATAGATATGATTTATAACCTGAATTAACATAGGTATAGGATACTTTCATCTCGGCAGTACGTTCCCTTGGGATAATTACCGACCTCCACGCGGACGAAGCCACTGGCAAAAGTTGGTTAAGTCCCTGGTAACTTTAAATATTGTCGTTATGAGCGATAATAGTTCTTATTGCAATCTGATACGGGTTAAAATCTATTGTAATATAAATTCGAATAATAAATGAGCAAGCATTGTCGTTAGAATGCAAATAATAAATAATCCATCACTGGATGCAGTTTGGCATTTGGAATTTTATAATATATTTTTAATTATAATTATAATTGTTATTGAAGGGATTATCAGGTTTTTAAGATAATTAAGAGGTTACTATGATGATTTTTTTGATGCATTATAGTATGTTTAATTAAGTTTTGAGTTCCATCGCTCTATGCAAAAAAGACTTAAAAATATCATAATCTTTTTTGCTTTCAAAATTATTTGCGGTTAAAGAGATACACTGGTTTAAAAAACCACCTTTTTGAGCGTTTTCAAGAAATCACCACCTTAACTAAGGATAGGTAAAGTATATATGGGTTTGAGTACTTATATGTTTCACATATTCATTCCTTTACTGTAACTACGCTTGCTATCCTTTTGTGGATTTTAATATTGAAAGACTTAGGCGTGGGACATTTAACGAAGCAAGAAAAGAACTAGGTAAATCTTACCATTCTCCATTAGATTCTGTTGACAAAATAATCCATTAGTTACGTTATCACTCAGAATCGTCCCTTGAAGTACAAGAATCCGTTAATTACCAAAGAATCCGACTTCCTGAGACCATGGCAGGTGGATAGCATAGCTGCTGATCATAGTTATCATCAGCTCGGCCAGATTGGGCCAAGGTGGGCACACAATGGATCGTTTGTGGCCACAATGGTGAGAAACTCCCAAGCGGTGCGCTTATACTATTTCTACGAGCGCTTTGATTGGTTGTGCTCGGTTCAAGGTGTGCGCGGAAAGCGGGACTATATTTATATTTAAACTATATTTATATTATAATTAATGCGTAAATTTCTTGTAGATTGAAACCGATGGCAGTCAATGTATGCTTGCTTATTGTCTCATAAGTACTTACGATAGTATAATAGGAACCTACTAACAATAAACATGTGTGGTTATAAACAGTTTAAAAATATTACGTTATTAAACTTCCTCGTTGGTCTAGTGGTCGTAAGCGCTACTGCTGAGCGTGAGGTCCTGGGTTCGATTCCCAGGTCAGGCAAAGTGATATTTGGTTTTTCTATCTGGAATGTCTCAGTAGCAGCTTGGAGACTGGATCTGTGCCAGGTTGATGGGAATAGGCTCATCCCCTATTAAATGGGACAATTTCTCCACCTCATGCTAAGCAGTAGCGTTTGCGACCACACTAGACCAATAAGGCAGATATCTATCTAGATATTTGGTACTAGTTTTTTTTTTTGTAAAATTACATTCCGAACCCATAGTTTCGGACTTATTTTCTTTCCACGCATGGAAGCAAAAAAAAACAACCGACAGCCAAAAACCACTACACCGTGATAAATTACTTGTTTTTGGAAGTAGGCGTCTTTGGTTTTGTATTTTCGTCTTTTTGCCACCGATTTTTCACTTTGTAGGTACTGTTTTTTTACTAAGGAAGACTTCTTTTTAATAATCTTTTTATTTCTCACTTTTTCGTTGTGGTACCTAACCCACACAAATTCTTATACCTGCCAAGTAAATAACAGTGACAGGAAGATAATTTAACATCATCGACATACACTAAGTGAAAAAAATACGTTTTATTGAACTTAACTCAAAAACAACTTATCAGAACTTGACTAAAATATGGTACCACTAATGTATACCCTTTAAACAAAAGAAGATTTTTCTAATCGGCTTATAAAAATGACGGAGATCCTAAGATCTCCGTCATTTTTATAAACCGATTAGAAAAAATAATAATAATTAAAATAATAATTTGTTTTTAAATGTTTGTTTTTTTTTAGAAAACCAACATTTAAAAAAAATCAGCAGAACTTTTTTGGAAGTCAGTTAAAAAGTACTACAAATCTAGATGTTTCCAAACCGCTCTTCGCTTGTCACTTGCGCCGCCAGCTCACCACTGGACGGACATATGATTCGACCTTGCGATGGGACTATCACGCATTTAGAAAGGAAGAAACCGATGGACCTTGTTTTGACTGGTCCGTTTCCGAAACGAGGGCATTTTGAAAGTTGCCTAACTTCTACTTCTTGATTATTACTTCATTTTATTGAGTACCAATTATTTTGTACGTGTACCTACTTGTAAATATTTGAATGTTTGTTTGGTCCAGAAGGTTCTATAGTGGTTTGATAATTATTGTGAAGTCTGCAGGAAAAAGTCGTCTTTGTGCCCCTCCTGTTTTAGAACGATATTTGTTGCAGACAATAATTTTACCTCTTTAATTTTGTTGAATTAAGGCCCCTCGCCCACGGAGACTTTTTGTAACGATGCTGTCGCACGTTAGTCGCGTTTGTAACGTGCAACAGAAACAGCCGAAAGAAGAGCGAAGCCTAATAAGATCGCGACTGAAGCGCGACAGCATCGCGATAGTAGTGATACAGAATCTGGGCGAAGGTGCACAGCCAGCGACAGCATCGCTACTGCATCGCTATAAAAAGAGGCCTCTAAGAAACACGCTGCAAATTCTTTACTACCCATAACATCACGCCTGTAATCCCAGAACGGTTAGGGAGCAGTGTACCTGTGTAGTAAAAACCACAAAAAATACTGTGTGAACTAATATTACAAATGCAAAAGTACGTTAGTTTGTTACGCTTTTACGATAAGATGACTAAACAGATTAGATGATTCAGCATTACAATTTCATCAACGACATAAGTAGGTACTCTAATTTTCCACAAAAGTGTAGGTACTTTTTATTCCGAAACTTGAAAGATTCAATAGGTATTAACTCTGTTGTTGTCTTTTGTTTTTTTTTTAACACGAAAACTAAATTGAGTGATACTCATCCACTTGGGAATAATACTTACGCACGATGGTATATTTCTCAAGATCTCTCATGGCCACCATGATTTAGTTACATAAACTTTCTTTCATGTGGCGGCACACACATGACACAGATTTATCACTTTGATCCCTTTGCTACGTTCGTCTACTGAATAGATCATTAGTTACGTCTATACAACGTGTAACGGAAAGGGTATATACATACCAAGGACACGGCTTCTTTGGATGATATCAAACGATATTGAAAGGGTTTTTTAATCCTATCTTTACATGTTCGGAAGTTATGACAATTTTTAATACATTGATACCAGAAACCGAACTTTTCAAATTGAATTAAACACATCACTCGGAATAGATTTATCGTCATATTAGCAACTTTAACGTGGAAAGTTATTGACCTACGTAGTGCGGTGACACGTTTGTTATGATTTTAATTTATGAAATATATGAAACCGAAAATTTGGTATCAATTCTTAGAGTATTTTATTTTGAGTTGAAACTATGCATAGTGATTCTATACCAGCTGTTATCTTTAGTGCTTAAGGATAACAATAGGGTTTCAGTTACACCCTGTATGTATTATCTATCATCGTCGTATCGGAAATGAAAAGTGTTGAGTAACCTGTTGTTATCTTGTTATCATCATCATCATAATTTCAGCCGAAAGACGTCCACTGCCGGACATAGGCCTCCCCCAGGCTCCTCCACTTCGACCGGTCTTGTGTTTTCCACATCCAGCAGATTCCTGCGGCCTTCACAAGGTCGTCGGTCCACCTTGTGGGAGGCCTTCCCACTCTACGTCTTTCGGTACGCGCTCGCCACTCCAGAACCTTTCAGCCCCATCGGCCATGTTCTGCGAGCAATGTGCCCTGCCCACAGCCACTTAAGTTTGGCAATTCTTCGGGCTATGTCGGTTGCCTAGGTTCTCCTGCGGATCTCTTCATTTCTGATTCGATCGCGTAGGGAAACTCTGAGCATAGCCCTCTCCATTAATCCTTTTATCGTGTTGCATACTATAATAAAATTAATGTTATCAAAAGGAAGTTCTAACACTATACAATACTACAACCCAACTACTGAAAAATCACGCTCTAAAAAGTAGGAAACAAGAAAATATTGTCATCTGAAAGCCTTGGGTTATGATCGCTAACTACTGATAGCATCTAAGGTAGTACTTAGTTTTAGTACCTACAGCTGCTCATTATTTTAATAATAATCTATATACAGGGTGTGGCGTAAATAGGGATTCGTTATACCAGATAATTTACTAAAAAATGAAAAAAATATGGTTTTTGTTGAAACTACTTGGTAGAAGTTTCAACAAAAACCATATTTTTTTTATGTTTTCACTGGTTACAAAAGGTAGAAATTTCGTAAGTAAAAAACAAAAAATTAATATTTTCGGAATCCTTGAGTAAAAATGGTTAAAATTGTAATATGTTATACTAAATTATCTGGTATATCGAATCCTTATCCGTGGACCACTATTTACGCCACATTCTTTATATAAAAATGAATCCGTATTTCCCTTGGTCACGGCATCACATGTGAACGGCTGGACCAATTTTGATCATTCTTTTTTTGTTGTCGTTGTCAGGAGAAGGTTCTTATGAAAGAAAAAAATAAGAAAGTTGCGCGTAACATTAGAAAATTTAAGAAAACTTAACGACCATATAAATTTTTCTAACATTACACCAGTGCGAATTCAATACCTATTCATAGTTAAGACAGGACAGTGTCTGCGGGTTAGCTAGTACACGATAAAATTTTATAACCGACGTAGAATAATAATTGTATAAACAATGAAAAATTTATATGCTAGTGGGTCTAGAATCATATGCTGAATTCATGGTTACAGTTTGCGCACTGTTTAATATTTTACCCTGTATACATTCGACGGGAGTGCTTCGGTATAGACCAAACAAAACAAGGAATAATAAAATACCACCCCTCACCTGATTTCCCTATTTATGAAATATTATATAATCAAACCAAAATAACTTTCAACCTTGTATTTTCCGTTATAAATACACTACTTTAAATATTTTAAGAAGCCTATCTGCCCAATTTAAATTTCAGATTTAAATAAATATTCATCAGAATATTTTAGATACTGATTTAATTATAACAAAGTCTAAGAATAGTATTATTGTTATTAATGGAAATAGAAGATTTTCTAAAGATACAGCAAGATATTTAGTTACTCGACCACATTTTAGGACTTCACTGCCAGTTAAAGGTTCGACCTAAAAAAAGTAAGTATTTAAAGTGCTGAAAGTATGAATTAGATTGAAACTTGTTTATTGCTACGGCTGAAAGTTTTATTTACTAAGGCACCAAGTCCCATTTAAACAAGTCACAATCACATCAAATTCATTACACCATTAAAATTAAATACATTAATATTCAATACATAAATATCTTATAAAACTTTTTGGGCTTAAAATAATGGCCACTTTTTTTATAAATGAGCTTCAGGATTAATTTTCAGTGTATTACAGAGTAAAATAATATTTTTAGGAAATTGTATATCGGAATCGTACAATTTGGATGATTTTGACAGGCAAGTAGATAACAATATGTAAAGTCTACAAAACAGTAAATTGTAAACGGCCACGGTTGTACATAATGAAATTATAATTGCCTGAGCTATGTGTGCATCTAAACCTTCTTTATTGCAAAATATTGCGCTGTAAACGCAATGCATTATGTTGTTAAGTCTTTATAAAAATAAAAAAACCTAGCAGTTACAATAATCGCCCGCCAACGACCAACATCTTTCCAACTAATATTGTTTCTCGAAATTCCTCAACAATTTTCGATTCTTACGAAATCTCAATAACATTCAAGTGTCAAAATTCACGTGCATTTATCGTTTACATTTTTGCACGAACTGTTAAATCATTGGCGTCTACATGTTGCATCAGGGCTGTAGTTAACGTTTATGTAAATAAAATAGATTCGTAGTACGACCATGCTTTGTCTTTCGTAACACCTGACCTGGAAACACGGTCTAGTGTTGATAGAACAACTGTACAAATCTCACCGTGATCACTTAGGTGAAGTGTCATTCTACCTGATGTTAAGGTGAACCTAGTCCACATTTTTTGCATACAAACTTCGGGAATGTTTTACTCCACTGTCTGACATGGCACGTTCAAAGTAAAATATGATATCGTTTTGTCTCATTATTAATATTGTCTGCACGGAAATAGAATACTAAAATAAAAATCACAATAATAAGTTAGGAGCCTACAAAGATTCGTTTTTCTTCCTAATTTTACTTAACTTTGGGCGGGTTTACGTAATAAAAGAAGTGTAAAATCTCCAAAACCAAATCAGTACCGACAAAGTTCAATAAACTTTATTGATCATCGATTTATGCATTGGCTTTTTCATTAAACCCGATCTTCCAAAGGACTTTTCTTAATTTTTTCGCGAATGTTTTACTATAAATGATCCTGCATCTCACTCAATAACGTTGTGCGTGTAGACTAACGTCTAACTGCTCATCACTGATACTATCTCTTTCGGACACGATGCCTGGTGACTTTTAGCCAGGCCCCAGTGAGTTCGAGCCCGCGACTAGGTTCCCCTTAAGGATTGAAACTATTGACAGCTCACTTTAATCTCACTTCACCTTAGTTTTTACGGCGAGATGTTTAGAGAATAGCTCTACAGGTGTAGTTTTTGTAATTTGAGCAGTGTTATGCCTACAATCAGGTTAAATGATAGTTTGTTTTGAATAATACTGATTTGGAGTACCTACTTAAATCTACCTGAACAGTTATGTTTAAAAGAAGAGAATAACAGTATCTAGATTTTTTTTAACGTAGTTCTCGATCAGAATTTAAGTAGCTACTAGCTATTATCGAGAAAACCCTATTTTCTTGCAACAGTCCAACACGCATAACATTTTATCATTTAAAAATGACTTTTGTGCTCCACCCAGAAAAAACGATAATATCATAACTAGAGATCGGATATTCGGATGCATATTCACCTAAAGTTGAGATGTTGGCTAACATGGAATGCGCTTTTGTATCCAAAAAGTCTTAATTTAGGTACGTAATTTGTTTTTTTTTTGTTTTAACTAATACAAACCACCCCTCCTCCAGTACATATACATATTTGTATCGGGTTAAACATTAATTTTAAATTAATACACATCTGAATAGTTATGCAATCAAGAATCCCGTGGTTTTTAATAAATATTACAAATAATTTATAAAGCCGCTTCCATACTTTCATAGCAAAAATTATCTTTAGGTAAATATGCATCCGAATATCCGATCTCTGATCATGACCGTTATTTCTTAGTGTTACCAAAGTAGAACAATACATTCAGTTGCCAAAGTTAAAAACATTAATTTATAAGTTTGTTACAATACAAGTTGTGATTTGATAGCGTTGCCACAGTGGATATTGTAATTCGATTTTAAAATAATCCTACTAATATTATAAATGTGAAAGTCTGTATGTTTGGATATTTAGATGTTTGTATGTGATGAAATAAAGCAAAGAGCAATATAAACAGTAGAACTATTCATTTGAGATATTAATTTACAGAACGACCATGACAGTGCACGAGTGAGCGGAAGAAGTTTACTCTTCTCAACAGTATGTTTGTCAATAACGCAAAAACGGCAGAACAGATTGTGATGAAATTTTACAAACAAATAGTTTACAATCTGGTTTAACACATGAAATACTTTTTATCCCGGTGGTACGTTCCCGTGGGTAACTTTCGACCTCCACGCGGACGAAGCCACTGACAATAGCTTGTGCTTTTATAAAAAGAAATCGCGACACTACTACTACACACCCCGACCGACCCTTGCTCGTTGAAGCGCCAGCCCGCGCCGCAGCTGAGCCAGTAGCTTTGAATTCCCCGACTAATAATAATAATGCCAATCTTTTGATCCAGCCTGTCCCCAATACTAGCTGTCCCCCTATCAGTGACGCCCTGAGCCGAGGCCCGTACCCCACAGGGGGTGCCCTCAGCGTGCAGTCTCTTAGTTTGTAATTTATTTTAGTTTGTAAGCCCTGGCTGGAGGCGTTAAGTTAATTCTTAATGGCAGCCCCAGGAAAGCCCGGCTAAGCAGTCACGGCCTCTCAAGGCCAACTGCGAGATGCCCGACAACGAAAAAAAAATACTACTACACAGTCGATAATGACCCTTAGCCCGTAAACATCCACTGTTTCTCAATTACAGAAACAATGAAGGGTCAAAAGCCAAATTCCCATGATAACCATAGTTTTGGGCACACGGGTGGGTTGTAGTCAGTAAAGTGTGACACGCCCTCCTGCTCCACCCAGAGTGGGAGAAGTTATTTTAAGCATATTTATTTAGTCATAACACATTCTTCCTATACACGTTCAAAGTATAGGTATTAGGTGCATTCATTTAATCATCATAAAGTTATTTCAAATTTAAAACATAACCATTCGTACCAGGAAACCATTATCTAACAAACAACGAATCCAATTTTTGTAAAAAAAAAAATCCAGTTACAATCCTTTTTTATAACTCCAATACAACATAACCGCCCTTATTCCTCTTGTACAAAAGAGCTATTTTTCTGTGTGACATTTTTCAACCGCACTTTCATGACAATGTGTAGCGGAAAATGTGATTAAATCTGTAATATTTGTCGACTGAAATACATACGTATTATTTCACACACAATTCTGCGATTTCATGCAGGAGACTAGTCAGTCTTTCAGCAAATAAAATCAACTTGAAGTGGGCTTATAGAATTTGAAGAGTCCCTTCAATGGGTTTTAACGGCTGTTCTAGTTTCTTCTAAGTTAAGTGGGCTAACATTTTATGGATCTGTCATTTTATGAAACTGGGAAGGACACGCGAGTCAATCGAATGTTAAGCAACGGTTACTATTGAAATCAAGAGGCTATTTGGATCGAACACATATTAACACCACAATTATTATAATATACAACGACTTTTTCTCCTTGACGGAACAGTTTTATAAGTGACATATTGTAAACAGTTTTACTCGAATCTTAAAACACTGTCATGTAGGTATACAACCTCCATCAGTTACCGAGGTTCTTTCGAGGATATATGACCATCCATAGAGTAGATCCCTCGCTGCCTCGGAAAGCATCAATGCCGTTGGTCTTGACTGTTATGCGTGGATCTTTGACAGTCGTTCCGAGTGACTAGTCGGAAGAAGAAGCTCAGAACTCTGTCAAACTGTCTTCTCAAGAGGTGTCGTGACTGTGACCCTGTTACTAGATTGTCGAGGTAATCTGACTACTGCCAAGTCACTCTTTGTAAAATACTGATAAGCAGTAGCATACAGTTTAGATTAGAAATCGACCCTAACTAGTTAGAAAAAGGCTGGACAGGTAAAAATTATGTAAAAAAATATCATATCCTTATGTAACATATTATGGGCAATACTCATGAGTAAATAACATGGGAGGATCTGTATCCAAACTAGGACAAGTCCTGTTTCTCGGCATACAGCGCCAGGACCCCTCAAAGCAGACACTAATACATATTATCCCAAAAAGCATGATATAATATCATCATCATCATCATTTCAGCCGAAAGACGTCCACTGCTGGACATAGACCTACCCCAGGCTCCTCCACTTCGACCGGTCTTGTGCTTCCCACATCCAGCGGATTCCCGCGGCCTTCACAAGGTCATCGGTTCACCTTGTGGGAGGCCTTCCTACTCTATGTCTTCCGGTACGCGGTCGCCACTCCAGAACCTTTCGGCCCCATCGGCCATCTGTTCTGCGAGCAATGTGCCCACTGTCACTTAAGTTTGGCAATTCTTCGGGCTATGTCGGTTGCCTTGGTTCTCTTGCGGATCCCTTCATTTCTGATTCGATCGCGTAGGGAAACTCCGAGCATAGCCCTCTCCATAGGTCGTCACTGGTAACACACACTGGTCAAAGACTTTCGTCTTGAGATAAGCCTTATAAGATTCATCAATTAAATACTAACGAGGAGTTACCTACACCTTAACGAAGTAAAAACTAGCACGTACAATACCTGCTCTCATTTTTCACACTCAAACACGATCGGTTTCATAAAAGAAAACGTTCACTAAAAATGTGTGACAAAAAGAATAAGCAAATAATTCTAAGTCAACAACAAATATTGCTGTTATTAAGTTAACAATGTTTCAGCTTCAACTTTACGCATTATGTATTTCTAATTGGCTCACCAGTTACTTTGAAATTAAGACTTACTGTTCCACTGAGGTTGTATTACTAGAATAATGATTTTTTGTCATACTTTTACTGACTGCTTGGGGAAGGCCTATGTCCAGCAGTGGACATCTTTCGGCTGAAATAATAATGATGATGATAATGACTGACTAAAACCCATCCACGTTCCTTTAGTTGCCTGTGTGGGGCCACGGTATATCTTTCGAACAACCCGCACCCCTGGCAGGCATCGGCCCTTGCGAACCCCACCAGTTGGTGCTTTATGTTATGTTAAGTTATAAGTGTAATTTTTACTTTCAAACTATCATCACATGAAACAAGCCAATACAGGATAAAATTTTAACAAGTGCGCAAACTGTAACCATGAATTCAGCATATCATTCTAGACTAGACATTTTTCGTCGTTCATACAAAAAAAAAATTGCTGTTTCATAGAAAAGTGCTATACCTACGCGGTCAAAATGTATGGAACAGCTGATTTTATTTTCGGTCTAGAATGATTTGCTGAATTCATTCTTACAGTTTGCGCACTGGTCAAATTTTTATCCTGTATAAGTTAGAAGTAAGTACCTGAAGTTTCAAATATTCTGTTGTTGTCTTAATATAAAAGGCATTTGAGTAGTCTTTCTCGCTAAGTTGAAGGACTGTCTGAAAATTTTCATGTTCGTATCGTCCTCTGTTGTCTGGAGGGATGTCTCTGTTACTGTTACTGCTTAAAGGCTCCCGTAGACGCAATTCTGTAAAACAATTTCCAAAAAGTTTCATAGACATAATTCTACTAGAGCCGCATTGCGCTATCACGTCGCGCCAGTCTGCGTCAGCCTTGAAACTTAACAGTGTTTCCATCCACCACCTATGGTCTGCTACCATGATCTTTGATGAAAGTGAAAAAAAACCATGTTCAGGTTACATTCTTACGCAAGCAGGCCAATCACTAACTAAAGTAACATATTGATCTGTATTGAGAAAGTTTCAATTTTAGATCTAATCACATTTTAAAACAACTATTGTTTAGATGTCATCTTCTACAAAAGTACCTGCATGTTATAAAATTAACCTCAAATGTCAAACAAAACGCATATAAAAGGTGATTTGAAATTAGAATTTTAGTTCTATATTCTATTTAATACAGATAATTAACAGCAAAATAATTACAGTTATTGTGTATTTTTTTTTTGAAATGATTGCAGTTTAGAGATTTTTTTTGTTTGTAGATTACATTGCTTTGAATTTATCGTAAAATAAGGGCGAGTATTATACGTTTATATCGAAATAACGAAAGGGTGACAGCCATTCTTTGTCTTCACGATTTCTTTGTTTTTTCATTATTATTCAAATAAATAAAGCACTAAAATTGTAAGTGGCACTACAAACTGGCTAGCATCTACAGACCATACGTTTTCATTTCAATTTGTTTACATTTTCATCCTATAGTTTTGGAGCAGACTCTAGGTAAATTACTGTCCTCACAATCGTGAAAATGCTTTCAAAGTTGCGACAGTGTTTGAGCTGTCTGAAAATGTAAAGGGAACCTATCTAGACATATAACTTTTGCTCCAAGCCTCTTTGTAACTTACAAAAAAAGTTACAAGCCAATCAACATTTTTTCAAGCAAACATTTAATCATTTTCGCACACCAATTTCGTTGCGAATATTTTCGATGTTCACAATAATTGTTCAGTAAACACTAATTGTTATGTTGACCTTTAAGATCCTCTGCATACTGAAGGTCGGTCAGTCCAGGAGTCACTTCACTGGGTCCTTTTATTGTTTTCAAACTAAAGGGTATTCCACATTCCTGGCATGTAGCTTATGACTCAAAACTACCATAGGTATATGTGTGGACAAGTAAAATGGTTCATTAACATATTTATTTATTTCCGTGCTGAGCTGTTTAAAAAGGACGAGTAATACTGGTTATCATAACAGACAAGCATGAATAAACTTCAGGTATTCAAGACCAGTCAGTGTTGTTGTTTCGATGAAATTTATTTTTAGACAACCGTGCGTCGCTAAAAATAGATAACTGTCACCAATAATAAGTGTGAAGTGCGCTAAATCGTACTGCACTAAACTTTGTACCGTTAATTACAGAAATTCGCATTAAGGTCTAGTAAAATAACAAAGTGCTGAACAATAACCAGGACGAAACAATTTTGTGTAGCAAAAGGCTGCATAGGAAGCTTATCATCAGATATGGTTTACATTTTTAGTATCTACCAGGTAACTGTAGAAGCAACAGGTTTTTATTCTCAAACAAACTATAATTACTATTAAATCAGCATAAAGAATTTAGTTGAAAAAGTTATTAGAAAAAGCGAACTTACTGATAGCTTCTTGAAGTTTCTTTCAATGTTGAAATAGGTGGGTAGTCTGAATAATTACACACGATTAAACGGAGTGCAGTCGCGAAGGCTGCTCTGTCATCTATCATCTTGTTTATGTGCCGTAAAGTTTTTGTAAAATGCAAACATGAATAACTTCCAACATTACTTTCCTTTTTTTAAACAATTTGTCGATCGATTTGATGGATAAGCGGTCGGTATTGAAATTTCTTTCATAAAAGAAAAGAGTGCTATCATTCTTGATAATACTCAAGCGATGATTTTCGAATTTCAGAAATCGAAGTTTCGCACTTATGCCAGGTTACTTTAAAGCCTTTATTTCTAAGAAACTGGACAGTTAGTAACAACAAACGACAAAACTTACAAGTGCATAAAATGAAGCCTAATAAAAATGGGAGACGCGTCGCAAGAACAATCGTCCATTCAAATAGGTAAAGTTCAACGTACATAACAAGTGGTATAGTCCTGATAAATGGAGGAGGCCCTTCATGAGTGTAATAATATAGAAGGGAAGGTGCATCTATACGCGGTTAATAGTACGCGAAACAAGAGTGGTGGAGTGACGTGCACATTCACCTGCGCCGGCGACGATTCCGCAGTTGTATCTCGCGAACGCGCCACTAACAGACGCCATCTTCGCAACGGTTTTTTTTTATAATTCGAACTTTTTTTTAAAAGTGTGTGTTGTCAACGGTGACGGATCTTTTTACGCGTAAGTTTTTATTTATTTTTAATTTTTCTTTCGTGCCGATTGTTATTTTTCTTTTATTGAGTAAATAGATTATTTTGTGTTGTTAATTAAAATATTGTACCGACTTTCATAAAATGAGACGCTGCAATAAATTGACTCAATGTAGAAAATATTTTTGCATGTTTTTCCTTCTATAGAACATACTAGAAGTAAGGCCGGTTTCTAGCCAAGATGTGTAGAGATGTGAACACAATGATACTGTATAAATTAAATAAGACATTCAATAACGCCTAGTCTTTTTGCTGTAATTTGAACCGATAAATAATGAAGTAAGGACAAAATCTGAATCGTTTTTTAGACAAATTTTATAATAATTATATCGATTACCTACCTACTTACAAAAAACTTGAAATCTTGGATCTTTATTAAATAATATATTAAAAACTAGTAGGTACATTGTATTTTAAATTCTATTCAAATTCAAACACGTCTTGCCATTTCGGCTTTCCACTACTTTTACACAAGCACCAATTAAAGTACACATCGGGCCAGAATTACCAACCAACGTGTAATAAGTACTCATATGAGCACAAAAAGGTAGTATTACTGGTATCACACGTTATGTCACGCCTAGGTAACTTAGCTCATAGTGAGTGAAAGTGAAGCAAGCGCTGCCCATGCGCAAAAGATGAGGGGAAGTTTGACTGAGAACACTGAGAGTTTCCTTATTACTTGTACACTTACGTTCATTTATACACACACGCTAAGTATTATCTAATGTGTTACGAACTTATGACTATTATTATGTTGTTTTTTTTTGCACGATTCTTGTTTGTGTAGGTATTTATTAAGTAAAAGTTATGCTTGAATAAAGACTTGAACTTTGAGATGTTCTGCCGATTTCAGGTCTTGTAGGAATATTTTTTTATTTGGTTAAACATATCATCTGCAGCTGAATACCAGTATTTTACATGGAGCGACTGCCTATCTGACCTCCACAAACCAGTTACCGGGTAATACGATACCCCTTGGTAAGACTGGTAGTCAGACTTTCGGGCTTCTGACGACCCGTAACGACTGTCAACGATCCACGAAAGACAGCAGGAACGGAGGGGCTTGATTCTCTTAAAATGAAAAAGATGGTCACCCATCCACGGACCAACCGCAGCAAGCGGAGCTTAACTCGATGGATCGACCCGTAGGGCTGTTATTATTTAACCATAAGCCTCCCTATTTGTTCCCTACATTTTATCTGACCAGTCGATTCTTAAAATAGTTCGGTGTGAGAGCTGACACAGGATTTTCCAGGAGCCAATTCCATGCTATTATATCTCGATTAACTACACAAGAATTGTTTCAAAATGAAACTCTTGATTGATGTTTAATTTAAGATTTATTACGGACCTAGCCGTTGAGGGATTAATTACTGCACAATCGACTCCTGAGTCTTAAGACCAATGCTGATCTTGTGATCAGCATTGATCAAAGGGATTATTCCCTTTTGTAGTATCGAAGAGGATACTTGAAGTTTCAAACTCAAGCTCAAAGTCAAACCATTTAATTCAAATAAACCAATTCCGGGCACTTTTGAATTGAATTTCACCAACCCTTTTGAATTCCACCAACAAGACCAAAAGTGAACAACTTGAGTCGACCAATACCAAAAACTAGCTACATTTTAACTTACAAGGCAACCTGTAATATTAAGGAAAGTTTAATATAATACTGCAGTCTGCAGTGTCCGTTGCCATTCAATATTTCCTTAACTTAGACCATGAAATCCAAAGTAGGTATAAAGATAGAACACTTTATGGAATATTCTGCAACGGCACTTAGTATTAAAGTTCTCTTATCTTTCTAAGATGGTCTAGAACTCGCTGTATAGAGTATCTATATTATATTATATCGATCAGGAATACCAACGCATAATCTGTAACCATGGATTCAGTAGGTACATGATTCCGAAACCCTGCGTAGAAATTTATCGTCGGTTATAAACAATAGTTGGGTGTTTCATTTTAAAGTACAAAACCTATTGTAGTGTAAAAATAATGATGTTCGTTGTAACCAACGCATCACTTGAGAACGGCTCCAGTGATTTAGTTATTTTTGTTTTAGAATTAGGTTCTTAAGCAACAAAAAAATGGAAAAGTCTGCCGAAACATTTCAAACTTGGGAAAACTGGTCGTCCTTTTTTCCATGGGTTTTTTTTATATGAATTATTGACACGAATGGACAACGTTAGTCGGCTCAGCTACTATATAATGCTTATATTTTGCAAAAACGATAAGAGAATCGACAAATATAACCGGTGGACAGAATAGCTGTTATGATAATCTAAAAAAAAATAAAGACAGAAAGGTATAAAACTTGAATGTTAGTATTAAAACTGGTAATTGTATTGGCGCCTTTTTTGCAATTAAAAAACGACTAGATTGGTGAGTTCGTGATATAAGCTTAAGACACATAACAACATACACCGGATTGTATTGATATCTACCTACCTATTAGTTTCCAATATAATAAAATACTAACATTTGTTTTGTTTCTCCATACAATCAATTAATTTGAACATAGAATTAACACTAGACAGACGACAGACGCATCTGTATCATGTCAGACGATCAATGGGCCAAACTTACGACCCAGTGGGTCCGGCTTAATAGTAAACGACGCGACGTCGCAGCAGGCCCAGACAGAGATGGCGGGATGAGCTGAACTTGGTCCTTGTCAGCTCTGGACGAAAGAGGTGGAAAAAGAGAGTACGTTTATTGTCTCCAGTATCACAGCTACTAGTAGTAGTAGGTACACTTTTTTTTTTTTGGTATTGGCTTCGCACGGTTTGTGCATTTAGCCAGTGTCAAGTAATTTTTCTTTTCGATCAAGTAAATGCCCCGACATCGGGCACGAAGTTACGAAACAGTCATGGTCTAATTTAGTTAGTCAAATCAAAGCTATTGTAAAGTGGTAGTAACTTTACAACAACCTAGTAGGAGTTTTTGGGGGGAACACGAAAACTCCACGTTAGTCACTTATTTTCACCTTCACTACACTTGCGCACTCACACGTAACTAAATTGAATAATTCACTACCAAAATTATACAATTTAATTCGCTATTTCACTAAATTTAATGAAAATAAAAATTCGTGCGACATGTTCCAATAAACTATAATACCGGAAACAAAGGTTTAAGCGTCAGCATTATGCATAGGTAGGTACCCCTAGCGGGTTGCTAAGCGCTGGTTTTCAGCCAAAACCCTTGACTCCTGTTTAAAAAAAAAGAGTTCGATTTAGCAACAACGCATAAAAAAGTAGGGAAACCTTTGCCTACCACTGGGACATGAATGTCTAATAATAATTTTAAAAATGGAATAAATTTATTAGCTCGATTTACATGCAGCAATTTTCTTGCTTGTGGTGCCACCTACAATAAAAATTTAAACACGCAATTAAAACGCATCGTGTGTAAATCATCACCACGATCAGAATCTGAATATTTTTTTATGGATATTGCTAATCCATTGCTTCATGTGTTCGAAAAATTTGTCTGCTCAACAATGTACATAACGCAATTAATGTAGTTGAAATGTCAAAATGAAAACCATTCCCACTGTTAGTGTGTGACGCAATTACCCCGCAGACTGCGGCAAGCATAGCTTAACCTTCGATCGACCCATGCGGCTGTTATTATATGGCCACGAGCCGCTCTATAGTAGGTACCTTAATTGAAAAAGAAGACATGATAGAAATAACAATTCAAAAAATCGAACCCAGTTTATGAATCATGGCTATTTTTAATTTGAGAATAAATTAAATAAAACCTCATTCCTAAATCTCATTAAGTCTCATAATGAAAATAAATTCCATTTATGAAATTGTTTAAAAATGGAATTTTTCGGTTTAATAATTTGCGAGAAAATCCTGGGTCAACGACCGGACTCCTCCTTGACCTTTGCTTGTAAATGCAAAGTAGGTATCTATCGAAATGATTTGCTTGTCAACAACCGATCCTAAACAGGAAGGAAATATCAGAGCGGCAATTCCCGTAATTTTAAGAAATTACACAGTTCGATCTCAGTCGCAATCTATCAAAATTTCATTAATTTCCCTACATTTTTGACAAACGTTTGACATTGAAGTCGCTGAAATGATATTGCGACTAGATTTTGAACGTTTTTAATTACGGAATTAATCTTCAGAAAGGTATAATATGGCCAGATTTAAGAGTCTGACTCTCAAACTGAACAACTTTCACCAAGTAACAACATCGTCTGAACTACATCCATAAATTTTACCACACATTTCTGGTACATGAGGACTAGATGACCTTTCTAAAAAATATAATCTTGGCTTTCCAAGATATTGCCAAGATCCTTAACTTGGCTGGATATTATAGGTACACTTACACTGATTAAATTGGTTTGAAAATGAAATGCTACTTGAGAAATCTTTTCTTTTGATTAATGTTTAAGTATTTTATGTTGGCATGTTTTTAGAAATTAAAAAAGTATTCGCTCAATAAATACTGAGACTATTTAGACTGAAATGAATAAGATGGCACGTACTTTTGTTTTTAATAAATGGAAGTTCGCATTGGAAATACGACGCGCTCATTTCTTATTACTTGAGTCTGAATTTCAGACCTCGGATCCTGCATTATTATTTACTAATTTTTTTAAGATGATTTATTTTTTAAACTAAGGGTAGTTTACTAAATTAATCTATTTTCAATGTTATTTTGAAAAAGAAAAAACTAGCTTTTTACATGGGACTAATTGACAATTGGCCGGGTGTAATATGTATTATACCTACATCTCTGTTAAGACAAAGCTGTACCAGTGCACCCGCCCTACTATCCTCTTAACAGAATACGAGCGTGCTGAAGCTCAAAAAATTCTACGCTAGAGGGTCTAGAATTGTGTGCTGATTTCATGGTTACTCTTTGCGTGTTGGTATCACTTGTACCTTGTATTAGTGTAAGATTTAATTTATGATTTTGAATAAACCTAACTGTCAGTCACCCTGAATAACATAATCCTAGTGTGGTGTTAATGTTGTAAAATATATCAATATTTATTCCCCACACTGTAATTAGGTATCTAGCATAATTTAAGAATACTTAAGCGACATACGCAACCAAGTATTCGTTTCCCTTAAGCAATTGCATTAAAGTTAACGTTACTTAACGCACTGGACTTGGCTAACTTAGCTAAATATTGCCTTGTCCAAGCAACCGGTCGACAGTTTCCTCATACGTCGTGTTGGCATATGTGCATCTGACTAGTCACTTGAAGTGATCTCGAGTACTCTTGGCTAGATCTTAGCATTTACTTGAGTTACCTAGGTAAAATGTTTTGTGTGCATGCAGAAGTACGTTCTACCTAAGTACTTAACTGATGTAAGCTGAGCCAGTAGAGTTAAATTCCCCTATTAATAATAGTAATTCCAATATTTTGATCCAGCCTGGCCCCTCTTGCTGTCCCCCTAACAGTGACGCCCTGAGCCGAGGCCCGTACCCCACAGGGGGTGCCCTCAGCGTGCAGCGTCCTCGCCTAGTCTTTAAGAAGTTTTTAAGCCCTGGCTGGAAACGTTAAGTTAATTCTTAATGGCAGCCCCAGGAAAGTCCGGTTAAGTAGTCACGGCCTCTCAAGGTCAAGTACGAGATGTCCGACAAAAAAAATCGCCCATTTATGTTTAAGTCCCATGTAATAGGGGCGAGCTTATTGCCATCAACCGGGCACGTATCTAAACTCTGGGCTGCTAGTGATAAAAATTCTGATGGATAAACCCAATATCACTTTGCCCGACCTAGGAATCCAAACCAGGCCCTGATGCTCAGGAGTAGCGCTTACGACAACTAGATCAACGAGCCAGTCTATATTTTTACTCCGTAATTTCTATAAATTCTAGAATAGTTTATTCCAAAAAGGAGACTGTTCATTAACCTTCAGAAAACCATGACTATTTTCATCACAGATAAATAATTCAGCATAAAAAATCGATTTCCCTTTAAATTTCTTTTGTTTAAACATAAACACACTTTCCGTTTCTCTTTCCCATCCTGTGAATAAAATGAATGAAGAAAAGAAAGCCGTCATCATGAAAACAGTTGAGACTAACTACTTAGTTTGTTTCCTGTTTAAGTTGTACATAAGCCAATGAACGGATAACTTGAGAATGTTCTCGTGGAACCTGTCGTCGTCTGTAAAGTTATAGTTAAGTTGGAAATAAGTTATTTTAGAGAAATTGTGAAAAGACAGCTGTCATCCAAGTTACTATAATTACTTAAGTCGGTATCAATATTTTCTGCCCGCTACTATTAAACCTTGAGGGTTGATGTTTGCGAATTTGCAATTTTCTCCTCCTTGACTGTCTATTAGAATACCAAAGTTGGTGTTGTTATTCAGAAAATGTAAGGAAGACGCAGCTGCCTATAAAAGAAACCCCTTAATTACTTAGAATCTTAGAATAAACGTAACACAAGAGAAAAGGGTGGCTGGCTTTGCCAGAGATTAGGAGAAACAAATGAATATCTAACCTTACCTATACCCCATTTAATAAAGCTTTAGAAAAAAGAGGCTCGTAGAAGCAGGAGTGCAAAACATTTTATTTCAAAGTTAAGTTATAACTTTTATAGGTAGATTTAAGACAGTACTAAATACTGAGATAAACGAAGTAAAAGTAATTTTTATTTTAAATAATGTTCTATTTGTAATAAAATCTTCATCACACATTACAAACCTACAACAAAACGAATGAATGAAACAAACAATCACATGATGATTTAAATCTAATTAAGATTATGAGTAAATAAAAGATTTTTTTTTACAATACTTTATTTTAAATAACAACTTACGACCCACAATACGTTGGTTAAACTTCGTCGTCATCAGCTAATTTAGTTACTCGGTGTTGTTCACTCCTGCTTTTTTTAGGTTTTTAGCATTGATACTTTAATTTTTTTGACATTAATCGTAACTGCAGCAAGTTTAATGTAATTTTGTTACGAAGTGTACATTAAAAAGAACCTTTTTTAACTTCTGTCTAATGCTATTGTAAATGGAGTATAGTACTACCCCGACAATGGGGGACCATCTGTTAAACATCGAGATTATTCGGTGCCTCGGAAAGAACGTTAAGCCGTTGGTCCCGAATGTCATTCGTAGATCTTTGGCAGATGTGATGACGAGTAGTCAGAAACCCAAAAGGCTGACAACCAGTCTTACCAAGGGGTATCGTGTTACCCAGTAACTGGTTAGTGGAGGTCAGATAGGCAGTCGCTTCATATAAAATACTGGTATTCAGCTACACCCGGTTAGACTGGATGCCGACAACAACATAGTTGGAAAAAGACGAGACAGATTGTTACATACAATAGTTGAATCCCATTCCATGCCATTTCTTCCCGCGGGTGTCGTAGAAGGCGACTAAGGGACTTACTAGAGAATGGGCAGCAGCGTTCTCTATGTATTTTACCACCATACTGCGATCACCAACACGCCTGCCAAGCGTGGCCATTATGGCAAAACCCGCTTTTGGGGGAGGCGTATGTCCAGCAGTGGACGTCTTTCGGCTGAAATGATGATTAATTAAATATTACTGTATTACGGAAATAATTTCAGTACCTACGTATGTTTCCATAGGTTATCTAAGCTAACTTAGGCAATTAAATTTGTATTACTTTAGTACCCATCAATATTGTATCAATAACTTTACGACTTTTAATGTACCATATTTATCTTATCTAACTACTTATTTATTGCCAATAAACCATAGCTCAGACTCTTCCGCCAAGGCAGAAAACTATCACTTGGCGAAGTTATATATGTACATAACTAACAACTTATGCACAGCATAAATATCTAGATACTTTATGATGCAACAAAAAATCATCAAAGTCACCTCTTAATATTATCTTTAAAACCAGTTTATCCACAGGATGGCAGGGAATATCGACGCACAACCTATCATGGATTCAGTACAGGATTCTGGGTGCCACTGGTTATAAAAAAAAAATATTCCATACATTTTGACCGCATAGGTATTGCACTTATGTATGAAACAGCAGATTTCTTGGTTGATAACCGACGAAAAATTTCTACACTAAGGGCTCTAGAATCATGGGCTAAATTCATGGATATAGTTGGCGCGTCCATGTCTCTGTTACCCTATAAAATGCATGATTAATTATTTAATAGCAAACTTGATAATTACTCACTAGGAAACTGTCTAATTACTAGAGAATGGGCAGCAGCGTTCTCTATACATTTTTAAAACCATATTGCGATCACCAACCCGCCTGCCAAGCGTAGCGATTTTGTCAAACCCCCCAAAAAATGGTAAGTAATATCAACAAAGAGGCAAAGAACCGTCGAAGTTGCGGAGCTTGGGGGAGGCCTATGTTCAGCAGTGGACGTATTTCAGCTGAAATGATGATGATGAGGTAACTGCCGTTACCTCATAGGCGCGCTCTTATTATCTACGAATAATTGCTAATTTAAATTTAGCTTTTCATTTCGTTTGTTGCTGACGTGCTATGCTACCAACTACTGACAGACTTTCTGTTTAAAACATCTAACATTCCAACGTAAACTCATATCGTGTATAAAATCGCATATAAACATTTATGTAACAAGACTAATAGTTTTTAATTCGTACATATTCGAGCCAGAAATGACAGCAATTCATTAAGCAGTAATAAAAACTTGGCGAAAGTACAAAATGGCCATTAAATGGTCGTAACAAGTCTTGAATGTGATGATTTGATTACTGAAATAAAAGCGATTGTATATACTACATATTTATGTGTTATGCACGTAAATAGCCGTTTTATTGTGTAACTGCAGTTTATTCTAATGACTGTTATATTTTAGTGTTATTTGTTGGGTAATAGTTCTGGCCGCGAGTGTATTTTGATTTTCCATATCTTCGTAAGCCTCAAGGGGTTTTGTGAGTAAGATTGTGTTGAGAATATACATGGTAAATTTTTAACCAGTGCGCAAACTGCAACTATGAATTCAGCATAGCATTCTAGACCTAGGGGGTAGAAATTTTTCGTCGGTTATTAAAAAAAAAATCAGTTGTTCCATACATTTTGACCGCGTAGGTATTGCACTATTTTATGAAACAGCTGATGGTTTTTTGTATAAGTAGACATTTTCCTAATGAGTAATTATCAAGTATGCTATTAAATAATTAATCATGCATTTTACAGGGTAGCAGAGACATGGACGCGCCAACTATATCCATGAATTTAGCCCATGATTCTAGATCCCTTAGTGTAGAAATTTTTCGTCGGTTATACAAAAAAAAAAATCAACTGTTCCATACATTTTGACAGCGTAGGCATTTTTCTATAAAACAGCTGATAATTATTTTTATAACCGTCGAAATAATTCTACGCTAGGGGATCTAGAATGATATGCTGAATTTATAGTTGCAGTTTGCGCACTGGTTAAAAATTTACTCTGTATTTTGCCTATTATTTCTCTTTTTTAGACATTATAGACTGATTATGTTATAACCAGAGATCGGATATTGGGATGCATATTTACCTAAAGATAATTTTTAGCTATGAAAGTATGGAAGCGGCTTTATAAATTATTTCTAATATTTATTAAAAACCCCGGGATTCTTGGATTGCATAACTATTCAGATGTGTATTAATTTAAAATTAATGTTTAACCCGATACAAATATGACAAATTACTTACCTAAATTAAGACTTTATCGATACAAAAGCGCATTCCATGTTAGCCAACGTCTCAACTTTAGGTGAATATGCATCCGAATATCGGATCTCTGGTTATAACATAAAACAATAAAAAATTAAAATTAAAAAAAACTCGACTACTGAAAAATGACGATGTAAAAGTATGAAACAAGAAAATTTTTGAATCCGGAAGCCGTGGTCGTATGCCACCTTAAAAATACATTGTAAACGGTAGAAGAGTGTGATATTTATAGCCATGCTAGGCAGGTAAACAACAAAGTCCTCTGCACCAATAAGCTTATAACCAGACATCGGATATTCGGATGCATATTTACATAAAGATAATTTTTAGCTATGAAGCGGCTTTATAAATTATTTGTAATATTTATTAAAAACCCCCGGGTTTTTGGATTGCATAACTATTCAGATGTGTATTAATTTAAAATTAATGTTAAACCCGATACAAATATGTGTATGTACTGGAGGAGGGGTGGTTTGTATTAGTTAAAACAAAAAATAAACAAATTACTTACCTAAATTAAGACTTTTTCGATACAAAAGCGCATTCCATGTTAGCCAACATCTCAACTTTAGGTGAATATGCATCCGAATATCCGATCTCTGCTTATAACTTAATCAGAACTTCACTGAACTTGCTAAAACCGTCGCCTCAGGAACAGCTCAGAAATCTCTCTTGATCACAGAGAGTAATAATCCTTTGGCTTCACGATAGACCCCTAAACTTAATTTTGGGCCGAGATAAACAACTCAACTTAACAATAACTTTAAAAACATTTCGCACAAAATGCCCAACGGGCCTACCAAGGTTGATCGGTTTTCAAACTATTTAAATTCAGCTCGACACCTCACAACACTTACATAACACGAACTTAATTTATCCATCAATGTTCATTGCTGCTTATGTTAAATGTCCATTTCGGCATTGTCTTACAAACTCTTCGATGGTGCGTGAATATTGATGGTGGTCATAGCGTCGTAAGTCGGTCAATGAGCCCGATGCTACATTATGTAAGCGGTCGTTTTGAATGAACGGAGCCGTCTCTTGATTCTTGATCGTGATCGAAATTAGAATGATCTAAGATTAGTGGCTGATTATGGAGAAATGTTGACTTTATATTATAATCAAGTTACGGATACAACAATGCGTCTAATAATAATCGAGACTGGTTAATAAGAGATTGAATCTATTGTGTTTATGTGCTTTGTCTTAACGACGTAACTCTAGTAGAACAATTTCTATGGGAAAATCGTAAAAATAGATCTACCTGAATCGCGTTGCACCGCTGCATCGCGCTTGTCTGCGGGAGCCCTTCAAATTCATTTTGCATACTTTTCTATAACATTTGAAAATAACACACACACCGACAAATTGTTATGCCAGTTTGGCAGACTCTGTGTATGTTATAGGTATCTTGAATAAATAAATACTATTTATTATTAGTGATTGTCTTCGAAATCATGTCACTTGGTTCAAATAGATTCATTTTATATACCTAGGTAGATTCTTTTACATATTGTGAATGAGAGAACGTTGTAGGCCTTAGAGACTAGATTTGTAGACGTTTTTCTATTCTGTATTTTCATTCCTCTAAGTACCTGGTACTTATTGACTGGCTTGCACTGTCCTCCCATACCTATTATCACTGTAATTTGAAAACATTGTAATAGCCAATTATTTTTAAAAGAGTAACCGTGGAGTTTCTTGCCGGCTCTTCTCCATAGGAAACGACAAATTGGAACCGTGCACCTAGCTTCTGACGTTTCATAAGTGCCCATGCAGGCAGTGAAATAAAATATTTTTATTTTTATTTTATTTTATTAAACCTCGTGAGAATATACTTTTTGAAGCAACCTTTTTTTATGAACATCCATGAACTTGCATGCAGAGACAGTAGACAGTTACTCGTGTCAGTAAATAAAAAGAACAAGTTAACGACCGCCAAAACATAGTGACACCACAAACACAACACTTGAATATAAAGTAATGTAACATAACATCCCGATTGTATTATCCCAAAGGTTGGGCAGTTGTGTACCTATGTATGGTTTTTTTTTTTGTGTGGGAAATCATCAAATAACTTCTCCCGCTCTGGGTGGAGCAGGAGGGCGTGTCAGACTTTTACTGACTAATACCCACCCGTGTTCCTTCAGTTGCCTGTGTGCCAGGAGCCGCGGTATCTCTTTCGAACAACCCGCACCCCTGGCAGGCATCGGCCCTTGCGGACTCCACCAGTTGGTGCTGACATCTCTTCAGCCTTACCGGACAGCGAGCTACCCATTACTCTCCGTCCACAACCCCGCCCCTACGGTGGCCGGGAATCAGCCTGGGATTCCCGACGCCTAGGGCGTCTCCCGCGGCGACTAGGGCCGTAAGGGCGCATATACTGCCTCTCCCTCACGTGCGCCGCCTCCCTCTTCGCGAGCATTACTGCTTCGCAGAAGGAGGTGACGGCTACCCATGCAATCTCGCTTCGTACCATGGCCTGGACCAGGGCCGGACGCGAGAGATCGCTGCCGCCGATCGCCTCCAATGTATGGTACTTATACCCATATTTCGCAGTTATGTTGTACTGTTACTATGGGACCAAACCTAAAATCGCCAAAAACAAATCAGCTGTTCCCTTCATTTATGTTCGCATAACTCGTCAAAATGTAGGGAACTGCTGATTTTTTTTTCGCGATTTCAGTTTTGGTCCCACAGTAAAAGTTCTTCATAATGATGAGTACAATGACCCCTTCAGATATTTCGTGTATGAATTGATAGGGTCTATCAAAGGTAAGTAAGGTATAATTAATTAAATTCGGTGGGCGGTCGAGCAACAGAAAAAGTTTTTATTCAGTGCTCAAACTGTAACCATGAATTCAGGATATCATTCTAGACCCCCCAGCGCAGTAAATTTCCTCGGTTCTACAAAATAAAATTAGCTGTTCCATACATTTTAACCACGTAGGTATTGCACTTTTCTATGAAACTGCTGTTTTTTTTTTTTTTGTATAACCGACTAAAAATTTCTGCGCTGGTGGTCTAGAATGATAATATATGCTGAATTCATGGTTATAGTTTTCGCACTGAATAAAAACTTATACTGTAAGTATAGGGGGCGAGCCTTATTACCATCAACCGAGTTAACTCCAGATTCCGGGCTGCTACGGAGAAATTCCTAATGGAATAACGTTGTATGACTTTTATGTATTTGTTATTTATTATTGGGACTTGGTGTCTTATTAAATAAAAAAAATAAAAAAACAATAATATCAAAATCAAAATCAAAAGTCATTTATTCAAACTAGGCTGAGAGTCAGCTCTTTTTGAACGTCAAAATAAAATTACATAAGACAGTCCCCCCAAAAACGCCCGCCCTTCACCACTTCCTAGTGCTTTAGCTGGGAAGAAGAAGTAGCGGAACAAACTCCCCAGCAGCACAGCTGTCTGTTAAGTTAGAAGAACTTGTTTCTATACAATAATAGGTAATAAAAATTACGAAACACAAAAAAAAACATTAAATTTGCCATATGTCAGCTAGCACACGCCAATATACCATCAAAAATTGAAAACTAAAAATAATAGAAAATTTAAATAAAACGTAAACAGAACTTCCAATCTAAATAAAAGCCTCTAGGCATAAAGGGCATGCCCGCTTACATATGTAATTCTGCATTATGCAAATATAGCTATAAGTAACTTAAAGTAACAAAAGTTAAACTAGGACCTCTGGACTAAAATTATTAAAAACTTAATACAATTAACAATAACAAAACCATGGTCAGCAAGACGACCAGTCACCACGAGCAGCACCCGTTCACGAGCATAACGCAAAGATCAGCCATTACCCCCCTCGCCATATTTGAGGGAAGGAGGCAACCCGACCCCCGACGCTACCGCAAGCAGTGACATCTAAGGGAGCATGACGAACTTGCTGCCGGTTGCACTGGCAAGAATAATCATGAATTGTCGAGGTCGCTAGCTAACTACATATTGCAATACTACTCATTAAAAAAAAACATTGTAATGAGTAGATTAAGTCATAAATAAATGATAAAAAAGTAAAACCTGAATTATACAGTCAGATAAAAAAAACCAATTATATGAAATAACATAATGATATAACCTATACCATATTATGCCCGGCCTGGGAATCGAACCGAGAACCGCATGTTTAGTAGTAGCACTTTCAACCATTAAACCAACAAAGCAGTTTATCACTTGAATACAAAGTATTAAAACTCTTCATATTCAACAAAAATGTTGCGAGACCGCCAATTGATGCCAACCGTGAAATATTCGATCAACTGTTTCGTACGTTTCACTATACATTATTTATTAGACAGCGTAACGTGAAGATACACATACACTCACTAATAGGTATGCACGATCACACACACACACACGATCATTTGTCACATATGCACATATACATAGGTAAGTACAGCCGGCAACATAATTATACTACATAGGTTTAGGTAGTTAAATAAAGGTAAACAAATCATAGAAAGGTTTTTTTATAGTTGACACTTTCTTGTTTAAAAATATGGTGGAACTAAATCAGATTTATTTTCGATTTATACGATAGTTTCCTCTTTTATTAATGTACATATTTTAAACTTTATCATTTATTCTACTACTACTACTACTACTACTACTACTACTACTACTCTTCCCGAAGTAATTACTTGAGCACAATTTTTTAGTTAGATTTATTATAATAATGTAATATTTTGTAGTCTGCCTATTGTAAAGAGCCCAAAAAGACAGGTTCCCTAAACCTTTTAGAAAATACAATGAATTGCTAAATTAAAAAGTACAACTGTGATGTAGTATGGCAACAGAAGTGGCAGGTATTACGTTTAGTCGGTTAGCCAGACGCTTTTGACAGTTCTCGCAACAATCAACATTTACGATTTTGCGAGTGCGTTTCAATTTTGTTAAATTGTATTGTTATAGCTAGTATAGTTCATCAAATTCTGATTCAGATTCAAAATAGTCTTTTATTATATGACTAGAAATAATATGATTTTAACATTTGAAATAAAAGGTTTCGCATCTATGCGTCACGTGTTTTTTGTTTACCTTTATTTAACTACCTAAACCTATGGAGTATTGGTGTGCAGGTTGAAACGACATTGCATTTAGTACGCAATCAATTTTACCCTCACTGAGAGAAAATCAATCTGTGCTTAAGGGGAACCTAGTCGCGGGCTCGAACTCACTGGTGGGCTTGGCTAAAAATCACGCTGTCTCACCAGGCTTCGTTTTCGATAGAGATAGTATCAGTGATGAGCAGTTACACGCTAGTCTACACGCACAACGTTATTGAGTGAGATGCAGGATCATTTTCAGTAAAAAAAACGCGAAAAAATTAAGAAAAGTCCATTGGAAGATCGGGTTTTATGAAAAAGCTAATGCATAAATCAATGACCAATAAGTTTATTGAATTTTTCGATAATGGAACTTTGTCGGTACTGACTTGGTTTTGGAGGTTTTATACTTCTTTTATTACTTAAACACGCCCAAAGTTAAGTAAAATTATCAAGAAAAACGAATCTTTGTTGGCTCCTAACTTTTTAATGGGTTTTTATTTTAGTATTCTGTTTCCGTACAGACAATATTAATAATGAAACAAAAATATTTCATATGTTACTTTGGATGTGCCATGTCAGATAGTAGAGTAAAACACTCCCGAAGTTTGTATGCAAAAAATGTGAACTAGGTTCACCTTAAGGGCCCTGCCCGGTCTGTTTATTGTCAATGCGATCATGATTGAAAAGCTTTTTGTTTCTTCCAACACGATTAAAGCGAAATGCAAGCGGGAAGAACGCGATAACATTGAACGAAAATTGGCACGCGGCGATTTCTCAAAACTAGTTTCAGTTAATAGGTAAAGTACATGTGCGAGGTTTCTATAACGTATTCATTACGAACGGCCAAAGTTCAGATAAAATTTGTGCTACAAACAGATTTTCAGACGTCGTTATTGAATCTGCTTCCCAAAAAAGTTTTTTTTTGTAAATTACAATAAATAAATCAAGTCAAATCTTTTTATTGCAATTATGTGTACATTTAGTTATTTTACAATACATAAACTTAGTTTCAACATGAAACCCGGTTAGGGCACGGCAACTTAATAATAATTTTAACATAATAAAAATAAACATGTGTTTTTTTTTGTGTATTGTTACTTGACTGTTTGTCTCAAGACAAAAGTAAAAAACTTCTGAGACATAAACAGGTACATACGGCTACACATCAATCTATACATTTCCAGTATAAGCTACCTCTTGCATTGTATATAGCATTTCCGTACAGTGCGAGATCAGCGTTAACTAGAAATGTATAGCTTGATGCGTAGCCGTGTGTACTAGCTACGTACCTTTTTTACACATTTTAGAAAGAAGCTTCAGCTTACCTACTTGTTTCTTTCGTTGACTGTACTGAGTGTACATTGTAGGCATGCGTGCACGAAACTGACCAAGTAGAAAATCATTACACCATTTTAGATATTTGTATGCGAATCCCGACTTCACATATTTGGTATAGAGGTCAAAATAGCGGGTCAGTGTATGATAGAAATAAGAATGTGCGTTTCCTAAATGATTAATTTTGATGGTTTTAGACCAAACAGTGTGTCTAGCCACCGAATAATTGGAACAAGAAAGAAATGTATCTTTCTTTGATTTCGACTGTGAATAGGAAGATAAGTGAAATGACTATTATTAGTCATTTCAGTCTGGTCACTGAAAACCTCTTCTTACTAAAAATATTATGTCACTGTTAATATTAAATTTGTACAGAAATAGTTAAAATAGAACGAAACAAAATGTTGATTAAATTAAGAATACATTTTTACTGTAACACAACTACTCTTTTATTTTTAAATATTACTTATTCAGAGCCTAAATACTTTTTCACACAAATAAACCTAATTTACTTTTGTTAAAATGAAAACGAAATAAGTTTAAATTTTTGAAATTAAATTCGCATTTCACCCACAATGGCTGCCAATAATTTAAATAAAATATAGAGGCCAAGTTTAAAATAACATTTTATTGATAGAGTACACCCTCCAGATTATTGCTTGGGCAAGCCGACAAGCTGCCAAGTCGGTGCACAAAGCCACCGTTGAGCCCGCCTAGCGAAATTTCCTTTAACACTGTCAGGGTAGGGAAAAATATCGAGACTTTTCATCGATAAACTGAAATGGCACTTGACTTTTAAGATAGAACTGATATTGTTTGCAGTCGAGAAGTACCTAATCTTTTTTTATTGTGCAGAAATTTACTATATAAATATGAAAGTATAGGTACATTTATGTACGGGCTGATTTTTTAGTCACCGTCCAAATTTTTCAGGGTGATAGTACCCGTTAAATTGAACAACTTTCTCCAAGGAACATGGGTCGAAATATGAAAAAAAAAATCGGACCTCCCATACAAAATCGACCAGCTAACTATTGATTTTGCATGGGAGGTCGATTTTTTTTTTCATATTTCGACCCATGTTCCTTGGAGAAAGTTGTTCAATTTCACGGGTACTATGACCCTGAAAAATTTGGACGGTGACTAAAAAATCAGCCCGTATTTCCGGATAAAAAATCATCTTCACCATCTAAGGCTTTACAGCTGTGGCTGGGCCTTAGCCTGATCAGATATATTTCTCCAACGTGACCTATTATCGGCTTTTTCTCTCCAATTTCTCACTCCAACAGTTCTTAAATCTTGGTCTACGCCATCTAAACATCTGACCTAGGGCCGCCCTCGACTTCTCCGGCCATCCGGTTTACTATCCAGTAAACGTTTGGGTTATCTAGTCTCGTCCATTCTTGCGACATGTCCGGCCTATCGAAGACGTCCTATTTTATAGTCACGTTACATTAAAGCAGGTTTTCGACTAGCGCCACAAAAACTAATTAAAACCTTGTTTACATAAGTACCTACTTTGCATGTTAAACTTATATTCCCAATAATATTCAGTTATCCTGTCAATCAGGCTCCATAAATGTATTGAGTTTTATGCATAATGAATATTTAATATTTGCTCTGAGCGCTTTATCAATCAATTCATAAAAATTATCTGGCGAATAATTAATTTACAACCATCGGTTAATTCGCCGTAAGTAATCCTTAGATGGGTTAGCTATCAATTATAAAATAAAATAAAAATCTTTATTTCAGACATGAACAGTCCATAGGTTGGTTAGTGATGGGTAAGTAACAGAAAGTTCTTAGTCTATATTAGTATTGTTAGTAAGGACACAAACACAGTTAAATTTCCTAAGTCCGCCCTCACGGCCCTAGTCGCCGCAGGAGACGCCCTGGGCGTCGGGAATCTCAGACTGATTCCCGGCCACCGTAGGTGCGGGCTTGCAGATGGCGAGTAATGGGTAGCTCGCTGTCCGGTAACGACCAAGTCCGGGTCGACGGCGCGTTGTGTTCCACGCCCGCCTCAAAGAGATGTCAGCACCAACTGGTGGGGTGCGCAAGGGCCAATGCCTGCCAGGGGTGCGGGTTGTTCGAAAGAGATACCGTGGCCCCTGGCACACAGGCAACTGAAGGAACACCGGTGGGTTTTAGTCAGTAAAAGTCTGACACGCCCTCCTGCTCCACCCAGAGCGGGAGAAGTTATTTGATGGTTTCCCAACCTAAAAAAAAAACACGAGTAGTAGCTATTTCTTATTGGGTAGAATATACCTTTTTTAGCGTATTTTTGAAAACCCTTTCGCAATTAGTGTCATAGTGGGACTACTAAAGGGTAGGGGAAGATCACGTAGTTGGTAAAACATACCCAAGAAAATTTAACATATGGGACCACCCCCTGATGCATACCTTAACCATTAAAAATATAATTTTCGGATTCCATTCACAATTGCCGGATATATCGCGAAAAATATACACAAATAAACAACGAATTGAGAACCTCCTCCGCTTTGAAGTGGTTTAAAACGATTTCATAGCTTAGGTACTAGCGGTAAGTAGAAAAAGTTCCAATATCTTCACGTTTAATTGAATATACCACTTTCTTGAATATTTAAAAAGCTCTGTGAAATTAATGGACTGAAACTAATCAAGTAGAAGTTTAATTAAATTTTTTAAACCACTTGGATCTATCAGATAAATTGATGGCTTGAAAGATTAATCTGAATGATTTGTGGCCAATTACGAGCATGGATTAAATCTAAAAATAAGTATAATCGCGAATAGCCCCGACTGGTCAGGTCCAATGAAATCTATGTGGTTCTAAGACACCAATCTACAAGGTCCTCATATGACCAAGATTATATCTGGACTTTAAATGAGACTGACCTTTGAGTTTGTTTCGGCCTTTCTTCTCGGTCATATTGGAAGCACCACACTCATCTAGTCTTAAATATAATCACATAAAACAATATCAAATAGATATTATGTTTCTGAAAGAACCTGTTTTAGAGCACACAACTTCGCATTATAGGTGAGTCCATTAACACAAATTTCCAAACGCAATCTGTTATCCTTTTCCTGACTATGTTCGGGTTGGCTTCCAGTCTAACTGGATGAGACCCCTTCGTGCCTCGGAAAGCACGTTAAGCCGTTGATCCAAACTGTCATTAGTGGAGCCTAGACAGTCATTACGGGTCTTCAGAAGCCCGAAGTCTGACAACTAGTCTTAGCAATAGGTGTCGTATTACCCAGTAAATGGGTCGGGGATGTCAGATAGGTAGTTGCTCTATGTAAAATACTTGTACTCAGCTGCTTCCAGCTAGATGAAAGCTGGAAAAAGGCTCGGCCGATAATGATGGTGAATGTTTAGCTATATTGTTCGCCCATCAAATCGATTTTATCCACGACATAGCAACTCCATCATTAGGTAGATAACACACATTGCATATTAAGTACCTACAATCTACATATTTGGTTGTGTATAGAGAAACTACCTACATAAATATTTATACATTTATACAATTGTAACCACCTGACAAACCAGTTTGTCCAGATTCTAAGGCCGTACTTAGAAGTAACCTAGACAAGAATGTATGATAATGAGTCTGTTACATAATAAAAGGTGCACACCCAGGTGATTATGACAAAAGCACTGGCTAACACATTACACTCCTTTTTTTGGAGCAGTCGTGTAAAAAGTGGTGTAGGTATCTAGGCGATACACAAAAATGGAGACCAGAGGATTATCAAGTGGTTGGAGAGACTTGACAACGGTGCTGTTTAAGAGTAGACCACTTAATATTTTATGGATAAAGCGTACTACAGTGTGACTGAGTTTTTGCAAGAGAAAAAAATCGACTGAATTAATCTGGATTGATGTATCCGACTTTTTGGACGTAAGTGAACCATAATATAAATGTTTGCTTGGCGAATGGTGAAATATGACCGAACTTGAATGTATCATAACATCTATTATTACTTCATCATCATCATCTGCCTAGTGGGTCCTGTTGTCTGTACGATAGAGGATCTGGTGGACGCTGCTGAAAGTGTCAAGCTCGTAGGAAAATTCTGGGCTGACTGTATTTAGATTGCCATAGACACGCTAATAGGAAAATCTGCCCAGACTTTTCCCAACTAAATTGGGGTCGGCTTCCAGTCTAACTGGATGTAGCTGAAACCAGTTTTATTACCAGCTGCTATTATGTAATACTAATACAAGGTGGCGCAAAATTAATCACCCTATCGGAAGATGTTATAATATTTGCAAATTGCGTCGTACGTCAATCATATTTGACATTTGTGAACTAGACAGCCGCAGTATACAAACAGACAAGTAATGGAGCGCTATCACGCGCTATACTCCGCAAGAGCACAAGCCACAATGGATATTGTGAAGGAATCGTTTCCTGGTCACGTGATCTCCCGTTTTGGCGATTTGGCATGTCCAGCAAAATCGTCCGATTTAACCATCCGAGACTTTTTTCTTTGGGGCTACTTGAAGTACTTGGGTTTATGCCAACAAGCCTCAGACAACGGAGAATATTCGACAGGAATGCGAACAGTTATCACCGGAAATCTAGTGGAGAGTCATGGAAAATGCGATAAAACGAGCACAAATGTTTATCAACACTGGCGGCAACCACTTGACGGATAGCATCTTTTCCACTTAACAGGAAAAATTGTAAAGGTCCAAATAAAGATTTCCCTCACTCAAAATCATATATTTTTATTTAGTAAAAAAAATATTCAAAAACAAAATTGGATGATTAATATTACGCCACCTTGTATTATATTTGCAAAATGTATGTCTGACAAAGGGAGGTTATGTCTAATAATGGGATGAAAAAATCTGTGAATCATGATGATCTAGACAATTAATAAACTGAAATTTCTGGTATAAAACCTTCGGTGATAGGATTCAGCTATACAAAACAAGAAGCCTTTAGGTCAATGACCCCAATGCTTGACACCGAACCGTACAGACGTAGTACGCGTTCGAATTACCAATCTGTATTCTACATCTCATTGAAGGAATCTCAACAGATTAGTTACAATACGTGGAAAAGAATCCTTGATCTACGTATACCGCACCGTGGTATGAATATTGACCAGCATTATCGTTTTTTAAATCCTTTATCCGACCGACTGCCTAGTCTCCTCGTTAGATTGTGAAATGGAACTAGAATCTTGTCTATATTTGCGGTAAACTTGTGCGATTCCAATCCTTTTACAGTCACAACATCCAATCCTCGTAAAATTCCGCTAACCCAATAGCTAAGTATGAGCAAACATCAAACTAAGTGCCCAATCAGACCGCATCTAAGCATTTTCTCGGAATAAGTCCGGCCACATACTTCACGAGAACGCGCCAAATTCGGACGACGCGGTACGATCTCTTGCGTAATTCGCACTAATTGTGCGCTTTCACCTGCGAACCTACCATCTTGCGCCAGTCGCGTCATTTTTTGTCGAGGTCGGGGGAATATCATCTGACGCAAGTCACGCAACGATCGCGTGCGAACGACTGCGAATCGTATGTGCGACAAAGTTACAACAATGTGAACAGATCCGAGTGTCGTAACATGGTTTTTATTGTTATAGTGTGATGAATGGGTGATTTTGTATGGTTTAGTGTCGTTTATGTTTGTAACGCAACTGTTATCGTAAATATTAATTTGTTTGTGTTGAAAATATGCAGGTCAGTCGTTATAATTTGTTTTATCATGTTATACATTTGTACTTGGATTTCAGCTAGGGCTATCATAATCATCATCATCATCATCATTTCAGCCAAAAGACGTCCACTGCTGGACATAGGCCTCCCCCAAGCTCCGCCACTTCGACCGGTTCTGTGCTATTTACTTTTTGTGCTTGTCATGTTGGGGGGGTTTGCCATAATCGCCACGCTTGGCAGGCGGGTTGGCGATCGCAGTATGGTGGTAAAATGCATAGAGAATGCTGCTGCCCATTCTCTAGTAAGTCCCTTAGTCGCCTTCTACGACACCCACTGGAAGAAATGGGATATGCTATTCTTTTACGCCCGGCACCACACGGGCTATCATAATAGTTACCTATATTAAAATAGCTTTGGAATAACCAGCGTGCAATGTAGGGCGCATGCATTATAAAAATACATACAATACAGAATGCATTCTCTGTAATATCTTTTTAAACATTCTTATTTATATGGTCCTGGTATCTAGTACAAACTTAGGACCACTTTACCCCGCTAGCGTTCATGTACTTAGTCACATTAAATATATTTTCTTCAGTTAACTTGTAAACTAATTTCAACTGTAACATAGGGAACATGACTCACCCAAAAACAACCGACTTCCGGAAAAACACTACAAAGTGAAAAATGAATTCAATTTCGAAAGTCGGTGACTTTGGATATGTATTTTTTTTTTGTCACCGCTTTCCGAATTAAAGTTATTTTTCACTTTGTCGTGTTTTTCCGAAAGGCGGTTGTTTTTTGTTTAAGCTTTTATTTTTCACTTTTTAGTATCTGTAGTATATTCTCTACAGTATCTATCATAAAATTAATTTATATTTATTGCTTCAATTTAATTCTTTTTACCTATTTTGGTATAGTAATTTTATTTTGAGTGCATCGTTTTCACAAATAATTATATAATGAATTATATATTAGGGTGCTGCTAGGGCTGCCGCGATTTTGCAGCGCTTCTACGATGTTCGCGCAGGCGCAAACCGATGACTTTTTTGCTATTATTAGGAAGCGGAGTGCCTCGCTACTAAGTCGCTTCCAACGCAGCACTAACAGTATCCTGAGCGTATTGTCCGGGCGGTGTTGTTGGAGAGGTGGATGCACCTGCATGCCAGTTCGTCACCATTTCATCATCATCATCATTTCAGCCGAAGGACGTCCACTGCTGGACATAGGCCTCCCCCAAGCTCCGCCACTTCGCCGTCACCATTTATTAAGTGATTATTGTTTTGATCGAATAACCTTATGACCATAATTGTGAATGTGCTGTAACTTTATTTTTTATTAACTTTAATTTATTATTTTTTATTAACTTTAATTTTTATTTTATCTTTTATTTTTATTTTATTAACTTTAATTTATTATTTTGTACTAAATTTAATTTATTATTTATTTGTTAATGTGTAATTTATATGGGATAAATTCCTGAAATAAATGATTATTTAATTTAATTTAATTAATTAATTATGTTATATTGTGCTCATGGTTTTATAGTCTTTGGGTGGGCAGCATCACTTAGGTACCCCAGTTGTGCTAAAATTTTAATACAACTGGGGTACACAATTGATGCAGCCCACTATACTTAAAACATATTACAAAAGAGTAACGGTGGAGCCCCTTCTTCTCCATACGAAACTACATTTTGGAAGCGGCAATCAATCCTATTTTAATGTAAATGTTGACGTTCAAAAGTGCCTTTTATGAGCCTATTAAAAATACTTAAATGCTTTGACTTTGACATATATACCTAAACCATTGATGAAAGATCTAAGCAGACACTAAAAGCGACTTTGTTTTATACTACGTTAAGATAGCATCTCAAAACATAGTTTCACGTAACCTGTTAGCTACCTGTCTTTTGACTCAACATTCTAAAGCGATGACTCATATTATTATCTCCACTTATTTTAATCACCGTCCAAATTAAATAGAAACCTTAGGAATGTAGACTAACATTATTAATGAGCTGCATAGTTTAGATGCAGTTTTCTAGACACATTCTAGACTTGAGTGTTAGTACTTTCTATTTTGTTCTACCATCTAGTTACGAGTAACTCATGTTAACTTTTTATTTACTTATAGTTTCTCTTAAAGTGTGCATGTGCTTGCAATATTAATAGGTATTGTTCTATACGTATTTTCTAAGAAAATTCTGTGTTTAGTGTCTTTACAGGATCAAGCGTTAAGAATTATTTTTATTAAATAAATAAAAATAAAATCCATTTATTACTCCCATATTCTCACAATCACAAGTTACAAATACGAAATAAATACAAATCACAATATAAAAATAAATACAATATCATCAAAATACAATGTGAAATAAATTAGCAAGTGAAATGTCAAATAAAAAAAAAAAACGAAAATTAATAATATGGAATACTAATAAAAATAATATTTTTTATTATTATTTTGGTTTTTTTTCATTAAATAACGACCACGTTTGCGAAGTTCCGCTAGCTAAGTTGATTAGACCCCTTAGTCTAAGAAAGTAAATAAATGCCCACAAGCTCAGCTACATATTCGCAATTCATCTTCGCCAACATCTTATACATTAGGCAAAATATACACTTGTACACTAAAAACAGTGATATTCATAATATTAATACTAGAAATAAGGACAAACTACGTGTTCCCTTGCACCGGCTACATAAGGTTCATAACTCATTTGTAGGTCTGGGTATAACCTTCTATAATAAGCTACCCTCTTCCTTGCTAGATTTGCATTTTAGTGCGTTTAAAGCTAAAGTAAAATCCACCCTTTGTTCAAAGGCATACTATTCCATTAACGACTACTTAAATGATAAGAATTGTTGGTCGCTGTGATTAACTCAAGACAATGTTTGTGTTCTTTCACCAGAATTAGCTTACCCACTGACAGGTTATATCATTATGTTATTTCATATAATTGCTTTTTTTTATCTGACTGTATAATTCAGGTTTTCCTTTTTTTTATCATTTATTTATGACTTAATCTACTCATTACAATGTTTTTTTTTTTAATGAGTAGTATTGCAATATGTAGTTAGCTAGCGACCTCGACAATTCATGATTATTCTTGCCAGTGCAACCGGCAGCAAGTTCGTCATGCTCCCTTAGATGTCACTGCTTGCGGTAGCGTCGGGGGTCGGGTTGCCTCCTTCCCTCAAATATGGCGAGGGGGGTAATGGCTGATCTTTGCGTTATGCTCGTGAACGGGTGCTGCTCGTGGTGACTGGTCGTCTTGCTGACCATGGTTTTGTTATTGTTAATTGTATTAAGTTTTTATTAATTTTAGTCCAGAGGTCCTAGTTTAACTTTTGTTACTTTAAGTTACTTATAGCTATATTTGCATAATGCAGAATTGCATATGTAAGCGGGCATGCCCTTTATGCCTAGAGGCTTTTATTTAGATTGGAAGTTCTGTTTACGTTTTATTTTAATTTTCTATTATTTTTAGTTTTCAATCTTTGATGGTATATTGGCGTGTGCTAGCTGACATATGGCAAATTTTATGTTTTTTTTTTTTGTGTTTCGTAATTTTTATTACGTATTATTGTATAGAAACAAGTTCTTCTAACTTAACAGACAGCTGTGCTGCTGGGGAGTTTGTTCCGCTACTTCTTCTTCCCAGCTAAAGCACTAGGAAGTGGTGAAGGGCGGGCGTTTTTGGGGGGACTGTCTTATGTAATTTTATTTTGACGTTCAAAAAGTGCTGACTCTCAGCCTAGTTTGAATAAATGACATTTGATTTTGATTTTTATAGGTCCCTAGCTATTATACTATCTCTATGCCAATGTTCATCACATAGAAAGATTAACTGTCTACAATAAAAAGACAATTGGAAAGTTAAAACTGAGCTATCATAATCTTATCCAGCCTATGATGTTCCCACTGCTGGGACACAGGCCTCCTTTCTGTGAGAGAGAGTGGGCCGTAATCTACCACGCGGGCCCAGTGCGGGTTGGTAGATGTCACATGTCTTAAATTTTTTGGTTCTAGGACATGCCGGTTTCCTCACGATGTTTTCCTTCACCATTTGGAGAGCAGTGGTGATGAAATAATTTACACAAATTAAAGCGCCTGGCTGGGTTCGAACCTATGACCTATATCTCGTAAGTCGCAGCCGTTACCACTGGGCCACTACTGCTCTTTGACTGGCCTGAAACTGAACTAGATTTTCCGGATTTAAACTTCAGCTTGGTCTGCCAGGGGTGCGGGTTGTTCGAAAGAGATACCGCGGCCCCTGGCACACAGGCAACTGAGGGAACACGGGTGGGTTTTAGTCAGTAAAAGTCTGACACGCCCTCTCGCTCCACCCAGAGCGGGAGAAGTTATTGGATGATTTCCCACCCAAAAAAAAAAAAAAGCCCAATGCTGCAAGTTTATTATTTTATTGTGTCAGATGCTTATCTTAGACATCGAGCAATTTATCTTGGACATCACTGACATCGGTGAAGGAAAACATCGTGAAAAAAAATGGAACTTACTTTAATAATTCAAGTCTGAAAACTCCAACTCGTCTTGAGCAAGCATGGTGATTAAAACTCGCGCGTTTTTTGTATCAGAAGAAGTGTTTGCCGTTCAAGTTCACAATAATAGGCCGGTATTATTACTATTTCTCTTATGCATCAGGCTGAGACAGTCGTCACACGTGGCTTATCATAAGAAGCACAAGCCTCGCGCTATCTAGACACACTTTTACCTTTTTTTTTTCTTTTTTTTGGGTGGGATCAAATAATTTCTCCCACTCTGGTTAGAGCGGAAGGGCGTGTCAGACTTTTACTTACTAAAACCCACCCGCTTTCCTTCAGTTGCCTGTGTGCCAGGGGCCACGGTATCTCTTCCAAACAACCCGCAACCTTGGCAGTACACCTTTAGCTTATACCGGGCTTTTGTTAGCACTGTTTCGTCAACTTAGCCTATCGCAGTCCACTGGTGGACATTAGGCCTCAGCAAGCTGTACCAAAACACCCTGTCGTGCCCACCTTCCGTGTCCAGTCTGTCCAACCTTCTTAAGATTGTCAGTCCATGTAGTTGAAGGCCTCCCACACTAGGCTTGCCAACACGTGGTCTTCAATCCAGGAGTCGTGTATCACCCCATGGTTAGGACCGAAATAAATAAAGTTGCTATTCATTAATGAGTCCCCTTTAATTGCCTTCCACAAGTCCTTTGAGGTCGTACCATACAAATTCAAAGTCACCCGTTTCGTACCGTAATTCTAAAAACTAATTTTTCTATTAAAATAATGAATAACAGTTCTCAAAATAAATTAATTGAGCTATTTATGACAGTATATTTCTGCTTTTGTGATTACGTTAATGGAAATTATTCGTAGATTTCAATTAATTTGATTCCAATAACATCAATCACCCGCATATTTTATTTTAAGGGGAAAGCGCAACCCACTAGATACAGATTTTCTTACGATTTTTACAATTTGCAGGTCGTCAGGATTTATATGTTGATTAAAACATAATTTGCGATTGTAACAAATATGACTATACAGAATTATAATCAATATCATAGTGGTCGTCCAGTGGTCGAAATTCGACCATAATAAAAAAATACGAAATTCGACCACAATTAAAAATATCAGCTCCTTCTGCAAATAAAATTTACCTCTGCTCATAATCCTCCGTCCGCGTTTTTCATAAAAAGAGGAACAAAGTTTTTACTACACATATTAATATATTTAATGATTAAAATCATCAATATAACTTTCTAAGTTCATTTAATTCCATTGAATGACTATGAAAAGTCATTTTAGTCAGTCTCATACAACCTGACACAGACCTACAAATTTGAAAAAACTTAAGAAAATTAGAATTTTTAAAAGAAACAACTTTTAAAAGAAAAATAATTGACTGGCTTATCACTTTAGATTATACCCAAATTGAAGACCTTTTTAAAACCATATCCTAACATAATGTCCCCTTTGCAACGCATACGCAATGACCCCGCCCACACACACTCACTCCACATCACACACACTCACCCGCACACCACACACATTTACATACATCCTCCCTTGTATGTATCCTTCATAAATTACTTCATTTTGCTACTTTGATTTTTTTTGTAAATCAAGTTTTATGAGTAACGCGCTTCCGCCCGCGGCTTCGCCTGCGTGGAAGTCGGAAATTATCCCGCGGGAACGTACTATCGGGATAAAAGGTATCCTATGTGTTAATCTAGATTATAATCTATCTGTGTACCAAATTTAATCCAAATCAGTTCAGCCGCTTTTGCGTGAAAGAGTAAAAAACAGATATTGCAATATTATAACTAATGTATGAGATTTTTATTTGAATAATATATTATATGCGAATCAGATCGTCTTCAGTACAACATAATAATGTTTTTGTGCAGGGGCCTGGTGACCTGACATACCGGTTTTGTAAAAAACTTAGTTTGGGTACCAACCAGTCTTCCACAAATATGTACTAATATTATAAAGAGGAAAGATTTGATTGTTTGTTTGTTTGCATTATAGATGCTCCGAAACTACTGAACCGATTTGAAAAATTCTTGCACTGTTGGGAAGCTACACTATCCCCGTATTCCCACGGGAGGGGAACTACGCGGGTGAAACCGCGGAGCGCTGCTAGTTAATTATCAAATTGTGTCTGTAGACTATTTAATTACTTTCTCTGTAATTTGTGGTAAGAAATAAATTATATTGTATTGTATTTTAATTCGCGGGCTAACATGCAGCTTCCACCTTAACTATTCGTTTGAAACCTCTGAAGTTCTTCTCATATAAACTAATTATGTTTTGAAATATTCGAGGGTAAGTTATTAAGTGCGACTAAAGAGCTTATTACTTTAGAACTGTACGATTTACTCAATTGGCTTCTTTAATTACCGTTTGCAATTTGTACACGCAAACAAGACATTGTGCCATAGAGTATTAAACCACTAGAGAGCGTATAGGCCGTTTTCTTCAAAGTACACGACTCACTACTGCGGGCCGGGGGACGAGGAAGAATGCGCGGCTGCAATTGGTCAGTTCAAGGTCAAGTTGCGTAGGTATGCCTGGTTAGGGCTTGCACTACTTGATTAAGGGAAAATAGTCGATATCGATAAAATGGATTTTAACATTATAAAAAATACTCAATAAAAATCACAATTAATCATATTTAATCAAAATCAGTCAATTACTTAAAGAAAAACATGTATCCTGTTATTATTGATTTTTTAAATGAATTAATTTGGTATAAGTTTTAGTGTCCTGATTGTTCTTGGTAAAAAATTATAAATAGGTATCGCTGAACTAAATAAACGTCGGCGTTGTTTTAAATATTCAAAACAATCGGGGGTGAAGTGCCTTGAACAAACAGCGCTGTATTTTGTTGGAAACCAATTTTCCCGATTAACCTTATCTATCCACTTTTCTTTTAATTCCGGAATCTTCGGAAATCTAAAATGAAAACATGTATGTCAAAGTTGTCAAACACACAGAAGAAAAAAACTGATAACCTCCTCCTTTTTTTAAAGTCGGTTAAAAGTAGATAGGTATCTGAATTGAATAAAATTGTATAACGTTTAATTTTATTTCTATCGATACCGATTTCAACCATCGGTAACATCACAAATTATTACGATAAAAATACAAAGTTAAAGAAAGGGATAAAATAATTAGAATTTCTTAATGAAAGAAAGGGACTTTTCAAAAAGACATAACGCGCGCGACAAATCCGGTTGCTCGTTCACCCAACCACCATTTTAAATAGACCCCTGCTGTGGCTCATATTCCGATTAAATTAAAAATAATTTTCGTTGTGTTTATTTACCGATGAAAAGTTATGCCATCCTTTTTGTAACTAGATGTCTTGGAATGTTTTCCACACCATTTCACCACGCATGAAGGCATTTTTATGCGTTATAATAATTGCATTAAAATTTAAAACAATTGTCACAACTAAAATGGTTACTAGTATCGTAGCCAATATATAGGCGACCAAATACTAATAGTTTTCGTGCGTCGGGGCACTGTATGCGCAGTCAAGTGGTTTTATAGTCTTTGCATTGTGCAGAATGTCGACTTCCAGGTTACATCATTTCCTAGAAGAAGCTGTTAATTAAATGCTTGTAATATTAATTAGCTAGCGGTATAAAAAATGTTCAAATGATATGTGACCGAGTGGTCCACAAAAATACAAAAAGTTTCAAACTTTTTGTAGTTTTTAGAGAAATATATTTAAAGTATTTTCTCCTGACTGTTAACTTAAGGGCCTACGTCCCGTTTGGTAGCGTAACACGGTCACTTTATGAACCCTACTGCTCATTAACGGCTTGTCTTGAAGATTTGAAAAATATATGATTTTGCTATAGATTCATATAAATCATTTTGCCCGAAGTACTTTTTTTGTATGGTTAATACTTTTGCTGTAAAAAAATATTTTCCAACACGCAATATTTTGGCTTCTATTCCATACTCCTACTAAACGGCTACGTTATTTGGAAAAAAAAAACACTGAAAAATAGATAGTTAGAGGTACCACAGAATCGCCGAAGCACAATTGTAAATTAATCAAAGGAATATCCCCATTTTGAGATAAAGGCTCAGAGGTACCCTGCGCGGGCGCGGGCGGCAGTCGTGCTTTAGCATACAAACGGGAGATGAGGATACTATGGGCCTTAACATTTTGTCAAATGCGGTTTGGGCAGTTACTTTTACGTGTATTTACAAATATGAATACAGACAGGCATTCAGCACATCCTACTTTATAATATTATAAATGAGAAAGTTTGTATGTTTTTTAGTTTGGATGTTTGTTACTCAAATCACGCAAAAACGGCCGCACGGATTTGGATAAAATTTGGCACATAGATTGTTTTTACACGCTTTATATTAGCTTCACTTGTATGTTTGTATGTATAGGGTAACCTGGTCTAGGAGCACGCACTTAAGGTTCAAAATATTCCAAAAAAATAAAAATGAAGTCTAGGAAATCAACTAGGCATTTATTACGTCTACAATTTAAACACCTTTCATAAAGTAACATAAAAAAAAACAAAATTACGTTCTATCTCTCAAAATAACAAAAATAACCAGAAGTAGGAATTGCGTACTCTTACAAGTACTAGTGGATAAGAGTACGCGTCTACGTCGATAACAGTACGCGGGTCGCGCGTTACTTTTTTTTTACTTGCAGAGGTGGCAAATAAAATTAGCTTAACCCTCATAATTCGTACTCGCCTCATGCCACCATTCGGAGCATTTTGAGCATCCTATCCAATCTTCTGCGGGGGGGTCTATGTAGATTTCAGTACATGCTGGGCAGTGCCAAAGAACATGTCAAAAATAAAAGTTTGGACCTTTTTTAGGCATTTTCTTTGGCACTTTAATAGGTTTTTTGGCTCTTTTAGGAAGAGATTTTGAATCTGGTTTTGGAAGACTCTTTGGTACATTCTTTGGTACATTATTTGGTACTTTTTTTGAAACTGCGTACTCATACACACTCTAGCCAAATCGTAAACGAGCGGAATTCAATGCCATCTCTTGGTGTTGACTGGAATTACGGTCACTGCATGCGGTAGACATCATCTTTGAAAACTCCACAGTTTACTTCGTTTTTACAAAATAATTGTATTCTTGTCTCAAAAATACTTTCAAAATAGTAAAATTATTTAAGATTTTGAGCAAAAATCTTCAAACTGACGTAATTTCTGTGTTTTCTTCCGGATTTGTTTTTTTTTTTCGCACAGCACTTCTTATCACAGTTGACATCAAAATACGATGGAAGTTAGCCGCGCATCCTAAACAACTTCACGGCTTCTGGTGTTGCGTACTCTTATCGGATGCGTACTCCTAGACCAGGTTACCCTATTTGTATGTAACCGACTCCTTAGAGCGCGCTTTTGACCCACTTTAAACGGTCAGATTTCTTTGAAACTTTGTAAACTTATCGAGAACCGATGATAATACAATAAAAAAAAAATTTAGAAAAATTAAAAAAAAAGGAAAAAAAACACGTTTTTGTAGTTAGCAGAACTAAAAAATAGAAAATAAATAATAGTTTAAAAAACTAAGAAACACGCTTTAAAAACCAAACTAAAAAAGGAGAAAGTAATTTAATTCAATTAAAAAGCGTGGGGGGGTGCTTGATACCTCAAAAAGCACCCACGCTTTGTAATTGAATTAAATTATTTTCTCCTTTTTTAGTTTGGTTTTTAAAGCGTGTTTTTTAGTTTTTTAAATTAATCTGGATTTACAAATAAGATGTAGATAATCTAAGTAGTACGTTCCCGTGGGATAGTAACGAGAAGGTACTTCCTTTATAATATTGCGGAATCAACACACATATAGTTAATATGTGCTCCAATACTAGCAATTTATTACCGACTACTGAGTAAGCTATTTATCATATTACTCAATAGGACCACCTGAATGTGTATGCCAATTAGGCTGAAACCAGCCTTATTGACCATTTCGAGCACTGTAGCAGCTATCTTAGGAATGCTTATTACGTAGCTAGTGTCTCCGTTGTATGATTCGTCTGTATACGGCTTAGGTTTGCTTACTGCCGCCATTATGTATCATGCCTAAGGCATTTTGATGACGCTTCTGATCATAGGTACATTTATAAACTCATCACATAGGTAACTTCAGCTGAAAGACGTCCACTGCTGGACATAGGCCTCCCCCAGAAGGAGGCCATAATCGCCACGCTTGGCAGGCGGGTTGGCGATCGCAGTATTTATTTATTTAAAGGTACACCAACGACTTATTCACTAGACAATAACATAAGGAAAATCACATTTGGACAGAGTTATGGTGAATTTGTCACTTACAGGTGTACACAGCACTTACTTAAAAAATCGCTTCTTAAATATACGTTTTAAAAAGATTTTTTACTCGTAATGAGGATAAAGAAATGAATTAGACATAATTCCCGTGATTTTTTAAATAAAAAGTTATTTACTTTTACACAATTTAAACCTTTCTATCTCTGAGGTTTTTATTATTATTTATTTGTAATGTTGTTGGTCACACGGGATTGTCTATTAGAAATCCCGGGAAGATCCATATTAATATCAATATTTCGATGCAAGTAGGAATTAACTCTACCTAACTCCGACGTCTGGATATTACTTAGCCCCATGCCTATCGTAATCATTTAGATATAATACCTATATAAATTCAAAATCCTTTATGATATAATTTAGTAATCCTTCGAGGTAAATTGTAAAACCAGGGTCCTAACAACAACATTTTCCTGTCCTAAATTAAATCCAATTTCGACATTTCAGAACAAAACATGACTACTGTGTATTTCAGTCAAAATCAGGTAGATAAGTATCAACTGTTTGACTACGTGTTTATTCAACGGCAATATCATTCAAATGTAACCCCATTGTACAATTCAAGTTTGTGAATACATTTCAGTAGCCTATCTCAAAATTGTACGCAATTTTCAACCTTATTCCAAAATGGCTAAGATTCAGTGAAAATACATTTCAGGAGCCCCTACGCTTTAGGTGTTTAAAATTTTAGACCTTATGACAAACATGTGAAGGTATATTATGATTTTCCACACACGTTTCATCACTGCAATTTGTGATCAATGCCTCTGCGGACAGCAAATGAAATGTAATTACAATGTCTGATTGGAATTCCTACGTTAGTGTACAGACTGAATTACAGAAGGTTAATTAAATTTTATAGTCTAAGTTCTAGCAGGAAAGTTTTGCTGATTTTATTTTTTTGTGAATGACAGATACCTCGCAGGTCAACCTATGAGGTTATCAGCTGCTTAACCGGGCTTACTTATGACTACCTTAGATAATAAAATGAAAATAAGAGGCATCCAGCCAGGTCTTAAAAAACTTAAAACTAGAACGAAGGGCAGGAGGACGGACCTCGGGGCAGGGCTGGATCGGACTGAAGTTTTTCTGACTTCGTTATGAAGTCAATTTGTACCCTAGTAAGCAACGTTACAATCAATTTTCTTTATTTACAGGCTTATTAAGCTTCTTATAAATACCATTTTTATAGATCCATGCGAAAGTTGAGCATAAAATCATTAGCAATAGATGGATCGAGATGTAGACGGTGTGATAGCACTAGGTTACATAGTCGAAACAAGTGACGATAGTATCGCGTTGTAGAGTTACTAGTAACAGAATAGAATATAATAAAATGTCTTTATTTTGTATAAAATATGGAATGTATTAAATAAATATAAATAGTTCCTCATATTTTGCTTACTTATTTCAACATGCAAAAAATTACATTAATATAAATAAAATTATGAACAAACCACTCCAATTATTGTACCATATTTTATGCAAAATAAACATAATTATTATATTATTACTACTATTCATAGGCGCACAAACAGGATCTTAATACTAGTCATAATCATCACATAGCACCGAATCACACGTTATAATTATTACTTACTAATATATCTATGAAAAACAAGTTTAAAACGTTGTGTAAACCTGCACTACTGACACTAACCTGTCCTATCATTTGTTGCAGTGTCTATCGGAGTCACGACCTGAAAATGTTATCCAGGCATCATTGGACGGCGCTCATTGGTGAGTTCATTTTAATATTTAATATCTACTGGGAATCCCATACCTATGTAAATAGGAGTTTATGCTGGACGAAACTTAATTAAAATGCTACAAAATTTAAAGCGAAATAACTTAAAAAAATCGCTGTATTTGGAGATGGAACATGGCAGCGCCATTGGAGATAAATTGTGGGTTTTTTTTTTTGTATTTTAATAAATCGGTTTCGATAAAGTATCGATTAGTTAATCGAATTGTCGTGTTGAAGTGTCAAACTGTAACAGACAGATTAATGGCTCGGGATTTTTAGTCTAACTCAGTCGTAGCCAGCCAATTAAAAAACACATAACATCACACCTGTAATCCACGCAGGGTTAGGCAGAAATGTACCTATACTATAGTACACCAACATTTCACCAGTTATGTATATGTTTAAGTCATATGTAATAAGGGGCGAGCGAATTGCCATCAACCGGACGTAGATCTAGTCTCCGGCCTGCTACTATGTAATTTCAGTTGAAAAAACCCAATAACATTTTATCTGACCTGGGAATCGAACCAAGGGCCTCATGCTTAGCAATAGCGTTTGCAACTAACGAGGCAGTTTCACATCTTATTAGGGTCAATTCTCACCGAGACGCGGCGCGACGCGCACTTTTTAAGATAGCAACAGAATATCTAACTTATTTACAACACGAAAAGGTATAATTTCACTACGAGCGCGAAAGCGTGTCGAAGAACGCTAAGGTGCACCGCGTTGTGCAGCCCGTATACCTTATTGTGAAGTAAATAAGATCTATTTTGTATCGTGATCTTAAAAAGTGCGCGTCGCGCCGCGTCTCGGTGAGAATTGACCCTTATTGGTATATTTCACCAATATTAGGTAACTAGCTTCTGCCTGTGACTTCATTCGCGTGGAAGTCGTAAGACACCACAATTGACCAATATTTGTTTATAAAATTACGTATCAATATCTTCCTCAAAATATCAATCTATAAGAAAAACAGAACTTCGTAATTACTTTAACATTGTAATCGATGTATAATGTAAACAAAATCAAGCGACGGAAATGTGAAGCGAAGTTTTGATAGGAATACTTACAAAGTCAACATACTTTAAGTTTTAACTTAATTACTTTGCATTTTAACGGACACCTTGGTTGCGAAACTACTGTATTGTTCACTAACTTAAATTAAATTAAGTATGTAGATTACGTGAAAACCTGATATTAATCTCACTGTATTGTGTGTTATGCAAATTAGTGAGATTAATCTTAACTAGCTTTGACGCACAGCTTCGCCCGCGTCATAGTCGGAAATTATCTAAAATTACAGGATCGTACCGTACCGTATCTCGGCAGATAAAAAATGTATCCTTTGTTTTACTTCAGCAAGCTTAGCACAAGAACCGTAGACAAGCGTTTTGTCGTCGCAAGAGTAGATAAAAGTGACGTTTCCGTATAGACAGTTGACAGTTTTTCACCGAGAAATGTAGACGAGTGATTTCTATTCTACAGTAAAGCCTGCTGGTTACAAACTACCTGTGTGTACCAATATTGAGTAACACATATACAGACAAACATACACACTTTCACATTCATAATATTATAGTAGCATTCAAGTTTTGTTGTAAGTTTTATGTACAGACGCCAGCACATCAAGCTATCCTAAATCTGTCAAATTTCTTTAATAGATTTTCAAGTTTATTACATAAGTTTAAGGTTCATGTTCAATTGGGAAAATTTTACACTATGGAGATTGTTGTGTTGGCGTCTGTACATATGAGTATGAATTTGTTTAATGTGGATTTATGTGAGAATTAATGAGAACTGAAGAAAGTACAAAATAGTAACTTAAATGACAAAAGAAATAAATGTGATGATAAAATTGCATGAAATTATACCTATAAATGAAAAAGTACATTTAAAAAGCGCAGTCTGTAACCATCGTCGTTCGCACAAAATGTGCAAAACGACAAAAGTTGTACTTAAGTAAGGATCGCGTAGCAGGTGGCGTTCTGTACTTTATGCCGCCCTGGAAGAAGACGTGAGTTTATGTATGTCTGTGTATATTCTTTTACTGAATAAACAAATAGTTAATACAGCCTTCACATTATAACCTTTGACTTCATCATCATCATCATTGCAGTCGAAAGACGTCCACTGCTGGACATAGGCCTCCCCCAGGCTCCTCCACTTCGAGCGGTCTAGTGCTTCCCACATCCAACAGATTCCCGCTGACTTGACAAGGTCATCGGTCAACCTTGTGGGAAGCCTTCCCACTCTATGTCATCCGGTACGCGGTCACCACTCCAGAAATTTTCGGCCCCATCGGCCATCTGTTCTGCGAGCAATGTGCCCTGCCCACTGCCACTTAAGTTTGGCAATTCTTCGGGCTATGTCGGTTGACCTTTGGCTTATCCCCTGATAATGTCACCACTCAGCTGCTCTGATCCATCACTTACGATATCTTTCTAAAGAAACAAGATGTTCTTATCTAAAAATAAAATCTCGTTCACAACACACCCCATCCAAGATTCAATTTGCATGACAAATATTTTGAGTGACAGCCTTCCGAATAAGACTTATTTCTCTCTCAACACTGAAGGAAAACATATCTTTTACATCGCGATTAAATCTACCATCTTTCATGTTTTTCTTTCGTTCATTGACGTCAATCGTTTTGGAGAAATAGAGCTGTATGAGCTGCGTCTATTGAAAATAAAGGCTTTTAGTCGGTTCGCACGAATTTATTCGCACGAATTTATTCGCCCGAATTGGGCGAACCGTTACCATTAAGTAATATAATATACCTACAATACTGTAGGCGACTCGCACGAAGTTATTTTATTTGTAGGCGAATCAACAATTCAAAACTACGTACTAAGCAATTTAATAAAACGAAAAGTAAAGGAAACAAACGAAAAGTTAAGGAAAAAGTACACTAACTTTATTAAATAACACATAAAATACAAAACATGCCAATTTACCTTGGATATTTTATTTTATTTTTTATTTTATTTATAATGGGATAAAAAACAGCTACAATATACATCTTAATATTAAAAGTGTTATAATAATAAGTGTTTGACAATATTGCAGCCCACTGCATTATCCACATATTAACATGCAATATTCAAAAAGATAGGTGTCACTAGGTGGCGCTATAAATTATTAAATAATTCAAGTAAACCTCAATGGTCTATTACAATTATTGAAACATTACCTAAACTAAATACATAATTAGAAATTCAGAAATTCAATGTAATGTATAACGATATGTATTTCTTTCATTTTCAATTCGCCCACAAACAATTATTGCGAGTCGCCTATAGAAAATAATTCATTATTTAAAAGTGACGATTCGGGCGAACTAATTCGTGCGAATCGGCTAATAAACTAAAATAAAAAGTTGAAACGTTAAAAAGACATCAAATATTTTTATACGCAAAGAAAATTAATTTGTGATAGCTTTGAGTTCAGTCAACAACGGCAAATTGCCGCTAAATTTTGATTTAATTAGCTCGCCTGAAAATTGCGACGCGTACCGCTCCTGAAAATAATATCACTGCCTGTGTCGTAATTTTCACAATAGAATTTTGTTCTGGTAAAGTAATTTTCTGAGTTCTGAGCTGACAATTAATTTGCTATATCTTAGCGGTAACTGATTTCCAGGCTGATTCCCGGCCACCGTAGGCGCGGGCTTGCGGACGGCGAGTAATGGGTAGCACGCTGCCCGGTAAGGACCAAGCCCGGGTCGACGGCGCGTTGTGTTCCACGAGCGCCTCAAAGAGATATCAGCACCAACTGGTGGGGTCCGCAAGGGCCGATGCCTGCCAGGGGTGCGGGATGTTCGAAAGAGATACCGCGGCCCCTGGCAAACAGGCAACTGAGGGAACACGGGTGGGTTTTAGTCAGTAAAAGTCTGACACGCCCTCCTGCTCAACCCAGAGCGGGAGAAGTTATCTGATGATTTCCCACCGAAAAAAAAAAGATCAGATAGGGCCCTAATCACCAGACTTGAAAGGCGCATTGGTAATCGCAGTCTGTCATTATAACTCGACAGAACAAACTCACACCTTCTTCCCAAAGTAAAAAAAAAAAAAATCACCTCTTACGATCCTTATATACTCCTTTTGCTTCATTTACGTTATTAATACATCTGCATAGTTATTCACAAGCCTTCGACAGGCTATCGTAACGAACATGGCACATTTGGATAACCTGATTTTCCAGCTGTCGGAAGAATGGCGGTCTTCTATTTGATTTAAACCGATTAAATTTTCGGGTTTTGGATTTTTCAACAGCATTTATAGGATTTCTACGATACCATTGATTTATGTTCGATTCGGTACGGATGCGTATTGAATAGTTGTGAATTGCTATGCTGCTCATATACACGCACGCTTGTTTCGAGTACTAAACAGCTGTCATTTCATATTTCATTTATTTATTTTGATTATAGATAGAAGGCAGTTCTTATAATTCGTTACTATTGTATCACTGTAACATACCCATAGGGTGTACAATATCTATAGTGTCACTATTGTTGGCTACGTTAAAAATAATTAATAATCATACAAATTACACTCTGGTTAGTGGTTACAGTCCATTGCATTGGTTGTTTTAGTCAACCTCATTTTACATTACAGTATGTAACTGTTACAGTCATACAGGTTACATTTAAATTACATAAGTCAAAAAATTATTATACAAATAAGTTTAACATGTCAATTTTAGTCGACCTCTTAAACGAACTAATAGTCATAATTATTACGGGCATGCAGTTACATAAAATAAGTTTTAAAAAAAAAATAAGAAGAAAAAAAATAGTAGTTTTACAAGTCCAGTTTTAGTTTAAACCTCATACTACATTCATTATTAGACATAATTATTACGGTCATTGAATTTAAGTTAAATAAGTCACCACTATATGTCCTCCTAGGGCGTCCCCTCCCGGCGTTTTCCCTCATATCTGCCTTGCCATAACTTTTGTTACTCGCCTTTCATTCATCATCTATACAATACTTATTCTGATGTCATCCCATCGTTGCAATATGCTGAAGCTAACCCTAGCCAATTAGATGTATGAAATTCTAAGTCGTTTGAAGTTTGTACCCCCGGTTTACACATAATTAATTTTCAAGTCACATTTCAAACTTAATTGTCCCTTTGGCTTCGTACTCACTTTGGCTACAAAAGTTTCTTCCGAGATGAAAATTACTTCAAAGCCTGTCGTTTTGCTGACAAGTTTTATTATCGTTCTTGAAGTTTATTTGTGGAAATAAACTTCAAAGATAAACATTTATTACATTAGTGTGGATGAAAAATGAACACATCTTAACAAAATGGTGGGTTTTCCATTCAACACAAATGAAAAACTATTGCAATATCGCAGTCAAAATTTACCATCGTACCTATATTATAATGTCCAATAAAAATATTGATTACGATCATATACATAACTTTTAATAAACAACCATTAAACTATCTAAATATTTAGTTGCAACTTTTAACTAAGCATTATTTCTAATCGTTAAAAGTTCGAATAAAACGATTAGTTGATTACTATTGGTTCAGAATTTCGCGAATGATGTTAATTGTTACTATTAACCCAAAATTTACAAATATTCGGGGTCAAAGAACATTATAATTAATATTAATCACAGTTCAATATAATTTTATTATTAAGTCAATGTGTCTAAGAGGGGTTGTGGCTAACTAATATCAGCCACTCGGGTCGATCAATCAGGTTAAGCTGTGCTTGCGGTGGTTGGTCCGTGAATGGGTGACCATCTTTACGTAACAAGACCCCTCCGTGTTTCGGAAAGCACGTTAGCCGTTGGTGCCGGCGGTCATTCGTGGATCGTTGACAGTCGTAACGGTCGTCAGAAGTCCGAAAGTCTGACAACCAGTCTTACCAAGGAGTAATTCATGAACGGGCGCCGTCGGTTGAGACTGGTCATCTCCTAACTTCCATGGCTTATTTTAAATCTTATATTTAGAATTGTTTTTTTTTACATTGTTCTCACATATAGAAGCAACAAGCATAATGTTCCCAAGTTTTTGTAATACTTAACATGATTAAAAAGAGTGTCCATGGAGTTTCTTGCCCGTTCTTCTCCATAGAGATCTACGTTTTGGAATGGACAACTAGCTTCAACTTTCCAACTGGTCGACATTTTGACAGTTCAAAAGTGCCTGTAAATGGTTTAATTGAAATAAATGCTTTGAGTTTGAGTTTAGTATTATCCAGTAACTCGGTTGTGGAGGTCAGGCAGATAGGCAGTCGCTCCATGTAAAATACTGGTGTTCAGCTGCATCTGGTTAGACTGGAAGCTGACTCCAACATAGTTGGGAAAAGGTTGGCCAAACGATGATGATGATGTGTATAAAAGTGTATTTGTGTGTTTGTGTATTTTGTGTATTAAGTTGCAAAAAATATTAAATTGTCTCTTTCACAATGTGATGGGTAGAATTTTCATGTCTGATAACAAGTACCTAATCAATCCAATTATCAAGACAGACAGATGTCCTTCAATGGCAGATGCCAGTTTATTCAGGTCTGTCTATTCTGTAAAAATTTCGAAAGATATGTGAAGTAAGCTTCAAATAAGCTAAATAGTGCCTGCCGTAATATCCGATCGAATTACAGCTGACTTAAAGGTCACTTCACAGCAGGAATTCCCTCATTTTTGGAATTCAAATTCAAATGCAATTCTTTTGTTATTTATTTATGTATTTGTTCAATTTTGATTAAGTTTTTTTTATTCATTGCGTCGGCGAAATTATAATAAGTAAAAAGTTTTTATTTTTAGCAAGTCTTCTAAGAGCCGTAAAAGCTTGAAAAGACTTTTATGATTAAGTGAACTATGTTTACTTTTAAAGTGAGTAAAAACTTTAGTCCATTAAATACTAAATTAACCACGTTCTAAATTAATTCATCCCATTTCCTTGGCACGGGAAATTAAAATGTTACGCGGAATGATTAATTACTGAGTCGGGAAAGTTAACAAGCTAATGGTTTTACCAATATTTATATTTGTAATTTAATTCTAGGATTTATAACAATAAATATACCACAACATGAAAAATTACTATAAGATTAAATATAAAAGCTTGTTTAAAAGAAATACTCCCTCGGGCAAAGCTTTGCTTATAACCGCACGTTTCTTATATATATTTGACTTTCACAGGGCCTTGTTGCCTAATAGTAAGGGTTTTTTTACACGCTTTATATTAGCTTCACTTGTATGTTTGTTTGTATGTAACCGACCGACTTCTTTTGAGCGCGATTTTGACCCACTTTAAACGGTCAGATTTCATTGAAACTTTGGAAACTTGTCGAGGACCGATGACAATACAATAATTTAAAAAAAAATTGAGAAAAATAAAACACGTTTTTGTAGTTGGCAGAACTAAAAAATAGAAAATAAATAATAGTTTAAAAAACTAAAAAACACGCTGTAAAAACCAAACTAAAAAAGGAGAAAATAATTTAATTCAATTAAAAAGCGTGGGGTGCTTGACATTCATTGATTATTTAGTTTGGTTTTTAAAGCGTGTTTTTTAGTTTTATAAACTATTATTTATTTTTTCGTAGTTTATTTATTGATTAAAGTACGTCAACAACATATTGATACCCGTACAGGGTGGCAGGTACATCAGCTAACTGTAACCATAAATTCAGTATCTACAAGATACTGAAACCCCTTACGTTGAAATTTTACGTCGGTTATTAAGAAAATAATTAGCTGTTCCATACATTTTGACCGCAAAGGTATTTCACTTTTCCTTGAAACAGGTTTTTTTTTATAAATTACTAAAAAAATAATATGCACAGAAAACAGCACATCTTCGTAAATTATGGATATAAAATTAATATATCTATTAATAAAAACAAAGTTATTAAGAAAAAGACATAAACCTGACTCAAGTGTTACTATTGTACTCACTGTACGAGCTGCTGACCGTACAAATTTGAATGACTTCTGCACACAGGCGCGACGCAACTCTAGTAGAACAATTTCTATGAAAACTTCATGGAGTTGTTCCTACCAAATTCGCGTCGCGCCTGTCTACCAGAGCCTTTACGGCTAATCTGCATCGTCCATCACTGGAGGTTGTTATTAATTTACCCAGAGGGCTCTGGGTAAGTTATGGTCTTAAGTGTAAATCCAATCAAGTAAATGGATGAAAATAATAAAAAGTTTTACATCTGTAGTCGCTTCATCCAAGTTTTAATCTCGACCATTTGAGATAGAAGTGTGGACATGTATCGACGCATGATAAATTAGACTTCAGAGTTGTGTTGAGAGGTCAATTTGGAGGTTAACGACCTGCAAAGCATTGGTGAAATGCTCAGATGTTGGTACAGCAGATATTATAGCCTATTTGGTGCTTACATGCAACTTCAGCGAGTCCGCGTTAAAAGGTTGGCAAGAATTAGGTACAGTCATGGACTTTAATTAATAAGCCACTTGCCACAGTTTCTATTTTAGCCGTGTTATGCAAATCGGGTTTAGTCGGTTATACTCGTACATAGTGCAGAGTGACGACCCAAAGTCAACCAATTGCAAGGCTAGCAACCGTAACCTAGCGACAATTGTTTTAGCGTAGCGATAGTAACGTTATGATTAGTCATTTTGACATCGGCTAAACTCGTACCCACGATTTTATCCGAACGCGTAGCGTCCAAGAACCCGCCAAGTAGCCGTAGCTTATTATAATTGTCATGAACGAACCCAAAATTCTCTGACATTTCAACTGTCACTGTCTTCGGGTAGGTTTTCAGAAATAACGAGTATTTAATGAGCTCTAATTCAAAGGAGGTCAGTATCCCATAGATTGGACAAACTTATGCGACAGTGTATTGATTTATCATTGACAATTTATTAGTCAAACTTCAACCTCTATGGGTAAGACTATTTCCGATTATAAGTAATTTGTCATATTGTTTACGAGCATGTGGTTTAGTTCGTGTTTAATCGTGTAATCTCGTGAATGTATAAAACTTGTAAATAATAAAGTGGCTTATAAATTAAAGTCCGGGAATGTACATACGGGACAAACATTAATTTATACGAAAAGACAAATTTTTTCAGTGTGTAGTTAACACATGGATAGACTTTTAAGAGACAAACTCTAAAATCACACCTGAAACACCTGATTTTTGACAGCTTATACCTTCACTTATGCATTTAGTGAAAAGCTGTAATTTTGACATTTCAAACAGACACATCAATTTTATCGATTTGTAAGTATCTATTAGGATGTATGTATAGATATTTGTATGGATAAGGTAACACTAGGCAAAATGTGTCATAGATCTTCTCAAAAAATCAAAATCAAAAGTCATTTATTCAAACTAGGCTGAGAGTCAGCTCTTTTTGAACGTCAAAATAAAATTACATAAGACAGTCCCCCCAAAAACGCCCGCCCTTCACCACTTCCTAGTGCTTTAGCTGGGAAGAAGAAGTAGCGCAACAAACTCCCCAGCAGCACAGCTGTCTGTTAAGTTAGAAGAACTTCTATCTAAAATCCAAATAATATACATTTTAAACATTTTATGAGAGACTAGGCTTCACATCGTAAAAGAATATTGCGGTCTTTAAATAGAAGGTTTAGGTACCCATATTTATGTACAAAGCAACCTTCAGAAGGGGCTTTGACCCTTTATAACATGAGAAGTGGGCACAGAATATATTTTTAAACACAAAGTGTATTTACAAATACACTAGCTTTTGCCCCCAACTTCACCCGCGTTGTAGTTAACTATACTATAAAATATATTATGCTTTATAGTATAGTTGACTACAACACGGGTGGATGCGGCCCGATTCGGTCCGCGAAATATTTTACAATCGTGCATGAAAACAGTATATTAGTTCACGCCAAAAAAAAGGACTAGCATTCTTCCAGGTAGGTCCAAAGCTAACGCGACGAAATTGATACTTTCATCATAGATGTTGTCCACTGCTTGTTTTGCGCACCTTTTTCTCATAAGATTGGGGTGTCGACAAGCAATTAATACCAAAATGTTGTGTGTCACAATTTCATCGCAGTATCCGGTCGCTTGTTGCTTCCACTAAGTGTCAATCACAAGTTATATTATAAGTTTGTTAAGTTTACAAGTTATATAAGACATACTATAAGACACTTGAATAATGTAGCTTTCTGCTTGTGAATTTTTTTCAAAATCGGATCAGTACCTACTTCCAGAGATTACCACCTCAACTTTCGCGTCAAGCTTTTGCTGAAAACCAGCGCTGGGGCTCTGTTTCGCATAGGGTCGTAGCATTATGCTGAGCGATGGCCGTTTTTCGTTGATGTGACGTATATGTCTCCCCAACTTGTTAGTGTTTGTGCTTGTGTTCTTTATTTGCGTCATGTTGCCAATTTTCTTTACATCCAAACTTATAATTTATATATTCATCGACCTATATTTACACCTATTGTAGAAGCATTATTTTAAACAATCTGTTAAATTATTTCGGCTAGATTTATTAAACAAAAGACTAGTTTTCAAAGGAATTTATATCGAAACAATTAATATATGAAGCCTTGTAGGTACCTACACATGTTCCTCTGGAAAATTATAATACACTTGAAACGGTAAACCTACTTCAGAAACTTAAAACTTTGCAAACGTATACGTGTATTATGAAAACTGTGCAAGTAATTCGATTTTGTTATTAAATACTTTTGTATTTCGATATTTAGATTAAATACGACGTGGTCTTAATTAATAACAATATATTGTCGCTCCGATTTAACGTCATTTGCAACCTTACAACTTCTCAGCAAATTCTTTAATACAAGCCATTAGCCCGATGGGATTTCTTATCGGCAAGAGTGACGAACTTCCATACAAACTTTCATCCGAATTTTCAACAAATCTGTTTTTAGTGCTCAGTTTCGAGATATGAGAAGGAACTCATGTTCAAAATTTCATACTTCTAGACCCTGCAGGTGTAGCATTCAAAACAAAAATATTTTATTTCACATAAGTAGCAATGACACTTGTGGATCGTCAGAAGCTAGGTGCACGGTTCCAATTGCTCGTTTCCTAGATAAGAGCCGCCAAGAAACTCCACGGTTACTCTTTAAACATTACAATGTTTGCAATGCCGGGAAAATAGAAAATATTCTACAAATCTACAGCATACAACGTGCTCACATTCACATAATATAAAATAATCTACTTAAATACAATTTAAATGAAATAAAACCTATTTAAAACAAATGACATGATTGCCATGATAACCACTAACAAAGAGTTGAAATTAGAATTGTACGTTTGCGTTGCCTGTCAGTAAACTTTAGATTATTAATAATAAATTAGATGCTTAATAACCGCCTCTAAATATAAATACATGCATTCAAACGCCCACCAATAACCTAAAAATCCTAAATGACGGCCTTGCATTATAATTTATCACCATGTACCTAAGTCAAATAATAGGCAATAATAACGAATTACTAATTAATTGTCCACTTGTCATACACGTATGGTTGGCCCTTTCGACAATGCATGCGTAGGATGTCAAACATTGCCCAACAATGGGCAATCTTGTAATCTTGTCGGATCCAACAGAAGCTCGCTATTGTTTGTACAACAATGTGCGGTGGGCGTCAAGTTGTAGGATTTTGATCAATAAAGGATATGCGGTGCGATGTCGGGAGTATGATTAATGTTTTGTGACGTTATCAAATGTAGTGGTGACTGTTACGAGTTGTTTTAGGTAAACTATTTTGAAAATTCGCGAGGAATCATTATAATAGACTACATAATTCGTTAGATTGCATCTTATAAACTTGTTTAAATCTGCTCAACTCAAATTCTGTTTTTGAAAATGAAATGAAATACCTAATATTAAAATGTTTTTTTTTTAATCATGTGAATAGATCTGTAAAGACACTTTAGCGCGTCAATATTTTTCTTGGTCAATATTTTAAAACTAGATGGCGCCGGCACATCCTAGCTGACTGATCCTTAAGAAGAAATGCCGAAACAAACTCTGAGGTCATGGTCGGTCTCTTTTAAAGACGAAAAATTATATTATTAGAATTTTTTGTGAGTCTACCAATGCAGAGCCTTGTCTGGAAGGGCCTTTTGAAGTAAGAGCCTTGGCAGGTTTCAGCTGACCTGTCCCAACAGACGGCGTCCATGCATTTGGAATAATTATTATCACTTGATGAGATAGGTAATAAAAATGATGGTAATACTTGGTAAGAATGTTTATTGTATCAACTGCCAATATGAACACAAACAAGCTTGGCTTAAGTGAAACATTTTATCGAAAGATGGTAGAGGAAACAGCGACAAGCTGTTCATTTGAGCGAAAGAGAGCGACAAAGGACAAACAGCCTGATGGTCAACAAACTTTGCTTTCATTGTGTCAATAGGTGAACCTTACCATCCCACAATCACTGTTAGTAACATAGCATCGCTTCATACTATCTTCCAGTGTATGCAGTACCTACCATGTTGCGTTCTCACGACCTTGAGCAGAGCCTAGTGAATGCTTAATTAATTTATCTATTTATACACCGTATGCGAATTGTGTGTACCTTGCAAGCGCTGTATGTGGGCTACGGGTGTAACTCGGTGACAGGTCTTATCAATCAGACTTGTCAACTTATGTACAAGGTTGAATTGAGGTCAATGAATTAGTGATTGAGTGACAAAAATTTGGGACGAGAAAAGAGTTTTAATGACATCTAGGTACTGTAGATGCTTTAACATTATAATTATAATATATTAGGCTCGCCTCCTTGCTCCGATGACCTGCTGATCTACCGTGAGAACTTAGGTTAAGTGAGCTGTCATTCCATCTGACACTAGGGATTGATACTAATGACCGCTTATTTTAAGCTCACTTCACCGAAATTATCACGGTGAGATTTTTACAGAATAGCATTGCTGGGTGGAAGCCGCAGGCAGGAATTTGCTGGGTGCGAGAAGCACCGGCCTAAGCGGCTTGGGGAAGGACGTCTTTCGGCTCAAATGATGATGATGATGACGATAAGGCTAGCCCCTTACTAACTTAAATGGGACTTAAAATGGCGAAATGTGGATCTACACTAAGCCTCTGCCCATGTGTTGTTTGTGTGTTATTCTATATATTAATATTAAATACACTTTTTATTTATCCCGGTGATATAGGAGCTCGAAACTCTTAGGTATAGTACCCACAAAGTTGACTGTGCTTTTTGATCGAAGTAAACCAGTTAAGAAACTCTTTTAAGATTGCAGTTAGTTATTATCTTGCTGGGCAAAAACAGCTACCTTATCCTACCAAAATTAACTGCCGTGCCTAGATTGCAAAATATTTTCCTGAAATTAGTACTTAGCTACCGCTTAAACTCCTTGTAATTAAATCACCAGACCTAGGGGCAGAGCTATTTTATTTAAGTTAGCGGGAAGTCTATTTATCTTCTTAATGGAATGAGTATTTAGGATTTTATGAGGATACCAGTAGATTTGCTGTTGCAACAATTAGGCCTGTATTGGGAATCTTTTGATTTGAGAACTCACGGAGCGGTTAGCCTTCGATAAACTAATTTTATAAACTTTTACGTTAAACGCCTCTTTTGCCTTAAACGTTAGAAGCCTCCATAGCGGCAGTAACAGATTGAATGTATTTTGGATGACATTTTTTATTTTATTGCTGATCGGGCCTGCTCTCGACCTCGATCACACCTGAAGGAAAGCGATTGATGAGGTCTATGATCGAACGAGCGTGCCCCGAAGATGCCTGTTTACTCTTGTTTTGAAGGTTAAATGAAATGTGGAAGGGGAAACAAAGAAGCACGCAGGGAGTTCCACACTATTTTGATGATGAAACAACATTCTTGTGTACACACAGGCAGCTATATAATCATGGAAAGATATCGTCAATCCAATTAAGCGTTCCTGGAATAAAGTAAATTATGTACTTACTTACCTACTACACAAAATAGTACCGTTTTTTCAGGAAAACTTTTTGCTCTTTTTAGGGCTCCGACATCTTACGCTAACGAAGACATCTCACTAATAGGGTAAACCACTCTTCACTTAATTACTTCACGCTCTTTAGCCTACAGGCTCAGAAAAGGACTAGCTTTTTTGGAGATTAATTTTCGACCAAGAACTAAGACGCAAATTGGGTCGTGATCTTCAAACTTGACTGGCCGATTTTAATGAAGAAGGTTCAAGGTTATGGTAGTTAAATAAAATGTTGGAATGGTGTTTCGGACATCGATGTGAACATTTTTTGGGAGAAACAAAAATACGACTATCTCCATTGTTATAGATTGTCGTACTTTTTAGTTAAAGAGATGGAGGATAAAATAAATAATAGTTTAAAAAACTAAAAAACACGCTTTAAAAACCAAACTAAAAAAGGAAAAAATAATTTAATTCAATTAAAAAGCGTGGGGTGCTTGACATTAATTGATTATAAAAATACCTCAAAAAGCACCCCACGCTTTTTAATTGAATTAAATTATTTTTCCTTTTTTAGTTTGGTTTTTAAAGCGTGTTTTTTAGTTTTTTAAACTATTATTTATTTTCTATTTTTTAGTTCTGCTAACTACAACAACGTGTTTTTTGTCTCTCATTTTTTTTTTTAATTATTGAATTGTCATCGGTACTCGACAAGTTTACAAAGTTTCAATGAAATCTGACCGTTTAAAGTGGGTCAAAATCGCGCTCAAAGGAGTCGGTTACATACAAACATACAAACAAACAAACATACAAGTGAAGCTAATAATAAAGCGTGTAAAAATGGTAACTTTAGAACAACAATTGATTTATAAACTCGTAAGCAAGTAAGTACCCTTGGTGAGCAGTGCTGGCGTATTTGTAACGGCCGCGACTTACGAGTTATACAGGTTGAAATTGAAAACATGCGACAAACCGAAACGGGAGATTGTACTCATCATTATGAACAACTTTTACTAAGGGACCAATGATGCAATCGCGAAAAAAAAAACATCTGTTCCCTACATTTATGTTCGCATAACTCGTCAAAATGTAGGGAACAGCTGTTTTTTTTTTTGCGATTGCATCTTTGGTCCCTCAGTAAAAGTTGTTTCCCATTACGGTTTGTCGCATGTTTTCAATTTCAACCTGTATATCGTAAGTTCGAACCCAGACAGGCTCTTTACTTTGTGAACCTAAATGATTTCATCACCACTGCTCTCAAAACAATGAAGGAAAACATCGAGAGGAAACCGGCATGTCCTAGAACCAAAAATTTACAGACATGTCACAACTACCGATCTGCACTGGGCCCGAGTGGTGTATTACGGCCCCCTCCCTCTCACAGAGAGCAAGCACTGCTGGGACACATCCCAGCAGTGCGAAAATTATAGGCTGATTATGGCAAGTAAGTTCTTCTAGCAAAGAACCAACTGCCAACGCTCGAAAAAACTCGTCAAAACATACCAGTAAAATAAAAAGTGCATTCAAAACAATTTCATTGCATTTTTCCTCTTTAAAACAATTTACAACACCAAAAGAAAACTTTTCCGCGAGATATCTTTCAATTTAAAGTTTCTTTTCACCCCGTTCTCTGATTATGCACTGTAAGAAAAGCGAGGAAAGAAATTTCAAAAGAATGAAAGAAAATGGACAAAAGATGAACTCTCACCCGTGACAATGGAGGGGTTCCGCGAATGAATGGGAAGACAGTAGACTGAATCAATGTGGTGTCAATTAGTGTTCTGTTTGCTTTTGTTATGTTTTCTTTTGTATTCTTTGTGAGTTTATAGAGTATCTATTATTAGCTCGATAATATTACCAGGATATTACTTGAGGTTAATATCCTGATTATTCTTAGATTAATACGTGAAGCAAAAACTTTGTACCCTTTTGGTTTTTTATTACTTTTGATTAATATTTAAATAAATTATGGTCGAATTTCATAAGGTAAGGTCGAATAAGGCATGACCATTTTCTTGGACTAGTTGGGTACTTGATACTATGTAGGCATAATTACCACTGCGGCCACACTTCTGAAAGAACTAAGTAGTACCTACGCTTCGAATATGTATTTACTTAACTTATTAAGCCAACTGACAGTAGTACCCAGCAGAGGCAGTCGATAACCCTATTTGATACTATCACGAAGGTTTTTCAAATTATGTATAAAGGTCTAACTGTGACAGTTGGCTTAATAAGTTAATTTCCGTAACAATAAGTTTCCCTCACTGTATCAACATGTAGAACTCCATGTGTTGGTACAGATAGGCATATTAATTGTTAAATATATTGACAACGACAATTTACCGTGTTCTGGCCATTTCAGACAGTTGTAATCTAAATATACGCACCATTAAATTCCCTGACTTTTCTCATTTAGTTTCGTATGTCCATGAAAATGTTGGTTTCACATAAACTAGAGCCAATTGAAATCTCAACCAACACACATTACATACACATTCAAGCATCTTTACATAGTCCGTTTTCTAGCCAGACTAGAATGTAGTAGCCTACTTAGACAAGCCTGGCCTAGTCTAGGACCGTTGATACCGAGCTATTTATATTAAAAAGAGCGTTTAACCACAAATAGCTCAAGGCACATAGCTCCGTAAGATATTGCGATAATCTCCCGCCGGGAAATTTCCCGGAGTTATTCGGGAATATTTTCTGTAAGGCGTGGAGAAATGTGGTTAGTGCAGTTGTTTGTGTTATTTTTAGTTGCGGGAAATAATATAGAGAAAATTATTGTAGGTAAATAAAATTTTATGAACGTATTTGATGTGAGCATGTCGTCTATTTTCCTAGGAATTTTAACGGTAAAAAACCGGCCACAACGCAAATAAACGCCGAATAAAACACGTATCTTGTATGGAGACCCCTTTAATTTATTTCGTTGGTTTTTTTTTTGTTAAAGCGGCAACAGAAATCTGCTTAGGTAACTATTATGGATCATGAGATACAGCCCGCTGACAGACAGAAGGACGAACGAACAGCGGAGGCTTAGCAATAGGGTCCCATTGGTTACCCTTCGGGTACGGAACCCTAAAAAATAGCCAAATACTTGTAACTAAATAATAATTTCCCACTTTCTAAAGACATACGTTAATTCTTTCCTTGGTACAACCAGCTTGCCAAAATAGGGCAGTTTTATAAAAAAAAAACAGAGCAGTCTTTAAGCCTTGCCAAATTTTTAACAGTAAACAAGAATCAAACATCGTTATCGGTCCAAGCTTTCCCCTGTTCCTCAATAAACATTTGATTACTACGGTAATGACCTTTCTCTACGCACCATTTCATTTCCCAACCGCACCACCAAACAAGATCACTTCATATTAACTAAAGCCCCAGATGATCACAATGATGTGGTCGCACGATGGTTGCACGACTCCACAATGAGATGCTATCGACGCAAGAAAGTGGAAAGCGTGGGCTTTGAACGTGAACTGTCATTGTTATCTAATATCCTGGTTTATTTCTTTAGATAGAATCATTAACAGCGGTATCAGAGGCCTTAATTTGAGAACGTCGAAAGAATAGTTTCGTGATTGATTCTAAACGTGAAGAAACTGACATTCTTATTTTTGCTTTCCTGAATTTCGGTTTTATGTGGTGGATAAGTAGGTTCTGTATTATTTACCGTGGACTTAAGAACTAATTGGGAATTGATCCTCTGAAAGAGCCTCTAAAAAGCGGCTATAGGATTTCATACACACACAGGCAGAGAGCTGGTTAACCGCGACATCGGGCTGCGAGCAGTCCAGGGAAGTTATTCCATCCTTAGATGGCTACCCAGACGATGATAGCGCCTGGACAGGAACGGCCTGCGCATAGTGACAGGGACCACCATGGGACACTGTTGGCTTAACAAACACTTATACACAACAGGTATAATGGACAGTCCTCTATGCAGCGTTTGTATAGCATAGAGGTTGAGGGAACCATGCACGTGCTCTGCCCTTTGAATGCACACGCGCCCAGATTAGAACAGAAACTCACGGGGCACTCAGATCTTCCACAGATGTTCTTAACAGACCAGGAGACCTTATCAAGTTCTGGAGGGAGTTCGGCTGGTTGGAATAACCACCGACGGCTGCCATGGCCCAAGTACAATGGTCCACCTGAAAGACTAAGTGCGGAAAACAAACCTTCTAACATAGAAGCCTTTACAGGATATTTTGTAAACGCTTCCAAGGGATGACAAGTCATAAAAATATTACCTACAGCTTCAATATTGCCAAATATACAAAAGTCTTAACATTCTCGAACTTACGACTCACAAGTCAACCATTTAGCTAGCCATCCCGCCTCTTAACTTCATAGGTATCGGGGGCATAACAGTATAAACTATTCCATTCTTTTCACAAGGACACATTCATTACAATTTCCGTTAGCAAACAATACTTAGATTGTTTTAGAACTATCAGTTCTAAAGAGTATTGTGTGTCTAGTGTCAAGGCGAGGATCAATGCTGAGGTTAGCTGCGCAGGCGCAGTCGTGTCAACTTACCGACAGCTGAGAGGTCAAGGTCAACGCATCTGCTTGCAACCTTCGTAGATATGAGATAAGAAGCTGGTTAGTGTAACTGGTTTTGTTTTGAGGCTACTGCGTTTGGTTTGCCAGTATTGTGTTTAAAAAGAGAATGTATTTTTTTTTATTGATGGCTTGGCATGGCCTGCACACTCATTGCGTAACACGCGATTAATCATAATCGGTTTCATTTTGACAGTTTAACAATATTAATTGCGTTATTTACGTTGTTGAGCAGACAAATTTTTTGAACATATGAAGCAATGGTTTAGCCATCTGTTTCAAAACGAAACAGATTATATTTATTAATAGTGAGTTACGGCATTATGGTGCAGGGTTCTGACTATAGTATAGCCGAGTCTGCATCTCGTGTCTCGACGGTCAGTCGAGTAGTTTTCTTATGGAATATTGTGCACGTGCAATTAGCCCACTGTGTAATGTGGCTCGAATGTAGCATGGCAGACGCGTTGCTATAAACACGGAAGCAAGGGATAGGTAAACGTTTTATTTTATCAAAAGCGCACAACTACCCTCTTATTTGACGGCACGGTTGGCGCAGTGGTTAAGCGATCGACTGCTGCGCTGCGTGCCGCGGGTTCGGTTCCCGCACGGAACAAATATTTGTATGACCTACAAGTAGTTGTTCCGGGTCTGGCTGTTTGTGTATGTGAGTTTAAATGTTTGTAAACGCACCCACAATACAGGAGAAATTCCTAGTGTGGGGCAACGTTTTTAAAAAAAATATAAACGTTGCTTAAAGTTACGTAGTGATTAGCGTCTGATTAACCATACATTTTTGACGTTTAAACATCTCTTAACTTTAAGCAACGTTTATCAATAGGAGGATAGATATGTGTTTTAAGATTCCATCCAGTCTGGAGCGCTCCTGATGATCTCACAGTAGGTAATACATACTAAAACTTGGGTATCCATGAAAAGACCGCTTTAAGCTGGTGGGATAACTCTGACGGCCGCCAACTTACGGCCTTCCATTTATAGAGAAGGTTTTTTGACATAATGGCTTTTGGGACACCTTTGAATATTTCTCAATATTGTATTATTCCAAAAATCTAAATGTTTAATTTGATTTTATACAGGAAAAGTTTTTATCCAGTGCGCAAACTGTAACCATTCAGCATATCATTCTAGACCCCCCAGCGCAGATTTTTTTCTAATTTCTGTTCCATACATTTTGACCGCGTAGGTATTGCACTTTTCTATGAAACAGTATGCTGAATTCATGGTTAAAGTTTGCGCACTGAATAAAAACTTTTCCTGTATTCATTTCCGAAGCAAACAATACAAAGCTTTAGAAACAGCTTTTATTAAAATAAATATTCATTCAACCAGTCTACTTCAACCAACACGTTTCCAATTTAACATTTTATTTGATTTTAATTTAGAAATAACACAGTCGTGTATTTAATTTTAAACCGTTGAAACTGAAATGTTTGAACGGTTTCACAATTGGAGAATTTTAATAAATTTTTAACTTATCTACAAATCTGCCTCAAATCTATTCTTTAAAAATGGACTATACAGGGTAAATCGTTTAGAATTGATTTTGTTTAAATCCTAATTAATAATTTCTTAGAGTTACCTACCTACTATTGAACGCAATTAAATACCTACGGGCGAACACTTCGATAACGCCGGGTTAAGGATAGGTAACTAGGTACTAGTTAGTTAATAGGTACTAAATTAGGTTGATCTTGCAGTAATTTTTGAGTTTTTTTTTTTTTTTTTTTCCTGGGTTCCTTTATCGATACTGAACCTACCCCTCAGCTATAGCACGCTTTTTCTTTAACACCCTGTATATGCTAAATGTATGCATTTAGCATATACAGGTTGTTAAAGAAAAAGCGTGTTAATATATACAGGGTGTTAAAGAAAAAGCGTGTTAATATATACAGGGTGTTAATATAAGTATTTGAAGATGGAAAAATGATCGAAGCTAGTCTGTAGAAGAAAAAGCTACAAGAATTCTCTAAAAGGTCAGTCTTATCATTCATCGTCAAGGATTTGAAGCTTTGCCCTCAAGTAAAAACACGATACTAAAACTACATAAATGATGATATCCATCAAGTATGTAGACCAAGATGGCACAATCTCGAAGCCCATCGAACTTTCCATTCATGTCTTAGTTTCATCATTAATCCCTGCGGCCATTACAACATGGCCGAACATCGGACCACAGCATCTTACATCATCAGATAACGACCTTAATAATTATTATTGCAGTACGCAATAAGTGACTTTATTACCTTTTATAGTTCACGGACGGTGATGTTGTTACGCATCCCTTCTACCTTTGCCAATGGTAAAGGTCTTAAGAATCATCTGGACCAGTGGGCAGTAATGACATATGACAAATGATGGTTCGTTTGTAGTGGCAACACCACAACGTATCGTATCGAAATAATACTTTTCAAAACAGCAAAATTAAACATTTTGAAAAAACCCACGACGGTTAAAAAGCAATTGAAAAAGGATAAAATAATTTAAAAACCCCCGACTTAAAAAATAAATATAACGCGAGATAATAAACGTATTTTTTTTTATAGAGTATCAGTTTTCATAGCATTTCATACGTACTTACCTATTTAGTTCTCGATGATTGTAGATGTGGCAATAACATATTCAACTACCTATAAACTTAATAAAAAACCTAAGAATATCCGTCTGGGGCTGCCATTAAATGAACTAGTTTTGCAGTTTTATAGTAACGTTAATAATTTGAGATTTTTAGCCCTATGCTTTTTTTTTTTGGTGTGAAATCATCAAATAACTTCTCCCGCTCTGGGTGGAGCAGGAGGGCGTGTCAGACTTTTATTGACTAAAACCCACCCGTGTTCCCTCAGTTGCCTGTGTCACCCATAATGGGTAGGCCGTGTCCCTACAGTTGGGACCTTTTTAGAAGTTGATGATGATACATATTTTTATTTACGATGAAACTTAAAATAGTGATGGCGTCTTACCCCAAACGCATATACCGTCTCCGTTCCATCGTGGGTAAAACATAAAACTATTTACAGAGGAAGCATGCTCCTATGATTATATCGATATATATTATATCCATGTTCCCTAAGATTTAAATAAAATAGGCACTAATCAGTTATCGAAAACATTTACAATCATTTAATAGAAACTTGGTACTTAACTACAAGAACATCATCTACCTAGCCTTTTCCCAGTCTAACTGGATACAGCATTACCAGTATTTTTTATGGAGCGACTGCCTATCTGACCTCCACAACCCATTTACTGGGTATTTCAGGCTTCTGACGACCCGTAACGATGGTCAAAGATCCACGAATGACCGCCGAGGCACAGACGTGTCTTGATATGTAAAGATTGATACATCCATGGACCAACCGCGACAAACATAGCATAAATAATTGATTGATCGAAACGTTTGGCTATTATAACTTAGCTACTAGCAGTAATTCTAAAATAAATAACGAATTAAACTACAATTTATATCATTATTCTGATACATTAGCATCCCCTTTTCATTTAACTCGAAAGATTCGCATACATATCAGGTTTTAGCCGAAAAAAGTACACAAAACACTAAGATTTATATTCGCCACAAAATAAACTTATCTTAAGCCAAAACTCGAGTCTCATAAATTGGTCCTGGGGTCTAAATTCACACGAAACAGGCTAAGTTAGTTTATTTAAGTTAGGTACCACTTTGAATTTATTTTAGAGCCTGGATTTCTTTTGAAGCCGCTTTATTTACCATTTACCGATGTCATTGATCTTGCTGCATGTCTTGGAAAGATCCCAAAAATTCCGAAATGCCTAACACTTTGTGTGTCCTTTAAATTTAGTGTTTGCATTATGGTCCTCTGTTAACAAGCTTTAGGTAGATAGCATATTTTACAAAGGCACTTCATTTTCTTAATGAGTACTGACTGGATGAGTAAAGTTTAGTACAATAGATCTTTTTCTTAGCGTTTCAATGGCAGACTAAATGGACTCCGCCCAGAATTCGGCTACGTGTTTCGCACTCACTAGCGTGAAGCATCTATCAGTTCCTGTAGCGTGCAGAACACAGGACACGCAGGACACGATATTTAGTGTCCCATTGTTTGTGGAACAGCACCACAATAACACTCCAAGGCGGAGTCGTCTGTGAATCTCCACCTGAACAGGTTTTACACCTGAATAGTTTAATTAAGGCCTTCTGTGTTGGAGGAGTTTCTTTTTTTACTTTTGTTACGGGCTTAGGGGCGTACTTTTATTGCAATTTGAATATTTCGGTATAGAACCCTAGAAAAACGCTTTATTTTAAAAATCGAAGTTATGTGGAACGTTGAAAAGCGCTAGCCATTTTTGGATCTTCTCGTTTCCTGTAATTCTGGACCATTATTACACGGATTTTAGACTAATCATTTCCTGCATTTATCTCACAGTTTTGTATGGAGACGCTTTAAAGTAAGCCGATTAGATCACTACACATGTCATCTAGCTTATGTGTAACAGTATTAACATAAAAATGTCAGTGAATGCATCCTGTCACACTACATTGCTGATCTCGAATGAACTCATACGCAATTACTTCACCAGTCTAAGTTATAGACCTATCCCTTTAGACCTATCCTTTTTAAAGAGTAACCGTGGAGTTTCTTCCCGGCTCTTCTCCATAGGAAGCAACAAATTGGAACCGTGCACCTAGCTTCTGACGTTTCATAAGTGCCCATGTAGGTTTATGTGAAATAAAATATTTTGATTTTGATTCATAAACATTGCTATAAGTTAGGTAATGATTAGCGGCTGTATATCCATAATTTTTTGACGTTTAAGCGTCTCTTAACTTTAAGCAGCGTTTATAAAATAAACCAATAGGTTTTTTTGTAAAGACGATGGATCTCTGACCTCTGCAGTATAACGTTATTATAATACGAAACAAATCTTTTTAAAAGCTTTGTTTTCTTTATTGATGTTAAAATGTAACACTTATTTTTATTTGAAAAGTCAATTCCAATCAGACGAAAATTATTTTTTAACTCTAGTTGATTTTTTTTTGCTTGTTAGCAGAATGCAGACAGACACCGGGACAGGTGAAACTAAATAGAAGCTTATAAATAAAATAAGAGTGGAATAGCAAGATGGGCCACACGTCAGTGAATACGAAGTTACAAAACCAGTATCAGCTGGCTTTCTATTGAATCTATCTAATACTACGCTAGGCTAGCTCAAAGTCAAAGTCTTACCACTGACGTGTGGCCTACTGTAGACCCACATTTAGCTAGTTATGATTAAATCTCATGCAAATAAGGATGGAACTCCGGCCTTTATCACCGGTACAGAAAAAAGGAGTTTCTCAATATCTACTATGTAATTCAAGTTATACCAAAAATTGCAACCACATTCTTTTTCGCCAAAATATTGTGAAAAATCATGCAGTGCGTCATAATAGCATCATATTCGTTAACATCAATAGAAATTCCCAAGATTTTGTTTTAAGAAAATGCCAAAAATTTCCCGTGTTAAAATCAATCCTGCATTTTTTTTTAGTTTTACGAGCGTATCGCACCCTCTTACGTCAAAAACAGCTGATGCCATAACATAGTTATCTCCATTTCCCTTAAGGTGAATGCGCAGTGGTAGAGCGCGAAATTCAAATTTTGTTACGTTTTTTGCAATTTTCAGACGAGTGTCAGCTTGTTTCTTGATCAAAATATGATTTGCGACTATAACATGTACGTATTTACAGATTTATAATCATTAGAATCAATAATACATCTTTCTAAGTTAGATTTGTTCCACAAGCACTTTTCTATAAGAAAATTGTTCATATGGAAGAAATCTAACTTAGAAAGATGTATTATTGATTCTAATGTTTATAAATCTGTAAATACGTACATGTTATAGTCGCAAATCATATTTTGATCAAGAAACAAGCTGACACTCACCTGAAAATTGCAAAAAACGTAACAAAATTTGAATTTCGCGCTCTACCACTGCGCATTCACCTTAATTACAATTCGCTTATCACTTGCATCAAGACCCAAGCAACATACGAGCCTAGCCTACATACCCTCCTACTTATGTAGTAACAGCATCCTATTAATTTCTCAATACCGGTCATTTACGACTATGTACCGACGCTAATGAGCATTTAACATTTATTGAATAGCCTACAATTTGCATAGCTTGTTCGTTATCTCGTTCAGTCACGTATCTGGAATTAAATGGATTAGTGTTTTGCTTTCATTGTGGTTCCATTCTTAAAAGCTTTTATTTAACTTGCTTTGTTTGTGATCAGTCCGTCCGGTTCAAAAATTGGAATCTAGTTTTGAGGCCCTTGTTGTCATCCGATTTTGCTGAAATTTGGGTTACCAATGTATCTTCGATGACATTGCAATAATATGGTACCATAGAACTGATCTGATATTAGTAGCCATTGGAACTCCTCAACTGAACAAAATTGCCTATACAGAGACAGACGTTTTTACTCATCATTCTTCTTTTAACTTCACAATTTGACTATACACATACATATAATCCCGCCTTCCGTCCATGGAGGTAGGCAGGAACCACAAAACGCCACCTACTACGATTCTTACATACTTCTTTTGCCTCATATACGTTCATATATCAGGTCATACACGAACGCCGTTAGCAAGTACTACGCACCTGACTTTTCTGAGGGGCATCATCAATCAGGTCACTATATTATATCCTTCTATGGCGTCCCTTCCCAGCGTTTCCTGACCTATCTGCCTCGTAAATATCTTTTGTTAGTAGCCTTTTATTCCTCTTCTCAAAATGACCAAACCATCTAAGCATACTCTTTCCAATGTTTGTCACATCTTCTCTTAAACCGCACTGTTGCTTTAAAGCATCATTCCTCAGCTTATCATTCATGGTCAAACAAGGAACGCATTTCCACAGCATTAATTCTAATTTCATGCTTCATTGGCGACATCCAAGATTGACTTCTATACTTAAGTGTGCACCAGCACACCATTGTGAACAGCCAGTCGGGCCTAATTCGACTATATCTGAAAGAAAAGTTGTTATTCGTAAATACGCCGGAGAAAAATGGCCACCGAACCAAGCCGAACGAATTTCTACACGATAATTAGTTGTAAATCAAAGCTAGCATGCAAACTCCTGTTTTTATTAATTGCAAACATTACTATGATTAACTTGAACAATTTCCCGGTTTCGCTATAAATTCTAGTTGATTATTTAAACGATATAATTGAGGCAATATGCCGTGTAAAAACAACAGACATCACTGTTTTAGAAAGCGCTGATCTTAAATTAGAATTTTATGCTTTGAATTCATAAAATTGAAGTCATAGACAGTTGAAAGTCAGGCACAAAATTGCGAGCATTAAAAAAACATTTTGCATTTAAATTAAGAACAACATTGTCTTTCTTTTTAATTGTTTTGTTACAAAGCAGAGTGACTTGGAACAAAGGATTTTTGCAGTTTCGATTCGAAAGACCAAAACAAAGGACAATTATTTTTCTTCTCAAAAAAGTTAAGTCAATCAATTTGCCTAACCTTTTCCTACGTATGCTGAGAAGCGACCGGCTATCTGACCTTCACAACCCAGTTACCGCGTTACACGATACCCCATGGTAAGACAGGTTGTCAGACTTTTGAATTTCTGACCATACCTAATAACTGTCAAAGATCTACGAATAACAACCTCTCTAGTTTGATGTGTAATGGATAGCCTATCCACGAACCGACCGCGACAAGCGTAGCTTAACGTTCAATCGTCTCGTGCGACTGTTATATTTAGCCACGAGCCCAAAAAAGTTAAGTAACAATCATTATTCCTCCCACGGACAACAAAGTAACCTTTTTCCTTCATGGAGTAACACTAACAGAGTGAGTCGTCAAAGGTTGAGGTCGAGCGTAATAGGAGCTTTTTACTGAACCTTCTTTGAATAGGGTAAGAAAACAATTATTTTTATTTATCGTCTCCAGACAGTATTTAAACGACAATTAATTCTTCTTCTTTCTATTTATCTTAGAAGAAGTACTTGTACCTGAAGCGTGAAATCACAGACCATTATAATAAATGTCTGTGATCTAAACACTTGCTAAAGTCTGGTTTTTCATAGAGAAACCACACTTTAGCAACTGTTTAGATGTTCGATAACTTTTATGATTAAGGCCGTTAAAATCTTATGTAAGAAACTATCTATATCTTTATATATACTTACTTCTATCAAAGCTGAAGACTTTGTTTGCTTGTTTGTTTGAACGCGCTATTCTCGGACACTACCGAGCGGATTTGAATTCATCTTTTTGTATTTTACAGCCCAACTCTTGGGGAAGGTTATAGGCTATAACAGCACTCCAGAACCCACAGGAGCCTAGCAAAACGAAAAAAATCCAGAAAGAACGCTAAACAAACATGAAATAACAGCGCGAACAGGCTATGTGATGCGACGGGGTGATTTGGGGGAACAAGAAATTTCTGGCGGACGAAGTCGTGGGCACAAGCAAGTGATTAATAAAATTGACCATTTTTTTGTGGCTAACACAAGCATTTGCTTTGATCTCAGGCATATGGCATAGAAAATACCGACTCCTACCATCGGCACGCAGCATTTCTACGTAAAGAGCTTATGATAAAAGTCTTTGTAATTCGAAATTGTTAACCCGCCTCTACATGGGTATATTCTGTTCCAAAAGTATCTTAGGAAAATGTAAACAAACCCTTGGCAATCACCAGAGAGAATTAGTAACACATCATCATCATCATCATACTCAATCACGCATAAATGACTGAACAGATTTGGATGAAAATTCGCACACAGGTAGATTATAACTTGGATTAACACATAGAATCCTTTTTATTCCAGTAGTAGGTACGTACGTTAGGTACGGTCGATGTTTTCCTTCACCGTTGCCAGTAAAGTTCAAATGAAACTCAATTTTCCACAAGGGTTTCTACAACCCCTCACCTCATGCAAGAAATCGACAGCCAGGTTCTAAAAGGTCGCATCAAATTACCAACTACCTTCATCAAACTGTCGCACCTTATCATTTGCAGCTCCAATCCAATATATTTCATGTTAATAGGCATCGATTGGATATTTTAATTAATACTGCACACACCCACGCGATCAAATGTCATGTATCATGGTCAAAGGTCAAGGCATATAATTTGTATTCGCATCTGTCATCAATTTTATAGGCAGAACTAGAATTGACTAGATTTAATACAGGTTTAAGTTAACGTCATTTTATGTTTTTTTTTTTTATTTGATTTCAATAGCTTCTTGAATGTTTTGTTTTTTTTTTTTTTTTTTTGAGGGTGGGAAATCATCAAATAACTTCTCCTGCTCTGGGTGGAGCAGGAGGGCGTGTCAGACTTTTACTGACTAAAACCCACCCGTGTTCCCTCAGTTGCCTGTGTGCCAGGGGCCGCGGTATCTCTTTCGAACAACCCGCACCCCTGGCAGGCATCGGCCCTTGCGGACCCCACCAGTTCGGCGCACCAGGACACGTGGCACGCCGTGACCACCCCAGGAACCAAGTAACAAAAGGGCCCCAGACGAACCCGTGTCTGGTACCCTTGGTCCCCTTGCGACGGGTCAGCGCAGTGGCCCCGCCGCCTACCACCTTTCGGCCGCAGGGGATAGGGAGAGCGGCCAACGCTATACCGACACTCCTCTTCCCCTGCGGCCCCACCGCGTCCGCCATCAAACGGTGGCGGCCCCGTCCAGGCTACGGAAGGGAAGAGCGCTACTCAGAAGTACCGGCACTCCTCCTCTTCCGCAGCCTGTAATCCTCAGCCGCGATGCCTCCCATTCGACATCGCGGCCCGCCTCAGTTGCGGTGCACCTCACCGCAACCTACATTTTGGCCGCTACGTCGTCGGCTTGGAGACAAAAGCCCTGACGAGCGGCCCCACCTTTGGGTTCCTCTTCGCTTCACCGTGGGAGCGGACCACGGCTACTGAGCCCCCCCGCAACGACAATGCGGGAACCCACTGGGGGGGTGAATGTTTTGTGAAGAAGCTTGATCGGGAAATACCTCATTGGTGCCCCAGTTTTAACGGCCTGGCTTATAAGTTGTAGCTCGTGAGTTCGAATCTAGGCAGGCACTTTAGTTTGTGTAATTTCACCACCGGTGAAAAACGTTGGAGGAAAATATCGTGATACAAAACTTCATTATCTATCCGACCCAAATGTATGGGACGGCTGCATACTTTTTTCTTGATTACGATGTTGGTCTTATGGAGATAGATGTTACGATTGATGTACTGTACCACAGCCTAAAATTTTGTCACATCTTTCTAATCCACTCTGTTGAATAGATACCTACATATATTTCTATATGTCATGGGTGATCTTTAGAGTCTATAACGATCACTCTAAAATAGGTACAGACTCAAAAATACGATCCTATAAAATAGAGGCGTGATTTTGAGTGTCCATTTAGAATAACCGAAGGCCTAAAGTATTTGCCAATCACTCAATCAATCTACCTAGCCTTTTCCAAAATACCCATGTTGGAGTCAGTTTCCAGTCGTAGGTATATGCCAAAATTATCCGCAGATCATAATAGTCATTTTAATAACAAATCACATTTACACAGAACGCAATATGCAAATAACCTCCAACTTGCATCGCTACAAACTAAAATATTCAAAACATTGTTAGTTCGGTTGGATGAATTAACACGAATACTAGAAACTCGTACAAAACCAACCAGTACCTATTTAATATGCATAAAACAAAAACACACAAACGCAGCAACGAATTTCACAACATTTCACGCACGCATGGAAATTCTTAGCCTATTTCTGTCTCCTGTAATCGCTTGTTAACAAATACCTAAAAAATACACATGTAAACACAGTTGACCTAACATAAAACAATATTTATTGAACAAACCGGTGTGACCGCGTTGTATTGTTTCATGAAGTTACCTACCTGATGTTACGCGAGTTACGTCAGATGCACGGGTGCGCAAGCGCAGAGAAAGCGCTCCTTGTGCAAGACTCGCGAAGATAGTCGATGTGTGAATTTGGAATATTTTTTAGTATTGACGGAATTGCAGACAATCTCATTCGTTTCCGCTTATTTTATGGTTAGCTGACTTTGAAAAACTCTGGCTCCGGTAACCTGGAAGCCGACCCCCAACATAGTTCAAAAAATAATAGTTTAAAAAACTAAAAAACACGCTTTAAAAACCAAACTAAAAAGGAGAAAATAATTTAATTCAATTAAAAAGCGTGGGGTGCTTGACATTAATAGATTATAAATAATAGTTTAAAAAACCTGAAAAGCGAAAAAGCGTGTTTTTTATTTTTTTAAACTATTATTTATTTTCTATTTTTTAGAGAACTAAGGAAACTTAGGAACCTAGAGAACTTAGGAAGAAAAAAAAAACGTTTTTGTAGTTTTTTTTTCCTTTTTTTTTCATTTTTCTCAATTTCTTTTTATTATTGAATAGTCATCAGTCCTCGATAAGTTTACAAAGTTTCAATGAAATCTGACCGTTTAAAGTGGGTCAAAATAGCGTCCAAAAGTGTCGGTTACAAACAAACAAACATATAAGTGAAGCTAATATAAAGCGTGTAAAAAGGCTTTGCAGATGATAATAGGGGTTGGTATCATCGTATTTGATATTCTGTGACTTACAACATCTTGTAGACAACTCAAGATAACCCCAAGGTAACTCAACTAGTAGGTTTATTACGCGAGCAGCAAACTGTTTCGCTTAATTGACTTATAGAAAGGCTTGGTCAATATATCTCAATTATTATTAGCAATTAATGTACCACTGCTGGGCAAAGGCCTCCCTACTAGGGAGTTCGTAATCTCTTTTAACCTCTCTGTATCCAGAAATGCCAAAGACCAGTCGTTATTAAAGGAGTCTAGTTCATCCCGCCATCTCCATCTGTGCTTTCCGCGATGTCCTCTGAGAAGAATTCAACAATTCGTTCCATCACTAAAATAACTAATGTAAGCCAATAATAATAACTAAACCATGGTGTCTCCGTCGAAGATGGCGCAACGCGTCAGATATTTGAAAACATTTTAAAAGCCAATTATTTTTAAAAGAGTTACCGTGGAGTTTCTTGCCGGCTCGACAAATTGGAACCGTGCACCTAGCTTCTGACGTTTCATAAGTGTCCATGCAGGCTTATGTGAAATAAAATATTTTGGTTTTGATATTTTGATTGTGCCTTCGAAGTATTCACTCCCGTGCCGTTTAGTGGAATTAAACCTTGTACTATAAATGTCACTCGGAAAGCTGCCACGCTTAAATGTAATTGAGCTGGATACATCTGCCGTATGTCAGAATTGTCAGACGATCAATAGCCCAAACTTAATATATCTCAAACATAATTTTAATTAAGTGCACCCCCATGAAATCTCCACGTTTTCCATTACCTATTTAATATTCCATTCAGTATCTGGTTAACAAACATGGGCACTTTACTAAATTACGCTTTCAAACAACAACAAGCTCACAATACAAACTTCTTGATAAGTTACAAACGTGCGTAGAAGCATACAATACCGATAAGTACAACAAACGCAGAAACAATTACCAACTTAGTCGCTAAGGACTTTACTAAACAATCTTGCTGTATGCTGTACCTGAAATAGAAATTCAGAAGTCCTGTACAATTCATGTCAAGAGATGCCGATTATTTTGTTCAGCACCTAAACTAACACGAGGATATTTACGTCCCCATCACCAAATGTCAAATAATATTATTATATTTTGAAGGTAATACGAGGTTACTTAGTTTTAGACAAGCGAAATTTCATCTACAGACTCCCAGGTAGCTACCAGATAATTTTTGAAAAATGCATTAAGTGTAATGCACGGATGCATCTAAGCACGGACTACCGACCGATAGTGTTGTTCAAAAACGTTGAAATACACTTGAGAAATCATGGTCAATTCACGCTAATGTTACAGCCCTTTTGTTTTAGCTTGGCCAATTCTACCCAAGGAGACTATACTTACCCGACGAAGGATTAAAATTTACGGGCAAATGTGATGTTTGTGGAAATAAATATGCAGTGATGACTGATTTAGGGGATGTAGTACCATGAAATTGTTTTCACGTTTCTTGGTTAGCCACTCCGAATTAAATATGCAATTTCTTCAGCATTCCATTGTGCTTTTAGCTCCGTTATTTATTCGTCTATGCGTTCTAAATCAGTATCTTACTCCATTTCTTAATTCCGTTGACGTACAACGCGATAACTACACGGTGCATTATATGTCATGCACGGACGTATCAACTAAAGTCTTTAGTGCATTATACTTAATGCATGGACAGTTGAGGTGTTAAAATAAGTGTATTGCTATCTCTTACTAACATACCGCTAGAGAAAAAGACAAGTGATGCTTTAGAACTGACAAACCTGTGTCTCGATTACTTTCATTTTAAGCATGATGCATTTAGTTGCGTCGTAGTAAAATCTTACTTCAACTACATTTGACACCCCCCCAGTGGGTTCCCGCATTGTCGTTGCGGGGGGGCTCAGTAGCCGTGGTCCGCTCCCACGGTGAAGCGAAGAGGAACCCCAAGGTGGGGCCGCTCGTCAGGGCTTTTGTCTCCAAGCCGACGACGTAGCGGCCAGAATGTAGGTTGCGGTGAGGTGCACCGCAACTGAGGCGGGCCGCGGTGTCGAATGGGAGGCATCGCGGCGGAAGATTACAGGCTGCGGAAGAGGAGGAGTGCCGGTACTTCTGAGTAGCGCTCTTCCCTTCCGTGGCCTGGACGGGGCCGCCACCGTTTGATGGCGGACGCGGTGGGGCCGCAGGGGAAGAGGAGTGTCGGTATAGCGTTGGCCGCTCTCCCTATCCCCTGCGGCCGAAAAGTGGTAGGCGGCGGGGCCACTGTGCTGACCCGTCGCAGGGGGACCAAGGGCACCAGACACGGGTACGTCTGGGGCCCTTTTGTTACTTGGTTCCTGGGGTGGTCACGGCGTGCCACGTGTCCTGGTGCGCCGAACTGGTGGGGTCCGCAAGGGCCGATGCCTGCCAGGGTTGCGGGTTGTTCGAAAGAGATACCGCGGCCCCTGGCACACAGGCAACTGAGGGAACACGGGTGGGTTTTAGTCAGTAAAAGTCTGACACGCCCTCCTGCTCCACCCAGAGCAGGAGAAGTTATTTGATGATTTCCCACCAAAAAAAAAAAAAAAAAAAAAAAAAAAAAAAAAAAAAAAAAAAAAAAAAAAAAAAAAAAAAAAAAAAAAAAAAAAAAAAACTACATTTGACAGCTCTAATTAATTTCCGTCTCTTTCTTATTTAATTAGAAAGAAAAAGATAGCAATAGCCGAAGTAAAGTTTAGTTGGTGCACAACAGAATCATCATCATTATCACATTTATGACAAAGTTTAGATCAAAATGTTTGTCTTTTCTGTTGGGTATTGTAGACCTTGTGATGTCCACAATATGGCAGAAAGTCGCCTGCTACATAGGATGTGCACGAAGAGGATTGCTACGTTAGCTGTGTGGTTCATTTGGTAGCCAGCCACGCATTCGGGCGTATCCATGTTCATACAAAGTGAACAAAGAACAAACACGTGTGTTGCTAGACGTGAGTCGCCGTGGAGCATCGTCTAAGATAACCTCCTTTTCTCCCTTAACACAATGTTGTGCGGTGCAGCCTTGCCTTTAAATTCCCACAGTCCATGATCATTCGCCATTTTGATCCGTTCCAGCCGGGCAACCTAGCAACGCCGTAAGCCGAGCTCCGTACCTCACAGGGGTGCTCTTAGTGTGTAGTCGCTAAGTTTATACGTTTTATGCACTAGCTGCCTTAATATATTGGGGCACCCACAGAATAATCCGGCTACGCAGCCGACATCCTCCTTATTACCTGAAAATGACATTCCAAAAAAAAAAACGTTCGCCAGAATACTTTAAAGTTAACTATCATAGCAACACTGACGAATTCCCATGAAACCTCTAAACAACGATGCTGCAGTAACGTGACGTTTTTCTTTTTACTAAGGCTGAACCTTCTACATCTCCCTCATATGCACAATTACCACTCAATTTCACGATATTACCAAATAAAGTTCAGAAAAGACTAAATTATGCGCTGGCACGCCAGTTTTGGCGGTTACAATCAATTGATACGTGCTAGACCATTAATATGTCTGCTTTCCTACACTAACTAGTTTTGCAAACACTAAAGCTTAGATTGAAAGTCTTGCATAGACTATTTAATGATTTTTCTTTATTACTTTTCCTTTGATGGTGTTGCCACGATGAAAATGCATGAAATAAGGATAGAGATAGCAAATGCATCACTTAAAATGTCGTCAATAACTCGTTAACCTTAATTTGAGTAAGTCGTGGACGTCCTGAAAGTTTTCATTTAGGTATGTTTCTGAAGGAAAAAATATCGTGTGAAGGCGAGTCAGTGAAGTAACTAGTAAATATACTGAATAAATGTTTGAAACGATGTAATATTGGTAATATGCCATTTGACTGCGTCGTTGGGCATGAGGTTATAGAGGTATGAGAAACAGGGTGTAAAGTTCACTCATACTCCATTGAAAAGGGAGGATCCTCCGACCAGACGGGTGTTGTGTCTGGTGGGCAACTGCCGTCGTAGTCGTCGCAGCGACCCCGTAAGGGGGCGCGGCAGGCGGTATCGGGGCATCGCCCCCTGACCGCGGATGCTATGCAGTGGCCCGTAAAGACGGGCCAATCATTGGGGCTGCCTTCGGGGCATCCGGCTTCCGAAGCTGCTGCTCCTCACTCTCTTGGTGCAGGCGTCGTCCCAGGCGGCAGTCGTCATCCCGGCAGGTGACCGTCGACGCAACGGGGGACCCGGGCACCACCCCAGTTCAACCCCTGCGGTCGGTCTACCGCTCTGGGCGGACCCGCTTGGGGTCCTGAAGCCGACCGCCAGCCCGGTGACGCCTCGAGCAGCAGCTGTGGTCAATCCATTTGAAGCGGCCCAGTTCGGGCCAGCTTCTGTGTCCTTCCGGTGAAGGTGGCTTCAGTCGCGGGCGGCGACGCGGGGCGGTGTGGCACGCGCGGCTAGGCGGCAGCGCGACAGAGCGCACCGGGGGCGCGCCAAAGGCGCGGGGCTGCGCGTGCGCGGGCCGCGCGATGCGTGTACGCACCGCGCGGCGACCGCACAGGCTCTTAGTCCGGTAGTGCAGGGGCTTCGGTAGCGGCCGGCGCGGCAGAGCGCGCGCGGCTCCGAAGCTTGCGGGGGGAGTGGAGGAGGGGCACATAGTGCGCCGCCACCCATCCGTCCGGTCTTCTCAGGTGAGGGGGGGCTTCGTAGCGAAGCGCCCAGGTCAGTCAGGTGGGGGGCTGCTGCTCGTGGACTCGGCACCCCCGGCGGTCAAGTCACCGCCGGGTGAGACCCCCATCCCTCAATAGGGGAGGCCCAGCGGATGACGACCAGCGACAGGGGGTGCCGTGCGTAGCGGCGCCGGCGGGCGCGGCGATAGGGGCCGCGGCACGCGGGGTGGCGCCACATACACGAACAGCAGCAGGCAGTTCCGGGTGTGTCGGGCTGACCCGTAAACGGGTCAGCTTCGGCCGTCTTGCTATCGCCCGCGGCGCATGGGCAGCGCGAGGGAGCGCAGGCGTCATGCGGGGCGCGGGCGGCGCGGGGGTACGCAGCATCGGTGGGTGCGCGGGCGGCGTGCGGTGCGTGATCAGCGCATCGCACGGGCGGCGCGGGTTTGTCCGGGCAGCGCAACGGTGCGCGCATCGGCGCAGCGGAGCGCACGGTAGCGACGGGGACGCGACGGGCGGCGCTGCGGCGCGCGCTTGCGGTGCCGGAACGCCTCGGGGCGGACGGGCACCGCGTGCCGGCTCGACGGCGGCGTCGACGCAACGCGCGCAGGCGCCAATGACGACGGCGGGCCGGCAGTCGCAGCTGGCTCGGCGCTCCCCATCTCTTCAGTCTTCTCCCCTCTTCAAGGGGGGGGCGTCACTTCCGGGTGGGGGTGGGCCGGGCGACGTGCCGCCGATTGCTGAGCAGCACCGTCGCCCGGCACGGCGTCCGAACCTTTTCACGCCCGGCATCGCAGCCCTAGGGGGGCGCGCATGCTGGGGCGGCTTCAGCGGGGGTAAGGCCTCCGCGACCACGGGCGGCGAGTAGGCGCTCGCCGGGCAGCTTCCGGTGCCCCCCCTGCGCTCACACGGCCTGCTATGCAACCCGTGCAAGCACAGAGGGAGCACAAAGTGGTGGTCCGCGCAGAAGTTCCACTAGCTGGTGCGGTACAAAGCGCGACCAGCTAGTGGTAGCCACAAGCCGATCCTGGGCAACTGCCCGATGGTTGATGTCGGGATGTTGTATCGCGCGGTAAACTCTGATTGCGCGATGCAGGATTTGTGTGACGTGAGTCTTGCGTAGTTCGCATGTGGCATTGTAGATGGCGCCACAAGGTCATGGGTCCCATTACCGGGTCGGGCAAAGTGATATTTGGTTTTTCTATCTGGAATGTCTCAGTAGCAGCTTGGAGACTGGATTTGTGCCAGGTTGATGGGAATAGGCTCACCTCTATTACATTACATGGGACTATAATCAAACACTTTAAACTTACAGGTCAAAATGTGGGTATACCTATGCGAAACCCTTCGGGGATTACAGGCGTGATGTTAGGTTGTGTAAATTTTTCAAACGATGTCATCTATAAAAATTAAAAAACATTTAAAAAAAAAACAACCGACTTCCAAAAAAACACTACAAAGTGAAAAATAAGTTTAATTTCGGAAGTTGGTGACTTTGGATATGTATTTGAATTTTTTGTCACCGCCTTCCGAAATTAAAGTTATTTTTCACTTTATAGTGTTTTTTTTGGAAGTCGGGTGTTTTTTTTTTTTTTGATAAAGTTTTCATTTTTCTCTTTTTAGTTATAGTGCCTACACCAATTCGAAATGTCATCATCCTGGATGTAAAAACAATGCATATTTATGCGATAGCAACAATCGCGGTTGATTTGCTGTCATTTTTTGATGAGTTCCGTTGTCTCTCTCCGAAACGCATCATCAGATCTACATGAAAATGTAAATAAATGTGACTACACGGGAAGCACCAGCTTTTAAATAAAAAAAGAATCATCAAAATCGGTTCACCCAGTCGAAAGTTCTGAGCTAACAAACATAAAAAAAATACAGTCGAATTGAGAACCTCCTCCTTTTTTTGAAGTCGGTTAAAAATTAAATCTATCTTATTTATAAAAATGAATCCCTATTTCCCTTGGTCACGGCATGACACGTGAACGGCTGGACCAATTTTGCTAATTCTTTTTTTGTTGTGATTGTTATTGTCAGGAGAAGGTTCTTATGAAAGAAAAAATGAAGAAAGCTGTTCAAAATTCATTATTCATAGTTAAGACAGGACAACGTCTGTCGGGTCAGAAACAACAAGCTTTGATGAGATTAGCACGAACTAATTCACGTAAAATAGAGGATGTTAAGCACAAATCTTAGATTATACTAATCAAAGGCATATCCAATGTGTTTAATAAAATATTTAGGCTAAACAAGATCTTAGGTCGGAATGAGACACGTGCCTAGGCAATCTAGGGCTTTTGTTCTCTTCATACATTATTCAAGATACATTAAGGAAAACTCAAAGAGGTTTTTAAGTTGGGTGCCTATTCGCCAGTTATGTTTAAGCCCCATGTGACGAGCTTATTGCCATTAACCGGGAACCTACCACAAATCACGACTCCTCATTGCTTCTGAAAAATTATTGATGAAAAACTCCAACAACAGTTTACCCGACCTGGGACAGATAATGTGAATAGATTAAGTAAACTTAGGTGTATTAATTTGAAACGACTTAACTCAAAAATGTTCTGCACTCTTGAGTCACACTAGAATAGCAGCTATACTAAAAATATCTGGTATTACCGAGCATTGCTCGGTCTTTTTTTCTTGGTTTGACGTTTTCTGAAAGTGAAACCTAGCTAGATCGATTTATCGCCCACGAAACTCCCAGCATACTAAATTTCATGAAAATCGTTCGGAGCCGTTTCCGAGATTCAGATTATATATTTATATATACAAGAATTGCTCGTTTAAAGGTAAAAGGTATTAGATATATCGTTCAGAAATATGAATAGCTAACCAACCATGTGAAAGTATATGAATATAATGAAATAAAATACATATATAAAGAAGAAGGTTACAAAACATACAAAGCCTACGAATGTATGTAAATGTACAATACATTTCCATAACACAAATAAAGGCATTGAAAATGCCAGCAAAGATAATAAAAGCCGCAGAGAAAGAAATATGCTCACTTACGAGTAGGTACATGCCTCACTGAAATTCTTTGACACAAGGAGCCACAATGTTCATATTGCTCTAGCATTTTAGACCTTATGCCACGGTGACAAAGGTTAGTAATTAAAGTATCAGATATAATGACTCGGTATGAAACGTTGCTGTGCGCAAAGACTTCCTGAGGTGGTGAAATTGTGCTGAAACCGCGAGATGAGGTCCTTTTTAAGGGTTGTTGACATTTAACTTGATAGCGGGGCTCAAAAGTAAAAGTATCTTCAGCTTTCAGGGTCGTCCTTCAGTGTTAATACTAATAACGTGGATACTTTACTAAACTATGACTGCATTTAGCAGTGGTGTTTGGTGCAAACGAAAGTTACATAATTATTATTATATAGCCGCTATGTAACTTTCATGTCTGAAGTGTAAGGATGTTAGAAAGACAATCGGGGAGGGGAAATAGAAGCAGAAGAAGAAGGGGTTATAAGCAATTCTAGGAGCTCAAGTTTTGGAGTATTAATATAGGGTGTCAGAGAGATTTTCGCAAACTGAAACAATTAATTCAGTACATAGTTATAGACCCCCTAGACTTGAAATGTTTTGTCGGTTGTAAAAAAAACTCTGCTGTTTCATAGAACAATGCAATAATAATAATATATTTATTGACCAAGTAACATGACTCAATTGTGTTAGTAACAATATTCTTTACCCCTATGTTAGTATTCCTATTCCAATCACTTAAATTAAAACCATGAATACATGTGAATTTAGTCAATCCAACGCAATACCAAAGCTCTCAAATGTATGTCTAACACAGGCAACTGAAGGAACACGGGTGGGTTTTAGTACGTAAAAGTCTGACACGTCTATTTGATGATTTCCCAACCTCAAAAAAAACTCTTCTATAGCTAAGCTAGCGTAAGCCTTTTCAACATTGACATGACAAACATGCCAACCAATCATTCTAAAGCCACGTCTCCAAAATAGTCCTCTCCTAAAACAAGTAATAAAAAATAAAAATATTATTGTTATTTATACAGGAAACCCTATTGCTATCCTTAAGCACTAAAGATAACAGCTGGTATAGAATCACTATACATGGTTTCAGCTCAAAATAAAATACTATTAGAATTGATACCAAATTTTCGGTTTCATACGTTTCTTAATTCAAATCATAACAAACGTATCACCGCACTACGTAGGTCAATAACTTTCCACGTTACTTGCCAATATCACGATAAATCTCTTCCGAGTGATGTGTTTATTTCAATTTGAAAAGTTCGGTTTCTGGTTTCAATGTATTAAAAATTCTCATAACTTCCGAACATGTAGAGATATCATTAAAAAACCCTTCTAATATCGTTTGATATCATCCAAAGAAGCCGTGCCCTTGGTATGTATATACCCTTTCCGTGACACGTTGTATATATGTTACCTAACATAGGTCGGGCCCTGGGATCCCGGTCCTTTGGAAGGCGTACGAGGGGCCGAAGCCAACTTGCAGAGGCCCATTCGACATTTTAGATGGAATGAGGCACCACCTATTAATATTAATCTAAAATCCCTTTCCATCTTTTCAGTTCTGCTGGCAGTAACCTTCGTGTCATGCGGGCAGATTGAAGACCCGTGTAAGACAAAGGTCAGGGTGGTGGCTGACGACAAGTACTGCGATAAATACTGGGAGTGCGACAATGGGCAGTCCGTCCAGTACGACTGTCCTAACGGACTGGTCTTCGCGGGCAAGCATCGGGGGGTGACGGAGGGATGCGATTATCCTTGGAGGTCGAACTACTGCGAGTACCCTAAGGTGCAGATAAGTAAGTAGCTTGAATTTTTATGGTTTCCTTTTTTTTGAATTGTGTCTTCATAATTTCATCATCGGATAGTAACGTATGGCCAAATGCATCTTTATTACGCAACAATAATTTTCAGAATCTGAATAATTTTGAAGGTTATTTCTAATGCATTCATTTTTTCAAACCTAAGAAAGGTTTGAAAAAATGTCTGCTTAGCAACCTAAACAACGCCATGAATGTTGTGGTAGTACCAAAATGAAAGCGATTCCTACTGATTGTATATTACGCAATTACGCCTCTGATAAGCTATAGGTACGTCTTATTTAGATTCTATTCTTTGTAAGTCGTTCTTTTAAAAATGTCGATGACTGTAGTTGGAACCAGTCTTGGGCAAGCGTGATGATTCATGCTCATGCCCTGTCAATGGGACAATAATAGGCTGGGATTATATTATTATTAGAAAGAAAACACACACACAACACACACACACATTTTTATTACTAATATTCAACTATGTATCTATTTTATTTACCTGAGTCCATGTGTCACTGCGGGGTGCCAACTGAAAACCAGCGCTGGGTGTCTAACGCCCAACAAATGCTGAGATGGCAACCCTTTCGGTATGGGCACGCTCAGCACAATTTTACTACAATTTTATTGTTATGTTTATTGTTATCTTTCTTTTTTTTAATATGTTTGTTGCTGTCGTGTTGTGTCTGTGTCGAAAAAAAAATGTTTATTCTGAACAAACAAAACGCACATTACCAAAAAAAATACATAAAATGCACACATACAAAGTAGCCAAAAGCCTCGTATTTAGCAGTAAAAGTTTTACAGTTTTGTCCATTGCTTTTTTTTTTCTTTTTTTATTGCTGAATGGCCTGACCTTTATCACTCCTGATGGAAAGTGATTGATGATTTCAGGGGCTATTACTGTAGTTGGAACACATAAAAGCTAACAATACATACGAAAGATGATTAGATGAAATTTTAATTGGTCCCATTAAGCTGGCTTCAATAATAGGACCTCCATCTTAAAAATAACACGAAAGAAGCCGTGTGATCTTATATAAAATGTAATAATACAAGAGTATCGTATCTTATGTAGGTCGTAACATTTAGGAAGAACTGAACGTAGGTGGTACAAACGAGATTGAATAAATACCAGACTACTTCGTGGAATACGGGTCCTTTGAAATGATCCCAATTTTTCAGATGTAGAGAAAAAGCTTTTACAGTGCTAATCACTAGCTTTGTTCAACAAATTGAACATGAAATACTTACAGATAAGTACCTAGGTAGTATCAACAACCTGAATTGCAAATGAGTTTTTATAAAGATTAGGTACAAAACTGCTATCCTTTCGTGTCCATGCATGAAACTTGGGTATTTTTTTGCAATCTTCGCAAGGAATCAAAAAGTTATCTGGCGAAACTTGGGTGTACTATAAATACACCTCTGCCTGCCACCGTTCGGGGAATACATTTTGTTTTGCAGTTTTTTTTTTTTGGAGTCACATCTCGCAGGTCACCTCAGAGGTTGTTAGCTGCTTATCCGGACTTGCTTCACCACGTCGGGGCACCACCAATTTTTATGTCTATTACGACATAAAGGAATGAATCATCGGGAATTTGGTTTCTTCAATGATTACGTTAATATTTTGGTATTTAGTTTATTATTAATTTATTACAAAAGGACAGAAAATTTCTCGACCGCTCGTGCGGTGGCAAGTTAACAAGTGTAACTTTATAAGATTTTCTCACACCGCCACAAAACAGGCGCCTTGTCAAACCTGTAGGCAATGTGTCTGTAGCACACGCTGCTACTATACTTCTCACAGGCGAGCCTAAACATCCTCCCACCCGTTGAAAGGCTTCTCTTTCAACAGTAAATCTTCAGCAGTGGGTAGTGGACACAATTTGATAATGGGCCGACGTAGAACACCTCTTGTGGTTTTCAAATCAGCCACTCTTGAAACTCCATCCGGACCAGGGAATAATTTAGTAACCCGGCCAAGGCGCCAACACAATGGAGGTACGTGGTCTTCATGGATTAGTACGAGGTCTCCAATATTTAGGGGTTTTCCATTCGTCTTCCACTTCAGCCGTTGTTGTAACTCGTGTATATATTCACGCTGCCAGCGTGACCAGAAATGCTGCTGAATTTGTTGCAGACGCGCGTATCGTTGCAGGTGACTTTCTTTTAAGTTTTCTAGGTTAGGTTCCGGCAGTGCCTTCAGCGGTCTTCCAATAAGGAAGTGCCCTGGGGACAAAGGGAGGTAGTCATCAGGAGATGAGGACAAAGGACACAAGGGGCGACTGTTCAAAACGGCCTCCACTTGTGCGAAAAGTGTAGATATTTCTTCAAAGGTGAGATGGGTATTTCCCATAACTCTTTTTACATGGAATTTTGCAGATTTGACTCCGGCTTCCCAGATGCCGCCAAAGTGAGGAGCGTGAGCAGGTGAGAACACAAATTTTATATTTTCATGAGTTGCAAATTCAGCTAAGTCCCTGTTATGCAATTTAAGAAAAGTCCCTATATCTTTAGCAGCAGCCACAAAGTTACCCCCGTTATCACAAAATATTTCATTGGGTTTGCCACGACGGGCAATAAATCTGCGTAATGTCATCACAAATGCGTCCTTAGTAAGATCACAGACCGCTTCCAAATGAACGCACTTGTAACGCAAGCACACAAATATGCAAAGGTAACATTTGTTCACTCTTGCACCTTTACCTTTACGATTAATTATGTAAAAAGGTCCAGCAAAATCTATGCCTACTGAATTGAATGGGAAATCAGTGCTCACACGTTGTGATGGTAAATCACCCATTTTAGGACAAAGAGTTTTGCCTCGGACACGACAACATCGCACACAATTGTGAACTGTGCGCCGAGCTAACCTTCTGCCATTTAGCGGCCATACCGATTCCCTTATCATTGATAACAACAGCTGAGGGCCAGCATGCATGTGCCGTAAATGCTCTCTTTCAAATAAAAGTTTTGTCAAATGATGGGATGAATCAAGGAGAATTGGATGTTTTTTATCAAAACTATAAGGTGAAGAACTTATTCGTCCTCCAACTCTAATTAAATTGTTGTCGTCTAAAAAAGGTGACAACGATAGTAATTTAGATTTAACGTTTAACGCTAACCCTTTAGATAACGCTTTGTATTCAATTGGAAAACATTTAAACTGAGCAACACGACATAGATAATGAAATGAGTCATCCAACTCATTAGCACTGAGAGGTAAAACCTGTTTGTTTTGAACATTACGAATGTTGAAACAAAATCTTTTTATCCATGCGACTATTCTTATCAGTTTGTTTAGTTTGCTATATTTTTCAACATCTATGATGGGTTGTAGTGTGTCAGTGTTAAGGTAAGTATTTAATTCGTTAAGTTCATTTCGCTCAGATAAGATTTCATTAGGTGTTACTAATGAATTTTCTGTTTAATGAATTTTTGTTACAGATGCTGATTGTTTCGTCGGTGAGTATTTGGTTTTATTTGTAATTTTAGGTGTAGTCTTAGATTTAGATATATTTTTAATTTCAGGTACATTATTGATTTCAACGGAGTTTAGAACTGGCCAATTGTTTTCACCCTTTATTAAATAATTCGGACCAGTCCACCACAGGCTATTATTTATTATTTGATTGGCATTTATACCCCTAGAAATGAGATCGGCTGGGTTCATGTCTGTGGGAACATATCGCCATGAGGATGCGTCAGTGAGCTCGGTTATTTCAACCACCCTATTTGCGACAAATGTTTTGAGTTTAGTCGGATCACCTGTGAGCCATGCTAGCACTACGCTGGAATCGCACCAATGAAAGATTTGAGACGGCTTGTAACGTATAGACTCAAGGGCACCTTTACATAGTTTAGCTGCCAGTAACGCAGCGCAAAGTTCCAATCTCGGTATTGTCATAGGATTTATACGAGCTACCTTTGATTTAGCAGCTAATAGCCGTACCGTGAAGTCATGGTTATTTTCCGTGCTTCTCATGTATACACATGCCCCATATGCCTTCTGTGAAGCGTCACTGAAAGAATGAAGTTCTATTAATTTCGGTGAATCGCATAACACTCTTCTAGGTATTTGTAAATTCAATAAACAATTCAAATTACTCGCAAATTCTAGCCACCTTTCCTCTATTTCTTGGGGAATAGCTTGGTCCCAGTCTATTTTTTGTTGCCATAATTTTTGTAGTATCATTTTTGCTGTAATTATACATGGGCTTAACAACCCTAAAGGATCGAATATCTTAAATGCATTTGATAATATGCGTCTTTTTGTTATGGTATCATGATTGTCATATGGTTGAACAGGAAAGTTTAAATTATCAGTTTTTGGCTCCCACCCTAAGCCCAGCGTGCTTGACGCTTCACTTATAGTTAATTTGTCTTGAATATTTAGAGATGAATTTTTGAATAAATTTTTAGAATTAGTTTTATATTTGCGTAAATTAAAACAGGCTGACTTTACAGCGGAGGATATGGAATTTTTAATATAAGTTAATTGTGTTTCATCATCACAACCAGTGATTAAGTCGTCGACATAAAAGTCGTGTTGTATTATGTTTTTTATAGTTTCGTCCCCACACTCCTCGCCCACCTGCCACAGACAGCGAGTGCTTAAATAGCTCGCACTTGTGGTGCCATAAGTAAGAGTATTCATTTGCATCGTTCTGATGGGCAAGGACTCATCTTCTCTCCATAGGATTAATTGTAAGTTTCTACAGGATTCATCTACTCTCAATTGTCTGTACATTTTTTCAATATCACCAGTAACTAAATATTTATATTGACGTGCTCTTATGAGTATGGAGAAGAGAGAATCCTGAATATTTGGGCCCACCATGAGGATGTCGTTGACAGATATACCCGAGGAGGTGGGGACGGATCCATCAAAAACGACACGGACCTTGGTTGATTCACTGTTGTCCTTAAATACAGCATGGTGGCATAAGAAGTATGAGGGAAATGGTTTACCTTTAGGTGCTATAGACATGTGTCCTAGCTCTTCATATTCTTTCATAAAATCAACGTATTGTGTTTTTAGTGTAGGATTTTTTCTAAAACGTGATTCTAAGTTAAACAATCTTTTTTTTGCAGTATTATAGGATTCACCCAAATTGCTTGGAGAACTATTTAGAGGTAATTTAACATTAAATCGTCCGTCACTCAAACGGACCGTATTTTGCAAATAATGCTTTTCACAAGCCCGTTCCCTTTCGCTGAGAATGGGTTTGTTTGGGAGTTCTTCAATTTCCCAAAATTTGGTAAGTAATTTATCAATGCAAGACTCTTGAGCCTTGTTGTTTTTTGCAATTATGCTATTGTTGCAATGTATGCTATTCAAATTATTTTTATTTATCGGACCGGCTATTAACCATCCAAATTTGGAATTTCGTAACTTTAGGTTATCTGGGCCTATAGAAATTTGCTCATTTCCTAGGATATCCCAGAAAAGATCACATCCAATCAAGATATCAACTTGAGAGGGTTCATTAAAATTAGGATCTGCTAATTTTATGTGTTTAGGTATTTTGAATTTAATATTAACGTGGCTTTTCGGCAAATAACCAGTTAACTCGTTCATGACAAGCATGTTATAGGTAACATCAAACTGTTTATAAATAGATTGCAATTTAACAATGCAGCTCTCCTCTACCCTATTAGATAAGTGATTTCCGATACCTATAATATTAATACTAGTTATTGGAATAGAATCAAGTGACAGTTTATCTTTTAGAGATTTTGTAATGAAACTGCCTTGGCTACCACAATCGAGCAATGCACGCACTGTTTCATATCGATTGTTATTAGGGTTATGAACTTCAATTAAAGCAGTAGACAAGAGAACATGATTAAATTGATATTCCGATGAGTTAACATTAATAGATTCCGAATGTGCATGATTATTATTTATTGCCTCGCTAGGGTTATGCAGGAGACGATTATGTCTTTGTTTACAATCAGGACATGGTCCAAATCCACAAGCCTTTGCTGGGTGACCCTGTTTAAGGCAATTAGAACAAAGTTTATATTTATTTACATCTGCCCATTTTTCTTGTATAGTTTTGTTTTTGAAAATAGGGCACTCATGTATTTTATGATTTTGACTGCAAATTATGCATACAAATGAATTTGAAGTAACTTTATTAGTAGCTGTTACTGCCTTAATAAAACATTTTTGATATTTATCTTGTTTGCTGTTGTGATTATTTTGTGTATAGTTATTCGAACGAATTTGATTATTTTGAACCTGCGGACCCTTTTGGTGGCTGTAGTCTGTTTTATTCCTATCTAAGGCTTCAAGCACATCAGCGCGATCTATCAACACCCTTTTAAAGTTTTCTAAGGTTGGAATATCGTTACCAAGCTGGTTTCTAAATTCCTCCCATTTTAGAAGTGTATTATTGTCTAATTTTGATGTTAAATTAAATATGACACACATATCCCAATTATCCGTGGGCATTCCCAGACTAGATAATGCTCTTAAGTTTTTTGTAACATGGTCAACTAAAAATCTTAAAGACCTACAGTTTCCCTACTGAATGAACGTATGTTGAACAATGAATTCATGTGATGATCAATCAGAAGTCTTTTATTATCATAACGATCACACAACAACTTCCAAGCTTCATTGTAATTTTCAGATGATACTTCAAGATTGGAAATTATGAGTGCCGCGTCTCCTTCCAGGTAAGATAACAGATAGTGAAATTTATGTACCTGCGAGAGTTGCTTATTTCGATCAACTAAGCTCAAAAAGGAGTCTCTGAACTCGAGCCACCTAAAATATGCGCCGTCAAACTTTGCAATTTGTATACGCGGCAACCTGATACCAGAGTCACGAGGTTCAGATCGGGATTCATGACAGTCATGACTACATGATTGCATACAGCTGTCTAACAGATCCTTTGCAATGGCAAGCGCACTCACCATATCAACTTCTATTTTGTCCCGCTCCTCAAGCTCTAATGACAGGCTCCCACTATTTATGACTTCAATCTGACTTTGCAACTCATCAAACTTAGCTGACAATTGTTCAAATCTACCAAGTTTAATCTTTAATTCAGCTATTTCCACATTTGTTAATGAGTCCGAAGACGACAATTTATCCACAAAGTTTTTAAACTTGGTAATCTGACCTTTTATTGAGCTACGCCTGACAGTCAACTCGCGTAATTTCTTTGAATCGGCTTCTTGCGCCATTATTTAACACTACAATTTAGTCAAAGCAAAATACGCTAAGTATAGTTAGTTGACTATCAAGCAGATTAACTCAACTACGTTCAGCACAAAAACTATGATTTTAAAGTTAAACAAAAGAATCTCACGCCCCTCAATTCGACGTCACCACCCGCCGACCAGGAAACCGGGTCCACGCTGCCAAGCACGGAATGCAACCTCTGCTCGTACCAATGGTGCTAGCGTGATGTTCCGAGATATCTGGAAAGTTTGGCGAACAAAATTAGAGACTGATTGGGAATGATACGTTATCTTTTCCTAGAATGGCATGAGAAATACACGATGTGGGTAGATGAAAAATCTAATGAAAATTATTTTAAAATAGTAATTTAAGATGATTAATTAGATAAATTTCGTGCCAACTTACTGATATTGAATGCAATTGATGGTCTTTACTGAAATATGTTACTATTATAGTGACTTAAGTGGATTACAACCAAGTTTGATCAAGGAAAACTTTGACCTTGTATGAAACCCTTCGAAAATACCGAAATACCTAATTAATAGAAATGATTGCACAAGTGGAAGGCACGTTTTTCACACCTTTCAATTGGAATTAGGATAGCTGTGGATATGTTGAGAATAGGTAGTTAAGAATGAGGAAGGAAGGGCACTTAACTTATGATGATCCGGTTCACATGAATCTTCTGCACTTGTTTATTCTTCCGTACACCTGTGTCGATACTTTAGCTGCATCGATGCCAAGGTTTCAGGATGTTCGTTGGTTTCAGCTTCACGACGGGAACTCGGCCTTTTGTGGTCTCGATGATCACGCCACGTGCCAACTCAACGACACAATTTTGATATTTAGTTTTTCTGTCCTGTCACGGTCGCCAATTTTGAGATGATTTTTTTTTTTTTTTGATTTTTTGATTTTGATTTTGGATTGTTGTTGAGGTAGGAGTCCCTGGTAGTGTGTGCAGTGAAAGACGGTTGAGATTAGAAAACCATATATTGCCAAACTACACCTATTATATACAAAAATATTTACAATATTATTTAAGGCTACCTACATGCATATTATAATAAAATAAACAAATCATATGTCGGTAAGACGAAAATGTTCGCATTATGGCTCACATATAAAAGCTTGCGCCGGGCCTGGGTCGACAGTATTACACCAGCCACCGGCGCGCGCGCATGATGAATGGATGCATATAACATGACGTAGGTGCAGCTACAGGACTCCCCCTCAAGCGAAGCGTACGGGCATCTTCACAAGCCTTCCGGATCTGGTTCTCCGCTCATCATTCACTGATGTCTTAGGGTCTGTAGTCGAAGATGATGTTGAGCTTGAAGTTATGTTCGCGGTGCGATGTTCGCTGTCTGTGTTGATTGTGTATGCAGGTTTAAGGCGGTCAATGGAGACGTTTGCAGTTCTGCCGGGCATCTGTATCTTGAAGTACTTGTCGTTTCTTTCCAAGACAAGGTAAGGCCCTTCGTACGGTCGTTGCAGTGACTTGCGGATGGTGTCTATTCGTAGAAACACTGAGTTGCATGTTTGCAGATCTTTATGCACGAACATACTGCGCTTGTTGCTATGCGGCACACACGATGGCGTAAGTTGAGTGATAATTCTATGTAATTGTTCCGCACAGTCGTGACTCATTCTTGTGTTGCTCGTAGATGGTGATATGAAGTCGCCGGGTAGACGTAGTGCTTGTCCGTATGTTAGTTGAGCCGGGCTTGTATGGGTATCGGTCCGGGCTACAGCACGAAGTCCCATGAGCACTGTAGGTAGTTCATTCAGCCACTTGTTGTTGTCCGCGAGTCTTGCCATGAGTGCCGCTTTTAGTGATCGATGCCAACGTTCGACGATTCCATTACTCTGCGGGTGGTAGGCAGTAGTACGGGTTTTCTCAGCGCCCAATAGTTTTGCGAGTTCGTGAAACAGCTGACTCTCAAACTGTCGTCCTTGATCTGTCGTGATTGTGGTTGGACAACCGAAACGGCATATCCATGTTTCATAGACGTTATTTGCTATAGTTTCTGACGTCATGTCTTGCATTGGGATAGCTTCGGGCCAGCGTGTGGCGCGGTCGATGATTGTTAGCAGGTACCGGTGTCCGTGTGCTGACGTAGGTAGCGGACCAACGATGTCTATATGTATATGTTGGAATCTTTCGCAGATCGGGAACGTTTCGATGTCGCTGCGCGTGTGACGTTGTACTTTTGATTGTTGACACGCTGTACATTGTCTTGCCCAGTTGCCAATGTCGACGTTCATTGATGGCCAGAAATACCGATCTTGAATCATTTTCCGCGTCGTTCTTATGCCGGGATGACTAGAGTTGTGCACGGCCTTGAAAGCGATGCAACGATAGTCATTTGGCAAATACGGTCGTAAGCTTCCTGTCGATGTTTCGCAGTATATTGGCTTGATTGTTCCGGGAACCGTGATTTTCTTTAGTTGAATGTTGGTTTGTTTGATAAGTGTTGGTATCGTGTCGTCTCGCTCTTGCGCTGTAGCTAGCTGTACGTAGTCGATTGTCTCAACTCGCGAAAGGGCATCCGCCACTACGTTATCTGTTCCGCTAATATGCCGAATATCTGTTGTGAACTCGCTGATAAACAGTAGTTGCCGTGTTCGCCGCTGCGTGTCGCTAGCTGACGGTGGTTTGTGAATGGCGTATGTGAGCGGTTTATGATCGGTGTAGATTATGAGTTCACGTCCTTCGAATATGTTGCGGAAATATTTCACAGCCATATAGATTGCCAACAACTCTCTATCGAATGTGCTGTATCGCTGCTGCGTATCAGAAAACTTCTTTGAGAAGTAGCCGAGAGGAATCCAATTGTTGTTGACCCGTTGTTGTATAACAGCGCCAGCGCAGGTGTTCGATGCGTCGCACATTAGAGATAATGCGTTTTTCGTAGACGGTGATGGATGAGCAAGCATAGTGGCGTTCTGTATGCCCACTTTGCACGCTTCAAAGGCTTCTTCAGCTTGTTTTGTCCAGTTGATCTTGGTTTTGTCTCGTTTTTTCGAGTTGTGCAGGAATGCATTCAGTGGTGCTTGAATACCTGCAGCGTTGGGTAAACTGTCACGATAAAAGTTCAATATCCCAAGGAAACGTCGTAGTTCTTGAATGTTTTCAGGCTTGGGGTAGTCGGTAATAGCTTTGACTTTTTCTAGTGGTGGTTTGATTCCTTCTTCTGATACATCATAGCCGAGGAACTTGACAGTTTGCTTGCCAAAGACGCACTTCGACGGGTTTATGGTAATCCCGTAATCGTCTAATCTTTGTAGGACAGCACGTAGATCATCATAATGTTTGTCCTTGTTTTCAGAAGCAACGATGACGTCATCGATAAATTGAAAAGTGTTGTCGCATCCGCTGAGCACTTGATGGATGAACCGCTGAAATGTTTGTCCAGCGTTCATAAGTCCGGGACACATGCGAGGAAATTCATATAACCCGAACGGTGTTGTTATTGCTGTCTTCTCAATATCGGGTCCATACACGGGCAGTTGTTGATATGCACGGCAGAGGTCTAATGTGGTGAAGATCTTTTTGCCGTGGAGAAGATATGTAAAATCTTTAAGACGTGGAACTGGGTAGCGGTCGGGTTTCGTAACCGCGTTCAATCTTCTATAGTCTCCACATACACGTATGTCACCATTTTTCTTGGGAACTACATGTAGTGGGCTTGACCACGGGCTCTTGCTTGGTCGGCACAGACCCTGTTGCATCATGGTTTCGAATTCTTTCTTCACAGCCGGATAGAGGTGCGGTGCTAATGGTCGAGTCTTGCAATACAATGGCGGACCGGTGGTTTCGATGTGATGTTCGACCCGATGCTTTGGTGTTTCTTTCATTGATGATGGTCGAGCGATGTTGGGGAATTCTGCTAAAAGCTGGTGGTACGGATGTTCCATGTCTATGCTTCGTACCGTTGGCTCGTTGGAGTATGACATTGGTGCCCTTACGAATAAGTTCGTGACTTTATCGATGAGTCGTTCGCCAGCGATGTCTACTAATAAGCGATGGTGCCTCAGAAAATCAGCGCCGATGATTGGTTTGCTGACTGCTGCGATAACAAACTTCCAGCGATATGGTCTTCGTAGTTTGAGGTCCAGTTCGAGTGTCTTCTCACCGTATGTGGAAATAGAAGTATTGTTGGCCGCATATAGGCAAAAACTTGTAGGTGTAGCCTTCATACCGGCTTTCTTCGGAATGACAGAGATGTTGGCGCCGGTGTCAATCAGGAACGACAGGCGTGAGTTCCTGTCGGTGATAAATAGGCGGTGTGAAAGTGTTCTCGCGCCGGTTGCCGCCTCAGCCAACGCAGGTTTTAGTTTTCCGAGGTCGTCTTTGGGTCTTCAAAATTGCAAGGACGTGTGCACCGTTGAGCTTGTTTTCCGAACTTTCGATGATAGTAACAGGTCCTATCATTTCGAAACGATGAATCACTGCGGTTGGAGCGGGGTCTAGATGGTGTTCGTGACCTGGAACGATATCTTCGAAATGGTCGTCTGTGCCGATACGATGATTGATTCGTTTTCAGTTCGGCGATCTCACGAGTTAGTAAGTCAATCTTCTCAGTAAGTTTCTCTGTAATGGTCATCTCGTGAGTTGTCGCTTGGCTTGTACAGGTGGAGACAGCAGCGATAGTTTGTGGATGTGAATGTTCCAGGATCTTATCAGCCATTTGCGCGAGATCGTCGATGTCTGACTTCTTCGCGATGTTGTCGCTGACTGCGAGGACAGCGCGGACTGACTGTGGTAGGTGGTTCGTCCACATGATACGTAGCGCCGAGTCAGATATGTTGTCACCAGCGAGGTTTTTCATGCGCCGCAATAATTGTGACGGCTTCATATCACCTAGTTCCATTTCAGACAACAATCGCTGGACTTGTCTTTGTTCGGATTCTTCGTAAACCTGCAGTAATCGTTTCTTCAACGTTTCGTATTTGTCGGTTTCTGGTGGTCGGAGGATTATGTCGGCTATTTCGTCGATATCCTGGCGTTCTAGCTGGCCAATGACGAGCTCGTACATTGCCTTGTCTCCCTTCTTGTGTGGAGAAACGATGGCTTCGAACTGCGCGAACCATAACCGCAGTCTGTCGCGCCAGATCGGTGGAATGCGAAGAGTAGCTGACACACCGGACACTTCTTGCTCGTCTTTCTTCAAATCTACGTTGGATGTCATTGTAGCTTTGTAATCACGTCGGGGTCACCACTGTTGAGGTAGGAGTCCCTGGTAGTGTGTGCAGTGAAAGACGGTTGAGATTAGAAAACCATATATTGCCAAACTACACCTATTATATACAAAAATATTTACAATATTATTTAAGGCTACCTACATGCATATTATAATAAAATAAACAAATCATATGTCGGTAAGACGAAAATGTTCGCATTATGGCTCACATATAAAAGCTTGCGCCGGGCCTGGGTCGACAGTATTACACCAGCCACCGGCGCGCGCGCATGATGAATGGATGCATATAACATGACGTAGGTGCAGCTACACCTGTGGTTACCTTAATAAATTAAGGGTTTCAGTCAGGGCTTAAAAACTTAAAACTAGAGCGACTACTCGCTAAGAGCACCGACTATGGGGTACGGACCTCGGCTTAGGGCATTGCTGGTAGCAAGGGACAGACTGGATCGGACTGAAGTTGTTTTGCAAAGAAGAGTATTTATTTTTGTTTATTCACGGCGCGGCGCTTGGAATAATTTTGTAGCGTTCTAAAGAAGCAATAACTGCAATTGTTGTGCGTGTCAATGCAAGTTATTTACTCATTTTAGTCGCCGATTCACGAATCGTGATAAAATATGATCAATAACCACGCTACATTCCTTGATCGTCTGGATAATATTTTTATAGGTACTGCTATACCAATGTTGACAACAATCCCCAATAGATTGAAACTTTGATATATCACATGGACATTTAGGTACAATCCGCTTACTGTTTTTATATTTTTAGCTCTGACAGCAGCAACCCAACAGCAACCTTATTGTAACAAGCACAAAGATCACTTTTATTTGGACAGTGACGAATAATCAGGGGTAAAATAATTGTTAACGGATTGTAGACCTTATAATTTTTTGACGTGCAAGTGAAATAAACCTTTAGATAAGAAAGCAAAATTTACAATGACGACTACAGGTTGACAGATAGGAAAAATAAATTACTTACTGATACACAATCTCATTACACGCTATATATTAGCTTCACTTGTATGTTTGTTTGTATGTAACCGACTCCTTTGAGCGCGATTTTGACCCACTTTAAACGGTCAGATTTCATTGAAACTTTGTAAACTTGTCGAGGACCGATGACACTTCAATAATTAAAAAAAAAACACGTTTTGTAGTTAGCAGAACTAAAAAATTGAAAATAAATAATAGTTTAAAAAACTAAAAAACACGCTTTAAAAACCAAACTAAAAAAGGAGAAAATAATTTAATTCAATTAAAAAGCGTGGGGTGCTTGACATTAATTGATTATAAAAATACCTCCAAAAACCACCCCACGCTTTTTAATTGAATTAAATTATTTTCTCCTTTTTAAGTTTGGTTTTTAAAGCGTGTTTTTTAGTTTTTTAAACTATTATTTATGAATGCAAAATTAAGTAAGAACCCTATTCTGTATATCCACTAATAGGTAACGTAACTGCTATATCTCTTCCACCAGACCCACCACTTGGCACGGAGCACTGCGACTGGCTGTACGGCATCTTCGGGCACGAGACCTCATGCACGAGGTACTGGACCTGCTGGAATGGAACTGCCACTGAACAGCTGTGCATCGGTGGTCTGCTCTACAACGAGAACGCTCACTCCTGTGACTGGCCCGAGAATGTTGATGGCTGTCAAAAACACCGTGAGTTTCTTTTAAAACTATTTTTTTTCATATCTGCTTTTATCAGGTCTGTTGCTATGGTTACCTTTGTTAAATGGACAAGTATCAAAGTTATTTTTGTTCGACTGTAATTTGGCCTATGTAAATATTAAATCACGTTCGAATGGTCTGTTTTGAACCTCTTTTCGAGAGGGAGTGGGCCGTAATCCACCACGTGTGCCCAGTGCGGGTTGGTAGACGTCACATATCTTCGAATTGTGCATGAATAGCTATGCAGGTCACACACTCAAATCTGCCCCAAATTTCCTACTTCTACAAAGACTTTTCGCCCTGTTTCCCAAACACAAATAACATTAACAAACCAAATGAGAACCGACTCGGGAATGGGAAGTCATTAACATGAACAATACTCCCGGGAATTAATTAATTTAACTCCGTGTAAGACACATTCACACTTCCACCCTGATTAGTCAAAGACACGACAACGGAGGCAGTAATTGGGGCAGGTTTGTTGTAAGAATTCTCATTTAAAACAGTATATAATCTATTGCTTCTTGTGACTAGCGCGACGCAACACTTAAAGAACAATTTCCATGAAGTTTTCATAGAAATTGCTCTACGAGGATCGCATCGGCTATCGCGTCGCGTTAGTCTGAAGAAACTTTTATTTACCTACCTTTCTTTAGTTTTTAATGGGAAATATTTAACTGACACTTTTTCGAACACTTTTTAAAATTAATGAACCTTAAAAAATTTAAAATAAGTACTAATGATGCAGCCTTATTTTAATCATTATGCCTCCTTTTAAATTTCTGGCTTTTTCTCACAGGTTGTCGCAGTAACTAAGCTAGGGCAACTTGACCAAATGGGTTAGATTAGGTTAGAAATGTAACCAACCGATGTGTGATCAAAATCTTTAGTTACTAGTTATGATGTCAGAAATGTTTCCACGAGAACGTGCTAACGGGACAAAAACTAAGCCTATGTTACTCTTTACAACATCAGCTATCTGCCAATGAAAGTCCCGTCAAAATCCAGCTATTTCGGAGATTAGCCGAAACAAACAGATAGACAGACCAAAAATTGCACTAATGTTTTTTTTTAAAGGTAGGTATATATACCGTCATAAACAATAAGTAAAATGCTGTTATTTTGACATTAGAAACAGACACTTTATTTTTATTTATTTGTTTATAGACTGTACAGAAAAACCCCTAACCCCGGGGCTGTCCTTTAGAAAGAAAAAGTTACCTATTCTTAAGCAATAAGTACAAGTTTTAAGGTGAACCTAGTCCACATTTTTTGCATACAAACTTCGGGAGTGTTTTACTCCACTGTCTGACATGGCACATCCAAAGTAAAATATGATATCGTTTTGTCTCATTATTAATATTGTCTGTACGGAAACAGAATACTAAAATAAAAACCTATTAAAAAGTTAGGAGCCAACAAAGATTCGTTTTTCTTGCTAATGTTACTTAACTTTGGGCGTGTTTGAGTAATAAAAGAAATTTTAAATCTCCAAAACCAAATCGGTACTGACAAAGTTCAATTATCGAAAAGTTCAATAAACTTAATTGGTCATTGATTTATGCATTGGCTTTTTCATAAAACCCGATCTTCCAAAGGACTTTTCTTAATTTTTTCGCGATTTTTTTACTATAAATGATCCTGCATCTCACTCAATAACGTTGTGCGAGTAGAGTAGAGTCTAACTGCTCATCACTGATACTATCTCTGTCGGACACGAAGCCTGGTGAGACAGCGTGATTTTTAGCCAGTCCCACCAGTGAGTTCAAGCCCGCGACTGGGTTCCCCTTAAGGTTACATAAAGCATTAAACGTAATATATTTCACATAATTTCTGCTCACACATAACATTGCACACAAATATCTACTTAGAAAGGTAATTTGTCATTGCTCACACATTGCGGCTCATACAATAATGCGTTTAATAATACGACTTACAACGGTGACATGAAAAGCCCATATAAATAATGTGCGCTATTCATACACAACGTACGCAATGATGTACAGGCGCCTACGCAAGTGTTCGTTGTAGTGCTGATGATAAACTGAGTGCGAATCTATGTAGTGCTAAGTAGAACTGTAAATATGTTTTACTTACGTCGTGGTAGGTTATCACTATCAGTGAGGCCAGTCTTTGTGAGGCTATATTCACTTTTCGTTTACAAGGCCTTAAAGCGCGGTAAAACGCCAAACTAGGTGTTTGATAATATAGTGTAACGCGACAGCAAATAACATTCAAAACAACGATGTGTCTGAATTTAATGACCACCGAATTAAAAGTAAGTTTGCAGTTTTAATTAAATAAAAAAATAATGCACGGCTCGGTGATGCCATTCCCTTTACATATACATTACGTAAAATATGATACCTTACGCTCAACATTTTCAGAATACTGCGAACGAAATAAAAATTGTCCTATGGTGTATGATTGATTTATTATATTACTATTTTATTTATAAGAAGTATTTTAAACACAGCAAGTTTTTTCTTTGAACATGACTTTTTACTGTCTTGCGTGTGCTTTCAGTGCTTTCAATGTGTTTCTTTATGTACAGACGCTAGCACGTCATGCTACCCCAAACTGTAAAATTTTCCCAATTGAACATGAACATTAACGCGTATGTGATAAAGATGAAAATCTATCAGAGAAATTTGACAGATTGGGGTACATTCATGTGCTGGCGTCCGTACTGTGTTTTTAGAATTTGTAGTTTCAAGAACCGTTCTTAAATGTAATAATGATTGGCCACAAAATAAAAAAGACAGTATTATTTTACATAAAATCTTTTCTAAATCTTCCACAAGTTAGGGAAACAGTATATACCCTCATTTTGGTTTAACAACATAAACAAAACACAAACGAATTTCTTCATAAAAACGGTGTAAACATTTCATAATTTGAATTCTTCAAAAGCATTTCTTTTTACGCCGCGTTTTAAAATTCACTCGTGTATTCAGTACTTCATAAAATATAATATTTCCTGGCTGACAAGCAGCGAGCTACGAGGGGTGTTTTATTATACTTTCAAGACGGTCTGCAAAATGACGTTATTTTTCTTTAAGGAAAACTTACGCAAAAAAACATTTGAACCCAAATAAACTTGAACTTGAACATTCTTTATAGAGTAATACAATAAGGCATGGAAAGAGGAAAAACAACAACTTTTAGGGCAAACAACTTAGATACTACTGGCTTATAATCGTCCATGGCGTCGTGCATGGCACGACGTTCAGCTCACTTGCAATATCGGACTACTTATTCACACGTATCGTAATGTACTTGTTCTATTTAGAAAAAAAACTGTAAAACAACAAAAAAGAGGTAATAACCCAGGAAAAAGTGTAAAACGGATCCCTTTTCCGCAATTTCAGAGTTGGTCATAAAGTAAAAGTTCGGTGGAATATGAAAACTTTGCAAATCAACGAACGGGATGAAAATCTTCACTCCTGAAGGCCCCAACGGGTTCAAAGCCAACCACAGCATAAATAAAACGCAAAACTACATCACACTTTTACTAAATGGAAAATTCCAATTAAAACTTCTATCCCCAACTGTACTGTAAACACTAGTGAATGAACGGCAATCGTTTCACCGATCAATCACGCAACTTTCACACTAATTGCTTCGTTTAATAAAGCGTATAATAGCATAATAGGTGTGTCGGCTTCCTTATGTAACCCAGTAATCGTTGGTTCGACATTAATCGTGGATCGGGCCATCGACTCGGACGAAATCGAAAGTACTCGTTGACTGATGGCTTGGCATAGAGAAATGACAGGTATGGTCTATGGTTCTTGATTATGGGGTCATTAGTATGAACCTAGTCGCTGAACAAAGGTTTCGTATAGAAGGAGCTATGTAAGTTGGCATGGTAATTACTTTCACAAGGTAGGTATTACAATCGTTTATTGTACAGTTGGACTTATACGAATTTTATTCTGAAAACAATACAACGTGAAATCATAGTTAGATAACAGTCCACACTCACGATTTAATTGTTTTCATAATTCGAAGCTATTTATAAAGCCTGTGTCTTTAACTGCTGTGATTTTAGAAGGATTATCGATGGGTAAGATATTTATACATGATAAAATAAAAACGAAATTAATTTGATGATTTTTTGTGGGTTCATTGAGATATGAGTTTAAAAAATCGGGTTTTTTTGTTGTTTAAACTTCACAGACTTGATTGGTATCGATAACTAAACACAATAAAACAAAAGAAAACAGATTTTCTCAACTCATACTTCAAGTAACAAAACTGCCAGCGGTCGTTGACCTCCCAAAAAACATCAAATCCTTTATTTTTATTTTACATCGTCTTTAGATATCGATCCCGTCTGCAGAATTTTGCTAGCTAATTTAATTTAACCCTGCATACCTATGATCACCACACCTACATGTCAAGCAAATTGGTTATTTAAAGTACCAATTTCTTACTAAGCATTAACAAAGTTAATTAAGCTCGATTTAAATAAACAACTGGGCAATGTATCTTTGTGTAATTTACATGATTTGCAGTACCTTAGAGGGTTGGTGTTCATTTCGGTGCCAATCAAAATGTAAATTTAATCATATAACGGACCAGTACGTGTACCTACCCACGCAAGTATTTGTAGTATCTGTAGAATGTTCTGGTCATACATATTGATGTAGAGTAGACGTCGAATCCTTTGCCATTTCGATTAGTACATAGGTACAAGAGACTGTTTAAAGTCAAATGGAGTACCTACTTATATAAGTAAGGTACAAACGTATCCAAATCACGAACTCTAAAGTCCATAATCAGATGGATTTTCCTTCCTTTTTATTAAACCAATGTTTTCCCATTCTTCAGGCAAAAGGTTTCCAATCATTTTTCCCACTTCCCCACATGTTATGTTTCAACCAACTCAGCCTATCGCAGTTCTCTGCTGCAGGCTTTTTTTTTTGATTGTGGGAAATTATCAAATAACTTCTACCGCTCTGGGTGGAGCAGGAGTGTCAGACTTTTACTGACTAAAACCCACCCGTATTCCCTCAGTTGCCTGTGTGCCAGGGGCTGCGGTATCTCTTTCGAACAACCAGCACCCCTGGCAGGCATCGGCCCTTGCGGACCCCACCAGTTGGTGCTGACATCTCTTTGAGGCGCGCGTGGAACACAACGCGCCGTCGACGCGGGCTTGGTCCTTACCGCACATCGACTTCCGAATAAAACACTACAAAATGAAATATAACTTTAATTTCGGAAGTCGGTGTTTTTGGATATGTGTTTTAGTTTTTTGTCAGCAATTTCCGAAATTAAAGTTATTTTTCTCTTTGTAGGTAGTGTATTTTAGTTAAGATACTTACCCACACCAATTCGTAAACCACTACTTGCCATGTAAACAGCCGTGACAGATAGTAGTAGAATATTATCAAGATACACAAAATGGATTCAAAATACGTATTATCGAAGCTAACGCAAAAACTACCCAAACAAAGCTAATCAAATTTAAATGGGACCTCCACTGAGGCATATCCTATCCACTAAAAAAGAATTTTCGAAATCAATCCACAATTGCCGGAGATATCGAGGAACAAACAATTTGAGAACCTCCTCATTTCTGAAGTCGAGATATGAATTCATCTTGATGACCATTTTTCACAAGTCGTTGACATAATATTCAATTTCGACTGCATCTCCCATAACAAGAAAACCATCAACCACATTGTTAGACAATTCTTTTCACCGCCATTCTCCGACATTGATTAATGACATTGTACACAAACGAAATAGATCTACAGCCCACAAAAACTTCATATTTCTTAGTCCATCTGTGAGAATATCGTGAAATAATAGTCAACTGACATTGGCAAGTCGTGAACTTATGTAGGCGTGGGACAGCAGTGGCCTATAAACGGACCTAAGTTCTCAGGCTATGTGATAATTAAAAGTATCATATGCCCGTAGAGTACTAGTGTTCACGACCGCAGTCTGAATAGAAAATTAAGGCGTGGGATTGGTTGAAAAGAAGTATGATTGAAAAATCCGGCCATTTGCAAGTCGGACTCGCTCACAAAGGGTTCCGTACCATCGTAAAATATTTAACACTACATTTTTTTTTTTAATATATTTGAGCATACAAGAAACGTGTTGAAAAAAATAGCGATAATTTTTTTCTTACTTTTCTTTTTTTTATTAAAGCGGATCATCATACAGGACCTCCTTTAAATTCTTATTTTATTTTGTTTTTATTATTTATTGTTTTAGCGATAATAGAAATACACAATCTATGAAAATTTCAATTATCTACCTATTACCGTTCATGAGATACAGGCCTCTGACAGACAGACAGACGGACAGCAGAGGCTTAGTAATAGTGTTTCGATGGCACCCATTCGATATGGAACCCTAAAAAGAAAGTAAATAAAAAAACAAATGAAGAGTCAGATAACTTTTTTTAGCAAACAGGCTGCATGTTAAAAAGCAACCTATCAAGAACAAAGTCATCATCTATCAGATTATGAACACGAACCAATAAAAGGTATAAATAAACGTACCTTCCTTATTAAGCTTCTTTACCTTGAAAAATAAGGTCAATAATAACAGGCTTTTCGTTGGATCGGAAGGCACTTGATTGCCGACATTGGTTGGACGAATTCTTCCTGAAATATATTTTCCAAACAAAAAGGCATTTACTTTCAAAACACCGAAGTTTTGAGACACAATTTCTAAGAATAACGCCATAACTTTCCGTACAACAAACATTTCCCTTAAAAGCTTTAAAAAGGAGTGCTCATAAATACAAGAAACGGACAATAAAACCTAAACAAAGGACTTAAAAGCTTTATAAAATAAACAGTTCACGTTTGTCGATCACGAGCGAATGGACGGCTATCTTAGCGTTTATAACTAATTCAATCGATGAATCGAGCATCTGTTTAATCGATACAATGGTCGGTGTCGGACACGACTCGCGTATTGTCCTCGTTTCTCGGAAACACGGATAGACTGAAGCTTTTAATGTTAGGTTTACTATTGTATTTAATAGCCCTTTTTCCTTATGGATTGATTTGATAGAAGGTAGTGAGGTAAATGTCACGTTTTTTTTTACCAGATAATAGAAAAGAATCGAACTAATGTTATTACTTTAGTGCACAAAATTCAAAACGTGCGACATTTATGCGAATTTACTAAAAAGCCGAATAAAACCGAACCGACCAAAGCTCTAAGTGAAAATGCTCAAATTCTGAAACTTTATACCCACGGTCCGGAAAAGTCACAAATAAAAGTTATCAGCACTTTATTGTTCCGTTCTACTTAGAAGGTCTTATCAAGAAACTTGGTCAGACTTATATTGGTACTGCTTATTGCCCTGAAAAGTTAGAACAATACTAATGAGATAAGTAAGGTTTCAGTGGGCTACCCATCTCTCTCGTTATTAATGCAAGAGCTAACTTAGGAGTTGGAGTTTCTGACTTTATTATTGATGAATGCTTCGCTATAATTGACTGCTAATTTGATCAGACGCTACTGTAGGTACAAGATTTCTTAGCGACCACGATTGCTATTCTTAATGTAGAGAATTAGAATTAAGGATATGCAACTGAATCAAATGAATTAGTGCAAGTTTTACTTTAGTGATCACGATTGTCCTTGATGTAAATGGATTGAGGATAGACAGAAGAGAATATCTATAATGTTTTCTATGGTAACTCGCAGCATACCTAAATATTATAATCTCAATTCTCACTTAAATATACATTTAGCTACTGAGGCACTTAGTAAAATATAAGTTACCAATCTCATGTTTTTGCTAAACTCAAATTTTAACTATTCATTCAAGTACTTATTTCAATGATACCATTTACAGGCACTTTTGAACTGTCAAGGAGTCGGACGGATGGTCAGAAAATGTAAGCTAGTTGCCCATTCCAACACGTAGATCTCTATGGAGAAGAATGGGCAAGAATCTTCAAGAATGCTCTATTATATCAAGATATTACAAAATCCTGGGTACACTAAGTCGACGTTTGCACAGACTTAAAAATATTGCAGCAGGATTTTTCGCGAGAGTTGGAAATCGAACAGTGTGTTTTTTCTTCGCACTGAGATACACTCTGTGGGTTTCTCAATGCTCGGCTCAACACCGAAACTAAATAATCCAGTCCGCGATAAAATTCCGTCGCGATATTTCTACGTCCATGCGTACGTTGTCTAATTAGAGTATTCTATCTTTTCTATCTCTAATTAAAGGCATTTTCAGATGTGCTAACTTGATCGCTTCAATGTTTGTTTGACCGATTTTCACCCGTGTTTCTTTTACCAAGTTCAATGGTCAGTCCTTAGACTGACCATTAGTTACACATTTTTCCAATATTTACAACAACCCACTAACTTAATACCTCCTCATTCTTCCAGCCCTCTGCAACGACGACCCCAACGGCAACGTTCCTCTTGGCAAATCCTGCAACCGCTATTGGCAGTGCCAGGGAGGCTACCCTCGCCTGCAGAGGTGTCCCGCCATGCTGGTGTTCGACAGAAGGTCGCTGAGATGTGTGGTCCCTCCCACTGAGGAATGTGACGTGCCCACCACTACCGCACCACCACCGGAGGAGGAGAACCAGCCGGAGATAAGACAGGTATGAGGAATTTGTCAATATCTATTGTATGTATATGTATATAAAAATCAATAGCCGTTAGTCTCGCAAAAACTAGAAAATGGCTCGACCGATTGGGATAAAACTTTGGTGAGTTATCTTATACTTATGTTCGTGCCGGTCGGTGACAATTTCTAAGCAAAAATTTGTTATTGATACAAACCATTTTTTTATAAAACTGTATGCGTGAGACGTAGCCGGTAGCCAAAGAGATATGTACTGCAATACCTACGCGATCAAAATGTATGGAACAGCAATTTTTTTTATTACCGACCAAAAAGTCTCAACGCAGTGTGGTCCAGAATCATATACTTAATGTATGTAACCCTGTATAGACCAAAGCAGACATAGTGAAGATTTATATACTGGAAAACGTAATATAATTTCCAATCGCTTGTTTACACTACTATAAATAGGTAATCCTAAGCAATGAGCGGATTTTCTCCAGTTCCACTCCCCCATTAGTCTAACGAGATGCTTCTCAACATTCGATAACAAGGATTTAGTTACCAGTCTATTTATCGAACCGAGTGCGTTCCGCATTCGTCAAAGAGCTTCAGGGTAGTAACAGGATATTCAGTTTGTTTGTTCTCTATGGCCGGAGGTTGAAATGCGGAGAAGGCTGAAACACGTGTACGCTTTTTCAGTTGCTAAAACAACCAATAAAAAACAACCTGTTTTTTTGCGGGTTATTGAAGTGAAATCTCGCGATCAATCAAGTCGCGTCTGTACGTTATAATCGGAGATCGGATATTCGGATGCATATTCACCTAAAGTTGAGATGTTGGCTAACATGGAATGCGCTTTTGTATCTAAATCTTAATTTAGGTAAGTAATTTTTTTATTTTTTGTTTTAACTAATACAAACCACCTCTCGTCCAGTACAAATACATATTTGTATCGGGTTAAACATTAATTTTAAATTAATACACATCTGAATAGTTATGCAATCAAGAATCCCGGGGTTTTTAGTAAATATTACAAATAATTTATACAGCCGCTTCCATACTTTCATAGCAAAAATTATCTTTAGGTAAATATGCATCCGAATATCTGATCTCTGGTTATAATTCACACAAAATATCGCGTCGACCGCGTAATCACGCAAGTGTCGCTTTCGGTTAGGTCACGGGGTAAGAGTTTATTGATTTGAATTTCAACCACTAACACTATTGCAGTCATTTCTGCTGTCAACTGTTTTAAAATTCAAATGTCTGGTTGCGAAATTCTCCACTATTGGATTTAGAAGGATATTTGACAGTCTGACATCCAAAATGCTGGAAATTCCTCAACGAATGGAAACCTACACCGCTATACGCCATTTGCCTAAGCCAATCGAAACCGTAGTCTGTCAGTTAGTAACAGAGTTTAAAATTGAGCTTGACAAGCTTTAACAAGGTGGTTATGTGTATCCTAACTATAGCTGTACCTAAATAAACCGTTTAAACCGAAATCTGTGATTAAAAACCCGTTTTGAATTTGTTTGAAACGGTTTAAAAAAAACACGACCACGTGGGCCGTCCATGGGTTACGTATTACTTTAAAAATTACGTTGTAAAGGCTAATTGAAATAATTTAGAGGTAGGAAAAAGTACTACATGTACTTTAAATACACACATCGCGTTTTTAGCTGTCATGTCCTGTTAAATACAGTTATATGAAAACCAATACCACCACAAAACCGCAAAAAATACCTATAAAAAGTAATGCCCTAAGCTCTCAGACACCTGAAGCACTGCTCACCTGAACCAGTCGTTAAGGCCCAGGTAACTTTAAATATTGTCGTTATGAGCGATAATAGTTCTTATTACAATCCGATACGGGTTAAAATCTATTGTAATAAATTCGAATAATAAATAAGCAAGCATTGTCGTAAAATGCAAATAAAATCGTATAAAATTAGATATTAACTATTTAATAATAAATAATCCATCACTGGATGCAGTTTGGCATTTGGAATTTTATGGTATATTTTAATTGTAATTATAATTGTTATTGAAGGGACAAACTGGTTTTAAAGAAAATTAAGAGGTAGCTTTGATGATTTTTTTGATGCATTAAAGTATGTTTTGAGTTCAATCACTGTATGCAAAAAAGACTTGAAAATATCATATATTTTTATGCTTTCAAAATTATTTACGGTTAAAGAGATACACTGGTTTAAAAAAAATCCTTTTTGAGCGTTTTCAAGAAACCACCGCTAATCTCGACACTAATCTCAGTCAACCTTAGGATAAAGGAACATTCCACGCCATTTGGACGAGACCTTCGAAGCGCCAAGATCTAGAATTGTCATGGTAATTAAATGGACTGGCAAATCGAATTGCCTGTTGATTCACGCCCAAAGTTGTGGGTTTTGGCTTGACATCTACTTTTACAGTTCAGAGAGAGACAGAAGGTTAAGAGGTTTAATGGTACCAGAAAAATGGGTTCATTTGTTTACTCTGGGCGGGTGGAACGATAGAGTCTCTCACGTACCTAGTGCACGGGACCTGAGTTGCAAATTAGTATACGTTTGTGTTGATCCACCAATTATATAGTTATTTTATCTTATTCTATTCGGAAAACTTACAGCTAACTCATTCCAGTGTTCTTAAAAAATATGAAATTGTAAACCGTTTACAAGTTTCTTTTGATAAACATTAAAATAAAAACGAAAAATATTGGCAAAACATACCTATAACATAAACATAAGTATAATCAGCCTATAATCAATGTTTCCACTGCTGGAACATAGTCCCTCCCCCTCTCTGTGAGAGGTGACTCCACGCGGGCCAAGTGCGGGCGAATAGATGTCAAATGTCTTCGAATTTTTTGTTTCACTTCGCTTTGATAATATTCCACTCACGCTCATAATACGAGTACTTATCAGTCAACAGGCGTTTAATGTTAAGGTGTTGTACTCTTCGTTGTTGACTCCAAAATCAAAGTCAAAAGTCATTTATCCAAACTAGACTGAGAGTCAGCACTTTTTGAACTTCAAAATTACATAAAATAGTCCCCCAAAACGTCCGCCCTTCACCACTCCGATATGATTACTAAGTAAGATGAGTTTGGAGTTGATCTTCTGTAGTAGTCTGTCTTGCTCGATTGGTTCAATATATTGAGCCATTTGTACTGAAATGGAAGTCGGTTATCTAAAGTTAAGGAACCATTTGCTTTTGGAAATGGCTTGATTACTTTGTATCAGCCGCTGTTAGTTAGAATATCTAATTAACAATCAAAGCTTAGAGATGGCTACCTAGAACCTTTTACTAATTACATATCTTTGAACCACATAATTTGTAAGTTTTTACTGTAACTGTGACTTGTAGGTATTGAACCTTTATAGATTCACCCAGATTTTCAGACCCCGTTTTATATATTTCCTATCTTGTCCATACAAGATAGGAACCACATAAGACCATTCTTATGTGTGACATTCTTATTACTATAGAATGAGGAACAAGGTTTAAGGTCCTCTCATACTCTATGGAAAAAGGAGAAGTCATTGATGCGTAGTTCGCATGTGGCGTTGTAGATGGCGCCACATTACCTTCTGCCCGCGACTTCATTCGCGGGGAAGTCGTAACAGTATACAAAAATAACAGCCACAGTTTATAAAACTTCCCTATATACTAACGGGCCTTATTCATAAAAAGTTATCGAACATCTAAATAGTTGGTAAAGTCTGGTATTCAAAGAGAAACCAGACTTAAGCAACTGTTTAGATGTTCGATAACTTGTAAATGATAAATGATAAATGATTTTATTTCTGTAAGTAGGTTTGTACAAACACTTTTACACGTCAATCATATTTTTTTAAAACTAGATGAAGTCTGTTTTAATGAATAAGGCCGTTGGTGTGTAATTTTGGTCTCAGCAACCCTTGGCCCACCGACCCGCCGCGTCGCCTCGCATCACCCCTCGCGCTGTTGCTTCGTTGTCGCTCAAGAATTCTTTCTAACATTTTTGTTTTTATTCGGCTCCCAAGGATCGTAGCATACCTAATATTAAGTAGCCTATACCGTTCCTCAAGAAACACAAAATATTTTCGCATTTCATAGCCCATTTCTTTCAAGAGTTTGTTTTGTTGTTTCTCCAGAAATAAGCGCCTTTAGCATAGTTATTAATAGTATAGACATCCCTTTTTCCAAAACCACGAAAAGCTTTAAAATAATCTCCATTTTTTCTGTTTCAGGGTCAACAGCACAAGCGGCCAAGCGGCGAATACCAGGAGCAGCAGGGCCGCCAAAGACAACAATCTAGAAATTAAGTCTTCACCATCTAGAACCTTCTAGAACACCTTCCTCATTCCAAATTCTTCTCCTTCTTTCACCTCGAAAGTCTTTCCCACCATTGTACTCTCTTCTCCATTAGAAGTAATTTATACTTCATTGTTTTTATAATTAGTCATGTAATTAATTAAGTGATTAAAGTTAAGTGTAAAATACTGCCGTGAAACTAAAGGAATGCTCATAAGTGAATCAGGCGAAATTTTTGTCGGGTTATATCATCGTGGCGCGAGAAAATAGTTTAGGAATTGACAATTATAGAGACAATGAAAATGCAGACTATGAAAAATTATTATTCTGTGGACAAATTTGATTGGCCCGTCCTTTTTTCTCTGGCCATTATTAACTCTGTCATAATCTTACAAGAAACGACGAAGGGAGTCCGAGAAGATAGCGTCTCAGGCATACATAATCCTTTGAATTCTTCACAAAAACCCTACCGGGACTTACCGACTAACTTACGGGGCATTGTTACTTTAATTTAAACTCATAAGCAAAATCCAAAAGGGAAAGTTAAACAGCAAAGTGTAGCTATCAACTGTAAAAGATTTAATTTTATGACGATACATTTGTCGATCATTTGTAGAAACTATGTAAGTACGTATATGTTATACCTACTTCTAAAAAGTTAGTGTCATGATGATCTAAGCCGACTGTATTAAGTTCTTATACTTAGTCAATATTTATACTTGTAAGCTCATATTGTTCTTAATAATAGTCAATAAAAATATTATTTACTTAAGTTTTTCGTTTTATTTTGCCCCTAGTTTCAAGTTAAATTGTAGGTATTCTTAGGAATTCTTTCAACCGAAGAATACCTTTGTATATTATCGATATGATTTCCTTGAATACAACGCCATCTCAAGACTAATAATTCAAGCTAGGAAATACAGATCCAAATCTATGATACAAACAAATTGATCAAGCAAAGCAATACCACTCCAGAAGCTGCAGACTAATAATAATTGTTGCTAAATAGAACAGTGGTGTGGAGGTTACTGAGAAACTGCCTAATTACAGACGTCCTCTGAGAGGCGATCGGGCGTCGACGTCGTGTCGCGTCAGGTGTAAAAGGTTAACGTCTGTTAGGCATCAATTAGTCAGTAATCATAGTGCAGTTATTAGATTGAGACTATTTATTTTGAAGAATTATGTAAATATTTCAAAAAAAGCATTTCCTACCTCACCTTCTAATTCAGGCATAGGATTGATCTGAAAGACAATTCTCTTATTTATATCTTTCAAATTCAAGTCACAATCTCGTCTCAGTGACAATCAATGTCGAAAACTTACAAAAAATAGATAAACCAGCGGGTTCTCTGTCAGATTGAGACTATTTGAGACTGAGATTGGACGGCAAACGTTCTTTGCAACGAATTTCATATGAGGAGTGAAATTAATACAAGCTTTAACTCAAAAGCGTTATATTTCTTTGCATTTATGATGGCAAAAAGTGAATTGTTGCTGTATTTATGGGGTAAACACTAAACTTCAATCGTGTCATCTACTTTTTTTGTTAAAGAAATATTTTTTGCAAATTACCAAAACGAATTTCAAACTTCACCTTTTAATCGATTGATAATAATGTTATTTTGATCTGATTTCCCGCCCACCAACATAATTAGGGTTTTCAGGGAGTGAGTTGAGTTTGAAGGTTGTTTACTTAATTTCTCTTTGGGTGGGTTTAACCATTTGAATAATTACAGAAACAATTAAAAAGCCATTGTGTCTTGCTTGGATGTGGATCCACTTTCCGTACAACGGGCTAAGCAACATTTTTAATTTGCTGGTGTAAAAGAAATCACGGAAAAACTAGTGTTTTCCCGTGATTTCTGGACAGAGTTATGACCAGAAACATACATAATGAGGACGTCATACATATACCTATTACGACTGTATTGTTGCGTTGCTTAATAAAAACAAATAAATTAATATTATGAGCTGCATACAAAGATGAACCAATCAACTTCCCGGAAAGTAGTATCTGTCAAATTTCTTTGATAGATTTTAAACTTTATTCCAAGTGAATAAAGTTCATGTTCAATTGAGAAAATTTGACAGTTTGGGGTAGCTTGATGTGCCGTCTGTACTTAAGTACTCAATTGAGTTATTTTTAAAGCCAGTATTGTTCCACTGCTGGATGTTTTCCCTACCTCATCCTCCACCATCCTCCCTCCGCGTATGTTTTGCTTGTAGGTAAAAAAGTAGACATTTTTATAATCTATGTCCTTGAGAGTGCAACCCAATACTTTGATGCTGTATCACAAAAGCCACGGGTCGATAGCTGCCTTTGAGATACTTCGTAGGACTAAGCCAATTTATCGTAACTTTGAGCTCGTTGTGCAAATAAACTGATAGAAATAGAACTGTTCACTTTGTTTGCTGGTAAAGAGATATCGGAAATGCAATTTATTTTGTTTGCGAATTGTAAATGTGGTTTATATTTGAGCTGCAAATGGAAGGGTAGATATGGAATGGAATTCATTTTTAAAATAGAACCGCTTTTATAAGGAAACTAGCCGACCCGACAGACATTGACCTGTCTTAACTATGAATATAAGTTTTCTTAAATTTTCTAATGTTAAGTGCAATTTCTTCATTTTTTTCTTTCATATGAACTTACTCCTGACAACCAAAACAAAAAAATAATTAGCAAAATTGATCCAGCCGTTCACGTGTGATGCCATGACCAAGGGAAATAGGGATTTATTTTTATATACACCGTGAAATTTATATGGTTGTTTTCCCGCGGCAGAAAAACTTGCCATAAGGACTGCTTTCGAAGCATCGCTACCGTCACTGGCGTCAGCCGAGAGGCTAGAGTAAAAGTAAAAAAAAAAAACATAAACTCGAAAACGTGAGAATCAATAGTAACTCTAGAGGTAACTTCTAGGTACTAGTCGAATTGCACGCGCCGCTGACAAAGGAAACAGCAATCCATAAATGTTCAAAGCAAAATAAACTCTCGCACGTGGTGATTTTTCACAATAAATAGTTAGTCTGCCATTTTATGTTTTTAATATTTTATTTGTTTATAAAACGATTGTATTAGCAAGACAAAACCATTTCGCTGCGGGAAAACAACCATTAAAATTTCTCGGTATGAGAACGCTGCTACGAGTTCTCTTCACATAATCTATATGATTAAGTGAAGAGAACTGGTAGCAGCGTTCTCATGTCTGCTTAAAAAAGCAATCTTTACAGCATTTATCGAAAGAAAGATCTACAGGGTGGCAGGGACAGCGACGTGCAAACTGAAGCCATGAATTCAGCATGAATCAATTTGTCTATTGGTGAAAATAGCATGAAAACCCGTTCAGTAGTTTATCGCGAAGAAACAGAGAGACTCGGTGGGAGACTTTGTTTGATAACCAACGAAAAATTTCAACGCAGGGGATTTAGAATCATGTTCGTGTGCTGAATCCATGGTAGCAGGTTGTGCGTCGATATCGCACAATCGTTGTGGGTTGTGAGCCACCCTGTATAGCTCGGTTTAAAGAAAGAAAGAACGAAAGACATTTATTTCTCAAAGAACAAATTACAGTTCACTAAAAGAGAAACTTAAGAGCGTTCTTCCCACGCGGGCTGGCAACGGCGCATTTATAGCGGGTTTTCGTGATCACTTAATTAATAAATACAAACAAAAGTAAATATTTTGTTCAGTTATGCAGTAGATCGTTGGTATTAACAAGTTTGTAGGTACACTAATTTTTTTAAAGTTATTTTGGTACTTTTTTACTTATAAAAATCGACATACCGTTAATTATTTTCTATTTGCATTACTTAATACGATTAAATGTTTTTATTAAAGAGTTTATGTTAAAAATAATGATAAATACCAACGATATAGTGGTTGGCTGAAAACAAAATTACTTTTGTTTGTACTTAATGAAATAATCACGAAAAACTACTATAATAAATGCGTTGTTGGCAAGAACGCATTTATGGTAGTTTTAGCCCGCGTAGAATGATCGCTCTTAACTAAATTAACAACAGGTTGTAGTTTGTTGTAGTATAGTTCATGTTTAGTTACAATTGCTTGTAAAAATGTATATTAGTATGGTTTTTAATCGTTAACAGAAATTTTTAGAGGTATCTTTGTGATTTTTTTCTATCGTATCAAATTTGTTTTATTATGTTTTCAGCACACTATCTAACTAGCATTTATCCTGAAGATTATCATATATTTTTCTGATTTTGTTTACCACAGTGGATCATCATTTTTTAAGCATAAAAAAACTAGCGTTTAGCTCCTCTAAGCCCCTTAAGTAATGAACTCTGTAGTACTTGATTGGATGTAACAAAAATTTTTACGATGAAACAGTTAGATACCTAACCCCAACCAAACTACGTCATAGCAATAATATTTTACGTTCTTACTCACCTATCATGCCAAAACCATATTATCATACATAAAAGCTACCTACGCAAGTTACCCTAAAAATAGGTGACCCTTCCCCCAAATTAGGGTAAGTACCCGCATATCACTTAAGGGTCCAATGTCTTAAAGTATCCTAATAAAAAGCCATTAAATTAACAAAATCCTTAGAGAAATAACCTGTCCCAAAATTCTTTCCACTTATGATCCCAAATATAGCTGTTATGGAGTCCCGGGGGAAGAAAACTCTTTTATGATTAGGTACTTGCTCAATTAATTAAATGTAAAGTAAGTATTGTAAGGAAGTACGTGATCAGCCCAGTTTGTATTTTTAGGTTAAGCATATACATATACGCCTACGTGATCGTATAAATAAGGAAAGCGTTCTTTCATTGAAAGGCCATAAAGGCGGAGATTTCTTGAAAACGGTCAAAAAGGTGGTTTTAAAAGCAGTATGTATATCTCATTAACCGTAAATAACTATGAAAGCAAAAAAAAGTATGATATTTTCAAGTCTTTTTTGCATATAGTGGTTTTGCAAGTATGGAACTCAAAACATTATTAAAATACTTTAATGCATCAAAATAATCATCAAAGTCACCTCTTAATTATCTTTCAAAACAGTTTATCCCTTCAATAACAATTATAATTAAAATTAAAAATATACGATAAAATTTCAAATGCCAAACTGCATTCAGTGATGGATTATTTATTATTAAATAGTTAATATCTAATTTTATACGATTTTATTTGCATTTTTACGACATACGCTTGCTCATTTATTATTCGAATTTATTACAACAGATTTTAACCTATATTGGATTGCAATAAGAACTATTATCGCTCATAACGACAGTATTTAAAGTTAACATGGCCTTAAAACATAAAAGGTTGGGATTAAAGGAAACAACCTCCAAATATAAGTATCTAATTAAAAAAGGCTATGACAGAGCGTCCAAGGACTGGAAGACGAGATGTCGGTCGTCCGGGCGAAGGCGAGATGGATGAATGACATTGTTGCCATCGCGGGCAAAACATGAATGAGGTTCACTGGCACTGTAGTGTGGGGATTGGCATAAGAAAAGAGAGGCCTAGGCAGCAGTGGGTGAAGCCGGGCTGTGGATGATGATGATGACGATAACTGACCATGTAGATACTTACCTGCTTGTAAAGGGAGGAGCAGGCCTGAAGTCAAATAAAACTTCGCAAAGTCTACCAGCGTTGTACTAACTACCTCTACGGCTGAATCTTTTACTAATCCAAAGCAATCAATCTTCTCATTTAAAATATCTTACTAATATTATAAACGCGAAAGTTTGTAAGTATGGATGGATGGATAGATGTTTGTTACTCTTTCACGCAAAAACGGCTGAACGGATTTGTATGAAATTTGGCACACAGATAGATTATAACCTAGATTAACACATAGGTACAATACTTTTTATCCCGGTAGTACGTTCCCGCGGGATAATTTCCGATCTCCACGCGGGCGAAGCCGCGGGCGGAAGTTAGTAAATAATAAAATTACTAACTAACTATACAAATAAATACAAAAACAAAAGGACACTTAGGCTTCGAAATATTCATCCGCATCGCAGTCATCAGGAAACGTGCCCAGAAGACTGGCAGCATTGCTACGTTGAATGGCAATGCTAATTCTTTGGCCAAAGAACGACCCTGCCCTCTGGTCTCGTGTCAACCACCGGTCAACCACCGTGTCAAAGTGTCAACCAGCCGGTCAAAAATTTCTTTAAAATTGCGACATGCACTCGGGCTTTATGACCCGAGCGTTTCGACCCCAAACGGCTCAAAACTGTAGTTACCCAGCTAACGTAATTATCTTCTCATTTTAGATTACTCTATCATAGATTATAAGACGTGTATCCTGTACCACGTAGTAACTACAATAATATTTGCGCCCACGCACTGTTTCGCCCCATATGATCGTAGGTGTTCTGCCTAGCGGGCATTTAATTTTAAGGTATAAAAAAATACTCAAGTTTGTACCCACTCATGTCTAATAATGAGAACATTGAATACAAACCATTTTGCAAAAGGACTTAGAGCTGAAATTAAACTTCTATCTACTTAACCAATCACAGACAAGAAATGATATTTGGAACTCGGGCTAGGGCTAGCTTGTACCCAAAAAGGCGAGTTCATGAACCTGGCTATTTCAACAATAAATTGAGGTAACCTTTTTGCACTAACATAACTAAACGTGTACTTAAACCTCCTACGCAACAAAAACACAGCATTCAATTAGGGACAGCACTTACCAAAGACTGGCATAGCACACTCAATTGCTCAAAAAATTCCAAACGAATCCCAAATAAGCCAGGTACCTTCAACCTTCAGCTACACACGCAGGCAATATACGTCTAAAAATAGCACCCAAATTAAGTTCCTGCAAGTCGAATCTACCCCAGTCTAATGGAGGAGCTCGATCCAGGAATTTAATTTGGGTGTAAGTGGGCCCAAGTCTCGACGCGTTGTAAGTCGTACTCGTAACTACGTGTAAGTGGTGGATACGTGACTGTTCGCAAAATATGTAGATCGCAGTGTTAATGGGTCTTTCGGGTGATTCGTTGCATTGCATTGGAAGAGGAATTAGAGAATTAGAGAAGACCATTAATTCAGCCAGGAATGTTCGTTCGGTCGAAGGACATGGAGATGTGCTATAGTGGAACTTATTGATTGTTTATGGTGCTTACTATGCAATCAGACTATTGGGAAATGACCCTAATCAGACCTTCGCCTGTTTCTATAGAGCAGAATGTTTTGACACAAAGCGAAAAGTTACTCTTTTGAGAGATTCACAGAAGTGGAAGGAAATATCACAACACCGTGAAAAAAAGAAAATAGAAGCAGGATGAAGAAAGTAAGATGCGAAAACACAAAGGCATCTCATCTCAGGCCTTGCACAAACGCGCGGAGAAAACGTAAGTAAGTAAGTAAGTAATGATGCGCACATAATATTTACTTATTTATCTAATACCTTTAAACGAGCAATTCTTGTATAAATTATATATAATCTGAATCTCGGAAACGGCCCCAACGATTTTCATGAAATTTAGTATGCAGGGGGTTTCGGGGGCGATAAATCGATCTAGCTAGGTTTCATTTTTAGAAAACGAAAAGAAAAAGAAATACCGAACAAAGCTCGGTCATCCAGATATTAAGACTTTATTCAACCAAGGCAACCAAATCAAAAATTCGAAGACATGTGACATCTACCAATCCGCACTGCAGTCCCTCTCACAGAGAGGACGCCAGTGTCCCAGCGTGGTTTTATAGTCTTTGGTCCCAGCAGTATAAACATAATAGGTTGATTATGGTGATGATAGTACCTATAGTCCGTATTTCCGTTCGAACTTACCTAACATTTACGTGCGTCGCTCGTTCGTGCTTAGGCTTTAGAATGCTAGAATATCAAATCGCATTTTATTTCTGTAAAGCCGAGGAATAACTAGAAAGGTTTCTTAGAATCTCGTGACTGTTTGTTTAATAAAATGTCTGGAGATCTCTAGGTAAACGTTATACAGGGCGGTAACAACTTGTCACAATAGATTCAGTATATGATTCGGAAACCCAGCGCGTTGTGTTCCACGCGCGCCTCAAAGAGATGCAAGCACCAACTGGTGAGGGTTCCTAAGGGCCGATGTCAGCCAGGGGTGCGGGTTGTTCGAAAGTAATACCGTGGCCCATGGCACACAGGCAACTGAAGGAATCCGCCTATGTTTTCACTGCTGGTACTCAGACTTCCTCTCTGGGAGGGAGTGGGCCGCACTCCACCACGAGGGTAGGTACAGTTTCCTGAGAGTTTGGACCTAATCTGGTAAATCGGGCGGGATTGTAGGATCTAGGTACTTTATATAAACATTACACTGCCTTAGTAGTTTGTGCTAGTAGGTAAATGTATTTCAGATTGATCGTTGTGAGAATTCTTGAGGGCTATAGGCAACTGTGGATGTCTTTCAGCTGAAATTATTCCGTAGGTATTATTATTACATTATTTATTTTAATTATTTTATTTATAAACACTTATCTATCATACACCATATAAAAAAGGACAAACATAATAACATAGTTGTCTCGAACTAGCGTGTTTCTAACTAGTGGACAATGGGCGGTATTTATACCTTGGTATTTTTACTAAAGAAAGAAGTGACAGCTCATCAACATTCATTGCGTTATTTAAGTTGGTGAGCAGACAAAGTTTTCGAACAAAGGAAGCAATGGTTTAGCAATAGCTTTCAATCAATCAATCAATCAATCAATCAATCATTTTATTATCAGGCAGCTGAGGCCCATAGATAAAATACACAAAATAATCTTAAAAATATTAATAAACTAATACATATTATGAAACTTATCAAAACTATAACTATACACGTAAAGTGGTCGGCGTCGTGTATCGCTGTGAGGTGTCGCGTAACCGTCCTCGGAAACGCCGATATACGACACCTTTCGGCCAAAAGTCCTCTTTCAAGCAGGTCTGTAGATGCTGGGTTGGAACTCGGACCACGAACGACTTAAAGTTGACGTCGTGGCGCGATTCCAACCTTTCGACCCTCAGAGTCCAGTTGGTCTTCACTTTCAAGTACTGCACGACTTCCTCAATCTTCGTGGAATGATGCAGACGTGAAATGTACAGCTGCGTCGTAGGCACAGCAGGGCGCAGCAGCATGCTGGGTCCACTCGGTGCGGTACCGTACAAGTTACGAGGGCAAGGCTTCTTCTTCCTTTCTACCTTAGTAAAACCTTCCTCATCAACCAGGCCCAATCTTGGCACAGAGTTGCGGACCGCAGTCAGGGCAGGTTGAGTACCCTTTTTCAGATTACCCCGTTTTCTGGTTTTTCGCTGTTTCAAAATGATTCAAGTTGTGATTGATAGTGCGTTGCGCAATTACAGTGCTGCTTAGCTAAAACTAACTAGATATAACGTTAAACTAGGAACCAATTTAAGATGTATAATAACAAGCTTATAAGCGCAAACATGAACGCGCCCTAACTTATGCAGGTGAACTAGACTAGTGATGTACCGTCTTGATTGGTTACCGACACAGCTAATTAATACCTGCGGCTAATATTGTTTTGCTTAACGTTTCGGAGCATAAGAAGAGCTAATATCAATTATTATTGTTCAGCATGTATGGCAATGTAGTGTGGAGTAACAAGTTAAAATTTGTTTAAAATTCCGGTAGCCCGTACAAACCTATTAAAGTTTGCACCCGTGTGTCGGGCGGTTAAGACAATTAATACCATCTCTCAGCGGTTGGACATTTTTTCCTGCTCATTGGCGGAATTCCAGAGAGTGACAGTTAGTGTGTTGTCCTCTATGTAACTTGGGGCACACGGAGCCGTTACTTGGGACTGGTCAGTCATGGACCCGTGTAGGTGTGTGATCAGTTCTTGAGTGGCGTCTCTGGGTGTCGTATTGTATAAGGCTACTTTTATTACCTTGGGTTCTGCCTGTAAAAATAATTGTATGTGTAAATGAATAAATAAATAAGTTAAATTGAAATGTCATAGCTAATATCACTGACTTTATGCACAAGTTTAGTCTATATTTGTGTCCGTGAGATATACTTACAAGTAAGTTACCGGCAGGCAACCGGCATGTAGGCTGCCTCACGATGTTTTCTTTCACAGGCTTAAGAGCACTGATGATGAAATTAAATATGTACTCAAAGTGAACTACCTGCCTGAGTTTCCAACCCACGACCACAAATCGTAAGTTGGGGCCGATACCAATGGGCCATCACTGCTCTGATTCATTCAATGACAAAACCACACTTCACTGAGGTCCCAAGGGCCACGAGCAACAGCACTTAAGTATCGAAGATACCAAGTAGTGCGTCACAAAGTATGAGCTTGTATAAATGTTTACCTTTCAGGGTATACAGGGGAGTGGCGAGCTCCCCAGGGTAAATGCGAGGCTGTTTATAGAACCAGCTGTAACGTTGTGACGTCTGTGCCCTTCCCCCTCCCCCCATAGTAGGTGTAAGGTATGGTAGTTTGAAGCCGTGTATATATAGAGGGAGGTAGATATAGCGCCAATATAAACTTGTCATTTTGAAAGTGTCTTCAATAAAGGCTTCTGTCTGCGGCTTCAACTGCGTGGATGTCGGAAATGATCTCACGGTAACGCGCGACCGAGACAAATCGGTTCAGCCGTTTCGGAGATTAGCCGGAACTAACAGACAGACAGGATAGACAGACAAAAATTATAAAAAAATGATTTTTTGTTAGGTAGGTACCGTATATACTTTCATATGCATTTAGCAAAAAGCTGATAATTGGACATTACAAACAGACACTTTATTTATTTGTATGTAGTATGTATTTGTATGTATGTCCCTGCGTGATCGAATCAGGAATGAAGAGATCCGTAGGAGAACCAAGGTAACCGACATAGCCTGAAGAATTGCCAAACTAAAGTGGCAGTGGGCAGGGCACATTGCTCGCAAAACAGACGGCCGATGGAGCTGAAAAGTTCTGGAGTGGCGACCGCGCACCGGCGAGTGGCGGAGCTTGGGGGAGGCCTATGTCCAGCAGTGGACGTCTTTCGGCTGAAACGATGATGATGATGTATGTGCAGAAAGTAGAAAGAAAGGAGTCAAATACAATTGCAATAACACTAAATAAAACAATAATAGAGTAGCAAGTGTAGTATTCTCGGTCGGCATTTAAAAATGCGTTGTATATTGCAGAAGCTCTATTGTATTTACAGCAAACCATTAGCGGTTACTTTATTAAACTTAGATAAATTTTATTATAAAATGAGGTAGGTACCTATAATAAGAATTTAATATTAATATTCATTAGCTAGTAGGTCGTTCAACTTGCAGTTTTAATTAATAATTACAAGCAAAGCCCACGTGTTTCAGTCTGCGACCACATGTGACATGACGGGTGAGTCTCCTCGACATGTCGCGTCACTCGGGTGAATGTCCCAGTACCACAGACATATAAAACAGTAGCAGACCAAACATTAATCCATAGTCGATGGATTTGATTCTCTATCCTTTTTTTGCTAAGCGACAAGTCGTAAGCTGTATCTCGTTCTGTCACCTGTTGTCACACTGACTCACACTTAGACAAAATTTGACGCGTAGCCCGTCTGTCCCGCGCCGCCATATTGATAAGCAGATTTATCCTCAATCGCGTTCTATGTTTCAACCGCGAAATATTACTTGAAAAATTAATTGTTTGGGACAATTACACAAAAATAAAATGGTAAAGTGCTGTGCGTACCAGTGTGACAGTGCTAGCTACCATAAAACACCTGGATTGACCTTTCATCGGTAAGTTTTTGTATTATGCTGTGAAGTCAGGGACGGATTTGGCAACAAAGACGATTTTTTTTATTGTATGGAAAATATTTACCTATCATGGAATTATCAAATAGAGACTCGGTTTACTCTACGATATTTAAAAATTTTTTGGTGACATAGTTTGAAAATACTGCAGAGTCCAGATTGCCAGTGTATATAGAATCGCTCCGGCCCGGCGCGTACACATGTGATACGTTACAATAGAAAATAAATTGTGTCTCATTAGCCGGTTATGTTACCCTGTCTGTGTGATGGATAACATGAACGATGGTGGACATAAATCGATATAGGCTACTCACATAATTTTAACATTTCATTCAGCAGGTAATAATTGAGCTTACTAATATTTTTCCAGGTTTCCAAAGGATGTAAGTTTACGGAATGCATGGATTTAAAAACATGAAACTCCAGGATTGAAACTGAACCTCAAATGGCGCAAATATTCCAATCTTATTGGAACCTAATGTTCGAGCTGTTTGGGGTTGAAACTAGGACCATGGGGTCCGAGTGGCAACTTAGTTTTCCGAGACATTTCCAAGCGGTTGATCGACTCTTCACGTGACCAAAGGGCTGGCCTATTTTTCAGCCAAAGAATCAGCATTGCCATACCACGTGGCAATGCTGCCAGCCTTTGTTGGTCACTTTTCCCATCGACAACGATGCGGACGTATTATTTGATGCCCTATGATTTTTTTTTTTATACCTGTACATATTATTATTTTAGGACCAGTAGTTTTTAAATTATGAAAATAAAGAACATTACTTGTCGTTGTGATCTTGTTCTCGTACCAAACTGTAATAATCTCTGTAAAGGCTTTTACTTTCGTTCGTTTTAAATTTTGTATGTACATATGTATTTATGTATCTATTATTTAGGATATGTATATATCTATGTATCTATTTTAGAATATTGTAAACACATTATTTGCACCAACAACGTCACCATTTTATGTCCAGGCTAATCACTGTCCATTCCATGGTTGCCTGGATGAGATCGCGGAACGCGATAAGGCCGCTTATGTGTATTTTTTTGTTTATTGTATTTTTGTAGTGTACAATAATGAATATATAAATAAATAAAGTTTTAAAAAAGTAAAAAATAAATATGTAAATATTCATTAAATTCATTGTTTTATTTCAAAATTCCTGATATATTTATAAGCTAGCTTTCAGGCATACCAACACCTTAACTCTAGGTCCCACCAAGCTGGGCATGCGGGTTAATGACTGCAGGGAGAGTTCTTTTATCCGATACTGATGCCCGTCAACGGTCTGTGTATAAATATACCGTTAAAAGGAGGTGGTTCTTTCTTTTCTTTCTAAAGGACTGCCGCCCACCGTCCTCTTAAAATATTACCTTAGTTGCCTTTTACAGTAACCACGGGAACAGATGGGTGGTTATATTCGTTAAGACTTTATTGATAAGTAATCTACACTTCATTTACCCAGAGAAAATTGATTTTCGCAGATTTTCAGTAAGATTTATCGGTCGTTTCAATATCGTTATATAATACCGGCAACCGGCCCTAGTCCGGCCCTGTATCGTCACACTCTCTATGTGTGCGTAATGGGTACGCAATTTTTAGCGAATGTTTGGTCTGCTACTATTTTATATGTCTGTGCCCAGTACCCTTACCATAAACAAAGGCTTAGCTTGGCTTTATTTATTTCATCATCATCATCATCATTTCAGCCGAAAGTCGTCCACTGCTGGACATGGGCCTCCCCCAAGCTCCGCCACTTTGACCGGTTCTGGGCTTCCCGCATCCAACGGACTCCTTATTATTTATTTATTTATACTTATATACTTTATTATACTGTAACACAAAAAATAACTACAAAATATACAATGGGTGCCCTTATTTATCGCTTTCCGCGATCTCTTCCGGGCAACCTTGGCATGGACAGTGATTAGTCTGGACATAAAATGGGGATGCCGTTGGTGCAAATAATAAATATACAATGTACAAAAAAAAATACACAGATATACTGGAATAGTTTTTATCCAGTGCGCAAACTGTAGCCATGCTTTCAGCATATCATTCTAGACCCCCCAGTGCAGAAATTTTTCATCAGTTATACTTTAAAAAAACAGCTAAAGAGCAAAATACATAATAAATATTGTGATTTTTATTTTATTAAGTAATATTTATTAAATGTTTTTGTACTAAATTGACTATTTTTCTCGCACTCAAAGTGAAAAGTACAGTTTGCACCTCGAGACTAAAGGCCAACTTAAACCCTCGGTTTCATTGACTCCCTCGCACGCTCGGGAGTCAAACCACCTCTGGTATATTATGGCTTCGTTTAGTCCCTCGATATAAAATATACTATTAATGCATCACAAAAATCATCAAAGTCACCTCTTAATTATCTTTAAAACCAGTTTATCCCTTCAATAACAATTACAATTATAATTTAAAATTTACCATAAAATTTCAAATGCCAAACCTCATCCAGTGATGGATTATTTAATAATAAATAGTTAATATCTAATTTTATACGATTTTATTTGCTTTTTTACGACATTGCTAGCTCATTTATTATTCGAATTTGTTACAACAGATTTTAACCCGTATCGGATTGCAATAAGAACTATTATCGCTCATAACGACAATATTTAAAGTTACTAGTTGTTTTCACTCAATAATTAGGTTGTTGTTACCCAATAGCAGTCGCTCCATGTAAAATAAATAAATAAAACACTGGTATTCAGGGACGTCAACGCTCAGCTTGTTACCCTAGATTTAAGAGATGATTTTGAAATTCATCGTAGGTTATCAAAAGTGCAATGCGGACAAAATGTGTGGAAGAGCAATTTTTGTTAACCGACTTCAAAAAGGAGGAGGTTATCAATTCGTCAGAACCTTTTTTTTTTTTTTTTTTTTTATTTTTTTTTATGTATGTTCCCCGATTACTCGAAGATGGCTGGACCGATTTGAATTTTGTTTTTTTTGTTTGAAAGGGTATACTTCCCAGGTGGTCCCATGATCATCAAGTCAGGATCTGATGATGGGATCCTGGAGAAATGGAGAGAACTCTTCAAATTTTATAGGCACACAAAGCGATTTAGGTATTTTTTAACCGACTTCAAAAAGGAGGAGGTTATCAATTCGTCGGGACCTTTTTTTTTTTTTTTTTTTTTTATTTTTTTTTATGTATGTTCCCCGATTACTCGAAGATGGCTGGACCGATTTGGATTTTGTTTTTTTTGTTTGAAAGGGTATACTTCCCAGGTGGTCCCATGATCATCAAGTCAGGATCTGATGATGGGATCCTGGAGAAATAGAGAGAACTCTTCAAATTTTATAGGCACACAAAGCGATTTAGGTATTTTTTGGAAGAGTACTTTCTCGGAGTGGTTCTATTTCAATTTGGTGAAGATCTGATGAAGAACTTCGGAGATAGGCAACGGAACTCCTCAATAAATGATAGCAAATGGACTGGGATTGCTGAAATCTCATCTCTGTGTATTGCTTACACCAGTTCATAACATAACATCACGCCGGTATGCTGTGAAGGGGTAAGCACATGTGAACCACTAAAAAGTGAAAAATAAAAACTTTTTCCAAAAAAAAACAACCGACTTCCAAAAAAACACTACAAAGTGAAAAATAACTTTAATTTCGGAAGGCGGTGACAAAAAATTCAAATAAAGCTCCAAAGACACCGACTTCCGAAATTAAAGTTATTTTTCACTTTGTAGTGTTTTTTTGGAAGTCGGTTGTTTTTTTTTGGAAAAAGTTTTTGGAAGAGTACTTTCTCAGAGTGGTTCCATTTCAATTTGGTGAAGATCTGATGAAGAACTTCGGAGATAGGCAACGGAACTCCTCAATAAATGATAGCAAATGGACTGGGATTGCTGAAATCTCATCTCTGTCTATTGCTTACACCAGTTCATAACATAACATCACGCCAGTATGCTGTGAAGGTGTAAGCACATGTGAACCACTAAAAAGTGAAAAATAAAAACTTTTTCCAAAAAAAAAACAACCGACTTCGAAAAAAACACTACAAAGTGAAAAATAACTTTAATTTCGGAAGGCGGTGACAAAAAATTCAAATACAGCTCCAAAGACACCGACTTCCGAAATTAAAGTTATTTTTCACTTTGTAGTGTTTTTTTTGGAAGTCGGTTGTTTTTTTTTTTTCAATAACCGATGTAATATTTCGTCGATCGTTTTAGATTGAAATAGGTTAAAATATTTTTCAGTCTCAAATTTAAAATGCTCTCAAGAGCACATAACGTATCCACAAGCTGGGAAATGGAGGCCAGTCTCTTCTTATTCCCATCAGCCTTTTGCAGTCCACTCTTGGCTTCAGAAGCCCCTTGGTCCAGATCAACCACCAAAATATTTGCTTTACCTAGCCCGTGGACATATTATCCTATCCTCCATTTGCCGATTCAGAGTTTTCACTTTAAAATAAATAATCGTTTAAAAAACTAAAAAACACGCTTTAAAAACCAAACTAAAAAAGGAGAAAATAATTTCATTCAATTAAAAAGCGTGGGGTGCTTTTTGAGGTATTTTTATAATCAATTAATGTCAAGCACCCACGCTTTTTAATTGAATTAAATTATTTTTTCCTTTTTTAGTTTGGTTTTTAAAGCGTGTTTTTTAGTTTTTTAAACGATTATTTATTTTCTATTTTTTAGTTCTGCTAACTACAAAATCGTTGTGTTTTTTTTTCTCAATTTTTTTTTTAAATTATTGAATTGTCATCGGTCCTCGACAAGTTTACAAAGTTTCAATGAAATCTGACCGTTTAAAGTGGGTCAAAATCACGCTCAAAAGAGTCGGTTACATACAAACATACAAACAAACAAACAAACAAACAGACATACAAGTGAAGCTAATATAAAGCGTGTAAAAACGTCATTCTGATTCTAATATTGCCCGCCAATTTCCAATTAAGTTTGCTTTAATTCTATGAGGTTTGTCAACCATTAAAGTTTTGTATTCAGACTCTTTTTATTTTGAAAAAGACCGACTTCAATTTTCTAACACAAACTTCATAAAATATAAACCAACCATTTCTTTCACTGTACCAACATCAAAACACATTTTAATACCAACCTTCATAATGTTTTGAAAGCATTCATAATATTATTCAACAAGCAGACTTGTTTTTCTAATTCTTTTAAACCTCTAAGAACATGTTTGTAAATACTAATGCTACCTAGACCTACGTACAACTAAGCTAAGGAAAAAAGTCCCAGACGTTTCCATTCCCACATCAAACACAGATGTTTTATAGTCTATTCACAGAGAAATAACATCTTAAAACAACCAGCTATACCTTATTTTTTGCACGTCAAGTACGCGTAACGGTATTCCCAAGCTGTATTTTTAAAAGGTACGTAGAAACTAGCGCCCTCTTGTGGAAAGTGATATAACATGACATAATTATGTAAAAGTAAAATGTCTGTATGCGTCCGGCCGTGTTCTAACCGAAAGGGATTGTCGCGCGAGTATTATCACGATAGCCGCGCACCTCGCGAGATTAAGCAAGTCGCGTCTGTACGTCAAAATTCATGTAAACGATCGCGTAATCGCGTGTTCTCGCGACAGTTGTGTCTCGGTTAGGACACAAGGTTCAAAGTTGGTCGGTCGGTACCAAGGATCCACGTGGATGTCTGGGACAAGTTTTTATGACATAAGGAAAGTTTTGGACACATCTTATTACGGTGGAAAAGAAGGTACCTACCTGTACGACATGAGGGTTACACAATACGACGACATGAGACAGGATATTATGTTGTTCTATCGACCTTTTAGCGTCTTCAAGTGGGTAAGTTTGCTGTAGGGTGCCATTTTTTTTTCTTGTTTTATTTCAACAAAGGTAATTAATTATTCTAATTCTAGATATAAGCATGAAATTAATTCTCTTAAACTACTAATATTTTAATGCGAAAGTTTGTTTGGATGTTTGTTACTCAATCACACAAAAACGGCCAAACGGATTTGGATGAAATTTGGCACACAGATCGTTTATAGCCTGGATTAATACAAACTATGATACTTATTCAGCATCATCATCATTTCAGCCGAAAGACGTCCACTGCTGGACATAGACCTCAGGACACAGGTCTTGTGCTTCCCACATCCAGCGGATTCCCGCGGCCTTCACAAGGTCATCGGTCCACCTTGTGGGAGGCCTTCCCACTCTACGTCTTTAGGTACGCGGTCGCCACTCCAGAACCTTTCGGCCCCATCGGCCATTTGTTCTGCGAGCAATGTGCCCTGCCCACTGCCCACTGCCACTTAAGTTTGGCAATTCTTCGGGCTATGTCGCTTGCCTTGGTTATCCTGCGGATCTCTGCGCATGATACTTACTATCGCGGTAGCAAGTTCCCGTGGGACAATTGCCGGAGTCGACGCGGGCGAAGTCGCTGGCAAAAACGAAACTGTAATAAATGGATGAAGCTTGACAAAGTATGCACCAAATGAAATGCCATACCTAGTTCATTCCAGGAAAAATACCTCTGTTATACTGACGGAAATAGAGAGATTTAATTCAATCGGAAACTACAAGATATTCAAATAATTTTCGTCTAATTCTTTGAATACTAAGTATAGCTCGTTGTCCGGGACCAAATTCTAAGCATTTTCTTTGGAAAATTCAATTACAGACAATACAATTTATTTCTTCTTTTTTTTAAAAGGGGTTTCTTCATACAAGAAACGTGTTTTTTTGGCGTTTTCGACTTGTGGTAGAATCCTTTGTGAACGAGCCCGACTCGCACTTAAAAAAAAATTATGAACCTTTAATAGTATATTTTATAACGAGGGACTAAACGAAGCCATAATATACCCGAGGTGGTTTGACTCCCGAGCGTGCGAGGGAGTCAATGAAACCGAGGGTATATTAAGTTGGCGTTTAGTCTCGAGGTGCAAACTGTACTTTTCACTTCGAGTGCGAGAAAAATAGTCAATTTAGTACAAAAACATGTACTTACCTAATAAATATTACTTAACAAAAAAACAGTACAAAGTGAAAAATAACTTTAATTTCGGAAGTCGGTGTCTTTGGAGCTGAATTTGAATTTGTTGTCACCGCCTTCCGAAATTAAAGTTATTTTTCACTTTGTAGTGTTTTTTTGGAAGTCGGTTGTTTTTTTTTTGGAAAAAGTTTTTTTTTTCACTTGTTAGTGGTTCACATGTGCTTACCCCTTCACAGCGTACCGGCGTGATGTTATGTTATTATCTGGTGTAAACAATAGACAGACATGAGATTTCAGCAATCCCAGTCCATTTGCTATCATTTATTGAGGAGTTCCGTTGCCTATCTCCAAAGTTCTTCATCAGATCTTCACCAAATTGAAATGAGACCACTCCGAGAAAGTACTCTTCCAAAAATACCTAAATCGCTTCGCGTGCCTATAAAATTTTAAGAGTTCTCTCTATTTCTCCAGGATCCCATCATCAGATCCTGACTTGATGATCATGGGACCACCTGGGAAGTATACCCTTTCAAACAAAAAAAAATCCAAATCGGTCCAGCCATCTTCGAGTAATCGGGGAAAATACATAAAAAAAAAAATCAAAAAGGTTCCGACGAATTGAGAACCTCCTCCTTTTTGAAGTCGGTTAGTAAAATAAAAATCACAATATCGATTAGGTATGTCTTTTGCTCTTTGCTTGACGTCAAACTCTTCACCAAGGAACATAATATATAGGAACATAATATTTGTCACTGAACATTTTAATAAATTTATTTAAAGCCGAACAAATTTACACTCGACAAAAATTCTGAAATTTTCGCGGTCTTTTTTTCTTCTAAACCAGTAACAGATTAACAATTTAAAACACATGGCGCCACCTTGGCAAAAACCATGGAACTAAAACTCTCAACATTTTCGCAATGAAGATAGTCCACACTCCACAGATAATAGTATATTTACTGGCTGTTTGAGTTTGTCTATGTCACATGAAGGAAATTAAAAAACGAATTACTTTTTACTCCCTAGGGACTAAAGTGGTCACTTTAGTCCCGCTTCGTAGGGCTCACATAGGGCTATAATGATGTCTTTTTAGAGCATGAGAAGTGAAAAAACTTTTTCGTTTTTAATGATGCACACTTTTATTTTAGTGTTTTCAGTGCCTATTATAGGAATTATTTGAGAGAACAAAAGAGGCACAATCATTCAACAATATTTGCAGGAGAGCAAAATGGAAATTATTAGAGATTAAACACGTGCCATATTATAAGCCTATACAGTTATTTTGATAAATAATAATATTATTCATGAACTAAATAACAATAAACACTAACGCGTTATGAACATGATATTTGAATAATTTAATTAATATTTAGTAGAACGAGCATCACATCGGATTTATCGCTTCAGTAGATAGAACTGATGTGAAGGGAACTATCGACCTACGCAATTATAATTATAATGATAATATTTAAGCTTCTGTCCACGACCTCGTCCGCGTGACATTTTGTCCCCCGTCCCGCCGCATCGCATCCCATTGCCCACTCCCACTATTACCTACATACTTCGTTTTCAAGTCACGTTAATTCCGACTTTTTGAATTTTTTCTCGGCTCCTAAGGCTCGTAGCGTGATGTTAAATACCTTCTTCAAGGATTCGGCTATTACATGAAAAAAGTTTTTTTCAAGTCCTACTGGTAGTTCTAGAGGTTACCCCCTACATACAAAGAAACAAACAAATACCTTCTATATTAGTAGGTATATAGAGGTATGAGGAACAGGGTGTAAAGTTCACTAAACCCTATGGAAAAGGGAGGATCCTCCGACCAGACGGGTGTTGTTTCTGGTAGGCTACTGCCCGACGTTTAATGTCGAGATGTTGTACCTATGCGAATCGCGCGGTAAACTCTGATTGTGCGATGCAGGATTTTGTGTGACGTTTTTTTTTTTTTTTGGGTGGGAAATCATCAAATAACTTCTCCCGCTCTGGGTGGAGCGGGAGGGCGTGTCAGACTTTTACTGACTAAAACCCACCCGTGTTCCCTCAGTTGCCTGTGTACAAGGGGCCGCGGTATCTCATTCAAACAACCCGCAACCCTGGCAGGCATCGGCCCTTGCAGGCCCCATCAGTTGATGCTGATATCACGTTCACGTTAGTCTTGCGTAGTTCGCCTGTGGCATTGTAGATGGCGCCACTTTCCTTTTTGTGTATTTAGATATTTGTTGCGAAGTACAGGTATTAAAGATGAATTTTAAGTGCCTGGTTGATAATAATAGGCTCGTCCCCTTTACATGGGATTTAAACATAACTGACGATATGCGGGAGTACCTACTATAAGTAAAATATCTCCATCTATATAATTACATAATTATGTATCTATAATCTCTATATCCCGCCGGGCGATTATGTAAAAATGTCACCGTGAAAACTGAGGTGAACTGATTTGTAATTTCACCTGATGCTAGGAATTGTCACCATTGATAGCTCACTTCACCTATTATATACTCCATTTGAAATAAGATTAGACATTTAAATAAACCTTTTTTACAGTCCATTCGACTTATTTTGACCTCTATTGCGTTGGAAGCATGATAAATCGTATCTGCAGTAAACAGTTGGTATTGTAACCACTTTTTTGCTTTTAATGCCATCCTTATGCCAACGGAATAGATGTCAAAATCGGGTGAACGGACTGTAAAAAAGGTTTGTTTAAATGTCTAATCATATTTCAAATAAAGTATAAGTTATGACGATGATTATATTTACAGAATAGCAAGGCAGTGTGCAATTAAATCCCGTCGCGATATGTCTTCGTCTGCGTGAACGTCGACTTACTCTCCCAGTAGCTTTCTGCAGCCGAAAGCTTTCCATACCTTACCATTTTTTGTAGAAGGTAAATGAAGTAAAAGGGTTGAGTATTCCTGATAACCTTCGCCTGAATATTAATTACATACCGGTGGGAACACCTACCTGTAACACGAAGCCTCGAAAGTCGTCACTCCACCAAACGACTCCTCTTTTTATTGCATACGATACGACATACCTACATAAGTGGGTGGGGCTTATGGCTAAGTAATAACAGGTGCACGGGCCAATCGATCAGGTTAAGTTACGCATGCCGCGGTTTGTCCGTAGAGACCATCCATACAAAAGCCCCCTAAGGTGCCTCGGAAAGTACATTAAACCGATGGTCCCGACTGTCATTCGCAGATCTTCGGCAGTCGTTTCGGAACGTTAGAAGCCCGAAAATCTGACAATCAGCCTCACCAAGGGGTATCGTATTACGCAGTCGCTCCAAGTTAAATACTGGTATTCAGCTGCATCTATTTAGACTGGAAGCTGACCCCTACATAGTTGGGAAATGGCTGCAGATGATGACGACAAATGTTTCGTTTTCTAAGCATACTGTTACGAGCTTGGGGTTTGTGACAATTAAAAACTGCCAATATAAATTACCAATGATGACACGAATTAAACACACTAATTACAAAACACAATTGCACTACTGATCGCACTTGAAGATCGCTTCAGATGTTCTCGCCTGTATCGCTTGTTCAATACTGCCGGGTCTTTTTTTTATAAGTTGGGCATCTCGCAGTTGGCCTTGAGAGGCCATGACTGCTCAACCGGGCTTTCCTGGGGCTGCCATTAAGAAGTTAATCTTAACGCCTCCATCCAGGGCTTAGAAACTAAAATTTACAAACTAAGCGACTGCACGCTGAGGGCACCCCCTGTGGGGTACGGACCTCGGCTCACTGATAGGACTGCCGGGTCTTGATCCGTTCCGGCCTTTTATAGGGCCCTAAGAACATTCGAGAAACAAAGCATCTAGAATGTTCGAGTACATACCGGCCCCGACTGAACAGATGTTGATAATTCTAGAAGATTCTGGTATCGAAATTTCTAGATAGATCTTGACTCAATTAATTCTGCTTCTCGATACTAAATAGCGCTAGTGGTAACTAATTACTTTAGCTTTAGCGCGTAACAATACCAATGAACAATTATGGAAAAATTACTGGGAAAAATTATAAGTAAAAGTGTTCAAACTTCCATACAATACGATGATTCCACGGTTCTTGGAGGCACCCATTTATAAACATGTTATTAAGTGTTCCAAGTATTTATTTTTCTGTTTTTTTTTTTTACATAATTGTATGTAGTATCATAAAACACAATCAAGTCATCAAATAAATAACGATAAACTAAATCAATTTTAGTAACGTTTTCACGTCGTTGGTTTTGTAGTCCCAAGCGCTATTGCTGAGCAAGAGTTTCTGGCTTTGATTGCCAGGTCGGGCAATGTTATTGGTTTTTTTTTACAAGCTCTATTCTATTTCTCAGTACATGCCCGGAGTCTGAATTAGTGGCCGGTTGATGGCAACAGATTTTCCCTCTATTACATAGGACTTAAACATAACTGGTGAAATGTGGGTGTAGGTACTCTGCTTAAACCTTCGGGGCAACAAGGTGTGATGTTCTGTTATTTTTAACCGACTTCAAAAAGGAGGAGGTTATCAATTCGGCCTTATTTATGTATTTTCGGGCATAACTCCGTCATATATAAACGGATTTGCAAAATTATTTTTTCATATTCGGGAATTCGTCCATTGCTGTGCTCCAAAGCAGACGTGTGTCCGGCTTACAAACAAATAAGTAAATAGTATTTACGCAAGTTTAGTCCGTAAACTCAAAGTTAAAACGTTTAGTTCTGCATCTAGTGTAATTAGCAACTTATCACCTCAAACGCCGTGATCGCTCCCCGTGCAAGCCGCGCGAACTTGCCCTCACCCCCGCGGAAAGAGTTCGGTCCTAATAATTGCTTTCTCGCTCCGATCCGCCGTTCGGAATCGTCGTAGCTAGTCAAGGACGAGTGACGCGCAGCCAGCCCGCTTCCCAAGACGTGCTACGGGAAGCTCGTCTCTCACCTCCAAGTGCTACGGTCTATATTACACCGACCGGCGCAACGATGCCCCGTACTCAGCGCTCACCACCAGCCAAAACAACTCCAATAGTTAGTACCTTAATGCAAGTAAGTTCGGATTCAGATATCCCGCAGACAATGTCGAGCGGTTTAAGTACTTCTGAACATGTAAACATTGCATCCCGTTATAAACGTCCGCGCGAAGAATCGCCGCCGCACAGTGGATCGAATGTGTCGAATGTGTTCGAGAACGAAGTTACTTCTCTCAAACGAGAATTACTTGAAATGCTCACAAAATGGAAAAATGAGCAAGATGAAAAGCAAACTTTGTTTGCGAACAAACAGAGCTCGACCATAGGCAAATTAGTCAAAGAAATAGCTGAAATTAAACTCCAACACCTTGAAATCCAAAAGTCAAACGCGGAAATCGAGAAGAATATCACCTTTATAAGTAAGCAATATGACGATATGCTTCAACAAATAGACATATTAAAAAAGGAGAAACAAGCTTATAGAGAATGTATAAATCACCTTGAAACAAAAATTCAAGACCTGGAGCAATTATCCCGTCCTTCCAGCATTGAGATCCGTAATGTACTACCCATAGACAACGAGACCTCTTCGGACTTATCTAAAATTGTCTCAAACCTGGGGACAGCAGTTAATCTGAGTATTAGCGACTCAATTATACGAGATATTTATCGGCTCCCAGGAAAACCGGGCACAATTAGACCAATTGTTACGGAATTTAGCAATGTGCAAATAAAAAACCAACTAATAACGTCGGTGCGCAATTTTAATAAAACGAAGCCTAAAGAAGAGCGCCTGAACAGCAATACCATTGGGTTGGCGGGCGACCGTCGTCCAGTCTACATCGCGGAGTTTCTCCCCGCCAGTTCAAGGAAGCTGTTATACGCTGCAAGGGAATTCGCAAAGGCTATGGAATATAAATTCTGCTGGACAACCAACGGCAATATCTTCCTCCGGAAAATAGAAGGAGCCAAGAGTGTACTTGTAAAGTCTGAAAAAACCCTCATGGATCTGCAAGTAAATCAATGACTGTATGTCGTAATATTATTATGCTATAAAGTCGCACAACGCTGTACCAGAAACTTAATTTTAATAATACTAATTATACAAACCTATAAAATTGCATGTAAACTTCTCACATATTCAACCACTATTCTACTAAATAATGCATGGAACTTCACAAACATCGCTTCTACACCAAACCGATTAATAACTATTCACCTTACACAAAAACATAAAATAAGGAATACGTCATACAATACTAACCTTTATCAGAACACAATACAAAAACTACCCTTTCACCATAACTACTCTTTAAAATGTTTTTCGATAGTCAACAGTATTCATATATCAAAATATTACAATGATTTGGTATCAACTGCGTCACCGGGACGTATCCCCAGGCACTTGAGGTACTTTTTCTCAACTCATAGTGAGTTTACAGTCCGTGTACCAGTTAAAACTCATTATCAATGGCTATGACAAATAATTTAAATAATGACATAGACAACATACATGTGTCTACGTCGTTTACTTGTCCACCTGAAGATTGCCCCAAATATATAACATCCCCCAAATCATTAAATATCATTCATCTGAATATTCGGAGTATTAATAAAAATTTCAATGAATTTGTTTGTTTGCTAGTCGCTATTAAGATAAAGTGTGATATTCTCATTCTCACGGAGTGTTGGCTCCAAAAAGCCACATCCATCCCAAACTTAACGGGTTACACATCGCATCAGACAAATACTTTATCAAATCAGAACGACGGAATAGTAATTTACATCAAGGAAAGTTTGTGCTATAACATCACCGAACCGACCTTCGCTGACTCTAGCTGTCTTGTATGTACTGTAGACAACAAGTTTGTCATCGTTGCGCTGTATAGACCACCATCACAACGGAAAATTGACAACTTTCTGAATAGTCTAAATAGTCTTCTCTCCAATTACAATGCACACAACAATACTGCGGTGATAGGAGACTTAAACATAAATATAAGTCCCGGTCATAATGACCAACGCTCTCATGATTATTTAAATTTGACTGCATCTCACGGGTTTCTGCCTGCACATGTTTTCCCCACCCGTTTAAACAATTGCTTAGATCATATACTTCTGAAATCTAACAATAATGCAATCACACTCGTCCTGGAAGCTACCATTACCGACCATTCGGCAGTCATACTCAGCATAGAAACTAAAAACCCCTATAATGCTACTCACAAATTCAACACATCGCGCCTAAACCTCCCGGACGCTATTAAAGACATTGAAGGGTATGATTTCTCCAATATCATCGCGTTGAATGATTGCAATGACGCCACTAACAAATTACTGGAAGTTATGTCATCAATTATACAAAGGAACACTATTCGCACATGCTTCCCATGTAAACTTAGAATCATTAAGCCGTGGATCACACCCGGACTATTGAGATGCATACGAAACAGAGATAATATGCATAGAAAAACAAATAAGGAACCCCATAACTCTATTCTGAAATTAACTTACCTGCGATATAGGAATTTCTGCAACAATTTATTGAAAAAACTTAAAATCGATCACGAGAAACAGCTATTTCTTAAAGCTAAAAACAACCCAAAAAAAATGTGGAATGCTATTCGGACGGTAACTGACTCGCACCGCTCATCACCTACACCCATTGAACTCCTGAAAATAGAACATTCCACCTCAAAGTCTATTGACTCTGTCAATACATTTTTTGCAAACGTGGGTCAAACTCTGGCCAATCAAATACCGCCAAGTGCAAGGTCTTTCCAACCAACCATAAACAATGACCATTCCATGGTCAATTCGTTGGGTCTCCTCACGACAGACGAGGATGAAGTAGATTGCATTATTAAGGATCTCCGTGCGGATAGTGCGCCTGGTTGGGACAGTATACCCCCAAACTTAGTCAAAGCTGCCAGTCATGCTTTAGTTAAACCCATTACGCATATCTGCAACCTAGCTCTGTCTACAGGCACATTTCCAAAGGCGCTGAAAAAAGCAATCGTACACCCAATTTTCAAGTCAGGGGACAGAGACGGTGTCACCAATTACCGACCTATTTCAGTCCTACCAGTCATCTCTAAAATACTGGAAAAAATTCTCTACAAAAATCTCAGCAGGTTTCTCGACAAATACAAAATAATCTCCAATAACCAATTTGGTTTTAGGAAAGGATTATCCACGGAGGATGCAGTAACCGCGTTGCTGGATATTGTGGTGGATAAACTTGACAGTAAACAGAAATGCCTAGGCATCTTCCTGGACCTCTCTAAGGCTTTTGATACTGTCTCTGTTCCCGTCCTTCTTGCCAAGTTGGAGTCGATTGGGGTGCGCGGTGATGCCCACAAAATATTTAAAGACTTTTTACTGAACCGCACGCAATGTGTGAAGACAGGGGACAACATTAGTAGCGAAGAATCTTTAAATTATGGTGTTCCACAAGGAAGCCTCCTTAGTCCTCTGCTCTTTCAGATATACGTGAATGATCTCTGCTCCCTCTCTCTACCCTCCACCCAAATCCTGGCATACGCAGACGATACGGTCATTCTGAGTTATGGAAATGATTGGGCCACGGCAAATATGACTGCTGAAAGGGCACTGCGCGAGACAATGTTCTGGTTGGCCAATAATAGTCTTACATTAAATATTAGCAAAACTCATTTTGTCACTTTTGGCCTCAGACCTTCCCTCCTGCCACCAGTAAATTCAATGGTACTCAAAGCACATGTATGCGCTCTCAGTGATCCGCAATGCACATGCCTCTCCGTATCCCGAGCCCCGGTCGTTAAATATCTAGGCCTACAGGTTGACGCCTGTCTATCCTGGCACAATCATCTTGAGACTCTGTCCGCACGGGTTAGAAAACTAATTTACGTCTTCAAAAAACTTAGACTGTCCGCCCATAAGGAAGTTCTAAATATGGCTTACTGTGCTCTTTGTGAGTCTATCTTAACGTATTGCATTACAGCCTGGGGAGGAGCAGCGAAGTCTGCGGTTATTCAGGTGGAGCGGGCGCAAAGAGCAGTAATTAAAGTGCTTCTTGGTAGGCCCTTTAGATTTCCCACGCAACTACTTTATATGGAGTACAAGGTTTTAACAGTCCGACAACTTTTCATCTACCGTGCACTAATCCGCAAACACTCAAACTCACCATTAAATATTAGTAACCCTTCCAAAGCAAGAAGAAGACCAGTACCCCCATGCCCTACAAAAAGCACGAACACGACTTTCGCTAAACGACACTACCCATTTCTAAGCGCCCTCACTTATAATAAATTGAACCAGATTTTGAATATACATTCCCTTAACACATTTCATTGTAAATCTAAAATTAAAGAATATCTTTTAACTCTTGACTACAGCAAAACAGAAGACCTATTGAAATCGCAATATACATGACCAATCACACACACTCTCGCATAACCACTCATACTCATATACACACACCCACCCACACACGCACACACACACACACACACCCACACACGCACGCACTCACTCTAGAATTTAAAATATGATTGTACCCATTTAAAAAAAAAATACTACTTACTTACTTGTAATTTTGTATAATGGACGGATGGATGACCCCTGTAACACAGGTTCCACCTAGCATGGGGGTCATTGATCAAATTTCTGTGCACTTGTAAGTCCTAAGCTGTAAATGCTGCGCATAACTACTCTGTAATTTACTTTTGGAAATAAATTATTTTATTATTATTATTATTTTTAATTTTTTTCATTTGTTTTCCTCGGCCTAGCCGGATAAAACTGATGGCACGGGCCTAAGCCAAGTGTCCAGCAGTGGGGTTAAGAGTGGGAGTAATATTATGGGTAGGCTGTGTGTTAGATGAAACTATATTTGCGTGGGAGTATTGGTGCAAGGTGTCAGACTCACACTGAAGAAATTTTCTAACTAGCCTGCATGTGTTAAGAATCACTGCCTTCTGCAGCAGGTGGTAGGTGTTAGATGGCAGGTTGAGGGAACTAAGGGACTGATGAAGCTGTTTAGGAATTACTCCTGTTGTAGATAGCACTATGGGGACTATTGTGACTTTTTGCAGATGCCAAAGTCGAGTTATTTCATCTTTTAGTTCGGTGTATTTAGATAATTTTTCAGCTATTGTAGTCTGTAAGTTATGCGTATTTGGCACAGCAATGTCTATAAGGAACCCAGTTTTATTTATTTTATCGATTAATGTGATGTCGGGTCTGTTAAAGTGGATTGTGCGGTCTGTGAGTATGGCTCTGTCGAAGTACAGTTTTGTTGTAGGGTTCTCTAAAACCGTTTCAGGGTTATATTTATAATAGGGTCCTATAGTGTCTATATGTTTGTATTTATGAGCTAGTTTTTGGTGTATGACGTTGGCAACTTGATCATGTCGATGTTTGTAGTCCGTCTGAGCTATTGATTTGCAGGCACCAGTAATATGTTGGATTGTCTCTGGGGAACTATTACATTTTCTACAAGTATCGGTTGCCAAATTTTTTATGATGTATTTTCTGTAGTTCTTAGTTTCAATTACTTGGTCTTGAATTGCAAGCATGAACCCTTCAGTCTCCGGAAATAGTTCGCCTCGATTTAACCACGCGTTCGACGCATCTTTGTCGACATTTAATTGGCATAAATCTTGGCGATGTCTCCCGTGTAGAGACTTCTGGGTCCACTCTTGACATTTGGTTTTGTCGTCAATTACTTTCTCATTTTTTTGTTCTGTAGTTTCTTTTAAATTAAGAGGTGTAAAGTGTTGGTCATTAAGTGCTATTAGTTTGTGGAGTTGGGACGATTCAGTTTTGGCAAAAAAGTATTGTCTAAGAGCTGTGATCTGTCTGTTGTGTAAGTTTAGGATATCTATAAGTCCTCTGCCTCCTTCTTTTCTTGGTAGCGTTAACCTTTGTATACAAGATCTTGGGTGATGTTTGCGAAATTTAGTCATTGTTGTGTTGATTTTCCGTTGTAGGTTTATGAGCTCAGTTTTGGTCCAGTTTATTATCCCGAATGAATAGGTGAGCACAGGTATAGCAAAGGTGTTAATTGCTTTTATGGTGTTTCGCGAATAGAGTTGTGTTCTTAATATTGTATTGAGTCGGTGTTGAAATTGTTGTTTAAGTTTTTGTTTAGTATCTTTGTAGTGTATCTGACGAGATTGATCGTAACCTAAGTATTTATAAGTGTCAGGTTCATCCAATGGCTCTATTCGTTCGCCTGTACCTAAGGTGTATTGGTGTTGGTAGTTCTGGCCTGCTCTAACTGAATTTATTTTGCATTTATCTATGCCAAACTCCATTTTAATGTCATTTGTGAATGTTTCTGTTAGGTTAGCTAGTTCGTTAAGTTGACCCTCGGTTTTTGCATAAAGCTTTATATCATCCATATACAGTAAATGATTTAAAATGCCTTTCTGTGGGTTAGTTTCCCGGTCGGTAGCAGTAGAATTTAAAGGGATTCCTGATGAGGTAGCGTTTAGTATCTTAGATAGGGGATTTAGAGCGAGGCAGAACCACAGTGGGCTGAGTGCATCTCCTTGGAAGATTCCTCTCTGTATTTTAATTGGGGTAGAATCTGTGGTTTCGGTTGGGGTAGTGAGTCTTAATACTGTACACCAAGTTGACATTATAGTCTTCAGAAACGTAACTATTGTTGGGTTTATTTTGTAAATTTCTAACACTTGCAATAGCCATGAGTGGGGGACAGAATCATACGCTTTCTTGTAATCAATATACATGGTGAATAAATCAGTTTTAGATTTCTGAACTCTTTTTAATATAACGGAATCAATGATTAATTGTTCTTTGCAGCCTTGGCTATATTTTCGGCATCCTTTTTGCTGTTCGGCTAAGATGTTGTTGGCGTCAATGTGTTCGTATATAATTTCGGATATGCAGGATGTGATGATTTTATACAAAGTCTGTAAGCATGTAATAGGTCTATATTTAGCTGGGTTAGAGAGGTCATTACGATCTTTCGGTATCATGTAAGTTGTGCCAGACGTTACATAAGGAGGTATTATTTTAGGATCTTGGATGAAGGTGTTTATAAAATTATATAAATAACAATGAGCTGCTGTGAATTTTTTGTACCAGTAACTATGGATGTGGTCTGACCCAGCTGCTTTCCAATTATGTAGGCGAGTTAGAACTTTATGAAATATTTGTGGGGAGATATGCTCAAATGCCATTGTCTGAGTGTTTGTGTTATTTGATAATTCTGCTTGTATCCACTCGGCTTGGGCGTTATGATGAATAGGTTGTTCCCATATGCCTGCCCAGAAGTTTTGTAAGGCTTCTGAGTTAGGAGTGTTAAGCTCATCATCATTTGGGTTTCTATTTTGGACGTTAACTGCTGATTCTCTGATATTGCGATAAAAGAGTTTTTCGTTTTGAATGAATTGATTATTTTGTTGTTTTCTTAAAGTGCAAGCTTTATATCTTTGGAGTCGGCCTGTTACAACTGAGAGTTTTTGTTTAAGTGTATCTAGTGTGTGTGCTGCTTGTGTGTTTGGTTCTTCGTGTACGGTATGAATTCTAAATTGTTTTATGATTTTGTTTACATGTTTATTTAATTTTCTACTTCTACTGCCGTTAATGAATTGTGTCATTCTACCTATTTTTGAACGTAAATCGCTTACTTTTTGTTCGAGTCGTCTTCGCCATTTTGGTTTGAATTCTGTTTTTGTACCTCGGGTTATTTCTCTTGGTTCGAGTGTTATCTTGGCTCCGTTGACCTTAGCAACGGTCCATGCCGCACAATATAAAATGGTCTGGAATGAGTGAAAGTCTGTATCGTTGTTAATTTTTTCAGGGAGAATGATTTTGTTTAGGTAGCTAATTATTCTTGCAAGATTTTTAGATGGTTTTTGTTTTGGAATATAACTTCTATTCGTAGGGCTAGTGTCTTTATAAAATTGGAATGCTAGTTGGAATGAATCTTCTATTACTGGGTCCCTTTCCAAATTAATTTGTTGGTTAGTTATTTCTGTGTTACCCGGTGTTTGTATATCAGATGTTAGTTCTTCTGTAGAGTTTATGTCAATGTTATTTGTTAACTGGGTATTGGTGTTATTGATATTTCTAATACCTGCTATCGATTCATTATTGTAATTGCGTGTGTTATCTGTACCTAGTTCTTCCAATATCTCTGACTTTAATGAATTTAATTTCTCGTCACTTAAGTATTGATTGTTTATTATTGCTCTCCTTTGATCGGCTATGCGTTGTTCACTTAGGTGAGCAAGTGAAGGGAATTGATTAATGAAGTCTTCGTACATAGGTTTTCGGTATGTAGTTTCATTCGTGCCTAAAGCTGTAACTCTATAATATGAACGCATTATAGCTTCATTGTGTTCACTCGTCCATCTCATTCGGGTCTGTGTTCTATTTTGTGTGTTTTGTGTCTCTAGTGTTGTAGGTTGTGTTGGTGTAAGTACGAGTTGTCTAAGCTCGCTCGAGCTTTGTGACTGCAGTTGATCTAACTCGTCTTTTACTTCGTTTTGTATTTCATCTATTGTTTTTTGTGGTAGTAATTTTTTATTTATTATAGCTCTACGTTGGTCTCCTATTCTCTGTCGACTAACCTGCATATTTGGGAATTTTTCTGTAAATTTTAGATGGAGCGGTTCGAGATAAGTTCTTCTGTCTGTATCTAGTGAAGTTAATTGAAGATAAGTGCGCAGTATGAACTTGTTCATTTCAGGTGTCCATCGTCTGCGCGTAGTAGGAGTACTTGCAGTGGGTGCAAGCTCAGCGTCAAGGTTGACATCTTGCACAACACTACCAAGCGTACTGGTGGTGGACAAGCTAGCTGTTCTTCTTGTCATGTAAGAGGGGCGAGTAGAAGGGATGGATGAGAATAATGAAATGGTATCATCGCCCGTGGAATCGGCTGTGGCTTCTACGCAGTGAGCCCGCCTGTTCAACTCACTGCGACCAGCTGTAACAATTTTTTCGGTAGGAGCCCGCTTGCTCAACTCCTCACCGCCGATGGTTCGCATGCTGTGGCACCTAGCATCGGCTCCAGATGCGCCCCGGCGCTCCCCGGGAAGCGACCGTAAATTATATATTCTTTTATTACTCATCTCCATAAAGGGTTACCCTTCCTTGTTAGCCGCGTAAGTTTTTTTGTACAGATGAAGGTACAGTACGCGTGTCCGCCCCCCACGTAGCTAGGTGTTCAGCTTGGACGTAAGGTTGGATTTTAGGGGGGCTTATTATTATTATTATTATATAGATCTGATGATGAGTTTGGGAGAAAGACATCGGAACTCTTCAAAAAATGACAGCAAATCAACCGCGATTGCTCCTATCGCATGAATATGCATTGTTTTGATTTGATTGACTTTGAGAATACCCCAAGGATTCTGAAATTTAGATTTGGTGTGGTATAGGAACTATGACTGAAAAATTACTTTAATTTCGGAAGGCGGTGACAAAAAATTCAAAAATATATCCAAAGACACCGACTTCCGAAATTAAAGTTATTTTTCAGTTTGTAGTGTTTTTTCGGAAGACGGTTGTTTTTTTTTTGGAAAAGTTTTAATAAATACGTAGGTACCTACCGCAGGCCGCCTCTATGTTAGACCCCGAACTTCGTATCGTAGTCGTGAGGTCTAAAAACAATTTCATCCTTACAAATTAGTACGTAGTTAGTTTCCACTTTGCTACGTTAACATTTTCGTGCGCGAAAATCTAATTTTGCTATCAAGCGATATAAACGTTCAAGTGAACGTTTATATCGCTTGATAGCAACCAAGTGGTTGTCAACAGGTTTTTAAAGAAATTACGGGGAAGGCAAAGGATTTTACCGTTGTGGTGGTTAGCGCAAACCTAATGAAACTGGGGCTAGATAACTATGGTAATTAGCATAGCCAAGAAAAGAAAACTTGTACTTAAGCGTCCTTTGACCCCAACCAAAAAGAGAAAGATACAAAGTAAATTCATTAAAAAAAAACACAACTGACTTCCAAAAAAAACACTACTAATTTCAGAAGTCGTTGGTTTTGTATTTTCGTTTATGCTACCGATTTCCAAAATTAAAGTTATTTTACACTTTGTAGTGTTTTTTTTTGGAAGTCGGTTGTTTAATTTTAAATTTTTTCAGTAGGTATAGTGAACGAAACTGAACGGTCACGTTCGAGTCGGTGACACTAAATCGCGTATACTTGGCACCAGTTAAGTAGTAGGTATGACTTCTACTGTTGTGGTCACATAAGGACACACCCTCTTTTTTCTTTTATTTAAAAATCCTTAAAATTTTCCATCAATTCTTAATCAAACCATGACTCTGACGTCTCTTTTATATATCAAATAATTACATCAATGTTTAGCCATTCGAACAGATCGGAACAAATCGTGAATGCCAGAATAAATACTATATGGAAATCCGAGATCCCTTTTTGATTAAATTCTACCGAATTGGAATCCCGCAATAACAATTGCAAATAAAGAAAGCAAAAAAAAATGCGTTGTAGATACCTAAGTAGATTTAGGACTTCTTGAAGGTACACACGGCTACACATCAGCATTTCCAGTTTACGCTGATCTAGCACTGTACGGAAATGTTATACAATGCGAGATCAGCTTATACTGGAAATGTATAACTTGATGTGTAGCCGTGTGTACATACATACTAACTTATTTTTGTGCGAATTGAAACGTCGATCTTTCTTTATTGAAATGGTAAATAGTCTTCGTTAACATTGCCTACGCAGCAGCTTTATCTAAAGTAAATTTACGACAAAATTCGTAACGGCTGCGGGGTCGTAGTCTGGACTCTGGAGCTAGCATGTGGGTGATCTGCAGGCTTAGCACGAGCACCGATTTGTCGACGGAAGAATAGACATGACTATTAACTAAATGACGTACAATAGGAGTAGATAGCTATGTTCTTCTATTAATTATCACAGTTATGCGTTCTAAACGAATCATGATTTTGTAGATAATCGTATATATACTTTGTGGCCGTCGAGTAGAAAGTTTGTGGTCAGTGTGATTTTGATTGTCTGGGAAGAAATATTCTTCTGAAGTAGTCTACATATAAAATGACCTAGACAAAGATCGTTAGAAACAAAAGACGACATGATAGATTGTAAAAGGATATCTACGGTGCGATGTCAAAAATGGAGAAACGTAATGTGACTTTGTATAGAAAAAGCACTGTCTATTCTTCGTAGAAATAGAAAGCGTCATGCTAAGCCTGCCGCTACGAGTCTGTTATGACGTGTTACGCTTGGCCAGCAGTGAATAATTATTAACACGCCTTTTGTTTACAACATCAAACACCCGCCTTTTAACAATAAAATGTTTTTTTTTGTTATCTTATTTTAAACTTATTGAAGATTATTTTCTACTTTTCAAGCAATTTTTTAAAACTATTCTTAATTTAAGTTACAAATTAAGAATTTTCGTAACTTTGGATTCTATAGTTAATTTAAAAATAAACCGCTATTGTTTGATAGTTGTAAGTTTTCGCTTCTGTCATGCAGTCCTCATGATTGTCTATGTTTTTTTTTATTGTATTGCTTGATGCTAGTACTTTTGTTGGTGTTCAACCTAACCAGTCGAATTGAAATCACGTCAAAAATCAAAATCAAAATCAAAATATTTTATTTCACATAAGCCTGCATGGGCACTTATGAAACGTCAGAAGCTAGGTGCACGGTTCCAATTTGTCGTTTCCTATGGAGAAGAGCCGGCAAGAAACTCCACGGTTACTCTTTTAAAAATAATTGGCTTTTACAATGTTTTCAAATTACAGTGATAATAGGTATGGGAGGACAGTGCAGGCCAGTCAATAAGTACCAGGTACTTAGAGGAATGAAAATACAGAATAGAAAAACGTCTACAAATCTAGTCTCTAAGGCCTACAACGTTCTCTCATTCACAATATATTATGTAAAAGAATCTACCTATATAAAATGAATCTATTTGAACCAAGTGACATGATTTCGATGACAATCACTGAAAATAAATAGTAGGTAGTAAAATTGATGTATAATGTCAAATAATGACGAGAATATGTCAGACATTGTAAAAAATAAAAAATAATAAAAATAATAAAAATTAACATTGCAATTTGGGAGCAGTTAATAGACTTTCACACGGTTTTGCTGTTAATGAGGTACCAGGGAAGCCACATGTGCAGAAGGAATTAATGCCAAACTTCCCTGTCTTCAACGTAGTCTTTTATCTTATAATATGCTTTTTTGATAAAGACACGTTTGATGTGAGTTTTAAACTTTCCATCGCTAAGTTCTGTAACCGACTTTGGCAACTTGTTATAGAAGCGGATACTGTTTATTAGAAATGACTTGCTAGTTTTAGTTAATCTAAATTTTGGAATCACAATTTCATCTTTACTACGTGTATTTAGATTATGGAAATCGCATCTTTTTTTGAAAAGACCTAAGTTTTTGCGAACATACAAGATATTTTCTAGAATATAAAGAGAAGGCAGAGTAAGTATATCAATTTCGTTGAATTTGTTTCTAAGAGACTCGCGAGGCCCCATTTTATAGATTGCGCGGATTGCCCTCTTTTGTAAAATAAAAATTGAATCTACGTCCGCTGCCGATCCCCACAGCAGAACGCCATAAGACATAATACTGTGAAAATAAGCATAGTATACTAACCTAGCTGTGGCTACATCAGTCAACTGCCTTATTTTTCTTACTGCGTAAGCAGCTGAGCTTAATCTGCTTGAAAGCGCTCTAATGTGGGCACCCCATTGCAATTTTGAATCTAAAGTAATTTCCAAAAATACAGTTTCCGAAATAGCATCTAGTTTCTTGCCATCAAGTTTTAAATTTAGACCTACTTGGGGTACATTTGGTAGCGAGAACTTAAGACATTTAGTTTTGTTCGCATTGAGTAAAAGATTATTAGCAGCAAACCATTTCGATAGAACAGCTAGGCTTTCGTTGACATCCGTATCTTTTCTATCTATTCTAAAAATAAGAGAAGTGTCATCAGCGAATAAAATTATATCCGAGAAGTTAGCCATCAGATAGGGAAGGTCATTAATATAAACTAGAAATAAAAAAGGACCAAGAATTGAACCTTGAGGCACGCCCATCCTAACTAGAGACCCCGAGGATGTCGCCCCGTTAACGTTTACTTTTTGTCAATACACAGAACTATAATTTCGTTCTACTTATGTACTTTCCCAGACCTGCGGGTTAATTGTTTAACATACGACCACCACCGCCACCCCGCCATGGTGGAATGACGGTGGCGAGACAGTTAACCACATTCATTGCGTTATTTACGTGGTTAAACAGACAAACTTTTCGAACATGTATAGCAATGGATTAGCAATATCCTTCAAAAGCAATTAGAGTGCAGATTCTATGAACAAAGCTGAAATTATTGACATAAACTATCACAAAAAAAACAGGGCAGCCAACGACATGCGCACATATTTGGCTCCTTGAAGTTGTTATTGAATATAAAAGAGTACTTTTCATCGTAAAAGAAGATATTAATCGGAAGTGGAAAACGTGACTGGAATGCAGACAGCGACATTGTAGCACGGTAGTAGACAGAAACTCCTTTCTTTGGAAAATAATATGTTTTATTTAAATTTTCTTTCCTTATAAGTGCTTTGCTAGGTTCAACATAATTTTGAAGGCTGGCTTCTGGTGAGCAAGTGGACCTTTTTAAATTCTCCAAATTTTGTAAAGACGCGGCCACTTCGTATGTACAGTTATATAAGTGCTACAACTCTAGCGTAGGTACATAAGTTGGTAGTGCATGGTACGGATACAATTAAGCATTTTGAACACTTAGGTACCAATCGGGAAACTATCGGAAGAAGGATCAGAGGTTCGAAATAAAGACTTTCGTAAATGTAGAAAGAACCATTACAGAAAAGTAAGTAGGACAGCGACAAATGAAGATATCTTGCATAATCTCCTCTGGTCGTCTCGTGTGTCATCCAAAACTGACCTTTCTAAGGCCAAGAATGCCTAGAAACAACCGAGAAAGGTTCTCTCACCAAAAGCAGTCGAGCTTTTGGTGTCTCTTCCAGCTGAACCCGAATTGCAATTTATACAGGGTGTCCCAAAAGGTTACGTAGCTGGGAAGGGGGGTGATAGGGGTGGTCACAAGGGTCACCAGAAAAATAAAAAATTAATCCCCTCTGGGTATTTAAAAAAATGAATGAAATTTTTTTTAAAGTAAAAAATTTACACTTTGTGGGGCTATTTTGCTAACTGTACCTACAATACTGTACCTAAATATTGCTGTATAAAAAAAAATGCTGTTATGTAATCGTCATTATCCCTTTATCAAATTGAAATTAAAAAAGCAATACATATCTAACCAAGATTTTAAAGAAAATTAAGTTCTTGTTAGTTTAAAAAAAAATTTTTTTTTTCTTAGATGCCATTTATTTTTTTTAATACCCAGAGGGGATTTATTTTTTTATTTTTCTGGTGACCCTTGTGACCACCCCTATCACCCCCCTTCCCAGCTACGTAACCTTTTGGGACACCCTGTAGATGTACAGACGCCAGCACATCAAGCTACCCCAATCTGTCAAATTTCTTTGATAGATTTTCAACTTTAATGCAAAAGGTTCTTGGGACAGTTTGGGGTAGCTTGATGTGGTGGCATCTGTACCTACGTGCCCGCGGGATATATTCCGTCATCCACGCAGACGAAGCCTAGCTGTTTATAGTTATTTAAAAGTCCAAGTTTTCAAACGATGTTCCGAATTTCACCAATGTCCAAGATAAACTCAACAGCACACAAAAGTAGGTAACATTAGTAGGTACTCTGGAAAAAAAATTAAGCAACAAAATTTTTTACAGACTTTTTCAAAGCTTTAATTCTCGCTGCAAATCACCTCGTACCTTTTCTATTATCTACGGAAATTGGATTTATAACCGAAATTTAGAACGTAAGCTTCCGACCTCGTTCAATGCTCCTCATGTAGACTCCGTGAGCTGAATTAATTGCAAACCATAAATCTTCATAAACCAGCTTCCTTTGTACGGTTTTGCTTGTGAATAGCTGACATTTCAATAGATTAATTTTGTGAGCTTGTGTACTAGCTGCATAGGTACCTAATTCCTAAGTTATTGGAGTGATTTAGATAGGCGGTAGGTACTGCTGATTATGAGGTCCGTGACTCGTTTCCAATGTTGGGCAGTGTTATTGGGTGTTTCATCAGAATTTCTCAAGAGTCTGGGTTTGTGCCCGGTTGATGGAAAAAGGCTCATCCACAAGGACATAAACATAACTGGCGAAATGTGGGTGTACGTACTAGGTACAGGTAGGTACAACTCTGGGTACTCCTTCGAGGAAAAAAGGCGTGTTGTTATGCCTTTACTTAGGTAGACAGATTGATAACTTCTTTCTCTTGACGTAGATACCTACTTCCAGTGGGGCAACGTATTGTTAAGCTGCAGTTGCCTGTTGACTGTCCCAGTGAGAAAGTTCGAAAGGGCCCAGGAGGGAAATTTACCTTAATAACTAAGTAGGGAAACATTTATTTACAAACAAGTAAAAAAAAAAAATAACATACAGAGCGCTTAGTTATTACTAAGCAGTAGGCTGTACATGGGCTGTACTAACTGCGACATTAAGCAGCGTTTGGTTTCACTTCAAGCATTGTGACACCTATGACCTAATGAGACATGACAGTGACACTAAAGGTTTCAATTTGATTTTTTTTTTGGGCTTTGGCTTCGCACGGTTTGTGCATTTAGCCAGTGTCAAGTAATTTTTCTTTTCGATCAAGTAAATGGCCCGATATCGGGCACGAAGTTACATAAAAGTCATAGTCGACTTTAGTTAGTCAAATCAAAGTTATTGTAAAGCGGTAGTAACTTTACAACAACCTAATATGAGTTTTTGGGGGGAACACGAAAAGTCCACGTTAGTCACTTATTTTCACCTTCACTACACTTTTGCACTCACACGTAACTAAATTGAATAAAATTATACAATTTAATTCGCTATTTCACAAAATTTCATGAAAATGAAAATTCGTGCGACATGTTCCAACGCGATCCCGCCAAAAACTCCAAAATTCGTTTTGAATCAAGAACTATGAAATCGATTCAGCAATCGGGTGGTCTACATGTCAAAATGTAATAAATAAACTATAATCTAAACTATAAAAATAATCTTTTCATCTATTCGCTTGTCATTCAAACACGTAAAATAGATGCCGCATTTGCGGTTCACACGCATTTGCGGGTTGGAACGTGTTATAGTGCGCTGCCGCAGGGTTAACTTGATGTCAGCCGAGCGCCGCGCATGCGCACAGCCCGCGCGTCGCCTGCGACGCCCCTCCCGCGGTTTCCGCATACACGAGTCGTACGACGCCCGCTCCGACGCGCGCACGTCATATCTTCCTTCCGCGGCTCTCGTTCGCTCCCGCCAAATTTGTAACCACCTATTGTCTTTCACTTGTATTAACCGCCCGCCATGACAATGCTTTATTTTCGTTTCCAAGGTTAAAAAGTCTTTAAATGTATCTCTTATAATATTCTGTTTGAATAGAACAACCAACTTATTTCGTTACAACCTTCTTGGGTAAATCGTAATAGATGTTTCGGAATCGTTCGGAATCACGGAATCGAGAAACTAAACGTCAGCTCAACGTCTTACGTCAGTAACATTTTACGATTTATTTGTATTGACGGTGAACACTGAACTATTTACAAAAGTTACCTAAACTCTATAACGTGGTAGCATAATATTCAAACATCTGATGTTGTTTACGTATGCGGTTGATTACTGATTACATAATGAGCTTTCAGAAGTGACCAATAAAAATTCAGTGAGTTTTCTTCTGTTTTCGTTATCAGTTTATTTGTCTTCATGACTTGACAATCCGAAGCGTTTTTTGTTGTCATGTCATAATAGGTTGAAGTTTACTGTCTCTCGTTTATCTGTTAAATTATCATTTGTGATGTTTAGGTTGCGACAATCGTGGTTCACTGCTGTGAGAAGCCAGAGCGGTGTTGCAGAGTTAAAGAATTTAAACTACGTATTTAAAAATCTTACAACTACCCAAATGACCGACAAATTCAAGTTACCTGCGCGCTATGGAGCTGGCGAAAAAAGTGTTTGGTGAGTAAAGTATTGGGAATATTTGAATGATTTTATCTCCCACGTAGAGTGCATGATATTTAGATGAGTTATGATAGTTGTAATGTTTCGTTCTTAAGCGGCGTTAAAAAGCAATAAAGTTTCATTTGCATAGTCCATGTAATTTTGTTTAATAATAAAGATATCAGATATCTAATTGTTCTAGTTCATTATTAATACCTACTCGGTATACATGTTCATGAGCATATAGGATGAACCAATTAAGTAGTTGAGACTATAATAAATAGGTAAAACGATATACATGAAACAGTGAACAACGTCATTGATATTTACAGTTATTAAGTTCACTTATTGTTCTTTTCAATGTCCTTTTCATATATTCTTATACAATAATGGGGGTTCCATAGCCATACAAACATATTAGTTTATTTATTTCGTACTGAATTTTAATAAATTAAATTATACTTGAACTTTTGGTCGGCTAAATAAATAATCATTCATCATCATCGTCCAGTATACACAGCCCAACTTCACCCACTGCTGAACATAGGCCTCTCTTTTCTTATGCCAAATCCCACACTCCTGTGCCAGTCATAACCAGGTTTTGCTCGCGTTGGCAACAATGTTCTCTGACCAAAAAAATCTTAGAAACAATTATAGATAACCATGACTTTTAGGGTTCCGTACCCAAAGGGTAAAACGGGACCATATTACTAAGACTCTGCTGTCCGTCTGTCACCAGGCTGTATCTCATGAACCTTGATAGACAAGTTGAAATTTTCACAGATGATGTATTTCTGTTGCCGCTATAACAACAAATACTAAAAAACAGAATACAATTAATATTTAAGGGGGGCTCCCATACAACAAACGTGATTTTTTTGCCGTTTTTATAGATAATGGTACGGAACCCGTCGTGCCCAAGTCTGACTCGCACTTGGCCAGTTTTTCATATTTCTTTTACATAATATTATCAATAACTTGCAACTCAAGTTAATCATCGTTCTAGGGTGGAATACATCCAACTGGCTGCGGAATACAAGCCTGCAGTCAACCTAGGTCAGGGTTTTCCCGACTACCATGCTCCAAAACATGTCACAAAGGCCCTGGGGGAGATAGCAACCAGTGAGAACCCACTGCTGAACCAATACACCAGGGGATTTGTAAGTACCTTGCACCTTGCGTAACATTGCACACTCAAATCTATAAATTAATAATATTCCTGCAACGTTAATATAAAGCAGATGGCAGGAACATCGAGGTTGCGCAACCTGTTAGGGTGGATTCAGACATGATTCTGAACCTGCATTAAAATATTTGGCTAGTAATTTTTTTTAATATCTCTCCCATACATTTAGATCACATAGGTACCTACCTATTGCACTTTTCTATCAAGCGTCTACTATTTTTGTAACCAACGAAAAATTCTATGTTATGTAGGATGGTAAAAATCATATGCTTAATTCATGGTTACAGTTTGCGGGTCATTGTCCATACTATATTTTTTATTAAAATACAATAAAAAAATTAAAAAATAAAATATTTTTTAATTACATACTCAATACTCAATACTCAATACTTTAATGCATTCCATAATGTGTACATAAAACAGTTGGTATGATATTATAACATCGAATCAATTATGGACCCTGTCGGGCACAGCAAAGTTAATTTTTATAGGAGAGAGGATGAAGGCGCTTTTTGTTAAGAAAAAAAAAAAATTAAATTAAAATAGGTAGTAGCATTTAGTTACATTCGTTTTTATAGTAGTAAGTAAGTATTTATATATTTGGTTTTAAATTATATTTATATATTGTTATATTATTTATTACACGATTTATATTATTAACACCATAAGTTATAATAAACTAAATATGTATTTACAATTTTATTCAGTCTTGAAGAATGTTATTATTATTAATTGTGCACTGTTTAGTATATACATTTCAAAATAAATTTAAAGTATTTTAGTGTTTAAAAATAATATAAATTGGTATTTTTAAAGTGAAGTTTAAAATGAAATGTAGGTATTAGGTAAAAAAAAATGTGTTTATTTTTGTTGGAATTTATCTCTAAAATATTCGTCAATAGTGTAGTAGCTTTTGATTATCAGAAATTGTTTTAATTTATTGATAAAGATATTATTTTTATTTATGTTTTTTATGTGTTCCGGTAGCTTATTGTATATTTTAATGGACATAACAAATGTACTAGAAGAGTGCATTTTTAATCGTGAAGTGGGTATGTTTAATCTGCTTTCATGTCTTAGTGCAATTTTTGTTTGGATATCTCCTCTTTTGGTATAGAATTTCGGATATTTTCGTACAAATTTACACATTTCAAGTATGTAGAGGCACGGCAGGGTTAATATTTTTAGGTCTATAAAGTGGGGTTTACAGGAGTCTGTATCTTTGATGTTCATTAAAATTCTAATCATTTTTTTCTGTTGAGTGAATAATATAGGCGCGTCCGTACTATTTCCCCATAGAATAACTCCATAGTTGAGCCATGCAAATGCGTACGCGTAATAAGTTACTAGTGCTGTTTTGAGGTCTGTTGTTTTCTTAATTTCACGGAGAGCGTATGAAAACTTGGATAATTTCGTTCTTACTTTATGAATATGTGATTTCCAATCTATGTGTGAATCTATGTCTAGGCCTAAAAGGGTGAATTTATTTACTGCTTCTAATTTTGATCCGTTATATTTGAAACTAATACATAGAGGTATTTTTTGTCGCGGGTGGAAAGTTATTATTTTTGTCTTATTGTAGTTAATTTCAAGGTTGTGTTCGTTCATCCAGTGTATTGCAGTGTCAAGTATAGAACTCAATTTTTGGTTTAAATTTATATTATTATCACATGATGTTAAGATAGAGATGTCATCGGCGAATAATACGCATGACTCATTGATGTGGTCAGGGAGATCATTTATGTAAACAAGGAATAGCAGGCACCCTATCACACTTCCTTGTGGTATAGAAGCGTTTACGGACATGTTTTGGGATCGAATTAATTCTATTTCTTTTGACATATGATTGAAATGTTCTATTTCTACAACTTGTTCTCTGTTTTTTAAATAAGATATGAACCATTCGTAACTTTTTCCACGGATACCGATGTTATATAGTTTATTTAATAATATATCAAATTGCACCTTATCATAAGCTTTTGTCATGTCTAATAACAATCCTACAGCATATTTTTTATTATTAATTATATTGAGGGCTTCTTGTATAAATTTATAAACAGCCAAAACGGTAGATCGGTTTTTCCGAAAACCATTTTGACTAACACACCTTGTCTCGGTTTCAATACATAATACAATACTTCACTACTATCTATTACTTTTAAATAAGACATTCTTGTATACTATATGTATATTATATAATCTGAATCTCGGAAATGGCTCCAACGATTTTCATGAAATTTAGTATGCAGGGGGTTTCGGGGGCGATAAATCGATCTAGCTAGGATTCATTGTTAGAAAACGTCAAACCAAAAAAAAAACGAGCAAAACTCGGTCATCCAGTTATTATTATACCATTTCCCAAGCTTCTCTGTAACTTTGTCTGCCACAACCATAGCATATTTGAAACTAATTTTTGAATCATTTCTAATTTTTCACTTTTGTACTTGTTCTCTGTTATGTATGTGATCTGTATCTACTCTATTATGGCTATTTATTAATTAAAACTTTTGCATTTACAGGGCCACCCTTCGCTCGTACAAAGCTTAGCAAACCTGTACTCCCCATTAGTACACAAGGACATAGACCCGCAGAATGAGATCCTAGTCACATACGGTGCTTATGAGGCTCTGTATTCAGCTATTTTAGGTGAGCATACCTTCTCAATACCATTTATTGTTTAATCCTACTCTAGAACCTAAAACAAGTCTTAATCTTAAGAATCTTGGTCATTCTAGGACCAGCATATAATAATACCTATCCTAAAATTAAAATTTACTTCATTATGGCCTGATTTTTCAATAGTCACATAATATTTTATCTGAAGAAAAAATATTGCAGTTTGACAGCTTTTTACGGAAATTATATCAAACTATCCTATTTATTCTTCAGATAACGGTTAACCGACTATTTAAATATCAGCACCCTAATTGCGTAATACGCGATTAATCATAATCGGTTTCATTTTGACAGTTCAACAATATTCATTGCGTTATTAGGTTGTTGAGCAGACACATTTTTCGAACATATGAAGCAATGGTTTAGCCATCTGTTTCAAAACGAAACCAATTATGATGAATCGTGAGTTACGCAATTAGGGTGCAGGTCTTCATGAAAATTTGTAGTTCAAATGTTTAGTAAGTAGTATGTAATACCTTCACCCTGATTGCGTAACACACTGTCAATCCCAATCTGAATCATTTTGAAGGATATCGCTAATCCATTGCTTCACATGTTCGTTATATTTATCAGTTTAAATGACGCAATGAATGTTGTTAAACTGTCAAAATGCAAGCCATTCCTACGGTTACGCAACTACCCCTCTTCATGATTTTAATCCGTTTAGATTCTTGAGTCTACATTGTTTTGAACCATCTTAGTACCACATAAAGAGGCTTGTTTAAAACGACGTAGTATGTCAACCGCCCATCAGTTACTGCGTGATAACACTAGATTTACAAAAATCTATTATTCAGTAATCTAACAATTTGTGACTAAATTTTTTACGTAAGACAATTTTAACCAATTGTTAATTTCTAAACCGCCCCCCCCCCCTCTTCGCTATACGTAAGAAAAAATAATTTACGCGGATTAGCGCCCCTCCTGCCTTTTCAATCGTACGTAGATCATTGGTGCCGATTCTGTTGGCACAAAATTCTCTAAACTAAACTAAAAATCACCAAAATTTAGTTTATTCCTGTCAAACGACGATTTCCCATTCTGAAATTGACTAAAGTGACACAACTTAACTATAATTTGGTTTGACAGCATTAAGATTGCACTGAATTATTAATTTAGTGAAGATGGTAATTTTGCTATTCTGAGTTTGTCGTTTTTCACCAAAAATGTTGACTATATTAATTTTTCTAACTAAACCTGACTATTTTTAATCGCGATTAAAAACGTGTGGAATAAAACTAGTGGTCATGAACTAAAATTCACACCAACACTTCGACTTCAGGTGCAAAAACAGTATTGAATCTTTTTTTTTTTCTTTTCGTTTGCTTATATCTCGAAAATGGTGTGTCCTATCGCAAAAATGATGATAATTTGGACCCCCTTTAATAAACTATAAGCCCCATAATCTCAACATGTAGGTACTTATTTTTATTATTTTTTTTCATACAAAAAGTGAAAAATTCCATATAAAAAACGTCGAGGCTGGCCCTGACAACCGTAGAGAAGCGTTTTGTCGACGGAAGACTAGACAAAAATTACGTTTCCGTGTAGACAGTCAAGCGATTTCTATTCTACAGTAGAGTAGAAATAGAAAGCGTCATGCTAAGCCTGCAGGAGTCGCGATTGTCAAATTCGATTGTGGTTGCGTCAAAATAATTTTTATGTTTAGAGATTTTTTTTTGGAGAATAGCTTTAAGATTCTCATAGCCAAAAGTAAGGAATTTTAGTGATAGTTTAGTTACTTTAGTTCGGTGTACAACAGAATCGGCACCATTATCTACCAAAAGTGTAAAGAAAAAGTTGCAAAAATTTAAAAACTTATTACGTTTGCTTACTTTTTATATTTTTGCTAAGTACCTACTTTTGTGATCTTACGTCAGACCCCTCCCCCCTCAAATTGTACTTAAAATCTTACGTAAGAACGTAATAAATGAACAGCCCCCTACTGCTACGACAAAAAGGAGCTATCAACGTCAAATTACATATTATCAAAGACATGCGGTTGACTGTAGCTTAACATAAAACTCAACAAATACGTTTGTTTCCGTTCTTATCAGAGACCTTAGACACGAATACTGTATCCTTGGTGATAAGATTTATTCTACTGCAATTAACTTATTTTAACTATCAATGTCAACACGCAAAAGTTTATTACTACTCCGAAAAATAAAAAACATGGAGTATTTGTTCTTTGTTTGATAATACAAGTGTAAGCTAATTCAAACATGATAATAAATTAATAAATTGCATCAATTTGATCTATGACCTACCATGACGTGACATGATAAATAATGACTATGGGAAATTGTAACCATCAATAAAACACCATCACTTTATTATCATCATCTTTATTTATATATGCCCCCTGACACGGCTGAGATAAGATAGTGCTCCATCACTTCTTCATGGTTCACCCATAAACTTTGTCGTATCGATGGAAAAAAGTTCAAACGTCTTTGGATTAAAATTCAGCTGCACGAACTCCACCCACTGACGCAATCAATCATAAATACATTACTATTACTTAGAAACAAGAAAAAGGAATAAAGTTAATAGGCGGATAGCCGTTTTATGTTTAAATAAATAATAATACTCACATGATCAGATTTTATGTAACTTACTGATAAAACATAGACATGGTTATAAAGATTTGAATAGTTAAGAGGTCGCGAGAACTCGCTCATCTAATTCACGGTGTACTTTACGCCCATCAAATCTTCAATGCGCAAGCGCAGTTGCTTACTTTTCTATTGATACCTTCCATTTAAAGGAGCTATGCTTTGAGGTTCCCAATAGCCAAAGAATTGCCAAGCTTAAACGGCAGTGGGCAGGGCATCATTGCTCGCAGAACAGATGGCCGATGGGGCCGGGCCGAAGGGTCCTAGAGTGGCGACTGCGTGTTGGAAGACATAGCGTTGGAATGCCTCCCACAAGATAGACCGATGACCTGGTGAAGGCCGCAAGACCTTGCGGGATGCGAAAAGAACCGGTCGAAGTGGCGCTGCTTGGACATAGGCAGTGGTCTGACGTTTTTCGGCTAAAATGATGATGATGATGGCTCTTCCATTTCCAGCTTTAAATATTCATTATTATTTTACAATTTCAGGTCATGTGGACGAGTCTGATGAGGTGATAGTCATTGAACCTTTCTTCGATTGCTATGACTTCATGATCAAGTCAGCGGGTGGCATCCCTAGGTTTATTGCACTAAATCCTGTAAGTATGGTGCATCTTCTATTTTCTCTTCTGATTTTTTCTTACAATAAATTATTTATTTTAATGTTAATTGCCGCGAATTCATTCGGACATGCAACATCAGAGAAGGCCACAAGATGGGATTATAAACTGAGAGTCTCAAGTCTGAAGACAATAATTTGTATGCAATTTCACTTGCACTGAAGTCTTACAAAGAAAAGGATAAACTTCTTACACTAATAATGGTTTGACAGCTTTTGTATGAAAAATATGTCAAACCACCATATTTATTCTTCAGATTAAAGTTATCTGATGATTGAAAAATTAGCCCTACATGAACTAACAAACTATTAAAATATGATAATCTTACCAAACTAAAACTATTGAACAACTAAAGTATGGCGTCAAAATACACTACGCATCGCTGTCGACTGGACCCAAGAGATTGCACTAAAGTTTGGAGAGATTGATTCGCTTAATATAAACTTTTTCCAAAAAAATAACAACAGACTTCTGGAAAAACACTAAACACACAATTTAAAGTTTTTATTTTTCACTTTTTAGCTATAGTACCTCTAACACCTCTAATCTCAGTTATAATTTCCACACCAGATAAAAACATCAGGCACTGTAACCTCAGCTGATTGGGTCCTAGATGAGAAGGAGCTGGAATCTCTCTTCAACGCTCGCACGAAGATGATAATCTTGAACACCCCCCACAACCCCCTGGGCAAGGTGTTCACCCACCAGGAACTGGAGCTAATCGCCAACTTGTGCAAGAAGCACAACGTGCTGTGTCTCTCTGATGAGGTGTATGAGTGGATGGCCTATGAGCCCGCACAGCATATTAGGATTGGTGAGTTTTTATGAGTCATATATCTGTCGCCATGAATTAATAGCTGGCAAAGAATGGATACGATTTGATTACCATTCATTGCTTATTTTTAACCGACTTCAAAAAGGAGGAGGTTCTCAATTCATCAGAACCTTTTTTTATATATGTATTTTCCCCGATTACTCGAAGATGGCTGGACTGATTTGGATTTATTTTTTTTGTTTGAATGGGTATACTTCCCAGGTGGTCCCATGATCATCAAGTCAGGATCTGATGATGGGATCCTGGAGAAATAGAGAGAACTCTTCAAATTCTATAGGCTACTGGAAGTGATTTGGGTAGCTTTTGGAAGAGTACTTTCTCGGAGTGGTCCTATTTCAATTTGGTGAAGATCTGATGAAGAACTTCGGAGATAGGCAACGGAACTCCTCAATAAATGATAGCAAATGGACTGGAATTGCTGAAATCTCATGTCTGTCTATTGTTTACACCAGTTCATAACATAACATCACGCCGGTACGCTGTGAAGGGGTAAGCACATGTGAACCACTAAAAAGTGAAAAATAAAAACTTATTCCAAAAAAAAAAACAACCGACTTCCAAAAAAAACACTACAAAGTGAAAAATAACTTTAATTTCGGAAAGCGGTGACGAAAAATTTAAATACAGCTCCACGCCAAAGACACCGACTTCCGAAATTAAAGTTATCTTTTACGTTGTAGGGTTTTTTTGGAAGTCGGTTGTTTTTTTTTATAAAGTTAAAAAAAATAAGCCAACAATGGTGGACAAAAGCTTTTCCAAAGACCACGTACGCAAGGAAAACGTAAAAATATCGCGGTAGATCTTATCGCGCACTTGATTTTTAACAGTCGGTGCTGAACCGAGCATTGAGAATCTCACAGAGTGCATCCCAACGCGTCGGAAAAAACACTGTTAGATTTTCAACCCTTGGCGCTAAGCAGTGCGTTGAAGATCGAGTCCGCGAAATAAAACCGCCGCGATATTTTTACGTGGCCGTGGACTAAGTTCTGCCAAAACATTCGGATCTCCAACTTTAGTATTCAGATTCCAACTACACAACAAAACTGATAAAGTAAAGAGGTAAAATTGTTTGTTTGTAAGAGGTACTTATCTCTGGAAATACTCATCCGATTACACAAATAGGGTATTACACCCATTTTTGAAAAGTGTCTTAATTCGATTCTAGAGTGCTAATAAACCACAACAAAACAACATTTTCATATAATCGATTATTACCATAAAAACGCATAAAATTTTTACATTTTCAAATGTCGCGCGTAATTTGACGACAACGCTGGACGCAGTGCACGCCATATTGCTCTGTGGGTATGACGTCAGTTTGCTATATAAACATATGCGCTGATATTTTATAAGATAATTGTTTATAATTAAAAAAAATGATTTATTTTTCTACTTATCGTTGGTTTGCTGTTCCTGAATTCAGAATATTATTTAAATAAAAATTACTTTGGTTACGAAAATATTAAAAGTACAAAGTTACTCAGTTAACATGGCCGTATGACGTAATAACATGGCGGCTACCATTTCATGGTGTTCAAAAACAGATAAAAAAAACTGAAATCTTTAAATTGAATTTTAAAATTTATTTTGGTATTTCATGAACTACAACTAACATTTTCCTCAATAATTATATTTTTAGTTTTTTTCTCATATAGAGTAAAATACCCTATTCTTTCACTATAGCTTGACCAATACTGCTGTACCGCGCTCTAGGTTTGTGCGCGGCGCGACGGGACAGCAGTGCAGGTCGTTGATTCGTCAGTGCAAGCCGCTCATTCGTCACTACTTACAACGTCCCGAGTCCCGCTTCGCCGCGCATACCTTAGGCGCCGTACAGCGGTATCGGTCAGGCAACTTTTACCACTCCCGAGTGCCTTAAGCATGTTTTGTGGTATAGTTGACTTACACGCGGTCAAAATCGCGGGCAGAAACTAGCAATCAACTAGTTTGTTTTGTTATTACTAATCATCATAATATTATTCTCACAGCAACATTACCCGGAATGTGGGAACGCACAATCACAGTCGGCTCAGGGGGCAAGACATTCTCAGTGACGGGCTGGAAGACAGGCTGGGCGTACGGACCAGCTGAACTTATGATCAACCTGCAAGTGGTGCATCAGAACTGTGTGTACACTTGCTGTACACCTATCCAGGTTAGTACTGGACCGGTTTGTTTATTGATGAGCAATGAATTTTTTTAATGTCCGCAAATGGGAACTCCTTGCATAATGTATAATTAATTATATTTATGACCTTGATTTACACTCAGTGATTACTTTAACTCACACACTGACTCATTACTTGTTAATATTGTAGGAAAATCATACCTATACTTACTTTTACAATGTTTGTAAATGTGTGAACACCATGTATCTATCACAGAATTGATTTATCTGTATTGCTTCAATTTGATTCTTTTTACCCATTTTGGTATGGTAATTTTATTCTGGGTGCATCGTTTTCACACATAATCATATAATGAATGTAAATATTGTACTTGAAACATTTTAAAAGAGTAACGGTGGAGTTTCTTGCCCATTCTTCTCCATACGAAACTACATTTTGGAAGGGGCGACTAGAATCAATTCTATTTTAATGTAAATGTTGACGTTCAAAAGTGCCTTTTAAGTGCCTATTTGAAATAAATGCTTTGACTTTGACTTTGACTTTGCAAATCTAGCTGTTGCATTGCATAGACGAAAAAAAAAATCAATCAATCTGCCTAGAATTCTCACAACTTTTGGGGTCGGCTCCAGTCTATCTGAATGCAGCTGAATACTAGTATTTTACATGGAGCGACTGCCTATTTGACCTCCACAACCCAGTAACTGGGTTAATATAATACCCCTAGGTAAGACTGGTCATCCAACTTTCGCTTCTGACTCCCTGTAACGACGGTCAAAGATGTACAATAACTGCCGGCAAGGAGCAACGGCTTAAGGCGGGTCACCGAGCATAGAACCTTGGGCATTTGCTCCCTCTTTGCCGCACCTCACCTCAACAATACTTCGTAAACTTTAGTGGCGCCATCTGGCGAACAACTTATGAATGCACATACTTTACAGAATCTTAGAATTCACTGCAAGGCATTCAATAAAATGAAATAAAATCACTTTTATAAGAAAGAAACGTTTGTTAATTCGGATAAAAACATTTTGGTTTTGAATTCAGTGAATCTTTATTATTATTAAATAATGATAACACTATTTTAATTCGTCCAGTAATTCTTCCAACTTTTCGCCATTTCGAAATCGCCACGTAAAAAAAAACTGACTTTCCGTTATGTATACTTACCTAATAGAAAGAGGCAAAGAGAGACAGCCAATAGATAATTAGAGTGCTCGGCCAGTGCTGGCGGCCAGTGCTGCCGTTATGTATACCTAATAGAAAGAGGCAAAGCGAGACAGCCAATAGATAATAGAGTGCTCGGCCAGTGCTGGCGGCCAGTGCTGCCGTTATGTATACCTAATAGAAAGAGGCAAAGCGAGACAGCCAATAGATAATAGAGTGCTCGGCCAGTGCTGCCGTTATGTATACCTAATACAAAGAGGCAAAGCGAGACAGCCAATAGATAATAGAGTGCTCGGCCAGTGCTGGCGGCCAGTGCTGCCGTTATGTATACCTAATAGAAAGAGGCAAAGCGAGACAGCCCATAGATAATAGAGTGCTCGGCCAGTGCTGGCGGCCAGTGCTGCCGTTATGTATACCTAATTAATACAAAGAGGCAAAGCGAGACCGCCAATGGATAATAGAGTGCTCGGCCAGTGCTGGCGGCCAATGCTGTCGGCGGCCAGTGCTGGAGGCAAATGCTGGCGGCCAGTACTGGCGGCAAGTGTAGTACATAAACGTATTCACGTACAACACACGGCCGTGTCCATGACACAGCCACACCCCATTTTTGTCCTCTCCCTTTCACTTACCCTTCAGACTTAAGAACTTCTAAGTTTTCAATCTCTTGGTTCACAGGAAGCGATAGCCCGCTCCTTCGAATACGAACTAGCCCGTCGAGACTCGCCGGACTGCTACTTCAATTCCTTGGCTCGGGAACTGTTGCCCAAGAGAGATTTCCTAGTAAATACCCTCAGAGAGAACGGGTTTAACCCCACCATTCCCGAAGCAGGTTACTTCATCATCGCTGACTGGACACGTTTGGGTGAGTTTTAAACTTGTTAACGCGAAGACTTCTCGGTGTTTCTATTTATACGGACAATAATGCTGGTGAAACAAGAAACTAGACAGGTCATCAAGTTTCTAAACAATTAATATTATGTTTGTAAACAACCCGATACGTTTGGGTCATGGGGCCGAGTGCATGTCTCCTTTTTGCCTGACTGCTGCAGAAGGAGGGTTATGTTTTTCGAGTGTCTGTATGTATGTTTCTTTGGCACGCTCTGTAGTCCAAACGGCTTGAGAAGTGCCGTTAGATTCGTCTTCATTGTGACAGTGACACTGGGTATATCAAAACTGAAATAAAGGGCCGATTTTTGGCGCCTTTTTTTTTGGTTTTGGCTTCGCACGATTTGTGCATTTAGCCAGTGTCAAGTAATTTTTCTTTTCGATTTAGTAAATGGCCCGATATCGGGCACGAAGTTATGAAACAGTCATAGTCGACTTTAGTTAGTCAAATCAAAGTTATTGTAAAGCGGTAGTAACTTTACAAGAACCTAGTAGGAGTTTTTGGGGGGAACACGAAAAGTCCACGTTAGTTACTTATTTCCACCTTCACTGCACTTGTGCACTCACACGTAACTAAATTGAATAATTCACTACCAAAATTATACAATTTAATTCGCTATTTCACTAAATTTCATGAAAATGAAAATTCGTGCGACACGTTCCAACGCGATCCCGCCAAAAAAAAAAACTTTTGACGCCTTATTTTCAAAACTAAAATAAAGGGTTTCATAAATAGGTATCTTAATGTTATAAATAATAATATTAAACAAAAACTGTTATAAAAAAGCATTACAAAATCAAAAAGCCCGACTGCCTAAAAAGTGAACTTTAATATAAAAAAGATGGAAACAAGAAACTTGTTTTAAAAGGATGACTATTAGACTGAATACTATAAGAAATCATATGCAGTCGGAGGCAATAAAGGTCTTTATTGTTAAATTTAAGAAGATGCCTCCGACTGCATAAGCTTAAATACAAAATATTAGGACAAATAGAAAATTACAATACATTTACACGTGTTGGGAGCCTCCTTTTAAGCAACAATGCCTGTATTAGAAGGTTCCGCTCTTTCACAACATTATCATATACTTGTACTAACTTGAGTTAATATAGCGTACCTTAAGAGTAAATATGCAATGTAAGTACATTTTTCTGTATTTAGGCTATAATTAATCTTCTGCTTGCTAAAACTTGCTTATAGTATTCAGTCTAATAGTCATATTGGACTGAATACTATAAGGATGACTCCTTTTAAAACAAGTTTCTTGTTTCCATCTTTTTTTAATTCAAGTTCACTTTTTAGGCAGTCGGGTTTTTTCATTTTGTAATTATTATTTTTTAAGTAATTTCTCTCCGACTGGTCGACACTTCACGTGACCCGAGGGCTCGGTCGTTCTTTGGCCAAAGCATTAGCATTGTCATTCAACTTGGCAATGCTGCCAGTCTCCTGAGCGCATATCCGGATAACAGTACTTCGACGCCTAAGTGTCCTTTTGTATTTATTGGAACGAAGTTTTTTAACGCAGCTTGCGCTTGCGCTGCGCGGAGTAAGAAAACTAGAAATCATTACGTAACGACAAAGCGTTAGCCCCTTCCATGCAACTTTTTATTACGTACGTAGAAAGAGAGATAAGAGTGAGATAGTTTTCATTGTTTCCAAATCCAAGATGGCGGCTGCGAAAATTTTCTAGGGGTTGATGGGTGTCGTTTGTCAATGGTTTTCGAGGGTTCAGCACCCTAAACTAGATAATATGTATGGGTAGAATTTGTCTCAGTTAAATTATCGTTTTTGACATTATTTTTCAATTTCCGTTCCTAATTTGAGGTTAGGTTTTTATGTTCCTTTTGTGCTGTCTACTCATTTTGCATTTTTTCCTGCAGCTGACAAGATCGACTTATCATCGGAGCGCGATAAGTACAAAGACTACAAATTCACGAAGAAGTTCGCCAAAGAGACCGGTGTGCTGACCATTCCACCGACTGCCTTCTACTCCGAAGGACACAAACATCTCGGGGAGAACTTCGCCAGATTCTGCTTTATCAAGGTAATTAGATTTTTTAATTGTGTACCAAAAATATTTGTTTTGTCTGTCTGTCATTGTGTAACTAGAGAACTACTTATCCGATTAAGGGCTGATTTTTCAATAGTCAGATAAATTTTATCTGAAGAATAAATCTGACAGTTTGGCATATTTGACATTTGACAGACATTTTGACAGATTTTGTCTATACAAACCTATCAAACCAGCCGTTAGGTATATTATTTCGCAGATAGTGGCTATGTTTGATCTATTGCAGCTTTGCCAACCGATAGCTCCAGATCTAGGAAGATATATAATCATGTTAAAAATTTTCAAGCATACCCAATCTTCTGCATTTAATATCTGAATTTTCATTTTTAGGGTTCCGTACCTCAAAAAGGAAAAAAAAGGAACCCTTGTAAGATCACTCTCTTGTCCGTCTGTCTGTCCGTGTGTCACCACCGATTTTCTCAGGAACGGGTGGACCTAGCAAGTTGAAATTGATGCCAGATACTGAGGTCTATAGTCCCTATTAGGTGTATAAAAATCAAGGTTCTGAGTCAATACGATAAAAAGATATGAGCTAATTTAGATTTTCGCGAAAGCTTGTAAGTACCAAAATGTACCTTAATTTTCAACTTTTTTTTTAATTTTCGGAATTTTCCCTTTACTTGTGCTTGTGTGTAGGACCTTGCTTTTAACCAAAATTGACAATTCTAGGTCAACCGGAAGTACCCTATAAGTTTTGGGTCGAAAACCTATATTGTAGTTCCCGTTAACCTAGAATCACGAAATTTGGCAAAAAGCAAGATCTTACAGCACAAATAAAGGAACAATTCCAAAAAATTTAAATTAAGGAATATTTTGGTACTTACAAGTTTTCGCGAAAATCTAAATTTGCCCATATCTTTTTTATTATGGCGGTATAATGAGTATGTACGTAACCCTCGGCGCACGAGTTCGACTCACACTTGACCGGTTTTTATGTTGTAATTTCGTTCAGCATGGTGTCACTAGCGTTCAGGGCCTTAGCACACCTCCGCGCGAAAATAATGTTAGGAAACTAAAATCGGAGCAGCAAAATGTCGTCGCTTCCGGCTGAATAAATACAGAATAGGTCCACTTAGTACATCTTACATTAGAATAACAAAGAATATTTCCGTAAAATCAACATCCATTTTTACAAAAATCTTTTTAACCGACTTCAAAAAGAAGGAGGTTATCATTTCGACATGTTTATATATATTTTTTATGTATGTTCAGGCATAACTCCGGATTTGCAAATTTTTTTTTTTTCGAAAGGGGTTTATTCCGAATTGGTCCCATTCTAATTTCATATAGATCTGATGATGCGTAAAAATTTAAATCCAAAGTCAACGACTTCCGAAATTAAAGTTATTTTTCACTTTGTAGTGTTTTTCCGGAAGTCAGTTCTTTTTGTTGAAAGTTTTTAACAAAAATATAAAGGTTTTATTTTATAATTTTTTGTGGCTATAATCTCCTAATTACTACATGCTTAATTTTTGATTATTTTTTATAATACACAACTCAGCATTAAAATCTGTGAGTGAAACATACCCGTTTTCCGACCCTTAGAGTTGGATTTTTTTTTCCAAATTTATAATGGGACCAAGTTCGACCTTTCCAATAAAAAAAAATAGTTATCAAAATCGGACTACTCTGTAAAAAGTTATGCGTCGTCATACATAAAAAAAAAGAAATACGCGTCGACTTGAGAACTTCCTCCGTTTTTTCGTCGGTAAAAAAAAGTTTCGCTATATATTTATTGTCAAATGCCACAGGTACCTGCTAAACAAACACCGGCTTCCGAGCAGTTCGGTGAAATCACGCGGAAAAGCGATAGAATGGTTATGAAATCACTGTGTTAGAAGCGAACAGGCAGTTTCGCTGCTATGGTTTCGCGGCCGAGGTGTGATACCCCCTTCATGTTTAAATTACTATACTCCATTTGAAATAAGATTAGGCATTTAACTAAACCTATTTTACAGTCCAATCAACCGATTTTGACTTCTATTGCGTTAGTGGCATAACAAATGGCAGCTGCAGTAAACAGTTGGTATTGTAAGAACTTTTTTGCTTTTAATGCCATCCTTATGCCTGCGGTATAGAAGCCAGAATCGGTTAAACTGACTGTAAAAAAGGTTTGTTTTAAATGTCTAATCTTATTTCAAATGGAGTAAGTATAGTTTAGTAACGGCTAGCTTGTGTTGCTCTAATCTGAATTTTGTGATCCATTAAACTAGTTTATTTTTGTTTATTTACGTTTAACATTTATTTTTACAGAAAGACGAAAACTTGAGTCTTGCTAGCAAACTAATGAAGGAATGGAACGCAAAGAAGCAATAGCAAACAAATTAAATTATAATATTGTGATATAAATTGAGATATTTTTATACATTGTTATTTTTGTAATGTCGGCTCATACATTGTTAAGTTAAAACTTTTTTTTTTACGGTCCTTACAATTTACCTATGTTGATTGTTTTATTTGACTAGAACCAAACTCAAGAGACTTTTGAATTGCAATTATTGTCTTAATTCAGTTATATTTATAAATATAAAAGTAAAAGGAAGATTTATATATTTCGTGTTTTATTTCAAATATCAATTCCAAAATAAAACAATATAATTTGATTTCATCAAAACAGTATCACTATTGATTTGGACCTTATTGCCCTTACAATACGCTTCAGTATTGCTTGTCCGTCACACGTTACGATCCTAGAGGGTTTATGAGGTGAAATCTCCGCGCAGCCAGCGTTTAGCGTCTCTTGTGTCATTCCCGTACGTTTTCCCAAACCTGGAAATATGAATACATAGAGATACATTTTGAAATAATTCATACTGTATTCACTCATTAGTTACATCTCGGAATGGCCATATATACGCCGCAAAGGTGGGTCCACCGTTTGTATGGGTGATTGAAGCCTGATGTAGGTGGAAGCGCAAAAGCAGCCCGCGAAAAATAAAATGAGTAACTTTTTCATAAAATAGTCATTCAGTGGGATTAAATGAACTTAGAGGGTACTTTGAAAATACTGATGATTTTAATAATAATAAATATTTTATTGACATAAAGAAGGTGTGACAGTCAATTGAAGCCATTACTCCTGAGGTAGGTGGTACCTGTGTCAGTGGTGTCACTCCATGGACTTACGCGCTCTAACTACCGCACGCGGCCCATTTCTCAGTGGGTTGCCGACAGCCGCGAGGCGCGTACGCACGCATAATTATTTCGGTCGACGTGACGTACTCAGTTTTAAATTCTTATGATATGGCTGTTTTTGGTGTACTATGTGCACATACATGTCTCTTGCTTGATCTACATCCATCAACTGCAGTTGATAGAGAAGAGATACAAAATTATATTTTTTCCGTTTACCGGTTGATACAGAAATATGAGTACTTATCTAATTTGTTTTACTATCGTTATTTAATTAGGTTAAATTGTTTAAATATGCATGTTTCGTGTTTTATATTTTATTGGTAGGTACGTAATTACTTCTATCACGTAATCTGTGCTCCTACTATGCGTCTGAGACAAGAATAGAAAGGTCAATGACCTCCATTTGTCAACTGTCACGCGCCGCATACAACGTGACATTGGCCTGCAAATTCGCGGGCTACGTTAGCGCATCCTTCTTATTGCAAGATTAGAATAAATCGCCCTTTTCAAAACTGTTGGCATTTCTTCATGGATGAATGATTATTATAACTCAATATCAATAGGGCCGTACCTGCACTAGCGGTACGATTTTGACGTGATTAACCTGATACAGATTACACCTACAAATAAAAATCTCTACTGAATTCATGACATCATCTACAATAATAAGATTACCGAATTATTTGAAAAATGCAGTTTTTTACAAATAATCCAGTGGCTCACTGAGCCGCAGCTGATTAAATGGATAAGTCTGCAGGTACAGTCTTGTCTGGTCAGTCCTGTTCCTATTTTGTTCTAACTGAACGGACAGCAGTGCTGCTGGGGTGTTTGTTCGCCAGTTCTTGTTCCCAGCGAATGTGGGGCCATTCAAGTATTACGTAAGCAGTTTTTTTAGCAATTATTGACCCCCCCTCTCCCTCGTCAGCAAAAGTAAGCAAAGCTCTTACTCCCCCCTCCCATGCTCACGTAAACATTGGTAGCAGACACCTAACGTGTCTGCTCACTTTCTTGTGATTTTGGTATATTGTCATCGTTTTCTTCGAGCCATTCATAGACTATAGGGTTGCCATATGAGTTCAAAACAAAATCGACTAAATTTTGTAGAAAATCCAAAAGTTAATAAATAAATTCTGCTGACGTAATCACCATCCATGCCCCCCATCCCCCATGTCATCAAAAATAACAAAGACCCCCCGCTCCCCTGCAGTGCTTACGTAATACTTGAATGGCCCCTGTGCTGATTCTCAGTCTAGTTTGAATAAATGAGTTTTGATCTCATTTTGATAAATACATAGTTGAGCAAAAACTTGATAATGATATAAACAACTAATTTGATGATTTGTGTTTACCTGAACATGCATCCAGGAACGTGTCCAGCGTAGTTGGGCAGCATTCCAACGTGCTTGTGGTAGATCTCCGTCGGGTTGATCGACAGCGGCGGGTCCGGTCTGCAAGGCGAGGAAAAGGATGGGTGGGCGGTCAAAAAACGTTCGTTCGACATGAGTGTGGTAGGGAGGGGGGAGGGAACTACGTAGTTAACTATAAAACAAAAAAAAAGTAGGAAAAATGCTGAATTCTTGACAAATTATCAGCTTGGCTATTGCAAGCACGATTACGCGCTGTTCAGTTGTTTGTTTCTCGCATTTTGATTCGTCAAAGTTGATGGCATATTAAAAGAACCAAATTCCTGGATGTTGCTAAAATATTCTTCCCACAAAACGGGAGGATCATCCATTGAAATGGGTTAGTCGGTTATTATAATCTCGCAGACCCTTTCTAGACGAATTTAAGGACGTGTGACAGTGGATCCACCTGCAAATTCTCATACTGAGACCATTATTATTAGTATAGATGTCCCTACAGACTATATATTAATATGAAAATTGAAACACGTATCTTTATAAACAACTTTATTGTCACACAAGCATCTTGACCATGTAAGGCCCTTCGAGATGGTACCCAATCTTCGCGTAGTAGTTCCTGGTACCGACTCCAGATATGACTGCCATCTTATCTGAGCCGTGCTCCTCCTTGGCAATTCTTTCCGCTTCCTCCATGAGCAACATGCCGAAACCTTGGTGCTGGAATTTTGTAGGGTCTCTGGCGTTTACCTTAAAAAACAAGTACAGGCTTAATTTTTATAGTATTATATTTTTTTATTACTAAATGGGCCCGCTCTGGACCTCGATCACGCCTGAAGGCAAGCGATTGATGAGGTCTATGATGGATCAAACGTGCCCAGAAATGCCTGTTCACTCTTGTTCAAGGCACTGGTGCTCCCATGCATCAACGAAACACAGCAAACTGCTTGACGCCGGACTCTGGTGGGTGGGTGGTCGCGAACCAGGCGGGCGTTAGCCCTACCAGCGCAAGGGAAGAATTGGCCAGTCATCAAGGTATTGGGTGTGACTGTCCAGGATGCGCCGAGCGCTCGGTTCATTCGAGTTACTGGTGGAACAAATTGCGCTACACGATGAGGCTAACATTACCATAACACTTGCATGTTATACCTTGAGGGTGATGTGTCTCTCATCTTAAGATTTCTTGTGAAATCTGGACAAATCTGCTATTACCTAGGCCGGAATCCAGAATATAGGGGATAATTTGTAATGGAAAAGTCTAATAATAAACCATTTTAATAAATGAAGATTTTTCGTTGTTTTTTTTTTCTAAATATTGTGTGTACATAACATAAATAAGACTGGGGAATAGGGACGTAACGGAGGTGGGTTCACCAAAAACGAAATCGGAGATTTTAAATTACAGATATCGGAATCAGAACCGCGAAGTCAGGGGCGGAAGCTTCGTCCTTCGATTGTAACCTCCGATTTAGAAGTGTCGGAACCGAAATCGAAAATGAAGTTTCAATCGGAAGTTTCTACTTATCGGAATCGAATCTCCATAACATCCATAAGACATGTGCCAATTTTGTTTTCTTTTATTTGTTTACCCGAGCCGGGGCTTGAACTAGCCATGGGCGAAATAGCTCACTGAAAAGAAAAAGAGCGATTAGCTCTTTCACTCTAAAGAGCTCTATCACTCTTCTAACTCACTAGCTCTTCTATAGCTCAGTGACCCAGACGCCGACTGTTAGCTCATTTGACTCACGCTGCACGCGCGTCGAAGGAAACGGCTCGGCTCGCGCAATAGTCATTGTCAATAGCTCTTTGGAAGTTTGGAGTTAAATTAAATAAGTTTTTCTGTTTATTTAGATAGTGGTGCCGATTCTGTTGGCACAAAATTCTCTAAACTAAACTAAAAATCACCAAAATTTAGTTTATTCCTGTCAAACGACGATTTTCCATTCTGAAATTGACTAAAGTGACACAACTTAACTATAATTTAGTTTGACAGCACTAAGATTGCACTGAATTATTAGTTTAGTGAAGATGATAATTTTGCTATTCTGAGTTTGCCGTTTTTCACTAAAAATTTTGACTATATTAATTTTTCTAACTAAATCTGACTATTTTTAATCGCGATTAAAAACGTGTGGAATAAAACTAGTGGTCATGAACTAAAATTCACACCAACACTTCGACTTCAGGTGCAAAAACAGTATTGAATCTTTTTTTTTCTTTTCGTTTGCTTATATCTCGAAAATGGTGTGTCCTATCACAAAAATGATGATAATTTGGACCCCCTTTAATAAACCCATAATCTCAACATGTAGGTAATTTTTTTTTTTTTTCATACTAAAAGTGAAAAATTCCATATAAAAACGTCGAGGCTGGCCCCTGCGCACGCTTCATTCAGCTCTTCTTAAAAAAATCATTGCGTAGGGCACACAAGTACCACGTTGCGAAGCCAAAAGAAAAAAAAATACCACCTGCAGGCTTAGCACGACAACCGTAGAGAAGCGTTTTGTCGACGGAAGACTAGACAAAAATTACGTTTCCGTGTAGACACTTGTCAGTTTTTCACCGAGAAATGTAGACAAGCGATTTCTATTCTACAGTAGAGTAGAAATAGAAAGCGTCATGCTAAGCCTGCAGGAGTCACAATTGTCAAATTCGATTTTAGTTGTGTCAAAATATTTTTAAGTTTAGAGATTTTTATTTGCAGAATAGCTTTAAGATTCTCATAGCCAAAAGTAAGGAATTTTAGTGATAGTTTAGTTAGTTTAGTTCGGTGTACAACATAATCGGCACCAATGTTATGACTTTACGTAAACAATGCAGAAAAACGATGCGATCCAAAGTATTCCGAAGCGAACCGAAACAGCCGTTCGGCCGGTGACTTCGGTCTGTCATCGGTGTCTCGCTGGAGTACTGAGCTAGTGAGTCTGAGTGAGCTTACTGAACTAGTGAGCTATTTAGCGAGCGAGTGAGTGAACGAGAGCAGCGTCCATCAAAAAGAGCTAGCTCTTTTCTATCACTCGCTCACGAGCTACCCATGTCTAGCTTGAACGCCTAAATTACATGCTCTGTAGTCTGAGTCTTGTGTTATTGACTTCTTTAAAGTAGCCACTACGGTAGTTAAGTAAGCCAAACTATTTTCTCACTTACCGGCACAACAGATCCATAAACATGCAGCTCTCTGACAATACTGCACTGTTTGAAGTTATCCTTCGGCCCCGGCTTCAACTCAGGCCTGTATGTGTCAGAGGCACACTTCCTGAGCCTGAGCAGACCCACCAGTATGTCCTGGTCTGGGTCTTCGTAGGCTAGGAATGTCTCCCAGCCGCCGTTGGCTGTGTAGTCGCGTCTTATTAGTTCTACCTTGAATCAATATATACACATGTAAATACATATACAGTCAGCGTCAATTATATCGGGACGAACAGACTGTTCAAAATGATCTGAAGACCAATTCTCGTAATTAAAAACGTTCACAATCTAGTCGCAGTCTCATCTCAGCGACAATCAAATGTCAAAAACTTGTCAAAAATGTATGGAAATTAGAGGTATTTTTGACAGATTGAGAATGAGATCAGACTGTTAATGTTCTTAAAATTACGAGAATTGCCCCTCTGAACAACTATGAAAATTAAATATTAACTCAATGACACAAGGAATGTTTCAGAATGAAGGCAGTACACGACAACTGTCATTCTGACAAAAACATTATCCAATTGAGATAAAGTTTAATTTTCTTATTTATTGAGATCATTTTGAACAGTCTATTCGTCCCGATATTTTTGACGGTCACTGTACATGATGGCAGAGTCATCGGTGGATCCCCCTTGGTTGAATTTTTTCGTCGGTTATTAAAATATAACATTAGCTGTTTCTTACAAAAGTACTATACTTATACCTACACCGTCAAAATGTAAGCAACCGATTATTTATTGTCATAACTGACGAAAAAATCGCCAACGCAAGCATTATGTAATGAATCTATGGCAACACGTTATACGTCAAAGATCCTGGCAATCTGTACTTTGGAGAGTGAAAAGATAGCTTCCGGAGTTGGAGTTGTTGGTTGGGTCGCGTTGGCGCAGCGTATACATTCGGCGGACTTCTATGCTCTGTCAGATGGTACTCTTGGAACCAGTTGAAACTTAACTGGTCTAGACAATCTCATCAGGCAGAGATATTTCTACGCCCCCATTTCGTTGGTTATGTTTGCCCTTGTAATAGGGAGCAAACCAATTGTAATTCATTGGATACAAATCCAGGCTACATATACACAGGATATCAATTTCACCACAACAGCACTTTGCCCCACTCTGGGATTGATCCCAGGACTCTGCTTGCGACCACGAAAACATTGCAGGTATTTTAAGGAGTCCTTAAAAATAAAGATTCTGACTTACCTCATAAGGCCTAACCCTATTATGTATCTCCTGTATGCCGACCTCTCTAGTCCTGACATCCCTGCAGTCAGTGCCCAGGTCGGCCATGCGAGCGAGTGCCAACTCTCTCAAGTTGCCGTGTTCTACGCCTGACGAGACTAAGGGCATGGGAATGTCTCTTTGTACTCTGAAAGGTTATTAAAAAATTCGATAAACAAACTAGTAGTAACAAACAAATATACAGTATTAAATAGATAGTCTATTTGGCACCATTGAAAGACTGTAGTGTAACCCATGTCTCGATCGAATCGAAGGCTTTTTCGTAGTCCACAAATGCTAAACAGAGGCAGGTTATACCTATCGGTCTTCTGTATAACCTGCCGGAGCGTATGTATGTAGTCTACGTTGCTAAAGCCTACGGAATCCGACTTGTTCGTGAGGCTTGGAAGTCGTCAAACCTGCGCGCTAGACGGTTCATAATGACTCTTAAAATCAGCTTGTAGACTCAAAAGACTTACAAAATCATGTTTTTACAATGTCCAAACTTTCAATATACTATTTTCATAAATGAAAACTCCTTACCTATAAACCCTAGTCCAAGGCGGAATTAGAGCCAAAATCTTAGCAATCAGATCCACGAGAGTCGACGGAGGATAACTCCTGTACCTCCCAGTCTTCCACAGCTCATACAGACCAGTCCCTCTGATCACCAGCGTGGGGTATATCTTGAGCCCATCAGCCCTGAACGCAGGGTTCTCAAAGAACTCTATAAACTGTTCTACATCTCTCTCAAAGTCTACATTTGGTAGATCTGGCATCATGTGTACTACAATCTGGAAGACAAGGTTGATAATTCAACATCAACAAGATCTATGTCTATGTCTGGTCTATGTCAATTGAAACAGTTGAAACTTACATTACACTTGAATATTAAGTTCCTGTCTTAATCTTGATTGAATATGAAAAACACTTGATTGACTAATATAATTAATTGCTCATTTGAAACTTTACAGAAACAAATAGACATTGTATTTAAAAAAAATCATAACACCAGTACCTTATATCCAGCATCTTTAGCCAAATTAAAGTTCTCACAGACAGCTTTTACCGTGTGACCTCTGTTAGTGTCACGGGCTATGTCTTCATATACAGACTGAACTCCAATTTCAAGCCTGAAATGTTACAATACATTAATTTAAAATGCACATAGTCTTGATAAATTGTCAGATTAAAAAAAAAAATGATTCCAAATAAGGTATATTGATTTTGTTAAAAGTGTGGTAAGCTAATAAACTGCTGAGTATTTAACAAAACATAAAACAAGGCTTTTTTTTTTCCTGAAGGGTTGGGCAGAGTTGTACCTATAATACACCCCATAAGTAATAACTCGGGGCTTGTGGCTATGTAATATTAGCCGCACAGATCGATCGATCAGGTTAAGCTACGCTTGCCGCGATTGGTCCATAGATGGGGGACCATCTTAACATACCAAGACCCCTCCGTGCCTCGGAAAGCACGTTAAACCGTTGGTCCCGGCTGTCATTTGTAGATCTTTGGCAGTCGTTACGGGTCATTAGAAGCCTGAAAGTCTGACAACCAGTCTTTCCAAGGGGTATCGTATTACCCAGTAATAGGGTTGTGGAGGTCAGATAGGCAGTCTCTCCATGTAAAATTCTGGTATTCAGCTGCATCCGGTTCGATTGGAAGCCGACCCCAACATAGTAGAGAAAAGTCTAGAATAGTTGAGGTAATAACTGCCCAGTTTTAGGCCCAAATAGGATATGACCTTCATTCAGTCGAAAGTGTGGTGAGCTAATAATTGCCGACTAAAATAACATATCATCACGCCTTTTTTTCCCCCGAAGGGTTGTGCAGAGATGTACGTATAATACACCCATATGTAATAACTGCCCAGTTTCAGACCTTTTAATATTCATTGCCGTTTGATAATAGGTCTTTACCTATGAAATTGCCGTTTTGTATGAAAAAATTTAAACGAATTTTTTTCATGTATTTTTTATTTGTATTAATCGAAGTAATCACCCATGCAATCAATGCATCTTTGCCATCGCAGTGGCAGTTTATTGATGCCCTTCTTAAAGAAATCAGCTGGACGGGAGGCAACAAATTCTTCAAAGGCATTTTGTACTGCCTCTCGGGTATTGAATTTTTTTCCCGCCAAGAAGTTATCCAAATTCTGGAAAAAGTAGTAGTCTGTAGGCGCAAGGTCTGGTGAGTAGGGCGGATGACGGAGAGCTTCCAACCCCAGTTCTTGCAACTTGGAGACCGTCTGCTGTGCAGTATGAGGTCGCGCGTTGTCGTGCAGGAGCAGCGGAGACGAGCGATTGACCAATGCTGGTTGGAGATGTGCCAGCTTCTCCATCATTGTGTTCAGTTCTTCACAGTACACATCTGCAGTAATGCTCACCCCGTTTGGTAAGAAGCTGTGATGAATCACACCGGCGCTAGACCACCAAACAGTGACCATCACTTTTCTAGGGGTAAGTTTTCGTTTAGGGCATTGTTTAGGTGCTGAACCAGGATCCAACCAACTTGCTGAGCGCTTGCGGTTATCAAACAGAATCCATTTTTCATCGCAGGTAACAATGCGGTTCAAAATTCCTTCATTTGTGTGTCTGTTGAGCAGTGCAAGGCACGTCTCGACGCGTACTTCGCGCTGACGATCATTGAGTTCGTGGGGCACCCATTTGTCAAGCTTTTTTACCTTGCCAATTTGACGCAAATGGACCAATATTGTTTTGACGCTAACGTCGAAAGCTGCTGCTAATTCAGCCGTAGATTGTGTATCATCAGCTTCCACAATCGCCTTTAATTCGTCATTGTCGACCAAAGTCTTCGGACGACCGCGAGGTTCATTTTTCCGTTTGTTCCCAACGAGTAACACCCTCAAATGTCACACTGTTACTCGATGGGATTTTTTTCTGAAAAAATTCCCAACCGGTCACACTACCAGTCACACTGTTACTCGATGGGAACACAATAATGACTTGGCGACTAATAATGTTAGTAGGGTGGCAAAGATAATATATTACCAGTCTAGTTAGAGTAGGTTATTTTTTTTTTATGGTTAGGTTAGGTTAAAACTGTGACTTCCTACGCACGAGCCGAGCGAGCGAAGCGAGCGGTGCCGCGGTAGCGGCCGGCGAGTGCCAGAAACGACTAGATTATGTAGAAAATCTAAACCTGCTCTAATAATACAATAATAATATATTATTTATGAATGCAATATTGTGACTGGTTGGGAAATTAGTAATAAAAAGTTCCCATCGAGTAACAGTGTGACTGGTTGGGAATTTTTTCTTAAAAACATTCCCATCGAGTAACAGTGTGACATTTGAGGGTGTTACTCGTTGGGAACAAATGCATTTTTCAGGTCGAAATTTCCAGAACGGAAGCGAGCAAACCAATAACAGGTGGTGCGTTGGTTTGTAGTGTTAGCTCCGTAAACGTCGTTGATGTTGCGTGCCGCTTGTGCCGCGTTGCTGCCACGACGGTACTCATATTCCATAATTACTCGAATTTTTAACGTATCCATGATGACGAAAAAGATTGAAATGCGATGAAAATGTAACACTAATCAATAAACAAATGACTACTTTTGGAAAAAAAAATCCATGTTTTTAAAATAAAATTAATTTGAAATTAGAATTCTTACCCAAACAAAAATTATTTTGATTTGAAATGGCCAGTACTGCAAAACGGCAATTTCATAGGTAAAGACCTAATATTATTGGAAAATTAAAAAGAAAGCATTTTGTCTATGTTAGCATGAGTTTGAACCTCTCAATGTGTGAATTTCACTATGATCATTATGCAACTCCAGTTTCCAAGTCAATCAATGACTTTTGAATTGAATATGAATATGCACTAACCTCATAACAACTAAACGATGGCTGGACTGTGTGAATGATGATAGTAAAGATGTATGAGGAACAGGGTGTAAAGTTCGCTCATACTCTATTGGTAAAGAGAGGATCCTTCGACCAGACGGGTGTTGTGTCTGGTGGGCAACTGCCCTACGGTTGATGTCGGGACGTTGTATCTATGAGTCGCGCAGTAAACTCTGATTGCGCGATGCAAGATTTTGTGTGACGTGAGTCTTGCATAGTTCGCCTGTGGCATTGTAGATGGCGCCACTTCTCTTTTTCGGTTTTTTAGATATTTGTTGCGAGGTATTTTTCTAGAAAGGGTGTGACTACAGAGATGGCGACTAATAGAGAAGTATGGAAGAAAGACATGTTGCGACAACCCCCAATAAATTGGGATATGGACAAGAGAACGATGATAACTAACCTGGTACATCCATAGTTGAGCATATCACTCATGTGTCTCTGCAGGCAGTAGTCGGGCCTGGTCTCTATTGTGATGCCAATGCACTTGGTCTTCGCCTTCTCTGAGAACTTGACAGCCTCAGCCACACTGCTGGAAGTGTGGCCTGAGAGGGCATCGTGGAGATTCCTGAAAGGTCATTTAACAATGCTTTAACAGGAATTATAATTATGTAGATTTTAATTCAAAAGTCAAAGTAGGTGTGTATGTGATTTGTTTTCCAGAATCATTGTACATCATTTTTGATTTTTTTGTTACTATAATATTAAGTTGATGTAAAAAAAATATATAGAATTGGTACTGGCTCTTCTGCCAAGGTCGCAGTTGATAATAATTTTAAAAGTCATAAAATCCAATCAGAAAGAGTAACTTAGGATTAACTTACCTTATGAAATAGTCTCTATAATCTTCAGGGAGACTCATGAAAGTGCCGCCCATCACAATAAACTCAACTTTATCTACACTGTGACCAAGCTGCTTCAACTGTTCTACTCTGTGACGCGTCTGGAGATACGGGTTGTACCTCGCTCTGATCGCCCTCATCGATGTCGGCTCATAGCCTGTGTAGCTCTGTGTGGAGTACTCAAAGTCCGAGTCCGGGCCTCCGGGACAGTACACACAGATGTTACCAGTGAAGTTTATATGAGGACATCTGTGTGGCTTACACATTACTGCGACAACAGCAATACCCGACGCTGTACGAATAGGCTTAGCCTTCAACTTAGGCAACAGTATCTTTTTAGAATCAGCAGGCACAGCCGCGATTATATCCACCAGTCTCGGTGAAGTTCCTAGCCCATACTTCGAGGAAATCCTCGTTTTCATCTTGTTGAGGTTAACATCTTTGCCGTGACGATGTGCCACTAATAACTCTTGTATTATCTCAGATATTACCATTACCATTTTCTCCTCTTTAGAAAGGTTTGGCATCAGTTTCTTTTTCGCCATTTTGTAGGTTTTATTTCAAGAGTTAAAGAAAATAAATAAACTACGCCTGTAACCTCTGCTTTCACAGTGACAGATAAATTTTGACAGTGATAGAATGATAGGGTATTGTCATCACGAGTTTCGTTCGGAAATAAAAACAACAAAAAAACGCTCATAAACGCAGCTATTATTTTACAAATAAATACACAATTTTAACTCATTACATTATTCTTAAAAAATAAACACACATTATTAAAAATATATCTCAACTTACATTATTGTTTCACACTTACTTGACTACGTTCACTGGTGCCCACTCAGTACTCTGTCTTCGTCTGTAGTTAGATGAAAAGTCGCAAAGCGCCGAGTTTGTGAGTTTCTTAGAAGACTCACCGAATCTTTGGAAACCGTATGGAACATGACCCGCAAAACCTAAACACAAACATAACAAGGTTTATATAACATTCGACACTTATCGTTGGTACACTGAAGCGGTGAAGCCTCCAAGAATGTTATTAATATCAGTTCATTGAACTCACGCACTGATTGCGACGGATTAAACCCCCATATTTGACTTCGCACAAAAGAACTGTGTATTTTTGCGTAGGACATTTAAATGAAAAATATTACGTAACCTACCTATCTAAATTAGAAACTATAATATGACAGCCTCATGACAGCATGTGGTGTCACAAAAAAAAAACTGCGATGTCATGCTTCAACACAAAAAGGTTTTACCAAAAAGAGGTAGGGGTTGTAGTTACTGGCTCTACATTTTTAGATTCCTTTCTCGATAATCTCACCTTTCTTGATGAATTTGTCAGGGTGACTGTTTTCCATGAAGAATGGACTAACAGAATGTGATGCTGGTGATAGCTTTGGCTCGTCCATCGGTACGTCTCGTAATATTCCTGCACATTCTGGTCTCACTGTGACTAAAGGCAGCTTGAACTCGGCTGTCGCGGACTGTGAATATGAAAAACGTTGGGGAACTGGTACTGCTTATCAACTTCCTCTTCAGCAAAATCTACTCTGGTGTTCTTTCTTATTGCCTTCCATTCTTCTTTCTTCATCCATCTCCTTTTTTACTGATTCTATTCCTGGTCTAAACTGTAGAAGCGTTCTTACATTTCACAAATTAATAGGTCGTATATATAATTTCCATGTGTGTTTTCAAAACATTTCTTAGGACTTACGAATCTGTCGACTAAATCCCAAGGTTGTCCTTTCCCGGCTTGTAAGTCGACCACTCTTTCTAACTGATTCTTTGCTGCCCTCTGGTTGAGTTGCACCCTTTGAAACTCTGACAGGGCTTCGGTTGCAGCGACAGTGTATCGCTGACCGTAGTGGTTGTTCAATCGAGGGAGAAACCCTATATTTTTAGATCATTTTAGTATACTAAACGCTGTCCAAAATAATTCAGTTCTTACGCTTTAAGAAAACCAGCTCTTCACACTGGGTGGTCATCCTTCCTGATTGTGGTTATTTGGATGTTTAGATTATCCATTGCGATTTGCGCAAAACCCTTTTACGCTAATCAATAAGATATATTATGAGATTACTACGACCAAATACCGATCCACGATAGCTGTATATCAAACACTAAATAAAACACTGCCCGTTAGTTTCACGAACGCTAGTCACAAAACAACGGCTCGCCATCTGATACCCATGACATAACTAGAGCAACGATTGATAAAGAACAAGTACCGTTTTATTCGAAGATTATGCACATATTTTGTAGGCTTTGGACTTTGTAATATCGACAGTGGAAAGGTAAAATGGCTACAGCGCCATTTTGTTCGATATTGAATTATATATATCACTGAACTGGATTTTTTTTTCTGCGTCGATTGGTCTACGTTTCGCTTCGATTTGAGCACTTTTGCACCACAAATTTTCTTGTCTTTTCATTTAGTTAATCATGGATGAATGCGACGTTATTTTGATGTTTCTGAAGGGGTAGATTCTATTACAAAAAAGAGAAAATTGCAATACATGCCGCAAAAAAACCGAAGAGAAGAGAAGATAGAAGTAGTAATACGGACCGCATCAAGGACGCGATAGAGCGGAACAAGAGCTCCAACGTGTTTGCAAGAAATCTATCTATTGGGCAGAGTCACCTTGCGAAACTGAAGACCAATGATGATAGAATCGTATCCGCTAGGCCTGAGCTGCTGAGAGAGATCAAGAGGTTCTATGAACAGTTATACACGTCAACAATCAACCCCGTTAAGAATCTGGCAAACGACCCAAGAGCCAGATTGACCCGACACAACACCGAAGACATCCCGGACGTCAGCTTACGAGATTAGGATGGCTCTGAAGCAGCTTAAGAACAACAAGGCGCGTGATGACGAAGTTACGGCCGAACTCCTAAGGGCCGGCAGAAAACCCGTTCTTTAAGGCCCTCCAGAAGCTGTTTCATTTCGTCATACTCAAAGGCAAAACGCCACAAGCATGGAACAGAAATGTGGTGGTACTTTTCTTAAGAAGGGTGACAATATCCTACTTAATGATTATAGGCCCACCTCACTTCTGAATTATGTCTACAAGCTGTTTTCGAGAGTCATAACAAACCGTCTCGCGCGCGAGTTTGATGACTTCTAGCCTCCCGAACAAACCAGGTTCCGTAAAGGCTTTAGTACCGTAGACCACATTCATACGCTGCGGCAGGTTATACAGAAGACCGAAGACCTGCCTCTCTGCTTAGCGTTTGTGGACTACAAAAAAGCCTTCGATTCGATCGAGACATGGGCTGTACTGCAGTTTCTTCAATGGTGCAAGATCAACTATCTGTACATCGAGGTGTTTAAGTGTCTGTACGAAAACGCCACTATGTCAGTCCGACTCCAAGACCAGACTTCGAAACCTATCATTTTGCAGCAAGGTGTGAGACAAAGAGACGTTATCTCTCCAAAACTGTTCACCGCTGCACTGGAGGTCATCCCTTCAAGATTCTGGGCTGGAAAAGGGCTGGCATCAACATCAATGGCGAGTACATCACTCACCTTCGGTTTGCCGATGCTATAGTTGTCATGGCTGAGACCATGGAGGACCTCAGTACAATACTCGATGACCTCAGTAGAACTTCCGAAAGACTGGGTCTTAAGATTGATGCTAACGCCTCATAAACTAAATCATTTACTGACAAAAACTGTACGTTAGCTGTAATCAATATTTTTAATGTACAATCGAGGAAAGTAACATCTATACACCGTAATGACTATTATTGCTTGCAGCGCTCAGCCGCTATAGTAACGCTTGCTAGATGTGGTCATTGCGTGCACGGGATTTTGTTTTCAAATTGGTCAGATGTTCCTCGATAGTACCTACATATTTTAGAAGTAATGCCTCATTGCCATGATACATCAATTTATGTGCTCTTCAACTAGTTTTAGTTCTTCTTTATTGCAAATTAACTGCTCAATAGAATATTATTTTTTTATTTTATGATTATTGTTAAGTGCATCAGCAACTCCCAGATTTCTAAAAAGAAAAAACTGACAGTACCTACGCGTATTTAATTTAATATTACGCGAGTTTTCCGCACATAAGCAATTTTTGCTTGCTGTAAATTTTTAAATTTCGATATTGGTTTTGCTAAAGCGATACATATCTCATAAAATAAAGGTTTTAGAGAAATCATATAAAAATTCATATCCTAGCAAAAAAAAATACGAGTTAAGGAAATATAAGTTACACAGAAAAAAAACCATTAGAAAAATTTAAATGAATTTTTACGTAAAAAGAAAACTTTAAAATTCATTCCTGAGATTTCAGGTTCTGGCGCTTTAGCCATTTTACCTTACCACTGTCGATATGACACACAGGAGACAACACTGGGAACGTTTTCCGTTTCAAGAAAACCGCTGATGATGTGCACTTATATGCTTTGCAAGATGTTTGCGTGTGTGCATTATTTGTGTTAGTATGTATCCAGTTTTGCAGTAGCTACAGTAATTATTTTATTTGTGAGCATAAATTCGTTCATGTGTGTATTCCATGTTTACCTCGACCCTCAATAAAGGACGATAGAAAAAATTTCTAGGCAATGGAACTACGGCGTATCGAGTCTATATGAACTAGTCTAAGCTGTAAAATATGGGCCTCCGAGGGGGATTTGAGGTCAACAGACATCTGTTTCGTACATTCATCTTGAGAAATAAGACAGTTGTCTTGTGGAAGAGATCAGGCGGCCATTTTTTATGACGGCTATCATAAATGTATAAAATCTAGATCAGCTTTGAATGATTTAGTGGCACTTAGGAGAACTTGGTAATGTATTGGTATCTTTGGAAATATTTCCAACAGTATACGCACAGTTATGTCTCAGAGATCTTGAGTTCATTTTTGTATCGTTTTATGTTCTTATTGGACATCGACTGAGCTCAACAGACTGATTCTAGTATACTTAGATGTTTTGAAAGCTCTCTTTAATGACGGCCCAGGCCCACACTTCGTCCGAAATTATACGTTGCTGTACAAATAGCCATTTCATTGTTGATTTGTTGCCCCGCAGGAATATCTATCTGGTATCTAATCAACGCTCAAACAGTCTAACAGTCGATTCAGCCATAAATATTGCCTGTCTGACAATGACTGTATATGCAAATCCTTCGTGAATTAATAGGCACTACCAGCCGCCTACGTAAATAGTGCAAGCTATGAACTGTAAGCTTAAAACAATCACTCACAACTACCTTCTACATTCAGCGGTCAAGTCAACCAGAATATTGCGAGAGTATAGTTACCGGCACGTAAGTTGGCAAAAGATTTTGTAGTGGGGGAAGTTCGCGCAGGCACCATTTCATACATTTTTACATGCGCGAATTTCCCCCACTACAAAATCTTTTGCCAACTTACGTGCCGGTAACTATACCTAAGAGCAATAAGCGAACATTAGCCGAACACCCTTTTCGTCATAAATTAAGTGATCAAGTCCAAGCACCCGGTTTAGCAGAATACTAGAGCAATGAAAGCCGAAGGCTTCTGCCATTTACTTCTTGCTTCTTCTTATCCTAGTAGGTTAACGTAACTAAGATCAAATACATCTTAATTGCCTTAACTCTTAACACATGTTTCTTGACACACATTGGGTACCTCTATGATGTCTAAAAGTCATATCCTTGCACCTGAAATCTCTTGAATATCGCCAAGCAGGGCGCTTGACCAGTGGCTTCATTATGAGACCAGCAATGACAAAGCAATACAGCCAAAACAAATACACATTTAACTGTAACCGCATATCAAAAGCGGCGTACAAAATTAAAGTTTTTGTTCTCCCCACAAACAACACCACACTATTAGGCTTCCCTTCAATTCTCTTTATTGAAGTTCAAAATGTACGTTTCCTAACAGTAATAGCCAATGTAAACATCTGTACAGTTTAGGTTCTCAGGAAACGGTGGCATGCCTCGGAGGCTCGGACCGGTCCAAAGTGACTCATGGCGATCTGATTCATCGGAATCGAGTTAATTTGAGACAAATTCTTTAAGATTTCACTTAGTTTAAGTGAGTTTTTTTATTTAAATACCATGTTGAGTGAGATTTTTGAAATTCCATTAAGTGGTTAAAATTAAAATCTTACTGCAATCTTTTGCTGATTTCAAAACAGGATTTAATTAAGAAGGGAAAGTGATCCAGTTAAACAAATGTTTTTTTTTACTGCCAATGCTAGCAAGCAGCTAGAAAAAAAAGTAAACAATCTTCTAAAAAGCAGATATTGAAAGTAAACATGTCAGCTTTTGTCGTGGTCGCCTAGGGCCTTACGAATAGCAAAGGCATTTTTTTTTTGAAGCAGAATGGGAGAAGACTTTTTCTACTGCTATGCTTAGGTATCTACTTATCATTTTCAAGATGGTTAAAAAACAATGCATCATACCTTCATATCCAGGTATCATAGGATGTTTGTACACAGGGTCGCCGTTCCGAAATCTTGCGTTTACTGTGTCGATGTCTGTTTGTGGCGGCCGATAGATCTGTTCAATAATAACTTAATATAACATCACGCCTAAATATACACGAAGGGTTAGGCTGAGGTGTACTTAAAGTAAAACCACATTTCGCCCGTAAAGTTTAAATCCCATGTAACAGCCGGGTACAAATCCAGGCTTCGGGCTGCTAATGAGAAATTCCAGAAAGAAGAACACAAAACACAAAATTACTTATAAGATTACGTTTTCTGGTGTATTTGCACGTGCCAAGCTTTGGTTCAATTAATATTTTCCCAGATCAATATTACTTGCAGATATGGTTTAGTTTTGGTACCCAGAAAACCCAGGGTTTTGCAGAACCTAGGTACGTGTAATTGTGTATGGCTTTACTTCAGATCGTCCACCGAAATTTCGACCCAAGTATACAGGGTAAATTTTTAACCAGCGCGCAAACTGTAACTACGAATTCAGCATACCATTCTAGACCCTAGCGTACAAATTTTTCGTCGGTTATACAAAAAAAAATCAGCTGTTTCATAAAAAAGTGCAATACCTACCTACGCGGTCAAAATGTATGGAAAAGCTGTTTTTTTAATAACCGACGCAAAATTTCTGCGGTAGAATGATATGCTGAATTCATGGTTACAGTTTCCGCACTGGTTTTTTATCCTGTATTATACGGCGACATGGGCGGACGAAATTTGTTACCATCGCGGGTAAAACCAGCCACCCTAATTCCATAACACACTATTAATCACAATCTGAAACGTTTTGTAAGATATTTATAATCCATTGCTTCATAATGTTTTTAAGTTGTCAGATCAACGATGTAAAAAACGCAAAAAATGTTGTTGAACTGTCAAAATGAAAGCGATTCGAACTGTTAGTGTGTTACGCAATTACCCTGCTGGATGACGCTGCCACAGGAGCCTACGCTAAACGAAAACGAAGTAATAGCACGGGCGAGAAATGTGGTTGTTATTTTAGTACATTGTGAGTCTTACGGCTTCCACACGCGGGGTATAAGCCTTTGTATCACAGAACCTATATTCTGATAGTAATTATCTTCTCTGTTATTGATTTGTAAAGCTTTCTATGAGATAAGACACTTCAAAAACCATGTCGTATCTATCATACCTTATAACAGGTAAGTAAATAAACAGATTAGATACACCCACACTAACTGGCAATGGTAAGTATTAAATGATAAGAGATTAAGTAGGGTTAATTAAATGCACACGTGAATGCACACGTGTTAGGGGACAATTTATCTGATTATCATGTCATCGTACCTAACTGTTATCATAGCACATGAACATATATGAAGCTATATTTAAGTTGCAGAGGTGTTGTCAAACCAGTGATGTTATAATTTCACTAGTGAAATTGCACGAAACTTTGTCGACCGCCTCCATTTCTTATAATTTAACGGCCTTTTTTAGTGTTATTGTAATTTCACGGGAACGCTGTAGTGATTTTATAATAACCCTAGGTATATCATGAGTCAAGTTTGTAGTGGGAACTTCGTCCGTTTTGATTGGTCAACTCTCCTTCATCCGCCATTCTACGGACCAATCATTGACCTTCTCAATTATCAAAATATTACTGCCTTACAATATCACTGATTGAGTCAAGTGGGTTTATAATTTCACTGAAATGAGCCTGTGAAATTGTGGGAAATGGAGGCGGTTGACAAAGTTTCGAGCAATTATAATTTCACTAGTGAAATTATAATGTAACTGGATTGACAATATCCTTGCGACATATTTAAACATGGAAAGATAGGGGAAGAACATTAGAAATACAAATCTGATGACTTCAAGAAAACGTAATGCTATTCAAGAGTTGTTGTGATAAGATCAGTAAAGTACTTAGAATTTATTATTTGGCCTTTGTTGCATCGCGACTTTGAGCACTTAATTGTTTGAAGTTTGAATTAGAACATGATGAACGCATTGCTACGGCTTCCTGTTTAGCTTGAACGTTCCCAATAAGTAAATACGCACCAATTTGCGTCATGGACTCACATTATATTATTATAGCCTGCTTCATCTAGCTTGGATCTTCCTGCTCTTTAGCATGCCATCTACCACGATCTAGTCACCTCTAGTTGTTGAACTTCTCTAAAGTCGATAACCCATCGTGCCACCATGGAGCCATCCTACCTCTAATCTACATCTGCCTTGTTCATTATTCATCGTGTCATCTACTTCTGTTCTACCATTTCCAGCGAAGGCATCATCGTCATTAAAGTTACTAACCTGAAAGTCATCAGCTGTTCGATCAGATAGTACAAGCCTCTCTGAATGTTGCACACTGGGATCCAAAAGGATCTTGTGAGTGGTCGAGCCATATGTGTCGCCTATTCGATACTTGTACTCGGGACAGTGACCTGTGTACCTGCAAATAATTGAAATAATGAATAGATATTTGGCTAAATTCCAAATTAGATATCCTGCTGACTAATTTTGCACCATGTCTTTGACGTGGCCCAACTAGGTTTGTAGCTTTCCCTCGTCGATTTCATACCATATAACACGGTTAAACAAATTAATTGACTGAATGTAACATTACCTGCTAGCCCTACATCAAGAATTGACTCACTTCAAATGAAGAAACGATCATTTACGAAAACATCAAACACGCGCCAGAAATACATAATAAACGAGATCATTTATCATATTTGGACACGCAGCAAGACCAACGCAACGCCCTAAATACATTGTCAACAAGAACCACAACAGAACACGAATTACCTAACGATCCTTATAAGTAAATTCGTACAAACGGACGGTCGGTTCATCAATAAAATATATTTGTAACGCGCTCTTGACAGGGTGAAATATGTGGCGTCAAAAGTAAACCAGTGTCGTTACATCATTGGCGCCAATTTGGCAACAATCGTAACTTTACTGATGAAAAACGGCCAGACGGTATCGCTTAGTTTAATTTCGTCATACGCAAATGCAACGCCGTTTATTCTGGCGACGCGAGCCCTTTTTTGGACCTTTAATCTTGTAAAAAGAATGTACAAAGTGCAATCGTAAATTAAAATATTTAAATATGGACATAAGACATTGAATTTCTTGTGTTGGCGACTAAAAGTTGTGCAGAACTTGAAAAAACGCCTTGGGATGTGTTGTTGCTATGCTAAATTTAAGGAATGTTTGCACTTTTTACTGCATTGAACAGACGCCAGCACATCAAGCTGTCCCAAACTGTCAAATTTTCCCAATTGAACATGAACCTCATGTTTTTGTAATAAAGTTGAAATTCTATCAAAGAAATTTGACAGATTCGGATAGCTTGATGTGCTGGCCTCTGTACACCTAGTACATAATCAGCCTATAATGTTCCCACTACTGGGACACAGACTTCTCTTCCACGCGGGCTCAGTGCGAATTAGTAGAGCTAGGTCTTCTAATTTTTGGTTCAAGGGTATGCCGATTTCCTCACGATGTTTTCTTTTACCGTTTTAAGAACGGGGGGTGAGGAAATATTACACAAAGTAAAGCGTACTCGTAATTCGCGGTCGTTACCAATGGGCTACCACTGTTCTCACACACACACATACACACACACACCCCCCCTACTAAACCTCTCTAAACTATAGAATCATTCATCAAGTTATGAGACACCTAACCACAACCTAACTAGCTAAAGCGAATTATAAGTACTCTAGTCTGCAACAAGCTGCATCTAAGTTTGATGAAAACGCTTGTGTAAAGAGAAGGGCAAGTAATTACAGCTGTCGTCATCACAGTGGGTTTCCCAAAGACTGCATGGATAGACTAACCCTGGTATGTAATGGGGTTGGGCTATGCTGACTAAGTCCAACGCCATTTTGTGCTATTTCTTGCTTTGCCGGAAAAGTATCAACTCATAATTTACATATAAAAACCGGATAATTGTTACTGACGCTAGAATTTAATGAACACCACACATTTGTTGATTTTGGTCTTTTGATAAGGTTTGACGTGAAATTTTGACATGATTGGCATTGTTGTTATAATTATCTTGACGTACCGGTCGAAGTAGCCAGATCGTTAGTGTAGTTAAAACCCCAAAAGTTTGTTTACCTGACAACCAGACTTTTTCGTGTTAATTACCTATTTTCGACATAAATCATCGCCTTCCGTGATAAATGGCACAAACCAGTAAAAAAAAGTTAAAGCAGGAAGGGAGGTTTGTTGAGATTAGGAAACTAGGTAGGTACATTAAAGACAGTTAACTATTACAATTAGGTAAAATGTTTATTGAAATCCCGAATACAGGTAGTTGATTTGGTAATTATTATGATATCCAAACTTCGAAATAACTACAATAAATGAACTACCTACCAAAGAACCGGTAAGTTTTCAAAACAAAACAAGACTCGCGGACATTTCGGTGCCTGTGCTTGCGCAGGCTTCGTTAGTTAGTTCGGTTCGGAGGTTCGGACTTCATCGGTCATCGTTCGTGCTCTTTCCCAATTCGTTCAGTCGGCCTTCGTTCTTTCGTTCGTCCGCCGTCCGCCATATTGAATGTAACCGCCGCAGCGGTCGGGTGTGTTTGGTGGCGCGCCGCGCAGTGACAGACAGTTAACGATGAAATCATAACTTTCAAAAACTTTGTGCTACGAAGTGGTCCTTTATCATAATCATTCCAATAAACTGTGAAGTGTTCTTATATATTTACCTTTATACAATTTAGTTTCGTTATTTATAACTGATCCAGCGACTTGAAATGCATGCATTCCATCGAGACTGTTGAACTTTTATTTTTTTTTCGTTCGGTGTACATTTTGATTCTTATCAAGTATTTTTTTTTATAATTCATACGCCGTGAACTATGGTTTTATATAAAGACATTATATAATAAATATTATATATTTATAGTGTTATGTGTTGATTAGACTGTGTTATCAAAGTTAGCAATAGAAGCTGATTAGGGATTGCCGAAACATTCAAGGTAAGGTCACTCATAGGTATAATGCACTAATCGTTCATTAACTTTTCAGATAAAGAAGAAATTGTCAATTGATATTAGTAGGGATTGAAGGAGATTTTGAGATAGATTGGAGTTTCCAAACAACGGTAATTTCTTAAATGCAACTCCCGATCTATAATCTGAAATAGTTCGCATTATGGGACATAAAGAAATATAATGAATAGTAAAACCTAATAATTAAAAAATGCATCACATCCTAAAGCAACACTAAAGGCCAAACCGCCAGAAAAGAACAAATGACAGCCAAAAAATAGGAACAATCTTGTAGATATTTGTGATGTTTTCGAAGATAAAGAGATAAAGCCACTTGAACAGATATTATCTGGGTTACCTATCGCTTTTAGTTTCATCACAACAGATGATGTTGTCCAATTCAGATGGAATGCGAGTTTGCGACAACATTTTAACACAAATGGCCCAATAGATGTTGGCGATGGAATATTTTTTGAGTAATACCAAATTCTTTAACTTTGTTGTTATTAACGTGTCCTTCATTGCATTTGTTAGCTAACTCATTAATAGTCGTTAGATAAGGCGACATTATAGGTACTGTCACTTATCATTACTTCTCTGGACTTTCTGTCTATAGAATATGCATCTTTCTACAATTTTTACCGTTTTTGACGAATTCAGAACGGTATATAAGGACTGCTATTCTATCACAGATTTGCTCCATAAAAATCATATACATATATTGGAAAAACAAAAGTCGTTACCGTCAATTTCATCAACTCGTAACACCTTCCTTTTCAAACACCTTCGTTCGGAAGTTTGCATGGACATTTCAAGTAGGTAACTCCCGTTTTCTTAATTCGTTCTTCTTTCTTCTTAATTCATCTGCATTATGAAAAACTCGTCAGTATTAATAACGAAATAACTGCAGATTCATTAATTGAGACCACAGTGCCCCCATGATTCTCATTTATGAAAAATAACGTAACATTGAGCTAAATACTTTTTTTCCGAACGATAAATCAATTTAATCACCGAATTAACTGCAAAATTGCTAATTGATTTGGTCAACTACGTTCTGCCAATTATTTCTAGCTGGTTATTAGGAGCCATTGACGTGAAATCAGCAGGAAATAATAAACCCGCACTTTGACGTAGGCAGTTCCTCTGCTCTCCTCTGATAAAAAAGATAAAAGTTCGTCGGTTCTTTACATAAAATCGCCGTTACCCTCCCAATAAAAGATAACACGTTACGAAACAATGAAACAGGCACCCATTCAGTCTCAAGTAAAACGTTTCAAAGGAATCCTGTTTGGTGGCCGGGAGAAACAAAACCCCGCGACGACATCGTGGCGACGTCGTTCAAACATGGCGACCACCACCAACAAACGTATTTCAACCTTACCACGCTCAACATAAAGTACACGATGTAACTAAAACACTTGATAATATTCCTGCAAATCCCATTCTAGAAACTAGACGCTTCTTTGTTTTTGTTATAAGACTTCTATACGCTGTAAATAACCACTGAACGGTTGTCCAAACCGCTTTCGAACTATCAACCAGCATTTAAAAAGTCGGCTCCAACTTCTATCTCCCAAACAGATTGCTTTGAAATAAAAACGGAAAGTATTCAAGTTCGTTTAATTCAAATTGTCTGTTAATAACGAAACTCAATTACTGATGATGTTGATATCCGAATTAACATAGGTCACGTTTTTTTCCATAGAGCACTTATTCGTTCAGAAATAGTCTTCCGCGTCCCCAGCAAGTTTCGGAGCTGACCGGTTTAGAGGAAGACTCGGAACGGCGGCGGCGGTTTGCGATGTTAAAAAACTGGCTAAGTTAGAATTTGTGCTTTTTAGGGGCTTTGTATCCTCGACGAAATGGTGACAAAGAATAATTCAAGGATGTTTTTTTTGAAGCAAGAGGCTGTTAAACAAAAACACTGATTTTTGTCAAGATTTGTTTATCTTTCACACATAGATACTAGTCACAACAGTCAATAAATTAAATTCTTGGGTACGGAACTCTAAAAAGAAGACCCGTGTCGGCTGTTATTCGAGGTCGCAACCCAATTGGGGACCAGTCGCAGGTACACTTTTGTAGTACACTTTCTCCCGTGCGTGACGCGCCCAGCCAGACATTTCACTGAAGACCGTCTGCAGGTGCACGAACAACTCAATGGTAAACATGCGAATTTATGATTTGCGAATCATTTAATGATCCGCTAAAGTTACACTTTCACCAAAGAAAACAAGGCGTAAAAAATCAGAAGAAAAGTTCATTCTAATTACTGTACCGTCGTAAAAGTCACACTCAAATGATATTTGGACACAAAGTTGACACTGAATAAGTCACCAGTGTCAACGCTTGTCTGAGATTAAAAGAGACAGTAGACCTCATGTTATAAGTAGGTTTTGAGAACGACATTCTAGACCACAGACGTCTCTTCGGGTACCTATTAAATTAAAAGAAGACAAATTTGAAATATCATTGACCCCTAAAACCTAAGATTCCGACATTCCTCTTCACTGGAAAGAATCACCATTATGATGCAAAATAAACCACGTGCTACCTTGCGTTTTTAGACATCCTGCGATCATTAGAGACGTTAATGGTGAGAATCTCATAAAAAACTAGTCCAGCGAGTGAGAAACAATTGGCTACGTAACCATTTGTTCGTACTTTCGTTCGTAAGAACTGTGTGTAACACGAATGGTATCTATAAGTACTGCAAATATTCGAGAAGCGATTTGGCCAATCAATTATAAAGATTCCAATAGAAATCGTTATTTAAATTCGCCACGAGTCGTTAACGAACAATTATCGACATGGTGACGAGTTTCTGACATCACTTTGGGAAGACTTAAAGATACATAGTTGTGGAATTCAAAAAAACAATATCGGTTACCTCACTCAGCACTCAATCATTTTGTGGTGAACATCAGATGGATTGCTTAGCTGTGTAAAGTTTGTTTCCATGACTCAGATTATTATTATTATGCAGATTTTCTTCGGTCATGCCTCATGTCTTTCAGGTGTGTGGAATTACTATTAAAAAAGTTCAATAACATGTTCCGGCAATTGACTGACCAAGTATAACTATAATATTTTATTTCATTAGTTAGTCTCAGAGATAATGAAGATCTCACTTTAACAGAATCCAAGATCCATAATACTAAATCTAGGGAGACACATAAAACCATAATAATTGTAAGAGAAACTATCAACGAAATAGAATTAAACACATTTTCAAACATTCCAAGAAATGGTGCAACTTGCTATGTTATAGGTGTCAATAATCTGTAGGCTAAACAATATCTTATCAATGGGATATTCTCATTAGACTTGAATGGGCTTGTGTCAAAGATACAGGAAACCATCATTGTCTTGGTAACAACAAGTTGCATCTTGTCCTCACAATAGAAGCCTTATCTGAGGTCTTGCCTTTCTTGGAATTTTCATAAAAGACTACTGATTAGGTGTAAAATCTCTCGGCTGATATCTACCGGTGATAATGAGAATACCCATTTAGATAGTATTCAAATATCCTTAAATATATCCGGTTCTTACGTGTCCAAAAGTTTTGATTCGGTGGGAACTGTGTGAATGAAAGAGACGGAAGACCTAATGGTGCTAAATGAAAACACGACAATAATGTTTATAATAACATAAGTGTGAAGAAAAACCAAAGTAAGATAACACACGGCTCCTTCAAGCTTCAGTGATTCTAAATTATTACCGATCTGTTTACTTACATAAACTTAAGTTTAAAATGCTACTTCATCATGAACACGATACTTAAAGCAAATGATTTCTCTGATGATTTTCAATTTCCTCCAGATCATGAGCAGCTGATTCATTCTCTTAATTTTTTTTATCTCATTTTTGATGCGCATGGGCATCTACAGTACCAAGTTATGAAGCAACGTTGCAAAGTGCTTCATTCATAGTGTAGGTATGTCTTATTATACGAGGTGGTCTCTGTATAATTACGGTGTTGCAATTAGGGACGAGAGAGTGTTGCAAGTATACTGAGCATTACGGCAATTTACATTATTATATTTGCGTTTCGCTCTTTTGTTTTGTTGTTCTAAAATGTGCGTTAGATTACCATGGTTTTAAAATGAAATTAAAACTGAGGATTGATTTATTTAAGCTCTCAACAAAAGATAAAATAATATTAAAATGTGTTGATATACAACTATCTAGTATGCTCAAGAATTCTTAATTAAAAAAACAAAGCCATCTTAACGCACGAACTGTCAGATAACTGTAGGTACCTACGCCACTACGCACTCCTACGCATTCCACGTCACGGTTCTATACTCAGCACAAATACATCAGAATCCAGTCCATAACACGTATTGTGCAACCAAAGTATCAATAATAACAAAAGCAAGGCCGGTCGGTGTTGGGTTACATCGGAATTTATGCGAGAAACACTTTGTTCACTTGTTAAACCAAGAATAGGGTTATCTACCTACCAAAACTACCAAAAAAGGCTGAGAAATTCGAGCCTGAAATAAAATTGTTATGTAAAAGAATCTACAAGGCCATAACCAAAGCGATAAGTTTTGATAGTTTAAAGAATTCCACAGTTTTATGGTATTTTAACGATCCATCAGAGTATCGCTTACATTCGTGTTACATTGCGTAACAATAACGGTTATTTTAAATCCACGATCAACTAAAGGCCTTCCATTTATATTGTCATTATACTGGCACTTGACTTTTTCATGTTCAATCAATCAATCAACTCTGCCTATGACAGTTTACTTATGGTCATAGACCTCAAGTTGCGACACCTCTCCCGGTTCACTGCCTTCCGCGTTTAGTCTACCCGAGCTGCGGTCTTCATGTTATTCGAAATCAATAGCTCCCAATGGCATTCCAAAATATAATTTAGAAAATATTTTAAAATATTGCTTCAATTTGTAGGTCTACAAGATTCAAATATATTCACGAAATATTTCATGACGTTCTTTTTCAAAATTGGGAAAATAACAAAAACCCAAATTACAACTGTGAAAATACGTAGTCTGTCTTCAACTTCAACCCTATACAAGTTTCGCTAAGTATAAGAATGCGAGAGACATGTATGTGTCTTGTTGTGAATATCAGGCATGTTCCAAGTACCTACATCTCATGGTCTGATCGATCACGATCTGTCTTGTGAAATCTGATCGTATTCATGAACCACGCATTAATATGTATTAAGCCTGTTTTGATCTTTCTAACAATATACTTCCAACATAATTTTCATATAGAAGTTAACAATGATTAACGATCTAGATTTAATATACGATGGTAGAAGTCTCCACGGTTAGTCACCGCTAAAAGTAAAGCCAAAATACCTATTATTATCTTATCTCCGAATTAATATGACAAAGATAATTTTAATGCTGGCTCAATTGATATCTAATTTTCAGTTGTTTTTACAATCAATCATCATACTTTTATATTTACTAACAAGAACCAAAGTTATCAAGACACCATGGCTTCACAAAGAAGTATTTCATCAGACATTCCAAGCAAATTATAATTTAAATAGTGCTATCACGAAGTTATCACAGCTTACATCTCGTTGTTATCTGTTCACTGCACACAATTTTGTGGGTATAATAATCCTCTCGTTAGTTAAAACAGTGGAAAAGCGGACAGACCGACAGATGTCTTAGAATAGTTCTTCTGTTACAAAGAAAACCGCGCTCGTGACAAGCTCACTGGCGTAACATTACAAGTTAATGCTGTGTACTGACATTTGTTCGTAATAATGTCCTCATAATTCATAATCATATGAAATAAAACTTTACTGCAAAGAACAGTTGATATCTACTGTATGACTCTACAAAATATCATTCATGCTCGAAGTCAACTACACTGTAATTAAAGTAACTGCAGCTTAAATACCCGTTTACCCATCCTAATAAATAAACATTAGTCATCCTTAATGGGGTCAACTCCAAACATAAAATTAAAATGTCGATTTATTTGCTACATTATTTACGTCTCTATTAACTGTTACAATAACATGTTAATTGACTCTTCCATTAAAACTATCTTGCGATCGAACATCGTCTTCTGATTGTTCAATCTATTGTAGATATGAAGACATCAAAATTAAATTGATTTTGATCGTTACAGTTTAATAATTCTGTTTTGGTTTGGCCGTGAAGGTCTCTGACCACAAACTTCTGGGATCCAAACAGGTCATCTTTGTGGTCATTCTCAGAATTTAAAAATGTACCATTTTACCTGGTATTCATTATAATCTTGGTTTGACTGGTAATTTGCGTCACAACTATTGTTAAGTCTGCGAAAATTAGGACAAAGTCCAGAAGCAATACTAATTCCAGCTGCAGGCAATTTGCGAAAGTAAAAATAATGTAATGACTGAATTTCCCACGGGAGGCTTGAGATGCGACCATATAATTATGATAGGTATTATCAGAGAATCATCTGCGTACACCTGTGAACTTAATACGAAATTATTTATAGTTGCGTTAACCGTCGTGGATAACGCGATAAGCTCTTATTAACCTTATTTATAAACGGTAATAGGTGGTGAAGTAAATACTTTAAAGATATACTTTACTTTTTATAACATAATTTATTCTCAGTCCAAGGTATAGTTTTTCAGTGATCATCATCTTCATTCTCGTGCCCGTAACCTACTTTTTATAACGTTTATTACATTATAAAAAGTATCTAGTTTTTGGAGTGCTATATTTTATGTATGTACTAAATTATATAATTGTTGACGTTACTCAACATTTATCATTATCAATCGAGAGTCAAGATTACATGAAAACTGATTACCTCTTATAGCAGTCATTTAAATTGGTTGATTGCAATGCAGTTACTTGTTACACCAATTTTCTAACTAATAAACAAAATACTAACTGGGTTTTACGCTAACAAGACTGTTCTACGGCAATTACTACAGATTGAAATTGTTTATACGCAGTATTAATCTAGTTGCAATTAAGATAAGCGTTAATAAGAGCTTACTTATTCGTTGTTAGATCGTTTTAGTCGATTTAGAAGATTAAAAACTTTGTTAAAAGTGAGAAGACACTGTTATCGCTGTCTTAGGTATAGTTAAAGAAATTATTAATGAATCCATGATGGACGAATCGGAATCGGCTATTATTTTACCCAAGGTATAATACTGTCGTAAAAAGGCCACTTTCCATCTTTGCTGGCTTCAGCTTACTTACAAAATAAGCGTAAGTAGTTCAAGAGGCCTTGTACAGTAACTGGAACACAAATCTAATTTGCCTATGTCCCGTGAAGCTTTGCAATTATGCATTGTTGGAATTTTTAAATGCCACACAAAACAGATTTTTACGTAAACAGAAAACAAAATTATGATATGTTTGATAATTGGACTATCGTGACCAAGCAGGCAGACGTTATTTAAATGAAACGTTTAGAAGATACCATTGTCTGACGTAACATCAAATTATTTGCCTAATTGCCCGATTATATTTGCGTCACCCTTACAGCGAGCATCGTCGTATAAACGTATATTTATTCAAGCCATTATAATATTGTTGAAATCATAAAGCCAGTCCACTTTTCTGGTCCATGACGTCACTGCAGCTGTGCAAACTTGGGTTTTGCGCAGATATAGTCTACTGCATGAAGGTAAAATGTAGGTGTTCAAATACAAAGATTTACATTAATGTCTTTGTTAGCATTGCTCGTTTTTGCCTTGTTCGAAAAAAGAGCACAATATAAAACCTGAAAACGAATGATGATTCTCATTTCATGGCGTCATGCACAATCAAATTAACATATAGCACAAAGACAATAACGTAGGTAACATACATAATTACGAATATATGCATTCAAAGCAAAAAACAAATCCAAGAAACGATTAAATTCCGTATGTCAAATTAACATTACTCGAACACTTTAGCGATTCTAATACCTAAAGAGGAATGGCCGAAGCCCTTTTCCGATCGTAGAAGTACTGCTAACTAATCGTACTTTGGAAACTAGGCGATGTTCAATGCTCATAGAATCCGTAATGGTGTTGAGAGTCGGAATGCCAGCGGAGCCCACCATAAAGGCAACAACGCATGACCTGTTTTCACATGTTTGGATATCCGGTAAGCTTATGGCCTGGAATAATGGGTGCATTTTAATGATAAATAGGAAAGGAGTACTGAACGTATTCTTTTAGTAGACAATTATCTTCAAAGTGAAAAAGTGGCTTCACGTAACACTAATTCCGAAGTGGACAAACTGCAATTTCTCACAAATAACGGTACCCAAGATAATGTTACATCGAAATTAAAGGGTTCTAACGATACTGATTTTATTTTGAGTTATGATTTACTCGGTTTTATTGTCGAGCAAACTTTATCGACTGCTTTTACGACTAACTATATGGTTGTACATTAAAACAGAAGTAAGTTATCGCAAGCCGTTGTGAAGCCTTTATTGAAGGTGTGTAAATGGGTGTAAAATCTTGTTACAATTCTAGTGCAAACTAAAAATAAATGTACGGATGTGGAATCGGAGCGAACTGAAAGCGACATTATTGTATTTATAACCTGTTAAAAATGCATTCGAGATCTTTATCGTCAACGAGACACCTATGGAAACTTGTTTCTTTAAGTTCAAAGTTAAATCAGTTAGATTGTAAATTTGTGACGGAAACGTTATGAACTCATTTGCTTCAAAAGTACTTACTTAGTGTATTTCCTCTTGTTTCTAGACTTCCTCAAGAGCATAGTGCCCATATTAGAAGACATCGACCCAAACTCGACATACATATGTATACCGTTTTATTACAAAACGCGATTTAAATTTAGTTCTGGCCTAAAGCTCAGCCAATTTTTGCATATTTATTTTGATTTGGGTTGGTTAATACAAAAATGACACCGAACAACTTAGCACCGGACTAAGTTGTCAGTCTTGTAAACAGAACTGCATTTCTATACAAATTAGGTTCTTATTTAAGTTTCAACCTGGTATAAATAAAACCTTGTTTTTTTAATAAGAGGATATGATTTTTTTTTACCTTTGTCAATATACAGTTGAACCATACTTTAGGATCCATCAACGTTTTCCTCGCATAAAAAAGAAACTATTCAAACTAGTTTCAGTTTTTAAATTCTCATCTCAAAATCGTCATCTTCATTGTGCATTGACAATCCTTTCTTCTCAGGAACCTGTACAAAATAACTGTCAACTAATTAGAATAACAAATCCTGCTGAGAAGTTGTAAAAAACTTGTCATTCTAAACTAGAACTCGTTAGAACTGCCAGTTCTTTTATTGTCCTCTTGTTTTGTAGTTATGTCTAGTGTTTTATGTTGCTGTTTTCTGTTATCTATCTGTAATTGTTTATTAATTACAATTTATATTGGAGTCTCGACATTGATAAGTTCTCCTTTTAAAATTCTTCATTTTCATAATTTGATTCTGTTTATATATCGTGTGATTGTTTTCATTGTTCTTTCTATAGAAATATTTCGCTGGAATTTAAATATATCAAGAGTACTGTGCATTAGGCACCAGCTCTATGGTGTGAATTGAGTTAAATAGTAATGCACTTAAATATGTATATTGGCTCCATGGACGTAAACTTGTGTTATGCGTGTGTTTCCAATTTTTTTTATTGACCACCAAATGAACGGTTGAATTTATTATTTATTTATTATTTATTTATTTATTTTATAACAATTGCTTGCTGCACATACAGTAAGGACCAAAGCGCGCAACAAGCCAACAAACAATAAATTTAACTAAAAAACTTCACACAAACATTTAACATAGATCTACTGCTATACACAAATATATCAACATCTGGCCTCTGAGCAATCATGGCGTTAAGCAGATTGATCGCCTGGGTTGTGGGAGCATATCGAGCAGTATGAGTGCGCACTGGCGGGGCTGCGAACAGGCACCGCGAGGCACAGGCGCACGACCGCCGCAGCCGGTCCGGAGCAGATAGTAGTGCACCAGAAGCGCACACTTACGTCTCAGTTCCAATGTGTTTATGCCCACCATTCCCGATACAAACAGAGACGGATACTGACAGACATACGGACGGACGGTTATTATAACTTTATTTTAGCGAGTCCAAAATTTGTCCTGCTCCAAATTGTACGAGTATTGTTTCATTGTTTCCCTTTTAACTTCTATAACATAATAGTTTTCTACCAAGGTAGACCTGCTTTGCTTTCTTAAGAATTATATTTTTTGCGACGAGACGAGCCCCCCACAGTGCCATTATAATAGAAGATGTCCACCATGTAATGGATCTATCTATCAGTCCTAACAGGTAGCAATATTTGTACATCCCTTTCAAGTAAAGTACCGTCGACCTTATTTTTTACATCCCTTTTTACATACAATTTTGCGCGACAAAATGCAATATTATATACCAAAGTTAAATCTTACAAAGGGGCATCAGAAATATGTGTGGAATGCCCGAGTCATGGCCCAGGTAACCGGGAAGACCACGGGCCATCAAACAGGTTTCGCTCCAAACCTTTTTTTACCAACAATCCTCCTAATTTATTCGTTAAACTGCCATTAAAGTTATGGCGGGTTTTAATGGCTGTCTGGGCGTTTAATTAGGGGTGAAATTGTCAACATGTGTGACATTGTCATCATGTTTAGAGTGAACGATGGGTTCATCACATTATAATTTACAGTTTTGACACGCGTTATTATTTTATTGCACTGTTAGTCCTTAATGGTGCAAATACGTATTTATGGTTTTATTATAGGTGTGTGTGATCTATGAAGACTATGAATTTTGCTATTTCCGTTTTTGAAATGTCTCTCTCAATAGAGAGAACATACTTTAGCACCTAACATGTTGGTTTTTAATTACCATTACAGTTAGTTATGTAATCTACATATCCTTTTATTACATGTTTTGCAACCGACCACTTGTCAGACCCAAATGGTTTTGAATTGTATAGGTGGCCATTTAATTCAAGCCGAATCCGGATTAAATATGTATGGTTGTTGCCACAATAAAACAACAAATCAAGTAACAAGGCAAAAGTCGTGACTGGCCTATTTGTGTTCAAGGTGTACGAACCAAATCGAATGGGCAGCCGTTTTTGACAATGTCCTGGATTTAAAAATCTTCAAGGGCAACTACAAACATGCAGTTAAGTTTCTTGAGACGTGCCGATCGTGACCTAGGCATTTGCTTTTCAATCGCAAGTAATGCAGCCTCGAATGGCATCAAGTTGATCAGACAGGTCAAATATATCTGTCGCCAAGCAAACTTTTTGCTACAGCCCACATAAATCACTGGTGAAATGTGGTCTATCTTAAATGTCACAGTTTTTTTTCCAGATCTTTATCTACATAGATGGTAGACCGCACACGACGCAGGGAATGGAATAGTATTATGCGTAATGTACCCTGTGCCCATAGCGAGATACGGGCAACATTAATAAAACTTAGCTTAACTTCAAGCTATACGGGTATGATAAAGGTGTACTTTGTGATAACGGTGCGGGTGTGGTTACCAGTGAACCTTGCGAAAATGAATGTGGGTGTAAAATTTTAAATACAACAGCAGTGGAATGCAGTCCCTTTGAGATTACTCGGAGCATTCATGGGGATCAAAATACGTGGGTGACGTTTTTTGCTCGTCAAGTTATGCCGCCAACTTGTCCGTCGAGGCGGATCTCATTGCGGAACTAGCTGTAACGCAGTTATGAGAGCAACGATAATGAGATGCTGTGTTGACAAGTCAAACACATTGGAAACAGATAATCAGATAAGACATGTACATGTTACATTACGTAAGGAATCCGACCCGATTCCTTTTAATTTCAACCGCTATTTAAATTCCGCGCAATAAGTTCGAAAAATTCATAAGCACTACCTATATCCAGTTCGCAAACGGAGCCGAACTGAGCACTTTAATAAGCGCAATTAACGTTTACGACCGAAAATTAGATATTGCGGAAACTGCTGGATATTTTTTTATCTCACACCTGACCTCCGTGGTCATTGAACTTGAAGCTTTAGACTTGACGAAAATATCACGTAGACTGAACGGCGCTGCGTCACGCGCTGCCGCGTGTTCTCAAAGAAAATGACCAGTCAATCACTTTGCATCATTGGAGAAAGAAATAAGCTAACCAGAAAATTGCTCCCGATCTACTCTACAACGTTGCGTGTTCAGAAACCATCTTGTTAACAAAAAGGCCGAAGGGCCTCAACAAAATGTCGGTCAGCTGCTGTACTGGTTGCCGCTGCAGTCAAGTATGCATTCGAGCATGATTTCATTTCTCTCTTTATGTAACGCTGACTTTATGGCTTTTATATGCGTTATTCGCTTATCAGCACTGACGTGGTTTTATTTTTAGTTCCCAGTTCCCACTTAGTAATGTTTGTCGCGAGACCATAACACTTGGAGTAAATAATCTTCATAAATTCCTTCCGATTCGGGATGGTGAATTTGTTTAATGGACTTGATGGTATCAATTTACGAATCGAACGGTTCATCCTTGCAGGCTTTGAGATTTTCGACCTTATGTTGTAGGCGTTTATTTCAGAGATGTTATAAGTTAGTGCTGTGAGACACCGTTAAGCTACAAATTTTGATTTTCTTGCGTGTATTGCGTGTTGCGCTAGCATTAATTTGTTGTCGTTGCGTGCTGTTCCAGCCGATTGGTTGCGCTCGCCGCTCGGTTGGCCCGAGTGGACCTGCAGCCTCAGAAGGAAACACCTACCTGCGCTCATCTACATATCCAGTTAGTTAATGTTTACGGTAGATGCGTCGGTATTTGGGACGTTTGAACTTTCTTTTGTCAGCTAATTTGCTACCGAATTAGCTACCGTATTGTTGTTTTTATCATTTCTCGATTCGTTTCTTTCAAATTGGTTATAGTTGGGGATTTAAAGTATGACACTGCCAATATTTTTTGTTTTTTGCCGTGAATATTAATCGTTTTTTTACCTCTTGGTATTAGATAACCGCCATTTATCTTAATATGGACCATTTCCTTCAATTTCTCGTCTAGAGTGCTATGCAAATCAACATTCTCTCTACAAAATATAGTAAAGAAATCGTCGCTACGCACATTTCCTGTCGCTTCGCCTTGCTAATCACTAATCATTGATCCAATATACATTTTACGTCGTTGCGTGTGTGCTTCAGTTTCCTGAAAAAGTGGGACATTATCATATATATAAAGAGTACGGTGGTTGGGATTCAGTTCGGTTCGTGACCGCGTGTGCGCAGTTTCCGGATTCAGTAAAAAGGAAATGTGCAATAGAAGATTCGGAAGTGTTAGTACTTTTGCGGTTCTGAGTATATTTATTCTCTACATTATATCCTAGTAAACTAATCTTTTGTAAGTGGTTTAGTGGAGAAGTTTTATCTTGTTCTGGTGTTTGTGAAATTGCGTTATCAAGATGTGTGTGCTATGCTTGTTACTTGCCTGTTTGATGTTTGTATGACAACTTTAAAATATTTTCTTTTTACATCCTTTGAAATACTATCTGGGCAAGCTCTTACATCGAGTACACTCGAGAGCAATGAATCCGGGTCACTTAAAGAATGTTAAAAATCTCGGAAACTAAAAATGATAGGTTAATGCAATAAATTGTATTTAATAGACAATGTAATACTCCTTAAATGAAAGTAAAAAAAATATGAGTCACCATACATTTTATTAACACAAAATTACATAAAGAAAAAAACTGCTGATCTCTCCTTAAAACAAAAATAGGAAACATGAAATTTTTGAACTTTATTACGATTTTCTTGAATTTTAATACTTCGTATTGCCTCCTCGTGCTTCCATTACTGCGTTTACGCGGTTTGGCATGCTGTACACCAAGTTCCTTATACGATTTTGGGGAATATTCTCCCATTCCTCTGTGAGAGCAATTTTGAGCTCACGAAGCGTGATTGGGGGAGGGTTTCGTTGTTTTACGCTTCTGCCTAGCTCGTCCCAAGCATGCTCGATCGGGTTGATATCCGGGCTGCGCGCTGGCCACTCCATACGAGTAATGTTCATCTCTTGAAGGTAGTCATTCACAATCCTACCTGTATGAGGTCGGGCATTGTCATGCATAAATATAGCATCCTCACCTAAATTGACCATAAATGGACCAACGTGATCATTGAGGATTTCTTCCACATATCTTACGCTAGTTAAAGAGCCGTTTTCTATGATCACCAGCTCTGTGCGACTTTCAGAAGAAATTCCGGCCCACACAAGTACAGACCCACCACCGTAGGCTACTTTTTCTTCGATGCATGCTTGCTTGAATCTTTCCCCTGGTCTTCGATACACTCTGTGTCTTCCATCGTGCTTGTAGAGCATAAATTTTGATTCGTCGGAGAACATAACTTTTGACCAATCTTCAATACTCCAATTTACGTGGCTCTGGGCATATCTTAGTCTTGAAATACGATGCCCACGCTCCAGTTTAGGGCCGTTTGCAGGTCTAAGGGGTTTTAAGTTAGATTCAGCAAGCCGACGTCTTACTGTCCATGCACTTGGGTTACTTCCTCCGAGGCGTCGAAACTGATTTGTGAGTTCAGTTCCTGTGAGAAAGCGATTTCGAAGCATGGTGTTCACCAAGTATCGGTCTTCTCGTGCTGTGGTACACCTGGTTCTGCCCGTTCCTGGTCTGCGTAGGTTAGAACCAGTTTCTTCGTAACGTCGGAGAACTCTTTGTACTGTTGACAGCGACACACCGACAGTCCTGGCTGTATCGCGCTGACTCCGGCCGGTTTCCAGCATTGTAAGTATTCTGGTGCATTCTTCAGGCGTAAGCGACATAATTTCAGCTTGAATAATGAATATAGAGCACTATCAACATGGTTTATGTACCCACATAAATGACAGATTACAAACAAAAGCAAAACCAAATGCTGTAATTTCGTAGTTCCATCTTCGAAAGTGGCCCTTTTTCAAATTAGATTTTTTTATGATATAACTTTACAATAACTATGAAGTTTTAATACCTTCATTTAAGGAGTATTACATTGTCTATTAAATACAATTTATTGCATTAACCTAGCATTTTTAGTTTCCGAGATTTTTAGGATTCTTTAAGTGACCCGGATTCATTGCTCTCGAGTGTATTTTCACTCGCATAGGCTTCAAACAAGTTTAGTTCTCTATTTCTTCCTCATTGTATAGATATATATTCTGAAACAGTAACTCTATGCAATGAAATGAATTACGATTAATCTAACGTTTAATTACTTACATCTTGAATGTAGGTTTATTGTCGTTTGTTACCTTATATCCAATCCGTTTAAACGGTACTAACACGAGGTATGTAGAACTACTTACAGTTGCCTTGTGCGATAACGTATCGACTTATCGAGAGTAATACATCAAGTTGGCATGTATAGCAATTTCTAGTAAATAACACAATCTTTTGAAACAATAGCATTCCAATGAAGAATTCAATTCTAACTGCTGATGATAAAAGTCAGTTATTTCAAGATTATTTTATTTACTTAGTCATTGCTATGGTGGAAGAGTTCACGTTCAGTGGTCAAAATCTTGTCAATTTAGGGATGATCTGGACGTTTTTAATTTTTCACCTTCTTTCTCCACACATTTTTGTTTGATGCCAATAAAATGAAATGGTTTATTTGTAAAAAGGATACCAGAATCACTTTTACACGTAATAGATAATATAATTAAAAAACCTACATGGAGTCCACATTTTCTATCTGACTACCCCTGAGATAAAATGGCAAAACAAACCCAAGGGTCAAAGTTTGTTTTAAAGACCATAGACATAATCTTGGTCAGATTAATATATACGAAGAATATACACACAAATAATATCGCTTATTTCCTTTCCTACAGCAGCATTTTACTTGTGTCCAATTTTCGAGCACAAATGGCCACGCTAACCTATTTGCCTACAAATCCCACGCAACACAATATACCGTCAATATAGTTCGTTTAATTGTCGGCGCAAGCGCAACATTCTCATACGTAAAGCATTGTTTTACGCACGGGTTTCTTTACTATGTGAAGGACGGACAAGTTAGCAGTTACTGCAGTTAGGTTTTATTGAAGAATTGTTTGCATTACTGCCATATATTCTTGATTTGGATTTACTAAGTATTGCATATGTTTCTCTTCTCCATTAGTGTCTCGTGTTCTCTGAGCAGTAATTTCATAGTTTCCTTTTGATGACGCTTCTTAAGAAACGGTGTCATATATATTTTTTGCCTTCATTGATTCCCTTAGTCTTAGATGCCTTCGTTACCACGCTATTTCTTCTACTGGCATTGATTCTTTATTTGGATTTCCTAAGTTTTGGATATGTTTCTCTTCGCCTTTAGTGGCTCTGTCGTATTCTCTTAACAGTCATTTCTTAGTTTCCTTTTGTTGATGATTCTTAAGAACAATGTCATATATATATATATTTGCCTCCAGCATTAATTCCCTTAGTCTTAGATGCCTCGTTATCAAATATTTTCACATCCAATTGTTGCATACCCTGCATGCTGCTATAAAAGTACGTTCCTAGAGGTCATGTATCACAATCTGTCATACCAGTATCAACATTCCGTTCCATTCATTTGACTTTTACGACTCACTCCAACCTTACCATCTCGCATAGATTTTCATTCAATTTCCACAACATTAACAAGTTATTTTACATGCAAGTGGGGAACTAGTCTTGGAGATAAGATTATTATGCAAAGATATGCTGTCTGGGTGGAAGGAAAGCAATCAAAGAATTCAAATTAGAAAGGTATAACACGATTGAGATTAACAACGAGTTTTGTCGAGTGATAGTAAACGCGATTCACTATCTAATGAATTCTCATCATAACAATGAGTTTCTTTGGAGTTCCTTGAATGCTGTGAAAGATTTTTGGAACCTCGAATGGGAAAGCTACGCTTGCAGACATCACCACAGCTTTGGCAACCCATATTACATTCATCCTTGTAAAATAGCTATTTCGTTTTCCTTCAAACATATCATCAGCTGCTCCGGCAATGGAAACCATTTAAAAAGCAGCTTCTGTTTTCTCTTCATCAATGTTGAGTTCGGTCTACGGAACCCTCCGCATAACTTGAACGCACTTCACTACTTTTTATTCAATATACATTAGGTAACCATGGTCATCGCCCGGTAGCTTTGATTCATCAGGCTCGAGTTAAAGCCTATTATAAAACTGTTTTATTCGTTACCACAATTTTGACAATACCACCATAAACTATAAATTGTCCTTATGTTGACCAGGGTAAGGTTGAAAATGGTATGATAAAAGGAGTCGGATTGAGAATGTGAATCATGCCATGCAGTCGTAAGCACTATTTAAAATTCCTCAAACCGTTCGAAATTCGAAACTAGCGTATTTACGGTAAAGACTGTTTTATATGGCAGTCGTGCGTGGGCGCATACTTGTACACATTCATTTCTATAGGCTTATTTTCTACCCTAGCGTTTGCTGCATGTTTGCTGAAATTTACTTCGGCTGAAATAATTGTCTTGACTTCATGAGTCACTTCCAAGTAAAATAATGTGACTTATTTTGGGTTCATGCAAAAACTTAAGCTTCCAAAATCTGAGGTTTAACCAGTAACCAGTTTCCAACGTCATTAACACACGCGGTAGCCCTTCACATGAACTTATACAAGAATAGTTTCGCATCCAAATATGGACACGACAATTCTTCAGAAAATGACTCAATTGCAGCCTGAGAACTTTGTACCTTAGCATAACGGTGTAATAGTATAACTCGGTGATTTCACACAATGACATGACAACAAATATTGTAACAATGCTCCACTTTGTTCGTATGAACTTTCCAAATAAGGCGCGGATTATCCCGACTAACGCGGTGATCGAGATTAGAGTCAACACTCTAATCTAAACGATTGAGCAACCTCAATCGTTTTAATTTTTAGTCTGTGGTTTAAGAGAATTTGGGGTTATTGACATTTTGTTGATTATGGCCTTATTTTTGGTCTGTAGGTGTTTTTAAAGGTAGCATATTATGCTCGGTTTGTTAGGTCCACAGATATCTATACTCTCAATAGCCATAGATTCGAAAAAGTTATCTGTAAAAGCGAAGTTTTGTGTGACTTTGTTTTTAGAAACCATTACCTGCCTAATCTTTTCCAAACTCTAGTAACCAGGATTTTACATGGAACGACTGCCTATTATATCTCTTCAATCCAGTTACTGGGTAATACCATACCGTTGGGGAACATTGGTCGTCAGACTTTCTGGCTTCTGACTACCAGTGACGATAGTCAATGATTCTACTAATGACAGCCGGGTCCAACGTATTAACGTCATTTTCGAGGCTCAGAGGGGCCTCAATATGTAATGAATGTAATGGTATCCCATCCACAGACCAACCTTGGTAAGCCCAAGATAAGCTCCAATCGACCCGTGCGTCTGTTATTGTTTAGCCATGAGCCCCTGTTTTCAGAACCGCAACGTGTCAATCTATCGTAACAAAGCACCATCTAAAGACATACTCTTGTTATGAATATATCAGAAATTAGGCAATAAGGATATTGCATAAACTGTGAACGAAAACGACAATGTCGGAGAAATCAAAAATAAGATGCTAATTACAATAATATAATATAATGAAGGAAAGGAAGTGATCATGCAAATAAACGTTGTAATAATATTTGTGCGGATTCAAATTTCGCTTAAACTAAAAAAAAAACATATTTTCTGATGACCTGGTTCATAAATTGATCATGTTTGTTCACATGAGACCATTATGATATGAACGACGAAAAGTACTTGAATTTCTAATCTCTTTGATAAAAAAAACCCAGAAGAATCTTACTTATCATTACAAAAGTTATCAGAATCCATTTTGATATGTTATAGTTGACTGAAAGTTGTAGTATTTTGTAGTATTTCGAAACTACCAAAGCCTTTCAACATTCTATCTTGCTGATATTTATGATATCATGTATATAGAAAATGAGATGAAAATCTCTTCTGCCTACTTTATAATTATTAGATTTGGTCAATTCAAGCATTTTATAAGTAGGTATACTTAACTGTAATCCTTTCTAAGTTTAACTAGTGGTATAAGTATTATACGCTTTGTTGGTTAGCTGTAAAGCAAAACGTTGTTTAAACAGACATAAGCAAGGACGTTCTGTAAATAGAACGGCCGGCTTTAATAATAAACTTTATCTTGATTCAATCGAACTATATTAAAATACACAACACAATGAAATCATCTACATACTTCACCTTTTCGATGGCTGCAACTATTGCACACAATGCCACCGATATCGATCATACGATCTACACTTAATTGATTCGATCCGTCCATCGATGTATCGATGTGGCTTATCTAAATTACCCCAGTCCTTGTACAGTTTCGACACATCATTTAAAAGTGGAGCAATGCAAAAAAAGGCAATGAAAATCAATGATATACAAAAAACTTTGTACAAACTTACGTAAGGCCATAGTTTCTAAACTATAGCAATAACATTTTTCAATTTTCGTATCTATCGATTACAAATCGATATAAGGTGATCGATACAACCATCCTCACTGGCATTATCGACGTTATTGCTCTCTAATATTGACGATAATGATCTATACATAGAAAATCTTAGATGGACAACATATTTTTAGCGTTTTACGATATAAAAAAAGAACAAACATAAAGCAACTCATATAGATATTTTAACGGTTTTGGATATGGTCCGCAAAATGTGGTATTCCCTAAAATAGCACAACTGATTCATGTTTTTTTTTTGTTTGCAGGCTAACAGTCATCCAAAATTCCGTCCGCATTGACAACGGAAGACCTTGGTAGTCCGCAGCTGACTTTGAACGCAAAGTACCGCGCTGTCACTTGCGCAAGTGGTTCACCTACGACCCGATACGAAAGTTGAGCCCGACTGAGAACCGACGAGGACGGTGGAACCCAGGTGACTCGCACCCGTGTGATGTGCCGGCAACATCACATTGATGTGCAGGTAGACGTCACCTGATTCCCCACCACTGCTGGATGAGGCCGAACCATGAAGTTCTCAACTGGCTCCAGCTCGAGCAGTCTTGCCAGCGATTCGCTGTCGAGGAAGTCAACTCTATGCATCTACACGGAGGTCGATGCACCCACTATACCGCCGCCTTGTGAAAGGGTAGGTACATTCAAACTCTTGTATACCGTCATTATATTGAAAATTTTAAAGCCACCTTAGTAAGTGGGACTTGGGACCATCTAATTTAGCCTTTTCCAATATTAGGCGCTTAAATTGTAGAATAATCGGCTATAAGGCCAAAAAAATGAAAGTGCTCACCGATAAAGGTAATGTAACCTTAATGTTATGGGAGACACAAGCATCTGGGCAATTTGCTTTCGATTTTCCACAGCCAAGTATAGTACATTAAAACTTTCAATTTCGGACAACGATAATAATATTATCGCATTAACAAAAACAATGCAAAAAGCCGCGCGTCCGGGTTGGAGAGTTCGATGCGTTTGGTCCAGCCGAGAGAAAGTAGCATGTCATCTCTGGCACAGCGATTCGCGAGCCACCTGGCCACTGGCTTCAAAGTAATTTTGCAACACCTTGAATATTAATTTTTTCGCATTGTGTCCAGCCCTATTCGGTGCCTCAACTCTTTTATGGCTTTGCATCAATAAATTCTCATTTAAATTTGAAAACGTGGCCTTGCAGCTTTTACTACGTAATTAATCCGCGAATACTTGATTTCAGACAGTTTATTTCTTTTATGCAATTTCTAGGTACGAATGTTAAAGCTATTATGAATTCACGATTCATGAACAAATTATACAATTTAACGCTTACAGAAATTTCGTGCAATTGAACAACATAACATTGCTAACGACAAGCGTTCAGCTATCGATATTGAATTATGAAGTTATTTGTTTACATATTACGTATTCCTTCCGACCTTGATTTATACCGAGCTTTATTCCGAAGTGATTCACCTTTTAGAGCACAAAAATCATCTGAATCATGTTCTTGAAATTTGACATACAGAAGTTTTACAATAAACCTTTGATTAATGACTGGTTCATCTCAAAATGGTTGTATATTGGCTAATATCTTGTTATTGTTGTTGCTTATTTCGTTATATGCGTCCGGACGATCGAAATATATTCATGGCATCGTCTCAAGGTCTCTATTGTCTTAAATACCACGTCATACGAAACGTTATTACACTTTGTTTCCACGCCTCTATCAGGTCGATTTACTTCACAATCTTCAGACTGTTCTCTTGTATAGAAATAGTCGGTCGATCAACTTTCGAAATAATTATTTAGCATAGCTTACACGTCTAACTAATCTTAAATTATATCAACTGTAATTTTAATATCATTTTCATCTGTTACGGCGATAATACCTCTTAACAAACTAATCTTACGCTGTATTTTTTTCTATTGAATAGATTATCAGCTTCTACGTAATACAGTGGTCGAGATTTCAATTACCTCATACGACACCCAGCCATAACTTTCGCCGTCAACGCGTGGGTGTTCAATCATCGTATCAGTACTATTATCTGGTATTTATTCATCGCCTATTGTTCTCTCAGCGGCTAATGAACTTTTACTAGATGAAAAGAAAGTATGTTTTAATGAGTGAGTTTAGAGAAGTGATAGCTTGTAATGGACGTTATCGTTTTCATCGATTTGATGTTTATTGATGGTCTGTTTGTTTGCATTGTTTATTGGTTGGTTGCAAGCTTGTGTGACGTCACGAGTTTTTGTGGTGTGTTGGTGAAATCGCCTGCAGCATTACACAATTGTCACGATGGTGGCTGCCACGACTGTGACCCTAAGAGTGGCCACGGGTTACAATCTTGACCTCTTCAATGCGATCTAATGGAAGACCATGTGATAAAGAAAAGTTTGAATCTACTATTCGGATTCCAGTGAGTCATTCTTGAGTCTAAATCCTTTTTAGTATTGTTTCTTGACCTTTAAAGTTAACCTGTATTTATTAGCGGTTTTCTTGCTACATATTGGAAGTATTTACCTTCCAAATATTCGAAATCAAAAGCAGCTAATTCAATATTTATCTTTCATTAGTATCACGGCCTTCGAATAAATTGGTGCATAAAACATGTCGCGTAGCGAATTGCAATAACAGCTGTGTGTCACGTTGGTATAACTTTACCAAGCCTAAGATTATGACGTCAGCTATAAACATGTTCTGACTAGATTTGAAAGGGTCCTGCGGTCACCAACCTCCTGCCCAAACGCAGTGACAGATCATGAACTTTGAAGTTGTGTTTTTTGCGTAGATTGACTAGTGTCTCGAAATATGAAGTCTTGTTTGTCTTTTCGCCTACTTGGTTCGTATGTCTAAACTATATGGCTTTTTTCCGGTTTTGCCACTGAAATTTAAACAACATTTACGTAAGTCTGAGCATATACAAAATCTAGTCCGCATTTCAAGGCGTTGTCGTTTCTCACGAACTATTATAAACAGGCCTCTATTATTGTACTCATAGTCGAGAGACTAGCAACCTGTCATTACACTATCGTGTCCATTGAACCCAAGACGTTATGCTACACGTTACTCATGACGACATCGACGCACAGTGTCTGCTTCTTCTTACAAATACTTATCCATTATTATATTATCCGTGCTTTTTAGACTATGTTGTTATCGTCTTTCATTCTTACCAGGTGCTCTCGTAATTTTATTCATCCTCCAATTAAACTTACCTACTTCTCAGAATTGTGCACATTCCATGAAGGAAAGCAACTGTGAAATTAATTGACTTAACTTGTCATTACTTGCTACGAAAACCCCAATTTACAAGTATTGCCAACAGCTTTCATCTTGCGACCTTAACTCTGTTCTGCTTGTTTATCAGTCTGAATATTTATAGTAATTTTATAGTAATCTATTACGAATTCGTTTACTGCAGTCATCTATCTCATTGTGCACCGCCTTGTTGACTATTGTCTGCGGTGCACGTCCAACACGTCGCTGAACAATACATATCGATTTATCGATATCGCTTGTCTTATCCACAATTGTGATTACATCCGATAGCAAAAAAATGTGATCGTGTTTTTAGTTTTTACAAAGTGCATTCACGTTTTGTACATTCTTTTAAATAATCCATCAGCAGTAAATAATGCTCGAGATTCCAGCAGGCGTAGTGTGGGGATAAGCAGTCATTTTTCTCTCACAGGAGCACATAATTTCCTTAAACGATCGACTTCCATTCGCAGCGGAATCCGCTCGCACCTGGCAACAAGAACAGGAATGTTCGCATTCCTCATTGTAATCTCTAATTCCATAGCTATCGGGCCATTATTTTAATAAGCTTTTCAGTGCTGTAATAACAGTGGCGTGGCGTCGCGTGATCGTCCTTGAGTGAAGCGTGCACAATCGCACGATTCTTTTTCTAGCAGTTGCTAGTTACATCAACTTGTGAGATCGTTACCATAGTGTATTGGAAATACCGAGAAATTCATCTGGTAAAAGATTTTTCTGTCATTGTCTCACGTGGGAAACGTAGTAACCTTAAAAACTGTAATTCATAATAATAATTCATAATTCATTTAATAATCACGACGTCACGTTTCTTTTCTTGGAATTAAGATACTGCTTATCTGTTTGGCTGTTGAGTTTTTTCTTCTGTGTCCAATTTGAAGTTTGGGTCAACGAGTTCAGTAGTATCACGTTTGTCCTGTGAACCGAGACTAGTTTGTTTAGTGTCTATTGTGAATGTGATGACCGTGTTTGCTATTTTCACGGCTTGTTAAACTTTGCTATCAATACTTTCATCTAGTATGACCTCACGAGTGCTCATTATACTGTTTGCCTTGTTCTGTTGTTCATCACGCATGTTATGAGTTTATCTTAGCACGATTATGTGTTGTGTGTCGTCAACATTTACATTTATACTTGGCTTTCTCTGAAAAAGAAATTCTTTGTATTTGAATAGATGCGTAAAATTGTTTTGTATGCAAGTCCTGGCATTCTTCTGCTCTACATTCATTTAAGTCTCTCTAGAATGTAGTTTGCATGTCATATGGCTTCTCTGGGTATACGTTTATGTAGTGTGTACTGTAGTCTGTAGTTTCTATTGTGTCCTTTGTAACAAAATAAAACTCTTACCAGGTAATATTGTAGAACTGTAACGAGCAAAATTACGAGATCTATCTTCTTTGCAGGATGCCCTACCTGTAACACAAAGAGGTGAGAGGTGCCTTGAAGCGTAATTACAATATTTAACAATTGCAGTACCTATAATATGTATATTCCACGGTAACCCGTAGTTTCGACTACCGAATCTATCATTCGATCATCGAAATATCAGCGATCATCGAATTCATTTTTGCACTGGAGTTTTTAAATGATACTTTTGCTTAGTAAAACTTTCTATTAATATAGGTAATTATAGTAATTTGATAGATATATCGTGACTAATAACATTAGTGTAGTGCTTAAATAAATCTTGCACAGTTATAGCAATTTCACGACCGCTACTAACGAAACAGATTTATAACATGTAATAAAAATAATACACGTTTAAATGATTACTGAAAGCGTAATGTTACGAAATAACCCGATTTAATAACTTAATTAGCTAATTTAAGTTGATAACAATAATATAACAAAAATTAAGTCGTTTTCTTAAATAATCTGGAATCTAGATCAATTCTTGTCGATTGACAAACAAAACGACAAATAAGAAAGTAATATGATTATAATCTCTTTTAGAAATCTTTAAAAAAAGAACAGGTATTGTAGCTGTCAGTGTCACATACAAAAAACTCAAGTTATCTATGATTTCTAACTTTTACGCGAATGTACATGGAAAAAGAACAACTCGTATAATATTATGGATTATCTTGTTAGACATGCTTGTATTTTATAGCATTTTTAACACGGCTATAAAAATAGCGGTCCCGACATCTTTATAGACAGTGCTGATTTGACTTACAGCGGTTTTCTTACAACTGTAAAAAAATTGCAATTATTTAGTAAATACTCGCCTTTTTGCAAACGATTTGAGGTGTACAAAATCTTTGAGCTTTTTCATACCCTTCAGCTGCTTTACCCTTTATGTCACTGTAACTGATAGCTCTATTATCTAACGAGTTGTCAAAATACACTATGATAACATGATCACCAACTTCTATCAAGCAGATGTTACTTTAGAACTTGGAATCAGTCAAGTATGACTGCTTATCATGATGTGAATGTCTTCCAACAAGAATGTTAACGTAGTACCTACTCACGCTATGTTCGATGTCAACGTCTGTGTAATTTTGTAGATACAACTGATAATAACATATTATTAAGACAATGCTATTTCGAATGATCAAGTATTCATTTTACTGTTTGTTGCACTGCGTCTGCATTGTATGCCATTAATAATCATAAAGTGAGTAATTCCTAAATTATACCTAAATTATGTATTGTATCATTTTGGCCCAAAAATATGCAAAACTAGTTTGTGTTCAGCTAATTGTAATTTAGTTTAGGTCAAACGAATGTCAATGTTACATTAAAAATATTTTTTGCCAGTATCTACTACACAATAAATATTAATCAGCCTAGTCATTTCCCAAGTAAGTTAGGGTCGGTTTCAGTCTAACCGGATGCAGACGATACCAGTATTTTACATGGAGCGACTGCCTATCTGAGCGCCATCACTCAGTTACTGGGTAACATGATACCTCTTGGTAAGACTGGTTGTCAGTCTTTTGTGCTCCTGAGGACCCGTAACGACTGTCAGATCTACGAATGACAGCCTGAAGGAAAATACAAAATTCAAATATTCTTACGTTTCTTACAATTTGCAGGTCAATGTCAGTTTGTATAATATCAAATATGTTGATTAAAATATGACTCGCAATCGTAAAACGTATGTATTTATAGAATTATAATCATTAATCACTAATAAGACCCTCTAAATCCATATAATCGCATTAAATGATATTTTTTTGAAAAGGTCATTATTGGGATTTCGTGGGCTTCCCTGGCGCTTCTTCCTTAACATGCATACTACTATACAATAGTCGGTGCTTACATAGTGAGAACAACCATGTAGCTTTCAATTAACATCGAAATGAACCCATGCTACATTGCTCTAATGTCCTTGTTCAAACTTCTTCACGTGCAAATCGCACCCTTTCACGCCATGTCAACAAGTCTTCGGGTAATGTAGCCCTCGATCTCTACGATACATCTTGGTATCTCCAAATCATTTGTAACTTGTTGTTACGTTAGGAAGAGCCCGTATATCACGGTGTTTCGTTACGCTGTTACCCCTATTGTATAGCATTCATTTGTAAATGTGGGCCTTTCCGGTACACTGCAGATGTTCACGGAAATGTATTTAGATTCAAGTAAACGTACATTTGGTGTTGTGTTTCATGTTTTTTCTTATTCGTAGTACGGATAGGGGTAAAAAGTTTAGCGTCAGCATTATAGTTTGTTTATTCATCATTAACATTTTCTGAAATACAAGGTTCAGTATTTGTGTTGTTTTTTGCGACAATAATTGTTTTTACTTTGGAAAATACGTAGTCGTCATTATCAATGATTACAAAAACATTTCAACTGTAGTACCTATCTACGTATTGTTTACCAACAATTGTAAATTCCGCAGACCCAGCAAACAGTTTTGTTGTTTACTCTATCCATGTGTTTTTATTATTAGTGTTGCTTTGATTGACAAAATATTGTTTATAATTTGCAACATCCACCAACAACATTCTTATGATAATAAGTCTTTTAATAAAATTAATTTAATTTTCATATCCTGACGGTTGTAAGCCGTGCAATAACACACTTCACTTAGACCTGGCTATCTTAGATAATATCTCCCATCTTCACGCACTTGGTTCTACTAGTGACGGGAGAATCTTTCAACATTTTCTTCTGTTACATTTCACAACGAGCCGTGCTCGGTACTTCACAATGGTTTTGTGAAGAAATAGATGGCTTAAGATTAGTCTCAGTAAAGCTGAACGCAAAATAAGAACAGTAGGTACCACTTTCGCTGAGATATGTCAAGTCACCCCCTTTCTAGCTGTATCATCTTTGACACCGTCCATCTATTTTTTCTTAGGTCAATAATCAGAAACAAAAACAAATGAAGGACAAACGGAACTTCAAATAGATCCTGATTTAAAAAAAAAAACCAGCAGATCAAGTCTTGTCTAAAAATATTCTGCAGCTGCTATAATATCTTTAACGAAATGAATATAATCGTAATTTAATTCGCCTTTCTCCATATCAAATTAACGGTAATAATATATTTACACTTATAAAGACACAGATTAAGCAAATAGGTACAGAATACTAGCAAGAATAAGGCAATCATTTCACAAACCCTATGAAAGGTACAGCGAATGTAGGACGAAGCTATATGAGAACTGACAGAGAATTCCTCAATCATTCTAGTTGAACGTTCGTTCTTATTTCATTGCAATTTCACGCAGATTTGCATACGCATAGATCGTCGTGTGGCCTAATAAAATAGATTGTATCGTTTGTATGCCCATCTAATTTTCCGCGCGAGAAACTCCCTGCGATGCGATGGATGTAAATGGAGTGTGTATGTTCATGTTAAGTGCACAAGTGAAAGATGTGTCTGAGATTGGATGGCTTTCGTCGCTTCAAAGAGTACCTATGTGAACTGGCAGGCACAGTGACGCGCAGACTGTTCTCTGATTCTAGACCCCAAAGCTCTTATTACGAAACAAGATTTTTCTTTAGGTAATGTATGGTTTAAAACAACGAGCCTGTTTTTAACTCGCTTTTATTAGCTTCACCTTTATGTTTGTAACCGACTCTTTTGGACTTGATTTTGACCCACTTCAAACTTTAGTAGACTTATCGAGGACCGATGACAATTCGATAATTAAAAAAAAAACACGCTTTTATAGTTAGCAGAACTACAAAATAGAAAATAAGTAATACATAAAAAAATACGCTTTAAAAAACAAACTGAAAAAGCAGAAAATAATTTTAAAAAAGCGTGGAGTGCTTGATAATAATTGATTACTTAGTTATAAAAATACCTCAAAAAGCACCCCACGCTTATTGAAATTATTTTCTGCTTTTTTAATTTGGTTTTTAAAGCGTGTTTTATGAATCTATAATTTTTTATTTAAGAACCTAACAGAATACGAAATAGGTACAGTTCATATGAAACTTACAACTTAGTTCGGGAACTTTACCCAAATCGGAATAAAGTTGGAAATGCAAAAACTCGCTCAGAGCCTGAAGTTATAACTAAAGTTAGATCGCGTTTTGTAATAAGAGGGTTCGTGATTAAATTTTATGTCAATAATTATAAAAAAGAATTGCTGTTCCATACATTTTGACGGCGTAAGCTTTTTCACTTTTCTATGAAACAGCTGATTTTTTTTTCATAACTGACCTAAACTTTCAACTCTAGGGGGCCTAGAATCATGTGCTGAAATCAGGAATACAGTTTACTGTTTGTTCCATATTGGTTACTGTCGCAGCTTTTACTAGTTCCTAGTGCGTGCTCCACTTCCTCACTTCTCCATGGTCCACGTTCTAGCTAACTTTTGTGACGAGACAGAAACACGTTTTAAAAGCGATTGCCATATTCATTAGAATTACAAATTGCTCATTCTGGTTTACGGGCAGTGTTTAACAGGACAAGACTAAACGTATGTAACAAGTTTTTTGAAATTGTTAAATTAAGCATTATAATTAATGCTATTTAGATGATTCATGGAAGCGAGGTGTATGTGAGTGTCTGAACAAGGTAAATAGAGATAGCCATCAAGAACGTGAACATTTCTTTAGAGCAAGTGCAAGTGAGCTTGTGAGATTATATAAAAACTTCTTTTTTTTTAAACCAACGGACTTCCAAAAAAACAGTACAATGTGAAAAATAACTTTAATTTCGGAAGTCGGTGACTTTGGATATGTTTAAAAAAAATTGTCACCGCCTTCCGAAATTAAAGTTACTTTTCACTTAGTACCTACTGTTTTTTTTTTAAAAAAGGTTTTTATTTTTTACTTTTTAGTGGTTTACATGTGCTTACCCCTTCACAGCGTACCGGCGTGATGATATGTTATGAACTGGTGTAAACAATAGGCAGACATGAGATTTCAGCAATCCCAGTCCATTTACTAACATTTATTGAGGAATTCCGTTGCTTATCTCCGAAGTTCTTCATCAGATCTTCACCAAATTGAAATTGGACCACTCTTCCAATAAAGCAAAACTCCTAAATGAAAAAGTCGTACACAAACTAAAATTACATCGTCCACGTAAACAAAAATGTTCATAAATAAATAAAAAACCATAAAATGAAAACTACTGGACCAAACTATGTTAATTTTTTATGGCACCAAATGACAACTATTCCGCATCAAACTAAAGAAGAATCACGTAACGGATAATAAATCTCAGCGTAGTCGGTGACAGAGGCCAGCACATCAAACTACCCCAATCTGTCAAATTTCTTTGATAGATTTTCAACTTTATTCCATAAGGATAAGGTTCATGTTCAATTGGGAAAGTTTGACAGTTAGGGATAGCTTGATGTGCTGGTGTCTGTACATACCTACATTAAAAAAATACCAATCGAATTGAGAACCTCCTCCTTTTTGAAGTCGGTTAAAAAGAAAGATCTCTTAACATCGAGACAGATTAGTTGAATATAGTAGAAAACTAGCTGTGCTTATCATCCCACGGGAACGCGCTATCGGGACAAAAAACCTCTAAATTATTGTCTATGTTACTCCTTATAATATCAGCTATCTGCCAGTGAAAGTCCTATCAAAATCGGTCCAGCCGTTTTGGAGATTAGCCGGAACAAACAGACAGAAGTAGACAAACATTCAAAAAATATTTTATTGTTATATAGTACCGTAAAATACTTTCCTACGCATTTAGTAAAAAGCTGTTATTTTGACATAACAAATATGTAGTAAGTACCTATCTATGTATCATTTTTATTGATGAAGGCAATGATGGTATAGCAGAATTAAAGGGCAAAGAAAGTAACAAAAATGTTTCATTACATAACAAAGCGACCCAGCATGGTTCAGATCGATAGTTTTAAACGGATCCGCTCACTTGGAAGCCTCACAAGTTACTACCAGCTCTACTTACATATTGTATAACCTTTTTATGCTAAACATCAGTACCGGTTACTATTTTCCTAGAATTAATTTCTAAAGAACAAGTGAAGCGGTTATAATTTAATCAATGGAAAAGTACTTGTAAGTAGTTGAAGTAATACGTTCAAAAATGTATTCAATTTGAATCCTAAATCGCACCTTTAGAATTATAGAGACCTAATGCGAAATTAGCCGCAAGCAAAATTATTTAGAATGATTAGAATTATAGAGACCAATTTTGGTTGCGGCTAATTTCGCATTAGGTCTCTTTATTTCTAAAGATGCGAAATGTTCCATTCATTGATAATGTTGACTTTAGTTGTGTCACCCTTTTAGACAAAGGAGATACTCGATTGATACATTTACATGTAAATTAAGTAGGGAATTACCCCAGTGAAGTTGAAGATATAAATATAAATGAAGAAAATACCTGAATTTGAATTAAATTCCAGGAACTTAATCCAAATTCAGGTATTATTTCAATGAATTTTTCACTTAAACACATGACAGTAATACAGTATGAAGTCATAACCGTTTATTTAAAAAGCTCGAGGCACTTGCAATAAATATGAAAAACGAAAATTATTTCTTAGCCAAGAAACACAAAGAGACTTCAATAATAAAGTTAAAAAAGACAATGAAAACTGAAGCCCTGGCATGACTGAAGGCAGTACATCAGGCTACCCCAAACTGTCAAATTTTCCCAGTTGAACATGAACCTTATGCTTATGTACTATAGATGAAAATCTATCAAAGAAATTTGACAGATTGGGGTAGCTTCATAGGCTGGGGTCTGTACAATAAACAATTACAGACGCAATATTTATGTGTTACTGTGAATTTTACAGACATTTTGGTATTCCCCTCGAACGTTTAACTTGCGTGTTGTAGTTTTTTTAGGGTGAAAAAGTTCCAACTGTTAAATTGTAAAATGCCACGTGAGCTAAATTAGAGACACAATGCTACAGAAAGAAAGAAAAGTCAACATAACCACAACATAAGAACAGCCAAAGATAATTAGGAAACTTCTAATGACGCAAAAGAGAAGAGCCTTATACTCAGAGGTCGGTGGAACAACGCTGCTAATGGTGAAGATGATGAGGAATTAAATTTTATAAAACTATAGACACTAAAATAAAAATGAGGAACCATTACTAAGTTATAATTTACAGTAATACATGTAATCCCCTTGAAGCCGTAAAAGTTGCTACTAACATACACATCAATAAAGGCAGGCATAAGCTTAATATTACTTCAGAAACCGGTGAAAAGTTGCTCCGGGCACTTCGCTAACCTATTTACCTTAATAAATATCGATGCACGTGCTGCAATTACAACAATCTTATGAATAACTAGCTGCGCCACTCGATTTCACCCGTATAAGTCTCGATCCCGTTGGAATATCGGGATTAAAACCATCTTATGTCCTAATCCAGGATATGGTCTACCTATGTACCAAATTTCATCGAAATCTGTTCCATCAAACATACAAAATATCTAATATTTTCTCTTTATAATTTTGACAAATCTTGCAATATCAGAACTGTGACTACTATTCTGTTTCTTCATCATTAAGTAATTAATACATTCAAACTATGTCAATGAACGTTTTTATCTGTTATGGCGTTAAAATTGTTGTATTGTTTATAAAATAATGGTGCAATCTTAATTAGTTTGTTAAAACATGCGATTGTCTCTATTTAAGATCGATTGACTTCAGTTTCAATCTTAGTAATGCCACAATAGATGTTAAATTACTTGTGATGGTGGGCAAAGTTCTACTCAATATATTTTTATTTTTTTTATTTATTTATTATTTATTTATTATTTATTCGGACGCCCAGAAACAAACCGGGGCGCGGACTTATAGCTAAAGCCCACGTGTCCCGAGATATATTACTGATTCATAGCGTTGCATTCAAAAATTGTTTAAAAATATTATTTTACTTTTAAATAGACTGTTTTCTTTTGTTCAAGCAAGTTGACTTAGTAACCTTAGTTATTAAATACTTTTTGTTTGAATTTCGATTAAACATACATAGATAAAAAATATGATTTCAGACGAAAAATTATCATGAATTCTCTGTTTTACGGAATTATTTTTGGGTTATTTTTGTATGAAACATAAAAAAATTGATTTGAGCATTCCAAATAACAAGCTACAGTCCTACCACAGACATTTTTATAAATTACTAAACTATTATATGTTCCATGTAACAGAGCATCAAAAGATACCCGAAAGTAACATTTTACGAAACATCCTTTGCCGAGACAAGGTTTTTACTGACTTTTGTAAACAAATTGGAAAATTTGATTGAAGCGCTCCCTAGACAAATAATGAAATTTTCTCGGACATATTTTTATTTTAATTTTTTGCCTATATCTAACCCATAATCACTCATAAAATCTCGAGTCAAACGCTCAAATTCAAGAAAAAATGTGTAAGCACCCTTAACTAAGTTGACATTGATTTAGTTTAACATTTGAGAAAAACTAAATGGAGCAACTGAACACCAATATTACCTGAACCTGAAATACAATTGCGTACCACACTTTTAATCGCAAACTGAATAATTTTAAAAGGTATAGCTATCCATTGTTTTATATGTTCTAAAAATGTGTCTGCTCATTAACGTTACTAACGCAATGAATGTGGTTGAACTGTCAAAACGGAAGCCATTGCTAGTGTGTTACGCAACTACCCAGCAGGTGTCCATATTAAGAGAGCATAAAAGGCTCATAGTCGCGTAAAATATGACCTTTGCAATGCAGATATCAAGCACACTGACAATACTTACAATATAGAAGAAAGCTTTTCTCTATTTTCTAGTAATTCACTTTATACAACAAACCTTTTTGCACCAAGCGGCCTTGTATCCAATAATAAAATGGGAACAGTGGGATTAATTTATACCAACCTAGAGCTACTACCTCTTGCAAGAGAAAACGGGCGCAGACCTATAGAAAATCAAGGCCAGCCATACTGATCCGGCAATAAAACATAAATAATTATCACTCTCACAATACTTTATCATTGTAAAGTTATTAACCTCATTATTAACTATGAAGATTCACCAATAACCGAGATGCTGGTGACAAGGCACGTGCATATGACACCTTTCTTGCTAACATACTTAATTTTGAGAAAGTTAGATTTTATATAGTCGTCGAGAAACGGAACAATATAGAATTTTCTCCATGTAAAAATGTGGGGCAATATAATGTTGCACGCGTCAAATATTTTCTAAAGCATTGTTGATACTTTGTCATTTCTGTGGGTAGAATAGCCCGCAAGAGCGAATGGTTCGATTTCCTAGTCTAATAATGAAGAAATTCTATCACCTAAATAAAGTCTTTGTAGTAAGTTCTAGTAAATAATTAAGAGAACAAACCTAACCAATTAAAGTCACCACCCATCAGTCAAATTTGAACTTGTCTGGTTTTGTGTTTTCTGCAACACTGCTCTACTTATATTGCACTTCAAGTATAACAACTTATTTCACCCACTACGTGATATATATTAATTTCCTTTCACCATTCTCCATCACTTAAAATGAACCCAGAATCCCAACATGGATGGAACCACTTGAAAACATGTGTAGCAACGTTCCTACTGGTTTTAAGATTCCAATAGATAAGTATTGACATGGTACAAGTTCCAAGTATTTGTATCCATCAATTGTTTCATAACTTGTTAAGAAAGATTCTCCAGCTGCTTTCTTTATTTCTCCATTAACATGTCAAGTTCGTGACATAATCGAATGGTTATCATCACTATCATAATCTGTTACGTCTTTCGCCAAATCATTAATATTGCACCGATTGAGACAGATTTATGGATCCAGATTTCCGAAATTTCTCTTGACTTGGCTCTTGATTTTTGATTTAGTTATTCGATTTCGTCATATTAATTAAGCGTTATGCATGAATAGTTCTTGATTATTTTAATTGCTCACATCTTCAATCTGTTCATTAATTAGTTTTTAACACGCTTCTATGAGCTTCACCTGTATGTTTGTAAGCATGTTTGTTTGTAACTTACTCCTTTGGACTTGATTTTGACCCACTTCAAACGTTCAGATTTCATTAAACTTTGTATTCAATAATTTTATAAATTTGTTCCATAATGTAAATAAAATGTTTAAAAAACACTGAAAAATCACGCTTTTGTAGTTAGCAGAACTAAAAAATAAAAAATACATTAAAAAATCTAAAACCCACGCTTTAGAAACCAAACTAAAAAAGCAGAAAATTATTTCAAAAAGCATGGGTGCTTGATTTTAATTGATTATAAAATTGCTCAAAAAGCACCCCACGCTTTTATTATTATTTATTTTCCTAATATATATTTGTTTAGGATTTGCAGTTTGAAAACTGTAGATTTTCTTCAGGTTTTTGAAACCTGTCATGCCTGCCTGGAGTTCGACATTGAAAACATTGTCAACAAAATGTACCTAATTTGAATTCAAAACATTAATATTAATATGTATTATCGTCCATGGCGCACGGTCATCGCGCATCGTGATGAATAGGTTCGGCTTATTCTTAATGACTGTCGATCAGGACTCATAATTAAGATTAATTAACATCTTTCTGTCATCAAGTTACGTAATATTAAATAATTACTAAAAACTTTCTGCTAATAAGTCACCCAAACACATGTCCAAGATGATCTAATATTGAAATCAGTAATTAATCAGTCCGATGTTATAATTAAATACCTGCTAATGACAACAGAGAAACTGGACGACTGACTGTATAATACATATATATTAGTTAGACATTTGTTTATTCATTCATATATGAATAAATAAATTACGAACATACATAATGTTTTAGTGACTATTCATGAGAAACGGACTCACTCAAATATACAATTTTTGACGATTGGAGAATGAAATTAGTTGTGAAAACCGATTGACAACGAAGAATTGTAAGTAAGCCTTGGCGGGTCTACCGTCGACATAATAGGCTAGAAGTGAAGTGGAATAAAACGTATTAATGTTACTCTATAGACTTCCTGCAAGTTATAACTCTATTAAGACCATGAAAATGATTATAAGCCTATAAGCATTTCCAATCTTTATACTATATAGCTACATAAACCAAGCGAAAGACTCTCCAGCTAGTTAGATGAAGTGTGTATTTGACAGTTATCGCTTGTCAATTCAGCTTTCAAAGCTTCGTGTTTTAGTACTGTCGAAGTCATATGCCTTTTTTTCTCGCCCCATTCATTTATCAGTTCATCACGTTTGACGTTTCTTTTGTCTTACAGGCTTGTCTTCATAATCTTCGTCCCTGACAGTGGATTTGAAGTAACGGATTAGAAATTTTCCGTTTTCAAAGACCTACATAGATATTACATTCATTCAATACCTTTCAGTTAGTGCCTTTATAGATATCGTAAAGCAAGTTTAGTGTGTTATTTTCAATTGTTTCTGTTCCTACGTCAGTTGTTATCATTGAGGACGTGTTGTAAGCAAACGTAATTTTGAACGTCATTGAAGATCTAATATTATGTTTTAGATGTTTACAAACTACTGGAAATGTTGTTGTCTAGACTTATCAGACGCTCTCTGAGTATGAGATGAAGTCCTGTTATTGTTATGTTCTACTACAATTTTAAGACATATACAGGAAAAGTTTTTATCCAGTGCGCAAACTGTAACCATGAATTCAGCATATCATTCTAGACCCCCCAGCGCAGAAATTTTTCGTCGGTTATACAAAAAAAAAAACATCTGTTCCATACATTTTGACCGCGTAGGTAGGTATTATTGCACTTTTCTATGAAACAGCTGTTTTTTTTTTTAAATCGAGGAAAAGTTTCTTCGCTGGGGAGTCTAGAATGGTATGCTGAATTCATGGGTAAAGTTTGCAGACTGAATAAAAAAAAATCCTCTATACATAGGCATAGTATAATATGCTGTCGTACCAACAGATTTCGATTCATTCTCAAACTCTTCCAACTCGTTTAATTTTATACTCTGTGAATCTGTCGCTTCTAACGTAGCTATTTTTTATTTGTTAACGATATTCTTTGCTTTAATAACCACATGCTCACAAACATTACAGCGTCCCTTACATAAGATGGGCCATCATCCATCTGTAGTTAATCTTTACTGTCATCCAGTAATTGCAGCGCTCTCACAGCTTAAGTTTACATATACGTTTCTTAACTAATGGTCATTTTCGTTGCAATTCATCATTAAAGGTCTTAAGTTAAACTTCAGTTTATGATGACGTTAACAAATGCAGTTGAGTATTTAAGCGTCTTTATGTTTTCGTCTATTGTTTCAAGTTACAAAAGATAAACCTAGGATTTGTAAAGACATGTCTGCAATCTACATTATAGTTTTGGTATGTAGCTATTTGTTCTTGAACAGGTTTTGTTGATCCAAGCCCTCTAGATAAATTTTATTCATTGCTTGCATTATTTCCAACAATTTTTTTGCCAAAGACATTATAGTCTCCATTAACATCTAAATTTTGGCAAGCAGCTGATATTTCTACTTTTAATTAAATAACAACATTTGTTTAATGACAATACTTTACTTGGACGTAAAAAGTATCGTATTACAAATACAAACTAATGACGACGATCCAGAAATTGTAAAATCTTGAGAAGAATTCCTTGACTTTTAAAACCTACCTAGAACCAAAAACTCAGAGAAAAATCAAAGTTAATAACAACATTTCACAGGAAAGCGATTCTAATAACTACCTCACATAACCTGCAATGATTGTAGGCAGTAAATGCGGCATGACTCATGGTAGTCATAACATAATTACAACTGCATACGCACTTGACAATCAACGTCCGTCGTGTTGTGATACGGGTCACTAAGCAACTATCGAATTGCTACCTTATTAAGCCCTTATTTTAATTAATTACTTAGGGGAACAGGAGCAAAAATGGTAATTAGGTTACAAGGATGAATGGGTTGAAGACACGAATAATGAAATAAGCATGGAGGAAAATTCGTATAAGAGTGACATCAAAGAGAATGAAGAAATTTTAGAGAAAAAAAACCGAACAAATCTTTTGAATGATCCGAGTGTTGACCTAAACTACATATAAGCCATATTTGGTAAATAAGCTCTCAATAGATTCGTCTGTAATAAAATCGATGGTATTTTACGAGATGCTGTTAATGAATTACCAATGATGGGCAGAAAAACTTTCTTCTTAAAAGTCAGCAGATTTGGAAATGGTACAAATGTGAAATGGGCTAGCAATAGTGGCAATGTTCAAGATTTGTATGACAATAACTTAAACACAGTAGGTAAAGAAGCAGCGGCGACTAGTGACAGATGATTGTCACTAAGTAAACGAGGTACCTACTACTGATGATGTCTTTTAGGTCGAAAATGTATGCAAATCTATGCAAATGACACCTCAGAAATCAACTTAAATTGGCTGTGATTTATTATGTGGTATCAAACTTAATGTAATTGTTACGTAACCAAATGATATTTTTATTCAGAAGCGTCTGTTTTAATTGAAAGCCATTTATATCTTGGTAGTGAAAGATTTTTGTGACAAATTTGTTGCAAATTAAAAGATGCTTTGTTTAATCATTCTCATAGTTCTTAATCTGATTACTAGGTACTCTGTTCGTCTATTCTTAGTTCATTAATAGGGATTACGAAACGAGCTAACAACGTTTTATTAACGGCAGCATTTCCCTCCATTTCAACTGCTAATCGGTCACGGTCGCGAGCAGCAGTCGTTACAATAGGCAGGGCAGTAAAAAGAGCTTCTTGATTATTCGACTTAATCTCTAAAACTAGTTTCAACTGTTTTTCTTCGCTACTTTGCTAGAAAAACAGAACCCTTTGACGTGTTCGTCCGTTGCGCCTGCGCGTGCCTCCACGACCTTTTATTTTTTGCATCGATACAGCACTGCGGGATTTACTTAATTAACATTCCGATGCTTCCAACGGCGCCAAGCGGAATTGTGCAGCCATGTTGAAGGTCTAACAAGAACTTGGAACATCCATTTGCTTTTCCCGCGTGAGCAGATGATATGGCGTTAATGACTAATTCAGGATGGTAGATTAGTTTTTTCATGTGATCAGCCTTGTTTCGTGGTAACGGTGGAGTGTGATGGGTAAGGATTTTTCAGCCTTGAAGTAGCACATTTTCAACATCCTAAGTATGTGAAAAATTCGATCAGATACCAAACATTTCCTCAAAAACATTTATCTTCATATTACCTACTGCTAATGTTGTAACTATGTGACACACGTAATCACAGTAAAAACAAAAGGTAAGGTAATAATACAAGCCCGGATTACTCCGAATACTCCTTGAATGGACTAACAAGCAGATTAAGGTCAATTGAAGATTACCTACTGTTATCCATCAACAAAAGAAACAGACTATTATGTTATAGTAAAAGATCCCTAAAACATGAGCTGTTATGTAAAACAAAATGGCCGTTAGATGAACGATGCTTTTTGTTAGTGCTTCGTTATACTCCCCGCTGTGGGCAATTTTAGTACAATATGTCAACTATATCAGCAGTAGTATTGTTATGACTTTGATATTATGCAATAAACAATGGCGTTCAATTTGAGTGTTATCGTTTATAGGAAACTAGCTTTTGCCCGCGGCTCCGCCCGCGTAGATGTCAGTTGTCGCGTAAAAAAGTTGCCTATGTCCTTCTCCATATCCCAGACTATATATCTGCAAAATTTCATGATGATCAGTTCAGCGGTTTAGGCGTAAAAGCGTAACAGACAGAGTTAGTTTTGAATTTATAATATTAGTAGGGATTGGACTTTGGTTCACGGATAAAGGTTGTATCAACCAACGAAAACGAACTCAATGTTCCATGTCACCTAATTTCATAATAGCTGATAACACTAAATAACATAACATCACGCCATTTCCCCGAAGAGTTCATATTTCTCCAGTTTTGGTTCATAATCAGTCTACAATTTCCAATTCCTGGGACACAGGCCTTCCTGTCGGGGTCGCCGATTTGTTCGAAAGAGTTACCGTGGCCCTGGCACAGGCAACCACGGAGGGTCAGTAAAAGTCTGATCGCCGTCATTTGATGCTTTCCCATCAAAAAATAAGGCCTCTCGGTGAGAGGGACAGGGCCGTAATCCACCACGCGACCCCAGTGCGGGTTGGTAGATATGTCACATGTCAACACGTTCTTCAGAGACAGTCATTGAATCTTGTCACTCCAAAAGACTAATAGATAAATATTTATAATCTTTATAAAATTTTCTAATAAAAATTAATTTCCTTTTGCGAAATATTTCGAACACTCCAATGACGGAGAAACACCCATTTAAATCTGTAGAAAGTATTGAAGAAATTATCGATAATTCCCAATGTCAACATCGGAAATAATAAGCTTAACATCTGTCATTCGATAGTAATCTTATTCATTAATATCGGGCGGAACCAGGTCGATATCATTAGTCGATTATCGAGCACTTTCCATCATTGCCCGATTCGAGAGTCATTATTAAAAATTGCTACACATTTTATGATAATGTTTGGTCGTGTCTCGTGAAAGAAAGTTCTTGTAAAAAATCTAGGCCAATGTTGTTAGTTAAAAGACGAAATTATCTAAATAATGGCTTTAATGCTTCTTTAAACTTATTTACCATAAATGTTCTTAACTTATCTTTTAAACCTTGTGGGTTCTCGAAAGAATAATGTATGTAGGTACGCTTGTGTGCGTTTATGTGGCGTCTCATATTTCAAGTACACGCATCTGTGGTTACAATAAAGGCAGGCACGAGTTTGCATTTATTAATAAAAATGCAGAAAACGCAAAAAACATTCGCCCAACGTGGGGCTCGAACCCACGACCCTGAGATTAAGAGTCTCATGCTCTACCGACTGAGCTAGCCGGGCTGTGGAATGATCCTCGAAATTTTGTATAACTTTCCGGAATAGTTGAAATTAACTTACATTATTATTATAGTTATAGTGGAATGTTGCCAGCGCGGTGTTCAGACAGTGCGCACGCGCTGCTAAGTTCCTTATTTGAACCGGTCTCCCAGTGGGAGTTGCGAAAGCTACGTTCAAGGTTGATTGGAGCTTTCTTTATTTTAACAATATCTATAAGAATATACGACTCGTATGGTCTACACGGTTGCTTATATTTTACATTGAAAGGAAGACTGAATAAATTTATGACTGGACATTGGTGATTTGTAAACAATGGATGTTCCTATCTACTAGGCCATGTTTAAACATTTCCTACTATCCAAATAAGGCTATTTATTTTCCTTATCATAAACACCCTTCCTGATAGTCCGGATTGGTAACCTCCAATAAATCAAGTGCAAGATTAATGACGTGTTGACAATGACCATGACCAGGTTTCAATGATGATGACTCAACGACGCACATTATGATTTCATATGTTGTATGAAAGCTGTTCTTAAACTAAAGAGAACGAAGAGTAATGATGCAATTGATTGCTTCCTACTGCCAATATTATGAATGACTGACCTACGTCTTTATGTAGTTTCCTGCAAAGTATAAAAGCCCAATGATAAATTATTTAGACGGAAGTTAAACCCTATTTGGTGGATATATTGTAGTACAAATAACTTATGATAAGACATTATACAACAAGACAATTAAAATCGTTGTTTTTAGTGTTACTATGGGCTGATTTTTCAATAGGCAGATAACTTATCTGAGGAATAAATCTGACAGTTTGGCAAATGTTCTGTACAAAAGCTGTCAAACCTACATATTTATTCGTTAGATAAAATATATTTAAAAATTAGCCCTTACATTAAAAATTCCTAAGTATAGTTTCGTATAGATCTGTAATTCAGCAATGGCCGACAGTGTTAACAATGACCGATGCTTGGCTATTCGCCAATATTGACTAAAATACAATAATGTCAATCGTTTGTTGTAAAAACACTTCACTAACAATGATACATAGAATTGTACCTATGTTTATGTCAAGAAAAATGTTTTTAGTTTTGTGAATGAAAAATACAAACAATGAATACCTACTTACCGTACCTAATATTACGTACTTAGGTGCTTAATTCTAATAGACGAATCGCGAGCACTTCGACACCTTAAAAAGTCGTTACAAAAATTAAGTTGTACAATTAATTTTTGTCAAAAGTCGACCATTGTGATATAACAGATAATTGTTAGCTTAAAGACGGGGGTAATAAAGAGTCTCTCAGACTTAAGTGAAAGTTTGTAAACTATTAATAATTTTGACGGTCAGAGAAAACAATGCTTTTGGTCAGATGTCACGACATCGACACTCACGACATTGGACGCTTTGTGTCAACAGTTTTGTTATAGTTAATAATATTACTAGTTACATTTTCAGTAGTTCACCGTAATTAGCGAAATGCGGTTTTGCTGAGGTGAATTAAGTAGGTATGTTTTATCAGTGACTACAACGCGTTGTGAGTAGTTATTAATTTTTAAGCCCTGGCTGGAGGCCTTTATTTACTAAAGCAGCCACAGGCACGTCCGATTAAGCAGCCGATAACCTCCTAGACCTAGATTGATCTGCGAGATACTAATTACAAAAAAAAAAAAAGTGATCGGTTTTTTCGCTCAATTAGCGTTTTCGGTCTTAATACATATACTTAAACATACATAACAACGCAGGTTCCTCTCAAGTAGATAGACAGAAACTACAGATCTGCTACGATTATTTGTTGTCTTCCTTCTCAAATTTTTTTTATTTTCCACAGCAAGTAAATTATGTAGAACTGTGTTGAAACTATAGGTATTCATTATACTTAGTTGACATTATGACTGCCATAATTTTATGATCCAAATATAAGAAGCAGCTTTAATTTCGCACAAGCTAGGTAAGATTAAAGTTTTATTACATTGCCCGCATTTTGTAGAAATCAGCTCCCATTAAGTTAGATGTAGGTGAATTAAAGTACCTTAAGTACTAGGTGAACTTCGGGATTTTATGGTTATTTTTAAAACGATTCCGTTTTATTATTGTAGTCAGAAAATCAATCTACCGCGCTATTCCCCAACCATACAGTGTACGACTCCAAAAAAATACTCATCAATTGTTTTTTTTAACATGTTTAGATATCGATGCTCATCAGTTCATCACACATCTCGCTAGTTAACTCAATATGACCCTGTATACAAAGTCCTTACCTTCTGTTTATAGGCACAAGCCTATAGGGAGAAGGTAGGTAACTACTATGCATACCATCGTCATTGTTGGCCATTGTTTTAATAGCCTAAATAGTGGCCATTCTTTTTCCTCGATTGGAAAGTCGTAACATTTTCCATAGAATGTTATCTGAACACATGATTGTCTGTCTGTCTGTCCTTCACCGCTTTCTACGCGACCTACAAATGTCGGCCCTACGTCAATTCACACAATAGCCCTTTATTAATGCACAACTTGTTTTAGCCAATTAAGTTCATACCTAGCTTTGACCAGTAAAAACCGTTAGGCATTAGCTTCGTTGATTCGTTGTTATATTTTAAATATTCTCGTTTTTTAAACGAGATCAAAAAAATGAGGAGGTTCTCATTTCGACTGTATTTTTTTTTATGTTTGATAGCTCAGAACTTTCGACTGGGTGAACCGATTTTGATGATTCTTTTTTTATTTGAAAGCTGGTGCTTCCCGTGTAGTCCCATTTAAATTTTATATAGATCTGATGATGCGTTTCGGAGACAGATAACGGAACTCTTCAAAAAATGATAGCAAACTTACCGCGATTGCTGCTATCGCATACACAACGAGTAACATAATTAACGCAAGACCTCATACACCCCAATTAGAGTCAATACTCTTATTGGGGTGTATGAGGTCTTGCGTTAATAAAAAAATAAAAAAATAATGCTTGCGTAAAAAAATAGTTTTGGTTATCGTATTATGCTTTTAACTCAATAGTTAAAAGCATAATACGATAACCAAAACTATTTTTTTTTAAAGCTAACTGATATGATTAAGAAAAACGTGTCGACCCAAGCATTATTTTATGCGTTTAAAATTGAATTTTCTTTGGCTCAATCAGTGGTAGGTATGGTAAAATACATAATAAAAAACACTTATATGTATTATTATCACAAGTTACTGAAATCGATTCAGTAGTCAATTAGGAACAAACTACTTTCAGGTCTTGCGTCTATTCTGTTACACCTTGTATATGCATTGTTTTACCCCAAGGATGCTGACATTTCGAATTGGTGTGGGGTAATAACTAAAAAATAAAAACTTTTTCCTAATATAAAATGTAACCTACATCCAAAAAACACTACAAAGTGAAAAATAACTTTAATTTCGGAAGTCGGTGACTGGTGACATGAAAATTAAAATACATATCCAAAGTCACCGACTTCCGAAATTAAAGTTATTTTTCACTTTGTAGTGTTTTTTTGGAAGTCTTTTTTGGAAGTCGGTTGTTTTTTTTTGGAAAAAGTTTTTTACCAGAAATTTTTCAATAATGCTTTTATAGCTTTTGCATCTGCATGATTCTTTTGAATTTGTTTATGATACTTATTTAATAGCGAGAGCTCAAATCCCTCTGCTTCAAATAATTTCTCAAAGCATAAAAGTTTAATTTAAACCGAGCTTTTGTTTAGCCTTAAGCGTAACAACCTTATACTCACCGGTGACGTCACTCTTCTAAATATCAGGAGTTATGGACCGTTTTATGGCCTAAGTCGACTGTATTGTTTTACTGAACTGGCTCACCTTGAAAACAATTGAGTCAAAAGCCTGTGGCCCTTTTTAATTCATATCGCTCAATATTGCTTCGTGCTCAGGCTCTCGACGTTAATCTTTTCTTCTTGTAAGTCCAAAACATTCAAAAATATTCTTTATTCTCTAACAAGATAGGTAGAATATAAAAATAGGTACCTATTAAAAAGGAGGGTACAGAATCATAGGCCATCAAGAAATTCGTCCGCATCGCTGTCAACAGGAAAACTGCCCAAAAGGCTGGCAGCCAATTCTGCCATTAGAATCAGCATGTTGCTTCCCAACATGTGCCGATATAATTTATACTTAAAAAATATTTGGCTATAATTCAATTTTAAACATCAAACATGACGAATTAAGCAGAATGTGACCCAAATAACCTCAACTGAAATTCAATACAAAGAACACATGTCTATAATTCTACCAAAACTACTGAACACTTATGCAAATAAAATGAAAAGAAACAACACACTATTTTTAACGTAGACAGAAAAGAAAACAAAAGAGAAAACGGTCTCAGACAATTCAAATTGACGATCGAATAAATCTTAACATTGATGTACACCACTAAACACGAAAATAATCCAATAAATTTTATTTTAATTGCATTACTGCAATCTTCAATTTGCATGATCAAGTAGATTACAAAGAGAAACACTTCACAACGTGTCAAAGATTAGTCTACGTCGTTAATTTGTTAACCGATTGCTGTTTAAAATTGTTTAATAACGATACACTCGAAACGAGTAATCTTTTTGAATGGAGCTTAAAGGTTTATGGTAGAAAGTGCTAGGATAGATTGGTCTTCAGATTGCCACATTCACTGGCTAAATGTCAGGTCCCACTTAGCGGGTGCAGCATCCGGACTCTCTTTAGGAATTTCTGTTTGCTTGTGAAAATCAAAGTTAATTGCCAGCTTTGTCATTTACATATTCTAGAATTCCCCACTATTCCTTTCTTTTTATATAACCCTACATTATATGCTTAGTAATAGGATCTCTGAACGAAATTCAAAATATTTATACCAATACACAGTTTTTGCTAAGTAAACCTGAAACCGGATTCAGCATTAGGTCGCCTTTAAAACTTCTGAAGAACAATGGCATTCTTCAATACACGCGGTGTTAGGTTTTAAGTTCATGATTGTGCATAAATATACACATGCAGATAGCTAACCTACTGAAACAGGCACACTAACCTATTTAGCATTAAACCTGTAAGTTCTTGAATGAAAAACTACAGACAGGCTGCAGATTTTGCTTTTGTTTCTATTGAGCTTAACTTTGACTGAGTTCTAACTCCCATCTTCATTGGCGAAGTCGAAAACACTTGAACTGATTTTACAAATTGGACATTGAAAGAAAGAAAAATGCGTTTATTGGCTTTTCATGCGTATAACCTTAAAACTATAAATAAAACAGAAAACAATGTTATTAATGCCAAAAGGGCCTCAGCTAAGCATAATGTCAGATGGCAACACAGTATTCACCACCTGACGATCAAATGTAACTGCAATTGTGAAGCTCAAAATCAAAATCAATCAAAATCAAAAGTCATGTATTCAAACTAGGCTGAGAGAAAGCGTTGATATAGCTCTTACATCGTGGCCAATAATAGCGTAATTTTACCTGGAAGACTCTCCAGATTATAAACATTTGAAGAAAATACTACCACCAATTGAATATAATCATGCAATCTTTTCAATTCATAATGACGTCAACTACTTATCTTGCAAGACTTGCACATAGTTGTGAAATAATGACAACAATAGAAATATGGTTTTCCACGGAAACTGAAGGTATATAGAGTTACCTTACGATGTAAAGGGAAACCTAACCGCAAAGATCCTTGAAAAACCTACCTGCATTACGTATAATAAAGATATATCCAAGATATATAACAATAATATGACGTAGGCGGATGCATTATCCGATTTCACAGTAACATAAAATATCAGAAAAACAAGTTACGGCTACATTTTATGTTGTTTATTAACTTTTGATTTTTAAATGTTTAATACGTACGTAGTTTATTAACCTTTACGGGGATGTATAGTATTCAATTTCAACAAGTCGAGTTAATTGGAACATATGAAAATTAAATTGTGTGCAAAAGTTTATATGTGAAGGCTGCTACAACTTGGTACTTATATTATTTATTTCGCTGAAGTTTATTTAATAAAGAGGACTTGACTTAACACATCTCACTACTTCTTCTTATTCATCCTTGATCAAGAGTTCAAAGCGATCTATTAAAATTATTCTTTTTAATCTGTAAATACCGTTCTCTTTATTTTTATCTTCCATACATTGCAAAAACACAAATAAAAAGTTTAAGGGTGTCTAATGTCAAAATAACAGGTTTTTACTAAAAAGTAAATACGGTAGATACATAAAATAAAAATATTTTGTCTGTCTGTTCTGTTTGTTTTGGCAGATAGCTGACTGATATTTTATAAGGATAACATAGGCAACTTGTTGTCAATGTAGCACGATCCCGTGGGATAAGTAAAATCCGACATTCACGGGGGCGAAGGCGCGGGTACAGCTAGTTCTTATTAGTATAATATAAGTGGGTAAATATATTATATACACCCGTGAATTAAAGTAATGGGTTCTTGCACGCTCTGACACTTTTAACCCTAACGGCCAACCGGTAATGCAGACGTGACTGTTCCAAATAAACACAAAATGCACATTTTTACTGATAAGTATTAAATATTAACCCCTTTAATGAAAACGCGGTCACCAATCTGTTAAGAGGCGTGAGACTCGCACTTTTATACACTAAATTAATGATAATAACATTTAAATTAACGTGTTAACGGCGAGAATCGACTGCTACAAAAAGCTACTGAGCAAATATGCTGTTAAACAAAAATAAACCTTCACAATTCATAATAAGGTAGGATTTCATGTTACTAAAGACGTGTTTGAAGATCCCGTACGATTAAAAATCGACCCTAATTTAATCTAGATAAAGTTGTATTCAGATCTTTACAATATTTATATGAGATATCGTCTATCAGCTACTGCTAAGCCCTAAAGACCCGTTACTTGAATGACACTGTTTTTAACCCAGAGACAGCCAACATCAACACGGAACTGTATTTTATATGAGATTTATGAAAAACTAGACTCGCTATTCTAGGTCTTTCGACACAGTGTCGTTTGGATTTAGGTCTCTAAACAAACCTAGATAGAATGTTGTAGCTTGCACCTACTATTGATCTTGTGAAACTTGTATGTAGGTACTCCTTCACTCTTTTTGTATGGCAAAAACAAATCACGCGCAGAGGGTTTAAACAAGTGGTAATCGCTTTCAAGTATAATTAGTCAATAATTTTCCCACTGTTGAGACGCAGACCTCCTCTTTACAAAAAACTTTTTTTTTTTTAAACTACCTACCGACTTCCAAAAAAACTAATTTCGGAAGTCGGTGACTTTGGATATTTATTTAGATTTTTTGTCACCGCCTTCCGAAATTAAAGTTATTTTTCACTTTGTAGGGTTTTTTTGGAAGTCGCTTGTTTTTTTTTGTAAACAGTTTTTATTTTTCACTTTTTAGTTTTAGTAACTACCCCACATCAATTCTAAATTTCATCATCATTGGGGTCAAAACAATGCATATTTATGCGATAGCAGCAATCGTGGTTGATTTGCTGTAATTTTTTTGAAGAGTTCCGTTGTCTGTCTCCGAAACTCATGATCAGCTCTATATGAAATTTAAATGGGACCATTTCGGAATAAACCCCTTTCGAAACAAAAAAGAATTTTGCAAATCCGTCTATAAATGACGGAGTTATGCCCGAACATACCTACATTAAAAAAAATATGTAAACATGTCGACTTGATAACCTCCTTTTTGAAATCGGTTAAAAAGTATAACGCTGCCTGGGTTCGAACCTGCGGCCTACCACTCGTAAGTCGCGGCCGTTACTACAATCGCTTCCAAAACTGTTTCGTATTTAAAGAAAGAAAGAAAGAAAAGGTATTTATTGTGACTCGCACAGGAAGATCACATACTAAAATAAACACAATGGTACAAAAATTATAATCCTACCTAAACTTTTCGGTAGCTTGTTATACGATAGCTGTTAGTGCCATACATTTTAAACATAACAATCATTTTTATCGCTAGTAAAATGTCGCTATGTCAGGCAATGAAAATCGATCGAGGAAAAGGGCTGTTTTACTTCTTCCAATTTACTAGATTATATTAGCAATTAATACTTGGTGTCTATACATGAATTCAGCACAATGATTTTAGACCCCTAGCGTAGAAATGTTTCGTCGTATATCAACAACAAGTCAGCTGTTTCGTAGAAAAGTATAATACCTACGCGATCAAATTGTATGGAACAACAATGTTTTAAAATTACCGACGACAAATTTTAACGGTTGTTCAGAATCGTCGTGTGCGTCGATGCACCGCCGCGCGCCGCCGCGGTTGCCCCCTGTATAGCATTTTTTTATTATATTCTTTCTCAAACCACCTCATAAAATACGTTTCAAAAGATGTTTTGCCTCGATAAATCTTAATCCACCAGCACCAGCACCCACCACCACCAGCACTCTAATTGCGCAACACACGATTAACCATAATCTGTTTCATTTTGACAGTTCAACAATATTCATTGCGTTATTTACGTTGTTGAGCAGACACATTTTTCGAACTTATGAAGCAATGGTTTAGCACTCTATTTCAACACGATTCTGATTAATCGTGAGTTACGCAACTAAGGTGCTGTTTACCACTTCACTTCATAGTCCTAAATTGCCTTTCTTTAGTAGGTAAGTAAATGGTTTCCACTCCCATAAACCGTTTACACGGTGCTAATAAATTCTTTGAACTTATCATAACAAACAATGGGCCATTCCTCGGCCACTTTCGATTTCCCGAAGTTTCACGATTTCGTTGCGTGGGCACATGTGTGTATCTAATTGGTTTTTAGAATGTTTTGAGTCTGTCGTTTTGTTTTATTTTTGAGTTAGAAGGTTGCTGAGCAACTCTTTTTTCACTCAAATTGTTTTCGTGTGTGCTTGATAATATACTAAATCGTGTTAAGTATAGGAAATAATTTGGACTGCCAATAATTGGACCATCATAAGACTCGTAAAAAAAACTATAGTACAAGTACCTACCTACACCCCTGCCTAACCCTTTGCGGATTGCAGGCGTGTATATGTGTATTAAAAGTTCCCATAGGCAACTGTCCTGCAAGATCATTAGAATTCTATGGGGCCAAAGACTCCATACTTACATTCATACTCTTAAAGAAGATTGACAGTGAACTTATACGGTACATTTCAACCGAACATTGGCACACATTTATTCCCATAAGTTGTGAACAAAAAATTCTTAATAATACATACGCATATTCATTTCTTCTGCACCTAACAGTAAAATATCCGTTACGAGAGTAAAATACAAAATATCCTGATTCTCGAACAGAAAGTAGAATTGTAATATTACAATATATGCGTAATTGACTTTATTCTACATATTCTTGTAAATCTCTCCTAGGGTTTTATTATTTGTAGTCTGTGTCTAATCCGCCATTTTGTTTATTCTGGGATTACAGTTTCGAACATTCCTCTACTTACTGAAGAACATAGATCTTCCATAATCATCGCCTTATGGTGTAGGAGTTGATATTCTAAGTAATAACAGCCTCACGGGTCGATCGTGGTCTTTGGTTGGGTGACCATCTTTACATACCAAGATACCTCCGTGCCTCAGAGATCACGTTAAGCCTTTGGTCCCGGCTGAGATTCATAGATCTTTGACAGTTGTTACGGGTCATCAGAAGCCCGAAATTAGTCTTACGAAATATCGTTTACCCAATAACTGGGCTGTCGAGTTCAGATAGGCAGTCGCTTCATGTTAAATACTGGTATTCAGTTGCATTCGGTTAGACTCGAAGCTTACCCCAACATAATTGCGAAAAGGTTTTCTAGGTAGACGATGATGTAAACAGGCAGAAAAGCGTTCTGTCCGTTGCTTCGTTCGAGTGAAAAAGTCGTAATTAAGGGGCTTAGGGGACCTAAACGCAAGTTTTCTAATGCGTAGAAAATGATGATCCACTGCAGTAAACAAAATCAGAAAAATATATGATAATCTTCAGGATATATGCTAGTTAGATAGTGTGCTGAAAACATAATAAAACAAATTTGATACGATAGAAAAAATTCACGAAGATACCTCTAAAAATTTCTGTTAACGATTAAAAACCATACTAATATACATTCAATCATTCTGATTTTTTGGACAAAAAGTCCTTACGTCAGGATACGTCCTTCTAAAAGGTGATAAGTTATAACATTTCAGTGAAAATTCATGGAAATCGCCACAAACAGACAAACCATTTTCACATTATAAACGTATTCTAATATAATGTTATAAGCGTAGATGTTTTGTTTTATAGCTGGGTACGAATACGAATGCTCGCTCCTATTTATCGCGAGTCAACGGCCGTGACTTCCTCCGACCATTCAAGGCGAGTGTTACATATATAATTACTAATTACTTACCAATGGTATGTATTATAATATATTGTAATAATTATGTACGCAATCTTCTGAAATGGTAAGGCGATGGCGTGAAATTACTGAGAGTTTGCCTTGGGTATATAATAGGGTCACATATGGCCATAGTTTTCGTTTCTATGTGTGTAGTTGGTAACTTCTTAATTACTTTTGTAAGTTAAAGAAAAAAGAACAAATGAAGACGAAGAATGAGAAAGAAGTTAATAAATAAACTATAGCCAGGTGTAAGTGTTATTTTCATGGAGATATTTAGAAGAAATGATTGATTATGCAGATGACTTAAAAAAAGTCATCATCATCATCATCATTTCAGCCGACAGACGCCACTATTGGACATAAGCCTCCCCCAATTTGGGGGGTGTTTGCCATAATCGCCACGCTTGGCGGGCGGGTTGGCAATCGCAGTATGGTGGTAAAATGCATAGAGAACGCTGCTGCCCATTCTCTAGTAAGTCCCTTAGTCGCCTCATATGACACCCACGGGAAGAGATGGGATGGTGCTATTCTTTACGTCCGGCACCACACGGACGGTCATCACACTTTTCTAAATGCCAGGGGTGCGGGTTGCTCGAAAGAGATACCGTGGCCCCTGGCACACAGGCAACTGATGGAACATGGGTGGGTTTTAGCCAGTAAAAGTCTGACACGCCCTCCTGCTCCACCCAGAGCGGGAGAAGCTATTTGATGATTTCCCACCGTGTTAGACTTTTACTGACTAAAACCCACCCATGTTCCCTCAGTTGCCTGTGTGCTAGGGGCCACGGTATCTCTTTCGAACAACCCGCACTCCTGCCAGACATAGAACACTTAGGTACAATTAAATACGTGACAAGTAAACATTGTTGAGTGTTTACTAAAGATACATTTGTACTATTTACAAGTCTTTGATAACGTAGGCAAGTGTTTATTAGTAATAGAATGCCCTTATCGACAGTCAGTCAACGCGCTGTGGTTACAGAAGGCACTACCAACTTGTGTAGCTGTGTTATCAATCGGCACGTGTGCAAACTATCCAACATATTGATGCCAGGTTTGAGCAAATACTTCTTTGTAAATCAATAACATTGTGAACAAAATTTGTTCAACTTATTGTGTACACAAAATACCTTTTCAGTGCGTGTTTGAAAAGTTGTGGCGAATGATGAGTTGGTGACCCAGCGAAATGAATGAGCATTTGTTTTTGTTTGTTATAAAGTGTCGTGCAATGTGAATACGTCATCGAATTGAACAAAAGTGGACAGAATAATGTTGGTAGCGTCTTCAGAGACTTTATTTTCTTATTTTTTAGATAATTAATCATTGTTTAGGTATCATACACGGGCATGTTGGTCCCGGCTATCATTCATGGATCTTTGACAGTCGTTACCAGTCGTCAGAAGCCCGAAAGTCTAACAAGTAATCTTACCAAAGGGTATCGTATTACCCAGTAACTGATTTATAAAAAAAAAAAATTAAAAAAAAAAAATCCATTTATTTCAGGTAGGTACTCCCATATTCTCACAATCACAAGTTACAAATACGAAATAAATACAAATCACAATATAAAAATAAATACAATATCATCAAAATACAATGTTAAATAAAAATTATCAAGTGAAATGTCAAATAAAATAAAAATTTAAAAATAATCGGAAATTAATAACATGGAATACAAATAAAAATAAAAGTTTAGAGCAAAATCAGGATCAAAATAATAACATAAATTAATAAAAACAGCGGCAAATATCAAGACGCTCGTTGACATGCCCTGGCTATATGCCTACTACAACACTTCCTAATATAAGGGCAGTCCAATCGTCCAGCAATCATCACCAGGACAGCATTGGAGCTGACCCGCACCCTGCGCACCATGGACGCGCACCGCTTGCGCATTGTGGTGTGAAAACAGTCGGTGCGCGCTTCCGCAAACATGCCCGAGGCACTACAGAAGCGGGGCAGCCCCAATACCGCCCTGAACGCGTTGTTATACTGGACACGGAGGGCACTGTAACTCGCCTGTGTATAGCTAGCCCACAGGCTACACGTGTACAAAGAGGTGCAGTATGCTTTAAAAAGTGAGATCTTAACTTGATCAGAACAGCGTGCAAACCTGCGCGCCAACATATTCGCTCTTTTTGACAAGGCCCTCCGCTCCCGCTCTATGTCAGCATGATCCTTGAGGTCAGCCGTTACCAAATGCCCTAAGTATTTAAATTGTTTCACCCAGTATAGGGGAACACCATTGAGAAATACTGGTGGTATACTTTGCGGGCATTTAGCACTACTCGTCCCAAAGACCATGCACTGGCTTTTGGTCACATTATATCTAAGGCCGTGCCCAACCGCGTACTCCTCACAGATTTGCATTAGCTTCCTCAAGCCACAGACCGAAGCGCTCAGCAGCACCATGTCATGTCAATGTCATGTGTGTGTTTATGGAAGTCAGATAGGCATTCACTCCATGTAAAATACTAGTATTCAGCTGCAAGGCGACTCCAGCATAGTCGGAAAAAGGCCAGGCAGATGATGATGATGAGAGGATTCCGGCGACTGGGACCGCAATTAACTCAAAACGCGCTCAAGTCACAGGATCCATTTAATTTTAATATTTTCTTCCAGCGACTAGGACTATCCGTATTTCAATAACAAAATCTATTGTTGCAACTAAAAATAGTAGTCAAACGAAAAAGTGTTTAAAGTAACATAACTCATAGTTTAAAGTAAAATACCTCTTTGATTCCAAAACATAATTTAACAGGGTAGAATTTTAACTAGTGCGAAAAAAAATCGTCAGATATACAAAAAATAAATCTGCTTTTTCATACAAAAGTGCAATACCGAGGCGGTCGAAATGTATGGAACAGGTGATTTTTTTTTTTTTTTGTATAATAAATATGCTGAATTCATGGTTACAGTTTGCGCACTGGTTAAAAATTTATCCTGAATAAAGAAAGCAAAGTAAGTTCATTTATAACTCAAGAAAACAAAAACAAAACTAAAGTAGAACTCATTTCACGGGAAAAATAAGAGTATAATTCATTTTCTCATACATTTTGTGTGACAGCTAGAAAACGCTTTATGGCTTTGAAGTACCAGGTTGTCATAACTTGGAAAGAACTTACCAAACAGGAGTAATCATACTAAAAACTAGCTTTTGCCAGCGGCTTCGCCCGCGCGGAACTTTCATCCCCTATTTAACTTCCTTAGTGGTTGAATTTCGAAAAATCCTTCCTTATTCCTTGTTTACATTATAAAGGGAACCGCTGTGCAAAATTTCAGCTCTCTAGGTCCAAGGGTTTGGGCTGGGCGTTGGTGAGTCAGTCAGTCAGTCAGGACTTTTCTTTTTATTTTATTAATAAAAATAATCAACGTACTAATACAGTTGTAGTCTTTTTCTTTAAAGATTTTTTCGTGTGACTGTACTGTTTTTGGCTTGACCAATAGACGTTTTTTATTCATTTATGGGCGATCCCAGTCGCCGGAAGAAAAATATTAACATAAAAGGATTCGGCGACTGGGACCGCGGTTCCAGTTAATTGAGGACCCAATTGCCGAAGTCCTCGATAATGACACGGGCATGATAGATTTTCTTGAAAAGTCGGCATAATCATGATCAGTGAAAAGCGTGGCAGTTGAGAGTATGTCATGCTCACTTAAATGTCTCGCTGATGGTGGCGCGTGTGTTGGATCATTCGGTTCCCTACAAAATGGTTGAGCTGGATGGTGCTGATCCACGCGTCAAGTTCGTGAACGGGCGCCGTCGGTTGAGACTGGTCATCTCCTAACTTCCATGGCTAATTTTAAATTTTATATTTAGAATTGTTTTTTTTTTACATTGTCTCACATATAGAAGCAACAAGAATAATGTTCCCAAGTTTTTGTAATACATAACATGATTAAAAAGAGTGTCCATGGAGTTTCTTGCCCGTTCTTCTCCATAGAGATCTACGTTTTGGAATGGGCAACTAGCTTCAACTTTCCAACTGGTCGACTTTTTGACAATTCAAAAGTGCCTGTAAATGGTTTAATTGAAATAAATGCTTTGAGTTTGAGTTTTGAGTTTGAGTGAAAAATATTCTAAGCAAGTCTACGCAAACGTAATTCATCGTCGTCATTAGGCCCCTATGCACTAATAAACATAACCTAGCTAGCTAATTATTACTAAATTATTTCAACCTTCCTTCGTCGTAAACCTGCATAATTATAATTACATCTACCTATCTTAAATAGCAATTAAACTTACAGCCGTTATTCAGTGAATTCCATAGAATTTCCTGTGGCAATAACCTATAGGTTTGTGCAGCAGTAGTGCGCAGGCGCAGACGCGTAACAAGCGACTTCCTTCGACTGGTAACTATGGCGGTTATGTCAGCGGATGCAGGAGAGTTTTGTTTCATTACTAACATTTGTTAATGGATGAAATTCCATACAAATTGTATGGGACATTGTATGGTCTTTGGTATGTTTCCAAGCAGCCAGAAAATGGGAATCCTAAATTGTTTTCTATACCTAATGTTTTTCGCATTTCTCAGTCAAATAGTTACAACACTGGAGGTTCTATTTATCATCCAAATTAGACAGTTAGGTATTATCGTTGTTCTAACCGCGATTTTAAATACTATCTTAAGAATATGCACGATTATCCGGAGATTCTAAAATTATTTTCATTTGCACCTGCACTACGCTACTGATATCAGTCTGATAAAACACCTATAAAACTGCAATAACTTGATAATAAAGATTAAATTACATTATATTATGTTCCCACTGAGTCATCAATGATTGCCTACATGAACTGCAATTGTACACTCAGGAGTTATTTACGTTCATGAATGACAAATGCATCAATTTTAGTGTTCATGTAAATGACAACAATGAAAAAGGAATTACGCGTCAAATAAAACTAAGGTAAATCGTTGTTTTGAGGAATTAATTAGCAGTTAAATGATGTAATTAGTGGTATCAGTATCGACCTTGACAATGGAAATGAAGCGGTTATACCTATTTCGGAAAATGCGTCACTTAACACATCGGTAATTTCAGTGACGTATCTACATTTTGTGTTATCTCTCAGGTTAAGGTACCTACGCTTACCGCGATTGGTCCGTGAATGGCTGACCATCTTTACTTACCAAGACTAATAGGTAGGTACTACTTTCCGAGGCAAGGAGGGTGTGCCTCGGAAAGCACGCTGTCATTCGTGGATCTTTAACAGTCGTTACGGGTCTTACGAAAAACTCCAACTTTTGTTTACACAAAAAAAAAGAAATACTTAGCCTGCAGCTTTATTTCTACGCCGTATTTACGGCGCCGGCGACGGCGGCGCAGGCGCCACTATGCTAGGTGTCCTTAGGCCTAAAATGATTACAAAACAATATTTTCCGCTGATTTATCATAGAAAATAACGGTTTGTTGACATTTTAATTAATAACGTCGACAAAGTGATTAATCGAGAATCAAAACAAACATACAGTTCAAAGTCCGTTGCATCGGCTTAGACCGACCTTTGATTTATAGGTGAAAATTCAATGTAATTAATTGATTGTTTACTGTAGACTCATGCGCATTGGGATTGCCTGGTTAGTTTGCTCGCGATCTCGAAGCGAGAACGAGCTCTGTAACCTGAAACTAAGTTATTAATCGGATACTACTGAAAAATTATGCACGTTCCACATGTAAGTATCTAGCTAAAAATAAAAGGCAAAATGTCCTTCAATTCAAAAGTGATAACATATAAATATTAATATTTACTTATAATTTTTCCTGGTTATGTAAGTAATGAAATGGAACTATTTGACTGTGCCAAGTGTATCGTGAATCGTGAATCTGTGATGTTGTGAAAACAATTATGAAACTGAAGAAGGATGGAAGGTTTCAGCAATATTTTATTCTTAGGCTCTGTTTATGGATTCCGTCCTTTGGATTTTTCTGACGCGCTAGTGAAAATTGCAAGCGTCGTAACTATACAAACCTTTCGAGGAATACAGGCTTGGTGTTAAATTTTAACATTCCGTAACGTGACGCCCTACGTCAAATTAGAAGTTCGGAAAACACTGTTTATTTTCTTTAGTTTTCGTAGACAAGAAGTAGGTATTCATTTCGATGCTGTATAATCAATTCATCACTTATCTATCAGGATAGATACTATGCTTACAGCTAACGTCTATTCCAAAAGTATATGCAGTCTTAGCATGACAGTTTCTATTTCTACTCTACCGTAGAATAGAAATCGCTTGTCTACATTTCCCGGTACAAAACTCTCAACTTTACTGTTAACACGGAAAAGTCATTATTGTCTATTCTTCCGTCGACAAAACGCTTCTCTACGGTTCTCGTGCTAAGCCTGCAGATGTAAATGTAAATAAATCCTGTTCACACAAAATTCTTACGCAATCTCTCATTTAGTAAAAAGAATTGCAACACAATCGTCTGTGTTTCGATCACAGGTTAAATATATTATTAAAATTATTGTAATTAAAAATCATCGTCGAAAATTGAGGTTAAAAAAACCCCCAAATGATCAAATGAAAAACATCTGTAAAGTGATTTAAAATTAATCAAATCAATTTGTAAGTGGTACTACAAATTGGCATCCACAGGTACGTTTTCTGATCCATAACATCACGTCTTGTTTCCCCGAAGCGTTGGGCAGAGCTACATATAGGTAGTACACCCACATTTCGTCATCATCTATTCCATCCATTTGCTTAAACAGACAGACCATACATGATATTTAAAAACTCCGGAGCTTATATTATAGGTAGCAACTTGGTTTCTAAGCCGGGGGCTAGGTAGCTTAAACTTTCGTCAATGCTATAACATACTTTCATAGAGGTTAAGCACACTCGGACATTGTCAAGCCGCCATTGACACGACTTTTACCTCGCTCTAACATGATTAAAGTATTAGAATACCACATTCTTTATTCTTACCTTCGCATGTGAATGGCTTTTTAGAGGAAAGCTGGTCATGAGAGTTGGCGAAGATTTAAAAGATTTATCGAATGAATTTCCATTAGCAAATTATAGTTTTAATGCAGCTGTTTCAAGATCTAGGTGTACATACAAGTACGCAATAGTTTGATAATTATCTATACCTACTACTAATACTACTTACTTCAAACTATCCTTTTGTGACTGATAGATAACACAATCAAATTTGAATCAATACAGTGAAATGGGACATCGACGCCCAAACTGTTCATAAAATTAAATACAATCAATCATCTTTATTTATAAACTTAAGTATTGATTAGCGACTGGTTAACCATACATTTTTGACGTTTAAAAGTCTCTTAACTTTAAGCAACGCTTTTACATAAACCCCCAAATTATGACATAATTGCCATTGGTATTATCGGCCCTGACTTATGATGAGTCATTGTCTCGCGAAGTCGTAGCCTTAGGTACATTTAGCACACTGACATTATCAAACTTAAAAAAAAAACAACAAGGAAGTGTAAGATTATGGTCATGATAACACTATGAAAAACATTATTCTCCCGCGTTTGAACGTGTTATCTGGCGGCCGCGCAAACGATAAGTTCAGACTGTTATGCTCTGATTTTCTTCTTATCAAACATTAAAAGCAACGATGAAATACCTGCTTTGTATTTTAAACTTTATTGTCACGTCATAGAACCGAGAATTCACCGATTTTCATCATCAAATGTTAACTTAATTAAATTAATTATAAAATATTCCGCTTTTGATAACTCTTGTACAAAAGACGTTATTTCTTAGCCAGTGACCTCGTTAACTGATTATTGCGTGGTGGACTCTGACCGCTCGTTGCATCGCCACACAAGATAACCATCATTACAGTGTCTAAGAGATGATCAAAGACGCACCGTCATTAGACGACATTAATTTCTTCCAGCCGTATAAGGAATCGTGTATCAATCGTACTTGACATTTCACCGCTATCGGAACGATCTTTTAAATAGACTGTACGAACCTTTTATGAAGTTAAATGTCGCTGTTATTGCAATAATAGTTACGACTTACGAGTTGACTGTTTATTGACGAATACTTCTCTCTCTTTCCAGATGGATAGCAGCTCAGAAGCGATGGAGTTGAGGCGGGAGTTGGACGCGGTGCGCAACGCTCTGCAGCAGCAGTCCGAATCCGTACTGAAGCAGAGGCACCAGCTGGTGGAGGCGGGACACGCCCTCGCCGCCAGAGACAAGAAGGCGGTGCAAGAGAGGCGGCTTAGACAAGACCAACTAGCACTGGTACTACGATCGTTAGTCCTCCTGGAATCCCGCCTCACCAGGGAACAGAAACAAATACACGTCGCACTGCACCAAAAAGAGAAAATCATAAAAACACAACAGGAAGAAATTGCAAAACTGAAAGCACGCAAATCGTACTGCAGCAATTGCCAGCAACTGCTCGGCTTCACCAGCGAACAGACCAACATTGAAACAGATCCGGAATTCCAGAGCTTAGAAAGCACTGATTCTAGATTTCAAAATACGTTCGTTAGAAGCTGTAGTTATCGTGAAAGAAATTCTCCACCGGTATTCCAAAAAAATACTAGGTTAAGTAAGAGCTTCCAATTGCCGAAGAGTGAAATTGTTTACGGCAATACAAGTTCCAGTGAAGAAGGGAACACTGCTAGTATCGGTAGTAAGGGTACATTTATAAAAAATAAGCAAGCGTTTGTGAGACGAGACGTCTTCAGAAGGTCGAGGAAATATTCGGGAAGAAAGAACAACAATAAGTATGCAGACAACATGCAAAAGGGTTACACTAACCAAGCAAACAACAGCAGTAGTGCTGAAGAGTGCATTGGTATGAGCTACCAAGTAAACCACGATGACGAAATCACCGCGAACCAAATAGCTAATGATATCAGAAAAGCTTCAATGAAAATTGACCAGCTCATTGGTGAAGCTGCCAAAAAAGAACAAGAAAACACTGCCAGTGAATCCGAGAAAACTTATTCTACAAAAATGGAGAGAGTACACGGAATCAAACGGCAAGCGTCAGATGAGATAAAAGCGAACAGACAACTTTTCTTGAGTAACGTCCTCAGCGAAGAGGGCAACGAGAAGCCCTGGTATTGTAATGTTAGTGATCCAGAACAAGAAGGAGACTGTTTGGATCAAAGACCACTAAGTAATAAATCTAAATCAACAGATGACCTGCTGGGCGTAGGTTTCAACAGTGGCATACTTGATGCAGGAATAGTAGCCGCTAAAAACGAAGTATTGTGCAATAACACAATGAACAATAATGAGAGATTCAGTTCCAGGTTTGATGACAAGAATAATAACATAGAATCAAATCTAAACAAACAAGCGACTAACCCTGAAGTTAATGAAAATTGGTATGCTAGCACTAGTGACGCAGATGAGAACCCTACTAATGAGATTTATAAAAATAATCCGGTATTAGAGTGCGTCAATCAAATATTGCTACAAAATTCTTTAGATGATAGCAGCAATGACAATTCTAAGTCTAGTGAATCACCCAGCCCGAAAGCATCAACAAAGCGTGTTCAGTTCTCCACTCTTAACAGCATCTCTTATGATGAAAAAGTAAGATCCAATAACACCAGCAATACGCTGCCTAGAGCAGATAAGAGAGCAAATAAAATCGTTAAGTTCAGCTTAGAGACCGCATCTGAACACAGTTATGAAGTGCCAAACACAGCTCAAGGCTTCCAGTACGAGATACAAAGCTTGTACAGCAATGAATATGAGCCCATCATTACGAAAGGCAATGATCCTAAACCTGCTCCTATTCCGCGTACCGTGCTAGCCAATGATAAACCAGTGGTTCCTAAAATAAGAGGCTCTATAGTGAAAAACATGGCCGCTAACTTAGAAAATCGTAACAATTTTGTGGAAAGAAAAATTGATAACGAGCTCGGGTCTATGAAGATTTTCAATAAAAGGAAAGTGCCAAGAACTCCTCCCGCCCTACCGCCAAAGCCAAAGAACCTTTCGGCTAAATGGAAAGCTGAAAACACTGTCAAACAAATGACAGAGCAGTTAGACTCTGAAGCCGTTGCGGCTAACCAACGGGTTGCAGATGTTAAGACGAGAAAAGTGGGACAAGTAGCAACTGTCAACAGTATAGAGCCTGACTACTGTTCCATTTCAGAGATAAATGTTCCAGTAGTCAGCAATGGTAAGAGGGAGTTGCTACTCACACAGCCAACGGTCGAGATCCATAACGAGCAATACCCAGTACACGCCGTCAGTCCAAGGAACAGCGTTGCTAAAGTGGTATCTTTGCCAAGGATCCAGAACAAAATCAGTGATAAAGACATTCCTAAACTTCCTCACGTCACTGAGATCATCATTCCGGACGAAGATGAGAAGCAGAACGATGAACAAAGCCGCTCCTTCCAGCAAACTACTGACAGTTACTTGACTAACTTTGCTATGCACCCTCTGCAACCGAAATTGGACCCTCGTGCTTCCATACAAATGGGCAACACAGTGTCTTCTATACTATCTGAGATAAACAAAGGCGGTAAGGGAGGCAACAAGCAGATTAATTTGACAGAACTAGACAATCAGTTCAATCATGGACCCGAGAAAAATATATCGATCAATGCAGAATTGCACAAAGCAGAATATTTCGACGATATGGACAAATTCGATTTGTCCCAAAATTTTGAAGAATTTAAGATAGACGATGAACTCGGCAGCATAGTTGCAGAGGAATACCGCATCAGCTCCGGCAGCAGTGACGGTTCCATGTCTGATGTTGTAACCGAAAATCTTACCAATGTACCTGATAAAGACAAACAGCATAATACTACTAATAAGGATGACAATGAAAAAGCTGATAATTTTCTTGAAAATAACGAGAGTGCCTTGAACAAAGGCTTGTCGAAAAACGCTAAGTTGTCTAATAAGCCTGATCTCCTATCAAATATAGAGAATTTAGAGACTGAATCTGTAAGGAACTCAGATATTGAGTCCAGTAATTCGTCTGGGAGCAACAGCGGCTCTTACAATACTGTGAAGTGCGAACCAAGGATGGTACTGAATAAGAATCCAGAGATAAATGCGCCCAAAACAAACGGGACTTTCGATTTCTTCTTAGAGACGTCTGGCCTTAGTTCTAAGTCTATTTTCACGCCAAGTAAGCACTACCTGGGCCTGAGGCCGCCGAGTGCCAACCACAAGAGTGTGCTGAAGCCTAGAGATATAAAGATGCGCGTGAAGAATACTATTACAACGAACAAAATCAACGAAAAACCTATGACGACTGCTATTAAATATTTCGAGCCCTATGTGTAAACCAATTGTTAGTTATTGTGTATTTTATTTTTAATGAAATTCTTAAAACTATTTATTGTAAAAAATGAACTTGCCGGCGTAATACTATGTACTAATGTATTTATGTTATTGTAAATATTATTATTATACCTAGTTATTTTTCAATTATAAAATATTTAACATTTATGAAGTTGTTTCATTTTGACGCAAAGATATAAATTCATAGGAATTTTGTACCTAGACGAGGAGGTGGAAGAGGGAAACCGACTACACCCACTGACTTACCCACTACTTGAAAAATAATAATATAAGGAAAATAGAGACCAGAAGAAGAAAGAAGCATTTACGGTCAATAATTTATTTAAATTAATAATTACATAAATTACTTAAAACTAGATGTGGGCAACAATATCTGATTTAACAACAATAGAGATACTACACTTACAATCTTAAAAATATAAATTTCAAATAAATAATAAAAAAGACATTATTGAGAAATCAAAAAGAAGAAGAGTAAAGACATAGAAAGTAGTAGAGTAGAGAGTAATGAAAAATATTTTACATGTTATAAACAAATTTTATAAATTACTAAAACTAAATAAAACAATTATATTTGTTTATAATACTATAACTATAATACCTTCTTGCACTTCTTATCGATATACGATTTCGCACTATCTTTAAATAGTCTGAATATATTCCGTTCCTTTGTCTTCCCTAACCCTGAATCCAGGGTCACCGTGGAACCTCCTTCAAACTTCTTTTTATATTCATCAAGATATTCTTCAATACTCATATCCAGATCAACTGAAAATCCAGTTGTTCTTGAACAAGATCTTCCTCTAAAACTTGACAACTCTTCAAGATCAGACATTGAAGGTATTCTTGCACATGATATGTCTGAAAACGAATCGTTCACTTTCACACTGTCCTTCCTTCTTTTTTGTTCACGGCGTGAATAGGGCTTCGGCCGCCTCCGTGTTGTCAAATATTCCTCCGAAGAGAATGTAGCTGTTGGTCTATCAACAACGGCAGGAATACACTTTGAGAGGCTCTCAGGAGTGTCCAAGTCAATGGGCTTTCCCCATTTGCGGTCCAAAGCACGGAAAGCAACAGTCAAATGTAGATGGAGTTCCATTTCTGATGAGGTGTTCCACGATAACAAGTTGGTAGTTTAATGTTGAAATTAGCAAGTGTTAGCCCCTTTTATATGCATTTGAACCCCCTCCTAGCGATTCAGTCATAATTAGGGCTTAATAAATAATTAGGTGTTCATCAATAATACCTGCTCATTATCAATCAGGTGTCAGTTAACATTAACCATGCCTCGTGATTATCTAATTAATCGATTACAATGAGGGCCTAATTCATAATTGGATGCTTATCATTTCACACCTGGTAATTATTAATTACTTAGGTGTCAGTTAAGTCATCATTAGTGATTTATTAACAGAGGAGCTTAGTAAACCCACATTTGAGTATCTAGGTACTCATTATCTTCCTGCCCTAGTCCCATGTACTTTGAGTTAGCGCAACACGTAGGTACACGGAATAATAGTGGGAACCTGTAGCCAATTTACCATCAATCAGGCACAAATCCAGATTCCGTGCTCTTGCTGGAAAAAATCTATAGGTAAGTAAAACGCATAAGATAATAATACCAGCCACTTCACACTTGCTCAAGACGTGTTGCCGATTTCAGACTTAATATTAACTACCTATTACTAGCTTATCGGTTTCACCCTTGTGCATATTGGAAAATATCCCAAGGGAACATACTTCCGGGATTAAAACCATCTGTAGGTATGCCAAATTTCATGCGAATCCGTTCACCCGTTTTTGACAAACGCAAAAAAAATCATCAAACTCGTCCCCACCACCTTGTAGCAATTACTTCTTTTTCAACAATATTCAATGTACGGTTTTGACTTCGTTACTATTTTGTTATAAAATCGTTGAATGACGTTCACAATTTCTCAAAAAAAAATAAGGACATTCTCCTATAAAGACCGTTTTTCTCCCGTCTCAAAAATCCACCCTGTATATAAATGTATAGATAAGTCAAGGTATCCTCACAATGTTTTCCTTTACCGATGTTGGTAATGTCGAAGATTAACTCTGAAAGAATATATAAAACTAGCTGTGCCCGCGACTTCGTCCGCGTAGAATAGTATCTTTGGGTCTTTGTCTCTTGTCGCAAACATAAAAAACATTCACATAAACCTTACATATTTCCATACAAACTTTCATCCCCTATTCCCTATTGTTATTTTACACCCTTGAAGGTAAAACTTTTACAAACTTTCGAATGTCACATTTATCTATTTATCGAATCAACAGCCTAGAAAATAAGCTTCTAGCTCTAAAAATTACGATACTTCCATACAACTTTTCATCCCCCCCCCCCTCTTTAAACCCTCTCAACCCTTTTTTCGCATTAAAAACTAGCCTATAGGTCCTTTCTCAGGCTCTAGACTAGTTGTGTACCAAATTTCATTTAAATCGGTTCAGTAGTTTTGGCGTGAAAGCGCGACAGACAGACAGAGTTACTTTCGCATTTATAATATTAGTAAGGATAAGGATTACGGACTGGAAGACGCATTGCTAACGCGTATTAGGACAGGGCGATAATGTGGATCGAATCCAACACTTCAGACTGAGCAGTCGCGCAGATTGACCCGTTGCCGTTGGTCCAATGGTCAACATTACACAACGCAACGGGTCAATCTGATTCATTTATGTCTTTTTGTGAAATTGGTTCAATAATATAAGCCTTTATTCAGACACAGATTTTTTCACATAGTTTAAAGCACAGGTTCAAAACCTTAATCTATCGACTGACAAGGCAAGCCGGTGACAACAACAACCCGGTCTGTTTGCCCGACTTTGGCAATTAATTGGTTTAATTAGTAACTACATGTTAATCGAATAAACCTATGCTATTATTAATTAGTTAGATAATGTTAATCAGAATAGTGGCTACCGTTGTAATTAATTAATTGGTTATATTTAACTAGAACAATTAATAATTGGGTGCTAATTAATTCATACCTGATTATCATCAGGTGCCAGGTAATTAGTGGCTAATATTCGGATATTAAAATTATTGATACCTAGTAGATAATAATTATTACCATTGTTAAAGCTGCTGTGTAATTAGGAAATTCTACGAATACATACCTACATAAACTCACGCCTTCCCGCTCCGTATCAAAAGGCCAATCTAGTACATTCCCTTGTGAGATAAATGACGTTAAAGTAAAACGGCCTAGGTACTAGTAAAACGTCTGAAATTTAAAATCGTCTTACTAGTAGAACGTATGAAATGTATAAAGGGCATGTTGGGCAAAAGGACTGGTACCTACACTGACGCAGAAAATAAACCAAAGAAAATTATTTTAATTTTCAGTACTTTTTTTTAAATAATTCATGTAACAAATAAAACCCTTTTTTCATAAGTATGTGACAACTAAAATGCGTTATTTTATCGTATTATATTTTCAGAGGGTTAGCAATCGTCCCCGAAAATATTATCGAAAACATTCTTTCAAAGGTTTTTTTTTTTGTGTGGGAAATCATCAAACGACTTCTCCCGCTCTGGGTGGAGCATGAGGGCGTGTCAGACTTTTACTGACTAAAACCCACCCTTGTTCCCTCAGTAGCCTGTGTGCCAGGGGCCACGGTATCTCTTTCGAACAACCCGCACCCCTGACAGTTTTTTCAGTTGATTGTGTTTTATTTGGTAGCAGTAAAAATATTATAGGTACAACATTCGTGGTGTCTTTACAACTGTCTATATCGACATGAATCGAATATAGTTGGTAGGATTTGGAACCTTAAAAGTACCGTCTCCGAGATACAGTACATCGCCATTATTTATATTTGCCATAGTTTGTTGGATAAATTTTGTTACAAAAACAAATATTTATTCATTTTCCGTCCCATCCACATATTAGAGCCAATCTTTGGCTAGGTACTAATTCTGGTACCTCACTTACAACTGAAAAATCTGTTTTTTGCACTTACAAAAATTTTCGTCGAGCTCGATACAATGTACCTATGTTTTTTTTTGGATTCACAGCTTCGCAAGATGTCGAGATTAGATTTTCCAAAGTGATACTCTAATATTTTCGTAACCGGAGTAAATTTTCAACAACATTCCGTTTTGCATTTATCCATTACATAGCTACCTAATCGATGTTTTTTTTTCATTCTGTCTTTTACATGAATGTAAACTTTTGCTTTCGCGGATGATTTCTGTTTTATTCGCGTTAAATGTCAATGTTGCACTATACTCTTCTCTCTTTGAACATCTCCACAAACTCGTACCATTCTTATTTGTAACACTATGATTGTACCTATAGCCATCTCGGAGTAAAACATTGTTACCTTCTGACTCAATATAAAAACAAACCGATCCTGATTTTCCTCCATTTTATTTATTTATTTATTTAACCATTTATGCACACACATATAAACAGACAAGAAGAAAGGAACAGAAAAATACGTACATAGGTAATGCTATGCGTTTATTTGCAGAAACGTAAAGCAATCCCCTACATCATAATATTAATTGAAATTGTGAATTTGATAGACATAATTTGAGTGGCACTTGATTGATTAGGTAGATTAAGTACTTCTACAAGTGGCTCGTACTAAATGAAGCGAGTCACTTTTATAATAAGGAAACAAAGGAGTATTTATCTGGAGTACCTACTTTTAGTGCAGTCACAGCTTACACAATACACCCATAAAATATATTATAATGAATTTTTATTTTTTCCTTTTGCCCAACATGCCGTTTATACTTTTCGGACGTTCTACTATAGTATGACGATTTTAAATATTTCAGACGTTTTACTAGTAAGTAGGTCGTTTTACTTTAACGTCATTTATCCCACAAGGGCATTTTACTAGATTGTCCGTCTGACGCGGAGCGTGCCTTCCTCCCATAGGGGTAAGCAGAAACTACGGAACACCAACTACTACGACCTAGTCTCCTTTTGCTACATTTACTTTCATACATCTGGTCATACACGAACGCCGATTGCAAGTGTATAGCAGTAGCTATTATTCTACGAATAGTACGCTCTAAATGGTGTGCGTTACCCCAGCCAGATGTTGTCGAAAATGGTAATTTGAATCTCATAGATAATTAGTTTTGCGGCTTCTGTAATTGTTGCGCACATTTTTAAATTTGTTGCGCTTATAGTTTTTTAATTATTTCACAAAAACAATTCCTGCTGGGGTAACGTTATCCCAGCCAGACCTTTTTCTTTCTAATGGGAATATTTAAATAAATACTAGCTATAAAATTAGTTGTCTAGATGAAGTAAATGTTGTGCCTTATTTTGTATTTGTTCTTTAATCGGTTGCGAAGTTATTCGAGATTTTGCTGGGGTAACGTTTTTGGTTTTGCTAGATCTTTGAAACGGTTAAGCGGATTCTTATCATATTTTGTACATGACTTCTTAGGAATTAGTTTAAATTTGTTCTACAATAAAAAAACCAAAATAATGCATAGTTTAAAGGATATTTCATTAAATAGAAAAACACTTCAATTGGTTCCAGCACTCTCAATAAGAGGTCTAAAGACTTACTTTAAACGTTATTTTAAAGCTTGTAAATGCCTTCAAATGTATGTGAAGTTTCATTAGTATCCTGTAAGGATTTAACAAGTTATGATGATATTCAGTTCTTCACGAGCACGGTCTTGATGCGCGCGGTGTTATTTGGCCACTGGATTGGATATATGAACTGAATGTTATGTCAATTATTAGTTGTTTAGTTCAGTTGTATATCAGTAAAATTTCAGCGTAGTACATTGGATAATTAATGAGATAATACGATTAAAGTCATTAGGAAGTGAATGACCGAGGTAACCCGACCAAGTTTAGGTGGTTACGAAAAAGCGAAATCGCAGAACATTATGCTATCTTTTGAAATGTTTAGTATAATACACCTTACAATTTCGGTACAGACGCGTACACTGTTAAATACATAATAATATCTGTACTATGAAAACATTATTATTATCTTCCAGTTGCACATACTTATCAAAAATCACCGATATAACATGTCGTTCGGTGGGACGCGGGAAAATGTGATATTTGAAATGAGACAACAAATCAGTAGGACTAGCTGTGAGCATTTTACTACATTTTGATATCATTTAATATTACCTTTGATCTGTGATTTTAATTGATATAAGTAGGTATTAGTAGACATACGTAAGTTTAGAGTTAACTGAAAAAAGTCATTATATATAATTTATTGTCTGTGATCATTACACATTCCAATATGTGTATATTTAAATAAAAACTGTAACTGTGTACTGTGTATACTGAAATCTATAATTTTAATAAAAAGTAATAGAAAATTTCAAAATAGCAAAATTACTATCTGTAATTTGAATCTGTGATTGTTTTTAAGTATAAGTTTATTAATACTTTAAAAGTTCAGTTGAAATTATTATTTTACCTGTTAATAAAAATTCTTTAATAAACATGTAGTTTTTTTTTAAACTTGTGTACATGTCTGTACTAAATTTGTAACACTATCCTACATATTTTAGAATGTACCATAATGTTCTGCGATTTCGCTTTTTCGTAACCACCTAAACTTGGTCGGGTTACCTCGGTCTTTCACTTCCTAATGACTTTAATCGTATTATCTCATTAATTATCCAATGTACTACGCTGAAATTTTACTGATATACAACTGAACTGAACAACTAATAATTGACATAACATTCAGTTCATATATCCAATCCAGTGGCCAAATAACACCGCGCGCATCAAGACCGTGCTCGTGAAGAACTGAATATCATCATAACTTGTTAAATACTTACAGGATACTAATGAAACTTCACATACATTTGAAGGCATTTACAAGCTTTAAAATAACGTTTAAAGTAAGTCTTTAGACCTCTTATTGAGAGTGCTGGAACCAATTGAAGTGTTTTTCTATTTAATGAAATATCCTTTAAACTATGCATTATTTTGGTTTTTTTATTGCAGAACAAATTTAAACTAATTCCTAAGAAGTCATGTACAAAATATGATAAGAATCCGCTTAACCGTTTCAAAGATCTAGCAAAACCAAAAACGTTACCCCAGCAAAATCTCAAATAACTTCGCAACCGATGAAAGAACAAATACAAAATAAGGCACAACATTTACTTCATCTAGACAACTAATTTTATAGCTAGTATTTATTTAAATATTCCCATTAGAAAGAAAAAGGTCTGGCTGGGATAACGTTACCCCAGCAGGAATTGTTTTTGTGAAATAATTAAAAAACTATAAGCGCAACAAATTTAAAAATGTGCGCAACAATTACAGAAGCCGCAAAACTAATTATCTATGAGATTCAAATTACCATTTTCGACAACATCTGGCTGGGGTAACGCACACCTCTAAATGGCCAAAACTACGGTGGTCCCAGACCTGACTTGACAAGGTTGCTCTGGATATAATATAGATCTTCATTTCAGTTTAGTAGTTGCTCGTAGACTAGTATTGAAAGTCTCATAAATAAATAGAAAGAGGGAAGACTACATTTATTTTTCTAAACTAAAAATGACGATATTATTTAATACACGTAATAAATAAATTATTAGGCATTCGTGTACATGGCTTATCTAACTAGGACAATTAATAATTGGGAGCTAATTAATTCACACCTGATTATCATTAGGTGCCAGGTAATTAGTGGCTAATATTCGGATATTAAAATGATTGATACCTAGTACATAATAATGTATTACCATTGTTAAAGTTGCTGTGTAATTAGGAAATTCTACAAATACATACCTACATAAACTCACGCATTCCTCTAGGGGTATGCAGAAACTACAAAGGCCACCTAATACGACCTACTCCTTTTGCTACGTTTACTACTTTCATACATTTGGTCATACACGAACGCCGATTGCGAGTAGGTATAGCAGTATTAGTCTACGAATACACAGAATGACAGCACAGTTGGCGCAGTGGTTAAGCGATTGACTGCTGCGCTGCGTGTCGCGGGTTCGATTCCCGCACGGAACAAATATTTGTATGACCTACAAGTAGTTGTTCCGGGTCTGGCTGTTAGTGTATGTGAGTTTAAATGTTTGTAAACGCACCCACAATACAGGAGAAATTCCTAGTGTGGGGCAACGTTTAAAAAAAAAAAAAAAAAAAAAAAAAAAAAAAAAAAAAAAAAAAAAAAAAAAAAAAAAAATTGTATGCTCTAAACGGCCAAAACTACGGTGGTCCCAGACCTGACTTGAAGTTGCTCTGGATATATTATAGACCCACATTTTAGTTTAGTAGTTGCTCGTAGACTAGTTTTCAGTCTCAAAAACAGATAGAAAGAGAGAAGACTACATTTCTTTTTCAAAAATATGTATTTGAAGCGCCTACTAAAATAGCATTATTATTTTGTACGCGTAATAAATAAAGTGTTCAGGCATTTAATTCTTACGTGTGAGATCTTTCACATTTCACCTACTTCAGTCTATTGTAGCCTACCAATCTGTAGGCAAGTTTGGCATGATTTTAATTCTACATAGTAGATATAGTATATCAGCTCTCTGTCAATCATTCGTGTGCATGGCTTAAATTACTAGTCAGTATAAGGTAACTCTCCAAGGATCGGCGATCAACAAGGGAGTATAGCTAGCATTGTTAGCAACTTAAATTGACTTGGCGAATGCGCGACGGCGCGGCGGCGACGAACGTTCTGCACGCCAAGCGAGCATCGCTGAGCGAGTTCTATCGCTGATAGCTCTTGTCGCTGCGACAAACAAGTACATGCGCGGTGTAAGCAGTCAGCGATCCACTATTCAGGACCTAGGTACATCGTACATGCTTTTGTAAATTCCTCTAGCGAGAAAAATGTTTGTTGCTTCCACGTGCCTTAATTAAACGTCTACTATTGAGAACGACCCAGCTTATGACCTCTGCTGCCTTCAAAGAACCTTTTTGTAAGCTTTTCACAAAATTATTGGTAATACGGACTGTTGTCCACAACTCCGTCAAAGCGCGTATTTTGCGTACGAAAAAAGAACATAACGGTGATCAAAACGTGAATTTGGAGGATTCAATTTCACAAACCAAGAGGGTAGGTGATTATTTTTTTTAATTTTTTTGGATGGGAAATCATGAAATAACTTCTCCCGCTCTGGGTGGAGCGGGAGGGCGTGTCAGACTTTTACTGACTAAAACCCACCCGCCGTGTTCCCTCAGTTGCCTGTGTGCCAGGGGCCGCGGTATCTCTTTCGAACAACCCGCACGGGTAGGTGATTATTATGTGTCATTATGGAAACTAATAATGAAACCAACATAAAGCTAAAATAATAATTTATTATAAGTATTCATATCATTTTACTTCTCTTCCTCTTCTTCTTTGAGCCCTTGTCATCCTTTTTCAAATCCTTTTTATTTACCTGGAAAGAACAGAAAGTGGTGTATTAGTATTAAAATAAGTGCAAATCTGTAATATTAGAAACCCAACTTTTCATGACGCATATTAACTAATATTTAGATTTTATAACATACTTTCTATCTCTACTGTATCCTAATTGCGTAACACACTATAAATTACAATCTGAATAATTTCGCTCATTCAATACTTGACATGTTCGAATATTTTTTCTGCTCCAGAACGCAAATAACGCAATGAATGTTGTTGAACTGACAAAATGAAAGACTTTGCTATTGTTAGTTTATTACACAATTACCCCGCTGGTCTGGAAATGGCAGAAGATGGCATAAAATATTAGGGTATTTACAAACTAGCTTACACTCCGACTAGCAAAAGAAGAGCAAAAAAAAGGAGTCCGATATAAAGTACTAGGTACCAATAACATATCTGACACATATCATTGGCAAAACATAAAACAAAAAAAAAAACCTCTCACTAGTAGGTATATCTCTTGACTATTTACATCGTGCAATCATAAAGTATGCATATAGTTTGATATCCAGTGATAATAACAAACAGTAATCCAGTTATTGTTATAATTAACAGACTTCTATTATTTTCTTCACAAGTTATCTGCAAAATATATTTCATTCAGCCAACTAAATAATAATATCCTAAAAAATAGATTGAACATTCAAATTTAAATATTTCTCTCAATTGGAAATGTGTTTACATTAGTGATGTGCCGACTAGTCGGCCATATTTGTAGTCGGCGACAAGTCGGCTAAAACCACCGACTAGTCGGCCCATTTATTACTCGTATTAATATGCTTAAAAACTTAAAAGACGGTGATTGAAATTAAATTGAAATCTTTACGGTTATATTATATTATTATAGAATCAGTTTTACAGTTTACTTTCAGTGCAATCAGGACATTAGGATAGTAAGGAATAGGAACCCTTCGTTTGGTCCATTAATTTACTGGACTAAGATCCAGAAATTAAATACCGAAAGTAAAATTAATCAATACTTCTAACAAAAACAATTGGCAATACGTAGATTTGCCATTTTGAACACAGCCAATGTCACCAGAACTCAACCGAAATCAACGATCGGCTTGGTCGACTAGTCAGCCATTTTGCAGCCGGCTAGTCGGCCAATGTCATAGTGGGTCCATCTCTAGTTTACATACATATAATAAGTATTAATTTTATATAATGTCCGTAGGCGAGCGTAATGGAACAAAAAAGTAATCCTATGGTACCCTAGGAAGGGAGAGAAAGAAAGGGAAAACTTCTGAAAAGATGGCAGGATGACTTGGTGAGTACGGCTGGATAGACATGGACTAGACAGGGCAGGAATAGGGAGAATTGGAAGGGATTGGACGAGGCTTTTGCCAAAGGGCACACAGAGACTCAGCACTGATATTAACTTTTGTACAACATCTATCAAGCTGAAAAAAAGGCAAAAAATTATTCAAAATATATTACGTTTTTTTTTTTTACTGTGCAACTTCTTTATGCTTGCGAAGTTTGCCTGTAAGTGAATTTTGCACGGTTCCATATTTATCTTTGCATGTTACACTTAGCATAAAACCAGTGTGACCAACTATTGGTGACCCATTAGGATAAAATAATTAGTCCAGATCTCATCATAGGCTGGTCTTAACAGAAGGTAAGTTCAGCAACTTTGATTATCCAGATATTTCCAAAAAGATGGAAAAGAAAAAAAATAAGATTTCTGTGTTTGAAAATCCTAATGTTAGATTACCCAATAAAAGTTTGGCTGGTCCTTGAGTCTTGTGATCATCTGCTTAGTGTGGATAAGGGGCCAGCCTTAAGGAGAACCTAGTCGCGGGCTCGAACTCACTGGTGGGCCTGGCTAAAAACACGCTGTCTCACCAGGCTTCGTGTCCGACAGAGATAGTATCAGTGATGAGCAGTTAGAAGCTAGTCTACACGTACAACGTTATTAAGTGAGATGCAGGATAATTTATAGTAAAAAATTCGCGAAAAAATTAAGAAAAGTCCTTTGGAAGATCGGGTTTTATGAAAAAGCCAATGCATAAATCAATGACCAATTAAGTTTATTGAACTTTTCGATAATTGACCTTTGTCGGTACTGACTTGGTTTTGGAGATTTTACACGTCTTTTATTACTTAAACACGCCGAAAGTTAAGTAAAATTAGCAAGAAAAACGAATCTTTGTTGACGCCTAACTTTTTAATGGGTTTTTATTTTAGTATTCTGTTTCCGTACAGACAATATTAATAATGAGACAAAACGATATCATATTTTACTTTGGATGTGCCATGTCAGACAGTAGAGTAAAACACTCCCGAAGTTTGTATGCAAAAAATGTGGACTAGATTCACCTTAATCACCTTAATTTTCATCTAGTTTAGCTATTGGAATAGACAACAGGTGCTGGTATTGATAATAACAAATTATAAAAGTCTTCACAATCAACGTAACCATCAGGCAGGTTGGCAAACTTTTGGTAGGAGCCTATAGGTAAAAAAGTTCAGTTTTTTTGTTACCTTTCCATAACTGCTAAGGAAATGCCCAACATCATTATTAGCCCCCTTCTTCTTTTTCTTGCCTCCTGTCTGTAACACACTCTTGGATCTCATCTGCTGTTTCTCCTCAGTTTCTTTAATTTTCTCTTGTTTTCTCTTCTGCATAAGTTCTTTGTAGTTTAAATACTCCTTTTTGGGAGGTTTAGCACCTGAAATAAAGTTTATAAATTTATGTGTGTGTGATTGATTATAATAAATTGTTGTGTGAATTATTGTGTGTGTTTATTTCATTTACATCTACAGCCATCATAGGCAATTAGGACTACTTAAGTATCAGATGATTTAAGATGATGAAAAGCATTGAGTATTGTAATAGACATAGCTGGGCACTGTTAATCAAATAGTTAACTGCGTTAATCACTCATTTGTTCCAAAAAAAAGTAAACTTTGGTTAACAATAAAGCATAAAGCAATAAAGCATTTGATTTCAGAATATTTAACGGAAGTCAATGTTAATTGTTAACTTGTGATGAAAATTATATTTTGTGCGTTGTTTTGTAAGTGATTTACTTATAAAAATTGTTGGTATGAGCTTAGGAAGTTTAGGCAAGACATGAAAATTATGAAAGGGTGTATTAATAATTATTTAGGCTTGCGCCTGCATATTGTTACTGCCGTCTAGCCGGAATGTACTTGTCAGAATGTGTCTTTAGCAGTTTGGCGCGGTGCACTCTCACGCACAAACCTCCTTTTGGCAAATAGTAGATTCATTCTCAACAAACAATTTACATACTTATGGAAAGTAAATGGAAGTTAATGAGTCTGTTAACAATTTTTTAAATTAACAATTAAATAGTCTTGTGCCCAGCTATGATGACAAACTATTGGAAAACTGTATACTACGCTACATCGTTCTGATGCTAATGTGGTTCAAAGACAGAGAGAGTACTGAACTAAATGCTCCATGTTGATTGATAGAGGCTGTAGCAGGGTTTTGTATGAGCCCTGTAAGGATAGAAAATTTGTTGTAAGAAGGTATGGCATAATATACACTCATTAAACATTTTCTTATTACAGTAAACTTTAAAGAAGACACTCTCTCAGAGAGAAATTTTAGGAGATAAATGTAATGACGGTGCCTTCACAGTATATTTTTGAAAATCTTTTATATGCCCATAAAAATATCAAATTGTTTAAAAAATACAGTGATATCCATAGTATAAATACTAGGAACAAACACAAATTTGTTGTACCATCAACAAGGCTCAATAAAATAGGTGGGTCATTCAGATGGCAATGTATACGCTTATAAAACAAACTTCCAAGCCATGTTCAAGATCTAAGTCTCAATAAATTTTTCAATTTAATGTATGATTTATCATTCATTATATTGCATACTGAATGTTGTTTTATTTATTTTGCAAACTTATACTCTTCGACATATAATTATTATTATATAAACTTTGACATGTATATTTACTTTGAGAAGTATAATATTATTATTGTTTTAATTATTGTGAATGTGAGGACTGTGTGGGCCATGTTTTGTTACTTTTTTTTTTGCTTTGTTTCATTGCTTTCTCAATTAGTTTTTAATGTTAGTCTGGCAGTTTGAGTAATTTCTGCAGCCTACCCTAATGTCCTTTCTTTGGTATTGTTCGTCAAATCGTTGAGCTCCTCAAGTTCTGAGTTAAGCTGCATGATTACTGATAAATGCGTGCACTGAGGTTCTTTCCTCAAAAGACCATTTCAGACACCAATCCACATTGTCTTCATATGATCTGACCAAGATTATGTCTGGACTTTAAAAGAGACTGTGACTTCTGAGTTTGTTTCGGCCATCTCAGAGTAGTCAGTTAGGAAACGCCGACCTCATCTCAAAAATATGATTGACGTGTAAAAGTGTTTGTACAAACCTACTTACAGAAATAAAATAATTTATCATTTAAAGGGTTACTGTATACACTGGATGATAATGATTTAAAGATTGTATGTTGTAAACTAACCTAAACTAACAGCCAGTGCAATTCTTGCTTCTTCTTTCTTTGTAGGGTCGAAACCGGACATTCCAAATTTGACAACTTCATGTCGTATCTTCTTAAGGTCTAAATCTTTACTAGAATGCTGAGTTTCAGGTCGTAATTCACTTTTTTCACTGTTTTCGGCAACTGGCTTTTTTTTAGCCTTGTGTGCTTCAAATTTAACGAATTTAAAATTGCTCTCGGGGTTTTTCAATGCTAACGCAGCTTTAGTCATAATAAGCGACATTTTCTTGCTTTATTTATTACTATTGTTTAAAAGTACAGAAAATAACTACCGACATACAACACACGTTGCTTTATTTATTTTCGTTTGTCTTTTTTTTCAATAGGTACTTATGTCATTGTCAAAACTGTCTCATTCTGTCAGAAGTGACAATGACATGGGTTCCAGTGTTCCAGTATTTTGAGCCAACACAGATTAAAATATAAATCAGCCGTTTTAAGATTGGCACATGGAGCATGCCATTACCGCTGCGATTTCACTGCGAAATGACATACGTTCTCATATTTTGCCCAGTGATCGCAAAATTTTCGCTTACCGCAACATCGTTGTTTAGATAGCGTGCATAAACAAGATGATAGTTTGTTGTTTTAAGGGCTCCAAACCTAAATAAGAGAAAACGGAACTCATAAACATAGGATCACTTCGTTCTCCGTCTGTCTGTCTGTCAAGGCCCTTTTTTTCAGGAACGCATAAAGGTATCAAATTGAAATTAATATCAAATACGCAGTCTACGGTCCCTGGGAACTCTAAAAAAATCAAGCTTCTAAGCATGCCGTAAAAAATACTCTTTGGATAAATCCATCCCAATTACGGAACCCTTCATTGTGCATGGTCCGACACACACTAGGCTTGTCTTTTTCGGTGCCGCTTTGTATCTCTAATAAATTGATGTTAGGTTTAGTGAACGAGAATATCAGTCCCATGATACAAATGTCAAAAATACTACCAAATGCCCCTGATAAACGTAACGAAACTTGTTTTCTTTGATTTGCTATCTCTGTTTTGCTCGAAGCAATTCATATATTTCTATCCTGCTGTCAGAAAATTGTAAACATTGGTGCTTGGAACTGGAACGGTTGATGTTATTAATCAGCTGCTTGAAGCAGCTTCAAGACTTCGATAATTCGCTTGCTTTCCTCTCCTCATTTTAGTCTTCATGACGAAATGCCGATCTAATAATAGTGCCGCTTTTTGTTTGTTTTTCGTTTTGATATGCCGGCTGTAGTCGCGTCTTCACTAAAAATAATGTAACCGCTATTGAGTAGTGTTAAATTTGGACCGGCAGGTAGCGGGCCAAATCATATTTTCGGCATCCGCAAGAACACCTCGCTTCGTAACTCGTCGAGTATAGAACGTAACGTTGACATTCCTAATACATTCACTAACGAATACGTACGCTTTAGTCCTAGCTTATAAGAGTTATAACTTAAGATTTAATCATGAAGAATAAGTATAGAAACACGGATTCGTCAATAAAAGCTGGTGATTTGATCCTAACTGAACAACCTTTTGCTTTTGTTTTGTCGTCTAAAGAACAAGGGACCCGTTGCGACAGTTGCCTGGAAAAGTAAGTTACAAGCATATGATGTTACTTTCAATAAACTTTCTGAGAAAAATTCCGTTTAAAATTTGTAAACCAGTAATATTATTTTGCACATACAGTTTGCTCTGCTGAAGCAGTGTAATATTTAAAAAAAAAACAACTTTTTCCATTACAGGGTAAGGTTATCAATAAGATTGGACATTAACGTGCAACCTGATACCATGTATTCTGAACTGCATTGATAGTTTTCATCAGCTATAAAAAAGATTCTATAAAATAATTGGTCAAAATGTATGGAACAGCAATATTTTTTTTCATAACCAAGGAAAAATTTAATCGCAGGAGGGTCCATACTCATGTCTGAATCCAGGGTAAAAGGTTGTGCATGGATGTCCCTACCACCCTGTTTTAGTTCAGAAACGGTAACAGGTCATTGGCCCATAAACTAGCATTATTAATTGATCCTCAAATAATTATAACAAAAAGCATAATTTTATTTAAATTAGCAGTAGATTTACTTTTTGCAAAGCAATTCTTATACTTAAGTAATTTAAAATAATTAAAATGGTTTCATTCTACAACAAATGTTAATACAAAATGTACTTAAAATACAACAATTACCATTTAAAATATCACTTAAACTGTGGCAATAATTCTTTTTTGATTGATGTTTTTCATATTCTTAACTCCTTTTATATAAAAAAAAAATAATGTTTCATGAGTTTGTAGTTTCTGAGACATTTAATTAAACTAGGTAGTTAGAACTTGATTTAATAACTACTCATTTTGCTACATTGACATTGAAAATCTTAAAAAACATTTTCGGCAGGTGTTGTACCTGTATTTTTAAACATACTTCAGATGTATTGTGTCACACAATGACCGTGTCTTGCTGCGTTTCAGGGGCAAAGTGCTGAAATGTTCTGGATGCCAGTTTGTCTACTACTGCGGCCGTTTGTGCCAGAGAGATGCCTGGGGTGATCATAAGGTATGTCTCTGATGTATTGTGACACTTTCTCCATATAACAATTAGCTATCTTTAGCAGCAGTAGATTTACCAGAAGTTTTGTTTTGTCATTTCTTATTAATCTTTTTATACTTACTATAAGTAGGTACTGTAAAACACTGATGCAATGTAGACATATCTGTGGAAGTGAAATAAAATGACTGTATCACTGTATAGACAAGGAAGTCCTCACAAAGACAGAAATAGCAAACCCCAGAAATATCTTCAGAAACAGACAAAAAAGGTAAAAAAAACACTTCCTATAGAAGCATATCAGGGTGTACCATACGCTCCGAAGCTGTAAAAAAAAAGCGCAATTTTTATCACCGTTTTACGGGAAAGGATATTAGAGTTTCGCATTTATACGATGCTATTTCTGCTTACCCCTTTTTCGAAATAGAGTGTAAAGCATGGAATCGTAGGTGTTTGCTCAAATTCAGTCTGTAATAAATAACTCGTAATAAAGCGTACGGCCGTGACAGCCAAATGTTACAACTTTATCATCAAATGTCTTATTTCTAAAACGAAATTTCGTTGAATAAATATTTATGCAACGCGCCTCGTTATCCCGTACCTACGCTATACAAACATTATGACATAGCTTGCGCGTAATGTTCGAGTTGGCAGCTCTGCCCAACGTTTTGTATTTTATTTTCGCGAGCTAAATGTTCGATAAATGTCGACCGATACAAACAGCGCGGAGATATCCGGAATACCTGCGCAAACGCCGACGCACGACGTCAAACAAATGACGCTTGACGTATGAGGGCGTTGTGTAACGACTATTTTTTTTTAAATGAATTTTAAGTAGGCTTACAGATGTTCCTGAAATAAGCACCTACCTGCTGCGAATTAATCTTAATTCTGGGTTCTGAGACAGTTTTGGCGCAAGTCAGGGCGACTTCGGCGTTACAAAATTAATCTTCCTCAAACACTTTCGAATAAATTTTCTCGGAGCTACTGCCAAGTAGGACAGAGGACTACCTACTTCTATTTGTGGCATAAGTGTAGATATTTCGATATTGGTAAACCGGCATGTCCTAGAACCAAAAATTCGAAGACATTGCTAACCCGCACTGGGCCGGCGGCGGGCGGCGCGGGCGTGGTGTATAACGCCCACTGCCACTAATAGCGAGGAGGCCTGTGTCCCTGTGTTAACATTATAGGCTGATTATGCAATACCTCTGATTATAGCGTGTGAGCCTTTTGAAAAGCATAATTCCAAAGGAATCCTATCTATACGAGTAGTTATACACCACCGGCACCCTAATTGCGTAACACGCGATTAATCATCATCGGTTTCACTTTGACAGTTCAACAATATTCATTGCGTTATTTACGTTGTTGAGCAGACACATTTTTCGAACATATAAAGCAATGGTTTAGCCATCTCTTTCAAAACGAAACAGATTATGATTAATCGTGAGTTACGCAATTAGGGTGCTGATTCGAACCTAATCTAATTTTACCTGCCACTGCTTGGAAGCGGTCTCTCAATTAGTATCTACACGAGTTGAATTGTGTTTGTTCGAAGGTTCCATTCCATCAGAAATCCGACTCGTCCGCTATAGCTTACCTACGTTCTTTAGAAACCTACGCTAAATTTTCACGTCCAAATTATCTACTCTTTCAATACGATGTCAAAGGTCCCATTCACGTAGTTAGCTATGCCTGTGATCTGATCGTGAACAGACATTTCATGGCTTGTTGCCATTTGAATTAAGCTACTCAGCCATTACTTTTGTTATTCCAATTCCTACAGTACAAATTCTATTTATATTTTGAAATTATGCTTTTAAATCCGCGATATAATGATCATGATATTTTTAAGTCTGCGTACGATATTGCTGAGCAGAGTAATATTAAATGGAGTTACATAAAACAAATGGACCGTTACTCAAAACATAAAAGTGACGTGTTGAGCGAATTGATACATTTCCTCTGGGAGTTATTATCATATCCTGGTTCTACTCTGGTTTGAAATGATTTTATATTAATTTTGTTGCTTTTTCTTGGCCGTTACCCTTTTATCGCAGAGTACCTAATATTGGTTTTCCATCAAGACTTCACTCGTTTTCTCGAAGAATTTGTATACCTACCTAGCTTCAGAAGATTCGTTTCCAAATCGGGCCTCTATCTGCCTCATAGAAGTGCACAAACATCTAGGCTCTAACCGAATATGTCATATCGTAAGCAACTTTTGGGACGCTCGTTTCATCGTACTTAGACCTCATTCATCGATTTCCACTAGCCGAAATCGAGGTCGAAAGAAAACATCGTGGTGCACATCATTAATACCTTGCCTACTTTCATTAGACACCTAAGTTTTGAATTGAAATGCAAAACAAGGACGCAACGCCACTATTCTAGAAAAAATCGATGAAGCTTTAACGATAGTTCATTATTTTCAGTGGGAATGCGCCAATTTCAAGCGGGTGGCTCCGAAGGTGCTGCCGGATGGAGCACGCATGCTGGCGAAGATCATCAACCGTCTGTACCGGGGTGATGGTCACTCCTTCAGATCGTTCTATTCCGGGAACGGGTTCAGAATGTGGAAGGATCTGATGTCACGTGAGTTCATCATTATGATAGTGGTGGCTACCTACTTTACGTGTCTGCTGGTGTCCTAAAAAAAGCTCCAGTAGTATGAATAATTCGGATTAATCAACCAAAATTAGCCTGGGATTCTCGATGCTCAGGGCGTCTCCTGCGGCGACTAGGGTCGTGAGGGCGCATATACTGCCTCTCCCTCACGTGCGCCGCCTCCCTCTTCGCGAGCATTACTGCTTCGCAGCAGGAGGTGACGGCTACCCATGCACTCTCGTTCCGAACCATGGGCTGGACCAGGGTTGGACGCGAGAGATCGCCGCCGCCGATCGCCTCCACGAGGACACGGCGGTGCTCCGCCCAATAGAAGGTTGTAAAGCCATAATAGTTGCGGTCGCGAAACTCGCGAATCATATTTTAAACATAACTTGCCACTGAACTATAAATTTAAAAAAAAAGTAAGAAAAATTGAATTTCGAGACTTTAAACTGAAATCCTGATTTATTTATTTAAGTATATAATTTAGGGACAATCAACAAAGCTTACTCCAAAAATACATGTTAAAGCACTTATAATCTTACAATTTATAGTGTAGCCTTAATTAAAGGCTGCCACGGCATGCATTAAACATAGGAGTAGGAAATGCAGTTACAAAACAGATTTAACTTATTTGGATAGATTGTTACAAGAATACAGTTTATTGTTACATGTATAAATCCGACATACAAATACAAATGAACACTTACTAAGTTCGATTGATCCAATCAATGTTGTTCGACGTTGTGCCCACAGAGTATATTTTATATAGGGAGAATTGCGCCAACCAATAAAAAAAAAAAATCTTTATGTTAGTGAAAAAAAAAGACAAACTGATGTAAGGTAACTGGCGATGTATTCCTGTCGATTCCTTATGATACCGGCCTACACTAAGCAACCCAATCTGGGTGTAGCTAATGTATGTTATTCTGAATGACGACACAGAAACTCAGCCTAATTAAATTAGGTGCGGCTGAATAGGTATCAGGTATACGGATAGCAGCGATGGAACCGAACACTAGGGTTGTTTTGTTAGCTATTAGGCTGGAATTAATTATGAGCATGAAGGGAGGTTGTGGGTTCAAAACTTCAAATCTTTTGGCAAATTAACCAATGTTATTTTTTAACAGACTTCAAAAAACGGAGGAGGTTCTCAATTCGACTGTTTTTTTTTTAAATGTTGGCTCAGAACTTTCGGCTGGGTGAACCGATTTTAATTATTCTATTTGAAAACTGGTGCCTCCCGTGTGGTCCCATTTAAATTTCATATAGATCTGATGATGCGTTTCGGAGACAGCGGAACTCTTCAAAAAATTACAGCAAATCAACCGCGACTCACTAGGTAGATGTAGGTCGTAGGTTGAAACCCAGACAGGCGCATTACTTTGTGTAAATTGTTTCATCACAACTGTGGACAAAACATCGTGTGGACACCGGCAGATCCTAGAACAAAAAACTCGAAGACTTGTGACTCTACCAACCTGCACTGGGGCCGCGTGGTGGATTACGGGTACCGCCCACTCCTTCTCACTGAGAGCAGGCCTGTGTCCCAGCAGTGGGAACATTATAGGCTGATTATGATTACTGAAATCGATGAATGAAAACATCGTGAGTAAATCTGGATTTACAGTTAAGAGCGTTCTCCCAAGCGGGTTGGCAACGGCACATTTATAGCGGATTTTCGTGATTATTTCATTAAATACAAACAAAAATGAACATATTTTTTTTTGGTATTTTGGTACATTTAAAAATTGACATATCTACAATTATTTTCTATTTGCATTACTTAGTACAATTAAATGTTTTTATTAGAGAAAACATGTTAAAAATAGTTCCGTATTTGGCTGAAAAAAAAAGTAGTTTTGTAGTATGTAATGAAATAATCACGAAAAACTATTATAAATGCGTTGTTGCCAGCCCGCGTTGGATGAACGCTCTCAATATAAGTCTGAAATCGCCATCTCGTCTTGACATAGAATGGTGAACAATGCTCATGCCTTCTCTGTATGAGAAGAGGCGTTTGTCAAGAAGGAGGACAATAATAGGCTGGTAATAGGTATTATTCAGAAGCATTCAAAATGACGTTGTATTCTTTGCCTATTGCCGTGATTATTCAGGGTGGCGTCGCTGACGCGCAAACTGTTACCATGAATTCTGTCAACATTTATGGTTCTAAGAGATGTCAGCACCAACTGGTGGGGTCTGCAAGAGCCGATGCCTGCCAGGGGTGCGGGTTGTTCGAAAGATATACCGTAGCCCCTGGCACACAGGCAACTGAAGGAACACGGGTGGGTTTTAGTCAGTAAAAGTATGACACGCCCTCCTGCTCCACCCAGAACGGGAGAAGTTATTTGATGATTCGCCACCCTAAAAAAAAAATACATTATGGGTCTAGACAGACAATTTTCGCCTGTACTCAAAAATAAATCAGCTGTTTTATAGAATAGTGTAATACCTGCGGTAAAATGTATGGAAAAGCAATTTGTTCTTTTTTAATCAACGAGAAAAAAAATCAACACCAGGTGCTGAATTCATGGTTACAGTTTGCGCTTCATTGCCCTGCCACCCTATATAACTAACTACCTATCTAGTTATTCGGAAGAGCTTAAAACTCGTGACCGTCCATCAAACCTCGGTAATTCATCATTTGTGAAATAGCACGTGATTACGATAGAGCTTGCGCCAACTCTCAGTTCACCTGGGGCCTTAGTCTGCTATTTTTATAAATTCGTCATTCCAACACGATCCCATTGTCATTCATTTGTCATTTTGCTAAAAGTTCGTAATCTACTAAATTCGTAATGGTCGATCATTGGTCGGTCAATGGTGTCGTAATAGAATTGTGTTATAATGGCATTATCGTTTGAGTATCGTATAATCGTAACGAATTAAAAGCAATGTCTGCACAATGACCTTCTAATGGTAGGTCACTGATCAAAGAAACTATCAACATTTTAACAGATCACCGCCTAGTCATTCATTTGTCTTTATGTACGAGATTACCAATAAATGCCATTTCTTTCAATGGAGTGTCAGTGGCTGACCATTGGAAAGTCATAATGACGCCATTATATTATTAGATTACCAAACTTGTCAAAATCAACAATTATGAAATCAATGATAGACCATTCTGACACTATTGTAATAGCAGACTTGAGGCCCTGGTTCTGCGTCATTAGGCGAAATAACAAACAAACATCCGAATACTATTCATGATTTATTGTAGGTGTTATCGCTTCTCGACTGCTTCCATATGCTAAGATGTTATTCCATTTGAATGTGTATAAATAACTTTTAATCCGACACGATATTATTCCAATCCAACACTCAACCCCGACTGCTTCGTTGGTTTAGTGGCCATAAGCGCTTGCTGCTCAACATGAGGTCCTGGGATCGATTCCTAGGTCGGGCAAAGTGTTATTGGGTTTATTACTTTTATTAGCCAAGTGCGACCCGAACTCGCACACGTAGGGTTCCGTACCACAAGACAAAAAAGGTTTCTTGTGTGGAGACCCCCTTTAATTGTTAACTTTATTTTATTAAACAACTAATATAATTTGTAGTTATACCGGCAACAGAAATACACATTCTGTAAAAATTTCAACTGTCTGCCTATTACGGATCATAAGATACAGCCCGCTGACAGACAGACGGATAGACAGCGGATGCTTAGCAATAGGGTCCGCTGTTAGCCTACGGGTACGGAACCCTAAAACAATAAATCGGGTCAGCCGTTTAGGAGCTATGATGCCACAGACTGACACACAGATACACACGTTAAACTAATAACACTCTTCTGTTTCCGTCGGGGTTTTAAAAGTGTGTACAAGAGCGTCATGATTATGTTATGCAGGAGTTCTGCAGACGAAAATCGTCGTAGTTCTTTTGTTTACTGTCTTTGTCTAGTCTTCCTACAAAATATAACTGCACCCCACCTGCACCCTAATTTTGTAAACACTATTAATCAGAATCTGAATCAATTTGATGGTTATTGCTAATCCATTCTTTCAGTTATGTTGGAAAAAATTGTCTGCTTAGCAACTTAAACAACGCCATGAATGTTGCGGAACTGTCAAAATTAAAGTGATTCCGACTGATAGTGTATAATTTGAGGGTGGGTAATCATCAAATAACTTCTTCCGCTCTGGTTGGAGCGAGAGGCGTATCAGACTTTTACTGACTAAAACCCACCCGTGTTCCTTCAGTTGCCTGTGTGCCAGGGGCCGCGGTATCTCTTTCGAACACCCCCGCGCCCCTAGCAGACGTAATTACATCTCTGGTGAGCATTTTGTATCGATGCTATTCTGCAAGCTTGATGAAACTAATGAAAGCATGTAAAAACAAATAATATTATTTTATTTGACAGATTACTCAGACCTGAAAGCGGATAAGAAACGGATGGAGCATTTCACGACGCTATGCATTGTGCTGTACGAGTTCCTAAAAGACATATCACTGCCTAACACTGTGGAGCTCATGGGATTGTATGGCAGGGTCAGTATCAAACAATTATTTCAGTCTCTAATTATGTATTTGTACAGTGTTAATAGAAAACCAAACTAAAAAAGTTGAAAATAAAACATTAAAATGAATTCATTTGTTGTTTTCTAGTTTTTAATCTATTATTTATTTTCTATTTTTTAGTTTGGCTAACTATAAACCCATGATTTTTTTAAATATATTTTTCTGGCCAAGATAATGGCATAAAATTAAATTATTGAAATGTCATCGGTCCTTGATAGGTGTGCAAAGTTTCAATTTAATTCGACGTTTTGAAGTGGGTCAAAATCACGTTCAAAGATTCCGTTACATAGATCCATACTTACCAAGCTAAAAACTAAATAAAAGCTTGTAATAAAAGCGTGTTAAGAAGGACAAATTAATAGTAATAGTTTCGTTATTTATATTTCTGCAAAACAGTACCTATATCCAGTTCTGATGTATATTGAACTGAAGTCCGCCTGGCAGGTCTGTTATACTGGTTATAATCGGTAGGTACCTTTAGTAATGAACTAAAAACATACTGATGATTTGAGAACCTCTTCCTTTTTGATGTCGGTTAAAAGGTACTAAATAAAACTTACGTAAATATAGAACATTAATATTTCCTTAAAAGTTTGAGGCGTGAACGTCCTTCTTCCACTTTCAAGATTACCCTTAAGTTTTTAATTAAAGTTCTATGTTTACGTACTTATTAAGTAAGTTTTATTTAGTACTTTGTGGTTCATAAATATTTTTTTTAAGGTTTGATTTAAATGTTATTTTGTACTTACAAAATGTAAAGACAAATCCACCGAACGCCAAAATGCCTTTACACAAGTCATGGAGCCAACAGAGTTGCTTTATCCAAGTCATGCCATACTTTAGGACGGGCCACCAACATTCGTTTACAAAATTTCGTGCCTGTACTGATGACCGTTGAGGAGTTCTCTTGACTGAAGCCAATTCTGGGCTGCAGTAGCCACGTTATAGTGGACTTAGACCGGACTATCATAATTAAATGCGTATTTTAAATTTCGTGTCTGTACCGTTGACCGTTAAGAAGTTCATTTGTCTGGAGCCAATCCTGCAGTGTAGAATCATGTCATGCATCATAAAAATGCGTTGTCTTCAAAACAGAATCATTGTGTAAAATTGCAGCTCCGTAGGATACGAGGAAGTGGTTTTAATTCAGCTTGCATGATTTGACCCGAACAAACAAATATGCATACAAACATTGCATGTTAAATTAAAGCTTGTAAACAAGGAAAGAGTATTCTTCGCCACTTGCTGGAGTGCCCGTCCACCTGCACCTTGGATGATCTCAATAATGACACTGTTGCCGCAATAATCTCGAATCTCGATTTTATCCCAGCGAAACCGTCGCATAGCTCAATTTTAATGTTTTTACTCATAGAAGTGAATATTGCATTCTTTTTGACATAAATAAATTGTCTTAACCGTATAAACATGGCCACCGGCTGTGCTTTAACTTTATAAAAAAACCGGCCAAGTGGGAGTCCGACTCCCACTTGGAAAATTAAAATTAAACAAATATTTAATTACCTATTAATTTTTAAAGTGAATATATAACTAAAAATATACTGTGAATATTTCAAGCGTGTGCCTGTCGCCGTTATCAAAAACGAGCAAAAAAATCACGTTTGTTGTATGTGAGCCCCCTTAAATGTTTATTTTATTGTTTTTTTTTATTTGTTGATATAGCGGCAACAGAAATACATCATCTGTGAAAATTTCAAGTGTCTAGCTATCACGGTTCATGAGATATAGCCTGGTGACAGACGGACGGACAGCGGAGTCTTAGTAATAGGGTCCCGGTTTACCCTTCGGGTATCCGTACCCGATACCCTTAAACAGTGTACGATTACCATCGACACGAAAAGAAGAAGATCTATCTTTTATAAGCACTTGCGTCGTCAGCAAGACGACCGGTCGCTGCTAGCACGCCACCGGTGGCAGCTTGTTTTTCATGCGCTTCTTATTAGTTGGTATATAGCTAATCGTTCACGCGCCAACGTTCTCCGCTTACAGACCGGTTTGCAAACATTAGTGAGAATGAGAATTTGAACGAGTGCGAGACAGCCTAGCGAGCGGCGGGAGGACCGCGGGCGAGTAGCGAAGCGCATGCATATCGCTTGCAGGCGTTTCTTCGCCGAGGAACGGGCTGCTCGCTGTCGGGGTGACGTGCGGCAGCTGCGGGCAGTGGCTGTCCGCAAGCTGTCCAGTATTCTATATTGTCATCGTAAAATGTACCTACTCTAATGAAGTTGATAACAAATCCTAACTTGCATTGATAAGTTACTTGCTGTGTCAGAGCTGTGCTGTTATAATGAATGATGGACTTTTACTAGGCATTCCAACACCCCAGTGTACCACGCAAATGCACCACCATACAAAGAAAGAAAGAATACCGTTTATTTGGTCACAGTCCGTAAAACACAAAATACAATAACAAATAAAAAAGTGACAATAAATAAATAACTACAACAGTGTGTGCCTCACGGCTGCGCCAAAAAGGTTCATTTCAGCATTAATGCCAGACAGACTGATGCTATCTGACGCTGGTTTTCTAATGAACCTTTAGGGAAAAGTGACGAAGAAGCATATTTATGTATTCATATAACCTTAACGGGCGGATAACAGTCTATGGAATCGACCGAACAAAATATCTTCTATTACCTAAAGGCTATGCATACCACAACTGGCATATTAAATAGTTAAATTACAAGTTTACTACCATTTCCAGATGGTTATAAACAGCTTCATGATCCTGGACATTGACATGAACTCAATCGGGACGGGCATCTACCTGGCATCCTCTATTCTGGACCACAGCTGTGATCCGAATGCGGTTGCCACTTTCGACGGCAAGACTATCAACATCAGGGCCATTAAGGATCTGTCTTGCTTGGATTGGAATCAGGTAATTGGTAGCTTTGAACGTTTTACTATCCGTAAATTTTATAGACATACAAAAAAAACCTCACGCCTTCTTCCATAGAGGCATAAACTACAGAACGCCACCTGCTTCGATCCTTACATACTCTTTATGTCTCGTTTACGTTCATATATCTGGTCAAACACGCCCTGAAGATGAACATTCCCTGATACAGCAACCACTTTCCAAACTATGGTCGTTTGTCGAACCATTGCAAGATGGAGGGGAGACCAATATTGTTCATTCTTCTTCTATTCTTGGGGGCAATACTGTCAAGCTGTGGGTGCGTCATCAATAATTTCCCTTCAATCCTTTCAGATGCGCATATCCTACATCGACTTAATGAAGACTCCGTACGACAGACAGTCGGAACTGCTCCAGAACTACTACTTCTTGTGCCAGTGTGACAGGTGCATGGGTAAATGCTTTAGATGTGCCAACTAATTTATACTTCGGCATGCTCTTTATCTCCCTTCGTTTAACGTCGCCAAGGTGAAATTGGAAACGAGAGTCGATGACCAAAAAAGAAGCAAAGTAGCAATCATTTAGTTAGGAATACACTTTTAAAACACATTTGCAATATTTTAGAAACACACTTTTTTAACCACGATCTCAATATTTTTGTGTAATCTAATCATTTTGTACTAGCCCCATTTTATTCAAAATATTTGCCATCCATTTCTAATACCTACCTAAAATTGACTAAATGCAGAATCATAAGTTCAATGCCATACACATACACACAAACTCGCAACTTTTCTTCCGATGGGGGTAGAAGCCACGCATACTCTATATACTGGCTTTAAAAAAATACAACCCGGCTACCCTGGCGACTTTCATAAGTTTAGCGTACAGCATCCTTCTGGGCTGTTTGTAGACTAAGCTTCGTTCCTCATGCTCACTCAGATTTAGATAAATGTCTAAACAGACCTGCCAATAATATTATACCATCTCCCATAGCAACAATATTATATTATGAAACTATTAGCAAGTAGCAACTATCTTTCTCTCTTCTGCATCGCAAAGCATGCTATCTTAGATTAGATCATCACTTATTTCGCGACATAACCTGCAAGTTAATTACAGATGATGCGCAAATCAAATATGTGCATGGCGCAACATGTCTGAACAAGCAATGTGATGAACCGGTCAGTATCCCTTGGAAAGAAGACTGTCAATTAGTCAGAAAACCTGAGAAAAAGATTGAAGAAAATGAAGAAGCAGAAACTGAGAAAGTTGAAGAAGATACAGAAGATTTGTCGAAAAATGGCGTTGATAGCAAAGAAGACGCTTTGCATTGCAAAGAGTGTGGCACGAAGTATACCGAGAAGCATGCGGACGTGTTCGCGAAGACTATGGAGTTCACTCATGTGCATTTGCAGAATATGGAGAGGGCTTCTGTGGCTTGTATCCTTTTTCAAAGCTAATTCATCTCTTTAGGCAGTTGGTAATTCATCACACTTAGCAAAAGAAGCATATCCCCTGGCTAGATGAAAACGGCTATTTTTCCTGCCGCGTTGCCGATAATCAGGGTTGCGGAAGACCTTTTGTTTCTGCAGGGCAAAATGCCTCTTCCGTCATTCCACTTATCCCTAGCTACTGCTGTATGTAGCCACTCTTTAAGAATCGTTCTTATTTGTAGTGTGTAAATATAGGACTGTCTCAACTCAACTCAACACTATTCATATAAAATCTTCTTCCACAATGTGTCTACTTAGTCTACAAATTAATCCTTAACTGCACCGCAGACGTGGACGTATGCCAGTACTGCTTGGATAGACAGGAGGGCGTGTTACACCCACTCAACGTGATGCATGCACAGACGCTAGACCACGCGTTCGATGCGCTCATTCAGGTGCAGCTGTGGGAGAAGGCCTGTGGATACGCTGAGAAACTCATTCCTTGCTTTAGGTAAATAGATTTGACTATTTTTAACCGACTTCAAAAAAAAGGAGGTTCTCAATTCGAGGTTTTTTTTTAAATGTTTGTTAGCTCAGAACTTTCGACTGGGTGAACCGATTTTGATGATTCTTCCCGTATCGTCCCATTTAAATTTCATATAGATCTGATTATGCGTTTCGAAGACAGACAACGGAACTCTTCAAAAAATGACAGCAAATCAACCACGATTGCTGCTATCGCTTAAATATGCATTGTTTTTACCCCAAGGATGATGACATTTCGAATTGGTGTGGAGTAGGTACTATAACTAAAAGGTGAAAAAAACTTTAATTTCGAAAGTCGGTGACTGGTGACATGAAAATTAAAATACATATCCATAGTCACCGACTTCCGAAATTAAAGTTATTTTTCACTTTGCAGTGTTTTTTTGGAAGTCGGTTGTTTCTTTTTTTGGAAAAAGTTTTTTTTCTTCCAGCAGGAGTGCGCCGCGGTCACCGCTGTAGTCCGTATTTGCAACACAACTTAAATCATCGAAATGTATGATAATCAAAACTATGAAATAAATATCTCCAAAAAAGAGGTGTTTATCTTGTCTCCATTAACTCCAACGCAAGGCAAGCGTCTTTTTGTCGCTTATCTATGCTGACAGACCATCCGACCAGTTGAAAGCTAGCGATATACGCCATAAGCAGAATGATTATCACTTCGAAAATCTGAAATGGTATTTATTGATGTTTGGGAGAACTGGAAACTGTTTTGTTAATTTTAGTTGTACATGCCATTGCATTCCATTAAAATTAAAATATTCTTTCCAGGTTTTACTACGGCGACAGAAATCCACTTCTTGGTCTTCTTTACTTGAAGTACGGGAAAATCTTGCTGTTCAAAATGGAGATTGAAAAAGCGTTAGCCCAGCTGAAATGTGCAGAAAAGATAATAAAGATGACACATGGGGACACACATCCCCTTTACAAGCAACAACTAATGCCTTTACTACAACAAGCAATAATGGAATCTTGAATTTACAATTTAGTGCCTGTAGAAGGGTCATTTTAGTATGTAATGTGATATACAATAGCTATACTATAATGAAACGAAATGAGCAATAACAAGCTACAAATCTAGACTAGTGAAATAGTTTGATGACTTTTTAGTGGCTGTCTATAGTGGTATTTAGATTTATTAAGAAAACCTCTCCTTTGGAGTAAAGAGGCAGTACTGTAGCTGTAAGTAGTGATATTTGGCAACATTCTCCTTAGCCATAAATATTTACCCAATTACCTGTGAACCCTCAAGCACTATTTTTGTGTGCAAAAGTGATAGCATAAAATTAATATTTACAAAAAAAGGAATAATAATTTGATCATCTTGAACATTTGAAAGGATCAGCTTCAGTTGTGTGTGAGCCACACTGCAGAGATGTTATATAGTGTTTTTTAACTTTTTAAAGAAATTTATGAGCAATGTTTGTCAGTGATGTAGGTTATTTACAATTTTAGCACAAATACTTGTTAACAGAGATGAATCTATTTAATAATTATTGTCAGATTAGATATTAAAGTGACCTTAACATATTGATAATTGTCAATTATTTTATAAGACACAAGGCTGTGTGAGCAATAAATTGGATTAAGTTGTCCTGTCTAAATAGATGCCTTTAAAAAAATAAATTAATTAAGTCTGCATTGTGGTTTTTAATGCAATTTAAACCTCATTTACCACCTTATATTCAAATATTGTCCTTGTCGGGTCCTTGTTATTCATTTTCTGATAAAGGAAAAAAGCCGAAATTTATAAAATGACAGACTTTAATTATTTATCAATGTCATTTCCTAAATCTCTGCTCAAGAATAATGTCCTTAGTAATGTTAACATGTTTATTAGTCCAAACTACACCGTCAAATAAGAGTTGTCTGTAGTTGTCCTTGTCCTGGAAGATGGGGTGACACTGTCCAGTTAGTCATTCTGTTCGTCCGATGTCCATCCAAGTCGCCTTTTCTTAGCAGGAGCTTCATCCTCGGCTTCTAAAACTTTTATGCGGACACCGCAAACCTCTGCTCCATGCAACACACGCATGGCTTCTTCTGCTGCTTTTGCAGATGCGTAGCTAGCATACCCTACTGTTTTATTGGGCAGTGTGTAAACATTAATGAGGTCCCCGAACCTACAGAATATATCACGTAAAACAGTCAGGGGAGGCGGCTGGGGCTTACAGACCAAGAAACATCTCTTGGCAACTTTGCTATCAATGTCAGCTAAAGGCTTTGGAGGAGGCAGTTGCGCACTGCAGTAGTTCAAGTTATTGATGTTAGGGGTATCATCTTCGGCTACTCCTTTTGTAGCCATCTGAATGAGCTTAGAAGCTTCTGCTATAGCTGAAGTTAACTGTGCTAAATCAGGAGCTTGATTAGTATTGGCAGACCTCATTGCATGCCTCAAATTATATGCAACATTCGATATGTTATTAAATGAATGGTTACGCTTATCAAACCTAGACTTTGCGGGTTCAACAAATATTTTCATGCCAGGTGGATATTCAAACTGATTCAACTTGTCAACCGCATACGCTGCAGAGACTGGATTAGAATATGATGCAAGACCTTTACCATAGTTATGAACAAAATCAACATTATACTTGCAATGAATGAGTCCTGGTACGATATCAAATAAACTTTTAACTTGCATTGGGCTTAAATTTGGACAACACTTGAAGTTCACCTTAGTGTACCCTCGGGGAGCAGTGTTCATTAGAGAAATAAGTGCAGTACTAGTACTACTGGAAGGGATATTGGCTAAGTCATTAATACTAGACTCATAAGCAGTTTCAGAAGCCTTTGGAGGATTGGTTCCTTTTGGCATAGCAAATAAAGCTCTGTACCTTCTATCACATTGTTCAAAAGCAAGTGCTGCTTCAGAGAACTTATTGAATGTGACATAAGCAAAACCTCTCGGTTCACCAGTGTTTCGGTCCCTTTGTATGGTGACCACCTCAATGTGACCGTACACACTAAATGCATCATGTATGACCTGTTCAGTGGCTATGTAAGGGATAGTTATGAATAACCGTTTGAATTGGCTCTCATCGATGTCGTCGGACTGGATGTCGGACCGATTACACGCCACCATCACTTTCAATACTCGGCTGGAACCTTTAAGTGATCTCTGATTCATTGCCTCCAAAGCGGCAGCCGCTTCGGAAGTTTTGGAGAACTTTATGTACACAACTCCTTTTGGTTGTCCCGTGTGGTGATCGCGCGGCATACGTATGTCCTCGATATTGCCGAATTTTGAGAAACCGTCATGGAAATCCTGCTCAGTAAATCGTCGTTCACAAACAATAAATAACCTCGAATAAGGTGGCCACTCTTCCGAGCTGTCCTCATTTCGCCTTGGTCTGCTGTTCTGCATTTTCAGTTCGAATTCTGTATTAATTCAAGAAAACTTCACAGTAAATCAACTTTTTTCCTGGACTTCACAATAACGCTGGTGGAAACTGGAACTGAAAGCATAGAGGAGACTGGAAGTTTGAAGAACCAGACCCGACCCGACCAGATCGCTATAATTATTTATTTACTATCCTCCTCTATGAACCAGATAAAACATGGAAATAATTTTTTTAAGTACTTATTGTAGTCTTGCGATTAGTGCATCATGCAATGTACAGAGGCCACCACATCAAGCTACCCCAATCTGTCAAACTTTGATGGTTTCAACTTTTTATCAAAACGTTCCGCTTGATGTCCAACGCACAGATTACTATGGCTACGTTCCGAGATACGATAATATCGATTTGAGCGTGCTCACACCCGTTCCGAATTGGCGTGAGCGCGATAACGATGTCCCGTGAATCGTCATAGATGACGTCATGACATGCGCCATGTTGCGATAACGCCGACCATGCGTAATACTAATATCACCGTGAGCGCTGTCAAAAATGACAGTTGTGCTGTTTTGTTTTGAATCGTATCATATCTTTGGCCACATTTCGAATTAGAAAAATAGCGCTGTGAGCGCTCACATCAATAATTTGCGTTCCGAGATAGATATCACGATTATGGCAGCTAAGAACTGTCATTTTTGTTAACAATACGGAACGCTCGTGAACGCGCTAACAGTGCTCACTCAATCTTAAAACCAATTTACACCATATAAAACTTGTACACACCACTAATTTCGTCTTCTTATTTGGTTAGGTGGCGACTCTAGCCAGAAGCACTATATCTAAGTTAGATAAAGATATGATACGATTCAAAACAAAACAGCACAACTGTCATTTTTGACAGTGCTCACGGTGATAATATTAATAAGCATGGTCGGCGTTATCGCAAGATGGCGCATGTCATGACGTCATCTATGACGATTCACGGGACATCGTTATCGCGCTCACGACAAAAATGACAGTTCATAGCTGTCATAATCGTGATATCTATCTTGGAACGCAAATTATTGATGTGAGCGCTCACAGCGCTATTTTTCTTATTCGGAATGTGGCGTAATATGTAGCAAAGTCCGGCGCGTAGACGGAGCATTCTCTGTCTACGATCCCGCGTTATAATATACACAAATGAATGACAATTACATACAGAAAAATCGAAAAATAATGAAACCATAGACACTCAAAGTTATCGAAACGTTTCGAAACCGAAACCAAAATCATAGACAGTCTTGATCACCACCACAGAGTTTAAAACCCTCGAAAAAAGTGCTCAAAGCTGACGACACAGCGCGCCGAAGGCACCGCTCGCTGTGTTGTACAGACGAGACGCCAGCACATCAGGCTATCCCAATCTGTCAAATTTCTTTGATAGATTTTCAACTTTATAACATATGCAAAAGGCTCATGTTCAATTGGGAAAATTTGAGAGTTTGGAATTATTAATAAGGTAAAAGATCCGTCAAAAATATAACGGATAGGGATACGGATACGGATCTTTTTTATCCCTCGGATATCCGCGGATACGGATATCCTAAACATCACTAGTAGGTACCTACTTTTAATCCCAGTAGTACCTATCTACGTTCCCGTGGGATATTTGCCGAAATCCACGCAAAGAAATTAGACAGATTAGCTTGATGTGCTGGCGTCTGTACAAACCACCAAACATACCAAGGTCCAAGATGCATATCTAACTACAGGGCGTGCCCTGCGTCGACTACGACTACACACACGCACTGTGTCCGCGCCGAGCAGTGTGAATTCTCAAATTTTTACCCAAAAAATGTTTTGAAATCTTCAGACCCTTTTAAATGGGCAATTCTTCTATTCAGACTATAGATTTTAAGTTTTTTAAATCATTTTTTAGTTTTAAGCAGTGTTTTTGTTTCATAAAACGATTTAAAACAATATTTAAAAATGTACTATTGGTTTAAAAGGTTTTTCTATATATAATGCACTGAGGCTTCACACGAAGTTGTCTAGATCACACCTACTCCCTGAGTTATAGTTTTGATGAAGAAAAAAGATAATAGTCTAAAAATATACGTTTGCGAAGCTTAACCAAAAAATAATGCACTGCCCCATTTGCCCCTCGACTGTTAGGCAGACTCATGAGATATAACAAACTATAGCAAGATAACAATAGAAAAGTAATTTTGTTAAAAATTCAAAGGAAGCTTGCAGTAAGCAAGGCTTAAAAACTCTGAAAACTGCAACCTAAAGTGAAATTGACGTGTCTTGTTTGTTAAAAGATAATTTTGAGCTCGTTTTTAAAATACCAAAAAAAACACAAATTATTAGCACACAACTAGCGCCATTGTTGTACCTCAGATTGTGGTGACTAATTAGACATTTTTGAACCGTTGCATTCAAAGATTTTCTGTTTTTTTAGTCTAGCAATACTTTTTTTATTTATGCTGTGACAGTCCGCGAAAGAAATATTTTATCGTTTTTTTTACAGAATCGTACCAATTTTTAACGTAAAATATCGACTGGAATCCTTAAATTGTGCCTGTGGAACTATACAATATAAGTTTACAAAGTTTTGTGAGACAATTCCGTTATGTGCGTTATCTTTTACTACCGTGAACGATGTGTTCAGTTGCGCTACGGAGCATGTCGAATGTAGTCAAATGGTTCACAGCAGTCAATGAGAGCGCTCCTGCGTCCGATGTTGATTGTTTGTTTTGACTCCGTACACTGAAGTAAACAGTGTAGTCGAGACATAACTTCGACGGACGATGCTCGGTTGAGGACCCACCTGTTTTATAAAATATTCTAGTCTACATTATTCCATATACCCTCAAGTTTTTGTGTTTTGACTATTTGAATTTTGTTCAGTTAGTGTGTGAGACTTGGAGTGAGGACTGGTACGTGAAAATGTTCAGTAAGCACTACGAGACGAGGCTGCTGCAGCAGTGCAGCCCCTTGAGCAAGAAGCAATGCATCAAATTTCCAGCAGAACACACAAATGGAGACAGATTTACACCGTGTCGAGCTGGGAATAACTGGCAGACAGCATTCCAAGGTAATTATTATGACTAACAATGCATAGCCTATTAATAATTTCTACAATAATTCAAGTAACCATAATTTTATAATTAGAACATGTCTAAGGTTAAGGTTACAATTTATTTTATTGGTTAATATGTCAAAATATAATTACACAAGAAGTGATACTCATTTAGGGCACAACACTGATAAGATACTGAGTAAATATAAGAAGTTTGATTTTTGTGTCTTGACCGCTTCACATAATTATGTAGTTTCCTAATATTGGGAAATCTTTGGATGTTCAGCAATAATATTTATTACAGTTCATCAATATTTTTGTGCCTTATCTTTTATTTTAAACATGTCAATAGTCATAAATCAAAATAAAGTATGCATTACTTATCTGATATTCAACATTGTAGAGTGGTGTACAAATTAAATATATAATATCTTTGGCCTGTCGTATAGGCTTAATCAATCGAATAATTTATAAATTAATTTGAAATGAGTTAAAGAGCAGACAATATTTATTATTTACTGAAATGAATACACAGTTCTTAATATGTCAAGTTTTACGTACATACCTGTACGTGCGGCCATTTATGTGGGTACCTTCATGAATATTTAATTACTGTATTTAAGTTTTTCTGTTGCTGCCTTCTTGTAAAAGGCAAATTTAACTTTGACCCGTTGTCTAGTCCAAAAATAAATTCGTACAACAATCCCATTGTTCAGAAGGATGTTCAGTTTTACCTGAATTAAAAAGACCTGTCGAAACCAATGTTTTTTTCTGTAAAAACCAAATTCCCAGGAGTACAGACACGAGCACATCAAACTACCCCAAATAGTTAAATTTTCCCAATTGAACATGAACCTTACGATTATGTCATAAAGTTGAAAATCTATCAAAGAAATTTGACAGTTGGGGGGGGTAAGATGATGTGCTGGCGTCCGTACAAACATAAAAAAAAAACCAAATTGGTCTCGCTGTTCTCCAATGATGCGAACCAACAAATAGCATTTCATTAAAAAAAACATGGTAGTAGCATAACAAAGTTAAAAGGAAAACCATCACGGCTAAGTAAGCTGTAAAAGTTTATGAGTAATAGTCAACTAACTTACATTTGCAGTTGCAATTTATGCTAGAACTTGTTTTTTAACCACAATGTTAAGTTTGTTCTTGGGATACATTCATCCCAACTACGGAACCCCATGGTGTTCATGGTTTGATACACGCTTGGCCAGTTTATATTTAATCCCTTGTTTAATTAATATATACAATTTAAAATGAACAAAATTCAGTAATTTAAATATATGAGTACCAAAATTTAAAACAGAAAATTCAATTAAATAACTGTCATCCTTCAAAAATGCTAGATGCTATGATAAGACTAATAGCTGATAAGGGGCCTTTGTTTTAACTTTCCTTAAAATAATCTATGTTGACATAGATTATTTTCTCACCTCTATTATTGAAAAACCTAAATTGTTAACCCGTTGCGCGTCTAATTAGCAGACACAATAGAAATTCGATTGATATGGGAACACATGGTGTGCGTTTGACGTGCAGGCTCGAAGCGACAGCACCATGCGACTAGTAGAAAGTTTTCCTACTACAATTGTTATGCATCATTACTTTGTGCCTGCCTGCGGGAGCCCTCAATTTTGGAATGATGTGTCATAGACGGTTGACGTGTTTCTATTTATTATGATTAATCCATAATGTAATGAGGTAATTATTATCATTCATTAGCCAAAATCAAAACAAAATGCTAATAGTGCATTGTTTCCCTTACCTAGTTAGTAAATGGCCTGCATAAAAATAGGTAATAAATAAAATGAGGTGGGTATGGAATATGGCGAGATTCTAAATAAAGCATAAACTAAGAATAGATAGGAAAAAAGACAAATAAATGTCCAAAAATTAGGATAATGCTATAAGTATTCAAAATGACTAGAGAAACCCACTTTTGTAAGTACGCAAACTTATAATTTCGTGCTATTTAGGATTAACCTTCACCTAATAAAACCTAGGATATAATGCTAGCTGCTAGTTAGAAGCAGCATCTGGCAATTAACAGCATGGTTACAAACCTTGCGGGCCTGGGCCCAGGCCGATATCAGTAATGGTAGTCTGCCGAATGGCAAAAGGATGCAGTCTGTTGCATGTCTTGATCAGAATAAATCTGGCAGATCTGTGGACAGAGTTGCAGTTACGCATCATGGCCGCCGGAACTAGACCTATTGTGTCTTTCAAATGGGCTTAAAATAGATCAAAGAGCACTATGTAATGATAGGTCATTGACCTTATTGCAACAGTCATAGTGTTGCTAAGTTCCATGTTTTTTCCATGCATACATGATTTCCCCACCATTGACAAATGTAGGTAGGTAGGTAGGTTCATGATTAACATAATTTATTAAACAATTGACGTAAGTTTCCACCGTCTCCGGTCGAGTAAAGTTCGCCGCTGTTAACTACTAGATAAATCGTGAGATGAATCGCATACTAATGCCCAGAATCAGCTGAACCCCGCGGTTTCACCCACATGAGTCTCGCTCCCGTGGGAATATTGGGATAAAAAGTATCCTATATCGTAATCCAGGTCATGGTCTACCCATGTGCTAAATTTCATCCAAATCCGTTCAGCCGTTTGAGCGTGAAAGCGTAACAAACGAACTTACTTTCGCATTTATAATAAATTTGTTAGGATATTGAAATATCACCACTGACTAGGTAGCTGCGACCGCGGTTCCGCTCAAAAGTTTTAACTTTCAGGGCTTATAAGTGAGCCAGTGCAGCTCAATGGACTAATCAATACGATACCATAAAAGAAAAGTCCTGATTCACCTACTGACTGACATCAACGCTCAGCTCTTACCTTTTATAATGGAGACAAGGAATAAAGCCGGATTTTTCGCAATTATCATGAGATAAGGAATATAAGGCGGATGAAGTCGCTGCTAAAGAGCTATTTAGACTACAAGATATTCTACTACGTTTGATTCAAAAATATGGATTTCAGGAGCCCTGTCAACCATAAACTGGAAACCAAACATTCTAACGTTCCCATTTAAATACTGACCCCCTTATTCATAAACGATGATCAAAGTTAAATGATGTTTAAACGTCAAAAATGTATGGTTAAACAGACGCTATTCATTACTTAACTTTAATCAACGTTTATGAATAAGGGGGTAAGTTAATATTATACAGAGGTAAAATTTGTTTGATTGAATCTAGGTGATCTCTGGAACTACCACCAGTCGGTTTGATATTTTTTGTTTGCATTTGATAGATTTTTGAGAAATGTTGTAGCTTATTTAATATCACGCTACGAACCTAAGGAGCTGAGTAAAAGGAAGGATAAAAGAAAGAACGCCTTAGCGATCTTTTGTCTGTTTTGTTTCAAAACAACGTCATAATGGGAGCGGGCGATGTGATGCTATACTATAGGATATACATATTTTATGTTAAAACAAGAAATTTCAGGCGGACGTTGTTGCCGCCGGAAGCTACTAGGTACCTAATAAATCGTCAAAACATCATAACCAACAGTAAATTCGAAAAAGTATTGATTAATTAATCAAAAACCTATTCCCAGCACTGGTGGCAAACATTACTTTTAAATAACGTAATAATTTTGATTTACCATGCTTGTCTTCTTACATCTAGTAATAACAATGCCTATTACTTTCGGTCTAGGCAAAAAATTTGCTCGTAGCTCAATTTGGTCACGCTTCAAGGATCTGTGATGTGAACAAACTTCCACAGGCTTCTCAAGGTCAATTTTACGCGAGTTTAAAATCATTTTGAAGTAGGCTTACATAGAATTTCATGATTTCAGCAAAAGGAAGATAAGATGTCTTCAGGTTTAGGTAGAGCAGTGGTAGTCCAGTGGTAACGGTCGCGACTTCTCTAGTTGTAGTTCGTAGGGTCGAATCCAGACAACTACTTTCATCAACATCAACATTTCAGCCGAAAGACGTCCACTGCTGGACATAGGCCTCTCCCAGGCTCCTCCACTTCAACCGGTCTAGTGCTTCCCACATCCAGCAGATTCTTTCATCACCACTGCTCTCAAAACGGTGAAGGAAAACATCGTGAGAAAACCAACATGTCCTAGAACCAAAAAATCGAAGAAATGTGACATCTAGCGGCCCAGTGCAGGTTGGCCACCACGCGAGCCTAGTCTGCGCCCGCGTGGTGTATTACGGCCCACTCCCTCACAGGCGTGATCGAGGTCAACTGCACGACCATTCAGCAATAAAAACAAAATAGTGACGACGCTATCCTATCTTGACCAATAAAATTGCGGAAATGTAAAATGGTGGCGGAAATGTAGCATAGCCGAAATGCTGCGCAAGTGCTCGTGTGGTTTTTATTGCAGTTGAACTTTTTGTGTGAGATCTAAAATCTTGGAATGACATTGCGCTTAGTAAGTATTAAAGTCTATAACACTATTCAGAAAAAAAAAACCGGTGAAGTGCGAGTCGGACTCGCACGAAGGGTTCCGTAGTTATCTATAAAAACGGCAAAAAAAAAAACACGTTTGTAGTACCCCTTAAATATTTGTTTTATTTTAATTAAATTATTTATTTTTAAAGTGAATGTTTATCTAAATATTCTGTGAATATTTCAAGCGTCTACCTGTTGCCATTATCAATATCGAGCAAAAACGAGCAAAAAAATCACGTTTGTTGTATGGAAGCCCCCTTAAATATTTATTTTATTTTGTTTTTAGTATTTGTTGTTATAGCGGCAACAGAAATACATCATAGCTGTGAAAATTTCAACTGTCTAACTATCCCGGTTCATGAGATACAGCCTAGTGACAGACGGACTGACAGATAGACGGACAGCGGAGTCTTAGTAATAGGGCCCTGTTTTACCCTTTGGGTACGGAACCCTAAAAATGGTCAAAATTGGATAGTAAATGTCTTGGCTTCTCTCTCTTTCTAAGAAGATGAGGGCAGCAGCTAAAACTATGCTTGGACTCTCCTATCTTCATGATAATTAAGACTAGGAATATTAAAACCCCATTATGGTTCACAGACTGAAGTAAAGGCGTGGGTGGTTGGAACACTACACCAACTGACGTATAATGTTACGACCGCATAGCAGCCGTCTATATCAACCGCATATTATTAGGTATTGCAATTTTGTCATAACTTATTACTAAGTGACATCATATTGTCCGCAATTTATTTCAATTGTACTTTTTCCCGTATTTTTTTAAAACAAGGAATCCATTATATGGCGAGTTATGATACAATAAAATTATGATAATATGTTTTTGTGGTTACAAGATACGCCATGTTGGCCGAAACGTTGCTTAACGTTGGCAACAACGTCGATGCTTTGCAGCGTCCTGGCAAAATGTAGCACCGTTTGGTTGTTTAAGGTTAATGCGCTAAGGCAGACCCCGAAATTAAAATTTTCTTAGGTTTTTTTGCAATTGGCTGGTCAGTGTCAGGTTGTTTGGTGATTAAAATATGATTCGCGACGGTAACAAATATGACTTTTTCATGAAACTGTCATTCAATGGTAATATATGAACTTAGTGCTTCCAAAGCGCTTCTCGCTTCAGTCAGACACGTAATTTGAAAAATTATAGAGAAACATTTCAATTTATGCAATTTTTCTGTTGTCAAGCAGGTCATTCGAGTTCAGACTAGGTGCAGTGGAAGCACTCAAAAGATAATAGCACAAAATTATAATTTAATTTAGCGCCGCGCTGAAAAAGATTTTGCTTATTACTCGTTTACTTGATCTGAGATTACTCGACGGAAATTCTACGTTGCAATTTAGTCAGCAGATTACCAAGTGCCTCCATGACAATTTATGATAGTCGTTAGACAATTTTCTTCCGTATTAGTACGCTGGTGATCCTAATCGTCTTGGATAATTTAATCCGTTTGGAACGTAAGCCATTGTGGAAGATACTTGGCGCTGCAACTTAGAGTTTTTACCATCTTAGTCACCATCATTTACTATTTTTTATTAGAACCATTAATTGATACTGGCGATAATGGTTAAAGTAGGTATTGTCTTTCTGATCTCAGCAGCAATAGGTATGCTATTAAATACTCATAAAGCCGGTAGCATCATCTGAAGTTTTTCTCTTTCAAGGCTTGATATATTTTTGCTTACTGTCTAAGTGTATCTAATAATAAATGTGCAGCAGCACAAAAAAAAACAGCTATTAAGTGCTGTACCAATCAAAAGCCAATATTCTAAACTTATTGTCTTTTTGCTAGCTACCGCCTAATACGTCGTAATGACAATGATTCGGTCAAAATTTCATATCTGACCGTAATGATAGGTTGTCGGCTAGGCTGACACCGACGCTTTATTTTGTTATTTTCTGCTGACCAGCAGTAATTGAAACTGGGCCTAACGGTGCCACCTGTATTTTCTCGGCTAACATTGATCAAATCTAGAGCAAGAAATTCGATTGTAACCCTACAATGGATTAGTTTTAAAGCTTGCTTATTTAAGTAAATGAACACTGCGTCGGTATTATGCCGACTTTTTTGCAATTCAATTAAGCCTGCAATGCTGGAATACCTATAGCTGCGATAAAATCTTCGCTGTCTAACTCGCACTTAATGAATGCGGTAATAAACGAAAGAGATACCACTAGAGTTATACGATTCTAGTCTAGACTTTGATCACTTTGAATCCATTAAGCCGTATCCGTGTTGTCTGAAACTACCAAAAATTAAGTGCGATCATGGAAATCCGCCGCGTACAGCTAATTGCCATCAATCGTTCAAATAATTTGGTTCTTTGTCTTTTAATTAATTTTCGTAAGAAACAATTTGAAATTAAATGAAATGTTTATTTTTGTAAGTAGATCTTTTAAGACACTTTTACACGTCAATACTTCGTTGATATAATTTTTTAAACTAGATTACGCCAGCATTTCATAACTGACTGATCTCTGTGAAGAAATGCCGAAATAAACTGAAAAGTCATCGTCTCTTTTAAAGTACAATGATTATATTATTAGACATTTTAATGAGTCTAACAATGGAGGGTCATCGCTAGAAGGGCCTTTTGAAGAAAGAGCCATTGCAGCTTTGAGCTGACCCGTCTCAACAGATGGCATGCATGCAACAGTGAACAGTGATGGTTTAGCTCAACCCGGGAAGGGAGCTCAACCACCCGTCAAAGACGCTACCAGATCTGCACGAAATTTGCGTAGGCCATATACAAAAGACCCAAAACCACCAGACAAGACAGTTTAATCATCATCGGCGGTGTCTGTGCTGTAATACAATAAACTTTTTATAACTTATCTAAAACCTCACCAGCTAGCTACTGGTACCGGCTAATTATCAGGTTTACAGAGAGCTAATTAACTACCAAGGTTAACGGCCCTTAGTTACTTCTCACGTAATTAAAACTCTTTTTTGTTTCCTAGCAAAATTAAAAATGCGACTAAATCATGGCACCATGAACAATGGTGGTTTATTTATAATTCATAATGCTTTGCGCTTGGCTGCCCGGACGCTATTGTAAATGTATTCATGAACGAGAGAAAGTTTACAAGTTATTGTTTGACTTGCCTAGACAAAATGTAAATTAAGGGTATAGGATAGGAGTCTTTAATTAGCGTGTAATTTGAAGTAATCTCTTTTTTATGACGTAAAGGGTCCTTTCCTTAATAAAAAGCACGTGGCTGGACCCCTCGGTGTTCGACACGTGTTAATGGTCGTGTAAAACCGATACGAGTGTGGAATTCATTTTGCCTTGTCCTTCTTAAGGACGAGTTTGGTCACTCATGCGCATCCTGCACGTGCTAGTTACGGGATAAGGAACTTACGACCGCAATGCACGTGGGTGTATTGTTTTTGATTTTATGTTGGTTTTTGTAATGGGTTTCCCATGGGTTTATAGATTTGTGGAAACATACAAAGGATTATATTGAACAATTGAGATAGCTACCGGTATCAATTTAGTTTATTTTATTCAAAGCAACGTTAAGGTTCATATTTCTTCCCAATTAAAAGTTTTTGCCTTTCCATGTTTAGTATCAACGTGCTATATGATATGATTATGGAATAAATGAGTCTAGGGTTTGGTACATCGAGCGTGAAGTTTACGTGTGAGGCCTGGTCCTACCTAGGGCTGCCCCTAATGGCTTGAACTAAAGGTGATCAACCTTTCATTAGCAACACAGAATTTTGCACCGTCTTCATCATCATCATTCCAGCCGAAAGACGTCCACTGCTGGAAATAGGCCTCCCCCAAGCTCCGCCACTTCGACCGGTTCTGTGCTTCCCGCATCCAGCGGACTCCAGCGGCCCTCACACGGTCATCGGTCCACCTTGTGGGAGGCTTTCCAACTTTACGTCTTCCGGTGCGCGGTCGCCACTCCAGAACTTTTCGAGCAATGTGCCCTGCCCACTGCCACTTAAGTTTGCCAATTCTTCGGGCTATGTCGGTTACCTTGGTTCTCCTGCGGATCTCTTCATTCCTGATTCGATCACGCAGGGAAACTCCAAGCGTACGTCTCTCCATTGCCCTTTGGGTGACTTTAAGCCGTCTTATGAGGCCCATTGTGAGCGACCACGATTTGGTTCCGCATGTCATCACTGGCAACACACACTGGTCGAAGACTTTCGTCTTGAGACACTGCGGTATGTGGGACGAGATGATACTGCGAAGATTTGCACCGTCTTAGCATCATCATTTCAGCTGAAAGACACTGCTGGACATATGCCTTGAGGGATGGGGGGGGGGGATGGCCATAATCGCTACGCTTGGCGGGCAGGTTGGTGATGGCGGTATGGTGGTAAAATGCATAGACGACGCTGCTGCCCATTCTCTGGTAACTCCCTTAGTCGCCTTCTACGACACCCACAGGAAGAAATGGGGTGGTGCAATTCTTAAGTCCGGCACCACACGGGACATCTTAGCATAGACAGCCTATAATGTTCCCATTGCTGACACACAGGCCTCCTCTGTGAGTTGGAGTGGGCCATAATCCGCCACGCGGGCCCAGTGCGGGCTCGTGGATGTCACGTTTTTGAATCACGCAGGTTTCCTCACGACGTTTTCCTTCACCGTTTTGAGAGCACTGGTGATGAAATTAAATACGCAAAGTAAAGTGACTTGCTTAATGCCAATTCCTTGACTCACCATAAGCCCACCGTGGTATGTCGTCTGCTATCTTTTTTTTGTTGATTTTTGTTTGTAACTACGTCTTTTCACTGCCCTATCTGTAACAGGTCCCTATTTGGTCTGGCTAACAAAAAGGTGTGCTGCTTCGCCATCTTTTTTTAGATATATTAAAGGAACTAGGATGTGCGGTACTAGTCATTGATGAGTCACTCCGTGCACTATAGCGGTCTTTAAACTCAAAATTTACATAGATTTATGCGTCTAGCTTAAATGCCCACGCAATATATTATTTAATATTTTACTTAGATCATGCTCGTCATGTTACTCACATATAATATTTTAACATCTATGGGCGGTAAGCTATGCTGGGCGTTAGCTTTTCCGACACAATACGACAACCGGTCATACAAATATGTATAAAATTACTAGCTCTTTCCAGCGGCATCGCACACGTGGAGGTCGGAAATTAACCCACGCAAACGTACTAACAGAATAAAAAGTATCCTATGTGTTAATCCAGGTTATAAACTATCTATGTGCCAAATTTCATTCAAATCTGTTGAGCTGTTTTTGCGTGATTGAGTAACAAACATCCAACCTTACGAACTTTCACATTTTTACTTTTAGTAGGAAGATGTTATGTTAATATAATCCCTTGTATTTAATTGAATTCCTCTCAAACCACTTAAGCGAAGAGATAGATGTGGTGTTTAATAATAGTATGTTACATGAGATATGAAGAAAAGCTAAAGTTAGCAGCCCTAATCCTATCGCGTGCCAGAGCAATGAGAGGTGCAGGGCGTTCACACTCAGGCGCATGATAGTTCATTACCATGCATTAGTTAGGGCATTAAAACCACTCGGGCAAGACCATTACGCAATTCTTGCTCAGCCATCGTCGAGATTAACAACTGGGAAAGTTTTTTTTAATAGGGGAAAAACACGCCGATTTTTTCGGTTTTTGAAGTATTTTTTGTTTGTCTGGTTTGGATTATGATAATTTGTCTTCTGACCCTCCCAAGTCGTGCCTTAAATGCAAGGGGATTTGTTTGTTTTAATTGGTAAATTGCAAAATAAAGTGCACACAATTATTTGCTTATTGTTGCTTTAAGGCTCTCGAGACAGGCGTGACGCGATTCCGGTAGAACAATTTTCATTAAGTTTTCTTAGGAATTATTCCACCTATGTCCCGTCGCGTCGCGCCTGTCTGCAGGGGCTACATTTTAAAATGTTGTATTTTTCAATTAAGAAATAAATTCTAATACAAACCTCATTATTTTATCTTGGAAAACCCCAGTAATTACGCTCCCTAGGCCACCATACCAGTTTTCGCTTGAACAATTTTGCACAGATTTTTTCCGTTCCACCGCTGAAGCACGAAGCACCAAGAGCTATGATAAAGGACGATGCCCTTATCTATAAATAAGGCTAGTTCCTGATGACTTCTCATACGGAACGGATTATGTCGGCACGTTTATTTTTGCCTACTGTTGCGAATAGCGTGACCTCTCGACCGTGTCGGAGGCTTCGTTTGGGTCATTTGAGCGCTTTTAATCAGCGCCAGCGCAGTCACGCTTGGAATATAATCGTATGATAGTGTATCGTTGGATAGCTCAGTTTTGATTTGGTTGAAATTGCTTGCCTTTTAAGGCAAGTTAATTAATGAGGGTTACTCTAGGCTTGAAATGTTTTTAGTTTGTTAGAGGTGTTTGGTGGTGCAAAATGTAATAAGGAATTGGAGTTCACCGCACCAATCTGCTGGTGAAAGTATAATAGATTATCTTGATAATTGCATAAATAAAGGTATGAAATTGGAAATGCATTACGCTTGGCTAATGGAGTGATCGCAGTATGTTGTATATGGAATGTACGGAGGCGCTATTAGTCTTGCCATAAACGTTTATTCACCTTTAACACCCACGGGCCACAGGAGAAGAGGAATAATGTTTCTGTGCTTTGTTCTACACAGATAGACATATCTTTTGCAGTGCTGACCAACATTTTCCATTTGTCCTTCATTGATAAACACTTTTTAATTTTAAGTCTTGAATTCAAATTAGCAGTTGGCCAGACGGATGTAGCAACGATATCCCGCCATTAGCATGGTAATTAAGGGCCTATTATACCAATCACAGGAATCCCGGGTCAGAAGCCATTGGAGTCAATTATAGGCAGTTAATTTTCCGTCCCGAGCCGCTGCTTAAGAAATTTTCGAAATTTGTTTAGCACGTTTTCAAGTATTGTATTAGTAATTGCTCAATAGTTCTTAGAGCATACTTACTAGAACTGTTCTCTACTTGTCTGTACGCACATGACTTGAGGCTTAAGTGTTATTATTTTACGGTTTCTTTTCGTTTATGATGAGTATAGCTAACGTTGCTTTCACAATGATGCTAATGTTTCGCTTTTCTATAGCGTCTCTCACTTATTCAAGAATGTAGTTACTTGAGGCATGTTTTTACTATATCTTTTCCTTTATTATTGTTTTCGGATATCTGTTTTTTTTTTATTCAAGGTGATTTGAAGTATCACTTTAGGCACATTCGATTAATTAGGTAAAAAATTATGACTTTTTTATCAATTTGCACTTATTGCACAAAAGATAACTAAAAATGACCGACCTCTAGTAACTTTATTTACGCTTTAAAAGTGCGATATTATTCCCGAAATTATCACAAACTTCGTTATCAGGTTCAGAACAGTAATAAAATGCACTATACATAGAGATAGCTTTTGCAACCTGCGCTGGCGATAAATTCTTCATGAGCTGCTTTATATGCACACACAATGTGCCTTGCGACGGTCTGACTCTTTGAAATGACGCAAAGTAGATTCAAAATATTCCCATAGATGTAGCTCACATAATAATTCTGTAGATCATTTATTTCATAGACAGGATTTTCTTCACATTCCCTGCTGAGTCACTAATTCCTGTTCTCCAGTAAGAGGTGTATATGCGTCAGCAACATCTACCGCAAAAGGAACAAAACCTTTTTGATGTCTAAGGAGTTAATACCCTAAAGACCAAAATAATTTTACAGATTTCCTCCATAAGACTATTGAGGAAATCTGAGAAATTCTTTTCTATTCAGTCTAGGGACTGAATTCCGTAAAGACCATTATAATTTTCCAGATTTCCTCAATAATCCTATATGGTCCTCAATAATACTATATTGCGGAAATCTGAGTTTCTGAAGGCTATGTAACAATTTAATGTCTTCTATGTCTTTCATGTCATACGTCAGGAAAAGGCTATGAAGAAAAGTCGTGCGACAAAACGCATGTGTTTGCACCTCCTTAATAAATTGTCCCACTAACATCGGAAACAAATTGCTTGACTTTTGATAAGGCCCCTTATCTCACCATTGCTATGTGCGTAAAATTGCGTATCAGCACCCGAAGTGGGATTATTTTTAGCATCGTCGATTTTGTTGCTATTCGACTAATTAATAATTGCAGCGTTATCTCGGCGCTCCTTCGTGAATTCTGCAGGATTTTGTCTTAAAAATGTTAAGTTGCCTAATCAGTCCGTGTCGTCTTCCTCCTTCTAAATATGTTTTAGGTTGCCTAAACAGTACAGAATGATGAATCACACAAGTATATTTTATTCGGATTATTCAAATTTCTCACAAAATGTATGCTAAATACTTCATTGTTACTTGCAGCGATAGGTATTAAAAAGCTTACTGTCATTCAGAAAATATGTCCCTCTTTCAAAACGAGGTGCCGTCTCAGAAACGTGAAAAAATCTAATCAAGATAATCAAATTCCACGAGTTTTAAAAGTTTTCTCGCTAACTTTAATCAAGCGCCAGATCCAAAAAAGTTGATAGCAAATAATTGCACATGACGCGGTGGAGATCATTCTTGCACCTGTGTAAACTTTACACAATCCTGTCACTTTTGGGTGGGCGAGTGCATATTTGCAAGTTTTTAACCAACAAATTAACACTTTCGGCCACATCAAGTACTTTACAGTTCCATATTTATCGTAAATCTCGATCGCTTGCGTTGAAATGAATAAATAAATCTTGATTAATCATTTCGTGTTTTGATATTGCTATGCTTTTAGCTTATCTTTAATGTTTAGTAATGATTTATTGACGCATCCAGACTAATGAAATGTCATTTTTATTGCATTGTCGTGTAGGTAAGTCCGTAAAATAATTCGATCTTTTTCTAATATTGTGACTGCAGAATTTATTTTATGTCCTGTTTTAATAGGAGATTGACATTTTGGACAGGTCTATAGGCAAGGTGCATGACATGCGCAACATTTTGCACACCTACATCAATAATTTAGAATGACCAGCCTTCAACTTACGATCAGCTGAATTGATGATATCATCTACATAGAGTTGCTATTATTTAATATTTGTTTTGCTGCATAAATTTCGCGATTTTACTACAATCGTGTAATTTTTGTGTTCTAAATCTGTCTTTGGTCACGAAAATATATCACATTTTTTTTATTGAATGTGTTTCGAGTCAGCTGACCGTGATTCAGAATTCGTGATCGTATGCCATAGTTGGACTTTCATGTATTAGTTGTTCTCAGAAGTTCATTGTACCGATCAGCTGAGTCAACTACCTTTGATTTTTCCCTTTGCATGTTAAGGACAAAAATATGGCGACAAAGTTACGAAAGTGTCCAATATTTCGGCTTGGAATCACGTATAGTAAGGAATAAATGGACATTTGTTAAATGCTTCGTTTATTTTAGCCAATACACATTTTATTTCTTCTGAATCGATAAATTGGTTGTCGTCATTCCTAATTTTCGTTCGTGCATCTCTTTTATCGATTTCGTCGCAAATGATATCATCTGTTTGCACCTCTGCATTGTGATTTCATGTATTGACGACAATCTTAAAAATATCTGTTTTTGTCTACTCCGACAAGTCTAGACATGTTGAATCCCTCCCCGCTGTCAAGGATCAGCTGTGATGCTGTGTTAGGTATCTACTAAGACGACAAATACACATTGTTCAACATTCATCATTCACGTCATCAACACGAGGATTTAGTCAAGTTTTTTTTGGGATATATTTTTATAGACTTGTTCGTCGGTGCCTAACCCTATCACGGAATTAGATGCAAGTTTTTAGACGATGATTCAATAAAATGTTGATTGATGCATGTTTTGATTTCTACTGTCAATGTATCCTTAATTTATGCATGATAATTGCTTATAATAGGTCTTTACCTATGAAATTGCCGTTTTGTATGAAAAAATTTAAACGAATTTTTTTCATGTATTTTTTATTTGTATTAATCGAAGTAATCACCCATGCAATCAATGCATCTTTACCATCGCAGTGGCAGTTTATTGATGCCCTTCTTAAAGAAATCAGCTGGACGGGAGGCAACAAATTCTTCAACGGCATTTTGTACTGCCTCTCGAGTATTGAATTTTTTTCCCGCCAAGAAGTTATCCAAATTCTGGAAAAAGTAGTAGTCTGTAGGCGCAAGGTCTGGTGAGTAGGGCGGATGACGGAGAGCTTCCAACCCCAGTTCTTGCAACTTGGAGACCGTCTGCTGTGCAGTATGAAGTCGCGCGTTGTCGTGCAGGAGCAGCGGTGACGAGCGATTGACCAATGCTGGTTGGAGATGTGCCAGCTTCTCCATCATTGTGTTCAGTTCTTCACAGTACACATCTGCAGTAATGCTCACCCCGTTTGGTAAGAAGCTGTGATGAATCACACCGGCGCTAGACCACCAAACAGTGACCATCACTTTTCTAGGGGTAAGTTTTCGTTTAGGGCATTGTTTAGGTGCTGAACCAGGATCCAACCAACTTGCTGAGCGCTTGCGGTTATCAAACAGAATCCATTTTTCATCGCAGGTAACAATGCGGTTCAAAATTCCTTCATTATTGTGTCTGTTGAGCAGTGCAAGGCACGTCTCGACGCGTACTTCGCGCTGACGATCATTGAGTTCGTGGGGCACCCATTTTTCAAGCTTTTTTACCTTGCCAATTTGACGCAAATGGACCAATATTGTTTTGACGCTAACGTCGAAAGCTGCTGCTAATTCAGCCGTAGATTGTGTATCATCAGCTTCCACAATCGCCTTTAATTCGTCATTGTCGACCAAAGTCTTCGGACGACCGCGAGGTTCATTTTTCAGGTCGAAATTTCCAGAACGGAAGCGAGCAAACCAATAACAGGTGGTGCGTTGGTTTGTAGTGTTAGCTCCGTAAACGTCGTTGATGTTGCGTGCCGCTTGTGTCGCGTTGCTGCCACGACGGTACTCATATTCCATAATTACTCGAATTTTTAACGTATCCATGATGACGAAAAAGATTGAAATGCGATGAAAATGTAACACTAATCAATAAACAAATGACTACTTTTGGAAAAAAAAATCCATGTTTTTAAAATAAAATTAATTTGAAATTAGAATTCTTACCCAAACAAAAATTATTTTGATTTGAAATGGCCAGTACTGCAAAACGGCAATTTCATAGGTAAAGACCTAATATAATATGATTTTACACAATCAAATAATCGTCTAGCAACGGACATGGTGAATTAAGATATGATTTATACTTGATTAGATTCATGCAACGTTTCTCTATCTCTAGTTAGTTAATGTTTTCAAAGGCAGTCCGTCCGTACAATAGGAAACTTAAGGTCTCCCTGAACCCCTGTACGAAGCTTATTTTTATCTTCTTCCTTCGGCTTGTCAGCCCAATCTCACGCCTACCGTTTTCTTCTGCTATTCTATCTCTAAATTCGTTGGAGTTTTCGATTCGAATGTCATTAAATTTATACATCGTCGGCCTGAACAACGTAAGGTCGTCTTTTGCAGACAACCTTTACAGTACCGAGTAACTGTTCGTTCGGAGATTTCTATAGGCACCACTTGGACAAGTACAATTTGAAAGTAGGTTGGAGAAACGAAGCCGCTTAGGAAACGCACTGAAGCGTATATACAGCGCACCACTGTAACAGCACGTTGTGTAATGCAAGACCGCAATTCACTAACGAAAACCACATATATTCTGAAATAGTGAGTGCATGAATGTGCACCGTGTTTAGCTTAGCGGTACTTAAATGAAGGCTCGGTTCCTGACGACATTCTAAATCCTGCGTTGTTTCACCGTCTGTGAGCAGTTACTACAAAAGTAAACACAGCCTGTTACATTGTTTGCCCACTTATGCCAATAGTTATGGCCTCATTGAGGTGCTTGCTACTGCTTACATTGAGCCGAGAAATATACGGTGTGCTACAAAAAACGTATTGAACAGTAGCTCTTATAATAAGTAACTAACATTTGAGGTGTGATGACTGGATAATCGGCCGTGGTTTCCAATGACACATGGCAACTAATAACAAATGATTCTCTGTACAAATATTGTCAGCAGTAGGTATTTTTTTCTCCTCTTTATTCGTCGAAGTTGAATTATTATTGCGAGATTCCGCACACGTACGTACCTAGGCGATCCGAATAGATCCATTTGGATGTCCATCTATTTTCTAACATTGTCACATGGCATTATTTAAAGCTTAAAACCAGATGATTAATGTCCTAGACATTAGCATGCATTGTTGTTTCTCTGTATGTAATTGCTACAGTTTTTTGTATTGTCTCCGCTCTTGACACCTGAGCTGGAGCATAAATCAGTTGTCAAAGTGTTGAATTTAGGCCGATGGCATACAATGCCTGGTGATCAATTGACGTCTTCGAGATTTGTCCGTCTGACATCATCATCCATAGCTAAAGTCTGATGATCTTTGACATGTTTGAGCTCGATCATGTCTAGATTATACGAAGATGAATTTGAATGTAATACCTGCCAATGCGGTTGTAAATTTTTTGCCAGCTAAAAATATTGATTTTTAGAGATCATTATAATCGCTGTTAGTAATGAAATGCTCAGCAAAAACGTCAACATATTCTATTGGTATTAGGTAAAAATTGGACAAAAAATGTTTTGCATGCAAAAAGCGGAATCGCTCACGACCCCAGCTATGTGTTAAGTAATGAACCACGTTTTTGGTTCAATGCACTCACGAATCTTTATTTTACTGAATATCAAATGCCATGATTATCAATTCATTTGTATTTAAACTCATTATTTGCATCGTGTGCACGATTTCCTTGGACTAAATAAGTATCTAGGAATGATTGCCTCTATAATTTTATGGTTGGAGATCAATGCATTATGAATGCAGGATCCTATTTATTAATATTTTGTATCGTGTATCCCACATACAATTTGAAACAGTACACGTGGGTGGAGGGTGCTGCTCTATAATATCTGAGTCATTTCATTGGTTAAAGCAGACAATTGCGTGCAGTTCAACGCACCGCATTTGGGTTCACAACTAATTTTCCGTTTTCCACCGTTCTGTGTTGCGTCAGGCCGTCAGGTGCGGCTACCGACAGTACCGACTACCGATCGAGTGAACTTCACGGATAGGTATAGTAGTGAGAGAACGGTCGTCGGCATCATTTCTGTGCACAAGTCGGAACATGTATTTATTTTAAGGAAACTTCTGATATTTTAATTCCATGAACTCATTTGTTGAGGTGGTAAAATTACGCACGAGCTTGAAATGCGAATGGAAATTCAAAGGCAACCATAGAAAATTGTGAACTCCATACCTACTATGCGTAGTTTGGCAAAGTTAAGAGATGCTAATTGGTGTCATCCGTCATGTAATTTTGCAATCTACTTCTAGATCCTGGAACCCACCTCTTAACTATTGGTACTGTACTTCACTTTGTCACAGAAATGTGAATCAACCTTCTCAGAATAATGTTTGAATGCGTTCCGTGCGTCTGGCATATTATAGTTAAACAATTGTTGGCCGGGTCACCCGATAAAGTAGAAAGAGCCGATAACCGGTGCATTAAGAAAGTACAACACCGCTACTGTACGATAACTTTTCAATAGAACTGCGTTGTTTGTGGCCCTAATAGCTGATAAAAGTTTCTAAGGTTAAGGAACTTGTCTCTATCTGGTTGTGAAAGCGCATCGGCGCAGGCGCAGATGCATTAGAACTGCTTACGATGCGCTCGCTGCGTTGGGTACCGTTATTGACCTCACTCTACTAGATACTAGAGCCAAGTACTTGCTTATATACGCGACGAGTCTAGAATTCTCCCAAGGCTTATAGCGGCGTTCTCAATGTGGAGCCAATTGCATTTGTAAAACAATCTCTTTCTATGAAATAGGATATTGCTGCAGTTATTTAGTGTTCCGTTACAAACGTTTATAGCACAGTATTTGTAGGTTATTGGCGAATGAGTAAACTATAAACTATTTCTCATATATTTGTACAATTCAACAGGTACGACTGTCGGAATTGCTAGTTACGCAATGTTCTCATAATGACGTAAACACTTGAACATTATTCATAGGAAACGCGCTATGCGGTTTTTTCCTTTACTTCTAACTTGGATTAAAGTTTTTTGTCATTGGTTCGCACTTTTTCTTTAAAGAAAAAGTTGATATACTAAATGATGCTAACATATTTCTAAAGCACGTGCCAATTATGTCGAAGGATTTTAAATTAGTGCACCAGTAGCTTTTATTTGTAACCTGTCAGAATTTACAAACTGGTTATCTTTTGGGCTACTGTGCAAATAAATTCATTTAGTGCCATTCCATCTTGTTATTCTTTGATCGATGGAGCATGTCGCTTCATAAGTATGTTCGTTTTATTGAAAATGGTGTCCATTAGCTTTCTCTTCGAATTAATCGGCCTTCACGATCTAACTAGGCACATAGGCATGCCCGTATGCTATCGGTTATCACAGAATCTAGGTCATGTTATCGACTTCTATGGCTGCACCTGCCACTACTTGCCTACAGTAACACTCCTGACGTAATTAGAAGTTAGTTACGGGTTGTAGACAGAGGTGGAACGAATTTCAATCATTTGTTAACCAAATCGGTTTGGGCTGGTAGCTTTTGGGCTAATGAGTTGCTCGCGGGAGGTGTTGAGCAAAATAAAGATGTCGGTGCTGCCACGTGGAGATACATTTCTGGACATGAAGGTATTACAATCATCATAGATCGAATATAAGTTATGAATTTTAGATGACGATTTAATCCTTCTTACTTTAATATTAAAAATGTGGAAGTTGTAGGTTTAGATGTTTATTACTCAATCAAAAAGGGCCGAACTGATGCGGCTGGATTAACACACCGGATACTTTTATATCAGTAGTACGTTCTTTTGGAATAGTATCCGACATCAACGCGCGCGAAGCCGGTGACAGAAGCTAGTTACCAAATAAAATATATTTCCTTGTTTTGTTAATATTCCTGTTACCATTAAAAGTGGTAGGTTTTAGGTACGTTGCGGTTGTGTTTTCTATAATATGCTGTATGTTTTCTATAATAGTTATTCCTGTATTGACGTTACCTATTTTTACTTTATTGATTCTCTATAAATCTGACTCAAGTGTAGGCGCGTCAAAGCCCACTGTCGCTTACCTAGATAAGTTAACATTGTACAAGGTTTTTCTATCAGTATTTTTTTTCAACCTGCTGCCGTCTCCCGATAGCACACATTCTGGAGTGTATGACACACTTTTGGTATCGATAACCATTATCAGGGCGAGGGACCAGTTTTCTTCGATTTGGCTTTTAGCTTTTATTGAAAATTCTTTAAACCAGACATTTCTATCTTTATCACCATGGTTCATTTACCGGTGGTGTATCTAATGACTGTTATCCATCAGTTTATCTTGTGTACAAAACACAAAATTCCCAACAATTTACTTACAGATAATATTTACTAGAACAATTCTATTGAGTCGTGGTTACGACCAGAAATTGGGGCCAATTTGTGTCCGTACTCCGTGTCCAAGGCAATTGGATGTGGGCAGACACCACGTAGGTGGAGGCCTTGCAAAAGACTGTTACGCTTAGACAATTAGTTCTATTCTCACCTCGGCAAAATAGACTCTATACCTTAAATAATTCAGCACGGATTCGCGTCCTGGACGGATGTTGACAAATTTGGCGATGTTCCGAATTAATTATGTCTGTGCCGATGGTCTGTCACGTAGGTGACCAAATATAGTTGCAGGTATAACGTCTCCCACCTTGTATGGAGGTGCCCCAGGAAGGAAGAGGTGTGAGTGAACCTGCGCGTGAGTTACCTACCTGGGAACAATTGATGTTTTTATTCACTACGTTACGATTGAAATGCAATTTGGAAACGTGCTTCCGATGTACGTTTGTTATTTGGGAAGTGCATCGACCAGGCTTCGCAAATGTTCTTTGAACGTCAATCAAAGTTGAATATTAATACGTCGATATTATTTTTGAAGCCAGACGTTTGAACGATAAACAGAAGTAGATATAAAGTTTGAATTTTAAGTCGATGATTTAAATGTAGTTTGTATATGTATAACATTCTGACTATAAAAAGCTAGACGCAGCCGTCGTAATTTGTGTCATAATGCCATATCGTAAATGTACTAATAATTACAATCGGTATCAAAATCAATTTTTATTAATTCGATATGTTATAATTTGTCAATAAAATGTTAAATATATAGTTTATTCACTTTTTATTTAATTTTCTTCCAATATAAAGTTTCACAATATTGCCAATACAAGAATTTATGGTAATATTATGCAGTTTTTATCTAAAAACATTCACAATTATGTATTTTTAAAACTTGTCTAATAACATGCAGGCGTTATAATTGTGGTTATTTAGTGTTTCTATAAGGATCATCGTGAATCATTGTCGTCAAGTGCATTATATTTGAGTTATGTGAATCATCATCCATATAAAACATCAACCAGTAGTAGGTACGGAGTGCAAATGGTATTTTTGGATATATCCCCCAGGTCGTTGCTAAATTGTCAGTCAAACTCCGCCATGTGTTTTTTCTTGGTATAATTAAAGGTAATTTGGTCATTAGCGATGTTAGAAATCGCTGTCTAAAAAAAGTATAATATTTTTAATATCTGTTCCATTTCTTAAAATAAAAGATTTATTACTCAGGCATTAAGCTACCTTAATTCATTTGAATGTTTTTTGAGTGATATTGACTAGACTAGAAGTGATGTCGTTGATTGATTTACTTTTTGTCTCGAATATTACTATTTTTTTACAGAAATAGAGAGAACTTGGATTATCCACTTTTCTTAAGGAGTATGCGCGGAAGGTACCACGCAAAATTCAAATTTTCTTACGCTTTTTGTAATTTTCAGGTCAGTGTCAGATTGTATGTTGATTAAAATATGGTTCACGACCATAACAAATATCGCTTATACATATTTATAATCATTCAAATAATCAACACAACCATCTAAGTTCATTTAATCCCATTGTTAGCTTTTCATGATATAGTGATTCAATGGGATTATTTGAACTTAACTACAGACCAGCAAGCTTAGCACGAGCACCTATTTGTCGACGGAAGAATAGACATGACTATTAACTAGGTAAATAATGTACAATAGAAGATAGCTATATTTTTGTATTAATTATCACAGTTATGCGTTCTAAACGATTAATTATTTTGTAGATAATAATCGTTTGGACACTGTGGCCGTCGAGAAGAAAGTTTGTTGTCAGTGTGATTTTGACAGTTTGGCAAGAAATATTCTTCTGAAATAGTCTACATTTATAAGGACCTAGACAAAGATCGGTTAGTAACGAAAGACAAAATGACAGATTGTAGAAGGATATCTACAGTGCGATGTAAAAAATGGAGAAACGAAATGTCACTTTGTATTAAAAAAAAGCACTGTCTATTCTTCGTAGAAATAGAAAACGTCATGCTAAGCCTGCTGCAAATTGCAAAAAAACCTAAGAAAATTTTAATTTAGCGGACTATCCTGGCCTTAAGTATAATTTATTTCGCATCTAGAGTTGAAAGCTTAGATTTTTTTCCCCGACATCAGACGTGACTAAATTAGTATTACCTATTTTAAAACTTTACAAGCAGCAAAAACAAGCTTGTTCTGTTTCTGTATAATTAATCAAGAACTGTTCAACATTATAATTAATTTGCGCTTTTTAGAAATATTTACAATTTTAGTAACTTATTAGTAGAGGAACTTTTTTTATGCGTGTGAGTCACGTGGCACGTGCGCTGGCGCATATGGCTGCGACAGGACAGGATGCCGACTCACAAATGGTGTGGCGACACAGTATAAATACACTCACCTGCTTTTAATATTCGATTCATAGATTGCATGATTTATTTACTTGTTTAGAATTTAATGGCCTTTTTAAAAACTATTCGTCTACGATTTTGATTGTAAAATCATTTTTTACTGCATATATTAAATGTTACGATGACGTTATTGCCATAAAAAAATATACTTTTATCAGTTTTTTGAAATAGTGTAGACCAGATAATATACCTTATAATAACGCCACTATTTCATTAAATTTAAATCTTTGTCAGTAATAAAAATCTCATTTCAATAATAGGAACATGTGGCATTTCAATGATTTTTTCCCTATCAGGCAAAGTACTTAGTCATTAAAATAGGTTTATTTTTGAACACAGCGTCTACTTATCACGTATTGTTATTTTAATAACATTCAGTACCTCATTTTGAAAATTATCCCTGTTTTACTGTAGTCTAAAAACATTTATAATATAATATGACTAAGTACAAAGGTACAAAGATGTGTCATTAAAATATAAATAATTTTAAACAGGATACATTTTAAAGTAAATCGAAATCACAAAAATAATTAAACACTATATTAGGTTATAGCTGATAGATTCATCCGCAAAAACGCCTGAACGAATTTGGATGAAATTTGGCACACAGATAGCTTATAACCTGGATTAGCATATAGGATACTTTTTATCGCAGTAGTACGTTCCTGTGGGATAATTTCCGACCTCTACGCGGGCGAAGCTGCTGGGAAAAGCTAGTAATAAACAAATTCCTTTTGTTGAGTAATTTATTTTATGGTTTGTGTAGAGATAATAGAATACATTTTACTTCATATTCACTTAAGAAATGACGTAGTATTGCTCTCGTGCAAGTGCAAGAAAAATATTCTTCTAAAACCTTTTCATTCTCCGACTGTAAAAGACAGACATAACGTCTCTCTATGGTCATGTATGCTCTATAATGTACCTTAAAACAACTTTATGTACCATGTTTTATGCAAATAAATATTATTTCTATTTCTAAATTGTCTATAACATTATTTGAGAATGTCCCATTTTACATAAGCGTCTTTCTATCGTCAAATTGTCCATGCCATTATTTGAGAATGCCCCACTTAACATAATCTTTGACGACTCCATTCAACCTATCCGCGTAGGATTAGCTGGTCTTCTCAACGGCGAATGAAGTAAGTTTTACAGACTCGTTGACTTCGGGAGCGTCCTGGTTGTTAACTGTAATCAGAGGCAAAATTGCCAATGCTAGCGAGAGCCCGAATGGCAGTTTCTGGAAAGTGTTCCACACAAACTTCGTTTAGTAATAATACCATTAATTATCATTTTATGATGTTTAGCGAGATAAATTTGTTATTTTCTGTTTGTTCCACAATTTTTTTGAAACATTACTTAGTTACTCCTTTTTTTATTATACTTTTACCTAAGTAAGGGCAATCTCTTGAAAAACTATTGTTTACGATTGGTAATTTTCGTTTATACCCGCTCATAACGCTTAACGTATTTAAAACATCATTATCTCTGTGTCAATAACTATATTTTATTTCACATCATCTTCAAACGATTGACCGAAACAGAACGATGTTTTAAAATTGAATAATTAAATTAAATAATTAAAAAATAAAAAATAAATGTTTTTTGCATCAACTCAAATAACTTATTCTAGTTACAATGGGGAGAATCCTGTTAAGCAAATAGTTTGCTTGTGTAGGATACTGATGACCAAAAACTTCGCTCACCAAGATTTTTTTTTTTTTTTCTAGCAATACACAGAGGGACCGAAAACCAGCCTACAAAGAAAGCCAGAGGAGAAGGCGCTGGCGACAACGGCACAGGAGCACGGGACCAACAAGCCTACAACTGCCTTCTACAGAACGAACTCCTCGGTGCCCAGATAGAGGAGGTCCGAGGACCCTCAGCATCCTGTGCAGAAGGGACTAAGGCTAGCTTGGCAACCGCACAGACCCCGAAGTCGTCGCAGGCGTATCTACCAGTCTACAGATTTAATGCGCAAAGTCATAATGCTGTGGTAAGTGCTTTTTGATGATCTTTGGCTAAGCGTATCCGGATCTTTCTGCCGCGTTTAGATGATTCGTTTGATATGAAAGATTAGTAGTATTACCTTATTTTAGTTCGCTTGTAATATTCCTTGCTGGATGGATACCCCGCGAAATTCAAATTTTCCAGCGTCAGGTTGTATGTCGATTATGACCATTTCATGAAATAATCATTTATTTTAATTAAATGAACTTAGAGGGTTTATTGATGAATATAATTCTACAAATACGTACGTCTTACGGTTGCGAATCATATTTTGTTTAACAAATAGCCTGATACTGACCAGCAAATTGCAAAGAAACGTAAGAAAATTTGAACTTTACGAGCGCTTCCATCTTAACCTGGATGACTTCCCCATTTTTCTCTTTGTACCATTTGAGGTAATTCCCGCCAATTTCATATAAGTCGTCCTGTGCTCTCCGTCGCTCTACGACTCGCATCTAACTGTGTCAGGGCTCCTGTAGCATTTCAGCAAGTCTAGTACCGTAAATTACAGGTTTAGTCATTCAAGAAACAGGATTCGAATGCATCAGTGTCCTTCTTTGGCCTGCCAACAGTACCGACCTTTTTGTAGGTTTTGAACCGAACACCTGTACTTAGACTTAATCTGGGCATCCGTCTCACATTTCTTGTAGGTCCATTTTGTTAAAATCCTAATGTGTTTTGTTTTAAAGGCGATAAGAAGATAGCGAGAAACAAGCAAGACATACAATCTATCTACATAAGGTAGCACTAGCGCTCGCCTTGTGCCCAATAGAGTGTGTTGACGTATTTTAATGCTGATTGTAGTACATTCTGGGCTCGTCCCGATACTAGGAATTTGCTTAACAGCTGTTCACATATGCCAGGGTGAAATAGCTTTTTCTGTACTTAGAAAAGATGTCATTATTGTGTAAAGCTATCATGAAAACATCACTGTTGGGCGTTGTGTTCTATTGTTTCAAATAAATTGCCTATATCGATTTGGATAGAAGCCAAAATGCAAGTAACAGGTTATTGACTGAACCAAATCTCAGTTTTGATATTATCTGAAATTGTAAAGTTCCCATACTTATCACCGTCTTCGACGCCGTTTTTATCAAGATGATTCTAGTCTAGACTTCTGTGTGTAAAACGTGTCTCCTCATAACTTCGACTAATAAATGTGGATTATCGTAAAAATCCAATTGTTCTCATTTCCTTTTTTATAGAAGTCTATTCAGTTTCTCGCGGACGTAGCTTTTTCAAGCTTCGTCTTCAAATTAGTGATTGGTACAATTGATCGCTGAGGCGTGAGTTTATTTAATGCGTAACGTAACAAAACGGTCAGAAAGCCGAGAAATGCCGTGTCACGATAATTTCCAATCTTTGTCGATGCAATTTATTTTCGTGCAGATCAGGGAAGAAAAAATATTCAGAGCAATAGCTGCTTGTCTTTTGCGCAAGACTTGAAGACTTCTGTGGGAAATAGGTCATCTTGGTTAGTTGGGAAATATTCCGTCACTGCACTGTCTCTATTTTTGTAGTCTTAGGATTAGGTCTATAGTCGGTAGGGTTGACAAAACCACTCGTTAACCTGTCACGGAATTTAGGTTAATTGAGACTGAATGTTTGAGCCTGTTAGATCAAGTGTTGCGAGGGCTGTTGATGATCCGCAAAAGAAAAGAGCACCTAAAACCATCCCTTTCATACCTCTAAATATCGAGATACCGTCGTTAGAAATTCTTCAGTTAAAGAATCCCATCGCAAATATCTTTTCGTATTAAAGTACTCCTGTCATTACCTTCATAAAAAACGAATAACAATAAAATCCGCGTGCAGTAAACTCAGGTCTCACATCAATTGCGTTACAGTATAGCAAATATGCATGTCTAATTAGTATATTTTATCCTAGTGTGTAAAATGAATCGATATGCGATATTGTCTGCATGTTTCGCCTGTGTCTAATTGCATCAGAAATCTTTATTCGCACATAAAACGCGTTTTTTGTAAAAAAATCAGCGTAATTGGTAATTCGTTTTGTTTTTTGTGCAGTTTTTGGTTATCCTTTGTTTGTCTGGCTACCCATCTAGATATTTCCCAGGCAGAAATTAATCCATGACTAAACAGCGTAAGTACTGTGTCCATCAAGACATGAACAATACTTTCGCATCCATGCCGATGGGTTTTTTTTTGCAGATGTAAAAAATTACTAAAAACTTTTCTCTTCATAAAATTAGCTTGATTATTGTGTTAAAAAGAAATATATTGAGGTCTGTATGCCTGAATTGAGCCTTTTATGCCCTGACAATATTTATGGACACGTCACAGTGATGTATTTGGACATTTCGTGATTCGATGAGTTATTTAGACGGCGATTGGCGTATTGTCCAAATGTATTTGGTTTATTGCACAATAAATGTGAGTTCTTAATTTGATTTTGTATTTATTGGCTTTTTACGGCGTCATTTGGGCAGGAGATTCTTGATTTGATGATGACAAAAAGTTGTGGATCATCGGAGTCGAAAATATAAGATAAAACATATTCTTTTTCATGGAAGGTGACAAAAATGAGACAAGTATTCATCGATGTCACATAAAACCCTTCATATTACGAGCTTTTGAACATTTATTGCTTAAACACAAGTTTGAAAACCCCATACCACCCGGAAAAAATTACACTTAACAAAATAAACATAATTGTTCTGACCCGAACAATTAACCCCCGCCTGCGCCAAATTAAATTTGGCCAATATCGGCTCATAATGCCACGTAAAGTACCCCATCTAATGTGAGCCAAACACTGTTGTGACAGTATCTTCAGTCGTAAGTACCGATTTTAAATATAAAACTTATTATTATAAGTCGGCGGACATCGATTTTTATTATAGGGTTAAGTGACGTTGCATCGCTGCCCGGTCGGACGGAATTCTCGTTATGTATCGAAAATGTACGAATCGATACTTTGGGAAATGTATTTTTATTGCATTTTATCGATTTTTGCTCGAATTTCATATAATATCAATAAGATACAAGCACATTAGGCGCCCAGGGGTTAATTTGTTGCTAAAGATACTGAGATTTTGGATTTTGATTGCAAGAGGTAGACCCGTATCGTACCCACGTGGCAGTAAAAAAAAAATGTAAATTGAAACTCCATTAACACAGGGAAGTAGAACTTTTAACTTTCTGTCCACGATAACTTTATAACGTGCACGTATTCCCATACATTTTATGGAAGTGGACGGGGACGTCCACGATAGTATCGTGAAGTTGGAAATTATAAAACCGCACAATATAAAACTGCATCTGTATAAAAAAAATATGTTATTTAGTTTAGTAAAGAATCTATATCCCTTTGGATACAAAAAAAAAAACATCTTTGGCCCAAAATTCAGCTGCGTGAACTCCGCTCACTGACGCAGGCCCGTATATCGATGTATATAAAGATGTTTTTTTTTGCCATCGATACGATCAGAAGAAGGATCCCAGGAGAGCTTATTCGCTAACACAGTCTAGATGTCGTTGAAAGGATAATCATGATTATGATTGAAGTTTCCAATGAGTTCAACCAGTTCAACTTCCTAATTTATATTAATATCTATCTGCCTAGATTTAAGTAGGTACGCGATAGTCAGCAAGACCTACTCAATTGATGGCTAGAATCCGGTTTCGTTAGCCCTTCTAGTTTACCGTTACACATAATCTTAGATTGCCTGCATACAGCTAAGCTATTGGTTATTTATAGTGAATGTAACATAGCTGAAAATTGACGAAAGGCGAAAAACAAAAGGTATGTAACAAGGCAGATGTGAATGAAAACACCCTAGAACATATATAGTGACTTAATCGGTGATGTTCTTCAGAAAGATCAGGTGCATAGGTATGTAGTACTCGCAATGGGCTTACATGTATTACCAGCACCCTAATTGCGTAACTCACGATTCATCATAATTTGTTTAGTTTTGAAACAGATGGCTAAACCATTGCTTCATATGTTCGAAAAATGTGTCTGCTCAACAACCTAATAACGCTATGAATATTGTTGAACTGTCAAAATGAAACCGATAATGATTAATTGCGTGTTACGCAATTAGGGTGCAGATGGGTAATGGCGTGACATACTAACGGTAGGAATGGCTACCATTTTTACAGTTCAACAAAATTCATTGCGTTATTTACGATGTTGAGCAGACAACGTTTTCGAACATATGAAGCAATGGATTAGAAATATCCTTCAAAACTATTCAGATTGTGTTTGATCATGTGTTACGCAATTAGGATGCAGAAATAAACGAAAATGAATCTAAAAGAGTATAGAAGGTTCGTAGCAGTTGGGGTTTTGTAGTTTTTGCCTACCCACATTGGATGATAACGTGAGTTTATATGTGTGTGTAACTAAGCTAAACACAACACTCACTGTTTTGTGACGGGACACTTAATCAATGTGCACACTCATTACATTCCAAAACTATTGATCCATCGATGATTGATTGACGTCTCATGATGGACTCTTGAAAACCCCGAAGTGTCGGAGACTCTTCAATACAATGTGTCTAAATTATGTTCAAACTTTTTGTAAAGAAAAAAGGTGTTAAAACATATTTTGATGTCATGTACGATTTTATGAGTGTTAATTATACAATTATTATAGTATGTATCGTTAACCTTCAGTAATGCGATGAAGGAGACACAAGCTACCGTTGTACTTATCTGATGTACTAACAAAGTAATACAAATCGCTGAATCGAGGCGGTTTTGTTTGTAAGAAGACGCCCGTATCGAATGTCACGCCATTCTTGTAAAGTTTGTGTCATGTGTGTACTCACACTACTTAATATCCACTTGTACATACGATATATTATATAAACTCTCGCCGTCTTCCAATGGGTACCCCCATGGTAAAAAACTATAGATCACCACTACGATCCTTACATACAAATTCTTCCTCCTTTACGTTAACACAAAAGATTCTCGGTTAGTTTGGACACATTGCCCGTTGGGAACCAGATAACCTTGAAAAGTTAGTAGTGATGGGCAAGGTAGATACGAAAAGACCTCGTGGATTATCACCTAACCACTGGTTCGCACCAGCGGTGACCGCCCGCGAGGTCTGCCTCGTGAACGTGAACCCAGTGAGCTGACTACACTCTCTGTTACGACTGCCATGAGAGAAAAAGAGAACAAATCAAGCATAACCAAAGTATTACCTTTGTACGTATTTCTCTTTTCCTATCTTCTTGTCGTGTGCATGAATGGTTAAATAACAAACAAAGTGGAAGACCATCGTACATAAGGCCACGAAGGGCCCTCAGGGACACGATCTTCTGTAACGAAGTACGCGACCAAGAAGGAGAAGACTTTCACCTGGCCTTTCTGAATAACATCACCAATAAGGTCACTATAACGTCCTCCTAGGGCGGTCCCGGTGTTTCCACTCGCATCTGCCTTGTAAATACCTTTTGTTAGTCTCGTCCTTCATTCGTCATCTCAACAAGATTTTATTTATTTTTTATTTGTTTATTTATTTATCACAAACACTGCTACCATTACAGGAAAATCCTAATGCGGTAGCGTGGTCCTTAATTAAACTATCTTAAATAACTATCTTAAATAACATAACACATACAACATTATTTTTGTGAATTCATTCAGAGAACACGTAAATAAATCGATGATCGAACTATCCACTTGTGTTATATTATGAATTGATGATGGTATAAGTATTAATGATGTAGTTACGCTACGTTGCCTCGTGGTCGTAAGCTACTGCTGATTATGTGCTCCTGGACACGATTTCCGGGCCGGGTGGAGTTCCATCTGTAATTTCTCAGTAGCAACCCGGAGAATGGATTTTTGCCCGATTGATGGCAGAAGCGTCGCCCCCTATCACATGCAAATTGGCGAAATGTGAGTATACATAGGTATACCTCTGCCCAACACTTCAGGGAATACAGGCGCCATGTTAAAATATGTATTCCCAACGCCATACTTGAATATTGCCATTGAATTTGAAGAATCTACAAAAAGTACTGCACTTTAATCTTTGACTCGACGAGTGATGTCGATTTTTTTGCTGCCAGTAATATTAATTAGTTTTATTCATCTACACATGAATTCTTTCACGCTGTTTTTGAACTTCTAACATGCTTACTGCTATTTATTAAAAATAAAATAAGTACTTTAGATTTTTTCTTTTGCTTAACAAAACAAGATGACTGATGGACAGCTTGCTGATAAATGCAATACATTTTTTATTTTTTTGTATATTTTTTTCAAAGGAGTTTTTATTATTTGGCATAGTAACAAAAAGGCGAAAGTGCTCAGTGTTGCCAGAGCAAGTTAAAGTGCGCAAGAGTCTTGTGTAACGCTTTGTGTGTCAATTATCACGGAATGGACGTTTAGCGTATGAGTGACAACAAGGATGCTAATCAGCACAGCACCCAATTTTTTGCACATTTTTTATACTCTTTCTACAATGCAAATGTTATTTAGTGACTTTTTTAAATATTTATCCTTCTGCATCGTTTTTTTCTCCGGCCATTACATTAGCGATACAAAGCCATTGTTTTTTTTTGCGTGTGCAACTATTTTTGTTTTTGTCCAATCATTGGTCTGCCTGTCTGTCTGACATCACTCGGCGACAACGACCCAAAATAATAATTTATTGAAATTTTACAGACCGACGTTTAAATGTTTAAATGGTGTTTAGACGGATATCGTTTTTAGGTGTCATTTAGATAAATACGGCATCATAAGAAAATTAATGTTTCCTTAGCGTCATATTAACGTTTGTCACAATAAACCTCTTTATATGGAAATAGGAGCTAATTCTTTGTGACGTGTCCTATTCGCGACAAATGCATGGTTGTTTAACGTCGATATAATGCAGGCCATTGTTTATTATTTATTGGCAATTTATCACCGTGATTTGAATAGAAATTACAACATTTAGAATATGTCCAAGCAAGCAGGTATCAAAATTCTCAATTTATGTAAGTATAGCATAACTAACAAAGAAAATGATGGCTGTATGTTAGTTGTCAAGACGCTCCGTACTACAGTAAAAAACCCAGCATAGCACCTAAAAAAGTCTCATTCCACGTTTTGCTAAATAAACAATTTCTATTAAGCTATCTTAATCCAACAGAAAAAAAAGGAATCGTGTAAACAGTTTTTATCCTCATGCATTAGTGGCTTGTCAGTTCGTACAGAGTGATGATGGTCATGCACGACCCGGTTGCTGCGCGCGCGCAACCCCGCTGTCAACAGATCGGAATTGAAAAAGAAACGTCAAATATACTTTTTGGTTTAAAGTTATAGAGACCCAATAAAATTTATTTTATCGCAGATTATTGCGTTATCGTGACCAAATAGACAAGTGGGTTTTTTATTTGATTAAGAGAACAGAATTAAATATTCATCATGTGAATTCGTCAAAGTCGTGCACAATCGTGCATCTTATTAAAGAAATTCGGCGTTCTTAAAAATCTGCACGTGGTCAAAATCGAAACCACGTAATCACCCATTCAGTAAAAGGAAAAATAATTGTCTACGTTGACCATAGATCACAGAAAAAACACATTAAAACCTCGCATGAAATTCTAAATCTGTCTGGTAGTACCCACCCACTGTATTATCCTTGCATTATGCACTGAATACAAATTTCGCATATAAAAAATGCATTGTTATTTTGATTCAATTCTTGATGCGTCCCCATATAAATTTTTGCCGCTCTGCACATGTTGAATTTCGTGAGGACGGCGAATAACAAATAAGCTCTTTAAAAATTCATGCTTGTCTGTCTTAGCTAATGCCTATTTGCAATTTTGATTGTCATGCATGACTTCAACATATGGGAAAACTTTTGCATTGTTTCTTTCCTGATTTTATGTATTAAATAATAGGTCTTTACCTATGAAATTGCCGTTTTGTATGAAAAAATTTAAACGAATTTTTTTCATGTATTTTTTATTTGTATTAATCGAAGTAATCACCCATGCAATCAATGCATCTTTGCCATCGCAGTGGCAGTTTATTGATGCCCTTCTTAAAGAAATCAGCTGGACGGGAGGCAACAAATTCTTCAAAGGCATTTTGTACTGCCTCTCGGGTATTGAATTTTTTTCCCGCCAAGAAGTTATCCAAATTCTGGAAAAAGTAGTAGTCTGTAGGCGCAAGGTCTGGTGAGTAGGGCGGATGACGGAGAGCTTCCAACCCCAGTTCTTGCAACTTGGAGACCGTCTGCTGTGCAGTATGAGGTCGCGCGTTGTCGTGCAGGAGCAGCGGAGACGAGCGATTGACCAATGCTGGTTGGAGATGTGCCAGCTTCTCCATCATTGTGTTCAGTTCTTCACAGTACACATCTGCAGTAATGCTCACCCCGTTTGGTAAGAAGCTGTGATGAATCACACCGGCGCTAGACCACCAAACAGTGACCATCACTTTTCTAGGGGTAAGTTTTCGTTTAGGGCATTGTTTAGGTGCTGAACCAGGATCCAACCAACTTGCTGAGCGCTTGCGGTTATCAAACAGAATCCATTTTTCATCGCAGGTAACAATGCGGTTCAAAATTCCTTCATTTGTGTGTCTGTTGAGCAGTGCAAGGCACGTCTCGACGCGTACTTCGCGCTGACGATCATTGAGTTCGTGGGGCACCCATTTGTCAAGCTTTTTTACCTTGCCAATTTGACGCAAATGGACCAATATTGTTTTGACGCTAACGTCGAAAGCTGCTGCTAATTCAGCCGTAGATTGTGTATCATCAGCTTTCACAATCGCCTTTAATTCGTCATTGTCGACCAAAGTCTTCGGACGACCGCGAGGTTCATTTTTCAGGTCGAAATTTCCAGAACGGAAGCGAGCAAACCAATAACAGGTGGTGCGTTGGTTTGTAGTGTTAGCTCCGTAAACGTCGTTGATGTTGCGTGCCGCTTGTGCCGCGTTGCTACCACGACGGTACTCATATTCCATAATTACTCGAATTTTTAACGTATCCATGATGACGAAAAAGATTGAAATGCGATGAAAATGTAACACTAATCAATAAACAAATGACTACTTTTGGAAAAAAAAATCCATGTTTTTAAAATAAAATTAATTTGAAATTAGAATTCTTACCCAAACAAAAATTATTTTGATTTGAAATGGCCAGTACTGCAAAACGGCAATTTCATAGGTAAAGACCTAATATTTAATGGTTGTTAGCTATAAAGATCAAATTATCTTCAACTTATACTATAGTAGCGACCCGCGTTTGCTTCTCACGGTGTTTTCTACTTACGAAAACATCGAGATTTCGTTAGTATATGTACGTTTAATATCAATGTATAATACACTGGGCAAGCCACGAGAGCGGCGGTAAGTCCCCTCTTTGAGGAGTGGCTTGAGACTACTTGAGAGGCGGCACGGCGTCCTCACCTTCCGCCTGACGCAGGTCCTCATCGGACACGGCTGTTTCGGGAGGTCCCTGTTTTGCATAACGCGGGAGGAAACGCCCGGGTGTTTCCACTCCGAAGATCGCCTTGAGGACATAGAGCATACGGTGGAGGTCTGTCCGGCTTGGACGAAGCACCGCCGTGTCCTCGTGAAGGCGATCGGCGGCGGCGATCTCTCGCATCCGGCCCTGGTCCAGGCCATGGTACGAAGCGAGAGTGCATGGGTAGCCGTCACCTCCTTCTGCGAAGCAGTAATGCTCGCGAAGAGGGAGGCGGCGCACGTGAGGGAGGAGGCAGTATATGCGCCCTCACGGCCTTTGCCTCCGCAGGAGACGCCCTGGGCGTCGGGAATCCCAGGCTGATTCCCGGCCACCGAAGGCGCGGGCTTGCGGCGAGTAATGGGTAGCTCGCTGTCCGGTAAGGACCAAGGGTCGACGGCGCGTTGTGTTCCACGCGCGATTTAAAGAGATGTCAGCATCAACGATGGGGCCCGCCAGGGCCGATGCCTGCCAGGGGTGCGGGTTGTTCGAAAGAGATACCGCGGCCCCTGGCACACAGGCGACTGAGGGAACACGGGTGGGTTTTAGTCAGTAAAAGTCTGACACGCCCTCCTGCCCCACCCAGAGCGGGAGAAATTATTTGATGATTAACCAACCAAAAAAAATAAAAAAATGGTATTATACACATAAACCTTCCGGAAGAAATTCTCTCAATGATAGTGAAAACTATATCAAAATCCGTCGCGTGGTTTAGAAGAACTACAGTAACTTTACTTTATACTTACTATCTAAAGATTTTTGCAGTGATAGCATAATTTGCAAGTGATCTTCAACTAGCCTAAACATATATATGCAGATCTCATGGCATACTACCAAAGTTTGGTCTTAAAAATTCATGCCTTGTTACGATTCATGAGAAGTTATTTTTCGATTGAGCTAGAAATTTCACACTTGTCTATAAATGCAAGATCACGAATGGTATCGTTACACGCGATTTAGGATTCCTGTGACTATGTTTTGCAACAATATGCCAAAGCTTTTAAACTACATTAGAGTGTGTCGTTATAACGTTTCGGTCTGTAATTTTATTGCGTCTAATTCCATCTTCAGATGTTGCCAGGTGTAAAAATTTCGATAAACAATAAAAATGTATAGCCATTAAAATGGCAATCGATTGTTTCTATAGCAGTCTCAAATTGATTTGCTATGAGCATGTCATTCACGTCTAGATAGTCTTAGGATCTGGGAATACGTGTAATTAATTCTTTTTATAGTCCATAACAATAAACACAGATGCATCCATTATTTCATTTAGAAAAAAGTTGATATTCTTCATTATGTTCAACTCCACTGTTAAACCTGTCGTCAAGTCACGACTTCAGAAAGCTAAACGTTCTTCTAATCGTGATGATAAATAAAATTTTATTTTAGTGTAATGCTTTTCACAACAAAGATTTTAGTGTTTTCGAACGACTAAAAGCTTTCCTTAAACCACTCTTTGTAGATACATTTAGTATATATAATGAACCTGAGGGTTTTTTTTTGAGGGTGGGAAATCGTCAAATAAATTCTCCCGCTCTGGGTGGAGCAGGAGGGCGTGTCAGACTTTTACTGACTAAAACCCACCCGTGTTCCTTCCGTTGCCTGTGTGCCAGGGGCTACGGTATCTCTTTCGAACAATCCGCACCCCTAGCAGGCATCGGCCCTTGCGGACCCCACCAGTTGTTGCTGACATCTATTTGAGGCGCGCGTGGAACACAACGCGATGAACATGGGGGTTTAATTTGACAGTAGGCAATCACAACATAACATGTAACAGTAACATTCAACTAATCATAATGACGCACGTCCGTAACCACATTTGACGTGTCTTCATGATGCGTAATTTTATTATTATAAATACACTAAAAGTGTTGATTATGCCTAATTCTAACATCTTGTCTATTTTCTGCTGACTCATCAGTCATCAGAGCAGGACACACACATTTGATCCAAATACGCGCGCCTGCTTCAATGACCACTGCAATTATATCGAAACAATCGACATGTTGCGTGATTCATAGGCGCGTCTAATGGCAACCTCTCAGCCACATCTCATGCTTTTTGTTACCCAGTCCTTGAAAAGATAGATAAAAGTCTAGACACTTTGCAATTTACAGATTTTGCGCTTGCGCATTTCAATGATGCGTGTGATACTAAGGTTCGTCGATCCGATTGTATCACGACAACTTTTTTCCGTCATCAAAATGTCTTAAGACACGTCCGTGATAAAAATTAGCAACGCACAAAACTCAGGCACACATCATGACGTATTTTTGCAGCGATGCAAAAGTAGCTACGGCCCGAATTGGCTTTTGATGCTAATTTTTTAGCACCACACCACAAAAAATAGAAATGTTATTAATGCTATCAATTCACACTAAAAATAATCGATTCGTCTATCCTTGTAACTAAGAAAGATTATTTCTCGAAATGATAAGTTTGAATTAAACACGGTCACGGAAGACGTAGCCAATATAAATATGAAACTCTTTTAAAGTGAAGTTTCCATTTAAAATCCACTCGTCACTGTTATTTAATAATAAAAACTAATGAGAAATCAATTAGCTTGAGCCGCACGATTGCTGCATGTCGGTAATTATTTAAAACGCTCTTATACATTAGAGTTAGTATTTGCAAAGTAATCGTTTAGAATGGCTGGCTATAAAAACAATTCTAAGTAATACACCACGGGGATTGCGTATTTGCTCATCAAATCGTTATTATAAAGTTTTTTCCAACAGAGACAAGTCTGATTAGATACAAAATTTGATCTAGACTTGAGGTCATTGGCGGGGGATGATTCGTAAGTTTTGTATGAATGCATTTTTTTCTTTTAATTTTTTATCCAACTGCATGAAATCGATTTCTTTGTAGTTGTTTTTGGACACACGTCGGTCGGCTGCCGTAGTGTTGTTACAATCTAGATCATGTCTTAGATTGTCCTCCCGAATTGCTGCACAGTCACGTTTCGGGATCATTGTGTGGGTGCTCTTTTAATTTTCGAGACATCTCGATATGAATTTCTCGTTAATTATATCAGTTTTTTTTAATGATCTGTGCGGAGATATAGATACTGGCAACCTTGAAACCGAGTTTGTTGCCGGCACCTACATGCCTATTTTTTTGTCATCTAGCATTGATACGAACGCACTGATTGACAGTAACAACATGCTAATCATAATGCAGATGTCCAAAAAGTTATCTGATACGGGACAAGTTTAGTTTCCAAATGCGACGGCAGCGGTGACTGACACATCACACGACTCGAACGATGTATCATTACAATAGAATGTGATGCGGCCATTATTGGCTTGCTAGGTATTGTGTATTATGTACGATCTGTGCCTAGGTTTGGCCTTTGATATTATAGGTACGACGCTCGTTTGCTGCTATTGTTAGTTGAGCAGCAACGAGAAAAAATAACATCATATCCTTTTTTAGATTAAAGATTAAATTGCAGCAGAAAATAAAATTGAATAACTCTCGAATTGTAGTTATAAAACTGCAAAAAACATTCTTTATGTTTTCAAACATGTTTTGCATAATTCTAAAAGGACCAGTCTGTTGTCTGGCTAATGGTGCGTATGCGCACAAGCGGCTCCCGTGCCATCATCAGCCATTGAACCGGTCACCAGAAGTGCCCATCCGTGTTCGCTCAGTGGTTTTGTTTACAGAAACAACAAAGTGTGCTGGTACCTACGCGAGGGAATTTCGCGTGAGGCCTCTACTTGGCCTTAATTTTTTTCCAAACTACATATTGACATAAGGACTTATGCAAACAGAGGCTTTTTGCGATCGAGGCCCGGTAGGGTTACCCATGTTGACAGTGCTAAATCAATCGATCCAATGATGAGTTTCTTGAGATCCATAGTATCAGGCTAATCTATTTATGAACCGACCCTGCGATATGTTGCAGGCGAACTCCTCTACGTTTATTACCATCTGGGGATTACATCCTATCCCTACATCAACCTGATTGGTTCCTTAGTTATAATTTGTTACTAAAATAGAACGTTTCTGTTCCACGGTTAGATAAATAGTGGGCGATGCACCATGAAATAGAAAAGAAATGCTGGCTGGGTGATGTCGTAACCGCACCGCAGCTTTGGCGGTTTTTTATTCGCATTCCTGGTGCACTTGACGAGTCGAGTTGAGATTGCACAATATCGGAAAACAAAGAGTTGATCGGATTTTTAACCGACTTAAAAAAGAAGGAGGTTATCAATTCATATCATGTTCGGGCATAACTCCGTCATGTATAGACGGATTTGCAAAATTTTGTTTTTGTTCGAAAGTGGTTTATTCCGAATGTGTAGGTACTATAACTAAAAAGTGAAAAATAAAAAAAACTTAAAAAAAAAACAACCGACTTCTGGAAAACACTACAAAGTGAAAAATAACTTTGATTTCGGAAGGCGGTGACAAAAAAAATAGTTTTAATGAGATATCTTTGAAGTTAGGCTTGAAAAAAATTTAAAGTCATGTTATAATTGTTGGAAAAATACCTTAAACGGTTTACGGCCTGTCCTTTGAGTCAGGCTTCTGTATTTAAAACTTAGTTCCGTGTTTTAATTTATATTCTCCTCGTATTATTTAGTGTTCGCTGAAAATCAACACATTCGTCTTGCTTCTGCAGTTGTTCGTTTTTGTTTTATTGCAGTGCGTACGACGTGACCCGCTTACGGAACTGCCACAGGTCACAATTGTGCTTCATTTATAGAACCAATCAATCTGCTATCTGCGTTCTAGTCACTGCTGGATTTCTAGCTTTTTATGCGTCTGATGTCTGAGGTTAACAAACTTGCGTTTCTGATTGCTCATTCATCTTACATCATTGTGGTTTAGGCTAGATTGAAATTTTTCATTTACCTGTATACCCGGCTCCTGTATCATTAGTATCTAATACAATTTAGTTTCGCTCGCTTAGATTACTGTCCATATCTGGTTTTTTCAATCTCTGATTGGACGCTGCGCTTTTTGCAGTTACAATTCGATTAGCTACATCGATGTTATGTCTTTTATGATCCTGAGCTAGACCAGACAGACGTCTATTGTGGACAATTGTACGATCCATTGTTACGAGGTTTTTGTCTGTTTGCTTTGAATAAGCCAATTGTGGATGGAGGAAGTAGACGATTTGGGATCACCAAGTTGCTTACAACAGCGAACCAACTCACGCTACCTAAAATTTTCTTGCCGTTATAATTACTTAACGTTCCTTAGTTAGTCGGCCGTTGGTTCGTGAAGGATGTTAAGTACACTCTAAATATTTTTTATATCACATTAAGTAGCCACTCGAGGTGTTGTTGACTTACAAAACATGTAGCTTAGGTAGTTAAGTAAACGTCTATTTATTACGGTATGACGTGACCACTGGTATCGCCGACAATTTGATGGTTTGATTGCGTAAAAAATATCAGTAATTCGCGTAATCAAAACGGCATTAGTGAAGCCGAAGTTGTTAAAAAACACTTGATCTTTGTTGTAATAGAAGGTAACTCTAATGTTTCGATACTTAGTCACGCACTATTTAAATTGTAGGTAATGATTACCGTTACTCGATCTCCATAAGAGGCTTCCATTAACCCAATCAAAGTACAATTGATTCAAAGAGATTGATCTTTGAAAGCATCGGTTTTCCCTCTGTCAGTAGTAAAGACATTAGTTAATTTAGTTCCATTCAGGTTTTATAAAGTTCAGCTTCTGAACTAGAATCGTTTGTGTGTTACATATATTACAGTGCAGTACATCTGGTAACTGCGTTAGGAGCTGATGCGTCGGTAGCGAGGTCGTTGGTACACGATTCCTATCTAACATGCAGTCTAGTCTAGACCAAACGTGATGTCAACGCAGAAATTCTAAAAATACTCTTATCTTTTCCCATGCCACTCGCATCGCGCTCATATCAACTAGGTAGAGTAACTAGTAATAGCTACTTTTCTTGCTATCATTCTAAATCACAGCTGACAATCCTGTTTTTTGTACCATGAAACCTGTTGCAACTTGCTGCAGAAGATTTACGTCTTACTTACGTAATACGATTATATGCATCTAATTTGGAACTCCAAGGTCATTATGTCGATGACCATTCGGGGGCGGGGCATCTATTAAGTCAATATCTCCTTAAGTGGCACTCGCGAATTAATCATCGTGCATGTCTCGATGCACTTTCAATCTTACTCCAACTGTTCCGTTAGTATTTTGATTCATTCATGATTCAGCCACACGTGAAAAGATTTGTTGTTTTAGCTGTGCTGCTATTCTCGTACAGTATATCATTGATTGAAAACCAAAATCGGGGCGACGCAACGGTGTCGTATGCGTTATCTCGTAGTATTACATGTAAATCTTCCTTTTATCAGCGATTTATTGGGTGCGCTTGACTTTAAACATTCATGTTTATTGTCCCTGTGCGTTTGTACCACCTTATGTTTTTCGTTGACGTAGGCGTCACAGCACAGTTGTGTTCCCATCTGAATTACATTACAGTAAAATGTCCGAAGTGGACGCGACACATCCTTTTGTTGTTGTTTCCTTTAACTTAAATATGGCTAAACTACCAATATCTTCCACCCACATGGTCAAATTCTATGCTGCAACAATAAAAGGATTATTATCAGCCCCAAAAATACACATATGGTAATGGCGACCCACGTTATGTCTCAGGAAATTTGAGTCTCTTTATGAAGGTGTTATTCATCTAGATTACTTAGGAGTCCGTAATAAAAGCGGGTTCACGGACACTGAACTGCCGTGAGTTTAACGAAATTCTGCACTTTTTTGCAGTAGAATACTTAGAATTTCACGCGACGTTTGTCGGTGCGAAAATTCACATTAAAAATGTCAACATACTTGTCATTTCGGACGGCAATAAACAAAATAAATGCAAGTTTTATCTCTGTAAATAATTGTTCCTATCAAACAGACGTTCTTGACGAATTATTGTGTTTGCTATTATAAGACAGTGTAAGCGCAGATACGTAGCGATATTAATCTCGAGTCGCGTTCGTTGTGTTCGATAGACGAATGGTAGCAGTGGCAGATATATCATCAGGTGGTTCTAATTCCGGTCGTCAATAAGTCCAATCAAAATGCGCTGTATAGGAATTATTCTAATGATTAATTGAAAGCGTGCCGTAAAAAAATCGCTGACAAATCGAGACGCTATCAGACAGATACACGTTAAGTTTATTGCGTTTTTTTTTCAGCGTCTTTTTATTCGCTCGTTTCTGACAAAAGGCTTTGGGTGGGCGAACTTTTCAAGGCCTGTGGTATGCTTCAGGAGGTTTCAATTTGCTTCCTTGCAAGTGCTCTAAGTTTTTCGTAAACTCCCCTAATCGGCTCGTTTATCTCCATTTCCAGACGGCCCAAAAGCGGTTTTGCATAAACCAATTTGAATATTTTTGCATTTAAGTCTAGTTTTACATAGACTTTAAAAAAAGTCGTAATAAAGTCTAGGTATGTTTTTTATTGTTAGGTCATAAGCTTTTTTTGCGAGTTTCGTCGTGCTTAATTTACAGATCTTTTACCTCTCGCGGCGATTGTTTCGTGTGCATGCGTCTTGTATTTTTTTTTTGTATAGATTAGGATTCATCAAAATATATTGTTTGCCACTAGTAGTGTTGAAATTAGCAAATTCAATTTGTCAATAGTTTTTGTATAATCATCATCATCTATAGTGCTCGCATGTTTCTGTTTTACGACTGTTGTTCGCTAATGACGGCTGCAACATTTATAACTTTAACACCGTCTAATATTTTTGTTCTTTTGACAAATATGTTCTTTTTATTCTTGATGTTCTTTGACCACGTTTAGTTGGCAGTTTAATTATTATTTAACTTGAAATGACTTGGATTTTTTTTGAGGGTTTATACAGAAATCTTTATCTATTGTTGCTGTCAGATCTGTAATGAGATTTTTTTATTACTTTTGTAATGAGATTGTCAAGATAGACAGCTTTTCGTAATGGCTGTTTATTGACTACCGTTCATTGTAATGTTGATACCACCTTATAAAAACTTTATCTATATTTAGTTATTATAGTCGCTTAGAATCAAACTTGTTATTAGAAAACGATTATTATAATTATTAACTACGTTGGATGTTGCATCTTTTCGTAAATTTTCTTAGTTTTTGCCAGTTTTTATGTCTAGCTCTGCGTTTTTTTTATTAAGTTTTCGGAACATAATTCCACATGGTTATAATGAACAGGTTTTGCTACATGGGATTGCTCATTTATTCGCATATTAAAAGTTGCAAGTACTTGTAAATGTATTTTATTGTTAGTCATTCTGAGAATTACCTTATAGCGTGTCTTTACGGCCTTTTTCAATGTTATTAAGTAGGTACATCTTTTGCTAAACGAGAATGCTGTGCGTCAATTTTTTTCTCCGTCTTCATAAATTTTCACTATTATTTGAGTTTAAATAAAGTTTCAACTGCTTCGTAATTCCAACGGTGTGTCCAAAATACTCTTATCTACATCGTTTAAAAAACCCTTCGTACTAAACCCCCATTCCTTTTACAGGAGAACATAGACCCGTCACCATACAGCTTGTCCCCAATATCAGCAAAGTCGGAGAAGCTGCTGCGATCACCCAGGAAGGCCACGAGGAAGATATCGAGGATCCCGTTCAAGGTGCTGGATGCGCCTGAGTTGCAGGACGATTTCTATCTGAACCTGGTCGACTGGTCTGCGCAGAATGTGCTCAGTGTGGGACTAGGGAGCTGCGTGTATCTGTGGAGTGCTTGCACTAGTCAGGTGAGGACAGATTTTTCTAGAATGTAATGTATGCTAGAAATGCGAGCCGTGGCTTTGTTGATGTGCATAGAAGAGATATTTACTAAGATCTAGTCTAGCTATGGACTGCAGTAGATTATTCACATTTTATGATGGTTCAAGTTAAAATCCGCAAAAATTCTGAACGCTGCTCTTGTATTTGTTCAGAACGAAGCATCGCAAACATTCGAATCTAAACTTAGTGCCAATAGTTTTATACAAGGAAAATAATAGACCACTAACGTGAAAAATTTAAACATATTTCTGTACTTAACAGGCGTGTTTGATTGCGTGCAGCAAACGTATAATCAAATGCGCGTGTTTTACTAAATTCACGATATGAATTTCTGTGGACCTCGCGGCGTTTCCACAATCTGTAGGTTGATGCCTCCGCTGTACAGTACCAGCCTCATTTGTTACTTTTATCAGTAATTCTAAAGGGCATAAGGTTTCGTGCACGTGATTGCTCGAGTTCATCTGTATCAAATTATCTGTGGCTTGGGAAAAGAGTTTTGAGTTATGAGTAGATGGAGTGCCGAATAGGCTCAAATAGGTCTTAAACTTTTTGCTTTCGGTATTATAGTTTTGTGTATGTGTGTACCTACTACTACTAACTGTATACTGGAAACAATCTACGTTATTCTATTCTATACAGGAAAAGTTTTTATTCAGTGCGCAAACTTTAACCGTATGGAACAGCTGTTTTTTTTTTGTATAACCGACGAAAAATTTCAGCGCTGGGGGATCTAGAATGATATGCTGAATTCATGGTTAAAGTTTGCGCACTGAATAAAAACTTTTCCTGTATAATGTTCTTTGGGTGTCTACCCTAATCATTGCGCTTAACAGAAAAGCGCAAGGATGAGAAAAAAAGCCTTTTCTTCTATATTATAAAGCACAATAATGCTACCGTGTAAGCAGAACTGCGTGATTATCCGAGTAAGTCTAGCAGAAATTGCTGACTTGAAAACAAAAGGACAAAGCTTTTGCCTAGCAGTAAGATGCAATAAGTAGACTCCTCATCTGCCTAGCCTCTTCCCAACTATGTTGGGGTCAGCTTCCCGTCTAACAGGATGCAACTGAATATCATTATTTTACATGGGGCGACTGCCTTTCTGACCTCCACAATCCAGTTCGTAGTTCCGGACTTTCGGGCTTCTGACGACCCGTTACGACTGTCAAAGATCCACGAATGACACCTGGCACCAATGGCTTAACGTGCTTTCCCAGGGACGGAGGGGTCTTGGTATGTAAAGATGGTCACCCATCCACGGACCAATCGCGGCAAGCGTAGCTTATCCCGATCGATTCATTTTTGCGGTTATTATTACATACAGTAAACTGAAAAAATATTTATATTTTTATCATGCCATGCATATATTTGCACTCTTGACGACTTAATTTTTTACTGCTTCTTAAAACTACTTACCGAGGCATTAACCCGTATAGTGTGCAAATATTTGGCGTCCATTTCTCGCAGTGTTAGCAAGTATCTGTTGTTTGCCAGGTGACGCGGCTGTGCGACCTGTCCTCCGAAGGCAATGCTGTGACGTCAGTAGCGTGGAGTGAACGGGGGCATTTGGTTGCTGTTGGAACGCAGAAGGGACATATCAGCGTTTGGGATGTTGCTGTTAATAAGGAGGTAAGATCATTTAACACTTTTTTTAACAGGATTAGAAACTAAAGGCTTCCGCAGACTGACGCGACGCGACTCTACTACTCTTCATGGGAATTGATGTCGTAATCCGGAGCTTTAAACTTAGGGGGGGTAGCATTTTTGAACAACTTTTACTCAGAGGGTTTCAAGTCAACAGTGAAGAGTTAGTCTAGCAAAAATTTCGCAAATGTCTTTAGACCTCTCTTATAAAAAAAAAAATATCCACAATAAAATTGTTTTTATATATTGCAAAAAACCTGCTCCTTACCTGTGCAGGTTGTAACTGTAACGATTATGCGCGGTAATAGTAATCCATTATCATTGTATAAATACAATTTAGTTAAGTGATCCGCAATCTGTATGCCACAAAGTAAGATTAAATCAATATAATTGCTTACACGTGTCTATAGGCACTGCACGAATGCACTCTACGCCCTTAGACTTAGATCAACCGAACGGTACTTTCCAGAGCTAAATGCATGTCTATATCTAGATGTGCGAACTTCAGGTGGGAGCTCCAGGGTAGCCTGCGCACAGGTTGTATGTTGATTTAAATATGATTCGCTACCGAAATGTGGTTTTACGGAATTAAAATCATAAATACAACCCTCTAAATTCATTTAATCCCATTGAATGTTTAATAGACATTCAATGGGATTAAATGAATTTAGAGGGTTTAATAGTCATTCATTTTAGGAAAAGAGTTCCTGGAAGGACTTGGGGGTGGCCTTTGCCCAGCAGTGGGAAAAAAATGTCATTCAATGGGATTAAATGAACGTAGAGGGTTGTATTTATGCTAATTTTAATTCTGTAAAAAGACACGTGTTTCGCTCGCGAATTACATTTTAATCACCATACAACCGTAAATTACAAAAAAGGAGGAAAATTAAATTTAAAGACCGCCTCATATAATAAAATTGCACTGCACTCAATTCAATTGGATATAATTATTTTCAAGTCGACGAGACAATAAAATGAATGGAACGAAAAAAATATAGAAGTTATTAGAATTACTTTAGTGCAATGCAGTGTATTTTATCACTCCAATGAAATATTTAACGATGACATGACAGCATCAAAATAAAACAAAGAATAAAATCGACAAGTTAAATGATTTTGAAGAATTAATGTGGGAATTTATCTAAATTATTTAAGAAACATTAGGTAGCAATACAATAAATTGTATTTCTGTGTATTCAGGTGTGACTATAGTTAATTGGTAAAATTATGGTCTTTATAGCTGAATGACTAATCAACAAATTAGTTAAACAACCAGTTTTTGACTAGTTTAATAAATTATGCATCCGCTGTCTACCTAGATTTGAGACACGGATGCATACGTTTTATAAGAATTCTGCCTACGCTCCCGGCGTAATTTATATCTCGATTTATTTCTAGGATATTATATACCTTCTGATTTCACGATTTTCTACGCAAAGTTATTCTTGATTTAACGTATAAGTAGTTGGTTATTCGCTTCCAGTGAAGTTAAATTGTCAAAACTGATGTGCTCATTCGTCAATGTCGCATAGATTTATTTGAGTCGGGTTTTACTCGTAGATGTTTCTAGGATAGGTTGCATCACTATTTATATTAGGCGTCGGAGTTTCTTGCCGACTCTTCTCCATAGGAAGCGACAAATTGGAACCGTGAAAAAAAAGAAAAAAAGAAAGAAAATACATTTATTTAGCACAGACCACCTAGCTTCTGACGTTTCATTAGTGGGCATGCAGGTTTATGTGAAATAAAATATTAGATTTTGAAGTGACGTAGTCTTTCAGGGATTTAAGATTTTATCAAGACTGATAGCGTATTGTGGATGTTGAAGACTCTTATTTTGTCTTGATTTTGTCGTGCAAGTAATTTGGTCAAACTGTCACTAAAAAGCATTCGTTAGTGTCAGTTTTCCAAAGACTTCAGATTTTCTCCAACTTGATGCGAAGAATCTTCTGTTTCATCATCTGCTTAGCCTTTTCCCTACTATGTTGGGTTCGGCTTTCAGTCCGGATGCCGATGAATACCAGTATTTTACGTGGAGCGACTGCTTATCTGACCTCCACAACCCAGTTACTGGATAACACGATACCCGTTGGTAAGACTAATTGTCAGACTTTCGGGCTTCTAACGTAACGACTGTCAAAGATCCACGAATGACAGCTGGAACCAACGGCTTAACGAGCTTTCCGAAGCATGGAAGGGTCTTGGTATGTAAAGATGGTCACCCATCCACGGATCAACCGCAGCAAGCGTAGCTTAACCTGATCGATTGACCCGTGCGGCTATTATTACTTAGCCACTAGCCAAGAATCTTCTGTCTATTCTTCTAAATTACGTAAATCATCTTAACAAAATGTGTATAACTAATGTTTCCATTTTCTCAGGTGACCAAACTACAGGGGCACATCGCTCGGGTGGGCGCTTTAGCGTGGAACGGAGACATCCTAAGTTCTGGCTCCAGGGATAGACATATACGACAAAGAGATACAAGGACGCCACGTAAGTATTTTTTAACCGACGTAAAAACTGAGGAGGTTCTCAAGTCGACGCGTATTTTTTTTTCATGTATGACTACGCAAAACTTTTAACAGCGTAGTCCGATTTTAATAATAATATTTTTATTGGAAAGGTTATACCCTGAAGTTGGTCCCATATAAATTGAAAAAAAATCCAACCCTAAGGGTAGGAAAATAGGGGATGATTGATTGTTCACTCACAGATTTTAATGCTGAGTTGTGTATTACAATAAGTAATCAATAATGAAGCATGTAGTAATTAGTAGATTACCTATAGCCAAAAAAAATATAAAATAAAAACTTTTTAACAAAAAAATTAAACCGGCGAAAAAACTGAAAAGCAAAAAATAATAAACCTTTTTTGTTTAACCTTAATAACTAAGTTCGGAAATCGGTGACTTTGTTTAGGTTGTTTAATTTTATGTCACCGCTTTTTAACACGGGGTTTGTCGTTTAAAATAGCTTCCCTAAGGTAATTTGTTTTTTTTTTTGGAAACAATCGTGAATCTAACTATTCTGGATTGTCCCACTGCACGGCTAAGGCTCTGCCTTTTAAAAACCTGTTTTTTATGCCGCAAAAAAAATCTAAACTAATATTTAATTTCTAGAAGTTTGAATTTCGCGGCCCATCCTGGCGTTTCTACCTTGAATCAGACTAAGAGCATTTAAGTGTTGAAATATTAAGGCGGAGATTTCTTGAAAACGGTCAAAAAGGTGGTTTTTTAAAGCAGTATATATCTCTTTAAACGAAAATAATTTTGAAAACAAAAAAATAAATGATATTTTCAGGTCTTTTTTGCATACAGTGATGGAACTCAAAAGATAATTAAGCATACTTTAATGCATCAAAAAATCATCAAAGTCACCTTTGAATTATCTTTAAAAGCAGTTTATCCTTTCAATAATAATTATAATTAAAAATATACCATAAAATTCCAAATGCCAAACTGCATTTAGTGATGGATTATTTATTATTAAATAGTTTAATATCTAATTTTATACGATTTTATTTGCATTTTTACGACATACGCTTGCTCATTTATTAAACGAATTTATTACAACAGAGTTTAACCCGTATCGGATTGCAATAAGAACTATTTTCGCTCATAACGACACTATTTAAAGTTACCATGGCTGTAGGGGATTCTATTGAAACACCTTTTTTTAATTCCACTATTCACATTTATTGAATCACGCACTAATAACTATTACAATATACTGAATTACTGCTAACATAACTTGTCTCATTGACGACTAACTTTAATCTGAGCAAAATCTGTACAATTCTAAACTATTTTCCTTAGAAATTTCCTTAAGTAGTTTTCTACTAGGGTACAAGTAGCGGTTATGTTTGACATCAAACATTTGTTCTAAACCAGTCACATTAAAGGGGGTGGAGCCTAATGGTCAAGCGTAAGCTCGATTTCTCTCGACAAGTTTAAACCTGCGCCCGATTCCTTCGAGAAGCTTCACTTGGATCGTGGGAAAACCGGTCACGTGCCGATTCTTCGTGGAATATTACCAATGTTTACGTCTTTGCTTTAATTTTACTGCGCATAACAGATTTGGTTGTTTGTTAATAGCAGATTAGGTACTGTAGGTATATGCAGGTAGGTACTTATGTATTTAGGCTTAATTCTAGTTAGGTTTTGCCTTTAATCATGTACCTTTCAAGATAGTTTAAATTCTAATTGAGTGATTGGCTTAGACTTACATTTGATCTGTAGGTATTCATGGGAAATCAAAACCAGCCCTACGCTTAGGTATGCAACAATAATTTTCTTATATCTACCTAATATCAAATCATTTTTATTTTCAATAATCAACCTTATTTTCTATGGTGACTTGACGTCGCCAACAGTCTCCCCCTCAGTGCGTTGCACTCCATCTTGTTGGGGCGACGTTGAAGGTACGATCAGGACTAGACGTGATGCTGGCCGCCGCAGGATACCCGCTGCTGTTCGCACGTCGACGATCCTGGTTCTTCCGTCTGGTCCGGGATGAGTGGCGATTATTTCGCCGCGTGGCCACGAGTAGCGTGGCAGAGTGTGGTCGACAATTAGGACTATGTCGCCCAATGTTGGGTCCTGATAATGAGGACTTTGATTATAGCGTGGCGAGAGAGTGGGAAGGTACTCTCGCAACTACCTTGACCAGAAATGATTGGTCAGGCGTTAGGATGTCTGCCAGTTGGGAGAACCGATGAGTTCTGTGTCGTCGAAGGGGCCAAAGAGGGTGGCTCCGTTTGGCCGCCCGATGGAAAAATGGTTCGGGGTCAAAGCTTCTTCTTTTTCTGGATCGGCGCTGATGATGTGCGGCAAGAGGCTTGAATCGCCTACGGTCTGATTTGATCCATGTCAATGCCGTTCTAGAGTTGGTCCAGAAGTATCTTCGGGTCGTAGTCAGCTTCATTTCTTGGCTCGCATTATTAGCCAAGCGGCTTCCCAGTAGACAGGCTTGTAGTTCGAGTCGAGGTATTGAGGTTGGCTTGAGTGGTGACACTCTGGCTTTTGCAGTCAGCAGCTTCACTTCCACGCGATTGTCTGGATGTTGAGAGCGCCAGTACACCGCGCAAGCGTACGCTTTCTCGCTTGCATCGCAGAAGGTGTGCAGCTCCCCCTCAGTCGCGTTCGAATCTTTATGAATCGATCTTGTGGTGAAGCCCGTACATAATGCTTCCCCTCGTTTCTTTGGACGCCTTCCTTTCTCGTCTTCGTCGCGAGCGTTGCGCAGACTCCAGGTGGAATGAAGACTGTCTTTATTTTCTTCGTTCTGGGGGTGGACAATAGCGGCATCAGGCAGATACCATGATCTTGAGGAGGCAGGTTTGTGTGTTACTTCCTCAGCGTATTCGTTGTTGATCAGGTTTTCAATTTGTTCTTCTGGTTTCTGTTCAAATTCTTTGTCCATTCCCGTCAGTAGTCGTGCTGCAGCTGTTCTGCTTTCTGGTAGACTTTCGGCGTCCGTCTTCCAGATCAGGTCTGCGCTGATTCTTCCATCTGACAATCTGGTCGTTGCTGAATGCAGCACGTCGTGAGCTCGTTGATCTATGTCGCTGGATGGTTCCCTTGCGGCGACTTCTAGGTCTTCGACGTCGCAGTGGTCTCTAGTCGTCTTCTCAAGATAATCATCTTTTCCTGTTGGTGTTGAAAGATGATTTACCATTCGCTCCGTATTGTTTCTTGACTTAGTTCCGTGCAAGACCCATCCCAACAGAGTTCTGGAGGCCACTGGCTTGCTTCGGTCACAAACTTTCATCTCTTGGGACACGATCGGATGCCAATTGTCCTGACCAATGAGTACAGTCGGACGATCGTTAGGGTATTTTACTTGATCGGCTATTTTTTCTAGATGTTGGCAATCTTCCAGGTCATTATCGCTGACTTCTTGGGGGGATAAGTTCAAGGTTTTAATGGTGTATCCTGATATTTTCTCTATGTTGCGCTCGAACCTTCCTTTGATCTTGATGTCAACCTTCTTTGACTTATGATTCATTTGGTGACCTCCCACACCCTTAATTCTTAGATCTTCTTCAGAACCCTGGGCTCCAATCATGTTCGCGACATCTTCGTCTATAAGGGTCACTGTTGATCCTTCGTCCATGAGGGCGTATACTTCGGCTTTGGCCTCGGGTCCCCATAGTTCCACTGGCACGATCTTCATGTAGGCTCTTGATGTTGTTTGTGTTGCGTTCATTGTTGATACTACAGCTTGGGTCTCTTGTGAGGTTGGTTTCGTCCATTCTTCGGAATGTAGCATCACATGATGATTTCTCTTGCATTTTTCACATGGCTTTGCTTGGCAACTGAACCTTCTGTGCCGTCCTAGCAGGCATTTGAAGCATATGAAGGCTCGCTTGGCCTGTTCCCATCTTTCTTTTATAGAAGCATCGACGAACTTCTTGCATTTGAACAGTGCGTGTTCCCCTGCGCACTCAGGACAGACTATCTTTTCTTGCTTCTTGGCGTCGTCCTTGCATGAACATACTGTCGCAGCTTGTTGTTCGTCTTGCTCTCTATCTGAATCCTCGTCGTATGATGAATATTCTTCCTCATCGTGCCGTTTAACTCGAGCGGCGTTCACGCCCCGGGATCCTGAAGGTCTCATTCGGCTTCTCATTCCTTCCTTCTTCACTCTGGTTCCCGTGAACTCGTGCATCTCGAACTGGTCTACCATCTGATTGAAGAAGTTCATAAGGCCAATGAGGATCGGTTCATCATCTTCTTCTTTAGATGCTCTGTACTCGTACCACCTGAATCGTACTAGAATACACATCTTCTCTATTATACGATTCGATATATCACTCGAGTGTAGATAACTTTGTTTCTTCATTTGTTTCACAACGCTGACTGTGTTGGCCACAGCTCCAGCGTATCTCACTAACTCTCTTGCATCTTCTGACATGGGAGGCAGCTTCTCTATGTTTTCTATCTCGCTTCTTATTAGGTAAGTGGGTCTCCCGAATCGACGTTCCAATGCAGTCATTACTTCTTCCGGGTCCACTTGTGTATAGAGAATGGACTTCACTGCCTCTTTGGCTTTTCCTCTTACTGCTCTTCTTAGTCTTCCCATATTCTCGATTCCACTGAAGAGAGCCTGTGAGTCTTTGTACGTAGCTTTAAAAGCCATCCAGTCTCTTGCATCGCCGTCGAATTGATGTAGCTCACTGACATACTTCGGCGCGTGCTGCGTATTCGTTGCTGCTTTGCTGTCAGTGGCGGACTTGACTGCTTCCATTATCGCTTCTGCCAACTGACTGGTGGGGTTCGTTGCGGGTTGCGCTTCCTTCGCTTTTGAAACCCACCTTTCAGTGGCCTTTTCAGCAGCCGCCTTAGTTGCAGCATCCTCTTCGTTATCGCTCAAGTCTGTGTCTTCTGCGGTGACACGTGTTAATTCTAACTTTGTATTTGCCATCTTAGTTTTCAGCTTAATTTCTTCCAGCTGTAGTTTTTCCAACTCTAATCTGGCTTCTAGCTCTTTTTTCTTATTCATAGCTTTATTCGAAGTAGATTTCGCCTTCTTCTTCTTCTCCACTAAGGTAACATTAGATTCCTCGACCATGGTTGTATCTTCGGTAGCCGCGCTAGTATCTGTCACCTCTTCGGAGGTAGTAGCTGACGTCTCCGTAGTCTCTTCTTCCGTGGTCGAGCGCGTGCTGTCTCCTTTGCGGCTTCGCGTCATCATTCTTATTCACTTCACTTAATGTCAATATATTGTTCAATGACTCACCTGAGTTTATATGAAGTCCTTAGCGGAGACTGCTATGTTATAGAGACGTACACACACTTCGAACTTACAGTACATACACACGTTAACACTTATTCTACACGTTCTTATTAGACAGGGTTACGCCGGGCTTCGAGTGATATTCGAGCTTCGAGAGGACGCGGCGTTGTTCCTAGCCGACCTCCCAGCAATATTCTTCACTCAGCTAGTTGCGCTCCCACAAATAGGTATTTCTTGAATACCTAGCCTCGAGAATAAGCGATCTTCCTAGTCGCTTATTCCCAGCAATTTCCTTCAGCGGCACACGTAAAGCTTCAAGTGATACAGGGGCTTCGAGAGGGCGCGGCGTAGTTCGTAGCCGACCTCCCAGCAATATTCTTCACTCAGCTAGTTGCGCTCCCACAAATAGGTATTTCTTGAATACCTAGCCTCGAGAATAAGCGATCTTCCTAGTCGCTTATTCCCAGCAATTTCCTTCAGCGGCACACGTAAAGCTTCAAGTGATACAGGGGCTTCGAGAGGGCGCGGCGTAGTTCGTAGCCGACCTCCCAGCAATATTCTTCACTCAGCGGGTCGTGCAGCCACCAATAGGTATTTTCTAGACGTCCTAGGTTCTTCAGCGGCACACGTAAAGCTTCAAGTGATACAGGGGCTTCGAGAGGACGCGGCGTCGTTCGTAGCCGACCTCCCAGCAATTATTCACTCAGCGGGTCGTGTAGCCACCAATCGGTATTTTCTAGACGTCCTAGGTTCTTCAGCGGCACACGTAAAGCTTCAAGTGATACAGGGGCTTCGAGAGGACGCGGCGTCGTTCGTAGCCGACCTCCCAGCAATTATTCACTCAGCGGGTCGTGTAGCCACCAATCGGTATTTTCTAGACGTCCTAGGTCTTTCAGCAGCACACGTAAAGCTTCAAGTGATACAGGGGCTTCGAGAGGGCGCGGCGTAGTTCGTAGCCGACCTCCCAGCAATTATTCACTCAGCGGGTCGTGTAGCCACCAATTGGTATTTTCTAGACGTCCTAGGTTCTTCAGCGGCACACGTAAAGCTTCAAGTGATACAGGGGCTTCGAGAGGGCACGGCGTCGTTCGTAGCCGACCTCCCAGCAATATTCTTCACTCAGCGGGTCGTGTAGCCACCAATCGATTTTTCTAGACGTCCTAGATGTCCTAGCTTCGAGAATAGGCGATCTTCTTAGTCGTTTATTCCCAGCAATTTTCTTTAGCACACGTAGGACTCGTGGCGTGATTAGTGCGTGGCTCGTAGAACTGATCTTCACCAATAGCTTTCTTGGTATTCGTGATCTTCTCTTAAAACGCTGCTAATCTTCAAACAGCGATTTATCTTCACGTAACTTCAGACTCAGGCTTCAGTTCTTTTTATTCGGCTTCTGAAGGACCATTATTGTAGGGGATTCTATTGAAACACCTTTTTTTAATTCCACTATTCACATTTATTGAATCACGCACTAATAACTATTACAATATACTGAATTACTGCTAACATAACTTGTCTCATTGACGACTAACTTTAATCTGAGCAAAATCTGTACAATTCTAAACTATTTTCCTTAGAAATTTCCTTAAGTAGTTTTCTACTAGGGTACAAGTAGCGGTTATGTTTGACATCAAACATTTGTTCTAAACCAGTCACATTAAAGGGGGTGGAGCCTAATGGTCAAGCGTAAGCTCGATTTCTCTCGACAAGTTTAAACCTGCGCCCGATTCCTTCGAGAAGCTTCACTTGGATCGTGGGAAAACCGGTCACGTGCCGATTCTTCGTGGAATATTACCAATGTTTACGTCTTTGCTTTAATTTTACTGCGCATAACAGATTTGGTTGTTTGTTAATAGCAGATTAGGTACTGTAGGTATATGCAGGTAGGTACTTATGTATTTAGGCTTAATTCTAGTTAGGTTTTGCCTTTAATCATGTACCTTTCAAGATAGTTTAAATTCTAATTGAGTGATTGGCTTAGACTTACATTTGATCTGTAGGTATTCATGGGAAATCAAAACCAGCCCTACGCTTAGGTATGCAACAATAATTTTCTTATATCTACCTAATATCAAATCATTTTTATTTTCAATAATCAACCTTATTTTCTATGGTGACTTGACGTCGCCAACAATGGCCTTAAGTGCTCGCTATGCCGACATTGTCCACCTAGGTGTTCCACGAGTTTAGTTAAATTTAACCAAAGCGCCAGCTTACAAAGGTCTAGAGACAGCCGGTTCAGACAAAGGGTAGGACAGCTCATAAGTAACCGCCGGGCTAGTTACTTGCGATTAGAACAGCAGCTCTCAAAGTTTAGAATATCTACATTTAGCTGCAATGTATGGAAACTCCGTTGTAACTAGCAACCATATCTATATTTCCCTAAAAGTCGAATATATTCCGGCTTTTTATGAATCCCGTTTTCCCTGTCATTAAAAATCTGGCTTTAATTAGGGAGAGCAGGATTTATAAATATTTTTCCTGAATTAAAATAATACTAGTTTTTTTTGGTTTTGAATGTAAAGACAAGTTTTACAACTTTTTAACTTGTATGAGGAAAGGCCTTTGCCCTGCAAAGACAATTACTCGCAGGTATTTTGATATCATGCACTCAGTCGCAATTAGTTTCCAAGTTTGAGAACCATTTTCCAAGCCCCGTTGCATTTCAAAGGCTGCGCTCACGACTTTGTGGGTTCAACGACAATGCAATTATGCGGCGGTGTTATACTTAGTACTCTCTGTAGGTACTTTGACAAGTACAGGTACGAGCAGAAAAAAGGTAACACTCCGTAACGAATTTCTCTCAAACTTTTGAAAAAACTTGCACATCTACTATGGCATCTTTACTTTCCATGAGCAACTTTACCCATGAGTAAAATAAAATATGAATGTAATGCAGTGGTGGGCCAGCCCGACCGACCCTTGCTCGTTGAAGCGCCAGCCCGCGCCGCAGCTGAGCCAGTAGCTTTAAATTCCCCTGATAATAATAATGCCAATATTTCGATCCAGCCTGTCCCCAATAGTGATAGCTGTCCCCCTATCAGTGACGCCCTGAGCCGAGGTCCGTACCCCACAGGAGGTGCCCTCAGCGTGCAGTCGCTTAGTTTATAAATTTTAGTTTGTAAGCCCTGGCTGGAGGCGTTAAGATTAACTTCTTAATGGCAGCCCCAGGAAAGCCCGGTTGAGCAGTCACGGCCTATCAAGGCCAACTGCGAGATGCCCTACAAAAAAAAAAGTGGTGGGCCAGAAGAATCGACCGCGACTTAGGAGTTGTTGGTCGTGAGTTCGAATTAGCACCAAGACAGGTGCTTTTCTTGGTGTAAATAATTTCATCACCGTCTCTAAACGGTGAAGGAAAACATCGTGAGGAAACCGGCATGTCCTAGAACCAAAAATTCGAAGACATGTGAAATTTACCAACCCACACTGGGCCCACGTGGTGGATTACAGCCCATTCCCTTTCGGAGAGAGGAGGCTTGTGCCCCAGCATTTGGGGACATTATAAGCTGATTATGATGGAAATATGAATATGAATAAAAAAATCTCTCATTTACTAAAAAAACTTGTACAAATAGTAGCTTTGATATTAATTGGCGGCAACAGAGGTTTAGTAATTGAAATAATAAATGTACAGTAGTCATGGGTTTTTTTGTATGGGGATGTTAAATCATTAAATAACTTCTCCCGCTCTGGGTGGAGCGAAAGGGCGTGTTAGAATTTTACTGACTAAAACCCAGCCGTGTTCCTTCAGTTCCCTGTGTGCCAGGGGCCACGGTATCTCTTTCGGACAACGCGCACCCCTGGCAGGCATCGGCCCTTGCGGACCCCACCAGTTGGTGCTGACATCTCTTTGAGGCGCGCGAGGAACACAACGCGCCGTCGACCCGGGCTTGGTCCTTACCGGACAGCGAGCTAGCCATTACTCGCCGTCCGCAAGCCCAGTAGTCATGGGTAAAGTTGCTCATAGAAAGTGAAAATGCCAAAGTTTCGTAAATGTTGTGCAGACAACATGTCTTAAAACAAACTATAATTTGTTTACATACCATTTTGATATTTACATTAAAACATGGGAAAACCCCTTGAATCTCGCTAAGTGGGTACATATTTATGCTCGTGAGTGTACACTGGAGTTCTCTGTGTAGATACTTTGACATGTACAGGACATGTTACGGTGCATCGAGATAAATCGTACAATGATCTTGTGGGTAAATATTCAGTTGCAACTAAGAGATTCGTTTAGAATGTGTATGTCAATGCATTATGCACTTTATCAATAAAGAATACACATTCTTTTTCATTCACAAGTTCCCAATGGTATTTTGTGATAAGATAAAATTATCAGAAAAGGTTTTATGTATTGATAAAAATGAGTGCAATTGCAGTTTAAAAAAAAACACTATAAAAATGTTTTATCTAGTGTTTCATTGTATTATGCACTTTATCAATACACAATGTGTCCATTGAGTATTTGTAATGATAACTGGTACTATTATCTCGTCATAAAAGGTTTTATGTATTACTTAAGGGGACACTAGTCGCAGGCTCGAACTCATTGGTGGGCCTGGCTAAAAAGCACGCTGTCTCACCAGGCATCGTGTCCGAAAGAGATAGTATCAGTGATGAGCAGTTAAACGCTAGTTAGTCGACACGCACAACGTTATTGAGTGAGATGCAGGATCATTTAAAGAAAAATAGGCGCGTAAAAAATTAAGAAAAGTCCTGCGGAAGATCGAGTCTTATGAAAAAACCACTGCATAAATAAATTACCAATAAAGTTTATTGAACTTTTCAATATTTGAGTTTGGTCGATACCGAGTTGGTTTTGGACATTTTACACTTCTTTTATATATTACTTAAACACGCCCAAAGTTAGGTTAAATTAGCAAGAAAAACTAATCTTTGTTGGCTCATAACTTTTTAATGGCTTTTTATTTTAATATTCTGTTTCCGTACAGACAATCTAATACCTTGAAACGAGCAGTTATTGTATATTTGTATAATATAATCTGAATCTCGGAAACGGCTCCAACCATTTTTATGAAATTTAGTATGCAGGGGGTTTCGGGGGCGATAAATCTAGCTAGGTTTCATATAAATAGAAAACGTAAAACAAAAAGTAAACGGAGCTAAGCTCGTTCATCCAGATATTATTAATAATGAGACAAAACCATACCATGTTTAATTTTTGATGTACATTGTCGAACAATGAAGTGATACACTTCCAAAGTTCGTATGGAAAAAATGTCGACTAGATTCACCTTATGAGTGCGAAATGGGATCTACAAAAAAAAAAATGTATTATTTAGTGTTTTAACAGCATAGGAAAGTAATTAAATTAATTGTTTGTCCAAATTAACTATTGGTACTAAAAAGATAAGATAAATAAGAGCATTTATTATGATTGGTATCGATATTATCTAAACATGATAAAACAAAAGAAATGAATTTGATGAATTAAATGTGTGTTATCTACGAGGGCGAGTAGTGGTGGTCTAATGGTAACGGCCGCGACATACAGAGTTTATAGTACGTAGGGTCGTCAGGCGCTTTACTTAGTATAAATTATTTCATCACCACTGCTCTCAAAACGGTGAAGGAAAACATCGCGAGGAAGCCGATATGTCCTAGAACCAAAAATTCGACGACATGTGACATCTACAACCCGCATTGGCCCCACGTGGTGAATTACGGCCCTATCAAAACGAGAGGCCCGTGTCCCAGCATTGCGAACGTTATAGGCTGATTATATATTACAGAAAAGTGTCACTAACTCGTCCTATAAACAGCATATAGTACTCTGTCAAGAAAGTACCGGGAAAAGATCAATAATACACAAAATGTTAGTTATTCATCCAAATTTATTTTATCGCCCTCAAAGTATGCTCCTTCAGAAACGATACACTTACGCCAACGAATAATAATCCAATCATCAAAACATTTTTTAAACGCTTTTTTTCGGAATTCAGTTCATTTCTCGCTGCGAATTCTCCTTTATGTCTTCTACCGAATGAAAACGGGTACCACGAAGTGGTAATTTGAGTTTAGGAAAAAGAAAGAAATCGGCTGGAGCCATATCTGGTGAATAAGGTGGTTGCTCGATCGTATTTGTTGAGTTTTTGGTCAAAAATTCGTTCACAATGATGGCCTTGTGCTAAATCCAAGAATTTTCTTTCCACGAATCTGGTCTTTTTGTCTAATTTGATCTCTTAAACGCCGCATAACAATCAAATAATGTTCTTTATTTACCGTTTGACCTTCCGGCAAAAATTCTGAGAGCAACACACCGCGATAATCAAAGAAAACAGTCAATATGTCTTTGACTTTTGATCGAATTTGGCGTGGTTTTTTCGTTTTCGGTTCAGTTGGAAGGCGCCATCGCCATTCCAAAGCTTGTTAACTAGTTTGCATGTCAAACTCGTAACGATTATTTTCAGTCACTATTTCCTTCACTTTTGCGATGTTAACTTCAGTTGAAGACGTTGATGGCCTACCAGAGCGAGGCAAATCTTCCATCACATCTCGACCGCTTTTGAACGCTTTTTACCACTCATAAGCACGTGTTTTTGATAAAGTCAATTTACCGTAAGCCTTTGGTAACATTTTCAGGAATTCCGAACACGAAATTCCATTGGCGATGGAAAATTTAAGACAAACTCTTTGTTCGATGTTTTTGTCCATTATGAAATTCGCAATACACACTAGATATGATCTAACTAAAAACAGCACTGTAGACAGATGCAACTCAAACTCCGCGCCAAAATGGAAAACAGTTGCATCAATATAACAACAAAAAAAAAAAACTGTAAACTAATCATCCATTCTCGATACTTTTTTGACTTCATGTACACAGGGTGTCCTGAAACTCAACGTCAAGCGGGTACGGGGCAATAAGCTAGGTTGTATCAGTTCTAGCAAAAATAAAAAAATATAGTTTTTTTTTTTAAAGACCAGCCGTCAAAATTTATTTATAAAACGTTTTTTTATTTTATTTTATTTGGGAAACTTACAGCTAACATAAACAATGTTATTAAACAATATGAAGCTGAAGGCCATTTACAAGTTTCCACTGATAAACACTTAACTTAAACAACAACTAAAAACGGTCGGTAGGTACTAAATAACTAATAATGACTTAACTTAAATAATACACGCTTAACTAATACAAATTAAAACAAGAAAAAAAAATCAAAGCAAACTATACAAAGCATACAATTACTTTTCCTTAAAGAAGCTTTCCACCAACATCTGCTTAAGCCGAGAAACACTAGTATTGAATATATCCAAATCATGATCCAAAGCCAGTTTATTAAAACTTCTGCTGGCACGGATTAGAAATGAATTCTGCCTGTACGCGGACTTGGAATGAGGGACATGCAACAAGCTAGGTTTGCGGAATATTTTGCAGTGTGTGACTAATCCTAAGCTACCTAACAGTTCAGGGCAATCTACAGTACCATTTGCAATTTTAAACAAGTACGACATATCTGCAATGCATCTGAACCAAGACTTAATTAAACTTTATTTTTTTTTGTACTAGACTCACAATATTAATTATTGGTTTTGTGACTGCAATCAATAGCATAGTTATTTAGGATTACATTAAAAAAAAACACTGAACAATTTAAAAATTTGTGATCACAGTACCTAAATATCTGATCTATGGTGTTGATTTTCAACATTTTCAAAAGAATACCTATTATCACTTAACCAAGTAATATGGATTTTATTTTTTATTTTTGCTAGAACTGGTACAACCTAGCTTATTGCCCTGTACCCGCTTGACGTTGAGTTTCGTGACATCCTGTATACATATATTTATCAATACAACAGAGTTTATACTATACTATTAATATAGTAATGATTTGTAAGGAGGGATTACTTTTATTAGTACCAACTCATAAGTTCAAAGCCTGTAATCACACGAGATTGCGTAGGTAGTACTCCTAAAAACCCATCACATTTCCGTTCTTATATGAAAGCTATTCTTATAGTACAAGTCTACGACCTGACAAGATCTAGCTAGTACCAACATCTTCCGTAATATAACCCTCCGTACAGTTACCTCTTCGATCCACATGCATTACGGTGCATCGAGATAACTGGCCCGTGTTGGCCCATGTAGCGTGCGCCGTGTTCTTGTTAGTAAATACATGTTCCAAGATGTGTTTAGGTAGATTGTACTCGTATTACTCGTTGTTTATGAATGTTAGACTTGTTACCAGTCTGGTAATGTAGGTAGGTATAGGAAATGTGAAATGAGAGTTAGGTATAAAAAGTTTTTACCAATTAATTCTTTGTTTTTCGAACGGAGTTCCTTGACGCGGTTTGCGGTAGGAGTTGACTAGTAGAAATCGTCACACAAGGTTTTTCTTTGTTTTTAAAGTTACTAAGGAAGAAGCGTAATGCTCCATGCGACTTTCCGCGCAACCTGCTACCAGGGAGACAGCACATGATTCTATATAACGTAGAAATTTTACGTAGGTTATTAAAAAAAAACCTGCTGTTTTATAGAAAAGTGCTATACGAATAATATCAATAGTTCATATAGTTCATGAGGAAGCCATAAAGTATAGACTGTTCCAGTAGGGTCTCGGAACCTGTAGCGATCATATTATACCGTACTTATAATATCATAACATTTGATAAAACTTCATGTTCTGTGCCCTTTTTGCCCCTAAAATGATAGCATGCGCTATGGTTTTTAGTCTCTTAACGCATATCTCACAAGAGAAGAAATTCACGAGCTTTCTGAGAGAAGTGTACCAGTACGTGACGCAACGACGTTACTGTCTTTTCCTAGGATATAAGGGGGCGTCCATTAACTACGTGAGGCGTTTAGGGGGAGTCGAATTTCACCCAATCTCACGTGGGGAAGGGAGGATCTCGGCAAATATCACGTAATATAAATTTTTTTCCGCAAAGAAACTATGTAATATTACGAGAAAACCGGGCTAAACGATGTTTTTCCGCCAATATGGCTAAATCCTACAAAATAATATTTATCGCGGTTATGCGAACGCCACAAAGTAGCACAGTAGGTCCTCGATGGTTAAACTGCCACCGGCCAGCCAAGCCAGCCAAATGCAACGCATAAATCCAACGCAAATAAGCATAGATTAACGTTTTTACACTAAAGCCACGTATTTGAAATATCTCACGTGAGATTAAGGGGAAGGGGAGAGGGTCGAGCCAAATATCACGACATCTCACCAGAGCGGGGGTGGGGGTCGAAAAGTCGTCAAAATTGCCTCACGTAATTAATGGACGCCTCCTAATTTGAGTCACTGTTGTCAAAGAATCGTGCGAGGACTCTAGTCTATACCTATAGTAGACAAGGTCATTTAAAGTTTAGGCATTTGACAAATTGCATTTGACATTAACTGGGTTATTAACCTCCTATGAGTCATACTAACGTAAAATTTTGTCCATTCCCAGCTGTGCAAGCATCCCGTGTACTTCAAGGCCACAGACAAGAGGTGTGCGGACTCAAATGGTCGCCGGACGGACAGTCGTTAGCGTCCGGAGGCAACGACAATAAACTCTTCGTATGGTCTATGGTAAGTGTCGCAAAAAAGTTGTTAAATAAGGATATTGTCTATTAAATTGTTTTTTTGGTAAGAGGATGTGCATGCAGCGTTTTGTAGAGGAAATTACTGGTTGTAAACAGAACCTTTTTTTTTTGAAGTCGGTAAAAAATAAGCAAGTATCTACAGAGGCGGATCTATGGGGCTAAGGGGATCAAGCTCCCTAAAAACCGGAGTTCTGCCATGACAAATCTTGAAAGTTAAATTGATATTATTCTTATTAAACTTTTAGAGGCATTACATACCTAAGTTACAATTGTTATACATTATTATTATCTTAAAAAGTATTATGTTTTTTTGTGCAGTGTTTACTTTGCCAAAACCTACCCCCAGCGGGGTTAAGTCCTTCCCAATCGACAATCCTAGATCCGCCACTGAGTATCTACATATTATTATGTAGGTAGATACTTAGCTGATTATCTCATTGTTAACATGTAGAGCAGAACAGTTGTTTTGGGCAATTTATTTCGAGCAGGAATAATAAAAATTACTTCAAAAGGTAGGTCAATGAAGCGGTTGACGTAATTCGCTTGTTAAAACGCCGCTGAGTCAGTACTAAATTCACATAACTAAGAACTCTATGGCTTATGAAATAGGGCTTAAAATTCTCTATTTTAAGTTACTATTTTAAATGTTAACTACTCCTAATTCGTTTTTAGAAATTGCAAAGTCTATTAAAGACTAAAGGTGACTAACAAACTGGTATTGTAATTTTGACTAATCTATATCTAATCACAGGAAAAGTTATCCAGTACGCAAAATGTAACCATGAATTCAGCATATCATTCTAGACCCCCAGTGCAGAAATTTTTCGTCGGTTATACAAAAAAAATCAGCTGTTCCATACATTTTGACCGCGTAGGTATTGCAATTTTCTATGAAACAGCTGATTTTTTTTTTTTATAACCGACGAAAAATTTCTGGGCTGGGGGGGGTTCTAGAATGATATGCTGGAGGTTACGTTACAGTTTGCGCACTGAATAAAAACTTTTCCGCATAGCTAAAGCTTACATGGAGTAGAAAGCTAATGTTTTTGATTATTGTTGATTAAAATTTAAATGAATTATGGTCGTATTTCGGCCACTGAGCAACCACTAGATTACAAAAAGTATGAAATATACCTTTTGCCACACATTATCAACCATTGTTTGTCGTGGGAACAGTAACGATATAGGAATGATATATGTTGATAAGAGTTGCGGTAACACGCAAAATTTAACGTATTCAACTGCGATAATAATAGTATTAATTGTTTCCGCTTTGATTATAATGGGAACTCGTGGTTTGGCCCATTTTCTCACCCAATGTACTTCTTTTTGGAGGTACGCGTTAAATAATTTATGATGTCAAATCGGCCTGAACGCAAACTCCTTTCGATAATTCAGGTATCCAGTTTAATTTTCCTACTCATTATGGATAACTTATGTAATATCCCTCTTATTTTCTTTAAATCCGGTTTAAACCACCAGGCTAGTTTTTGAATTAAGAAACGAACTGTCATAGAAATGCAGTTGTATACAAAACTGACATCCTGTCCGGTACTAAGTTGTCATTTTTGTATTAAGAACTTTACCTAAACCAAAAAAAGTTGGTAATGCAAAAACTGGCTCAGAGCTTTTTTTTTCTTTTTTTTTCTCTCGCTTGAACTAAAATTAGATCGCGTTTTGTAATAAAAAGGTATGAGTTTAAGAGTTCTAAATGAATCGAATTACTTTTACATTTTTATAAATTCAAATAACGTGGGTATGCAAAAGCCATTACGGACTGTAGTTGACTAAATAAAAAGATTGGTTGTACTCTTCATAATCTGTCTAGCCTTACCGAATTCAGCTAATACAAGTATTACGCTTATAACTGTTAAGCAAAAACATGCTCTTGTACCTAATATGATTAAAAAGAGTGTCCATGGAGTTTCTTGCCCGTTCTTCTCCATAGAGGTCTACGTTTTGGTATGGGCAACTAGCTTCAACTTTCCAACTGGTCGACATTTTGACAGTTCAAAAGTGCCTGTAAATGGTTTAATTGAAATAAATGCTTTGAGTTTTTTTTTTGAGTGGTTTTGTTTTTTTTACCATCTTTTTATACCATGTTTTACAGCAAATAAATATTATTCTATTCTAAGTACTACCACCTTATCATACCCAATTAGTTTACTAACAATAACGTTGTCATAGTGGTTGTATTCTGGTCGATGCTAATTTCAAAACCAACTAAAGGAATCATCGATACGACGAAGAAGAAGAAGCTTACTAACCAAACTATTCTTCTATTCCAGCACTCGACATCTCCCGTACAAACATACTCTGCGCACGTGGCGGCTGTGAAAGCGATCGCGTGGTCTCCGCACCAGCACGGCTTGTTGGCATCTGGTGGAGGCACGGCCGACAGATGCATCCGGTTCTGGAACACGCTGACGTCGCAGCCGATGCAGTGTGTAGATACGGGTATGTACCTAGACTACCTAGCAACTATTATATAAAAAAAAACTTGATTTAAAAAAAAAACTTGATATAAAAAAAAACCTGATATAAAAAAAAAAAAACTTGATCTTAAAATAAATAAGCCTTCTGCCTTCAACAGTAAGTTTAGCTAGTTTGATGAGCCTACAATGTTTAACATAATTAATGCAAGATCTCATAAACACCCCAATCATGCATTAAAAGCATATATGACCAAAACAATGACCAAAACTTTTTTTATAGCATACTATTATTATTCAGGAAATAGCGTTGATTTAACCAGCATTACTTTATGCATTTAAAATATAGTCTTATTGCCTTAAGATAAGATTTAATTTTCTTTGGCTCAACCATCGGTCAGTATGACAAAATAAGCGATTGTTGAAGAAAGAAAAACCTACATCTAAATTCACTGAAATCGATTCAGTAGTCAATTATGAACAAACTACTTTCAGGGCTAGTTTCGCTGATTTTGTTACACCTTGTATATGCATAGGTTTTTTTTCTAAATGGGACCATTTGACCTCGATCTCGCCTGATAGAAAGCGATGCATGAGATCTATGATGGAACTATCGTGGCGAGAAGATGCATGTTCACTCTTGCTTTGAAGGCTTGGATTAGATGTGAAAGGGAACACAGACGCTCGCAGATAGTCCCACACTTTGGCTGTGCGCATAATAAATGTGAATCAAACTAGCTAAGAATCTGACAACCCATCGATATTTCAGCCTTACGCATTTGGCTTTCTCAGAAAGTTTCAAGGGAAAGAACCTCGAAATTATTCATAGAAAATGTGTTGTGTGTGTTTGTGTGTGAACTTTTTCAAGGCAATAATGATCGAGGACCGTTTTTTTACTCGTTCTTATCTCGGTTGCTATAAATAAATGTTCGCTGCACCAAGATATAATTCCGTAATAATGATTTCTTCAAACTGTTCTTACTTCAAGAATCAATTTGGTTTCTTTGTCTGCAGGATCACAAGTATGCAACCTGGCGTGGTCGAAGCACTCCAGCGAGCTGGTATCAACGCACGGTTACTCACAGAACCAGATCCTCGTGTGGAAGTACCCGTCCTTGACGCAGGTTTGTACCTTAACATCTACCTTTTATCATGTATGTAGCGGCACTACAAAAAAATACTTCGCAACAATATCTAAAACACAAAAAGAGAAGTGGCGCCATCTACAATGCCACAGGCGAACTACGCTAGACTCACGTCACACAAAATCCTGCATCGCGCAATCAGAGTTTACCGCGCGACTCACGTAGATACAACATCCCGACATCAACCGTCGAGCAGTTGCCCACCAGACACAACACCCGTCGGGTCGGAGGATCCTCCCTTTGCCATAGAGTATGAGTGAACTTTACACCCTGTTCCTCATACCTCTATAAGTACTTTGTTATAAGAAAGAATACAGTGAAAAGTACCACCGCCTCTGCCTAGCCTTTGCCCAACGATGGGCTCGGCTTCCAGTCTAGCCAGATGTAACTGAATACCAGTATTTTACATGGAGCGACTGCCTATCTGAGCTCCATAACCCAGTTACTGGGAAATAAGTTCGCGCTGCTGACTACCCGTAAAGACTGTCAAAGATACACAAATGACAGTCGGGACCAACGACTTAAAGTGCTTTCCGATGCACGGAGGGGTCTTGATATATAATGGATGGTCAGACATCCACAAACCAACCTCGGCAAGCGTACCCTTCGATCAACCTGTGCGGCTGTCATTATATAGCCACGAATCCTCATACAGTGGAAACTATGCAAAACAGCTTTTGTTGTAAGGTAACATTCGATCGAATTAGCGCTCAACGTATGTGCAACGAACGTAGTTACTTCAACTTCACGTCCATATACTAACAAATTGACTTACACAACGCCTATATCTCGATGCTGTAAGGGCAGATTTTGTAGTTAAAGTGTTACTGGACTTTCTTTTACTATGTAGTAAAAGTCCAGTAACACTAACTACGAAATAACGAGAACCACACAGATTGAGTGGACCTGTCACATGTGGACAGGTCCACTCAATCTCAATCTGTGTGGTTCTATCTTCAAAGACAATTTCAGATGTCAATCTACATGGTCTTCGCATGATCTGACCAATGCCTAGACTTTAAGGCGGTGATTTCTTGAAAACGCTGAAAAAGGTGGTTTTATAAACAAGTGTATATCTTTAACCGTAAATCATTTTGAAAGCAAAAAAATATATGATATTTTCAAGTCTTTTTTGCATAAAGTGATGGAACTCAAAACATAATTAAACATACTTTAATGCATCAAAAAATCATCAAATTCACCTCTTAATTATCTTTAATTATAATTATAATTGTTATTGAAGGGATAAACTGTATCCCTTCAATAACAATTATAATTATAATTAAAATATACCATAAAATTCCAAAGGCCAAACTGCATCCAGTGATGGATTATTAATTATTAAATATCTAAAATACCTAATTTTATATGATTTTATTTGCATTTTTACGACAAGGCTTGCTCATTTATTATTCGAATTTAGTACAACAGAGTTTAACTCGTATCGGATGGCAATAAGAACTATTATCGCTCATAACGACAATATTTATAGTTACCAGGGCCTTAAAAGAGTCTGTGACTTCAAAATTCGTTTCGACTTTTCTTCTCAGAGTAGTCAGATAGAAAACGCCAACCTTATCTAGTTTTTAAAATATGATTGACGTGTAAAAGTGGTTGTACAAACCAATTAACAGAAATAAAATAATTTATCATTTATACTACTAACGTGGAGCTGACTGTACTTCTGCTTTTCTATTATAGTCTTGAAAGTTGAATTGTAATTGAATAGTCTTGATAAAACTAAGACGGATGAGCTGATGTCAAATATTGACAGCGCACCTACTTACTGTTACTAAATATTACTATTACTACTATTACCTCTTTTTATCATTTCTTTTTTTTTGTCCTCAGGTGGCGAAACTAACGGGCCATTCGTACCGCGTCCTATACCTTGCCCTCTCACCGGACGGCGAGGCGATAGTCACCGGCGCCGGAGACGAAACACTGCGTTTCTGGAATGTCTTCTCCAAAACTCCCTCACACAAAGAAAACAAGAGCGTTCTTAACCTCTATACGGCACTTAGATAAACTTATATCATAGATATATAAACGTTTTGTATATACTAGCTTTATTTATTTATAGAACTTTAACCCATACGGTGTTTCGAAGTATTTTTTGGGTGTTAAAGTAAGCTGGACTATTAGGTCGTTTGTAATTCGTGTTCGTTTGGTCTTGGTGGTTTGTTTTGTGTTTATATAAAAGTATTTTTTTATGGAGTGGCAACACTGTGTGAGAGATGGCGCTATAAACGGTAGTGTTGTCTCTTTTCCACAAAGTTGCAAACTTCAGCTTTTGGTCGTTATTTTTTTATTGTAAACGCTTCAAATAAATCGCCATACTGAACCAAATCATTATTTTATACATAATGTAAACTTTTTGTATATAAGTTATACAAATACTGTAACAATGTATATTTGTTTAGACTTCTGATGTACATAGATTTCTGTACAGATTTATGCGTTAATCCACAGTTCTTTGATAGAATTGTGTTGCGTCGCTAATATATTTCTATGTATTTACCAAAACTGGATGCAGACAAAGGACAAAGCCGATTTATAATATTGATAAACGCGAAAAATATATAAAAATGTGATTATTAATAATAAAGCGAGCTGTTTAGGCTCTAAATACAATTACGTCGAAACAATATTCGATGTAAATTTACCTAAACGGGGTAAATTATTAATTTTTTTTTTTTTAAGTTGATTACTTAAAATATTACCAAGATCTTTATTTGTCCATTAAAAAGGTGAAAAACCAAACTGCTGGGCAGGTGCTACTGGTCTTTAGTTTGCATTCTGTATTGAAAAACTAGACGATAGAGAGATTGGACTATTCAGTCTATGGAAAATGTCCCATGCAAGATAAGTAATGCACTATGTGATTTACCAGTCGGGCGACCCTATGTCGTGTTAGTCGGGACGTACTAAAATCGCTGTGGGATTTTTTGCGCATTAGATTTTTAACTCTCGGTGTTGATCCTAGTGTTGAGAATCCAACAGAGTGCTTCTCACATCGAATAGTGTGTTTTACTGTTCGATGTTCACCTCTCGGCGCTAACCACTGCGTTGGAGATCCTGTGGGATAAGCCCCCGTATGTGTGATTGGTTGACTTTACCGCGGTTAAATACTTAGTGCATTTCCTATCCATAGTTTGATTGCTATAAACGCAGCTCTCCTGGTTTACGAGACGCGAGAGGGGACCGAGCAATCAAATCGGCCGGTATTTAAGGTAAGAGGCGTAGGCGCCACGGTAGCTCGCGATTTCTTTTTTTTTTTTTTGCTTTTTGCAGGCCATTGTCAGGTTGTAAGTTGATTAAAATAAGATGCGCGACCGTACTATGATATGAATTTATAGAATTACAATAATTAAAATCATCAATACAACTCTGTTAAGTGTATTTAATCCTTTTGAATATTTTCAAAGTCAAAGTTAAAACGTTTATTGCGAACTAAGTGTACAGTGTTGGTGATATCAGAATCTGATGTTAGTTTCTATCTACTTATGACTTAGCAGCCTTTTACAAGCTTTGGAATTTTATCATTCGGCTGCCCTTATCATCCTAAATTAGCAAGCATTAAAGATAACTCGTATTTTTATATAATTATTTTCTTTTATAATAGTACAAATAAATTGAGAAATAATTATAGTTAAATCTAAATTAATGTCAATAATAATCATAATAAAAAAAAAATCAAAATCAAAAGTCATTTATTCAAATTAGGCTGAGAATCAGCACTTTTCGAACGGCAAAATACATAAGACAGTCCCACAAAAACGCCCACCCTTCACCACTTCAATACAATTATTCAGCAATATTAAAGTCATCCTTTTCAGGTACTATAAATTATAATTAAAGTATCTTAAGAAGTTAAATACGATAGACTAAATTATATTGTTTGTTTAGGACAGATCGCTACTTTTTTATATGAGATAAAATCGTTATTTTCAGCTAAACTAGATTTAAACATGTTGGTCAACTTATTATATATTTTTATTGCTGTCACTTAACATTTTTATTATTTTCATGAAATTTTCGTTCAATGGGATTAAATGAACTAAGAGGGTTGTATAATTGATTTTAATGATACCAATTCTGTAAAGCTGTAACAAATATATGTTACCGTCGCGAGTCATATTTCAATTAACATACAATCTGAAACTTACCCGCAAATTGCACGACGGCAAAAAATTTGAATTTCGCGGGGTTGCTTTAGCGCATCCACCTTAACCACCTTATCCACCGGCCATATTTGGGTTCGCGCCGTTGTCAAAGTATCGTAGATAGCGGAGCCTCTTCGTTTCTCGGAAATAATAGGAAGGGCCGTGGTTTCTACGGTCAACTTATAACTAGGTAAGTATTTCCCGTGACATCTTCCAATGTGTTTTCTTATATGACGGTAGTCAGATGTAAAGTCAAGTTCGTCGCATAAAAACACAGTCCCTTCTCTCTATCCTCTACTTGAATTTTGACCTAATCCGTTTACAGATAATGAAATGAGAAATAATTTTTAGAAAATTTTATTTCTATATTGAGAAAATTACGTTTCAAAAGTTGATTTCGTAAAGCATTTATCGTTTGATTCACTAATTGTTACGTTTTTCTGTTCCAGCTTTTTTTTTCGACTTTTGTCAGTTGATAGAACGATATTTAAAAAAAGACTATCGTTCTCTCAAATGAGTTTCAGTCGAAAGTAGTTCGAGGTTTTATTTGGGCGGCGAAAAAAAGGGGGGAAATAATTAGAACGAGATAGAAATGTACAACAGTACAAGGCTTTTGAATACAGCTAAATCTTTATTATGTTAGTTTCTAATAGATGTCTAATAAATGAAATCGCATTTATTAATTAATGTAAATTTTAAGTTTATATAGAAAGTAAATTAGAGGTGCCTCAGTTATGATCTCATTAACAACCCTACGATCTTGATTATGGCAACACTTTTTTTATAACTTTTCTTCTTTACGTTATTTAATGTTTCTTCAGAGTAGTTTATTCTTATTTATTTTATCGTAGCTTGTAGTGTCGTTTAATAGGTAATATTAATTAAGCCGTTCATACCTATGAGCCTGGCTATATATACCTACCATTTCTATGTTGTATATGCAGATGTATAAAATACACTACAAGTTGCAATTAAATTTTCCGAGGCATCCTCTATTTCCTTATATTTATGTATAAAGTTTTCAATGTCCTATTAGGTGTGTAAACATATAATGTAAGAATTATTTGACGCGTGCAATGTAGTTAATAAATTGTATTGTGTATATAATTGAGTGTGACTAAGTTTATTATAACTAAAAAGAGTTTCAATCGATTTTGCAGTGTTCTAGGATGGTGATATTTGATACTTTGGAACAGTAGGTATTGTATTTAGCTATTAACATTACTTGGTAAAAAAATATTCGGGGTATGTCTTCATAATACGCTTTCGATATTTTCATACTCCATTATTAGACAAATAACTGTTTACACCTTTTCGTTATTTTGATATCAACGTGTAGTAACCTCCGTTATTTCACGATAAATATAAGTCAATGTAATCAATTTACCATTTACATAAAAAAAAACTAAAGTGCTGTAGGTAATTTCAACAATATTACACAATAACTGTCGTTTTTTAGCCGTTATGTTTATAATGCCGTTATATGTTTATAAATGGAGTGTCTGTGGTCTTTACACTTGTGCTGTGTAAGGAAATGGGTACGATACGCTGCTGGTGTCTCAAAAATATCTAATGTAATTTGGTCAGTTATTCTATTATGGTTGTTTTGTTAACCAATAAAGTAATAGTAGATGTTCTGTTCAGAGACTTCGGGGGACCAGTACCGTAATAATTCGTGTCAGTTCGGAAAGACTCGTGTCGCTTCGTATCGTCTCGCCATCTTAGAATACTGCTACCTAAATAAATTATGTTCCAGAAGGAATTAGGAACCAAAAAGTAACGGTTTTTGTTCTAATTAAAGTTATGTTCAAATTCATTGTGATTGTGTGAATCAATAACCCGTCAGTTGCGATTTTTTTTTTCTTCTGTTCAATGTGTAACACTATTGTTTTTATATTGTCAGCTGTTTTATGTCATATTGGACAAAACAACTTAATCACCGTATAAACGTGGGCTGAGTATTATTTTGTCTAATGTGACTTGGTAACTGACAATTTTATGTGATTATACTAATAGTTTAAGAGACAACAACGTTGGGACATATCAAACTATTTCTGTTTTTGTTATTATAATAAACATTCCTTTTAAAAAGCTTTCAATAATCTAATATTCAAGTAAGTTAACGTAAATTCAAATAAATTTTAGCTAACTATGACTTTAACGTTCTTATCTCTCAGACTAAAAACAAAAATACATATTATAAATCTCAATGCACACACATTTCAGTAATGATAGAAAAAATTTCATTAAAAATTAACTATTTCCTTCCTAACAAATCTAATATCTGAAAATTCTTGTAAATTCCTTGTATATTAAATATTAAAAGTAGTATCTTAAGAATTAGTAGCCAACTACTATTTATAGAGAAAAGAGTTATTATTTATATAAAATAGAGAGCGAATAATATATTAAACTTGTATAGACTGACGTATCCATTTTATGTTGTTAATTTTTAATATGTATTTTAGATAATTAAAATGTTTGATTGTGTGCTGTATTAATGCGTTTTCGTGACAACTGCCCCTATCCCATCAGACAAATAATTTATTTATTACGTAAACTGCCAACAACCATTTAATTTACACACACACACATAATTAGAGGATTAACACCAGCTTAAAGGTATGTATTGTCCATTTTTCATCTTCAGTTTCCGAGTTGACTCAGATACTAGAAGATCTTAGCACGGCAAGCCTAGAAGTCGGACTTCAAATGAACATGTTAAATACCAAGTTGATGACAAACAGCGTGTATCGAAGGATCACCGTGGCGGATGGGGAGGTTGTGGAGTATTTAACGTATTGAGGTTGCCTAATAAGGTTCAGCGATTGCTGAGCAGCAATATACTAGAGTATTTTTCATTGATTAATGATATGGATCCCATCTCTTCCCGTGGGTGTCGTAGGAGGCGACTAAGGGACTTACTAGAGAATGGGCAGCAGCGTTCTCTATGCATTTTACCACCATACCACCATATCGCCAACCCGCCTGCCAAGCGTGGCGATTATGGCAAACCCCCCCCAAATTGGGGGAGGCCTATGTCCAACAGTGTACGTCTATTGGCTGAAATGATGATGATGGAATGATATGGAATTTAATCGCAACAACAATAGAGTCAATAATAGCATCAGCGCACAGAACACGGAAAACGTCCTTCACGCTACTTTCGACTCAATAAAAATCTCTTTTACAAAAAAGAAAACCAAAAAAAAGAACAAAAGACTTCCAAAAACGGAAAATAACTTTAGTTTCGAAAGTCTGTGTCTTTCGTTTTGTATTTTCGGTTTTGCCGGTTTTCCCTGAAAAATATGTCACTTGGGTCACTTGAGTGACTGGGTGAGGTTTTCTTTATTTAAATGCATATTTCTCAGTTGTTTTAGATAAAATCAATAAAATTACTCATCCAATAATTTTCCACCCTTTGAGGTGGAATATTTTATATGTGATCGGGTGCCTCAGGGGTCTGAGGGTTCACCCTCGCCCGGAAAGCGGTCCTTACGATTTTTCTTCAACTTAGAATGGAGTGTTACTCTTATTCCGAGTTTACTCTTATTTTAAAATACTCAAACTTTAATTTGAGCTCACTAGCGGCTTTAGCACTCTCGGTCTACAAAAACGAAAAATTTTAAAATTTTCTCAGCCGCCACCTTGGGTATTGATTTTGTCCTCACCAAAACTTGGCTTCAGCACTACAATTTAAAAAACTGACGAAAGAGAACCTCTTCATTTTTGAAGTCGGTTAAAATGCTATGTCTTAAATAAAAAAACTTGAAAATATATCTTCATGTCTATTTAATGACTGAACATCATCTTACCTGCATATCATAGTTTTATCAGTTAAATGCTCAACACTATTCACGACGTGCATGACGTATTCCCTCAACCTCTCCTTGTTGTTCTGCAAGTAGGGAAGTACAGTGCCTTTCTGTGCAGCTTGGTTGAACTCCTCGATGTAAGGGTAGTAGCTTCGCGCGAGGTGGGAGAGTGCTTCAAGAGTCTCCAACTCTTTGACGTACAAAAGTGGGGAAGTTTTGATCGTGTTGTCCACGGACACAGAGCAGAAGAGGTCTTTTTCGCACAGTTCTTGCTTCAGTTTCCTTATCTGGAATCAATAAAATATTAATATTATAAAGACAGTTCGCTTGTTACTTTGTATACAAGGTGTAACAGATTAGACGCAAAACCTGAAAGTAGTTTGTTCCTAATTGACTACTGAATCGATTTCAGTACCTTTTAAAATAAGTATTTTTTTTAAATTATGTATTTTGCCATGCCTACCACTGATTAAGCCTAAGAAAATTCAATCGTACACAATAAGAAATTAAAAATTTTAAATGCATAAAGTAATGCTGGGGTCGACACGTTTTTCTTAATAATATCAGTTAGCTTTAAAAAAAAATAGTTTTGGTCATCGTATTACGCTTTTAACTCAATACTCTAATTGGGGTGTATGAGGTCTTGCGTTAATTATGTTACTCGTTGTATAGCCGCAAAAAAACGAGCAACAGTGTAACAGTATTTCGAGCGCACCCTGGAGTCAGCACCGCTTTTCACTACGGTATGTATGATCATTGTGCCAACACAAAGAGACACTGGTCTACTGACTGTTGTGGGGGGACTCCGAAGGGTTGGGCAAAGATGTACCTATAATACCTACACCACATTTCGCCAGTTATGTTTAAGTCCCATGTAATAGGCGGCGAGCCTATTGCTATCAACCGGACACAAAGCCATACTCCGGACTGTTACTGAGAAACTCCAGATAGAAAACCCAATAACACTGGCCGGCATCGAACCCAGGACCACGATCCTTTTGTTAATTGACCATGCTCAGCAGTAGCGCTCAAAATTATAAACTATTTTATTTCTCTAAGTAGGTTTGTACAAAAACTTTTACACGTCAATCATATTTTTATAACTAGATGAGGTCGGGATTTCCTATCTGACTACTCTGAGAAGAAAGGCCGAAACAAACACATTTTTGGTTGTTTGGTATCTCGCAGTTGACCTTGAGAGGCCGTGACTGCTCAACCGGACTTTCCTGTGATGCCTTAAGAGAACTTAAAGCGAAACAAACGCAGAGGTCACAGTCTCTGTTAAAGTCCCTGACATAATCTTGGTCAGATCTTGGTCAGGTCCAGACAAGCTTGCGACCAACTAGGCAGATTTATTACTAGAGTGGCAAGGAATCGGATATCAAGCCTTGTAGGACCCAAAGTGATTGACTTACACGGCGATGATGACATCTTGGTAAATGCGGGATTTAGCCCTAAAAGAAGTCTTACGTAGTGTAAGTACGAATAGTTCTTGTGGACTTACTTTGGGCATGTGCGAGTTTCCTTTCCTGATGTATTCCTCGATCATGACTGCAACCTTCTCCGCATTGGCCAGTCCATAATTATAGTAGTTGTCGACGATTGACATGTATGTCTGATCGTAGACTTTGTCGAAGCTGTAGAAAAAATTATCAGATCAAAATATCGTTTGTTGTCGTGTTCGTGTCGTTAGACTTAGAAACCACCGCTCTAGGGTCGGTAACCTAAATTTGTACAACCCGGCCAAGTGTGATGAGTTATGTTCCAATTTGCGCAGACTAGAAGTAGTCTCATCGATAGGTATAATTTGGTTGCAAGCTACTTGGATTTTAGATTAGTGTTGCTGAATTTCGCGCTCTACCACTGCGCATTCACCTTAAGGTGAATGCGCAGTGGTAGAGCGCGAAATTCAAATTTTGTTACGTTTTTTGCAATTTTCAGGTGAGTGTCAGCTTGTTACTTGATCAAAATATGATTTGCGACTATAACATGTACGTATTTACAGATTTATAATCATTAGAATCAATAATACATCTTTCTAAGTTAGATTTGTTCCATAAGAAAAAAATTTCTTATGGAAAAGTGCTTGTGGAAGAAATCTAACTTATAAGAGATATATTAGACATTCTAATGACTAAATTCTGTAAACACGTACCTGTTATATTCGCAAATCATATTTTGATCAGGATACAACCTGATACAGACCTGAAAATTGCAAAAACGTAAGAAAATTTGAATTTCGCGGTCTACCACTGCGCATTCCCCTTACTGAAGAATAAACGTTTTTTTTTTTGTAAAATTGTCTAGGTATAGGTGGCTATTCTTGTTGGCATTTTTATAAATGTGATTTCCACTAACTTGCACTGGACCTGCGTGTTGGATTACGGTCCACTTCCTCTCATAGATAGAGAGGCCTGCCCCGGCCGTGGGAATGTTATAAGTGGATAATGATTGTATTTTATGCGTATATACAGTTACCTACTTATATATAAGTAGTGTTGTGATTTGTGATGTTCGTCAATAAGAATATCTACTCCATCTTTCTTGAAGAGTAGGTTGTACTTACTTAGAGCACGAAGTCCTGACGACCCTCGCTAAAGCGATAATAACTGCTAATATCGCATTGTATTGGTGAGCGGCGTCGTTAACCGCAGAGGAAGATCCATTCAATTGCCTGAAAAATATATTTATGCAGCCACTCTTTGCAGTCATTTTTTATAACAAATATAATTATGTCCTAAAGCGGCCTCAACCCATTGACGTATTATAAACTAGCTTTCGCCAGCGGCTTCGCCTGCGTGGAGGACGATAATTATCCCACGGGAACGTACTACTGGGATAAAAGTATCCAGGTTATAAACTATTTGTGTGCCAAATTTCATCCATACCCGTTCAGCCGTTTTTGGGTGATTGAGTAACAAACATCAAACTTTCACATTTATAATAATAAGTAGGATAGACGCGGCATACTTACACGAACATTATAGCACTCAAAAACAGCGTAAACCATGAATGTAGCTAGGTACCTACTAGTACATATAATCATACAGTGCGCGAAGAAAAGGAAATACCTATACCGGTTCCTATTGTTAGAAAGAGATAAACACATATTTAGTTACTACGTCACTAGCGTGTCGCCGCATCACTGGATGGCACGTGACCTAATAACACGACAGGTAATTACCTTGCATTTATCATGCCAATATTGAGCGCCGGTAACGCACCTAAAGGTGGCCTAAAGGTATCATCTCAGGTCTAAAGGTATCATTGGCTCAGCCTTACCACGGGAGAGAGAGAGAGGAGAGAGAAATTTCTACACTCATGTAACCAGAAGATATGGCTATGCATACAAAAGTTAAGCTGAGTAGGAAGAAAGACAGGTGCATGTCAAAACTTTACTTACGTCCGTCTCTTCAAATAGTTCCCGAAATTCTCTACTAGTTCAAGATCTTCATAATATGACTGTCCTTCCAAGAAACTCCTGGGATCCACATCCGTGTCAGGGTCAGTATTGCCATAGTCCAAATCAAATGTATAGACGTCAGATCCCAATAGGTTTGGTTTCGGTTGACTTTGAGGCTGACGTAAATTATTAGCGTTTGAGTAGTACATTGAACCTTGCGGACCCATTTTGTTGTATGGTGCTGGATTATAATAAGGGTCTTCGATGTACTGGAGTTGTCTTTGTGGTGGGTAGTTAAAGGCAGATGGGACAGCTGTGTAGTCAGGGTATTGCCTAGCAGGGACGTAATTGTACGGCACTTGCTCAGGCGCTGGTCCGGGGTAGTACGAGTAAGACGCCAACTTTGTGCGGTCGTTGTTGAAAATGAGACCCGGATAAGGGTTGATTGCTTGACGCTGACGGTGTCCGTAAACACATGCTAGGTAAAGGATAGCAGGTATCAGGTGCCGCATTTTGCCTGCAATCAAATAAGTAGGTAACCTACCGTCAACTGTGGCATTTAATTTCCATGAGCAACTTTACCAATGAGAACTGTATTTAAATAAATTTCGATTACTAAAAATTTGTTACAAATATGTAGTACTTCTGTATCGCTTCGATATATTCGCTTCTGTATGGCGGCAACAGATTTTTAGTTATCGAAAGAAATTTAAGTGCAGTCATCTGTAAAGTTATTATGGAAAGTATTTATTTATTTATTTGTTATGGCACTCCAACATTAAGTCACAAAAAAATTAATACATACAAAATATCTTAAACAAATACCTACTTACTATTGTGACCTTGTTACATATAGGACAAGCGGGGTGTGTACAGCTTTTTCATTATGTGATATAATGATAATAGACAATAGTGAAAATATTAGACAAAGTGTTGTAAGATCATTGAATTATAACATTGACATTCCAGTAACTTTGGCAACAATATGGATTAAGTACCTATCTAAACGTAACATGAATAAGAAAAAAAAAGTAGTATAAAGGTAAAGATATTGATTTTTATTTTTAAACAACAATATTATAAAGATAAATTAATTTTAACAGAAGGATATTATGATATAAGCCAGAAACATATTTATATTTATGCCACAGTTGACTGTGCCTAATTAATTCTAAGCCTACATTGATATATTCCTCTGGACCTGCTTGGTCGATCAGGTATGGTCCCCGGTCCATTACCTCTCAGAGGGAGGAGGCCTCAGTCCCAGGAGTGGGACATTGTGGGCTGAATATGTCAAATCTATAAAAATTAAAAACTAAGCAATAGTACGTAGTAACATAACATGCTTACCCAACGAAAGGTCACTTTGGTCAGTAAATTGATATGAAATTTTTCAGTATTTATACAATAATTAGCTATTACCGTTAGCTTGTTCATTCTTATTACTTGTAATTTTGTTTATAAAACCTCTGGTTCTTAAACTTTCGCGTTTAGTTGAAACTAGCTGTGCCTGCGACTTCGTCCGCGCGGAATAGATTTTTTTATTATTTATCATATACAGGATGTAACAGAAACCCCATGAACTAAAGATAGCGGTACCTAGTGTTTTTCCGGAAGTCAGTTGTTTTTTTTTTTTGGAAAAAGTTATTATTTTTCACTTTTTAGTACCTACCCCACACCAATTCGAAATTTCATCATCCTTTGGGTCAAAACAATGCATATTTATGTGATAGCAGCAATCGCGGTTGATTTGCTGTCATTTTTTGAAGAGTTCCGTTGTTTGTCTCCGAAACGCATCATCAGATCTATATGAAATTTTAATAGGACCATTTCGGCATAAACCCCTTTCGGAAAAAAAGAATTTTCCAAATCCGTCTATATGTGACGGGGTTATGCCCGAACATAAAAATATGTATATTTATATAAACATGTCGAATTGATAACTTCCTTCTTTTTGAAGTCGGTTATAAAGCGGTTATTTTAATATTACAAAACAGACACTCCAATTTTATTTATCTGTATGTATGTATGTATAGATTGAAAACAATGTACAGACGGCTACACATCAAACTATACATTTCCAGTATAAGCTGGTCTCGCACTGTACAGGATTTCCGTACAGTGGGAGATCAGCGTAAATTGGAAATGTATAGCTTGATGTGTAGCCGTGCGTATCTACCTACATGAATTTTCTAACGATTATTGGGAAAAAAGGTATTATTCTAGGTCTATTAAGGTGGTAATGAGAAAACTACTGTGGCCATCGAGCAATTGCGTAACGCACTAGCGGTAGCAATGGTTTACATTTTGACAGTTGAAAAATATTCATTGCGTTATTTACGTTGTTTAGCATATTTTGTTTTTGAACTTTATGGCGCAATCGATTAGCAGTAACAGTTTTACGCAGTTCGGGTGATGACCGATGTAAAACATGAGTCCTCCCAAATAAGCATTAAAAAAATAAAAACTTTGAGAAAGATAAGTTATGATTTCATTATTTTTGCGACAAAAACTAATTAAACGGATTCCGAACACACGACACTTAATTATTTTAAATTCATTTGCAAAGACCAACTGTGTTAAAACAATTAGTCGCGCGTAAAACAATTTGATATTTATTAATAAGAGTTAAGTACGAGTAGGCATTATCAGAATGCCGTAACCGTTTAAAATTAAAAATCTCGTTGCTAACTGGATTCTTACCGTTATTTTTGTACATAATTTAAGTTACTGTGCCGGTAATCATTAAGCTGGTAAATCTTAAGTTTTACTAGTAAATCTTAGAATTTGCCAAAATGAGTAGGTAAATGTTAGGATTTTATAAAAAAGAGAACATTTATCGGGTTTTATCGATTAGTTTTTCCGATTACCTAAATATTGTTGTTTTTTTTTACTTAATTGTTTTTTTTTACGTAATACTTAACTCAATCCTTTCTTTCAATGACCTATTTAGTCAAAACCTTAAGGGGAACCTAGTCGCGGGCTCGAACTCACTGGTGGGCCTGGCTAAAAATCACGCTGTCTCACCAGGCTTCGTGTCCGACAGAGATAGTATCAGTGAGCAGTGAGCAGTTAGAACCTAGTCTACACGCACAACGTTATTGAGTGAGATGCAGGATAATTTATAGTAAAAAAATCACGAATAAATTAAGAAAAGTCCTTTGGAACATCGGGTTTTATGAAAAAGCCAATACATAAATCAATGACCAATAAAGTTTATTGAACTTTTCGATAACTAAACTCTGTCGGTACAGACTTGGTTTTGGAGATTTTACACTTCTTTTATTACTTAAACACGCTCAAATTTAAGTAAAATTAGCAAGAATAACGTATCTTTGTTGGTTCCTAACTTGTTAATGGGTTTTTATTTTAGTATTCTGTTTACGTACAGACAATATTAATAATGAGACAAAACGATATCATATTTTACTTTGGATGTGCCATGTCAGACGGTGGAGTAAAACACTCCCGAAGTTTGTATGCAAAAAATGTGGACTAGGTTCACCTTAAGGACATATTTTTAATCATCATTGTTTTTATATACCTGTCGGAAATACTTCAGTCAATCAATTGACTAATCGAGACGCCAGCGCCACCAAGCGGCGCTCGACAGAGTCTACGACATAGCGCTCGACCACAGTGTCCACAGTTAAGTTCAGTCTTACAGTGGCGGTCAAGCGGTGAACACGTTTAGAAACTGTCGCGCGTTTCGTATAGTTCTGATGTATACCTACAGTGTATGATTAGCTAGTGAAATTAATTGGTTCGTAAATTATAATTTGATTTGAACTATAAACGGGTTTTCTATTGCGCAATAACCAACACTTCCCATAGTACGCCCACATTAGTTAAAATATGGCTGATGATAACGAAAGGGAAGTGCCTCCTCCGACATCAGAATTGGGATCGGTGTTGGTTCGGGCGCAAAATGAAAATGCTGAAAGTGACCGTTGGCGTGCAATGTTTGAACAACAAAATGCAAACATGCGAGCGCTTATTGAAGCCCTGCAAGCGCCTAAAACTAATAATCGTGTGGATCTGCCCGAGTTCGACCCAGGCAAGGCAGATACGGATGCGCGATCGTGGTGCGCGACAGCTGATTTATGTTTTGCTGAAAATTCACTGCAAGGTGGTCAACTTGTTGTGGCCATCAGTAAGGCGCTCAAAGGATCAGCATCTACGTGGCTATCGCAGATAGCATACCAAGGAATGACGTGGAGTGACTTTAAGGTACTGTTCATTGCAAGATTTGTTTCAACGGAGACCTTGGCGGGTACCCTCATCAATTTACATAGTGACAAGCCAGGTGAAAAGGAGACCCTTGTTGCTTATGCGAATCGCCTGATGACGTCAGTCACTAACCGCTTGAAGGACGTTGATAAGGAACAAATTGCAGTGGCTACCGTTCTTGCCCACATTTCACAATTTGATACTAAACTGCAACGGCTGGCATTTACGACCGATATCGTCTCGAGGGACAGATTACAGCGTGAACTTCATGCTTTTTCGCACTTGAAACGCAAGTCTAGCAGCCATGGTGATTTGTCAATTGCTCCTAATGTCAAACGAGCGAAGATAACCTCGCTGAAATGCTACAACTGCGGGAAACCCGGCCACAAGCGAGCTGAGTGCAGAAACAAGCCGATTGACAGCAGAGGAAGAGCTACAGCGTCTTCAGAATCGAGCCAAGCAGCCCCGCAGCCGTCAGCGAAGCCCTTCATCTGCTTTAAGTGTGGACAACCGGGACATATGGCGGCCCGGTGCACGAACAGTGGCAGCCAAGCGGATGGTGGAGCACGTGCTGCAAACAGCGAACGGCGAGTGGATGTTTGTGTTTTACAACCACCCTCAGGCATGTTAGAACATAAAGGTGAGCAGTATTGTTTTGTTTACGATTCTGGTGCTGAATGCTCGTTAGTAAAGGAGAGTTGTGCAGCCAAATTAAGTGGCAAACGTGTTAAAAACGTTGTTGCGTTGACTGGTATTGGTCAAACTCGTGTATTCAGCACAGAACAAATCTTATGTAGCGTAACGATTAGCGAACACCAACTTGAGATTTTGTTACATGTACTTCCCGACAGTTACTTGCAAAGTAACATTATGATAGGACGTGAAATATTGAACCTAGGCTTTTCTATTAACATGTCTGCCACAGAGATTTCGTTACATAAAATACTAGTAGTAAATTCGGTTTTAAACGGTAATCAACAACAAGCTGATTTTAACGTGATTAATACAAACATTATAGGAGATGAGAAATCTGAGCTATTGCAAATTTTAAATCGATTTTCACGTTTTTTTACTTCCGGTATGCCTACTACGCGAGCTAAAACTGGTGAGCTTAAAATAAGATTAATTGATCCGAACCGTACAGTGCAGCGTCGACCGTATAGGATGTCCGCGGATGAACGACGAGTGATTCGTGAACGTGTGAAGGAGCTATTAGATGCAAATATTATAAGGCCCAGTTGTTCTCCGTTCGCAAGCCCCGCTCTCCTTGTAAAGAAACGCGATGGTTCCGACCGTATGTGTATCGATTATCGTGAACTCAACAGTAATACAGTCCCTGACCGGTATCCGCTTCCCCTTATTTCTGACCAGATAGCGCGTCTCAGCGGAGCAAATTATTTCTCCCAATTAGATTGCGCTAGTGGATTTCATTTAATTCCTGTAAATGTAGGGTCGATTGAGAGTACAGCATTCATAACACCTGAAGGCCAATATGAATTTATGACCATGCCATTTGGCCTAAAAAATGCTATCTCCGTTTTTCAAAGAGCCATCATGAATGCTTTAGGTGACCTTGCTCATGACTACGTGATCGTATACGTAGATGACGTTCTAATCGTTTCACCCGATGTGAAAACTGGTCTAGATAGACTTAATGTTGTTTTGGAAGTTCTGACCAGAGCTGGTTTCTCTTTAAACCTCAAGAAGTGCTCCTTCCTCAAGACGAAGGTAGAGTTCTTGGGTTTTGAGGTAGAGGCTGGCCAGATAAGACCCAATCAGCGAAAGGTAGAGGCACTAACGGCTCTTCCACCTCCACAGACCGTTTCACAGTTAAGGCAATTTATCGGACTCTCTTCATACTTTCGGCAATTTGTACAAGGCTTCTCTAGTATGTTGGCTCCTTTGTATCGGTTAACTTCTCTTAAAGGTAATTTGACTTGGAAACCCGAGTATGAGGAGATTCGCCAAAAAGTCATCTCTATTTTGACCAAAAACCCTGTTTTAATGATTTTTGACTCTAAATACCCAGTAGAGCTACACACGGACGCTAGTAGCTTAGGCTATGGAGCGATCCTATTTCAAGTCGTAGATGGCCGGCGCCATGTCATAGCTTACTTTAGCAAGCGAACGTCCCCAGCAGAAAATAAATATCACTCTTATGAGTTGGAGACACTGGCAGTTGTGAACTCTATCAAGCATTTCAGACAGTACCTGCATGGTAGGAAGTTCACTGTTGTTACGGATTGTAACTCATTGAAGTCGTCGCAAAATAAACACGACTTGACTCCTCGAGCGCACAGATGGTGGGCTTTTCTACAGTCCTTTGATTTTAATGTGGTATACAGAGAGGGTAAGCGAATGTCTCATGTGGATTTCTTTTCCCGAAACCCACTAACGTTAAAATCCAAGAAATTAGTTCCCTCTCATGTAGAGCAAATGCGCGTTGATGTCACAGAACTCTCGACCAACTGGCTCCAAGCTGAGCAACAACGCGATGAGGAAATTTCTAAAATAATCAGTTCCTTAGAAAATGGTCAAGTAGATGAGCAAGTAGCTAAGACCTATGTGCTGCGTTCTGGTATTCTTAACCGTAAGATCCAGCGCAATGGCAGGTCAAAATGTTTGCCTTATTTACCCCGCCTTTTAAGATGGTCTGTTATCAATAACTTTCATGACTCTCTGGTTCATCTTGGTGCCGATAAGACGCGTGAAAAACTCTTTGACTTTTATTGGTTCCCGGGAATGACTCGATATGTTAAAAAGTTTGTAGAAAATTGTGTGACATGCAAAGTCGCGAAGTCTCACTCAGGGAAGGTCCAAGCTGAGCTCCACCCTATACCGAAAGTGACAATTCCATGGCACACAGTTCACATTGACGCGACCGGTAAACTAAGCGGGAAAAATGATAATAAGGAGTACATTTTTGTTTTGATTGACGCCTTTACTAAATTTGTCCTGTTATTCCATACGACCAACATTGATTCTAAGAACAGCATTCGGGCAGTCAATCAGAGTGTAGCACTTTTCGGAGCTCCAACTCGTATTATTGCCGACCAAGGTAGATGTTTTGCAAGTAAGGATTTTCGGGATTTTTGTGATAGTAAAAACGTCAATTTGCACCTCATAGCGACCGGTTCAGCTCGTGCGAATGGGCAAGTAGAGCGTGTTATGAGTGTCTTAAAAGCAATGTTAACTGCTGTAGAGATTAGCGATAGTAAATCATGGCAAGATGCAATAGGAGAAGTACAGCTAGCGATAAATTGTACCATAAACCGCGTTACAAAAGCTTCACCTCTAGAGCTTTTAATTGGAAAAATTGCGAGACCTTTATCATTGATGTGTAGTGATGTAAATACTGAAGTCGACATTGATGAAGTCCGTGAGATTGCGTCAGAGAATATTAAACATAGTGCGGAATATGACAAGGCTCGATTTGATAGGACAAAGGCAGCAATAACTGAATTTTCGGTTGGCGATTTCGTGTTGTTAGAAAACGAAGAGCGAAATCAGACTAAGTTAGATCGGAAGTTCAGAGGTCCGTTTAAGGTAGTGGAAGTTTTGGATGGTGATCGCTATACGTTAAAAGCTTTAAATTCTAAACGTACTTACAAATACGCTCACGATAGGTTAAGAAAGATGCCAGTAGGTCATGTACCAGTCGAAGTAGATAGTGATCACGGTGGTGATGAGCAAGCCTAAGTTATGGGAAGCACGCGAGTAGGGTTCTCTATCGGCCGTCGTAAAGTCGACCGTACCAGTAGCCATTACGTAGTCGTAGCCCGGTAGAAATCGGTGTCTCTTGAGGTAACTCAAGTAGTCCGTGGGTGCGCGATGCGCGTTTGGCTCTGGCGGAGGTCGTGGTCTGCAGTGACCGTAGTGGGTAGTCAATGAGTGATGCCCACGGTGATCCACATGAGTGGTGGATGCACGTATGAGTGAGCAACTGTGATTGCTGTTCGGCTATGGGTGCCGTGGCGTTAGAGCGGTTTACTCGTGTGTGGGTTTCTAAGTGTCTAAGGCTGTTGGTAAAAACAGATGTTGATGTGGATAATGATGGTACATGGCTCTGGTTGATGATTTTTGCTATGATAATTCAAAGTTTGTTTAGTTAATTAAGAAGCATTGTTTTGTTAAAACAATAAAATGATTGATAATTAAGCTTTCTGATTTTAAAAGTTGAAAGCAATAAATGGTCAGAATTGGCCGAGTCGAACATGCACTGTTGTTGATGTTTGGTTGCAGGATAACACACGAGGACGTGTGCTAGCAGGATGACCGTGTCGGAAATACTTCAGTCAATCAATTGACTAATCGAGACGCCAGCGCCACCAAGCGGCGCTCGACAGAGTCTACGACATAGCGCTCGACCACAGTGTCCACAGTTAAGTTCAGTCTTACAGTGGCGGTCAAGCGGTGAACACGTTTAGAAACTGTCGCGCGTTTCGTATAGTTCTGATGTATACCTACAGTGTATGATTAGCTAGTGAAATTAATTGGTTCGTAAATTATAATTTGATTTGAACTATAAACGGGTTTTCTATTGCGCAATAACCAACACTTCCCATAGTACGCCCACATTAGTTAAAATATGGCTGATGATAACGAAAGGGAAGTGCCTCCTCCGACATACCTATATGGTATTTCAATTTATTAAGTAGACTTGGTAGGCATACCAAGTCAAATCCTTACATTATATTACTGTTAGCCCGCATCATCACACAGCTGGTCAAAGGCTTCCAGCTCTTTCAATCGATCCAGGGCTAGTGTGCAGGATCGATCGAAAGAGCTGGAAGTCATGGGTAGAGGCCCAGCAGAGAGATGATGCTGGCTAACAGTAACTTTTTAATTGTGGTACATCATCATTTTAGCCAAAAGATGTCCACTGCTGGACTATGATACAGATAGACACAAATTCAGAACAATTAATTAAAAAAACATTACCAACATAAATGAAAAAAGGAGCACGTAAATCGTGTTCCGGAGAAATCAGAATTAGTACATGAAAAAAGAAAAATCTTTCTGTCACAGCTGCTTAATTTACAAACTTTTATCTGTTGTATACGAAATTTTGTCGAATTCTCTGATTTACTATAAAATTATTTAAATTTAATTACATAATTTAGTAGAAACTACCAGTCTTAAAATAATAGTAAGTACAAGAAAAAATACCAAATATAATCCTAACTTAACTTAACCTATTCACAAATAAAAAAATGGCGTCGAAAAATTCATCCGCATCGCTGTCGACTGGTAATGTTCCCAAGAGATTGGCGGCATTACCACGTTGTATGGCAATGCTTACCCGCTGGCCAAAGTAGAAACCAGCCCTTGGGTCACGGGAAGTGTCAACCAGCCGTTTCGAGATTTCCTTGAAGACACCATGAGCACTCGGACCCCACGGCCCGAGGGTTTCAATCTCAAATGGCTCAAAAATATAATTACCAATAAATAAGGTTGTTATACTTTCGCCGCTTGAGGTTTTCCGCAGCCGCAGCGGCAGCGCCAGCACAGCACACCGAGCCAGGAAGATAGGATGGCGCAAGAGTATCGACACACGTTGTATCCCTGATATATAATGAAGCCAGTGCGCGACGAGCGCGCCTCGTCAGCCATGTTTTTAACCGACTTCAAAAAGAAGGAAGTTATCTTTTTTATGTTTGTTCGGGCTTAACTCCGTCATATATAGACGGATTTGCGAAATTGTTTTTTTGTTCGAAAGGGATTTATTCTGAAATGGTCCCATTTAAATTTCATATAGATTTGATGATGCGTTTCGGAGCCAGACAACGGAACTCTTCATAAAATGACAGCAAACAAACCGCGATTGCTGCTATCGTATAAATATGCATTGTTTTGACCCCAAAGATTATGAAATTTCGAATTGTGTGGGGTAAGTACTATAACGAAAAAGTGAAAAAAAATCTTAAAAAAATAAAAAAACAACCGTCTACCAAAAATACACTACTGTTTTGGAGATGAATGAAAATCTTCTTCGATAGTAATAAGACGTATATTAATGATTTAAGGTTTACAAAATTATAGATGATAGATGTGCGTGTTTGTCGAGCGAATAGATTGCGAATGCCGCGCCGTGCGCGGAAGAATTCGGAACTACGTCCCGCACTCCTCTCCTCTGTCGTCCAGTGGTAGTGGGATCGCCGCTCATGGAGACGATGCGTAGACATGCCCCCCGCCGTGGAGTAACAGCCTCCAACGAAGAAGTAGAAGCAGGTGGAAGTTGAGAGAAGTTAGGGTTCTTCCTCAGAAGTTAGGGTTCTTGCTCCTTTAGCAGCGGACACAATCTTGGGTATGATCTTCGTATCATTCCGTTAGCTGTTTTAATGTCAGCTACACGTACTAGTCCATCCTTGCCAGGTGAAGTGCTTATGACTCGTCCAAGACGCCATTTCAAGGGTGGCAAATTGTCGTCTTTAATGAGCACCAATGTATTAGGTGCTATTGAGTCGGTATTGGATTGCCATTTAGTCCTCGTCTGCAGCTCCGAAACGTACTCCTGCGACCACCGCTTCCAGAAATTTTGTCTCATCTGCTCGATGCGCTCGTAGCGGACCAAGCGTGAAGTGTTTGTAGCTGTGAGGTCTTCGTAGGTAGGAGCAACGAGCGGCCGGCCAATCAGGAAATGGGCTGGTGTAAGAGGGAGTAGGTCGTTTGGGTCTGAAGACATGGGATACATAGGTCTGGAGTTTAGGAGGGCTTCTATTTGTGTCAATAATGTGGAAAATTCCTCATAAGTGAGGTTTACGTTTCCTACGCGACGGAGATGATGCTTAAAGGATTTAACCCCTGCCTCCCACAAACCGCCAAAATGTGGTGAGTAGGGAGGAATAAAGCTAAACTTAATATTTTCATCTGCAGCAAAATTTAAAATATCATTTTCATTACTAGTTAAAAATTTAGAGAATTCCTTTAGTGCGCCTACAAACGTTTTTCCATTGTCGGAAAATATTTGTGCGGGTTTTCCACGACGAGATAAGAACCTTTTTAAAGCCAATAGGTATGCCTCAGAACTTAGACTGGTGACTAATTCTAAGTGTATCGCACGAGTAGTAAAGCATATAAATAAACAAACATAACATTTTTCCAATTTTGAACCCCTTCCCTTGCGATTCAATATGAACATAGGTCCCGCATAATCTACACCGCAGCGCAAGAAAGGATACCCCGGTTCCAATCTTTCAGGAGGCAAGTTACCCATTTTTACTGATATTGCCTTCCCTTTCTGGCGAGTACATGTAATGCACTTATGCACTGTCTGCTTGGCTAAATCACGACCCTTTAGTGGCCACCAACTTTCTCTAATATTAGCCAAGAGCAACTGTGGACCAGCATGGAGTAGACGTTTATGTTCAAACTGGAAAAGAAGTCGCGTGAAAGTATGTTTGGAACACAACAATATGGGATGTTTTTTACTATAGGAGAAGGTATGTGAATTTACTAATCTGCCTCCCACTCTAATAAGGCAATCAGAATCTAGGAACACATCCAGACTAGATATATTTCTCATCGATTTAACAGATAAGTTTTTTATTAATGCATTAAAAATTATTGGAAACGACGTTTGTTGTGCTAAACGTACTAAAAGTAAAGTTGATTTATTTAATTCATCAGACGTAAGCGGTCCAATGCTACGTTCTGTTTTGACCTTGATTCGTGCATTATGAATGAATCGTAACGAGTAAGCGGCTGCACGTCTCATGCGATTAAAATTTGAAAAACGTTCAAAGGTAAAAATACTAGTAAAAGTTGATTGTGTAAATAAAGAATTGACATTTGATTTAATTTCTGGTAAATCGTGCAATTTAATTATTTCATCGTGATTATTTTTAAAATTAGTGTTGATTTCGGTTAAAAATGCTGGCCCGTGCCACCAAATATCTGAATTTTGAAGCGCGTCGAGCGTGAGCCCGCGAGATAAAAGATCAGCCGGGTTGGTTTTACCAGCAACATGTAACCACGGTAACTCACCAGTCAACTCATTGATTTGCACTACTCTGTTCTGGACGAATGTTTTTAACAAATTAGGTGAAGTTTTAATCCAATTTATGACAATCGTGGAGTCAGACCAAAAGTATATGTTATTAAAAGTTAATCTCCATGACTGAATTATTTTTTGATATAACTTAGCACCAACTAAAGCTCCGCATAGTTCAAGGCGCGGTATTGTAACTGGTTTAATTGGTGCGACTTTGCTCTTTGCACAAAGTAACCTAACAGTGACTGGCGAATTGTGGTTGTATGTACTTATGTATGCACATGCACCATATGCATCCTGTGATGCATCTGTGAAAATATGTAAATCTGTGTAGTCTGTATTCACTTGCCTAACATGACGAGGAATTTTTATGTTTTGTAGGTGTTGAAGCGTGTCGATAAAGTTTTTCCACATAAACAAAATATTGTTAGGTACTGGATCGTCCCAACTTAACTTACAAAGCCATAGTTTTTGTAAAAGTATTTTTGCAATTATAATTGAGGGTGATAACAAGCCTAATGGGTCGTACACCTGTGAGACAACAGACAAGATAACGCGCTTGGTCACATGAGTGAAGGTTTGATCAATCTTTGTAGTAAAGTATAACAAATCTAAATTATTCAACCAACCAAGACCGAGAGTTTTAGTTAAACAATTTTCGCCTAAAGTCAATTCCTTTGTTTGATCTGTTGAAGAAGTCTCCAAATTAAACAACCATTTACGTAAATGGAAGCAACCAGATTTTAAAACATCATTTACCTTGGTACAAATGTCTAATAAACATTGTTTATTATCATGACCAGTAATTAAGTCATCCACAAACAGATCTTTGTCTATTACTTGCTTTATGACGTCATCCTCGCACTCAGATGCCAGCTGTTTGATGCATCGAATACTTAAGTAAGGAGCGGACGCGGTACCGTATGTCACGGTATTAAGCTGGTACACACCGAGTTCGTCTGATTTATTTTCACGCCAAAGAATTAACTGGAAGTTTCTTTGATCCGGTTGAATATTAATTTGTCGATACATTTTTTCGACGTCAGCGCATGCAACAAATCGAAATTGTCGAAAACGCAATAAAATTGAAAAAACGTCATTATGTAAACTAGGGCCAATATACTGAATATCGTTAAGTGATTTGCCCGATGTTGATTTTGCACTTCCATCAAAAACCACCCTAAGTTTGGTAGTACTGCTATGAACTTTTAAAACACCGTGATGTGGTAGAAAATAATAATTTGATGATGGATAGTGATTGACTCGACTCATGTGCCCTAGATTTAAATATTCATTCATAAAATCACAATACAATTTTTTATATTCAGGTGTAGACTTATCTAATTTAAGTTCAAGTGCGTGAAAACGATTTAGCGCGAGTGCGTACGTATCTCCTAGTGTGTCACTAGACTCGGCTAATGGAATGCGCACAAAAAACCGACCCGTGTTATCGCGGTACGTAGTTTGCACAAACAAGTTTTCACATAAAGACTCGTCCTTAGTTAATTTATTTTGCGGAACTATTTCTTCTAACTCCCAGAATTTTCTAAGTTGAGTATCTAATGATTGTGAGTAATTGCATTGAACTCGATTGTTGCGTAAAGTTTTATCATTCAACAATGAACCAGATATTATCCATCCCAACTTAGTATTCTGAAGATATGGACCGCTTCGCAGTCGAATTAGTCCGTCATTTAAAAGTTCCCAGAACTTATCTGCCCCAATTAATAATTCGATTTCTGATGGCGAATAAAATTTGGGATCCGCTAACTGTACATGTTCAGGAATATTTATGTGTGATTTTGTACCTAAAGATGGCAACTGAGCTGTGATTTGGTTTAAAACTAAACATTTAAAGCGTGTACTGTATTGTGTAGTTTTAGACCTCAAATGAATTTCGCATGATTGAGTGGAATTAGTCACCGAGTTACCTACCCCGGAGACTTGCACAGTGGACTGTATTAAATTAAGATTTAGTCGTTTGCATAAAGATTCTGCAATAAAGCAATGCTGACTACCGTTATCTAATAAAGCGCGGGTAGTGTGAAAATTATTGCTTTTATCTGCAACCTCAACTAAAGCCGTAGACAGCAGTACCGTATCTAATAATGAATGATTAGTACTCTGATGTGTTGTGTGAGATGCAGAATGTAATGTGGTAGTGTTTGAAGTGCTAGCACTAGTTGTATCCTGCGACGATGCCTGTGAATTAAGCGCAACAGCTGATGATGTGGATGCACACGCATTATCGTCACATTTATCATGAATTAAACTGTTGTGTTTCTTACCGCATTGCTTACAAGGACCGAACCAGCACTCATCTACCGAGTGACTACCGCGTAAACAATTACAACATAACTTCTTTTCGTTAATGAATTTAATTTTATCGTTAACAGATAGTTTTAAGAATGAATCGCAAGAATAAAGTGGATGATTTGCTTGACACATAGTGCAAATACGAGAACGTTTGGAATTTTTATTATTACATTGTTTATTTTGTGTTGATGTGTAACTATGTGATTTGTTTGGTTGTTGTGAATGTGATGGTTTCTTTACGTTATTGTCCGTGGTAGACTTACCATGTGCCAAGTGAATGGTCTCTAGTACGTCAGCCCTATTTTTAAGAAAGGTAATCAAATAATCAAGAGATAAACGTGAATTTGACTGGGTAGAACTATTTATAATTGAACTTTTATGAGTCTCCCATTCTCTTTCGGTAACTGAATCAAGTTTAGATGTAATTAAGTAAATAATCAAGGTGTCCCAGGATTCAGTCGGTTCGCCGAGGTTTTTGAGGGAACGAATATTTTTGAGAACGGTGTCTATAAGTTTACGAATTTGACTGGATGATTCCTTATTAAGTAACGCAATAGAAAACAAAGCCTTAACATGGTTTTGCACAAGTAAACGGTTATTATTGAATCTGTTTTCCATTAATTCCCATGCTATATTATAATTATCAGAGGAGAATTCCAATGACTTAATCACCGATGATGCACTGCCAGTAAGAGAAGACCGTAAATAATGGAATTTTTGCACATTATCTATTTCTTTAGAACTATGGATGAGAGATAGGTAAGTATCGCGGTACTCTAACCAATGATCATAAGAGCCATCAAAGGAAGGAAGTGAAATTGTAGGTAATTGAACTTTACTAGAAACTTTAGAATAATTTTGAGCGTTATCTGCGTTAATAATACACTTGGATTTAGTCACATAAGTATAAAAGTGGGTTTCAAAAGTTTCCCTCTCAGATAATTCCTTTTCTATTTGACTATCAGGGATTTTTAAGTCAATTTCATCTTGAATTTCTGAAAACTGCTCTAACAATAAATCTGCCTTTTGTAAACGCGTTTGTAATTCTGTTTTAATGGTTTCAGTAATAGGCATTATTTCTACAGAGTCCACATACTTCATGAATAGTCGAAATTTACCGCGAACAACACCTCTTCTTTTATTTAAATCTCTAAGTATATCCTCACTACTAGTACGACCCTCTTTTATCGGAGTTTTAGGCATTTTGGCGTTTGTAGAAGACAGTGAAAAATACTTACTTGTTAAGATTCTCAAAAGATTTTATTTTAATTTTAACGAAGTTGAGGGTAATGGCAAAACCAAATCTTTACGCGTTTTTTAACTATTTAACGGCAGTAAAACACTAGGATTTCACACAATATTAACACAAATGAAGCACTGAGTATAGAAAAAGGGATAAGAATAAAGAATGATGATTGACCTGACCGTTTTATGCTGGTACCGTGGATGACTTCGCTGATGGCCTCGTGCGTCCGATTTATGCTGGTCGCAACGATTTCTGCTGCTGCATCCGGCTCGAAGGACCAAAATATGTTTTGGAGATGAATGAAAATCTTCTTCGATAGTAATAAGACGTATATTAATGATTTAAGGTTTACAAAATTATAGATGATAGATGTGCGTGTTTGTCGAGCGAATAGATTGCGAATGCCGCGCCGTGCGCGGAAGAATTCGGAACTACGTCCCGCACTCCTCTCCTCTGTCGTCCAGTGGTAGTGGGATCGCCGCTCATGGAGACGATGCGTAGACAACTACAAAGTCAAAAATAACTTTAATTTCGGAAGGCGGTGACAAAAAATTTAATAAAATACGTATCCAAAGTTACTTACTTCCGAAATTAAAGTTATTTTTCACTTTGTAGTGGTTTTTTGGAAGTCCGTTGTTTTTTAATTTTTTTAAAGTATTTTTTAGTAATAACCTAGTGTCCAAGCAAGACGGTTGTTTACTTCTCAATTCCCGCTCTCCATACGTATCACTGGCGACGAGTTATACGAACGAATACCTACGCGCAGTTAAAATGACAGCGTTTCTCGGAAACCTATCTTTATTTGACCATAAAAACAGTGAATGTCAAATATTTAAAGGAATACTAACGCAATTTTTGAAAATCAACGGCGCTGATTACGATGTGTAAAGTGGAATATTGCTGTGTCATCTTACGGAGGAGAAGTATCGTCTAGTACTTAACCTAGCATTTTCAAAGGAGTTGGAAACGCTGAGCTATGCAGACCTAGTTGGATTCTAAAAATAATTCAGTTTCAATAGGCTTATCAGCCGCGTACCTTATGTTAAAGTTCTGGCATTCCTCACAACCCTTTTCTTGGGGCTGGTTACCACTGCACCCTTCATTAGAGTCAATATGATAAACACGAGTGTAGCACGGCCTTTAGCAACTGTGTTAAACGCGTTCCAATAATTTAATACCCAACACACCCTGAGAAATCTCCTACACGAGTGTTTTTTTTACTACCGCACACTTTTTTTAAATGGCCTTTTTCACCGCAGTTTAGGCACGTATGACCCCACACTAAAGGCCTAATATGTCCTAGATTGATGAGGAAAGTGGTGTGATGACTGATACCTAGGACCTACCCACCTTCCACGGAAATAAAGACATGCCGTCCGGTCTCTTGCCATCGTCGCGTGCCAAGCCATTGGATCCTTAACTACTAAAACAGCTAGAACCCCGAAAGTGACAAGAGCTCGTCGGATGATGTCGTTAATGTTCGCGTGCCACGCTAATCGGCCCGCGCTTCGGTTGCAAGACCGGCCGTGGTATCCTAGACTGTTGACAACTTCGCCACAGTGACAGCGATGAGGAGAACAACAAGGAGCTCCCAGTCGTAGACGGTAGTGCTTGAAGCCACAGACCCGACTCCCACTCACCCACAGCCGGCAGGCGCGCACGCTCCGCAGTAGTAGCAGACGTGTTAGTAGATTGTCTTGTACTACTCTGCAGAGCGGCTCATCCCACCGTCTTTGGGAAAGTTCAATAAACTTTATTGGTAATTGATTTATACAGTGGTTTTTTCACAAAACCCGATCTTCCGAAGGAGTTTTCTTAATCTTTTACGCGCCTGTTTAACTATAAAATATCCTGCATCTCACTCAATAACGTTGTGCGTGTCGACTAGCGTCTAACTGCTCATCACTGATACTATCTCTGTCGGCCACGATGGCTGGTGAAACAGCGTGATTTTTAGCCAGGCCCACCAGTTCGAACGCGCATCTCAAACTCCTCAGAGAATGAATGGAACAATATTTTTAATACGGGTACGGTTGGGAATCAAAACAAACATGTGAAATCGAAATTATATATTTGAAGAAAATCAAAAAGGGTTTGCTTAAATTTGTTAAAAAGAACACTTTTACACGTGATTTTTATAATAAATATTAACTGTCAATCAGCGTATAGAAAAAACAACCGACCACGGCCGGTGTAATATTGTAAACTTTTGGAATCGAAGGTTTTTTGATGTAAAACTATAAATCGTGAAATAATAAAATCGTGACTGTAATCTTAAATATTCATCACTGTTTTTCTAAGCTGATTTTTGACAGAATTCTTAGCATTGTAAAAGTGTCTCTGTCAACATATCCAGAACGAACACATTAGCCCGTTCACCAACCGGTGAAGTTGAGAAACTATCCCCACGATTTCTTCAAGATCTTCCGGCTTGGTACAAACATATTGATGAGCTTCCAGATTCTCCGAGACTTTCTCAAATTTTCCATTTAATTTATTTAGTGCTATTGCAGCGCGACCAGCAGCGTCCAGGACTTCAGCTGCATGGCCATATTGATCCAGATTCTCTTGTACAGTATCGTCAATAAGTTTATTACAAATATCTGATCTTTCAACGCAGGCGTCTATTAACTCTAATAGCTGTAAAAAAAACAAAAAAAAAAATTACTACCGCAGTCAGAGATGTTAATCTAATTAAAGCCCTTACTGTCTCTCTCGGGATTTGTCGTAATATTATTCATGTTTAATTTCAACATGAATTATGTAACCATTTTTTTCATTCCATTTATTAGAAAAGGACAACTTGGTTCGCCTTTAAGTGCACCCAAAGGTGGTGTTTTCTATAAGAAAGTTTTAGCGGGCAGTAATAAGTTTTTAATCCTCTTTATAAGTGCGCTCTATGAGGCGCGCGTGGAACACAACGCGCCGTCGACCCGGGCTTGGTCCTTACCGGACAGCGAGCTACCCATTACTCGCCGTCCGCAAGCCCGCGCCTACGGTGGCTGGGAATCAGCCTGGGATTCCCGACGCCCAGGGCATCTCCCGCGGCGACTACGGCCGTGAGGGTGCATATACTGCCTCTCCCTCACGTGCGCCGCCTCCCTCCTCGCGAGCATTACTGCTTCGCAGAAGGAGGTGACTGCTAACCATGCACTCTCGCTCCGTACCATGGCCTGGACCAGGGCCGGACGCGAGAGGTCGCCGCCGCCGATCGCCTCCACGAAGACACGGCGGTGCTCCGCCCAAGCCGGGCAGATCTCCACCGTATGCTCCACCGTGTCCTCAGGGCGATCTTCGCAATGGAAACACCCGGGCGTTTCCTCCCGCCTTATGCGAAACAGGAACCTACCGAAACAACCGTGTCCGGTGTGGACCTGCGTTAGGCGGAAGGTGAGGACGTCATGCCGCCTCTCAAGCCACTCCTCAAAGAGGGGACTTACCGCCGCTATCGTGGCGTGCCCAGCACTGGGTTGCGACAATGAGATCCCGCCGGAGATTTAAGACCCCTAGCATAGAAATTTATCATTTTTTTTAAATCAGCTGCTCCATACATTTTGAACGCGTAGGTATTGATTGCACTTTTCTATGAAACAGCACTTTTTTTTTGTAACCGACGAATATTTATATGCCGCGTGGTCCAGAATCATATGCTGAATTCATGGTTACAGTTTGCGCACTGGTTAAAATTTTATCCTGCATAAAAGATGCTATAATGTACGATGCTCCCTGTATTGTTTTCATATCTAATTGTCCAATAATTCATTACCTCATCGATGTTTTTGTGAACTTTAGTCTGCACGTCCCTGATAGAGTTTATCACCTTTTCTGGATGATTGATGGCCTGAGGTGACGAAATGTTAAGAAGTTTCGGATATGCCTCGTAATATTTGATGACGCTGAAAACAGTATTGAACAGTGTAAAGCCTTTTACCCTCTTACTATAAATACAGAATAAAGTTACCACGAATAATAAAGGAATTTCATTTTCACAGGTTTAAACTTGGAATAAATTTATTCTGTTTTTATTAGTAAGACGGTTAGAGTAAAATTTAGAGCACTATTTCTAGATGTTCAAAATTCAAATGCAAGTGAACCAATGGTTCCTTTTGTCATTTATAAATTTCATACTTACCCGCCACGAGATTGAGATATCGCATGATAGTTGAGAACGTTAACTATCTCGGCGTAGTGACGTCTGGAATCGTTAAGGAGCGGTATGTTGCCCTCCATCGAACTAATGCAATAAAATATGAAGAAAGTATCAATAAAACGAACGCACAGACTTTGTCACTGAAAAAGTCAATACAATTTTAGCAGCACCCTAATTATTTTTTAAGGATATTGCTAATCCATTAATTCATATGTCACATCAATCAAACTTGTTCTATTCCCAGGCAAGTTCGATGTTTATTGGTCCTTGGCCGCAACCTCTTGTTCAGTTACAAAACTTGTGATATGGGTTTACCCTTCGCCAACCATAGCGTACTACCATTCTGGATTATCAAAAAACCTTCCCTACTGGTCAGTTTCGGTATGAAAGGAACTCTTGCGCAACATTTCATATTTTATACACCCAGCTATTTAGGCTGTGCGTTGTGGGTCAGTGAATTTAAAAATTAAAATACCTAATTATCAAAATTTTTGATAAGTAGACAATTAATCCGTTGGACGCGAGAACCACAGAACTGGTCGAAGTTCGCGTGGTTTGCCTATATCCAGAACTGGACGTCTTTCTGCTAAAAATGTGATGATGATGATGAGCCTCGGAAAGCACGTTAGCCAGTTGGTCCAGGCTGTAATTAGTGGATCTTTGACAGTCATTACGGGTCGTCAGAAGCCGAAAGTCTGACAACCAGTCTTACCAAGGTGTATCGTATTACGAAATAACTGGGTTGTGGAGGTCAGGTATGTAGGTGCTCCATGTAAAATACTGATATGATATTCAGCTGCATTCGGTTAGACTGGAACCCGAGGCCCAATATAGTGGTAGTGCTTGGGTGGTCCCTGTGTCCAGTGGACGTCTTTCGGGTGAAATGATGACGATGATGATGATGAGATAAATGATAATGTCAATGATACTTACAATATATTTTTTTCCAGCGTTTGAGCGGCTTGCTTCATTGCCTGTACATTTTCTTTGTATGGCGGTGTCACCATCCCCGCGTCTACGCCCAGGCATACGGCCACGGCTGCCACCAAGAGTTGCAGAATCATTGTCATCTGAAAACACAATCTTGATTTATGTAATGTTCGCAGGGAATTTTAAGCTTATTGTTCCTCCAATGAATACTACCCGTTAATGTTAATTTGCTGATTTACTTGAAACGTTGAGTTTAGAAAGTTTTTTTAGATTTTTACTATTAAAAAAAAGCTTTTTAAATTTTTTAATTAAACAAATAAATAAATCATATAAAAAATATGAAACCCTCAGGTCGCTCAGCGCGCTATGGAGCGGGCTATGCTCGGAGTTTCTTTGAAGGATAAAATAAGAAAAGAACTTATGCGGAAAAGAACCGGAGTGTCCGATATAGGTTGCAGAGTAAGCAAACTTAAGTGGCAGTGGGCTAGGCACGTCTGTCGAAGGACCGATGGCTGATGGAACAGACGAGTCCTGGAGTGGAGGCCGCTATCGGCAGGCTAGATGGACCGACTCCCATGGCCTTGCGAAAGTGGCTGGGACAGATTGGATGCGAAAGGCGAAGGACTGAGTGTACTGGTGCAACCTGGGAGAAGCCTATGTCCAGCAGTGGACTGCGATGGCTGAATTGATTCATCATCATTTCAGCCGAAAGACGTCCACTGCTGGAGATACGCCTCCCCCAAAAGGGGGATTTTGCCACAATCGCCACGCTTGGCAGGTGGGTTGGCGATCGCAGTATGGTGGTAAAATACTTAAAGAACGCTGCTGCCTATTCTCTTGTAAGTTCCTTAGTCGCCTTCTACGACACCCACGGGAAGAAATGGGTTGGTGCTATTCTTTTACGTTCGGCACCACACGGAACCTGAGTTGATTGTTTGATTGAAAACCCTCACCTCGACTTTAAGTTTCTTGTTATACATGAAAAGTTTTTATTCAGTGCGCAAACTTTAACCATGAATTCAGCATACCTTTCTAGACACCCAGCGAAGAAATATTTCGTCGGTTTTACAAAAAAAAAATCTGCTGTTTCATAGAAAAGTGCAATACCTACGCGGTCAAAATGTATCGAACAGCTGTTTTTTTTGTATAACCGACGAAAAATTCCTTTCCTGGGGGTTTTGAATGATATACTGAATTCATGGTTATAGTCTGCGCACTGGATAAAAACTTTTCCTGCATAAGTATATAAGTATAACACAGAAAGAAATATATGTATGTAAGTACTTAGTTACCTTACCGAAAGTACTGAAATAGTAAGTAGCCAAGTTTAAGTTCAAACTAACTTATACTGCCCTTGATTTGTCTCGAGTCACGGTAATTGGGTATAGGTCATTATATTTTATGTAAGTTTAATTTTTAAGTATTAACTAATTTTATGATAACATTTTTCCGTTAATAATATGATGATACTATTGTTTTCTACATTTTGTTTTTAAATTTTCTTGAGATACAGTCAGCGACAAAGTTAGATACCATAATCCATATCCGAGTAATTAAGAATCAGGGAAATTCAGAAATAGTACCTACCTACCTATGAAGGGAAATTAATTGTTAAGAAAATTGATCGCTAACTTATATTATCTGTCGGTATATTCAAATCCTAACCGTCATTATTTGACAGTTGTGTTGGCAAATTCACTTATTATGTGTATTTAACGATTCTACGAATATTCGATCTTGAAGTATTTATTTTAAATAAACCAATTACAGACACTTATAAATTGTCAAAATGTCGGTCAGTCAGAAAAGTGAAGCTAGTTGCTCGGTCCAAAGCGTAGTAGTTAATCTATGCAGAAGAACGGGCTAGAAACTCCACGGCCACTCTTCTAAATCAAAATATTGTTACAAAAAATGGTTACATCATTCTTGTGAAATTAAACATACTATGTTAGTATAATATTACAACAAATCCCGAGAGGCAGTAAGGGCTTTAATTGGATTAACATCTCTGACTACGGTAGTAATTTTTTTTTCTTTTTCCAGCTATTAGAGTTGATAGACGCCTGCGTTGAATAATCAGATATTTGTAATTAACTTATTAACGATACTGTACAAGAGAATCTGAATCAATATGGCCACGCAGCTGAAGTCTCAGAGGATTTGGAAGCTCATCAATATGTTTGTACAACGCCGGAGGTTCTTGAAGAAATCGTGGGCTTAGTATTGTACATCTTCAGCGGGTGGTGAACAAGCGGATATGTTCGTTCTGGATATGTTGACTAAGACACATTTACAATGCTGAGAATTCTGTCATAAATCAACTTAGGAAATCAGTGATGAATGTGTAAGATTACAGTCACGATTTTATTATTTCACGATTTATAGTCTTACATCAAAATCCCTTCGATTCCACAAAGTTTAAAAAATTACACCGGCCGTGGTCAGAGACAACGAGATAGTCTGGTATCAGTTTTTTCTATAGGCTGGTTGACAGATATTATTTAGTATAAAAATTACGTGAAAAAGTGTTATTTTAAACCAATAAAAACAAATGAAAAAAATGATAATAAATTGTTTAAGTTTTAGGTACATATTACAAAAATATAATGAATCAGAGCGTACCGGAAAAGTTCTTATCAGAAAAGAAACTTGAGATGCCATTCGATTGTCAACAGAAACATTTTGTATAATAAAGTTTTGCGGAAACATTCACTAAGTTAATAAAAAGCTATATAAGCAGTCCCATGTGGTTCCATTGTCCCATTCCTTATCGTCCTTGGACCTTTGGTCAAGGTCAAAGTTATGTGAGCAGAATAATTATAATAGACTAGAAAATTCGACATTGAATGACGTGGGAAAATAGGTTTTGGATAAAAAATCCAAAACCTATTTTTCCGGCCGGGGTTCTCTTAAAAACGAAATCATATAAATAGGTAACTACGTCATAAATACCTACTTATTTGAAACACTTAAATAAAAACTGTTTGAATTAGAATTTATATAAGTAGGCAATCATAGTCTGGATGGATATCTACTGTACAAAAACAAAATAATAATTCCAAAAACTACCTACGTTTAAATGATTTGAATTTTGAATACAAATTACGTTTAAAACGAAAATAATTCATAAAATAAATATTAATCCCATTAATTAAAAACGTTCCATTAACTTGCTACATTTCCAACAAAAAATGCGGATGAAAAAATAGCTGGACGGAATAAAAAAGACCAAATAAAAAAAAATCACTTTAATAGGTAGCATCCATTTATTTTTACCAAGAATGGCCAGTATAAGTTTTGTATTTTTTGACAATCAGGCGGTTTCCTAAAAAGGTTTTATAGGAGTGTTATGTAATCCACTTTTTATCAGGATAACAATACCGAACGTAACCTGAAACAAAAATGTGCTCAATTTTCTTCATCGACGACTCTCGTTGCTGACTGTACTGTAGCGATTATGCAATTACCTGCTTAAATGAGTACGTTCTAATTCATCAATGAGAAGGTTATTATTCCAGATTCGTTCTAAATGATTTAATTAATTATGGTCTACCATCTAATTAGGTACCGTTACTATTTATTTATGAAGAACTTTCCATGACATTATTTTGCAGCCCACAGTGATAGGAGTGATTTATTATTTTTCAAATTCTAATCTTATTAGCCCAATAGAACTGGTGCCCTGAGACTGACCTGCATGACCTGAGGGCAATTCTCGTAATTTTAAGAAACGTTCACAGTCTGATGTCAGTCTCAATCTGTCAAAAACACCTCAAGTTTCCATACATTTTTGACAAGTTTTTGACATTTCGTTGTCAAACTCAAACTCAAAGCATTTATTTCAATTAAACCATTTACAGGCACTTTTGAACTGTCGAAAAGTCGACCAGTTGGAAAGTTGAAGATAGTTGTCCATTCCAAAACGTAGATCTCTATGGAGAAGAACGGGCAAGAAACTCCATGGACACTCTTTTTAATCATGTTAAGTATTACAAAAACTTGGGAACATTATTCTTGTTTCTTCTATATGTGAGAACAATGTAAAAAAAAACAATTCTAAACATAAGATTTAAAATAAGCCATGGAAGTTAGGAGATGACCAGTCTCAACCGACGGCGCCCGTTCACGAACTTGACGCGTGGATCAGCACCATCCAGCTCAACCATTTTGTAGGGAACCGAATGATCCAACACACACGCCACCATCAGCAAGACATTTAAGTGAGCATGACATACTCTCAATTGCCACGCTTTTTCAAGTCAACGTACATCAAAACAACATAATTATTATACGGATACATGGTACTCACATTTACAAAGTTTAAACAAAATGCTTCTAGAGAAATTAATAAAATTTGATTTCCAAAAAGAAAGAAAAATACTGTCGCCGAGATGACACTGCAACTAGATTTTGAACGTTTTAATTACGAGAATTGGCCTTCTGGTCGCGGTAGGCTACTAAGATGGCGGGAGGAACTGGACAGATTCCAGCAACCTGGAACCTCTCGCGAACGATTGGAGAAGTGGAAGTCTTTGTTACTTAGCACACTTTGTGTACATTGTTGTAGGGACATTGTTTTACTTTAAAAATGCGTTGTTTTCTGTCGCCAGACAACTACATTTTTTATTCTATTTATTTTGATTAAGTTTTTTTTTGCTGTAGGCCTAGGTATTAATGTTCTTTAGATACTTATATTTGACCTTACCTTCGTTATAAACTTAGTACCATACGTTATTCTTTTAAAAATAAATTGTATTCATACTTCAATTTATCAAATATCAATCTGCCTAGCCTTTTATCAACTATGTTGAGGTTGGCTTCCAGTCTTACTGGATGCAGCTAAATACCAGAATTATACATGGAGCTACTGCCTATCCGACCAGGGCCCCAATAGGGCCCACGTGTGCTGAAGTGTACAAAAAAAAGGTACACTTAACTCTTAAGTTCGCATCACACGGTTTTGTTTTACAGATCAACAAGAAAAAAAAACAAAAACAAGGGTCAAGTGAGCGCCTTTGCACGTGTCTTTGATTTACCTTACAAACAAAAGTGTTTACATTTCCGCACCAGCAGCAACTCGCCGTACTAGGAAGATGGAATGGTGTAACGGGGTAGACAATAAATTTATTCATAACCTAACTAAATTGCCTAATTTATATGTAGAACTCAACTGCTGAAAATATCAACACATAAGTTTAGTAAAAAAATTGCGAGTTCAGCACTTCTACACGTGATGGAAGTGAAATTTCTTAAAAAAATAAAGAATCTGAGAGATTTTTTATAAGAGATCGAGAATATTGTATCTATCTTCTCTTTCATGTAACCAAATGAGGCTAAACGTGACGCGTCCTTGGAATTTAACTCTCAATAAATTGTCGTCCACTTATTGAATCGCCGCCTGAGAAGTTTCACATCAACTGGAAGAAATTTATGAATGTCATAATAAAATTGTCTTTGACTTTCTGGTTCCTTCATTATATTTAAAGCAGTGGTTATGAAAATATACAAGTCCTGAAGTGAAAATTAAAGTGCATGCCTCTCTAGGTTTGAACTACACACATTTAATTTTCTGCCTAACTTTGTGTGTTTTTCTGACGGATCTCGCTTTGGTAGGTATCAGGCCAGATACTAGACGTATTAGGTATTAAAAGACCCCTGGACGCCACGAACGTTAAAATCAAGTCAGGAAGTCCATAAATCTGATGGGACAGTCATGAAATGCGGGTATTTGGGTTGGAGGAAGAACAGACCTCATTTGGATCTCAATGCACAGATTTACGCTGAACTATTGTATCAGATGTTGTCATTCCTTTGCGGACCCAATCCGGTGCTCCATTTCTACTTATACATGATAATGGAGGTCCACACATTGCCGGAGTCGTTGCAAACACACTTACCGTAGTTAATATCAACGTCCTATCACGGCCTGCTCAATCGCCAGACTAAATCCCATTCGGCACGCATGGGAAATGCTTCAAAGAAGAGCTAAAATATTGATGCCGTACATACGCCAGAAAATCTTTTTCTCCTGTTGGGCCTTTGTCCCTAAACACTTTTGATGCGTGTATGTTTGAGCTCACGACCTTCAACTCTTCAGTCATGTTTCTTCATATCTGGTTCCATCAAATATTCAAATATGTGCCTACAAGCGAGCACCCATAAATCTGATTATTTCGAAACAATTAACCTACGTTTGACTCAAATTAAATGAGGTTACAATCAAATGAGGCGGAATATAATAATTGCTATAATTTTAAGTACATTTAACGGTTCTGGTCAAATAAAGCGTATGTAGGTTAATGCCATTTATTTTATTCGTGGTATTTTTAAGCGTTAAAATGTGATATCAGACATTTGCGCGGCCGTAAAAAAATCGCGCACTGGATTTCCAACTCTCATTGTTGAACCGAGCATCGAGAATCATTCCAGTGCGTAAGTTCATTCCACAAAGTGCATTCCAGCGCGTCGAAAAAAACACATTGTTGGATTTTCAACTCTCGGCACCAAGCAGTGCGTTTAAGATCCAGTGTGCTGAAAAATTTCGTCAGAATACTTTTACGGTGGACTTGATGAAACAGTGATCCCTTCAGTAATTATATGACTGCCTTAATGGTGGCCTAGAGATCGTTAGCGCAACCACCGAGCTTAAAGTCTTGGGTTGACAAAGGGTTTGTTAGGATTAGAAGGAGAAGGAGGCTGCGGAAAGCTAGAGGGTCATTTCGAGTGTTCACCCGGACCGCTCTGCCGCTCTGGGACGTCCATCGCCCCCTATATATAAGACCGGAGGTAGTGGCTCGTAATTTTACACGTGCCCCTCTTAAACGTCGCGGGGGAAGTCAAACATCTCACTTCCCCCGCTTGAGCAGACGGAGCCCGTATATGCGGGCCGGCCGACTAGTCGGGGGCTGCATTGAAGAGTGTGCGAAGGAACATGGGGTGTTTTAGTCAGTAAAAGTTTGACAGACCCCTCCGTCCGCCCCTGGGCAGAGGACATCCAGAAGGATTACCAACCCATTACAAAAAAATAGGGTCTAGGATGGATACCTGGCTCTCTCTTAGCCAGGAGTCCGCATTTGGGTCCGCGTAATGGCAAAGGGTAGGTCGGCCTACGACAAGGAACTTTCTCATAACTTCGTAAAATGTGGATGTAGGTAGGTCCTATCTACCTATGTCTTCAAGGAATAAAAGCGCTATGTAAAAAATGGATATGTACCAATTATTTTATAGGCGCGTTTTTATAATAAATATTGACTAATCATCATCATCACCCAACTGCAGTCCATTGCTGGACATAGGCCTCTTCTATTACATGCCATTCAACGCCATTTTCGGCAACTCTCATCCAGCTGCTATCAGCCATCCTGCGAAGATCAGTGCTCCACCTAGCCTGAGGGCGTCCTACCTTACGTATGCCGATTCGCGGTCTCGATTCAAGACACGTCTACCCTAACGGTGATCAGTTACACTACTAATATGGCCGGCTCATTGCTTACTAGAGCTTGCTTTTTTTTCAGCTATGTCGACCACTTTGCTTCTCTGCCAGATCACCATTAGCATCGATCACACTATACGATTTCCAAAATGAACTGCAGTTTAGTAGGTATAAAGGGTTAATTAAATGGAAAGCTATTATCAATTTCACTTAATAGTTCGATTACGTAGTATCAACAAGGACGACTGTCCATTAGGGAAATTTTTTTTATTTTTTTTTTTTTTTTTTTTCTTTCTGTATCCTGCTACTTAGCAATCTGTTTGTTCCAAACAATAATCTAATATGCTGTCAGATTTCTATCAGTAAATTTGTCTTCAGCAAAGACGGGCACCCAGCGGTGCAATCCTCATCTTTTGTCTGCGAATCTTGTCGCTAGTCCTGGTATACTATTCCTCTTAAGGCGAGAGAATCTTAGACTGCCCTCTCCCTGCAGCTGGGCAGCTAGCTCGTTTATATGTTGGTCCAATCTGGTTTGATACTTCTTGCTGTTTGAGTCAATTTCTTCCTTCACAGTTCGTTGATTGAAGTCTAGGTTTACATATTTATTGCTTATGTATGGTGGGATATTGAACATGGCTCTCATTGTTTTGCTTTGAAACCTTTCAAGTATTTCAATATTACTATGGCTGGCTGTGCCCCAGAGCTGAATTCCATAGGTCCATATAGGCTTTAGTATAGTTTTATAGATAACCATTTTACTGGTATCTGTCAGCTGTGACTTACGACCGATAAGCCAGTACATGCTACGGAGTTTGCAGTCTAATTGTTTCCTTTTAGTCCATATATGTTTGCGCCAAGTAAGCCGACGGTCGAGATGCATACCTAAGTATTTGGCGTCATCTGATTGTGGAATCTCTGCGTTATAAAGTTTCACAGGTGGGCAGGTTTTCCTTCTAAGTGTGAAGGTTACTTGAACCGACTTGTCTGTATTGGCTTTAATACGCCACTGCTGGAACCATGCTTCGATGAGACTCAAGTGTAATTGTAGCTTTTCGGATGCGGAATCGGGATTCTCGTCGGTCGAAAGTAGTGCGGTATCATCTGCGTATGTTGCTGTAATGATATTGGCATGAGTGGGTAGATCTGCTGTAAATATTAAATAGAGAATTGGTCCCAGTATACTACCCTGTGGAACTCCTGACTTAATTTCATGCATTTGCGATATGTCGGAGTTATATCTTACTTCGTAGCATCTATTTTCAAGGTATGATTTTATCAGCAGAAAGAAAGAGTGCGGTAGCATTTTTTTAATTTTATAGAGAAGTCCATTATGCCACACTTTGTCGAATGCTTGGCTAATGTCTAGGAATACGGCGCAGCAATATTGTTTGTTTTCCATTGCTCTACCTATGACATCTACCAGTCTATGCACTTGCTCGATGGTTCCGTGGCCTTCTCTGAATCCGAACTGATGTGTTGGTATTATCTCTGCAAAATGTTCTCTCATTCTATTTAGTATGATCCTTTCCAGCAATTTTCCAATTACCGGAAGTAGACTTATAGGTCTATATGATGACACTTCTTGAGCTGATTTACCCGGTTTCAGTATCATTATTACCTGTGCTATTTTCCATTGGCCTGGGTAGCAGGATAATCTTAAACATGCGTTGAAGATGGCGAGTATGAGCAGTACTCCTTTTGTTGGGAGGTGTTTCAAAAGAGTAGCGTCAATAAGGTCGTAGCCAGGGCATTTGCCTTCCTGAAGTTTTAGGATTTCCCGTTTTAACTCATTTGGTGTTACATGCTTTAGTGGTAAACACATCTGAGTAGGTGACCGGAGGTATTTTTCTATTTCATTGTCCAGGTTTTGATCATTGCTGGAAAGTGGTTCGAAAACTTTATGTAGGTGATTAGCATAGATATTGGCCTTTTCACAGTCGGAGCGGGCCCAAGAGCCCGTTTGTGTTCTTAGTGGTGTAAGTTGTTGTTTGGGACGCTTTAGGTTTTTGGTAGCCTTCCAGAGCGAATAGTTTGTGTCACTTGTATGTGTCAGTTTGGCGAGATATGATTGTAGACTCTCGTTTTCCAGCTTTTTGACTAGATTTGTTAGTTGTTGTGAAGCTTTATTAAAGGCGGTCTTATCTCTAGGATAGCGAGTATTATGCCACACTTTGCGGAGTCTACGTCTTTCGTTTATACAGTCCCTGATGAACGGAGGGTATATATGCTCTTTTGCAGTTCCCGTTTTGTGTTGGGATGTAGATCTGTTCGCTGCGTCATGAATCAATCTGTTTAGTCCTTCTACAGCCTGTTCTATTTCATCAGTCGTTTTCAGTGAGATCTTAAGCTGTATCTCCGCTGTAATGATATCCTGATATTTTTTCCAGTTAGTATTCTTATTGTAGATTTTGGGTGTTGCTTCTGTTAGTAAGATTTTATTATGCACGTTAAGAATAATAGCAGAGTGGTCTGAGAGGAGATCAAAGTCGGTTTCCATTCTCGTATTATTTATTGCAATGTTTTTTGTTATGAAGAAATCCAGCAGGTCGGGAGTCTTTCGTGGGTCAGTCGGCCAATAAGTAGGTTCGCCGGTGGACAAGCAGTCAAGGTTAAAATCCTTCACGGCTTGATAGAGCTGCCTACCTCTAGTTGTTATAAGCCTGGAGCCCCAGAACAGATGTTTAGCGTTCCAGTCACCTCCACTTATAAATCGATGTCCGAGTGTAGAGAAGAAATTTTTATAGTCTTCTTTTGTTACCTGATGTTTAGGAGGGCAGTAAATTGCAGCAAGGGTAATGTCCGAGTTTTTGTCGTTTACTTTAATAAGGGTGGCTTGCAGCTGATCTGTCGAGAAGGGTTCAAGCGGATGATGTTTTATATTTGATTTTACGAGTACTGCCGTTCCTCCATGCGCATTTCCCGATGGGTGGTTAGTAGCATAAATAGTGTAGCCCTTAATTGAAATGTAACTTTTGTTGGTAAACCTTGTTTCAGATATTAATACCACGTCAATTTTTTTTATGTGAAGAAACATTTCCAGCTCTCGCCGTCGTGCCACTAGTCCGTTGGCGTTCCATGTGATTATTCTAAGGTTGAGTTTATTTGTTTTGTATCTGGCTGCTTATAAGCTGGACAAAGCGATCCATCATGTTGTCTACCATGCTTAACATCATGGTTTGTATCCTGTTGAACATTTGTTCTAAGATGTCACTGAATTGTTGCATTTGAAGTGGTTGGTCTAGGTTAGTTATTTGTTCCGTTTGGTTTTTTGTCATTTCAGCGTATGTTGCGGTTGTCCTGTTGTGAGTTTTGAATTTCCTTGGCTGCGATCTGTCAGTTTCAGGTATCCGGTTATTTTGGTTTGTGTTGCTATGTGTTTGTTTTGGTTGGATTTTCAATATATGCTCTTTATACTGTTTGTATTTTATGCATCCCTTGTAACTAGATGGATGTTTTTCTTGGCAGTTTGCGCAGGTAGCTTCTGTATCCCTAGTTTTGCTACAGCTGGTGGTCGGATGGTCGTAATTTTACACGTGCCCCTCTTAAACGTCGCGGGGGAAGTCAAACATCTCACTTCCCCCGCTTGAGCAGACGGAGCCCGTATATGCGGGCCGGCCGACTAGTCGGGGGCTGCATTGAAGAGTGTGCGAAGGAACATGGGGTGTTTTAGTCAGTAAAAGTTTGACAGACCCCTCCGTCCGCCCCTGGGCAGAGGACATCCAGAAGGATTACCAACCCATTACAAAAAAATAGGGTCTAGGATGGATACCTGGCTCTCTCTTAGCCAGGAGTCCGCATTTGGGTCCGCGTAATGGCAAAGGGTAGGTCGGCCTACGACAAGGAACTTTCTCATAACTTCGTAAAATGTGGATGTAGGTAGGTCCTATCTACCTATGTCTTCAAGGAATAAAAGCGCTATGTAAAAAATGGATATGTACCAATTATTTTATAGGCGCGTTTTTATAATAAATATTGACTAATCATCATCATCACCCAACTGCAGTCCATTGCTGGACATAGGCCTCTTCTATTACATGCCATTCAACGCCATTTTCGGCAACTCTCATCCAGCTGCTATCAGCCATCCTGCGAAGATCAGTGCTCCACCTAGCCTGAGGGCGTCCTACCTTACGTATGCCGATTCGCGGTCTCGATTCAAGACACGTCTACCCTAACGGTGATCAGTTACACTACTAATATGGCCGGCTCATTGCTTACTAGAGCTTGCTTTTTTTTCAGCTATGTCGACCACTTTGCTTCTCTGCCAGATCACCATTAGCATCGATCACACTATACGATTTCCAAAATGAACTGCAGTTTAGTAGGTATAAAGGGTTAATTAAATGGAAAGCTATTATCAATTTCACTTAATAGTTCGATTACGTAGTATCAACAAGGACGACTGTCCATTAGGGAAATGAGAACGTCAATTATTGATTACCGTCAATAAACGTATTCTTAATGTTTGTTTGCTAACGTACCTAGCCTACTTGTACTAAAATGATCAGTCTTGTCTCCATTGGCCCTTTTTTTCTTCTTTCAATCGGCCTGTAATGTACCCACTGTCGGGATACAGGCCGCTTCTCTTCGAAAGAGACTTAGCTGTAATCTCACCACGTGGGCCTAGTGCGGGTTGATAGATGTGCACATGTCTACGAATTTTTGGTTCTAGGACGTGCCTGTTTCCTGTTTCTTCACGATGTTTTCCATCAGCATCTAATACTCGTATTAACAGTTAATAAGCCTTTAATTAAATTCACAAGGCTCGTGGTGACTGGTCGTCTTGCTGACCATGGTTTTGTTATTGTTAATTGTATTAAGTTTTTATTAATTTTAGTCCAGAGGTCCTAGTTTAATTTTTGCTACTTCAAGTTATAGCTATATTTACATAATGCAGAATTGCATATGTAAGCCGATGCCCTTTATGCTCGGAGGCTTTTATTTAGATTGTAAGTTTTGTTTATGTTTTTTTTTTTTATTATTTTTGGTTTTCAATGTTTTTATGGTATATTGGCGTGTGCTAGCTGACATAATGGCAAATTTAATGTTTTTTTTTTTTGTGTTTCGTAATGTTAATTACCTACTATTGTATAGAATCAAGTTCTTCTAACTTAACAGACAGCTGTGCTGCTGGGGAGTTTGTTCCGCTACTTCTTCGTCCCAGCTAAAGCACTAGGAAGTGGTGAAGCGCGGGCGTTTTGGGGGGAGTGTCTTATGTAATTTTGACGTTCAAAAAGAGCTGACTCTCAGCCTAGTTTGAATAAATGACTTTTGATTTTGTTTTTTATCAGCCTACCGTCTTCCCCTTGGGGTGCTTGGACAGGAAACCTCCCCGTGTGCCCGTGGGCTGGAGTTTTCTTTGAATACGTTCGGGGGAAAGGCCAGTCTCCGGGTCGGTGCACCCTGGGGTGCGGGCAATGTCTCCCCATTGGGTACTGTGTGCCTAAGGGGTGCTGTTGCCCGTATGCCAATATCCTGTCGGCGGTTCGCTCCAACGCGTGTCCCTCTGGGCTTTTAGCAGAGGCGCACAGCGGCGGAGTTAGAGCGGGCCCGGTGTGCACTAACCCTGCCACCGGGCAGGCAAGAAGGAGTTCTCTCTTTCTGCCACCGTTAATCTCGTAGCCCCGAAGATTGTCACGGTCATGTCTCTGACTTTTGACGGGGGTCGAGGGTCTTGGCTTAACCGCCCGGGCCGCGAGGAAGAATACCTCTATAAAAAATTAGCCCAAACCTCCAAGCGGCGGCGCACCGTGAGGGAGGTTGACAGCTTGACTAATGGGTAGCTAAATTAGTCTCTAGTGCGGACCACTATTTTTGAGACGATACAAAGTTTTTTACTCGTGGGAACAACTATGGATTTAATAACACAAAACAAAAACCCTTTAGTGGAAGATAGTGATGCGGCGTCGGAGTCCGACGCCGCATCGAGCGCGCAGGTGTCCGTATGAATTGAGGAGCCATGTCTCAGATTTAAACGAGGGTACTACCAATATTTAGTAGTAAATTAGCCAAATTTGTAGCCCCGATCCTGGAATTTGTAGTAAAACCCATCAAAAGTTACAGGACGTTGAAGGTGGCTCCTCAATTCAGGCATCTGGATTGAGGAGCCACCTCAGAACTCGAAAACTAGCCAACGGATATTTCTGAAACTTTGGTAGGAATTAGTAGTGTTTATGCTTAATTTGTACACAAAAAATGGGTTTTGTACGGCTGAATTTGAGGCAGCTACAATGCTTTGATTTATCTGAAAAATCCATAAATTTCCCCGTGCTGTATCTCAGAAACTAATGAAGCAATTAAAACAGATTTTTAGTATTATTTAGTAGTAAGTTTGTTTTAATTTGTAGTATAAAAATAAATCGCAAAGGATTCATAGCTTCGGAAATACAACACATTTTATGTGGCTCCTCAATCCTGACGGTCTATAAAAAACAAATGCACGTAGCTACTAAAGTAGTTGATCAACTCGAAGTTTGATTACGCCAATATTTAGTAGAAATTTCTACTAAATATTGGCGTAATCAAAATTCCTCTACATTCAGTATTTCAAAAGATATTAATAATTTTAACATTCCTTAAGAATTTTCTGTGTAGGGTGACCATAAATAATTCAAACTGTGTTCATAAACAGAACTTTATTTACACATGATTCATTTTTCACCAAATCAGTACTTAAATAAAGAAACACAACATATTAAACACAAAGAATGAAAAAGAAAAACAAACTAAAAGTCTACTAGATCAAATTACCTGTTTTAAAATTTATAATCTCTAAATATTATCTCTATGTTCCCTTATTCTATCATTAATTATTAGCCTTCTCTAATCTTTATTTTAAAATATATTTTCTAAACAAAGTCGCTTATTTTGACCGTCGGAGCGACCGCGCTGTCCTTCTAAAATACATAACGGATTTTGATGCGGTTTTCACCATCATTTTGTAGAATTTATTCCGCGAGGTTGTTTTATATGTAATACGTTTACATTTAACATAAACGCATACAGACGCGTGGAAAGTGGTGGCCCAGTGGTAACGGCCGCGACTTACGAGTTATAGGTCCTAGGTTCAAACCCAGACAGGCGCTTTACTTTTTGTGAGTAATTTAATCACCACGGTCTCAAAACGTTGAAGGAAACTTAAAATAAAAATTAATAAAAAAAAATATTCATTAAAATTAATACTTAAACGTAGAGATAGACTTAAACCGTATTCCCTCCGTCCAACCTAAGAGCAGTTGCTTTTTGAAAAAAAAAAAAGTTATACACAGGAGGAGGTTCTCAATTCGTCGGAACCTTTTTTTTAATTTCTTTTTTTATGTATGTTACCCGATTACTCGAAGATGGCTGGACCGATTTGGATTTCTTTTTTTTGTTTGAAAGGGTATACTTCTCAGGTGGTACCATGATCATCAAGTCAGGATCTGATGATGGGATCCTGGAGAAATACTCTTAAAATTTTATAGGCACACACAAAGTGATTTGGGTATTTTTTGGAAGAGTACTTTTTCGAAGTAGTCCCATTTCAATTTGGTGAAGATCTGATGAAGAACTTCGGAGATAGGCAACGAAACTCCTCAATAAATGGTAGCAAATGGACTGGGATTGCTGAAATCCCATGTCTATCTATTGTTTACACCAATTCATAACATAACGTCACGCCGTTACGCTGTGAAGGGGTAAGCACATGTGAACCACTAAAAAGAGAAAAATAAAAACTTTTCCAAAGAAAAAGTTTTTTAAATTAATGTTTAACTCGATACAAATATGTATATGTACTGGAGGAGAGGTGGTTTGTATTGGTTAAAACAAAAAATAAACAAATTACTTACCTAAATTAATACTTTTTCGATACAAAAGCGCTTTCCATGTTAGCCAACATCTCAGCTTTAGGTGATTAAGTATTCGAATATCCGATCTCTGTTTAGCAATCAACATCATATTAAAAATGTTTTTTTTTTTTTAATATTAATATTAATATTTTCATTCTTTGTGTTTAATATGTTGTGTTTCTTTATTTAAGTACTGATTTGGTGAAAAATGAATCATGTGTAAATAAAGTTCTGTTTATGAACACAGTTTGAATTATTTATGGTCACCCTACACAGAAAATTCTTAAGGAATGTTAAAATTATTAATATCTTTTGAAATACTGAATGTAGAGGAATTTTGATTACGCCAATATTTAGTAGGAATTTCTACTAAATATTGGCGTAATCAAACTTCGAGTTGATCAACTACTTTAGTAGCTACGTGCATTTGTTTTTTATAGACCGTCAGGATTGAGGAGCCACATAAAATGTGTTGTATTTCCGAAGCTATGAATCCTTTGCGATTTATTTTTATACTACAAATTAAAACAAACTTACTACTAAATAATACTAAAAATCTGTTTTAATTGCTTCATTAGTTTCTGAGATACAGCACGGGGAAATTTATGGATTTTTCAGATAAATCAAAGCATTGTAGCTGCCTCAAATTCAGCCGTACAAAACCCATTTTTTGTGTACAAATTAAGCATAAACACTACTAATTCCTACCAAAGTTTCAGAAATATCCATTGGCTAGTTTTCGAGTTCTGAGGTGGCTCCTCAATCCAGATGCCTGAATTGAGGAGCCACCTTCAACGTCCTGTAACTTTTGATGGGTTTTACTACAAATTCCAGGATCGGGGCTACAAATTTGGCTAATTTACTACTAAATATTGGTAGTACCCTCGTTTAAATCTGAGACATGGCTCCTCAATTCATACGGACACGCGCGCAGGGCTCTTTTAAGAGCCCGGAGTGTGTTGCGGTTGGCGCTTCGAAGAGGAACAAGGAGTTCCTCAAGAAGCGCCCCAAACCCGGGGACAGCCAGGGGTCATCCTCGGATGGCGGGATGGGCTCGGCTAAAAAGCTCGGGAAGGTAGTTCGGCGGGGTGGGATCCGGTTAGGCAAAGGCCTAACCACCCAGGAGACCGGCGAGCCGAGCCGAGCCAGCCCGGTCGAGGCGGCCCAGCGAGCCGAAGTGTCGGCCATGGAGGGGCAGCGATCTGGGGGGACCAGCAGCAGGGCCCTCTCAGAGTCGTCAGGCGGTGAGCTGGACGCCACCGGCGGCTCCAACTCGGAGCGAATGGCGGGTTTCGCGGAGGCCGTGGCTGCTGCTGTTAAGGGTGTGGCCTTGAAGAGGATTCAATCCTCTAAAGACAAGGCCGTACCCGCAGCCATAGCCTCCATTATGGCGGCAGCGGAGGACATCTCCACCGGACCTCCGTTGGACGGCATGGCCGAGATGCGGGCGGAGGTCGCCCGCTTGACTGCCGCCATGGAGCTTCTCCGGAAGGAGAACGAGGAACTCCGAGCGGACCTGGCCGGGCTCCGAGGAGCTGGCCCCAGGGTGGAGCCTCAGAAGGGGGCGCGGCATGGGCAGGGTGGACCCGCTCCTGAGGAGGACCGGGTACTGACTCTGGTGCGGCAGGAGCTGGCTGCCTTCCAGAGCCGGTTTTCCACCCTGGAGGCCATAGTCCTGCGCCCCCCCCTAACGGCGAGTCAGCCGGCCTCCGGCCAGCAGCAGAAGGGCGCCACGTATGCCACCGCCACTTCAGCCACGGCCAAGTCGGCACCGCAGTCGGGACGGACCCCGGCGAAACCGGTGCTGACCAAGCCCAAGAAGGGCGGGGTGGCGGCGCAGGCGGCGACGGCCCCAGCCGCGGTGGTAGGACGGTCGGCCCCGCCTCCCAAATCTCCTCCGGCCGACGCCGAGTGGCAGGTGGCCGGGGAGAAGAAGAAGGCGGGCAAGGCCGCAAGGGCGGCAAAAAGGAAGGAGCGGCGGCAGCGGGCCAAGAAGCGAAGCGCCGCGGCTAGGTTTCGCGCCCCGAAGTCCGCAGCTGTAGTGATTACACTACAGCCGGAAGCGGAGAAAAAGGGCGTGTCCTACCGCGACCTGCTCACCAAGGCAAAGGCGGCGGTGAACCTGGCTGAACTAGGGGTAGCCAACGGCATCCGGGTGAAGGTCACTGCGACCGGAGCCCGGATGCTGGAGGTCCCCGGTGCGGCCAGTGGCCCGACCGCTGACGCTCTGGCCGAAAAGCTCAGGGCGTCCCTTGATGCGGACGAGGCCCGAGTGTCCAGGCACACCAAGTGCGCTGACATGCGCATCTTGGGCCTGGACGACTCGGTGACGGAGGGCGAGGTGGTGGCCGCCATCGTCAGGACTGGGGAGTGCTCCGCCGAGCAGGTGAAGGCGGGCACCATTCGTCCTGACAACACGGGGATGCGAACCATCACGGTGAGCTGCCCCGTGTCGGCGGCCCGAAAAATCACCGAGGAGGGCCGAAGGCTCCTGGTGGGCTGGGTTTCTGCGCAGGTGAAGCTGCTGGAACCCAGACCTCTGAGGTGCTTCCGCTGCCAGGTGGGTCACCACGTGGGAGTGCAATGCACCTCGGAGGTGGACCGCAGCGCTCATTGCTTCCGCTGCGGTCAGCCTGGTCACAAGGCCGGCTCGTGCAATGCCACGCCGCACTGCTATTTATGTGCGGCAGCTGGCAAGCCGGCCGAACACCGGGCTGGGAGCAAGGCCTGCGCTCCACCCGCCGAAACCAGGGGCCGAGGCAGGGGCAAGCCCTCCGCCGCCGCCGTCACCACCGCAGTTGCCGCCACCGCCGCCGCCACTGCCGCCTCCACCGTTGTCGCCGCCACCGTTCCCAGCGTGGCAGGGCCTACACAGGGGGCCCCGGAGGGGGTTGAAATGGACTGCCATTAATGGCCCCATTTCGCCTCCTCCAGGCGAACATCAACCACTGCGCCGCTGCTCAGGACCTGCTGCTCCAGAGCATGGCGCAGTGGTCGATTAACATCGCCGTGGTCGCTGAGCCGTACTTTGTCCCGCCCAGGGATGACTGGGTGGAGGACCTGAGCGGCTCAGTGACCCTCATTTCATCGGCCGCTGCCGGCACCCCGACCCTCGAGGGTATCAAAAGGGGAAGGGGTTGCGTAGCAGCCCGGTTCGGGGAGATTGTCGTTGTAGGGGTGTACTTCTCCCCGAGCCGAACTCTCGCCGAGTTCCACAACTCCCTAGCGGAGTTGAGAGACGTCGTCGTCGGGTTCCGTTCCCTCCCCGTGCTCGTCCTCGGGGACTTCAATGCCAAGAACTTGGCTTGGGGTTCCCGTCTGACGGACGTGCGGGGCAGGATGGTGGAGGACTGGGCTCTGGAGACAGGCCTGGTCGTCCTGAACCGGGGTTCTGTCGCCACGTGTGTGCGGATGCGGGGTGAGTCGGTGGTGGACATTTCGTTCGCCAGCCCCGCTCTGTCGCCGCGTGTCGTCGACTGGCGCGTCATGGAGGGGGTGGAGACGTATTCCAACCACCGGTACATCCGGTTTGACGTCTCCGCCCAGACCTCGAGCGCGCCGGTCCAACGGGCCCCGTGTGGTCCGCGGTGGGCGCTGAAGCGGCTGGACCGGGAGCTCCTCCTGGAAGCCTCGATCGTGCAGGCCTGGGTGTCACCACCGGACAGGCCTGCCGACATCAACGACGAGGTTGAGTGGTTCCAGGAGGCCATGTCCGAGGTTTGTGACGTGGCAATGCCTCGGGTCCAGCCAGGACGTGCTTCACGCCAGGTGTACTGGTGGTCGCCGGAGCTAACAGCTTTGCGCGAGGCGTGCGTTGCTGCGCGTCACCGGTACACCAGGCACCGCAGGCTCCGTGTCCGCCCTCCGGATACGGAAACCATTCAGGCGGAGCTGTACGAGGGCTACAGAGCGGCGAAGACCGCCCTCCGAGCGGAGATCCTGCGGGCCAGAATGCTGGCCCGCGAGGAGTCGCTGGAGACTCTGAACAGAGACCCGTGGGGACGCCCCTACAAAACGGTGCGGAATAAAATCCGCCCGTGGGCTCCCCCGCTGACGCAGAGTCTCCGGCCTCAGCTCGTGCAGGACGTGGTGAGCGCTCTGTTCCCTTCGCGAGGGGAGCACGCTCCCCCGCCCATGGCTCCGCCTGCTGCGGTGCCCGATGCGGACCACACCGACGACGACGATGCTCCAGAGGTGACTGAGGTAGAGTTGAGAGTGGCGGTACGTAGGCTGAATGCCAAGAGTACCGCCCCAGGACCCGACGGCTTGCCTGGAAAAGCCTTGGTCCTGGCCTTGGAGGCTCTGGGGCCTCGACTAATAGGGCTCCTAAGCGCATGCTTGGAGGAGGGCCGGTTCCCACTTCGTTGGAAGACGGGGAAACTGGTCCTCATTAAGAAGCCGGGGCGCCCCGCGGACTCTCCGTCCGCTTACCGGCCCATCGTGCTGCTCGACGAGGTGGGCAAGCTCTTTGAAAGAGTAATTTCAGACCGCCTCGTCGGGCGGCTGGTGCAGGTGGGGCCGGATTTGGCGGAGAGCCAGTTCGGTTTCCGCAGGGGGCGCTCCACGGTGGACGCCATCATGCGCGTGCGAGCCCTCACGACGGGGGATGCTGTGGCCCGGGGTGGGGTCGTCTTGGCGGTGTCTCTAGACATCGCCAATGCCTTCAACACCCTGCCCTGGAGTTGCATAAGGGAGGCACTCCGGTATCACCGGATGCCGACCTACCTCTGTCGTGTGGTCGAGGCCTATCTGACGGACAGGGCCTTCATCTACCCCGGTCACCAAGGAGAGTGGAACAGGCGAGAGAGAGATGTCGTGCGGTGTCCCACAGGGATCGGTTCTGGGGCCGCATCTGTGGGACATCGGATACGACTGGGTGCTGCGCGCCGACCTCCCTAGTGGCGTCAGCGTAGTCTGCTACGCTGACGACACGCTGGTCCTGGCGCAAGGGAGGTCGTACCAGGCGGCGGCCGACTTAGCGGCACACGGGGTTGCGACAATCGTCGATAGGATCCGGCAACTGGGACTCGAGGTGGCCTTGCACAAGTCCGAGGCCATGTGTTTTCACGGTCCTCGGAATGCGCCACCGGCGGGTTCCCAGATAACGGCAGGAGGGGTTCACATCGGCGTCGAGTCGACGATGAAGTACTTGGGACTCGTCCTCGACAGCCGGTGGAACTTCGCGGAGCATTTCCGACGTTTGGCTCCCAGACTGGAGCGGGCCGGGGCTGCCTTGAAGCGGCTCCTGCCCAATCTAGGGGGGCCAAACGCCTCCTGCCGGAGGCTCTACGCGGGGGTCGTGCGGTCCATGGCCCTATACGGGGCGCCGGTGTGGGCGCCTACATTGAGGTGCCAACCAGCCCGAAGGCTGAAGGCGTCCCATAGGGTCATGGCGATCAGGATGATCCGGGGATACCGCACGATCTCAGGTGAGGCGGCGGGCCTCCTTGCCGGATTACCGCCATGGGATCTGGAGGCAAAGGTCCTCGCGCACATCTGGGAGTGGCGCGAGGAGGCCAAACGCCGGGGCGTTACTCCGCTGCCGCGAGAAATCGAGGTGCAGCGGACAGAGCTCCGGCGGGATCTCATGGCGACATGGAGAGTGCGATTGTCGCAACCCAGTGCTGGGCACGCCACGATAGCGGCGGTAAGTCCCCTCTTTGAGGAGTGGCTTGAGAGGCGGCATGGCGTCCTCACCTTCCGCCTGACGCAGGTCCTCACCGGACACAGTTGTTTCGGGAGGTTCCTGTTTCGTCTAAGGCGGGAGGAAACGCCCGGGTGCTTCCATTGCGAAGATCGCCCTGAGGACACGGTGGAGCATACGGTGGCGGTCTGCTCGGCTTGGGCGGAGCACCGCCGTGTCCTCGTGGAGGCGATCGGCGGCGGCGATCTCTCGCGTCCGGCCCTGGTGCAGGCCATGGTACGGAGCGAGAGTGAATGGTTAGCCGTCACCTCCTTCTGCGAAGCAGTAATGCTCGCGAAGAGGGAGGCGGCGCACGTGAGGGAGAGGCAGTATATGCGCCCTCACGGCCGTAGTCGCCGCGGGAGAAGCCCTGGGCGTCGGGAATCCCAGGCTGATTCCCGGCCACCGTAGGCGCGGGCTTGCGGTCGGTGAGTAATGGGTAGCTCGCTGTCCGGTAAGGACCAAGCCCGGGTCGACGGCGCGTTGTGTTCCACGCGCGCCTCAAAGAGATGTCAGCACCAAAGGGTGGGGTCCGCAAGGGCCGATGCCTGCCAGGGGTGCGGGTTGTTCGAAAGAGATACCGTCGCCCCTAGCACACAGGCAACTGAGGGAACACGGGTGGGTTTTAGTCAGTAAAAGTCTGACACGCCCTCCTGCTCCACCCAGAGCGGGAGAAGTTATTTGATGATTTCCCATCCTCAAAAAAAAAAAAAAACCGTCTTCCCCTTCAGGTGCCAAAAAGTCTGTCCACTAGAAAACATCCCATTCTTCCAAATTTTGTTCAAGTCGTTCCGACCAGTCTGATCGTGTTTTACTTTTGTCACAGCTAGCTTGTATTGTTCTACAGCGAGGCAAAGGTCTCCCTCCATTATTTAAATAGTCGACGTTGGTGAGCTTCTTCTTACCATTTCCTAAGGAAGACATCTAATTCAACCCTTCATAACCATATAACATAAATAGCATAACCTAACAGCCTTCAAATAGCAACCGGAAACGGCGCATACGACGACGACGCGCCGTAGACGATTACTTCCGGCGGGGCGCCCCGAACGCTCCGCCAATTAGATTATCTACAGCGAGGTCTTCGTATATAAAACAATAAAAACCAAGCAAAAGTGTTGTATTCATTTATTTTTTACTATTTGCACATTCAAACGAACACAAAAACATTGTCATTACTCAGAAATAATATGTTAATGATTACATATTTTTATGCCTAATTAGATAATTATGCATGAAAATATGTATTATTTATCAATGAAGCGAGACAAATCAGGGATTGTATAAGTAAGTTGGAATTTAACTTGTACTTCACAACTTATTGTTTCAGTACAATCGTTAAGGTAAGTAAGTTGGTACTTACATCATACCTAATATTTTCTGTACGTTTAATATAAGACAATCTCTTGAAAGTCAAGATTAGATTAGAATATTTTTTGGTATATTGGCGTATGCTTGCTGACATTTATGGAAATTAATGTAATGTTTTGTGTTTCGTACTATATGATAATTACTTTGTTATTATTGTATAGAATCAAGTTCTTCTAACTTAACAGACAGCTGTGCTGCTGGGGAGTCTGTTGTGCCACTTTTGCTTCCCAACTAAAGCACTAGGAAGTGGTGAAGAGCAGACATTTTGGGGGACTGTCTTATGTAATTTTGATGTTAAAAAAGTGCTGACACCAGCCTAGTTTGAATAAATGATTTTTGATTTTGATTTTTGATTTTGATTTATGTAATTATGAATAATTTTTTTTTTTTGGCTAAGTAACAATAGTCGCACGGATTGATCGATCAAGTTAAGCTACGCTTGCCGCGCTTGGTCCGTGGATGGGTGTGATCATCAAGATTTAGCGCGCGCGCGATCTGTTGTTAAATTAATGAAAAAAAGAATAATGCATGGTAAAAGTGGTTTTTTGTTTGTTTGTAGGTAACTAAATTAAATTACAGCTGATAGTGTATTATTCTTGTTAGGTACTCAAAATACTATTGGGGTAATAATATTGGGGTCAATAAGATAGATAAAAAAGTCGTTTCTTTGGGAAAGATGTTTGTTAGGTATGATGAGTCCAATCATGTGTTTAAGGGCGCTTTCACATTTTTTCTTGATTTTGAGCGTTTCACTCGAGATTTGATGAGTGATTACGGTTTAGATATAGGCAACAAATTTAAATAAAAATATGTCCGGGAAAATTTCATTATTTGTCTAGGAAGCGCTCTAAACAAATTATTGAATTTGTTTACATAAGTCGGTAAAACCTTGTCTCGGCAAAGGATGTTTCGTAAAATGTTACTTTCGGGCATCTTTTGATGCTCTGTTACATGGAACATATAATAGTTTAGTAGTTTATAAAAATGTCTGGGCTAGGACTGTAGCATGTTATTTGGAATGCTCAAATCGTTTTTTTATGTTTCATTCAATTAAAAAAATTAAAAATTCCAAAAATTATTCCGTAAAACAGAGAATTAATGATAATAAAAGTCATATTTTTTATCTATGTACGTTTAATCGAAATTCAAAAAAAAAGTATTTAATATCTAAGGTTACTAAGTCAACTTGCTTGAAAAAAAGAAAGTCTATTTAAAAGTAAAATATTTTTAAACAATTTTTGAATGCAACGCTATGAATCAGTAATAAACCTCGGAACGCGCGGGCTTTAGCTATAAGTCCGCGCCGGTTTGTTCCTGGGCGTCCGAATCATAATGGTTAGCATATCTGAGTAGCATACTTCATTATACACGCACGCACGATCAGCGACCACGCGCCGGCGCCGTTAAATTGACCTAAAACTAAATACTTCAATTTGTAATAGCCCTCTTACATATCGGTCACTAATTAGCAGTCACCCTTTATAATAAAGAGTATTCTAATCAGGTCAAGATCATCCGGAGATTTATGATTCTGTTCCTACGTATCGTATAGAGGCTGTATTAAAACATGTTAGGTTAAAGCCATAATTGAACCAGAGTGAGAGAAATATGAGGTAATAGGACGAATACGAACATGCCTTACGCCACATATTGACTTTATCACTTCACCGTCCCAATTTTTTTTCAGGGCTCGTTATCGACACCCAAGTATGTAGAGTATCGCTAGATAATTTAATTTGACCCTGTATTAAGTATGGGTAAGTTACATGTACTCTATCGAACTAAATGTTTGACACAACAGACTGACGAAACACGCAGGACGACATCGTCGACCCTTTAAGACTGTCAGTCCCACAACCCAGGTGGCAACGTGGTGAACTACAGTAGAAAATTTGTACTCAGGTATGTCCTCATATCCAATTGTTACCTCCTTCTATGAAACTGGTATATTTTCAGATGAAAATGACTCTGCAACTCCTGGTAGCAGCTGTGGCTGTTGGTTTGAGCGTGGCTGTGGCTCCGCCATACAAACAACATGTACAGGCAATGGAAGAAGCCCTAGAAACATTGGAAAGAAATGTCTTGTACGTATCATTGACATATTATATTATATATAAATCGAACTGTGCCAACCTGTGACAAAATTATTTACTGTTTCAGTGACATACTAGATAAAATTTTAACCAGTACGCAAACTGTAACCAAGAATTCAGAATTCTGTAGCCATTAAATTCTAGACCTCCTAGCGTATACATTTATCGTCTGTTAACAAACAAAAATTGGCTGTTCCATACATTTTGACCGCGCAAGTATTGCACTTTTCTATGAAAGAGCCAATTTTTTTTAAATAACCGTTGTAAATTTTCAATCCGAGGGGGTTTACAATAATAAGCTGAATTCATGGTTACAGTTTGCGAACTGATTAAAATTTTATCCTGTAAACATTGCGTTCATGGTTTATTGATACTCTCTTAATCTTTTGTTGTATTAGATCCATGGAGGGCAACATACCGCTTCTAAACGATTCCAGACGTCACTACGCTGAGATAGTCCACGTTATCAACTATCATGGAATCCGTCGATCTGGTTGCTTGTAAGTTTAATTTTGATTATCAGTAGTAAAGAAGAAAAAATATCGGTTAATGGCCCTGCGTGCCATCTCAAACTAATTCTGAGACTTAAGTTTAAATTCTAACTCTTAACCCATTCTTCGATACATCTTTCAGGGTTAGGAATTATTATAATGAATATTATCAATATCTTAACATTTCGGCACCCGAGGCTATCAGTAACCCGCAACTGGTTTTAACTAAACTCAAGAATCTCCATCTTGATGTTCACAACAGCACCAGCGAGGTAAATATAATAACAACTAATATGAAAACTAATATATTTGTACACCAATTTCATTGGTAGGACATAGAGCTCAACTAAAGTGTATCTGTTACCGGCCAAACCCGATTTCAGGCCAAACTAGTTTGTCCTAGGCCAAACTGGTTTATTAAACCGGGGCACCCCGATTCAATGGGTTAGGTTAGAACTGTGACCAAAAGGGCGCGAGCCGAGTGTTACCGGCCAAACCCAATTTCAGGCCAAACTAGTTTGTCCTAGGCCAAACAGATTTAATCCTACGCGTGATATGTCGCAGCCAACTAGCTTAATTAGCCGTTTCGTTAACAGCCTTTGCAAGTAACGCTCGCCGGCCGCTGCCGCAGCACCGCTCGCTGCGCTCGCTCGGCTCGCGCCCTTTTGGTCACAGTTCTAACCTAACCTAACCCATTTAATCGGGGTGCCCCGCCATAATAAACCAGTTTGGCCTAGGACAAACTAGTTTGGCCTGAAATCGGGTTTGGCCGGTAACATATACATAACAGTACCTACAAATACCTACATGCATTGAGTGTCAAATATGTTTTTATACTATTATGTAAATATTATCCATTTTATATTTTCAGTTAAAAGAACTAATACATGCGTGCATTCAAAAAACGGAGGTCTGTAATGAACTAATTGATGATACTGTAGAAATGAATCCGGATCAATTTAGCCATCCAGCTAATGTATTGATTTCTGCTGGTAAGGTTGCAACAGATTTGAATAAATTAAATGAACAAATTGAAGAAATATCGTTGAGTCTGAAAGCACATCAGTTTGTTATTACATCACCGGCAGACCTGGAAGATATCGTGGACAGTGTAGCTAAGCTTCACCGCAGTCTATACCCATATCCGCGTCAATGCTAAGAGCTTTATAAAAGCTGAGTATGGGAAACAGCAGGGCATGCTAACGATTAAGACCTAAATATTACTGTTAAAAATTAAAATTTCAAACAAGTTGCTTTTTTATATATGATTCGTGGTCAGGGCTTTGATAGCCTTCCCGATTCGCTGTTCGTCTAGAAATTATATGTAAAACATTCAGAAAAATCTCTTAATTCATTGAAATAAAATATATACTTTCACATTACTCACCTTGGTTTTGATTTCAAAGCACCCGCATTGAAATATAGAACAATAGTTTTTGGAACACTTGTCTAAAAAGAATAAATAATAGTTTAAAAAACTAAAAAACACGCTTTAAAAACTAAAAAAGTAGAAAATAATTTAATTCAATTAAAAAGCGTGGGGTGCTTTTTGAGGTATTTTTATAATCAATTAATGTCAAGCACCCCATGCTTTTTAATTGAATTAAAGTATTTTCTACTTTTTTAGTTTGGTTTTTAAAGCGTGTTTTTTAGTTTTTTAAACTATTATTTATTTTAGATTTTTTAGTTCTGCTAACTACAAAAGCTTAAAAAGTTTTTTTTTTCCTTTTTTTAAAATGATTGGATAGTCATCGGCCCTCGATAAGTTTACAAAGTTTAAATGAAATCTGACCGTTTAAAGTGGGTCAAAATCGTGCCCTAAGGAGTCGGTTACAAACATACAAGTGAAGCTAATATAAAGCGTGTAAAAAACCACCAACTCCCTCTCGACCCCTTCTCTGCTATAATCATCACGCCTTGAAACAAGGTTTCATTTATGTTTATGTGTAGGGCGAAGGGGTGGGCTCAGTAGCAGCTCGGATTCTGGAGTTCAAGTCTATTAACCCAAGGAATAAGATTTCCATACCAAATAAATCACCCATTTTCACCGGCTGGTCCTGCTCAGATAGAATTTCCAAATATGCTTTCAAAAAACAAGCATTTTTACTGTCCATGGGCACCGAAATATGGATTTCTGCCTTTAAGCACAATAAACATAAGATATACACCTGTAGCGGCACTACAGAAAATACTTCGCAACAATATATAAAAATAAAAAAGAGAAGTGGCGCCATCTACAATGCCACAGGCGAACTACACAAGACTCACGTCACAGAAATCCTAGATCGCGCAGTCAAAGTTTACCGCGCGACTCGCATAGGTACAACTTGCCGCCGTCAACCGTCGGGCAGTTGCCCACCAGACACAACACTCGTCTGGTCGGAGGATCCTCCCTTATCAATAGGTTTGAGTGAACTTTACACCCTGTTCCTCATACCTCTATACTGGTGACCCCGAAATTAACGTCAGCGCAGCCTTCGTGCAACACTTCAGCGTGACGTCATCATCATCATCAAAATCAAAATCAAAATATTTTATTTCACATAAGCCTGCATGGGCACTTATGAAACGTCAGAAGCTAGGTGCACGGTTCCAATTTGTCGTTTCCTATGGAGAAGAGCCGGCAAGAAACTCCACGGTTACTCTTTTAAAAATAATTGGCTTTTACAATGTTTTCAAATTACAGTTATAATAGGTATGGGAGGACAGTGCAGGCCAGTCAATAAGTACCAGGTACTTAGAGGAATGAAAATACAGAATAGAAAAACGTCTACAAATCTAGTCTCTAAGGCCTACAACGTTCTCTCATTCACAATATGTAAAAGAATCTACCTATATAAAATGAATCTATTGAACCAAGTGACATGATTTCGATGACAATCACTGAAAATAAATAGTAGGTAGTAAAATTGATGTATAATGTCAAATAATGACGAGAATATGTCAGACATTGTAAAAAAAAAAAATAATAATAAAAAGAATAAAAATTAACATTGCAATTTGGGAGCAGTTAATAGACTTTCACACGGTTTTGCTGTTAATGAGGTACCAGGGAAGCCACATGTGCAGAAGGAATTAATGCCAAACTTCCCTGTCTTCAACGTAGTCTTTTATCTTATAATATGCTTTTTTGATAAGGACACGTTTGATGTGAGTTTTAAACTTTCCATCGCTAAGTTCTGTAACCGACTTTGGCAACTTGTTATAGAAGCGGATACTGTTTATTAGAAATGACTTGCTAGTTTTAGTTAATCTAAATTTTGGAATCACAATTTCATCTTTACTACGTGTATTTAGATTATGGAAATCGCATCTTTTTTTGAAAAGACCCAAGTTTTTGCGAACATACAAGATATTTTCTAGAATATAAAGAGAAGGCAGAGTAAGTATATCAATTTCGTTGAATTTGTTTCTAAGAGACTCGCGAGGCCCCATTTTATAGATTGCGCGGATTGCCCTCTTTTGTAAAATAAAAATTGAATCTACGTCCGCTGCCGATCCCCACAGCAGAACGCCATAAGACATAATACTGTGAAAATAAGCAAAGTATACTAACCTAGCTGTGGCTACATCAGTCAACTGCCTTATTTTTCTTACTGCGTAAGCAGCTGAGCTTAATCTGCTTGAAAGCGCTCTAATGTGGGCACCCCATTGCAATTTTGAATCTAAAGTAATTCCCAAAAATACAGTTTCCGAAATAGCATCTAGTTTCTTGCCATCAAGTTTTAAATTTAGACCTACTTGGGGTACATTTGGTAGCGAGAACTTAAGACATTTAGTTTTGTTCGCATTGAGTAAAAGATTATTAGCAGCAAACCATTTCGATAGAACAGCTAGGCTTTCGTTGACATGTAAGACATCCGTATCTTTTCTATCTATTCTAAAAATAAGAGAAGTGTCATCAGCGAATAAAATTATATCCGAGAAGTTAGCCATCAGATAGGGAAGGTCATTAATATAAACTAGAAATAAAAAAGGACCAAGAATTGAACCTTGAGGCACGCCCATCCTAACTAGAGACCCCGAGGATGTCGCCCCGTTAACGTTTACTTTTTGCTGCCTGTTTGATAAGTAGGAAAGTACAAGATCAGCAGCTTGTCCACGAATTCCGTAGTGGTGTAATTTACAGATCAGTGTATTGTGGTCAACGCAGTCAAACGCTTTTGAGAGGTCACAGAAAATGCCAATCGCATCCTGAGAACTCTCCCAGGATTCCAAAATGTGACTGATGAGTTTTACTCCCGCGTCAGTCGTCGACCTACCTTTCGTGAAACCAAACTGTCGACTATGTAAAATCCCATTTGAGTTAAAATGTGACAACATCTGGTCCAGCATGATTTTTTCATAAATTTTGCTCAATCAAGACTACTTCCTCAAGCTTTCGAGCAGCGAGCCACACAGCCAGCCAGCAACCACGGCCTCAACGGGTATCCTGATCAACTGCATGCAGCGAACCGCATGCCTGGTTATCACCCACAGCCTCATCAGACACAACACACGTCTGGTCGGAGGATCCTCCCTTTTCTATAGAGTATGAGGAACAGGGTGTAAAGTTTACTCTATACACCAATGGCTTACCAAAGATAACCTTTGCTACTAATACGAGTTTTTCCAACAAATTGTTAGCCGAGTTAATGGCCAAAATAGGTGACATCTTGGGGACCGGGGCGCCTAATAGTCACAAGTGATATATCAATGGATAGTGCTTTCTAAGAGAACCATTTGTTATTCAAAATCAAAATCAAAATATTTTATTTCACATAAACCTACATGGGCACTTATGAAACGTCAGAAGCTAGGTGCACGGTTCCAATTTGTCGCTTCTTATGGAGAAGAGCCGGCAAGAAACTCCACGGTTCTCTTAAAAATATTTAATTGGCTTTTACATTTATAATATTTTTTTTTGTTTCAATGTTTTCAAATTACAGTGAAAATACTGATAAAAGGTAGGTACTAAAACCAATTAGCATGGGACGGCAATCCGACAAGACTTGGGATCAGGAAAAATAAAATTTAATACAATCATTCACTGCGTTGCAAAATAAAACTAGAATTTATCTTCTTCCACATAAATAGAAACACTTCCATGACTTTATCAATTGAAAATGATGTATTCAGCATAAATGTGGCCGTAGATGAAGGCAGTACATTACCTTGAATTTATTATTAAAAGCCAAAGGCCTCTCTACCCTTCTTGCAGTTCTCTCCGTTTAAAGCTGCTAAGGACCAGTTCTTATTGAAGGAGCTTAGGAGCCGTCTCCGTCTGGGCCTACCGAGATGTCGCTTGACATTAAGAGAGACCAATTGGACCGTATCTTTGGCCCATTAGCCGTCTGGCATGGAACGGGTGGTCGTATTCCTAACCCGGTCTGTTAGTTTGATAGTAGGGACTGGTCATCTCTTAGCTCCCACGGCTTATTTTAATTTCTAAATTGTTATTTTATTTTTGTTTTAATTACGGACGCTTTTAATGTGCACGTCTTTTTACATCGTTCTCACATGGATAATTTCAACATAATGATGTAACCAACTGTTTGTAATAATATCATGATTTTAAAAGAGTGTCCATGGAGTTTCTTGCCCGTTCTTCTCCATAGGTACCTACGCTTTGGAATGGGCAACTAGCTTCATCTTTCTACCTCACCGACCTTGACAATTCAAAAGTGCCTGTAATTGGTTTATTTGAAATAAAATGCTTTGAGTTTGATACCCAGATTACTCCGTTCCATAGCTCTCTGGCAAAACTCGAGCGTGGACCTCTGCTGATTTGTCAAAGACCATGTTTGGCCACCATAGCTGCGGATAGGAAGTATTGTAGTTACACGTGTGTAAATGAGTCTTCTCTTAGGGGACAAAAGAAGATCAAGTTTATTAAAACTTACTTAGCTACTTACTTAAGAAAGTTAAATTGATCAATGTTATAGGTATTATGATGTGTGCGAACATTTTGTTGTACAGTTTTTGAACAATTCGTTGACCAATTACGGGCATTCGGCCTATCGAATGACAAAATTTCTTTGTTTTTTCTCTTCTACCCAACACGTGGGTAAAATATTGCCAGCTAACTCAATTTGACCCTGTTTACGTATGTGATATAAATAATATCAGGTGATAATAGTTGATAGCCACACTATCGTATTAGGTTTAAGATCTGAAAAGATCGAAGAGAGGTAAATCCCTACTTAAATATTTATAAATGCAAAAGTAACGCTGTCTGCCTGTCTGTTACGCTTTCACGCCTAAACCGCTGAAACGATCGTCATGAAATTTGGTAGAGATATAGCCTGGGATATGGAAAAGGACATAGGCTACTTTTTACGGGATAATCGACAACCACGCAGGCGGAGCCGCGGGCAAAAGCTAGGAAAAAGACGCTGCTCGTGTACCCCGCTGATAAAGATACTGTATCCGGTGCCAGCTTGCTGTTATTGTCATGTAACAAAGAAAAATTCAAGCAATCATTAGTGTAAGCAATATGAATATAGAAAAATGCACAATTTGACCCATTAAGGTGAACCTAGTCCACATTTTTTGCATACAAACTTCGGGAGTGTTTTACTCCACTGTCTGATATGGCACATCCAAAGTAAAATATGATATCGTTTTGTCTCATTATTAATATTGTCTGTACGGAAACAGAATACTAAAATAAAAACCCATTATAAAGTTAGGAACCAACAAAGATTCGTTTTTCTTGCTAATTTTACTTAACTTTGTGCGTGTTTAAGTAATAAAAGAAGTGTAAAATCTCCAAAACCAAGTCGGTACCGACAAAGTTCAATTATGATGAGTTCAATAAACTTTATTGGTCAACCCGCACCCCTGGCAGGCATCGGCCCTTGTGTACCCCACCAGTTGGTGCTGAAATCTCTTCGAAGCGCGTGTGGAACACAACGCGCCGTCGACCCGGGCTTGGTCCGTACCGGACAACGAGCTCCCCATTACTCGCCATTCGCAAGCCCGCGCCTACGGTGGCTGGGAATCAGCCTGGGATTCCCGACGCCCCGGGCCTTTCCTGCGGCGACTAGGGCCGTGAGGGCGCATGTACTGCCTCTCCCTCACGTGCGCCGCCTTACTAAGCATTACTGCTTGGCAGAAGGAGATGACGGCTACCCATGCACTCTCGCTCCATGCCATGGCCTGGACCAGGCGCCGGACGCGAGAGATCGCCGCCGCCGATCGCCTCTACAAGAACATGCTTTACCGTGTCCTCAGGGCGATCTACGCAGTGGAAACAGCCGGGGTATTGTGTTCATTGATAATAATTAGGCAGTAGGTACTTAAGTACCCAGTACGGTTAACCGTACGGCGATTGTAATGCAATTAATGGTGATAAAATTTTCCATTACACTTTAAAAAAAAAAATTGGAATCGATTCAGTTACTTATTCTGAACGAACTCTTTTCAGATTTCGCATATACAGCACGAGTTCTCAGCGTGGACAATAATAAGGGTCAATTCTCACCGAGACGCGGCGCGACGCGCACTTTTTAAGATCACGATACAAAATAGATCTTATTTACTTCACAATAAGGTATACGGGCTGCACAACGCGGTGCACCTTAGCGTTCTTCGACACGCTTTCGCGCTCGTAGTGAAATTATACCTTTTCGTGTTGTAAATAAGTTAGATATTCTGTTGCTATCTTAAAAAGTGCGCGTCGCGCCGCGTCTCGGTGAGAATTGACCCTAACGTATTCAATCAAACAACGATATATTCAAAGTACATACTTTATTCCAAGAAAATGATAACTAGATATTTGTTTAAATGAATTTAAAAAAATGCCATTCGAATTCCTTTATAAAAACCAGGGTTTGGGTATATCTCACTGTTCACTACTTGAGTGTTCACTTGTTATCAAACCGAAACGATAGGAAATTCAATATTTATGGGAAGCTTTGGAAATCTTACTTTCGTGAGATACACCCCTCACCTCATCTTCGCTATATGGAAATTTTCAGCAAGTATAGTTATGTGCGTACAATAATTTGTAGAGATTTGATAGCGCCATCACGATTCGTTCTAGTGAACGCGCTCCCTCAATAACAAAATTATGTGCGCTTAGATCTTGAGCGGCTGAAGCAAAAACATCATCATTCTTGTTCAGTTCTGATGCAACTATTCCGGCAGCTAGCAAAATTTCTCGTGACCATCCAGTTTTCCCAACATTATTTTCAATTTCTTCATCGATGGTTTTACCAATGTCGTTATCGTCTTTGTCAACAGACTGATCTATCAGTTCTAAGATCTGAAAATGGACAACATTTGTGCATGTTACATGAATGAAATTAATATACTCTGAGTAACCTACCTAAACGGTTTCACAACTAGAATATAATACCCTTTTACTAACCCGCAGTGGGCCCGCGTGGTGGATTACAGCCCACTCCCTGCCTCAAAGAGGAGGCTTGTGTCCCAGCAGTGGGCTTGTTATCGGCTGATTTTGAGAATACCCTTTTATACATGTAAACCTAAACCAAGATTTTTTTTTACTAAATGGCGCTGGTTCTTTTGCCCGTCTAGCTGTATGAAGACAACTCCAAACAAACTCAGAAATGGGGGTGATCTGATGGTGTTATATTTATTCCAACTCAGCCTATCGCAGTTCACTACTGGACATAGGTATCTCGCAAGCTGCGCCACAACACCTTGTTCTCCGCCTTCCGCATCCAGTCTTTCCCAGTCACCTTCTTGAGGTCGTTGGTCCATCTAGATGTATGTATGTCCCACACTACGTTTGCCGATACGCTATTTCCACTTCAGGACTCGTCTACTCCACCGGCCATCGGTCCTTCGACAAATATGGCCAGCCCACTGCCACTTCAGTTTGCATACTCTGCAAGCTATGTCGGTTACTCCGGTTCGTTTATGTGTTATAATTTAATTACTGATTTTATCCTACAAATAAACTCCGAGCATAACCTGCTTCTTATGGCGGATCGCTAGGGTAGCGCGTGAAATTCGAATTTTCTTAAGTTTTTAGCAATTTTTAGGTCAAATAGGTTAGAAAAGCAAACAAAAAGAATTTCGCTACCCATGCGCTTCCCTCTTAGTTGTTATTGTAAGTACCTTATCGATGCTGTCGAAGATGTCATTGATCACTTTTTTGGCTCCATCTACTACCCCTTGTGGATTTTCAATAGCATAAGATGCTGATCTGTTAATATTTTTCTGGTAGTCATTGTAATAATCATGACCGCTGGAAGAAACACAGATGAATGTTTTTAAGACCAACCAATATTTTGGACACTCTTTTTTTTTTTCTTTTTTAAAAACGTTGCCCCACACTAGGAATTTCTCCTGTATCGTGGGTGCGTTTACAAACATTTAAACTCACATACACAAACAGCCAGACCCAGAACAACTACTTGCAGATCATACAAATATTTGTTCCGTGCGGGAATCGAACCCGCGACACGCAGCGCAGCAGTCCATCGCTGAACCACTGCGCCAACCGTGCCGTCAACACACTCTCAGCTTAGTATCGATTTCAATTGAATTTGTTGGTGCAATTATTAAACCTGACAACCGACTTACAAAAAAAAAATCAACAAAGTGAAAAATAACATTTTGGGAGTCGGTGTCTTCGGATCTGTATTTTTTTGACACCGACTTCTGAAATTAAAAATATTTTTCACTTTGTAGTGGTTTTTTGGAAGTCGGTTGTTTTTGTCTTGTAGTTGGTACATACCCCGCATCAACTCGTATAACACTACTTGGTGTGAAAGCAATAGTGCCAGGAATATATAATATCAATATCAACGAGGTTCACAAAGTGGATAAAAATCTTATTATTGAAGCTAACGCAAAAACCAAGTAAAATTAATAAAAAAATTATAGGGTCGACCCTGGTGCATGCCGTACCCATTAAATAAAGAATTTTTGAAATCGTTCCACAATTGTCGAACATATCGTGAAACATACATACAAAAAATACAGACGAATTGAGAATCTTCTCTTTTTTGAAGTCGGCTAAAATGGTACTTACAGACAGCTGTTCTCAGTTAATGCCTCATCATGTACTACATGGACAATCTCGGCATAATGACGCCTGGGGTCGGTCAGAAGCGGTACGTCGCCGTCCATGGATCTAAAAAAACAAAATTCTCATGAGCCTAGACAGCTTCCTCTTTATACAGGTTGAAATTGAAAACATGCGACAAACCGAAATGGGAGATTGTACTCATCATTATGAACAACTTTTACTAAGGGACCAATGATGCAATCCCGAAAAAAAAAACATCTGTTCCCTACATTTATGTTCGCATAACTCGTCAAAATGTAGGGAACAGCTGTTTTTTTTTGCGATTGCATCTTTGGTCCCTCAGTAAAAGTGGTTCATAATGATGAGTACAATCTCCCATTTCGGTTTGTCGCATGTTTTCAATTTCACCCTGTAGATGGTTCACGTCTGCATTAATGTTACGCTATATTCTCTATACGTTAGAGAAAAGTAACCAAATATGGAATAGTATCCTAAAATGGAATACCGCCATTTCTCGGAAATGAATAATCCTATACTCCATTTGGAATAACATTAGACATATAAATAAACCCTTTTTACAGTCTGTTCAACTGATTTTGCGTTCTATTGCGTTGGTATCATGATAAATGGAATCTGCAGTAAACAGTTGGTATTGTAACCACTTTTTTGCTTTTAATGCCATCCTTATACTTACGGAATAGAAGTCAAAATTGGTTGAACGGACTGTAAAAAAAAATGTTTACATATCTAATCTTATTTCAAATGGAGTATAGTTGCAAAAACAGTGATCTTCTGTCTCTTTCTATCATTATACTCGTGAATAGGTTTGACTTGTCAGTCGGGCGACCGTTGTGGCCGCAGTGAGAGTGTTTTGTTTTGGCGCTGTGAGAAAAGTTTTTAAGGTAAGTACGTAAAAACGAAGTATTTCTCAAAACGTGATGGAAATAATATTGTATGTTAAGACTATGCATTAATTATATATTTGTTTGATTGTTTTAGAGGTGTTTTCTTGTCTGATTGTGTTTAGTAAAAAAATCTGATATTTGTTTTGATTAGTTTGAAATTTCCGAACATAGTGGTCCATATTTGGGTACCTATTCCATAATTAGGTGCCTTTATGTTGATTTTGTTTTTGAGAAAATTTTATATTTTAAATTAATACATATATGTAAAACAAGACTGTCAATAAGTTAAGCGCAACTGTATGACTGATAATAAATAAGAATAAAAGTTTTTGATTCACAATATCTTTTTTTTTATAACATAAAAACAAAATGGTATTCCATATCTGGTTACTATGCTCTAAACAAAACCTTGGTCCCCCCCAGTGGGTTCCCGCATTGTCGTTGCGGGGGGGCTCAGTAGCCGTGGTCCGCTCCCACGGTGAAGCGAAGAGGAACCCAAAGGTGGGGCCGCTCGTCAGGGCTTTTGTCTCCAAGCCGACGACGTAGCGGCCAAAAAGTAGGTTGCGGTGAGGTGCACAGCAACTGAGGCGGGCCGCGATGTCGAATGGGAGGCATCGCGGCTGAGGGTTACAGGCTGCGGCGGAGGAGGAGTGCCGGTACTTTTGAGTAGCGCTCTTCCCTTCCGTAGCCTGGACGGGGCCGCCACCGTTTGATGGCGGACGCGGTGGGGCCGCAGGGGAAGAGGAGTGTCGGTATAGCGTTGGCCGCTCTCCCTATCCCCTGCGGCCGAGAAGTGGTAGGCGGCGGGGCCACTGCGCTGACCCGTCGCAGGGGGACCAAGGGTGCCAGACACGGGTTAGTCTGGGGCCCTTACATTACTTGGTTCCTGGGGTGGTCACGGCGTGCCATGTGTCCTGGTGCACCAAACTGGTGGGGTCCGCAAGGGCCGATGCCTGCCAGGGGTGCGGGTTGTTCGAAAAAGATACCGTCGCCCCTAGCACACAGGCAACTGAGGGAACACGGGTGGGTTTTAGTCAGTAAAAGTCTGACACGCCCTCCTGCTCCACCCAGAGCGGGAGAAGTCATTTGATGATTTCCCACCCTCAAAAAAAAAAAAAAAAACAAAACCTTGGTACCCCTTGCTAAGAAAATTACGCGGACGGAGAAGTATGAAATTTGGCGCAGTTAAATTTAGGAGAAAGTTATTATTTAATATAAAAGAGCGCAGAAAGTTAATATTTTTAAATCATAATGCATTTGAAATACATTAAGTTTTAAATGAATTATGGTCGAATTTCGACCACGATGCGACCACTAGTAAATTTATAAAGTTTGCCAGGTAATTTATTTATTGTAACATGAGTAACGCAAGACTTCTGACACCCCAATTAGATTATTCAGTTAAAACTTAATACAAAGACCAAAACTTATATTTTTTAAAGCTTTCTGTTATTATTAAGAAAATCGTGTTGAGCCTAGCATTACTTTATGCGTTTAAAATTGATCTTATTGCCATGAAATTAGGATCAATAAGCAAACATTATTTTTGAAAAAATAACCATAAAGTTACTGAAATCGATTCAGTAGTCAACTCTAAACAAACTACTCTCAAGACTTGCATTTATTCTGTTACAACTTTGGTTACAACTTTTACAGGTCACCTAAAATAAAATACCGTATTATAATGGATGAAACACTTTCGTTCAAACAACATATAGAAGCTTTAAATAGTAGAATTCGCAAGTTGATATTTGTTTTTAAAAAGATACGCTATATTGGTGATCCAAAAATTGTTAGACAAGTTTACTTTGCTCTATGTCAATCGATATTAACTTATGGTATTACCACATGGGGTGGTGCGGGTAAAACACTGTTACTAACCACCGAAAGAGCTCAGAGGGCGATTCTCAAAGTGTCTACTTCCCGCCCTTTCCTTTTTCCTACTAACCTACTATACAAATCATGTGAAGTTTTAACAGTTCAACAACTTTTTGTAATGGGCATTGTAATAAAACAACACACAGCTCTACCTTACAGTACTGAGTATACTGATAAAAGACGTAAAGATATCGTCTGTCCACAAAATATAACTAAACATGCTTTTATATCCAAGTTTTACCTGTACCTCGGTCCTCTCCTCTATAATAGACTAAACTCGAAAGCAAACATTTATTCCCTGAACTACACAAATTGTAAGAGAACTCTCAATGATGCTCTCCAAAGTATGTTTTACGGAGAAACAGAGAATTTTACTAACTGTGTTAAAGTAAATATTTATGTTAAGTATTTGTCAAATTTTGAAACTAAGTTAAGCTACTCAACATTTATTAAATTGTTTATCTATTTTTCAGCTTGTGATTATTTCATAAATTTTTAAGAATATTTTAGCTCTTTTTGCCTGAAATACAGGATTACCTAGTTCAGGCACGTAATTCTTAGAAATAATATTTATTATATTTAAGCAAAACTGTACATATTTTTAAGCCTTGTAATTTTTGAATAAATATATTATTATACCTATAATGAAAATATTAACTAACATAAAATATAACATCACACTCCGTTTCCCCGAAGGGTCGGGCCGAGGTGTACCTATGGAACACCCACATTTCGCCAGTTATGTTTAAGTCCCATGTAATAGGGGGCGACCCTATTGCCATCAAAAGGGCACAAATCCAGACCCCGGCCTGCTACTGAGAAATTCCAGAAAGTAAAACCCAATAACACTTTGCCCGACCTGGGAATCGTACCTAGGACCTCGTGCTCAGCCGTAGCGTTTACGGCCACTACACCGAGGTAGTGTTGAGCCAAAATATTTACTATGGAATCGAAAAAGTTAAAGTTAGTCCAGCATTAACTTTGCATTCCTTATACATTTAGGTACGTACACAACGTTATCTTGTAGTGTTTTTGTTGCCCTTCTTATAGATGTTTGAATATCCTTTAAGTTTTGCAATACATCAGCCGCACCCAGTGCGCAAGCGCAGGTGAACACTAGGAGTTGAACAAACATCGTCATCTGAAAAATAAAACAAAGTTTAAATAATCTATTTCTATAATAAAAAGTGGATGTTATTCCTTGATCTTTGACAGTCGTTACGGGTCAACAGAAGCCCAAAAGTATGACAGTCTCACGAAGGGGAATCGTGTTACCCAGTAACTGGTTATGGGGACCTCCCCATACCACAACGTAGTTGGGTAAAGGTAAGACGGATGATGTTTTCTATAGTAAAAAGTGATTGTATGAACTGCTTCCATCGTGTCTGTTAGTTACGTATTAGTTAATTCCGTGTTGAAAAGAAGCATTTTTTATTTTGACTTTATGAGACCTATTTATGAAACCCTTTATTTTGATACCCTACTCAATAGGTTTTGAAGGAAAAAAAATAACAAGATGGCGCCAAAAATCAGCCATTTAAAAAAAAAATTTGATACTCCCAGTGTTACTCTCACAATTAAGACGAATCTAAAGGCACCTCTCAAGCTGAAATCGATCAAGCCGTTTAGGCTACAGAGCGTGCCAAAGAAATATACATACATACATACATACACTCGAAAAAGATAACCCTCCTTCTGGTGCAGTCGGGTAAAAACAACCGACATCCAGAATTAAAAAATACAATACAAACTAAAGTCAAAAGATGGTTACCTATGTATTTTCGTTTTTAAGCCAGCGACTTCCAAAATTAAAGTTATTTTTCACTTTGTAGTGTCTTTTTTTGATAGTCAGTTGCTTTTTTTCTATTTTACTTTTTTTTTAATTACTTTTTAGCTGTGCTACCCTACACAAATTCGTATACCTTCACTAGCTAAGTAAAAAACAGTGACATGAAACTATTATAACATCATCAACACTTAATAAGTGGAAAAAATACGTATTATTCAACCTAACTCAGAAATCTGTAATCTGTACTTGACCAAATTTATATGGGACACGGTAAGTATACCCTTTCAAACCAAAGACGAATTTTGCAAATCGGTTTATAAATGGCGACTTTCTCAAGTTGGTTAAAAACAAGGTAGACAGGTACTTACCAAAGCAGTAAGAAATTACAATGAATGTCAAAGTGTTCCTGCTACATTTTATATTGCTCTTGATTTGTTTAGTTATCGTTTAGAACGAATCTGAAAAAATAATATTTATGCTTTAATATTATAATCTTATCAACTTCATTGTAAATTATACTCGTATACTCGCACAAACTAATCGTTTTAGTTCTTGCCTAATTGCTAGTACAGTCGGCACGGTAACCATGCTGCTGCCACAGTATAAATATGGACAGTACAGCAACCTGGGGAAGGTCACATAGGTTACTTTTTGTCTTAAGAATAATGTTATAGGTTACAGGGGATGAAAGTTTGTATGAGAAATTCAGTAAAACATAATACGAAAGTTCAAAGTGTGCGTAGTCCCAGCGGAAAAGTGTCGAATTTCGTAATTTTAGTTTAGCAGATATTTAGTGTATGACGTCGTGTAATTGTGTATGGTAAGTAAAAATTTGTGCATCCAACCATTGAGGAGCTATTCAACAAAAACTGATTCCGCTGGGACTACGTCATCCCAGCGGCACTTTTTTTTTAAAATGGACGTACAAGAAAAAAAATCATTCAATAATTAGTGTGTAACGAGAGGTAAATGTGTATGTTTAAATGAAATTTGTGTGTCGTTACCTCTATATACTGCACGGCCGCTTTTTCGTAGCATCTCAAACTTGGTCGGTTTATCCACGTATTGCGGTCGGTCTGGTATTTTTATTATATCTCTTTAATTATTTAGTCTAATGAGCTCAAATTTTACGTGCGAATAGTTGCATTAATACACTAAATATCTGCATATTTTTTATTCTTCTTTTCCATAAAAAAATCCTACAATCGGATGTCATACAATATAGTGGTCCAGTCGTATAAATTATGCCATTGCTCATTAATTACAAAGAGCACATAAATGAAACTTGGCAAGACATTGTAGACCCTTACAAGAAACAAATAAACGTTATAAGTTAGGCTCTAGACTTCCTATTTTAAGTACTTGGACCTAAAAACCTTATTTTACTTTTACGTGTATATCTTCTGAACGGTATATTTTTTCCAAATTCTGTTTTCACACACTTTATACACAAATTCAAAGCACCGTGTGTAAAAAATTACAACTGTACACTAAACTGCTTTATATGGTGTTCATCAAATAGCCAAACGTCAGCGCAGCGGCAACTTGATTATCTCCGCAGTCTATTGACACACAAATTTCATTTAAACATACACATTTACCTCTCGTTACACATTAGTGTAAAAAAAATCATTCAATAATTAGTTATTGAATGATTTTTTTTTCTTCTACGTCCATTTTTTAAAAAAAGTGCCGCTGGGATGACGTAGTCCCAGCGGAATCAGTTTTTGTTGAATAGCTCCTCAATGGCTGGATGCACAAATTTTTATTTACCATACACAATTACACGACGTCATACACTAAATATCTGCTAAACTAACATTACGAAATTCGACACTTTTCCGCTGGGACTACGCACACAAGTTCAAAGGATATAGATAAAGTGTGGCCAAGCACGGACAAAGACTTAATTATATTAAAAAAAATACGTATAATATTTGAATTTCCATTATGGCTTTAATTTCTCCACCAATCTTTGCAGGAAAATATCAATTTAAAAGAGTACATAACTTTGTGAGTATTATTTTGATTTCCGACCGTGAGTTACTAATGTTTCAATTCTTTGAAATAAAATGGTAAATAGCATAGTCATTCTTCGAAACGATGTGTTTATTTGTAATTTATATGATAGAGCTAGAAAAATAAATATTTTTAAGCGAAAGGTAAAAATACACATTTTTTTATCTCATTAATTCAATGGAATATTGGTTCTTCAAAGTAATGGAAATAATATCACACGAAGCCATAAGTACATGTTTTGAAAATACAATAATGTATAATTTCGAAATAGTGATTGGTTCAACATACAAATAACATCACGCCTGTAATTCCTGAAGGGTTAGGCACAGGTATATACCCACATTTCGCCAGTTACGTTCAAGCCCCATGTAATAGTACGTATGCAGCAGCAGCAGCATTTCTTAAGTTAGGCATTTGAAAATTCAAATGAATGCTTTTGCTAAGTAAGGTAATAAAGAATTACGAGTTACAACTTTTTTTTTTTTGTAAAAGCCTCCCCAAGCAGGATTAAAAAAAAAAACAAATGTAATAAGCAGAGATCGGATATTCGGATGCATATTTATCTAAAGAAAATTGTTAGCTATGAAAGTATGGAAGCGGCTCTATAAATTTTTTGTAATATTTATTAATAACCCCGGGATTCTTGGATTGCATAACTATTCAGATGTGTATTAATTTAAAATTTATGTTTAACCCGATACAAATATGTGTATGTACTGGAGGAGGGGTGGTTTGTATTAGTTAAAACAAAAAATAAACAAATTCGATACAAAAGCGCATTCCATGTTAGCCAACATCTCAACTTTAGGTGAATATGCATCCGAATATCCGATCTCTGGTAATAAGTGTCTGAGTTTACATTTTATTAATAGTAATTTAGTTTAAGAGATTTAAGGGATTTGAAATGTATCTTGAGATAAAATGTAGTCTTTATTTCATAAAAATCGGTCCACTGGACCATAGTTATTACAATTTATTGTTTCTCTAACTGTTTCAAGATACATGAACAAACTAAAGAAAATCTGATAAAAGGCTCTAGGATTTGGGTACTAAGGCATATAGGTTTTTGCATTTGATAGTCCAATTCTAGAGTAAAGGTTATTTACCATCATGCTAAGACCCTAAGGAGCCGACTAAGCGAGTGAGTTGATATAGGAACAAATAAAAAAAAAAAAACATCACAATCGAGACTTAACGCCATCTCTATGTTGTCTCAAATTGCGTAACACTCTGCCAATCTCAATCCGAATCTTTTTGCAGGATATTGCAAAGCCATTGCTTCATATGTTCGAAAAATTGGTCTGCTCAATAACGTCAATAACGCAATGGAAAATAAAAACAATAATATAAAACCTACATAATTATTATTATTATTCACGGAAATAATATTATAATAAAGTTAATTAGGTTTACATATAAAATTATAATGACCTTATACCCAATCAGCACGAGTCGAGACAATGCAATTGCAGTATAAGTTAGTTTGAATTTCACAGTGGTTTCAGTACCTACTCTCGCTAGGGTAAGTTCTTACCAACTAATATACTTACATCTTTTAGGGTTGAATCTTCAATAGTCATATAACTTTTATCTAAAGAATAAATCTGACAGTTTGACATATTTTCAATACAAAATTTGTCAAACCGCAATATTTATTCCTCGGAAAAAGTTATCTAACTATTGAAAAATCCGCCCTATGTATTTAAAGGGACATTTTGAATGTCATGGGCTGGGGGTTTCAAACCTAGCTAATAAATACCAATGTAAGTCTTCCATTTTACAATAAATACTTGACTTTTTTAAATCCATTAGAAAACTTATCGATATTATTCTAATCATTATAAAAAATCTTACTATGCTCAAGTTGCCAGGTCACTACAGTAGATAACAAAAAAAAAAAAATTTAGATAAATTCAAAATGTTAAAGTTAGGACAACGAAGTGGCACAACAAACTTCTCAAATCCAGATTCGTCCCGTTTTCAGATGACGATGATCCCGCAACTCCTAGCTGTTGTCGTGGCCGTTGGCCTTGGCGTGGATAGTGTTGTTTGTACGGACATACCCCCAGTACAGCCATACAAAGAACAAGTAGAAGCACTTGAAGACACCGCTAGAGCGCTTCTAATAAATGTGATGTACGTATCTTTGATAATTTATTACCAGAGATCGGATATTCGGATGCATATTCACCTAAATTTGAGATGTTGGCTAACATGGAATGCGCTTTTGTATCGAAAAAGTCTTAATTTAGGTAAGTAATTTGTTTTTTTTTTTGTTTTAACTAATACAAACCACCCCTCCTCCCGTACAAACACATATTTGTATCAGGTTAAACATTAATTTTAAATTAATACACATCTGAATAGTTATGCAATCCAAGAATCCCGGGGTTTTTTTAATAAATATTACAAATAATTTATAAAGCCGCTTCCATACTTTCATAGCTAAGAATTATCTTTAGGTAAATATGCATCCGAATATCCGATCTCTGGTTATTACGCAGAAAAGACCGGAGAACCAAAAATTCGAAGGCGTAGATGTTTCTTTTTTTTTCTTTTCTTTTAATTTAATTATTTCAAAATATTATTTTTTCTAAGTCACATAATCTAATGACACTTAATGGGTTTCTTAAAATTTGTATGTCTAAATTATGACAAAACATAGCGCACTCCCTGTTTATGTAAACACCTATGTTTCACAAATAAACTGATTGATTGATAGATTACGGTCCACTCCCTCTAACAGAGTGGAACCACCCAGCATTGGGAACATTATACGTTGATTATGCTATATTTATGTATAAGATCAGACGGCTGCTGTTCTAGACAAAAAGTATGGGCGATCCCTCTTCACTCTTGGATGAAAAGGTGTCTAAGAGATAGCTGAGAAGAGCAATCTGAGAGAAGGATAGCAATCTGCTGCCAAAAGTGATAAAACGATGGGTCCGGGTTGTTCAAAAGAGATACTGCGGCCCCTAGCACACAGGCAACTGAAGGAACACGGGTGGGTTTTAGTCAGTAAAAGTCTGACAGGCCGTGAGAAGTTATTGGATGATTTCCCATCCTCAAAAGAAAAAAAGCGTGATAAAACGATGAAATATTGTAATATATGCCCATTACACATGTCACGCACCTTTAAACCATGAAGACTATATAGAACACATACCAACGTAAGTGGAATCAAATCTGCATCATCATTATTTCAGCCGGAAGACGTCCATTGCTAGGCACAGGCCTCCCAAAGGGGGTGGGGGGGTACGCTTCGTCGCAGAACGGTGGTAAAATGCATAGAGAACGCTGCTGACCATTCTAAGTATAATAATAATAATAAGTATGACCAGTATTGACCTGGCACGCGAGGTTGTCGACATGTGGGATGTGGATACAGCAGTCATTGTGCCGATAGTCGTGACGGCCAATGGTATTATAGCCAAGAGCCTCGACCAACACCTCAGGAGGCTCTCGTTAGGCAGCTGGATCAAGGGCTTGATCCAGAAAGCAGTACTACTGGACACGGCGCGTATAGTAAGGAGGTTCCTCTCTCAGCAGCCCTGACCACCGGTAGCTTGGACCCTGTTCCCGATACCGGTGGGCTACTATTTTTTATATTTTTAAATGTTTTGATATATTTTATATTCTAATATTTAAAAATGTAATTTATATGTATTTAATGGAATAAGTATAATATAATAGTAAGTCCTTTAGTCGCCTTTTACGACACTCACAGGAAAAATGGGATGATGCTATTCTTTACGTCCGGAACCACACGGGACAGGAAACTGCGTATGGTTATATTTAGTTTTTAGTGACACAAATATTGGCTTCCTGTTTTCGTAATTCGTTTTCCTCTATAACTATCGTTATTTCTCAAGGCAAAGTTTATTTTCGTTATATATATTTATGTATGTATCTGTGTATTAGTATGTATTAATTTTCGAGTGGCCTATCCTTTACGTTGCACCTGCCATGTTTTGTCTCTTCATCGGGTTATATTCCCTTCATCTTTTGTTGTATTAGATCCATGGAGCGCCACATTCCGCCTTTGAACGACAGCAGACGTCACTATGTCGAGATATTCCACGTTGCCAATTATCATGGACGGCAAAAATCTCTTAATCCGTAAGTTTCAGTTTGTCTGAAAATTGGCCTTGATAAGCTTGCACTGGTCTTCTCATATTTCCAAACTTATCTCTAATAATAATGTTATAAACGTTTATTTCAGTGAATGGCCTTATAGCTATGTATATTATGAAGAACTTGAGACGTTGGCACCTCAGGCTATCAAAAATCCAGAACTGGTTATAAGTCAAGTGAAGTATCTCCTCGATGGGGTTCATAACAAAACCAACGAGGTGAAATTAACTATTGACAAATAATATATTATTACTTTAATAAAGCCGAGCACCTGACTGATCATTTATATTTTTTTTAATAATCAAATCCATAGTTTCACAGAGCTTTATTGGTTATGACTAGGGCATGCTATTCGGTTATCCAAATTATCCGTGTATTCATCGAATATATTATCCGGATATCATTAAATTTACTGCAGGATAAAACGAATAATACATATAGTTGCTTTCGTTTTTTTTAATAGTTTATTATTATTACATAAACATAATTAAAAAGTGCAAAAAGCACAGAGATCGACTTCAGTTGACGACGCCAATAATAAAAGTAGTAGTGATTATCAGCAGTAGAGAAAAACTGAACAATCATTAACTTTAACTGAGCAAATAGATAGAAGGGAAAAAAATAAATTTAGAAAATATAGCAGGTACAATTATTATCTATATAGCGGAGAGGTCTGGTCATAGCCAAATTTGCCGTGATGAGACCAATGGTTTGTGTGATAACTTAAACAAGGTTGCAGGACTTAGAAAATTGTAATTAAAATCGTTAATAACTGACTTAAACATTGATTCACTATTTTCAGATTCAAGATTTAATTAATGCCTGTCATGAATCTCCAGTTGTCTGTAATCAACTTATTGACGACACTGTGAAAGAGAATGAAGATCAATATCGTGCTCAAGCGATTGTATTGTCTGTTGCTGCTCGTACTGCAAAATTATTTAATGAAAAAAATGGGAAATTTGAAGAAGTGTCAGATGATCTACGAGCTCACCAATATGTCTGTAAATCACCGGACGAGCTACTAAACCTCGTGATGGAATTAGCTAATCTTTACATAGCACTGAAATAGAAAAAAAAAAACAAACGAAGTTTTAAGCGAGAACTTTGGCGAGACTTTTGGCGACATTGGCTTACAGTCTAAAAAAATAACGTATTTTTTTTCTCCAAAGTAAAATATAGTACTTTTGCATACTTATACAAGATTGTTTCAATTCCTAACAGTACGGGTACCTAACTCGTACTTTAGACGCAGTAACTAGACGCACAGTGCACATGCACAACTGACGAAACTCGCATGCGACAAGACGCAGATGCAACTGACAACTCTGCATCTTGTTGTCTAGACGCAGCGACAAGACGCACAGTTTTGCTGCCTCTAATAATAACAGATTGCGATCCTTATACAATTATTTAGCCTATATCTTGCCCACTGCAACGTAATCCCATGGAGGATCGCTAATGTGATGACGCTGAAATTGAATTTGCGCTGATAACTTACCATTGACCGCGACTGTACAGTCACGAGTATATTCCCTATAGGGAACGTGCGCGACGAAAGGTCTGCCATCTGGTGACGCAAACCTGAAGTTTTACGCAATCATTACTTTAAATTGACACTTCACGTAATAAAATAATCTCATAAAAGAAGTGAAAAATCATAATTATGTACTAAGTGAAAATGTATTATTGTGTTTCTTTCTGCATGCTCGAACACTTCATAGAAAAATAAAAATAAATCAAATGGTGTGAAATTCTATTAATTTCCCATGGATATTACTCACTTTTGTTGGTTACGTGATAAACGACAAAAGTCGATAAATGCAGTAAAAAAATATGTGTAAGTATGAGTTTCAAAACATTAGAAATTACTCAATAATTTTATTTGTAAAAATAAATAAAAGAAGTGTCAAATCTCCAAAACCATGTCGGTACCGACAAAGTTCTAATAACGAAAAGTTCAATTAACTTTATTGGTCATTGATTTATGCATTGGCTTTTTCATAAAACCCAATCTTCAAAGAACTTTTCTTTCAGCGACTAACTGCTCATCACTGATACTATCTCTGTCGGACACGAAGCCTGGTGAGATACCATGATTTTTAGCCAGACCCACCAGTGAGTTCGAGCCCGCCGTGTATTCCCGTTCGTCCCACTGACTTCGTCCCCGTAGTGGGACGAACGGGAATCTACAAAAATAATATTAAATTTGTTCCCGATCGTCCCATTCATGATTTTTAGGGGGACGAACGGGAATAATTTATTAATTATTTTTTAGTCCTCTTGGTCCCACCAAATAATTTCAGACTGGTTGTTTTAATGGTAAAAAAAACAAATTTTAAAATAAAAATCAGATTTATTAAGGAATAAAAATCACAGTTAAAATCACAGAATCAACTTTACGTACCTAGATATCAAAATACACATACACTGAAACATTAAAACAAAATAAAATTCTCCATAAAACTACAAATTATGATTAAAAAATCAGTCAGCTTCTTCAATCAGCTTATTTTTGTAAAAAGAAAACAACTCGCAAAAGGACTAATCCTTTAAATGCAACTGTGTATAATAAAATAGAATACAAAAATGGTATTAGAATAAATTAATAAGACATGAGACAAAATAGTATTAGCTATCTAATGATATTTGTAACATAAATATACTTACATCAGTAGTTTTCCACAGAATTCGTGTAGAACATAATATTATTACACTAACACCCGTGCAGTTTCATTGTATTGTCAACACTAACCCGACCGGTCTAATTTAAGGATACTGGGAGAGAATGTTGAGTAAACCAATAGGGTTTACGCAAATAACACAATGTTATCGGCACTCTTTTGTTAACTAGCGGCATCGCCGGAGCATCCCACCAGAAACGTTTTTTATTTAAATGATCATTTTTGTACGCTTGTACCATTCTTCAAATTAATTTGTTAGTATTTTTATGAAATTTCCCTATTTTTTTCCTACTTATCTATGTAGTGTACATAGTGGTAGCCCAAAATCAAACATCTCCTTTGAAAGTAAACTACGAAACAACGTCTAAACAATACGCACAAAATTATTTAGTGGGACGAATGGCGCTAATCTAAGAACATATTCCCGTTCGTCCCCCTAAAATCATGAATGGGACGATCGGGAACAAATTTAATATTATTTTTGTAAATTCCCGTTCGTCCCACTACGGGGACGAAGTCAGTGGGACAAACGGGAATACACGGAGCCCGCGACTAGGTTCCCCTTAAAAAAATATTGCTCGACAGCAGAAACTGTGAATCTCTGTTATGAGCCATTTCGCGAGTGATTGCTTCGCTCCAAAATAGGACAAACGTTTTCTCATCGCGCGAGCGGTTTCATCGTACGATGAAATCGCATTGCATCATCTCACGAGTGATGGCAATAGGACGGTGCCAAAGTAGGACATGGTAAGATTGTTTATTTTGCCATAGAATCTGAATTACCATCAAATCAACGTCTATAATTGAGCTCGTTTGTCCATTACATCGTTGAATAAGTAACTAAGAACATAAATAGTTAAGACTTGGTTTTAGTGATTGAATTTCAGAACATTTACTGAAAGCAAAGAGAATTGAATTAAAATAACTACGTTTGAAGGCAGCAAGCAGTCTTGTTTGTATTCTTGGGTCTCAGTTTGTGTTAGTAATTAATATTAGGATTAGACGCTTTGTTATACAAAAGAGAATGGAGTTGATCGGATCTGTGTTCTCTCTTAGTTTTGGACGGCTGTTGAATATGGGTGAAAGAATGCAAGAGTAGTTTTGACTATTTAACTAGGTGAAAAAGTGTCTTTATAAAAAAAAAATGTTAATAATTAGGAATGTAAAAGAATGTACAATGTACATTGGGAAGCTTCGAGTCTTTTCGTCGCGTATTCCGCAGAGCCTGAAGACTAAAGTCTTCAACCAGTGTGTCCTACCTGTTATGACCTACAGAGCCGAAACGTGGACACTCACAGTACGGCTGGTCCATCAATTCAAAGTCGCTCAGCGAGCTATGGAACGAGCTATGCTCGGAGTATCTCTGAAAGATAGTTGTCGACATAGCTTACAGAATTAGCAAGCTGAAGTGGCAATGGGCCGGCCATATTAGTCGTAGAACCGATGACCGGTGGGGTAGACGTGTTCTTGAGTGGAGACCGCGAATCGGAAAACGTAAGGTAGGACGCCCTCAAGCTAGGTGGAGTGACGATCTTCGCAGGGTTACTGGTAGTAACTGGATGAGAGTTGCCGAGAATCGAGTTAAATGGCGTGAAATTGGAGAGGCTTATGTCCAGCAGTGGACTGCTGTAGGCTGATGATGAGGAATGTACAATAGTGGAGCTACGTCTGCCAACAAACTGCTATGCAGTTTGGCGGAGGTAAATGTAACCTGCAAAAAAATGTTTTCTGTAATCACAGAATACATTTTTTAGCAGGTTACATTAAAAAATAAAAAAGTGTTTATTCAAACACTTTTTATTTTTTAACCGACTTCAAAAAGGAGGAGGTTATCAATTCGTCGGAACGTTTTTTTTTTTTTTTTTATGCATGTTCCTCGATTACTCGAAGATGGCTGGACCGATTTGGATTTTGTTTTTTTTGTTTGAAAGGATATACTTCCCAAGTGGTCCCATGATCATCAAGTCAGGATCTGATGATGGGATCCTGGAGAAATAGAGAGAACTCTTCAAATTTTATAGGCACACGAAGCGATTTAGCTATTTTTTGGAAAAGTACTTTCTCGTAGTGATCTCATTTCAATTTGGTGAAGATCTGATGAAGAACTTTGGAGATAGGCAACGGAACTCCTCAATAAATGATAGCAAATGGACTGGGATTGCTGAAATCTCATGTCTGTCTATTGCTTACACCACTTCATAACATGACATCACGCCGGTATGCTGTGAAGGGGTAAGCACATGTGAACCACTAAAAAGTGAAAAATAAAAACTTTTTCCAAAAAAAACAACCGACTTCCAAAAAAACACTACAAAGTGAAAAATAACTTTAATTTCGGAAGGCGGTGACAAAAAATTCAAATACAGCTCCAAAGACACCGACTTCCGAAATTAAAGTTATTTTTCACTTTGTAGTGTTTTTTTGGAAGTCGGTTGTTTTTTTTTGGAAAAAGTTTTTTTATCATAGTTTTCTACTACCTTGAGCAGTGGTGGTCCAGTAGCAACGCCCCAGACTTACTAGTTGTTGAACATGTTCGATCCCTGGCACTTTATTTTATGTAAATAATTTCATCACCTCTGCTCTCAAAACGGTGAAGGAAAACATCGTGAGGAAACCGACATCGGGAGATGGATTGGGTCGGTTGGTTGGGTTTTTTTATTGGACGGATTTTTAGTTCTAGGAAGAACCAAAAATTCGAAGACATGTGACCGACCCGCACTGGGCCCGCGTGGTGGATAACGGCCCACTCCCTCTTATAGAGAGGAGGCCTGTGTCTCAGAAGTGGGGACATTATAGGCTTATTATGTTGTCTTTTGCCCGCAGTTTCGCCCACGTGGTGGTCGTAAGTTATCCCACGGAAACGTACAACCGGGATTAAAAGTATTTCCTAACCCAGCCGTGTAGTGCGGGTTGTTCGAAAGAGATACCGCGGCCCCTGGCGCACAGGTAACTGAGGGAACACGGGTGGGTTTTAGTCAGTAACACTCTGACACGCCCTCCTGCTCCACCCAGAGCGGGAGAAGTTATTTCATGATATCCCACCCAAAAGTGGAATGTGGAGGCTTGTAAATGGCTTGTCGGAAATTACCTTACTATTACTTTTATACTGATAGCTGTAAGCAACCCAAACACAATAAAAAAATGAAAAGGCAACGGACAGATTTACTTTAGTATTAATAATATGAGTAAGAAAGTAAAGTTTGGATTGATTATATGTAGGTATCACAAGAAGTACGTATGTAATGAAAATGATGCTCGGACAGCCTACCGACCTACTGAACTAGATAGTATAGCATTTATTATCCCACGGAGCGCCGCGCGCTTTGCTTGTGGTTACAAAGTGTACCTACAAACACGCTGTGAATGTGTGTGTAAGCGCAGGGTACTGACGCTACTTGTTTTCACGCACACATTGACAGCGTGTATGTACACTTAGTTACCCCAAGTAGAGCACGCGTGGCTTAGTGAGATAAAAGTACTGTATTATCAACTAAAGTTTTCAAAACTATGCAGTATGTACCTATGCATAGCATTGAGCTCATCAAGTTCTGAGTTGAGCTGCATGATTACTGATAAATGCATGCACTGATTGGACAGTTCCACTCAATCTGTGTGGCTCTTTCCTCAAAAGACCATTTCAGACACAAATCCACATGGTCTTCACAATGATGTGACCAAGATTATGTCTAGACTTTAAAAGAGACTGTGACCTCTGAGTTTGTTTCGGCCTTTCTTCTCAGAGTAGCCAGTTAAGAAACGCCGGCCTCATCTAGTTTAAAAAAAATATGTTTTACGTGTAAAAGTGTTTGTAGAAACCTACTTACAGAAATAAAATTATTTATCATTTATTAATATGCATAAAATATAATGTATCTACTTATCTAAATGAAAAAGGGCAGCTACTGTAAGCTAACGTAAGAATAATTAAAAGTATGCGACTGGTTGGACGAAACAAGTAGATTTTCTCCTAATTAGTGAAGCCGTTGAAACTTAACGTTTTTAAAAATATTTTCGTCGAATTTTTCTTTCGAGACGAGAGAGCCGAGCTGTTACCAAGAAATGTATTAAATTAAAAGTACTGCTGTCTGTATTTACATAGAGAAGTATATTTGAAGAGGAAAAGTGGTTGTTTCCACGAAATCTTAATCAATTCTAACAATCCAGTTTTCTTTATCCTTTTAAATCCTGAGTTAAAAGGATGGATCTTAACATTATTACAATTTATTAAGAACGAAAGAGCTTTCCTAATTGATTTTAATCAAAACTGCAATTACAAAGTTTTATTAATTGTTATTGTACTCCGGAATATTTGAGAGTTTAGGGTCCAGTTCGGCACAAAGGCTATAAATTCGTAACTAGACAAGAATTTCGAATTTCTCCAGTTCGTTTTAGGACTTTGAGAAATGGCCTCGACGTGGCCTCTCTTGCGAAGATTATATTTAGTAAGATATTGATTTAACTTGGTTCCTATATAACAACGGAAGCTTTCTCGATACGTATAGAACCTTTAAATGTTTAAAATGATTTCAATGTAATAAATTTCATCGAGTATTTCGAGACATCGCCAAGCGGTTGGTCGAATCTTCACGTGACCAAAGGGCTGGCCAATTTTTAGCTCAAAGAATCAGCATTGCCATCCAACGTGGCAACGCTGCCAGCCTTTTGGGCACTTTTCCCACTGACAGCGATGCGGACGAATTCTTTGATGCTTAGTGAGCTTTTCTTTTTTTACTTTATATACTTGTTCATAATTCTAATATTATTATAAGTTTTAGCGCACGATGTTATTAATCGTATTGTAATAAAAAAAATTCAATGTTCTTTGAATAATTCGGATTTTTTGTATAAACGAAGATGAAAAGGCAAGTTCTTGTGTTTTTAAATATTATATATAACTAGGTGTTTACTTTTGATGTGATCATTCATAGTTAGCTTCCTTCGAACATTTAGCTAAGTGTCTGAGACAGCCTTGTTGGCCTAATAGTTGCAAACGCTTAGCCATCAATACCAAGCTGGGCTAAGTGTTATTGGGATTTAAAATCTAGAATTTCTAAGTTGGTACCCGGTGTCTGGATTTGTGCTCGCCCCCTATGACATGGGACTTAAACATAACTGGCGAAATAAGGCTGTATTATAGATACACAAATAAGACGTGATGTTATGTTATGTTGAAAGTTATCTTAAAGTTAACGCAGAAAACTTTTAACTCTATAGGCCTGGTCCTGCAGGCTTAGCATGACGTTTTCTATTACTACTCTACTGTAGAATAGAAATCGGTTGTCTACATTTCTCGGTGAAAAACTGTCAATTGTATATACGGAAACGTCATTTTTGTCTACTCTTCCGACGACAAAACGCTTGTCTATGGTTCTCGTGCTAAACTGCTGCAACCCTCTAATTAATCCTACTACCCTACTATTAATATTATAAATGTGAAAGTTTGTGAAAATGTTTGGATGTTTGTTACTCAATTACGCAAAAACGGATGAACGGATTTGGATAAAATTGTGCACACAGATAGATTATAACCAGTGATTTTTTTTAAATTTTTTTTTGAGGTTGGGAAATCATCAAATATCTTCTCCCGCTCTGGGTGGAGCAGGCGGGCGTGTCAGACTTTTACTGACTAAAACCCACCCGTGTTCCCTCAGTTGCCTGTGTACCAGGGGCCGCGGTATCTCTTTCGAACAACCCGCACTCCTGGCAGGATTTCAATAGGTCCTCTGTTTTACTGCAGTGAAGAGTTATCTTTTAACTCTTCTTTTAATATTCTTTCATTTTAGATTTACAATGAAATGTGTTAAGGGAATGTATATTCAAAATCTGATTCAGCTTCTTATAAGTGAGGGCGCTTAGAAATGGGTAGTGTCGTTTAGCAAAAGTCGTGTTCGTGCTTTTTGTATGACATGGGGGTTCTAGTCTTCTTCTTGCTGTGTAAGGATTACTAATGTTTAATGGTGAGTTTGAGTGTTTGCGGATTAGTGCGCGGTAGATGAAAAGTTGTCGGACTGTTAAAACCTTGTACTCCATATAAAGTAGGTGCGTGGGAAATCTAAAAGGCCTACCAAGAAGAACTTTAATTACTGCTCTTTGCGCTCGCTCCACCTGTATAAACGCAGTCTTCGCTGCTCCTCCCCAGGCTGTAATGGATAGACTCACAAAGAGCACAGTAAGCATTATTTAGAACGTCCCTATGGGCGGACAGTCAAAGTTTTTTGAAGACATAAATAATTAATTATATATGAGAGGCTGCTAAGCCCATCCAGTTTAATATTTTCATCGCAATATTTTCCACTTCTTTCAAAAAGATCCGCAGAATTTACTAAGCAAACTACACTTTTATGTTTCTCAGCCTTTAATATAATCAAGAAACTACCCACTTAACAGGAAACTCGTCTAAAAAACCCATAAACCGACACCTCATAAGTGTTAAGTCCCGTTTCGTGTCGCAACTAGGCCAGACATGATGCTATGTAGGTCACAATATGATCACTTGGTCATAAACAGCTGTGGGACCCCCGGGAGCCGGTGACCTTGCCAACTTTCGGATTACGGTCGAATTTATTGTAAAGGGAGTCGTTGTATGTATTTTCATGTTTCTATTTTCCCTTGTGGGACCAAAAAGAAGAATTAAAGAGAATTGTATGTGTTTGGTATGGCGGTGACTGTCACTACTGTTGGTAAGGTATTTCATTTACTTATTTAATATTTTCCTTCGCATGTCATCTGTATATTTAAAATTTAGAATTACAAAACTGTTTGGCCAAATAGGTAATTATCTGCAGTTCACTACATGCTCATAATAATGTACCATTTTCTTCAAGGACATACTCATATATAAGTCTATAAAATAAATACCATTTTGTTCACCGGCAGACTCCTCTCTCCTCACTCGGGGACACGCCGACCTTGGAAATCGCAACTCCGAAACTTTCCAGTTGAGTTACACTGTTTTACAGTATAGGGATAAACAGTAGAACAACTTCGTACAAAAGCCCAAATTGGCGCTATAACATAGAAATTTTGCTGAAGCTAGTATTTTTTTAAATAAATTACTAGCTTTTGCAACCGGCTTCGCCCGTCTGAAATTATCCCACGGGAATGGGTTAATCTAGTTTATAAACTGTCTATGTGCCAAATTTCATCTAAATCCGTTTCCACCGTTTTTGTGTGATTGAGTAACAAACATACAAACTTTCACATTTATAATATTAGTAGAATTGATGCAAAGATTTGTGCACTTAGTGAGGAAAGTTTTATATAATACTAGCTGACCCGACAGACGTTGTCCTGTCCATACAAAATTCCCATAGAAAATGTAATTTAAGTTTTCCCGATTTTTTTGGCAGTTTCCTAATGCAAAAAAAAAAAAAAATTGATGTTGGCCGATTCTCAGACCTACCCGATAAGCATACGAAATTTTATCAAAATCGGTCAAGCCGTTTCGGAGGAGTATGGCAACGAAAACTGTGACACGAGAATTTTATATATTAGGTCTTTACCTATGAAATTGCCGTTTTGCAGTACTGGCCATTTCAAATCAAAATAATTTTTGTTTGGGTAAGAATTCTAATTTCAAATTAATTTTATTTTAAAAACATGGATTTTTTTTTCCAAAAGTAGTCATTTGTTTATTGATTAGTGTTACATTTTCATCGCATTTCAATCTTTTTCGTCATCATGGATACGTTAAAAATTCGAGTAATTATGGAATATGAGTACCGTCGTGGCAGCAACGCGGCACAAGCGGCACGCAACATCAACGACGTTTACGGAGCTAACACTACAAACCAACGCACCACCTGTTATTGGTTTGCTCGCTTCCGTTCTGGAAATTTCGACCTGAAAAATGAACCTCGCGGTCGTCCGAAGACTTTGGTCGACAATGACGAATTAAAGGCGATTGTGGAAGCTGATGATACACAATCTACGGCTGAATTAGCAGCAGCTTTCGACGTTAGCGTCAAAACAATATTGGTCCATTTGCGTCAAATTGGCAAGGTAAAAAAGCTTGACAAATGGGTGCCCCACGAACTCAATGATCGTCAGCGCGAAGTACGCGTCGAGACGTGCCTTGCACTGCTCAACAGACACACAAATGAAGGAATTTTGAACCGCATTGTTACCTGCGATGAAAAATGGATTCTGTTTGATAACCGCAAGCGCTCAGCAAGTTGGTTGGATCCTGGTTCAGCACCTAAACAATGCCCTAAACGAAAACTTACCCCTAGAAAAGTGATGGTCACTGTTTGGTGGTCTAGCGCCGGTGTGATTCATCACAGCTTCTTACCAAACGGGGTGAGCATTACTGCAGATGTGTACTGTGAAGAACTGAACACAATGATGGAGAAGCTGGCACATCTCCAACCAGCATTGGTCAATCGCTCGTCTCCGCTGCTCCTGCACGACAACGCGCGACCTCATACTGCACAGCAGACGGTCTCCAAGTTGCAAGAACTGGGGTTGGAAGCTCTCCGTCATCCGCCCTACTCACCAGACCTTGCGCCTACAGACTACTACTTTTTCCAGAATTTGGATAACTTCTTGGCGGGAAAAAAATTCAATACCCGAGAGGCAGTACAAAATGCCTTTGAAGAATTTGTTGCCTCCCGTCCAGCTGATTTCTTTAAGAAGGGCATCAATAAACTGCCACTGCGATGGCAAAGAAGCATTGATTGCATGGGTGATTACTTCGATTAATACAAATAAAAAATACATGAAAAAAATTCGTTTAAATTTTTTCATACAAAACGGCAATTTCATAGGTAAAGACCTATTATTAGATAAAAATGGTGTGGAAGCATATAAGAGTAGAGGAACACCAAAGAAACGATGGATGGATTGTGTGTGAGGTAATATGGATTGTGTGTGAGGTAATATGGATTGTGTGTGAGGTAATATGGATTGTGTGTGAGGTAATATGGATTGTGTGTGAGGTAATATGGATTGTGTGTGAGGTAATATGGATTGTGTGTGAGGTAATATGGATTGTGTGTGAGGTAATATGGATTGTGTGTGAGGTAATATGGATTGTGTGTGAGGTAATATGGATTGTGTGTGAGGTAATATGGATTGTGTGTGAGGTAATATGGATTGTGTGTGAGGTAATATGGATAGTGTGTGAGGTAATATGGATTGTGTGTGAGGTAATATGGATTGTGTGTGAGGTAATATGGATTGTGTGTGAGGTAATATGGATTGTGTGTGAGGTAATATGGATTGTGTGTGAGGTAATATGGATTGTGTGTGAGGTAATATGGATTGTGTGTGAGGTAATATGGATTGTGTGTGAGGTAATATGGATTGTGTGTGAGGTAATATGGATTGTGTGTGAGGTAATATGGATTGTGTGTGAGGTAATATGGATTGTGTGTGAGGTAATATGGATTGTGTGTGAGGTAATATGGATTGTGTGTGAGGTAATATGGATTGTGTGTGAGGTAATATGGATTGTGTGTGAGGTAATATGGATTGTGTGTGAGGTAATATGGATTGTGTGTGAGGTAATATGGATTGTGTGTGAGGTAATATGGATTGTGTGTGAGGTAATATGGATTGTGTGTGAGGTAATATGGCTAGAAATGATGTGACTACTGAGATGACGCATAATAGGTACACAATTTGTGGAAATGGGTGGGGGCATATTCATGCATGATGGTCGACAGAATTTCGGCGGAGTGTTAAAAAATTGCTTAATTTTTCTTTCGTAGCTGTGTTGGGGTCAGCTGCCAGTCTTTACATGAAGCGACTGCCTATCTGACCTCCATAACCCAGTTACTTGTTAACACGATACCCCTGTTGTCAGACTTTAGGGCTTCTGATTATCTAACCCGTAACGACTGTCAAAGTTCTACGAATGACAGCCCGGACCAAAGACCCTTAAGGTCTCGATGTTATGAATGCTCACCTATCGATGGACCGACGTCGACAGACGTAGCTTAACCTTCGATCAACCCGTGTGGTTGTTATTGTTTAACCACGAGTCCTCACTGCCCCACAAATATAACCTAGTTGAGATACTGTTTCATATTTCCACTGTGACTGTATATTCTGGCCCTACATAATATGTCTACTACTCTCATGTTCCTTAGGTACAGTCACCAAAAGAGATAAGTAACCAGGGTCCCCAGAAATAGTTGAAGTTTAGGAAGAAACCGATGGATATTTTCGAATGAAATTTAATTTGATAAATGAATTGTTTGTTTTAATTAAAATTAAATTAAATTTAAATCGAAATTTTCTATCGGTTTCTTGCTTTTAGGCTATATCCGACGACCCTGACTACTTATCTCTTTTGTGGACCGTACATGTGTCAGCTTGACTTCTGTTCCTACAGTTAATGCATTTGTCTTGTCCGGCGTCCAGTTAATGTGTCCTTATAGTTTGCGGTTACCGCAGTTTTTAACTTAGCTCCTATGTTTAAAACTAAGTCTGTGTCGTTACTTTAAGGATTTAGATGAAGTTTAACTTAGTTGGGATTTCGTTTCGATGGCTGGGTTAAATAAAACTTAAGTTATCTAAAGAACTTTGCGCAGCAAAGTATGCCGCGAAATTATATAAAATACAACGTCGCGACATCAATCGCCGGGCAGTTCCCACCATACACAACGTCCTCTGGTCGGAGGGTCGTCCTTTTTTTTGGAGGATGAGTGAACTTTACACCCTGTTCCTTATACCTTTATAAGCTTTAAAACAATATTACAATCGAAGCCACTCATTACCATCATCATCCTGCAGCAAGCCTGATGATCGGCACCACACCTAACCTGTAACTTGTAGCGTCCAATAAATAGGTCAAGTTAAATGTCATAAAGTAACGGTTTCCATGGTTTCCCTAATGCTAAAAAGTGCCGTAAATATATTCTAGATAGTATCTTAAAAAGATTGAGTGATTTTGATACTTACAAACAAGTTCATAGACCTATAAATTTCATAGGCCATTATAATTTCCTAGGCACTATGTTGTTAGGCAAATGGAAATGTAAAAAATACACTCGTGTACTCGTATGTCCAACACAGTTTCATTTTTATTCAATTTGCACGTTTGTAAAATAAAGTCCATTTATTTTCATTGTGCATTGTATAAAACAAACTATGTTTAAATGATATTACAGCCATTTTTGTTTTTCTCCCGCCATGTTGGTGTCAATATTTTAGATCAAGTAAATTAAATTTCCTCTGAATTCTTATGTAGTGTCCAGCGGGATATGGCAGTACTTTGGTGTGTGACATTCGTTTGTGTATTTTACATGGAAGTATTATCTATAACCATTTCTACATCGTCAATGGTATTATCATTGTATCAATTCTCTCTTATTACATGTTACATGTAACATATTACATGTTATCTATCTTTATTACTGATTATTTAAACATACTATTACATACTGTAACTGCCCGTGACATCACATCGCTCGGGCCCTACCAGAATACCAGCGCTGCGACACTTTTTAAATGTCGCAGCATCATGCTGAGGCTTTTGGCCTCGTGCAGGACTTTCTGTTTTATTTTATTTTTTAAATCTTTTTTTCTTCCGAGAAAGGATGATGACCAAATTTGTATGAGACCCGTCCCCCCCCTCCAACAGATCTTTTGTAAGTGTTAGTAAGTTCATAAGGACCTATAAAAACACTAACGACCAGTTTTCATTTTAAAATCCATGGGGTTTAGAAATAAAATAAAAAAATCGTTGTTTATTGTTTTTCATTCACCACAAACATGTTATAAAAAATTAAAATAACAACATTATAGGCTATTATGAAGCGTATATACATACACTGAACGCCGTGCGTCGCCCGACATTTTAAAACCAATTATTGTGTGGCTTTGGTTGTATATATATTTAAAAAATACTTAAAATAGCCCTATTAATTATATAAATATTAATTATCATCTATTATTATACTATTGAGCAGTTCCGCCGGTGGATTAAAATCAATGTGACGCCCTAGCCCCATGTACCACACAATTGAAATTATATATATGCGCAGCTTCCTACAGTTCGATTTCCTGTAAGGCACGTGTAATACCAGTGAGAAATAGCATTTCTATTAGTGGAATCGCGATCTATTAAAATATATGAATAATAAACGCGTGACCTCACATGTCGCGATTGTATGCGAACTCGGACCAACCACACATTTCTTTGTAGTATATTACATAGATGTAAATCAGTCAGCTCAGTTTGTCGGTATAATTCAATGTGGTAAAGTCCATTGCGTAAGTGCTCTGCACAATTTGATTTCGCAAGTTTGATATGATAGCTTCCTAAAGCAAAAAGGAAAACATCGTTTTCGGATAAGCGAGGAAATTCTTCAAAATGAGGAATATTTGCTTCCATTGGTACAAAAGCCACTCTTTGTCTATTTAAGTTTCTCATAGGTACATAATCATTCAATAGATTAGGTGTGTTGATTTGAGAGTGGATTATGTTGAGAAACTCAGGAGCATGCACATTATCTATAGCGACGCTATAAAATGCATTTATTATGGCCGCACCAATTTTAAAATCGGTGAACATGTTAGGTAACGTTTTATTAAAATATTTTTGTCTTAACAACTTAAATCTGTTTTTGAATTTGCCATTCACCACTTCCACTACCCATCGGCAAATTGTGACTAAGCGGGACTTATTTGCCTGTTCAGTAGTTAATTGCGTTGCGTTCCGATCCTTTGAGGGAGGCATATGCGCTTCATATTGGTATGACTCTATGTCATCGATGCTGTCCCGAAATCCCCGATCCAGAATGAAGACGTCACCAGGGTTTAAAAAACAATGCAATGCATGTTCTTCATTGTTCGTTATTAATTGCATTATTGACGCATCAGAAGTAGTTGCGGGGTATGGGCCCATTACATCTATGATGTATCCATCACTGCACACTATCAAAAATGGTTTTAATAGGTTCCTAAACTTATGATGGCTATAACTTGCACGTTGGAATAAAAAGTTCGCACTTTTTTCGATGTATATATACGTTCCATCACAAATCAAAATGGCCTTTGTATTCTCGTCATTTCCAAAAATCTCTTTTGGAATTAATAGGTTTCTCTCGAGAACGCTGTCTCTAGTCATGTGATCTAATCCAAGATGTCTGGGAATAAAATCCTGTGACAAACATTCTCTCGCTATTTTTATTTTTCTTTCAAGTTGACTACGTGACATTTTAAATAATGTTGATAGCCTTTCGTTAGTTTCGCCACTCCTTAGTTTTGTCAGATAGATTCCAAGAACAGTTCGCGGATGACGATCTCTCTCTGCTAGAGATGGTGTTTCTTCCAATATGATATTAAATTGATCATGGGTTAAACCAGTCCAAAAATGTAGCTCATTTTCATCGAATCTTGTAGGGGATTCAAAATCGAACCTTGGGCTATTATTGACTGCTTGTATCAACATATTTGTCATATCTGTAAGCAACGGTGAGTTGAAATAATGGGTCACGTTGACAGAATCAAGCAACTCCTCCCATTCCAAATGCATCAAATGATCTTAGCACAGCCGGGCACTTGGTGGCATGTATAATCTATAGTTACATACGGCGTACAATTTTATAGAAGCTGAGATTCGTCTCAGATTTTCATTTCCGCATTGCCTATAAATGCAGCGCCGAGATGAATTTGGAGTTCTTACATGATCAGGCATGAAAATCTGAGCTCCTTGTTGATCTGCATCTGGAATATTCACGGGTTCTGGCGCAGGTGTTGGGTCGGGTTCCAGCGCTGGTCCTGGATTGGGTTCAGGCACAGGTCCTGGAACGGGTTCTGCCACAGGTTCTGCTATAAATTCTGGATCATTCAAAACCCTGCCCTGATCGCGGCCTCTCCGTTCAACGGAATTGTTGCCTCTTTGCCAGCATCTATGGCATACAGCCATAATGTTGTTGAAAACAACCTGAAACGAAAGGAAACGTATTACACGCTGAATGAGCACATTTTTCTCCCTATGTGCAATGTACATGTAAAGCCGTATAATTGGCCGCATAACATGATGATGACATCATTATGTAATGCGGCGAATTATATAGTCAAACCCGAAAAAAGAATAGGAAAAGGAGAGATTTTGTATGGATATCTTATCCATACTGAATATCTCCCTTTCCTTTTCATTTGCGCAAAAAAAATAACTTAAATAAAAATATGTTATTTGTTTTTTTGTTTTTTTATATTCATCAATCATTTTTTTACTATCCTCTTCTTTTTTTAACACGTACAGTAGTTCTAATGAATTCGATCAGTAGGTGAAAAATATATACCTACTAATTGCATTCAATTAAACACAAGAAAACACAAGACAAAAAAAAATTGTTGGTGTTATTTTAGACACCAAATCTCGCTTTCACGAGTGTTCTTGTTTAATGTCTATGAGGTTGATTTGTTTTATTTATATTCAAGACATGACAATCTGTAACAATTAAATAAAAATACATTTAATGCCGATATTAATACCTTTGGCATTTATTTAAAATAATTAATTGGTATTGGTAGTTATAGTTTTAGACTTCGATATAAAAAATGGCAAACAACCTATATATGGCATATTTTGTTTTAAGAATAATTGACACACTACATACACACATCTAATTATGAATCCTCGTCCACGGGGTACAGGGGCGCGGGGGTACGACGACAAAGGGGACCGAGCGGGTGCAGGCGGCGCGCGCGCCTCCAAAACGGTTGGTCTATAGATGTGTGTAAATACTACAATAATAATTGAAACGTGGGTACATACCTGTATGAGTCCATTTTGAATTATATATTCAGCTAAATCAGGTCTACTTTGGGGCAATGTATCCTGCAGGATATGTCGCCTTTGCCGTAATATAGATCGCGGACACAAAATACATCGGCGTCCGGTTTCCATTTTAACAAAACAAAGTCCTTTAACGTGCCAGGGTCAAACGTAAAGCTATCAATCAGGTCCAATAAACATGCAGGGATAAGTCTAAGTAAAATAATCCGATAACACACAGAATAACAACGTCACGTCGTGGACAGCGAACAGGTAACGAACGACTAACTTCAGGTAGAAAAGGGACGGGACGGGTGACAACGGTTGCAGGGTAGAGGAAGGGGAGTGGGCGGGGTTGTTGGTGTATGAGTTGCGTATGCGCCGCTCTAGGTGTCACCTGCTGCTGCCGATCGTTAGTATATTTTACTGATTGTTAACAGACTTCATTATTGCCGTGAAATAAACTTATCACTTATACTAGGTATATTTTTTTTGACCTCATAGTACCAATAAGATTTTATATAAATGTTTTTTTTTTTAACGGAATCCAATACACAATAACAAAGATGATAATATGTAATTATAATAATAATACTATGAAACACAAACTGTTATTTTGTGCCAAAAATAATAATATTAAAAATTTTATTTTCTCGGAATATCCCGCACTTTTGAGAGATGTCGCCATAGTAAAAATTTATCACCTTACTAAGATGTTTTGACTGAGATACATTTCAAATCTGTTGGTCGGTGTAAAAGTTGGGGGACGTTTTCACGCATCGTCCTTTGTTTTTTATAATTTTTGTACCTGTAGGGGCCAATGGTTGTAGGTGCCGTACATTATTATTTTTGTTTAATGTTGATGTAGGTTTCGGAGTACACAGAAAGAACCACAAGTTTAGTTTAAAGTTATATTATATACAAGTTAAAGTGGTAGCGATTCTTTCTCTTGACCAGTGGTTAACTCCACAGTTATTGTCTGACTCAGGTGCCTTGCTTAAAACGTTCTAATTATAGCATAATATTTGTGACGCACGACATCCAAGTAGGTTGCTGCGTTCGCAAAGTAAATGTACGGTTGATGAGACCGTACATGTTGGCAACCCCACAAAGATGTAAGGAAATGTATTGAAAGATTGTCAAGAGAAGGAACCCTATTACAAACAAATAATAAATTAAATTATTCGAAGTTGAACGCGATGTTGTCTGCGTGACGTGGACGTACCGCTTGCAGTTCTGCATGGCTCGCCGTGTGAATGTTTTCTTCTTGCTTTCTGTGTTGTATCGGTTGCATTTCAATCTCTTCAAGCTGATTGTTCGTAGCTGAATGTTTCTTAGTTATGGAGCGACAAGATGGTCCGTATCTCTTCGCTAACCACCCCACAGAGACAGTGATGATTACTGCCACAATGGTATAAGAGACAGCATATTGGTGTATGTCATGGGTGGAAATGGTTGATGGGAAATGGTTTTCTTGCGTTTTCATAATAGCTAATTGCTTGTCGATTTCCTCCAATTCTGCAGTTTCTGGCAACATCACGTGCGAAATATTATGTGTTATGTTCACAATGTTATTTACCATCGAGTTGAGTGACGGTATGTTCATGGAAAGATCCATCTTCATGTTACTATTGTATTGGTTATGCGAGTAAATTGTTAGTTCCTTCGATTGTAACAAGCAACCCTGTGCCAAGGTCAGTATCCCAGAAGTCATAGAGTGCGTAGTGATATCGTTTTCACACACAATTCGTATTGTGCAAGTTCCGCAACAAATCGCCAGCCAAGTATTCGCTGTGTGTAACGCGATCCACTCCTGCTTACATAGCGTATTTTTTACATCACAAGGTGAGGTCGTTCGATGACCCAATATTTTTGCTTCACAGGGAGCATTGCTGTTATGTAAGTTGAATATCGGTAGATTCTTGTTGCATAACAGCTTGCCTGGTTGAATGTGACTACATCGCTTCACGTCATCTTCAGATAAAGAGACGTAAGTGCTCTTCCCGAAATTTACTGCTATGTACTGCGAAGCTAGTTGGACTATGACTGTTCCTGTGCTTGTTTTCATGGGCAACGGAGTAGCTCGGTATAGAGTGAAGTCTTCGTCTGAGATCAATGGGACGTGTATCTCGAACAAAAAGTAGTTAGTGGTAACTCGCGCTCTCACGTATAGCAGTTTGTAAAGGTCTTTGATATCATTTCTGATGTTTCGAACAGGCAACGACGAGGTCCTCGGGAGTTTGCCCGCAATTTCAGTTAGTTGCTCGATCAAGTTGACAGGTGTAAGTAGATGGATGTCTATATGTCCTTTGTAGACATCAGTTAGGCTTTCAAACAGCATCTCTTGAACCCTTTCTAAATTGGTGATCAGCAAGTAAGCTGTTAGTGAGGCCGAGTTGAAGTAGTTAGTAGCCATCAGTACTTCCATTTCAGACTCCACTTTGGCTAAGTTAGTGTCAGTCTGCGCCATAAAGTCGTCTATTAAACCAAATTGTCGCAAGATATTTTGTTCATTCTTCTTCAGCATATTGTTTGTGACGCACGACATCCAAGTAGGTTGCTGCGTTCGCAAAGTAAATGTACGGTTGATGAGACCGTACAGTACCATTGTGTTTATTTTAGTATGTGATCTTCCTGTGCGAGTCACAATAAATACCTTTTCTTTCTTTCTCTTTTTACAGCAATAGTAATGACAAGGTGACAATAATTATGGCATCGCGTCAAAATTACTGGTTGGCCCCCTAAATGTCCGCCCTTCACCTTCGCTTCATTTTACGAGTATGTGTCTTTGTGTGTAGGATTCTTTTTTTGCTTTCACAATCGGCTAATCTACTTTGACAAGATGAGCAACTCCAATTGCCATGGATAGTAAAAATACCCAAATTTTCCAGTTTCGTAAAAAAAATCCAATCAAAATTGACATTTCTAATGGCGAAAATTATCACCATAAGACAGTTTAACCAAAGAGTTGGCCAACTGGCTGGTACCTTCATAAAACAAAACCATCAATCCGGTTCTTAACCAGAATAACCGCAGGTTGACCTTGACAATTATCCGGGGTCACTGGGGCCTACCCAAATAGGGCCCGGGAGACCTCTGACCTCAAACCTTCTATAAATAATGAGCAGTTCCCTATAAGTGCGGACTGCGGAGCTAACTTCCAATAAAATTACTAATTGGCCAGGGTTAAGGGCTAATTGTGAATAGTATTTGTTGGTAAATCATTTGGTCTAACAACCAGTTTTACCATGGGGTATGGTATTACCCAGTAACTGGGTTGTGTAGGCCAGATAGGCAGTTGCTTCATGTAAAATACTGGTCTTCAGCTACATCCCGTTAAATTGGAAGCCGACCCGAATATACAAGGTGTAACAGAATAGACGCACCTGAAAGTAGTTTGTTCCTAATTGACTACTGAATCAATTTTAGTAACTTTTAACATGGGGATTTTATTTCAAAAATATGTATTTTGCCACCGTCGATTGGGTCAAAGAAAATGCAAACTTAAGTCAACGCAATAAGACTCAATTCTAAATGCATAAAGTAGTACTAGGGTCAACTCGTTTCTCTTAATAAAAATAGTTAGCTTAAAAATAAATTAGTTTTGGTCATTGTATTATACTTTTAACACAATACTTTAATTGGGGGTATAAGGTCTTGCGTTAATTATGTTACTCGTTGTATAGGCAGAAGAAGAAGAGTCAATAAATGAGTGCCATAATATTTTGATTACAATTATAAGTAGGTACATAACATCACGCCATGTTTCCCCGAAGGGTACCGTAGAGGTGTACTCATAGTACATCCAAATTTCGCCAGTTATGTTGAAGTACCTACCATGTAATAGGGGGCGAGCCTATTGCCATCAACTGGGCATAAATCCAGGCTCCGAGCTGCTTCTGAGAAATTCCAGATAGAACAACAACCCAATAACACTTTGTCCGACCTGGGCATCGAATCCAGGGCGTCATGCTCAGCAGTGCTTGCGACCACAACACACGAAAATCCACACACGAAGGGGGTGTGTGGATTTTCAGGAAACTTATCTTGATTCGAACATAAATTTAATTATAGGTACTAATATTATGTACTAGCATCTGCCCGCAACTTCGTCTGCGTCAAATTTCTTGCTCCGCCGACCCACCCCGTCGCATCGAATCGCCTGGCCGTGCGAGTACTTCGTATTCGTGACTTTTTTTTCTTTTTGCTCCACTCCTAAGGGCCTTAGCGTGATGTTATATAGCCTATAGCCTTCCTCGATAAATGGGCTATCCAACTCTAAAATAATTTTTCAATTCGAACCAGTAGTTCCTGAGATTAGTGCGTTCAACCAAACAAACAAACTATTAGTATAGATTTTACCTACAAGTTTGTAGTTTTTTATATGTTTGCAATGCTCTCTCAACTCTCGTACAAAAAAGCTAATTCTAACAACAATTTATGGAGTTTATTTAGTCCAATATGTTGTGAAAATAAAATTTCACACTCCATTTCTTTTGAATACATTATAATAAAGGTTATTCGCCTTTACAACATTATCTTTGAAGTAAAACTTGAGGTTTTTATCGTTTGTCGCAATTAAAAGATTAAATATGTTTTGTGGAAAGAAAACTTAGGTAGGTGGGTGCCCACATTATGAATTAGGAATCCTTTTGATAATTCGGTTTGTTGAGCAAAAAACATTATCTCATAACATTTTTTAATTTCAAATAATATGTTTCGATTTTGATTAAGTACATAATTAATTGATCTCCGCATGACAAACCTAATGTTATATTAACAAAATATGGACATTTCGTCATCATCATTACAGCTGAAATACGTCCACTGCTGGCACTGCTGCGCATGCCCAAAGGGTCTTGGCGATCGCAGTATGGTGGTAAAATGCATAGAGAACGCTGCTGCCCATTCTCTAGTAAGTCCTTTAGTCGCCTTTATGACACTCACGGAAAGAAATGGGATGATGCCATTCTTTACGTCCGGACACCACACAGAACATGGAAACACGGAACAACTGATCGACATTTACATAGTCTGAAATCATTTAAATAAAAACTATATCTACTGTACTACTTCTTAATATTGTTATGCTGTTTGAAAGTGAATTCCTAAGTGTGTCCATCCTGAAAAAAACATCTCATTGCTATTGTTCAGTGAAGTGATGGCGTGGGTTTAAAATAAAGATATCTTTTTACTGCATTTCTGTGAGACTACTCCGCGGTCGTGGTGTCATTGATAAAGCATTTGGACTGCCCTCGACTTGTTGTGGAAGACTAAACGAGCCCTCGAGTCGCTGGAAAAATGCAATGGATTCACCCTAAAATTGCTTCCCCCCACCAATTACGAGGAAACGAAAGGATGACTCAAGATTGAGATAAGCAGATTTTCTTCCTATTTATTTATATTTAAATGGTTAGTTGCCATTTTCTTTTTGACCATTGAGTATAACTACGACATCCAATGTTCAGCATTACAGAAAGATGACAAAGAATTTTTAAAAGATTTTTACTCGTAAGTAGGCTATCAAATATATTTGATGCCCTCTCTCAGGAATATTGCTAAAGGTCTAACGAGCTTATCACAAAGATTTTATACTTTTTTGGGTTTTTAAAATATATCTGATACCATAAATTCTATTAGAACGATCTATAACCTAACAACAAAGAGTGCTCTCATTAAATGACTCCATAACTTAGATTATAAAGCAACTGAGGAATTACTGACTCATCTAAAATAGTCCATTCCGCTCATTTCTCATCACATAATAGATCACCTTTTTTCACTTATTACTCTTTTTGTTTTATTTTTATGTAACTGATTACATACCGTGTGGTGGGACCCTGGTGATCTGCTTTACAAGCAGGTATTCCTAATGCAGACACCAGTCTCTCAAAAACTACTGTCAAATAGTTTTTAAGCTTATCTAAATTCATATGTATGCCATTGTGAAGAAAAAAGTAAGTTATTTGAATCTTAGTTCAGACTTTCGTTAAACACTTGACAGAGTTCAACTTCAACTAGAGAATACCTGCATTTGTCATGAATGGTACTGAAAATAAACTTTACAAAGTAACGCGCCACCATTTGTGTAGTTTTTCTTTATTCTAGTGTTTACCGGCCTGCTGCGGAGGAACGGTTTGCTTTGAGAGAGTTATGCTAGTTGGTAGCTCTTTAGCTAGCGTAGAATTGTAACCATATTTGGTATTTTTTCACTTTTTACTTATGGTATAACCTACCCCACACTAATTCGTATACCACTACTGGTCAGGTATACAAAAGTGACAGGAAGTATTACGTCATCGACGTCAGTATTACATGATCTCCATACACAAAGTGGATTAAATACGTATTATCGAAACTAATGCAAAAGTCCCCAATTTTTTTTTTTTTTTTAAAGGGCATCTCGCAGTTGGCCTTGAGAGGCCGTGACTGCTCAACCGGGCTTTCCTGGGGCTGCCATTAAGAAACTAATCTTAACGCCTCCAGCCAGGGCTTACAAACTAAATTTATATACTAAGCGACTGCACGCTGAGGGCACCCCCTGTGGGGTACGGACCTCGGCTCAGGGCGTCACTGATAGGGGGACAGCTATCACTATTGGGGACAGGCTGGATCGAAATATTGGCATTATTATTATTAGGGGAATTTAAAGCTACTGGCTCAGCTGCGGCGCGGGCTGGCGCTTCAACGAGCAAGGGTCGGTCGGGAAAAGTCCCCAAGCAAAATTAGTAAAATTTATATGGGACCATCCCTAAAGCAGACCCTATCTATTAAAAAAGGAATTTTCTACATCGACCCACAATTGCCAGAGATATCGCGGCACATAGATAGAAACAAAATAGACCTCCTCATCTTTGAAGTCCGTTATCTAATTGACTGTTCTGTTATGTGATTTTATCTCTGTAATAGGTTCGTACAAACACTTTTACACGACAATCATATTTTAAAAACTAGATGAGGTCGGCGTTTCCTATGTAACTACTCTGAGAAGTAAGGCCGAAACAGAGAGGTCACAGTCTCTTTTAAAGTACAGACCTATATAATCTTGGGCAGATCATGTGAAGACCATGTAAATTGGTGTCTGAAATGGTCTTTTGAGATACCTCTGTCCAAAGAGTTTCTTACCCGTTCAGGTCTATAGGAACGGGTAAGATCCTACTTGATGATTCCAAAGTTTGAGTTTGAAGTCCCACGGTAGCTACCAACCATTTATAATATTATTTAGGTACTAAATCTTATTATCTGGAACGGGCAAAATGTCTCTCTTATCAGACTTAAATTGCCAATCATGTGTAATAACGATATTGTCAAAACCACTCTTGACGTCTCTTAGTTGTTTTTGAAGAATGACGTAGAAATTTTAATAAGGTTGATAGAATGTAAAAAAATCTTCGAAAGAACGTATTTTTGCCACACATCTCAAGTCAGTAAATACATTTTGATTCACACTTTTTAAGCCCCACTTCAAAAGCAAGCCAGTCGACTGGCTCAAGTAGACTCGTACAAGTAGCTGTCTAGATCAAACGCGCCCCCTCGCGTGAGACAGAGGGTGGGAGGTCGACGACCCCGCCACACCAGAGAGCCAAGCAGACAACGTAATGCTATAATACATGCAATAACTTCAACTTAACTTATAAATACTCGTTTGTATTAAAATCACGGGTTGAAACTTGTTGCCAAGGTTTTTTTTTCATTAGTCAAGGGCCTAAGTCCCGTTTGGTAGCGTAACACGGTCACTTTATTAACTGTACTGCTCATTAACGGCTTGTCTTGAAGATTTGAAAAATATACGATTTTGCTATAGATTCATATAGATCATTTTGCCGAGGGTACTTTTTTTGTATGGTAAATACTTTTGCTGTAAAAAATATTTTCTAACACGCAGTATTTTGGCTTCTATTCCATACTCCTACTAAACGGCTTCGTTATTTGGAAAAAAAATACACTGAAAAATAGATAGTTAGAGGTACCACAGAATCGCTAGAGCACAATTGTAAATTAATCAACATTTGCCAAGGAATATCCCCATTTTGAGATAAAGGCTCAGAGGTGCCCTGCGCGGGGGCGGGCAGCAGTCGTGATTTAGCATTCAGACGGGAGATGAGGATACTATGGGCCTTAAGCAGAATACTGGTTAAAGTTTTTCAAGATTGAAGTTATTTTTTCAATACGTGTCGAACTAGGTGGGTACTTCGTTTAAGCTTTTTTATTAAAAAGAAACGGGTACGGAACCCTTAAATACAGTAAACATAGCGGTTCTTACCTCCAAATGCAGTAGAAACAATTTGTTTATTTTTTATTGTATTATCCAGTAACTGGGTTCTAGAGGTCAGATAGGCAGTTGCTTCATGTAAGATACTGGTTATATTGCATCCGGTTAGACATAAAGCTGACCCCAACATAGTTGAGAAAAGGCTAGGCATATGATGATATTTCCCTATAATTATTAACGTTATTCTATTCCTATTACTATTTCTCACAGCGGCACACTCTGTGAAAATTCACATTTTGAGTATTGAACCCTAAAATAGACTATACAAATAGCGGTTCATAACGCCAAATAGACTATACAAATAGCGGTTCATAGCGCCAAATAGACTATACAAATAGCGGTTCATAGCGCCAAATAGACTATACAAATAGCGGTTCATAGCGCCAAATAGACTATACAAATAGCGGTTCATAGCGCCAAATAGACTATACAAATAGCGGTTCATAGCGCCAAATAGACTATACAAATAGCGGTTCATAGCGCCAAATAGACTATACAAATAGCGGTTCATAGCGCCAAATAGACTATACAAATAGCGGTTCATAGCGCCAAATAGACTATACAAATAGCGGTTCATAGCGCCAAATAGACTATACAAATAGCGGTTCATAGCGCCAAATAGACTATACAAATAGCGGTTCATAGCGCCAAATAGACTATACAAATAGCGGTTCATAGCGCCAAATAGACTATACAAATAGCGGTTCATAGCGCCAAATAGACTATACAAATAGCGGTTCATAGCGCCAAATAGACTATACAAATAGCGGTTCATAGCGCCAAAAGCTGTAGAAAAAAATCAAAAATCCCGACTGCTTAAAAAGTGAACTTTAATTTAAAAAGATGGAAACAAGAAACTTGTTTTAAAAGGATGATTATTAGACTGAATACCAGCCCAACTACCTTAACTGATTGGATAGTTAATATGTTATACAACGGCTTCAACTGTTTTCAGAGCAGTGCAGCAGTGGCGGCCGAGTGACGAGTTAACTTACGAGTTCGTGGTCGTGGTGGTGGTGGTGGTTATGTGGTGGCGGGTCGTAGGCTGACATCCTGGCAGGCGCTTTACTTTAAACAATTTTATCACCACTGCTCTCAAAACGAACAAAGAAAACATCGTTGGGTAACCGGCATTTACTCTAGAACAAAAAAATTGAAGACATGTGACAACTACCAACCCGCACTGGGCCCGCATGGTAGATTACAGAACACTCCCTTTCGTAGAGAGGGTCCTGTATCCCAGCAGTGGGATGTGGATACAACCCTAGCCTAAGTAGGTATATGCGAAACCCGAAATACGTGTCTAGTATCACAAAGTTATAAGCTTGTTATGTTACCTAGTTGTCTACACAAACATGGTCACCACGCGGCAACCTGCGCCGCCAGCGCATCCAGCCTCATATTCTGCTCATTGATCATAAGGCATCATAGGCAGTAGGTACCTAACCGTTCGGCGATTAGCGGCGGTAAGTCCCCTCTTTGAGGAGCGGCTTGAGAGGCGGCACGGTGTCCTCACCTTCCGCCTGACGCAGGTCCACGCAGGTCCTCACCGGACACTGTTGTTTCGGGAGGTTCCTGTTTCGGATAAGGCGGGAGGAAACGCCTGGGTCTTTCCACTGCGAAGATCGTCCTGAGGACACGGTGGAGCATACGGTGGAGGTCTGTCCGGCTTGGGCGGAGCACTGCCATGTCCTCGTGGTGGCGATCGGCGGCCGCGATCTCTCGCGTCCGGCCCTGGTCCAGGCCATGGTACGGAGCGAGAGTGCATGGGTAGCCGTCACCTCCTTCTGCGAAGCAGTAATGCTCGCGAAGAGGGAGGCGGCGCACGTGAGGGAGAGGCAGTATATGCGCCCTCACGGCCTCTGTCGCCGCGGGAGACACCCTGGGCGTCGGGAATCCCAGGCTGATTTCCGGCCACCGTAGGCGCGGGCTTGCGGACGACGAGTAATGGGTAGCTCGCTGTCCGGTAAAGACCCAGCCCGGGTCGACGGCGCGTTGTGTTCCACGCCCGCCTCAAAGAGATGTCAGCATCAACTGATGGGGCCCGCAAGGGCCGATGTCTGCCAGCGGTGCGGATTGTTCGAAAGAGATACCGCAGCCCCTGGCACACAGGCAACTGAGGGAACACGGGTGGGTTTTAGTCAGTAAAAGTCTGACACGCCCTCCTGCTCCAATATTTGATACCCAAAAAAAAAAACCAGTCGCGATTATATTGTAATTCACTGGTTATAACATTTTCCATGACTCTTGCAAAACATTTTTGGGATAAAATATAACATGGTGTAAACATTATTGGAATCGACTCAGTTACTTATTCTGAACAAACTATTTAAGGTTTTATGTGTAGATAATTGACTTAAAATGCTATTAGCAACAGCTCTAGGTGCTTCTGAAAAGGTCGAGGTTGGACATTCGTGTTGAACTATCGAAGTGAACCCATTTACTCATGGGCAATTAGCATACATATTTAAAGAGCTCGAAGTTTAATCACTAATCCATAATAAATGTAGCGTCAATGAAAACGGTTTTATTTTTAAAAGGTTCTAGAATTAGCCTTTATTAGTGGTATTCTGTGATGGTTCGCCTGCGAAATAGCCTAGGATCAACTTACAATATTTGGTAACATTCCGTAGTGCATTGTTGTGTGTATGGTAATATTTAGTTGAGTTATAAAAGTACTTCCAAAAACCACAACCTTATTGAACTCTATTCAGCCCGTAAACCAGAAGGCTATTAGTTTAATTAAATCGAAGTGCGTTGTAAAAATAACCGTGACGTTATCACAGTCATGACCTGAACGATGACCTGTTCAAGCTAATCGAATGATAGTTCATTCATAAAGACAAATAAACTTGGTGTATGGCTAGGGTTTGTCTGCGAATTTATGATTTGTTGAGGTATTTTTAAAAAAAACTGAGAAGGATAATTCTGGCTCTTTTTATGATATCCTGGAAGTGTTCTTATTAACTCTTAATAAAATCACTGATTTAATTTCTTTTTTATGTCACATAAATCCACATGGGATGGGTACTTAAAAAACGTCAGAAGCACGCAAAAAGGTGTACGATTTCAATTGGTCGAAACGTATACCATAGAGGATTTTAAAGTGAGTGACCTGTCAATCCCGGCTAATGAGATAACAATTAATTTTCTAGTGTGTAGGCACGCATGCGTACCCTCCCGGACGTAGGATTATTTAATTAATCTAATAAATATAATAAACGTAAAGGTGAGCCTGTAACAAACTCCAGGAAGGTTCTATTGCTCGTATAAATAAATAATTATTTTCAAACTTTTTTAAACATCTAAAGTTCTGAATTGAAGTTACCAAAACAAATTATCGCTTGATGCGACACATAGATAATTAAATACTCTGAAATCAATTACATTTCTCACATTTATACAAGAACAGCACCCTAATTGCGTAACACGCGATTTATCATAATCGGTTTCATTTTGACAGTTCTACAATATTCATTGCGTTATTTACGTTGTTGAGCAGACACATTTTTCGAACATATGAAGCAATGGTTTAGCCATCAGTTTCAAAACGAAACAAATTATGATGAATCGTGAGTTACGCAATTAGGGTGCAGGCAACTACAAATTTAAAAAACCATCACAAAAGAGATTACGAAAGAAAAAGATTGCTTCATATACGAGTACCCACTTCAGAAAGAAAAATTGAAATGGATGGAGGAAAAATATGTCCAATGAAGCGTCTCGATCTTCGAGATATCAGAATAGTCTCGTTCGAGTTTCAGTCTGTCTATTTTTGCTGTCGAGTTCAGAAATTCAGACTATATTGGATGAGTCTGGCTAGATTGGATTTACTCGAAATCCGATAGATTTTATTTCTGTTTAATTGTATCTGGGGTAGAAAAATGTTGTTTTATATATTTTGACATGTCTGTTTTTGGTAAATGTTCTAGTGGAATCGCGTGCGTATTCCGAGGTTGAATTTCGATAGCGAGATTTAGGTAAAAATGGTTTTATGATTTTGGTGTTTAGGTATTTGGGAATATTCTCGAATTTATTGAGGTTTTGTATATGCAATAGTTTTGTATTCACTATTGGTAATAAGTAGAAGCCGATCGAAAGTGCATTTTTGTTTTCGGTCGAAAACGATATTTTTAAATTTTTTATAGTTGGTTTTCTTTAGAAAAAGTAAAAGAAATGCAATCTTAATCAGACCTTTGCATTCAACGGTTCAAACGTAAATCACACTAAACTTTTTTTAAAGACCTAATGATTATAACTAAAATAATCTTTAAAGACTTGAGTGAGAAAAACCATTTTCTTCTGTACTTCTTGTGCTTTTAGGGATTATCTCTAAATAAATAAGTTGAATGTTTTGATTTGAAAACGAAGTAGAAAGGTCCATTTTGTTGGTAAATAAATAATAATAGTATTTAAAAAAAACCTGTCAAGTGCGAGTTGAACTCGCACACTTAGGATTCCGTACCACAAGGCAAAAACGTGTCTTGAATGGAGAGACCCCCTTTAATTTTTACTTTATTTTATTATTTGTTAAGATTTCAACTGTCTACCTATTACGGATCATGAGATTACAACTCGCTGCAAACGGACATACCGATGGACAGCGAAGGTTAAGTAATAGGGTCCCGTTGATTACCCTTCGGATACGGAACCCTAAAAACGATCTATCCACTTCGTCATATATTTATTATTTTTAATTAAATTATAATAATATTATATATCTTTGTGATATTTATTTTAGAAGTATAATGTGTATGTATGTAGTCTTTAGATTTCTAAAGACCCAGAAAAACAGAAAGAACAACAGAAAAACAGAAAAAGAACAGAAAAATACGTACACGAGTGATGCTTATTTAAGCATCACTCGTGTACGTATTTTTCTGTTCTTTTCTTATATCTGTACATAAATGGTTAAAAAAACATAAGAAAACCAATGCATTCCATAAAAGTCAATAAAAACGATTGAATGTCAATGTCAATGTCAAGTGTCAATTTTATAAACCCTAATGAGATAAATATGAAAATGCACATTCTGAATAGTTTACATTTTTATCTAACATTAAAAAAAAGGTAAGTAACTAGTTCAATGTGATCATAACATGTTTCATTCTTAGGATTTAATCTTAACATTTCAATATTCATACCAACGTTTACGAAACGTCTTTGAAATCGACTTCAAACAATTAATAAGTAGAAGCACAATCTGTTCTTCATTATTTCCGACCGCAATTTTGTAACATCCTGTTTATGAGAACAGGTACATGTTACTGACGGTAATGAAATATAGACTAAAAAAAAACTCAATCCCAAAAATACGGCATCGACTAAAAAAATCCTCAATTATGTAGTTAGGTAGGTATAATTTTATTCATTAATAATAATAATTATAATTAATGATTTCTACTGTCATTATGGGCACAACATAGCGCACTACAGTACTTTTTAATGATCTTTATCTATGTTTCAGAAATAAATTACCTACTTAAACAATTATTTTCTATTTATCATAATGAGACCGTATAGGGGGCGTTCTTTAATAACGTGAGACAATTTTGGCAATTTTTCGACCCCCACCCTGATCAGGTGAGATGTCGTGAGATTTAGCTTGACCCTCCCCTCACCCCACAATCTCACGTGAGATATTTCAAAATGCGTATTTTCAGTGTAAAAACGTTAATATGTGCTTATTTGCGAAGGATTTATGCGCTACGTTTGGCTGACTCGGCTGGCCGGTGGCGGTTTAACAATCGGGAGCTATTGTGCTACTTTGTGGCATTACATAACCGTGATAAATATTATTTTCTAGGATTTAGCCATATTGGTGGCCAAACCTGTTTAACCCGGTTTTCTCGCACATTTACACTTTTTTTTTTGCGGAAACTAAATAAATATTAATTACGTGATATTCGACTCTCCCCCACGTGAGATTGGGTGAGATTCGACTCGACCCCCCCTAAACGCCTAACGTAATTAATGGACGCCCCCTAACTTTCAATCCAACATATTTTGGGTATCTAAACACGATAAAATAAAAATAAAATAAGAAAGATGTTTTTTTTTGGTCTTCCGTCGCTGTTAATGTTTTCACTTGAAGTATGATTAAGAAAATCTGTTTTCTTTTGTTTTCTCGTGTTTAGATATTGATATCCTTAATAGAAAAGGCCTAAAACTAATTTCATTATGCCTTTGAAATATTTAACTGAAACGAAACTAAAAAAACACAAACCTTTTTCAGAATTAAAGTTCGTAACGGTAAAACGACGGTTTGCATATTTTAAAATAAATTACTGTCCCACGATACGGCTAGACATTTTGCAAATAATCTAGATTAAAGTTGTGATAGAGGGCTCGCTATAAAACCTCTCGTTATAAATGAGAGGAGGGACCGGGAGGACTTATTAGATAGGCCTTAGGCCGAGATTGCACGGTTGCGAGGACTCTCATTATTGTCAGATTTGCTGGTCTAGGCTCGGCCTTACAGTGAAAATTCAAAGTATAAGTATAATCCGTCTATAATGTTCCCACTGCTGAGACCCAGGCCTCCTCTAGGTGAGAGGGAGTGGGCCGTAATCCACCACGCGGGCCCATTGAGGGATTGTAGATGTTACATGTCTTCGATGTGTTTGTTCTAGGACATGCCGGTTTCCTCACGATGTTTTCCTTCACGGTTTTGAAAGCAGTTTTACTACTAATACTTTTCAGCTTATTTAGCACAGACTAAAAAAGGCACACAATGGTGCCGATTCTGTTGGCACAAAATTCTCTAAACTAAACTAAAAATCACCAAAATTTAGTTTATTCCTGTCAAACGACGATTTCCCATTCTGAAATTGACTAAAGTGACACAACTTAACTATAATTTAGTTTGACAGCACTAAGATTGCACTGAATTATTAATTTAGTGTAGATGGTAATTTTGGGGGCGTCCATTAATTACGTGAGTAAATTTTGGCGATTTTTCGACCCCCACCCCCGCTCTTGTGAGATGTCGTGAGATTTGGCTCGACCCTCCCCCCCTCCCCATAATCTCACGTGAGATATTTCAAATACGTGGGTTTCGTGTAAAAACGTTAATCTGTGCTTATTTGCGTTGGATTTATGCATTGCATTTGGCTGAATTGGCTGGGCGGTGGCAGTTTAACCATCGAGGAAGTACTGTGCTACTTTGTGGCGTTCGCATAACTGCGATAAATATTATTTTGTAAGATTTTGCCATATGGGTGGAAAAACATGTTTTACATAATTTAACCCGGTTATCTCGTAATGTTACATTGTTTCGTTGCGGGCAAAAATATAAATTACGTGATATTTACCAAGACCTCCCCTCTCCCCCACGTGAGATTGGGTGAGATTCGACTCGACCCCCTCCCACCCCTAAACGCCTCACGTAATTAATGGACGCCCCCTTTGCTATTCTGAGTTTGTCGTTTTTCACCAAAAATGTTGACTATATTAATTTTTCTAACTAAATCTGACTATTTTTAATCGCGATTAAAAAAGTGTGGAATAAAACTAGTGGTCATGAACTAAAATTCACACCAACACTTCGACTTCAGGTGCAAAAACAGTATTGAATCTTTTTTTTTCTTTTCGTTTGCTTATATCTCGAAAATGGTGTGTCCTATCGCAAAAATGATGATAATTTGGACCCCCTTTAATAAAGCCATAAGCCCCATAATCTCAACATGTAGGGAATATATTTTTTTTTCTTACAAAAAGTGAAAAATTCCATATAAAAACGTCGAGGCTGGCCCCTGCGCACGCTTCATTCAGCTCTTTAAAAAATCATTGCGTAGGGCACACAAGTACCACGTTGCGAAGCCAAAAGAAAAAAAAAATACCACCTGCAGGCTTAGCACGACAACCGTAGAGAAGCGTTTTGTCGACAGAAGACTAGACAAAAATTACGTTTCTGTGTAGACAGTTGTCAGTTTTTCACCGAGAAATGTAGACAAGCGATTTCTATTCTACAGTAGAGTACAAATAGAAAGCGTTATGCTAAGCCTGCAGGAGTCACGATTGTCAAATTCGATTTTAGTTGTGTCAAAATAATTTTTAAGTTTAGAGATATTTTTTTGCAGAATAGCTTTAAGATTCTCATAGCCAAAAGTAAGGAATTTTAGTGATAGTTTAGTTAGTTTAGTTCGGTGTACAACAGAATCGGCACCAATATACAGCAAAATAATAAAATTAAACAAACCAACAAAAACGCTGCGCTAAAAAGGCCCAGTTCAGCATAAATGCCAGGCAACTAGTGCCTGACGCTAGTTTCCAACTGGACCTGACGTGTGAGATAACGAATGTAAATCAGGTTTAAAACCAATACTGCAACGTGACGTGTGTATGCATACTTAAATAAAATAAATTTGTGTCAAGTAAGTAAAGTGACTATCATCTTAAACTGACTCTATATTCAAATCCCAACCGTCGTTCTTTGACAGTTGTCAAGCATGAAATGCCACATTGACGCAGAGTGTCAATTAGCTTGCGCGTACTAAATTTCGTCTAATTTATAATGTAAGTTGCTGTGACCGCAGCTACGCTTGTGTAGACTAAGTAATATACCAAAAGCTATTCAAAGAACAAATCTCTTAATACAAAACGATACGAACACAGGTAAATCGGATTAGTTATTCTCGAGTTATAAGCGCATTAACGGACAGACAAAGAGACTGATTTTTTTGTAATAAGGTAGGTATGTTCATGTGTCATAAACTTTAGTTAATTAGTTTAGCTAGCTATTAATACTCTTACATTAATTTGTATTATTGAAGTGAAATTTCTTATGCAACTTCCAACAAGGTTGCGTTGAACGTTTAACGCGTTAAACGTTTAATGCAACCGACGCAACAGAGTAAGTCGATTTCACTTCTTCCGCACGGAGGGACTCCACGCACCTTTTTGAAGTGAAACTTCTTATGCGACTTCCAACAAGGCTGCGTTATACGTTTAACGCGTTAAACGTTTAATGCAACCGACGCAACAGAGTGAGTCGGTTTCACTTCTTCCGCGCGGAGGGACTCCACGCACTTTTTTGGTTTTGTTTTTATTTTTTTATTGCTAAACATTAAAGACTTCTTATCAGTATTTTTTAATGATACAGGACATACCTACTACCTGTATGCTCTTTGCCGTGTAGGCAATATTTGTAAGCCTAGCAAAGCAGTACTCAATCACTACATACTTATTTTAGAACAGTCACCCCGCCGCGGCGCCGTTGCCGCGTCTGTCGGTATGACCGCGATAAACTCCATACCTGCCGAACGGATTTTCATACGGTTTTCATCAATGGACGGAGTGATTCAAGAGGAAGGTTTAAGTGTATAAACCATTAAGGCTTTGTGTAAATTGCCAGAAATATGACGATGATTGTTGAAGATGTCAAAAAAATCATGCCGACTAAGAGCTTTATTGGCGTGGGCCGCGTAAACCAATAGAGTTATATGAAAACTATGGTAGTACGTTCCGGTGGGGTATTTTTCAACAACCAAGGGGCAAAGCCGTGGGCATAAGCTAGTCCTACTAGCTACTGATATTATAAATGTGAAAGTTTGTATGTTTGGATGCTTGGATGTTTGTTACCCAAATCCGTTCGGCCGTTTTTGCGTGATTGATCACGCAAAAACGGCCGAACGGATTTGGGTGAAGTTTGCGAAGCCGCTGATACACTTATATTGTTAAATATTTAGCTATCTGCGTGGAAGTCGGAAATTATTATTAAACCATATTTTATGTCATTTTTCAGGTTCCAAACTATCTTTGTTATTCCTTAAAACGTACGAACTAGGCTATAACTGCGAGGTTATTGACATATCTTCATAGAACAGCTCATATTTGCGGCCATAGAATGAAACTACTATTCACGAAGTTATGTCACGTAAACTAAGCTACGTGGCATACCGCTTGTTAACTTTAAGCTCTTGTGACATAGAAAGCTAGGCGAAAGCGAAACTTGGAGCGTTATACACCATGACTTACTCACCCACCTCTGTCTGTATTTTTAAAATCATTGCGGTACTGAACTCTTTGCTGTGAAAATGACTACTATTTTCTCTCTAAAAAGGATTAGCGTCTTACTTGGTCAGTTAGCATGCGATTACAAAATCAGATTTCCCAGAACAGTATGTCGATTCTGTAAGTATCTCCCCGTGCTGCTAAAATAAATGTAATGCTAGGTCAATCTCTAGCATTAGGTAGGATGACACTGACAGTTTACTTCAGGCTCACTTCACCTAAGTTTTCACGGTTAGATAGTTACATAATAGCACTACTCTATTACCTGTAAGCCCCAAATACACTTAAAAAAAAATTCCTTTTTTTTTTTACTTTAAAAACGTTGCGCCACACTAGGAATTTCTTCCTGTATCGTGGGTGCGTTTACAAACATAGAAACTCACAAACACAAACACCCAGACCCGGAACAATTACTTGCAGATCATACAAATATTTGTTCCGTGCGGGGATCGAACCCACGACACGCTGCGCAGCAGTCGATCACTCAGCCATTACGCCAACCGTGTCGTCAAGCTAGGCCTGTCGCCATTCTTCAAAGAACTCTTTTCCCGCGTCACCTCAAACCAGCCCTTGGGTACGCGTCCAGCACCCTAATTGCGTAACACACGATTAATCATAATCTGTTTCATTTTGACAGTTCAACAATATTCATTACGTTATTAACGTTGTTGTGCAGACACATTTTTCGAACATATGAAGCAATGGTTTAGTACTCTGTTTCAAAACGAAACAGATTATCTATGTTAAATCGTGCGTTATCTTACCACCTCTTTCAGGGCAGCCTCGGGGTGCTTATAAATCTTATTTATCTTTCACTCATGAGTTCCTATGTCGCTATACTTCTTGCCATAATCTCTTGTTAATCGTTTCACTGGCTGTGTGACGATGGATTTACAACCGCAACGCGGTTTTCAAAGCAGCTGCGTTGCGGTAGCCAATGTTTGGCGAAAAAATGTGTTTCGAAATATCAAACATTGGCTATGCTTTTGTATAGGTTGTTTCCATGAATTCATGAATGTATTTACAGATCCTTTTTGATAAGATTGGGTTGCAATAAGTATGCAATGCTATTACGGATAAATGCTTTTGAAATGAGGCGTAATCTCACTAAAACTAGAGTTTAAGGTTGCTCTTTCTGGGCTGCAGGACGAAACTTAACTGCATGATACGACTGAATATAAGTTCTCTTTTCTCAAAGCTTCTGCATATCTCAACGATTGGATTTATAAGGATTTCTACATGGAAGTATATTTCACAATATAACGACCTATTTCCATACTGAGGGCCTTGATAAGTGGCAATCGCTTCATATTTCTACAACGACTTTCAACATTATTGTCATAAGTTTTTTGATGACAATCAATGCAATAGATTCTTTACTCTTCCATCATCTTTAGCGAATCGTTGATAAAATGCCAATTTGTCTTGGCCTTCTGGTTATACTGATCAATTCTTGACGCAGCTTTTGAAGTTTCAAACTGTTCTTTATTGCAATAACTTTAAAAATAAGAGAAGCCTTTACTATAAAGAGGTAAAAATTGTTGTGAGTTTGTATGTAGGGGGTAATGTCTGGACAGGCAGTCAAATTTGAAAAAAAAAATGCTTTTGAAAGCCCAATTCTTGATGAAGGTTTTACGCTATTTAACATCACGCTATGATATTTAGGAGCCGACCAAAAAGAGAAAAAAGTCGGGTAGAACGGTAAGTGAAAACGAGGTAATAGCGCGGATGGGAAGCACGCGGACGAAGTCAAGGGCGACGTGTTTGCCTAGTTTATAACAAGCGTGTTTATATACTTTCGCGTAAAGCATCTCAAAAATTTACCACAAATGATTAATTTAATGAGTGAATGAAGAGCATATAAAACCTTGAAGACCACCCAACTGATGGAGAACAGATGTTAATATTAAAATAAACAGCTGATGAGGTGTTAACCTATTGCCATCATTCACAAATATTGTTATAACTAGCGGAGTTTTGAAAGATATGCTGCGAAAACTGTGGGTCAGTCAATGAGTTTGTTATGTTATAGTTTATCTTGTTATGTCTATAATTTTAATGGGGAATATGATGAATGAAGACTGGTCATGGATACTGAAAACATGATACGTTAAAGTATGTCATGATGTCGATTAAGCAGTAAATTTCGCTTCAACGTGTGAGAAGTCCCTCTCAGAGAGATGAGGCTTGCGTCCCAGCAGTGGGAACAATATTGGCTGATTATGATGTGTGAGAAGTGAGTCCACGATGATTAACTTTAAAAACAAATGAGTTCGCTTTTGTGTGTGGTCATTTCAATCCATCTGCGGAACTTTTCCTCAACTAACATGGGGTTGGCTTCCAGCCTAACCGGAGGCAGCTAAATGCCAGTATTTTACATAGAGCGGCTGCCTATATGACCTCCAAAACATACCTACGATTCCCCTAGGTATTGCTGGTCGTCAGAAGCTTTTGATCGTCTAACTACCCGTAGAGATTATCAAAGACCGACTTGTGACAGCCGGGACCAACGGCAAAACATCCTTTCCTTATTTATTTATTTAACCATTTATGCACACACATATAAACAGACAAGAAGAAAGGAACAGAAAAATACGTACATAAGTAATGCTTATTTGTACAGAAATCTCTTCCAGCACACCTGCGATAGGAGAGAAGATAACAGAGATGTAGACAACGCGTGTAATAACAGTAGAAGGGAAATCATACCGAGGGGTCACGATATGCAATGGATGATTACCCATCCACGAAACGACCGCGGCATATTGACTAGCTGACTCTCATCTCTATCTGACCTCAACTACCCTGTTGTGTGAAGTGAAGTTAATAGAAAATGGACTTTATCTTAAATAGATTAGGTTTCTTTTTAATGTGATAACTTGTGGAAAGCGATGGCGAAGTAGATCGGACGGTTTACCGTCCGTCCGTGTTAATTCTGTGCTTTAGCACAGAATTAACACTGGATGGATGAAATGGCGGCAGGTCACGGGAACTAATCTGAGAAATGATTTTCGAAAAACTACTACTAAATTTGAACATTTATTCATGCCAGATTTCATTTATATAATATTTTTACATATTATTTATTAGTGTTGTATGCAATCTAAAGTAGTAGGAAGTTCGTAAGTTAAGTCACATTTGTCATGATGTACGAGATTACCAATAAATGCCATTTCTTTCAATGAAGTGTCAGTGGCTGGCCATTGGAAAGTCATAATGACGCCATTTTATTAGTAGATTACCAAACTTGTCAAAATCAACAATTATGACATCAATGATAGACCATTCTGACACTATTGTAATAGCAGACTTGAGGCCCTGCTGTCTTGTATGGGTCAGAATGTTGGGCCACAAAAGGGATGAATGAAAGGCAATTGCATGTAGCTGAGATTAGAATGTTAAGAGGGATGTGTGGTGTTACACGGAGGGTTAGAATAAGAAATGAGTACATAATAGGAAGCCTGAAAGTGGCACCGATAACTGGAAAGTTGTGTGGAAATCTGTTGTCATGGTATGGGCATGTGATACGGAGGAATGAGGAAAACGTGAAGAAAGTTTTGAGTATGAATGTCGATAGCTATAAGAGTAGGGGGAGACCAAAGAAACGATGGATGGACTGTGTGGATGATGATATGGTTAGAAAGGGTGTGACTACGGAGATGACGACTAATAGAGAAGTATGGAAGTAAAAGACACGTTGCGCCGACCACAAATAAATTGGGATAAGGGAGGAGAAACTTTGATTTCTATTACTTGTGCCCTTAGGTTGTTTTTAGTAAAAGCTATCGAGGCTAAGGCTATAAGTATCTGCTTCAGATACTTCAAATAACTTTACACAATTATTTCGAACATTTACTACATTTTACGCAAGTTCCTTGTTATCGAAGTTATATTAAACTTATCCCCTAGGAGGAACTACTACAAATAGCTCTTCTGAACTAGAATTTTACTTTCAAAAGCAGCGCATAACTTACAAAGTCTTACTTTAGCTATATATTTTTAGCTGCTCTTAACAAAGTATGACGAGGGCTAAAGTTTGAGCACGGATCTGCGGGGTAATTGCGTGACACACTAACAGTACGAATAGCTTTCATTTTGACAGGTCAACAACACTCATTGCGTTATTTACGTTTTTAAGCAGACAAATTTTTCGAACATAGGTATGACGCAATGGATTAGCAATATCCTTCAAAATAATTCAGTTTCTGATTGATAGCGTGTTACGCAAGTAGAGTGCTGGGGAGCCAAGAGCCACAGTTACAAAACAGACTGGATTTTCCATCTTAAACTGTAAATACTTAGAAACCTTACGAGCTGGTGGGGTCCGCAAGGGCCGATACCTGCCAGGGGTGCGGGTTGTTCGAAAGAGATAGGTACCGTGGCCCCTGGCACACAGGCAACTGAAAGAACACGGGTGGGTTTTAGCCAGTAAAAGTCTGACACGCTCAGAGCGGGAGAAGTTATTTGATGATTTCCCAACATCAAAAAAAAAACCTAAAAACCTTTAAGAAATTATTGATTGAAATCACACAAAGGGCTAGTGAAGTTTAGTTCCGGGGATTGGCTCTTAATGGGTAGCGCCAGGGTAGCCAGCGAAATTCGACTACTTCCTGAAAAAGTAATTCAACGCGATTAAATTAACTTCATTGAAATGATTGAATCATGAATGATCAGTCTTAGATGCAGGTGATTACTAGTATTTTACATGGACCGACTGTCTATCTGACCTCCACACCCCAGTCACTAGGTAAGACTCCTTGAGAAGACTAGTTGTCTTACTGTCGGGCTCGTCAGAACGATCCGTAACGACTGACAAAGATCTACGAATGACAGCTGAGGCCAACGGCTTAACATACTTTCAAGGCACGGAGGGGTCTTGGTATGTACAAAAGGGTCACCCATCCACGGACCAACCGCGGCAAGCGTAGCTGAACCTGATCAATCGACCCGTGCCGCTGTTATTATTTAGCCACAAGCCCCAACATATTTCAAAGCAATATATAGAACAGCATTAGACAATAATGTCTAGAATACGTTTGTATTATAATCTTGTCCTTGGCAAGTCGGAGGTTGCATACCAAGCCGGGTCACATCGGCTATCGATTTCTATTATCGAGGTATTGGGTCCTTTCGAACAAAGCTATTAATAATTCATAAAAGCTCGGTTTTAGTTATTTATTCCGCCATGATAGTCTCTTTAAATAGCTGTCCGTTAGTTTAATGTTTTTGTAATGCGACGTAGGTAAAGTGGGAGGTAATGATATGGATTTTGATGTGACATCGTAATTTCGTCGCTTTTAGGATACTGAATTGTCAGAAAATTACGGTGTCAATGACAGTTTGGTGTCATTGTTGTAACATTTAAAGGTCAATATTGTCTGTTTAACGAATGAATTTGACAAATTGACGGTTGTCGGTAGATTAGCATCTTTAGGTGTAGAAATAAGAATTGAAATACATCATACAGTTAATAGGGCAGCCTTACTGATTGAGGATAACTTAACTGAGCATTTCTTCTGAAGAACAGAAGCTGAAACTAATTATAAGTTTCTTTTCTCGTAGGTAATTTAAAGATGAACACACTAAAAGTAGGATTGGCTTTCATTTCGACAGTTCAACAACATTCTTAGCGTTATTTACGTTGTTGAGAAAACCATTTTCTCAAACAGAAGCAATGGGAAGATTGGAGATTAAGTCGGTGATTTTTTGAAAACGCTCAAAAAGGTGGTTTTTTTAAACAAGTGTATCTCTTTAACCGTAAATAATTTTGAAAGCAAAAAGATGTAGGTATCATATTTAAGTCTTTTTTGCATAGATTAAATGTATCAAAAAAATCATCATACTCACCTCTAAATTATCTTTAAAACCAGTATATCCCTTTAATAACAATTATAATTAAAAATATACCATAAAATTACAAATGCCAAACTGCATCCAGTGATGGATTATTTATTATTAAATAGTGAATATCTAATTTTATACGATTTTATTTGCATTTTTACGACAATGCTTGCCCATTATTATTCGAATTTATTACAACAAATTTTAACCCGTATCAGATTGCAATAAGAACTATTATCGCTCATAACGACAATATCTAAAGTTACCAGGGCCTTAACAGTGTGTGCTATGACGCTATGTCGTATCGTGTGAATGTGTATTGCCCCACAAACAACTACGTACAAATAAATAAGGAACAGAGAAGTCTCTCAGTCGGTTACTATAGTCATTTATAACTGTGTCTCTCTAATGTAATTAGGGAACAAATGCGTAGATAAGATAAATTAATGGCCCCCTAGTGGTTGTCTAGTACGACTAGTACAATATCTTGCTTTGTACAATTATTACTGGAACATTGTGTAACTTATTAGTATACAAACTGTGAATGAGCATCGTAGCAATTAAATTAACATGTCCGTTGTTTTAGAAAACACAAACTATGTTTACTTGCAAACTTCAGTGAAAAATTAAATTGATAGGAATATATTTTTGACAATTGGAGAATTTGGAATCTTAGTGCAAACATTTTGGACTGTTATACTCAAAACCATTTGGCAAATCACAACACAATTAAGAATCACTCGTCTAGAGTCGTCCAGAATTACTTGTAATATCCTGTTTTAGTAAAAATTGGTCAAGTTTTGAAGAAAGGTGAACCTTTTCCCTAAGAAAGAAAGAAAAAGTATTTTGACTCGCACAGGAAGATCACACACAAAACTTAACACACAATCATACAAAAAAAACTATGAAAAACAAAATTATGCAGAAAGACTTAGGGCTGATCTTTCAATACTCAGATAATTTTTATCTGAAGAATAAATCGGACAGTTTGGCATATTTTCTATACAAAACTTATCTGACTATTGAAAAATTATAAGAAGTTAGTTTCTACTTTCCAGCCTTCCTAGACACAAAACAACTAGCCGACTAATCAATAACTTTAAAGGGCAGTTTAACCCTAAAATTGCACAGTCACTAGCGTCAGTTACACTTTGTAGTATGAATGGACTGCGGTCTGTTTGTCTATCGATTCGTCCGGTTCCGGTACCGTGCGGCATATGACGGTTAAATATTTCGTTGACATACCGCATTGGAAGGTAATCATGGTGTTTGGTAAACATCTCTTTAATTACTTGTTCGAGTGGAATAGCTGAGTAAAGAATATCTTAGAGAGAAAATACTAATGGCGTTAGGTAGGCCTGTATGGATTTTTAAAAACGGTCATGCACCGGTAGATTTCAACCTCTCTACTGGCCAGTATCAATTTGCTGAATAATCAGCCTATAATGTTCCCACTGCTGGTACACTGGTGTCCTCTCTTTATGAGAGAATGATCCGTAATGCACCACAAAGGGAACTGCGTCATGCATTATGGCTCAGTCAGACAAGTGACATATACCAACCTACATTGGGAAGTGTAGGTTGGTAGATGTCACTTGTCTTTTTTGTTCTGGTCTCTTCACGATGTTTTCATTCACCTCACCGTTCTAAGACCAGTGGTGATGAAACGAAATACACAAAGTAAAGTGCTTGCTTGGGTTCGAACTCACGAACGGGCCTAGTAAGCCGGGGCCGACACCATTAGGCCAACACTGCTCAATATCTCTTCGCTGACTGACTAATAATTTTACGACAATATTCCATGGGTAAAATATTAGCTGATGTATGAGAAGATTATTAGGATAACCATCAGCACTACTGCACCCTAATTGCACTCACGATTCGTCATAATTTGTTTCGTTTTGAAACAGATGGCTAAACCACTGCTTCATATGTTTGAAAAATGTGTCTGCTCAACAACGTAAATAACGCAATGAATATTGTTGAACTGTCAAAATTAAACCAATTATGATTAATTGCGTGTTACGCAATTAGGGTGCAGGTAGATACCTATTGTCATTTGTTTCGAAACTTAAATATAAGAATAAGAAAGTTTAGAAATGGCATCTAGCGAAGTATAATATGCCAGAAAACAGCTACAAAATAAAGGTAATGAATGACCACGATAATATTTTCATAAACACGTTTTCGTCGTTTTTATAATAATTTATCTGAACCTTTTTGCGGTCCCTGGGTCCCTGCGTCCGTTCAGCTTGAAATAACGGCCAGCGTATTAGTAATTCATGAAATCAGAGTTCTTCATTCTGATACGTAGGGCTTTGTTGCTGTTTCATGCAACTGCCATCCCATCTGGTTTATTAGACCTGTCAAGGTAATGAGACAATATCTACTGTATTAGGCAATGATATAATTACCTTTAGATGCGTTACCGGCGCTCAATATTGGCAAGATAAATGTAAGGTAATTGCCTGTCGTGTTATTAGTCACGTACCATCCAGTGACGCAGCGCAACGATAGTGACGTAACTAAATATTTATGTTTATCTCTTTCTAACAACTGGAATCGGCATGGGTCTTTTCTGTTCTTCGCGCACTGTATGAATGTATGTACTAGTAGGTAGCTACATTCATGGTTTACGCTGTTTTTGAGTACTCTAATGTTCGTGTATGACGCGTCTATTGTTAATACGTCATTCGTAATAGGTACATTTCGTTTATACTTACCTACACCTACCTCCTAATGGTATTTTAATCTGCCAACAGTTATCTCCATTAACAGCATGACAGTATACCTATGTATGGTATTCTAGAGGTTTCCTCAACACACTTTTGCGAATATTTTATAAGTTGATGGCATGAATAATGACATAAACACTATTTCATAATAAGTCTGTGGTTGGAGAGCTGACAGCCCGTGTCATGATGATGATCAGTCCAATGTGCTCATGGGGTTGGTACTGTAAAGGTTGTATACAAAAGTCGACCTTTTATTGAACTGGCTGGCGATAAAATGACTTTAATTGCATTCGAATATTCGAGCGTGTTTATAATAAACGTTCAAATGAATTCGAATAGATTTTTGTTTCGGAAAACACAGAAACGTAAAATAAACGTAGGTAATAATTTTAATGTGATCGGTGTATTAATTTATGCTACGTCCCAAAACATAGGGAATATTAGAGGGAGCCCCGAAGGATCCATGTAGTATCCCATGAGCAGAAATGGGCTGACTTTTTCCAGAGTTTCTTGCCCTTCTTTGGTACCCACAACGCTTTGGAATGGGTAACTATGTAGCTTCATCTTTCTAACTGACCGCCACTTGGCATTATTATAAAGTGCCTGTAATTGGTTTTATTGAAGTGCCTGTAATTTTTTAGTCTAAAGGGTTAAATAAAACAAATAATACGTTCGTTACCGTTATTATTGGATTATTTAAAATGCAATTCGGCACTTAAAGGTACCATTTACATGTCTTTATCTAAACATACATTTAGATTCGTAAAGGTTTGTTTAGGTTTCATTTAAATAAATTTATACCCGTTTTGGAAATGTAAAAATAAAATATAATAGCTCATAATTTATAAGTATAAAATTAAAGTTACAAAAGAAAATATTATGCTAAAATAAATTAATTTGAAGTTTTTGTACATTATTAATGACTCTGGTATGTAAATAGATGCTTATAATAATTAAACCAAGAAGCTAAGGAGATATTTCACATTTTCATAAATTCGTAGTGGCTACGACTTAAGAACGTATGAAAATACGAAATTGATTTTCGTTTATTAACATTAAATAATTTCAAAAAGAAACAAAACATGCTTACTTAATACAGATCATGTCGGGCTTCATTTTCTCGTCGACGAGTCATTCAAGGGAAATTAGAGTTTAATAAAATGTTTATACAGGCAGTCGAGTTAAAAGCTTTTCACATTTATAAAGGCATTGTAAGTTGTAACAGAAATAAAGTGAGGAGTCATATTCATTCTCTCTAAAACTTGATTATGAAATACATTTTTACAACTTTATATGTTTTAGAGAGCGACAGAGAATATAACGTACAGAGTACTCATTATATTTTGACAGTTGATAGTGATCCTGCTTGCAATCTGTCAAATTCAATATTTATACTTAGTTTCCGTTATCACCGTATATGTCAAGTTAGACTGGGCCTTCTGACATAATCAAGGCTGAAGTGAAGCAGTGACATCTTTTACATTATCATTAACTACTTTGATAAGTTTAACACCGATCTTAAAAAAAAATGTTTTCATTAGAATCACAATAAATACAATAATTTACTTTTGCAACTCGAGTTACATTTTACTTGAACGATCAATTCGAGGCATCTGATAAGGCCAATTTTGTCTAAATCAATTGAGTATTTAATTTTAATAATGATTAGTTTAATTTAGTTCTGTACATGTGATGTAACTTTAAAAAAATATACCGTGTAAGTCACCCCGGATTCTCACGTAAACTGCACTTATTCGCCTGATTTTAGTTCCAAGTATGAACTAACTCGAGTTGCGCCTTAATAATAAGCACTTTGGAATCTAATTATCAATACTTTACATAGCCATACAACTAATCTACATACACTTAGAAAATCTACATAATTACAAACGTTTTCACTAAGAATCTAGACTTTTTGAATTTTTCAGAGATCTAGGTGGTTGTACAGTTTTATTCTTTTTGCTCTTATTATCTAAACTGAACGTGTCGCTGGTGCTCGAGGGAGGCGTGCTAAAGACTGAGTTTTTCGAGCTAGGCACACTGTTCCTCGGAGACACACCGCTGTCCGTACTGACGGACGCAGGACTCGGACTGTCACTCACGTTGTTACACACCGTCAGCTCCTGACCAGGGAGGGATACGATCTGACCTATCGGCTTCTGCCTGACTAGATTTATGCTTTGGCACACGTTATTTTTAACTTCACTATCACTTGGCTCCTTCTTCTGGTATCTCGTCAGCGTGCCGGCGGACCCCGCCGAGTTTGGCCGGTACATCGGCACGAACTGCGCCTGAGAGTAGTACTGCATCTCTGTGGGCACTTGACCCTGGACCCACGGGCCCATGGTGGAGACCACAGGAGGCATGTGCGTCCACATTGGCATTTGTACCATATGGGTCCCATCTGCCATGGGGCTGAAACCGGGAGCGACCGGCATGGGCCTTACGACACCTACAGGAGTGGGCGCGCTGTGCGGTCTCATCGCAGGATGTGAATACTGGCCAACGAATTCTTGTCCCTCATACATTGTACTCGGAGGGGGATTCTGCGAGTAATCTACATTCGGGAACACTGTGTGAGGACTTCTCTGTAGATATGTAAACATTTGCTGCTGAGCTTGTTTCATCGCGACGTACTGCTGCAGGTGCATGGCGGTCTGCTGCCTCTGCTGGGCGATGTCTTGGGCCATTGCCGTCGTGGAGTTACCGTGTATGTAGTAGATATGTGGTTGATTGCTGATTTGGGTAACTGGCGACTGCCTCTGTGTGTTAGGTTTGCCATTGTCTACGACGTTGTTTTGAGGATCCTGGTATTCTTCCGGAGGTGCGATATACTTTGGTGGTGATGGCGGTGTCACCTGCTGTGACTTCGGGTAACTTATTATCTGGGCTATGTACGGCTGCTGAGATTTAGCCAAATGAGCTGGACTGTGTGTTTGGAATGTAGGGTTAAATGTAATCTGAGACATATCTTGGCCAGGCCCTTGGCCTTCTGAGTTATTGTGGTTTGCTCTATATTCGTTAGCTTCGTTTTTTCTTGGTTTTTGATTGTAGGGTGCTTTTGGATTGTTTTTCCAGTTTGCTCCAGCACTCTGTGGTCTCTTGACGGGTGATTTTGTGGGATCATGCCAGTTGTCGCCGTTGATTTGCCGTGCATCGGTTGGATGGTGGGATTGCGCGCTGTGGGATCTTCTTGGTGGTGGTGGTGACATGCCGTCTGGGATATGTTGTCTGTAGCATCTTCTGCCTGATCCTGGGCTGTTCTGCCGCTCTGGAGGGGCTGGTATTGGCCTCGGGACCCGTCTCCTGGCCGGAGTAGGTGGACTTGGCTGCAACGGTGAGGAATGTGTGGATATTGACGTTGACCGCCATTGATCTATTAATATCTTTCGCCGCTCGTGCTCTATTCGGATTTCTGATTCGCTAGATGAATCGTAGTCTCTGCCCTGTAAAGGAATAAGGTGTTTTAACATCATGAAACGATAAATAAAATATTATTTATGGAGCATAAGTATAAATTACATTTTCAATTTTCTCATCCAGCATCTTGAAGAAATCTTGCTGACTGGCTGACACCTCACTGCAACAAAAGTTGAATTCATTTTGCAACCCATTTTGAAATACTACCTAACTCGTACTGACTACGCTTTTAAAAGATCGCTATCTTATCGAGAGTGGTGACCAACTCAAATGTATACAACCTTTTTGGCCACCATTTGATTTGGCTCCAAATTTTACGGCTGTTTGATGTCAACTGTACGGTAAATTCATTTAGCACCATTAATAAGACTATGACTATTAACTTCCGAAATTATATTTTAAAGTTCTGAAACGCAAAAACGACCCGATTGTTTTCAACAAATCTGTACGAGTAACTAATCTCATTCGATCACAGAGGATTTGTAACGAAACAAAATTTTCAGTATTGTGGAAACGAGCAATCATGTTTGAACACCCTGAGCCTCTTTGTTTGACTAGTTAGATGGAGTAATATTACACCATGCTTCCTTGAAGAGCCTACAAGACAGTTGCTGCTGTTGCTGCGACTGGTAATCGCAACGATAGATTATTTTTAAGATAAGAGAGAGAAGATATGATTTTTATAAGAAAATATCGGGTGTTTGAAATGAAAATAATCTTAAATAAAAGTTGTTCATTCTGAATTGGCCACTCTATACACACTTATCTTTTTTGAAAATATAACTAACGGATCGAATTTGCAACACAGCAATACGCAGGAAGACAGGCTTCGCCACTGTTGGCGATAAGACCGCGAGACTGATATGGGATTGGGTGGGTCACCCTTAGAGAGTGCGACAAGGACAGCACCCTAATTGCGTAACTCACAATTAATCATAATCTGTTTCGTTTTGATAGTTCAACAATATTCATTGCGTTATTTAGGTTGTTGAGCAGACACATTTTTCGAACATATGAAGCAATGGTTTAGCCATCTGTTTCAAAACGAAACAAATTATAATGAATCGTGAGTTACGCAATTAGGGTGCAGGTGTCGTCACGCAGTGGGTGCCCGAAGCGGATTCGAAGACGGATCTCATCGCTATGCTTATGTTTGGTTTAGTACAAGAATATATCTCTGTGACCGATTCTTATGACCGTTTTGATCGAATAATGAATGCAGTTTATTGCTAAATCTATAGATCTATTATTGTCTACTCTAAATGTCTACTCACACGACAGGCTGATGGTTGGTGAGCGGTAGGATGTGTCTAGTCGGTTCTTGTTCAGCTTCGTTATCATCAGGTGGTGGCGCGCCTCCTGTTGTGCCCTCCTCCTCGTCGGTCTCCTTGTCTGCTGCGCCTGCACAACAAGAAAAAAAAACTTGATCAAAAATGTAATTTATTTACCCACTGACAGACAAGTTTGAAATGTTCACGAAGGTGAGCACTAAGGAAGGGTTTTTCGGGCAGTCGCCTACCAGGCAGAATCGGTTGGAGGATTCTCCCTTTTTATAGAAGATAAGTTTCACCCTATTCCCCAAGCTTCTAAAAAAGTAGGTACTCAAACAGGTTGGTGATTTAGTCACCTGCATTCGTCTAGAACTTTCCTTAGCGAGTTATTTCCGATTCGTGAAACCAAAAACATTTAAATTGGTACTTGGCTGCCTTAATTGTGAACAAAATCTGTAAGACGAAATAAAATTGAAGGCACAATACTTTAGTTGTCCTTCGAACGTCGCGTCGTTGGCAGAACATGCCAACCAATTTTCGTTTATTGCCTGGCCACATTTATTGGCTTATTTTAAGTTGGCCTTACCAATTCAATGATGTAAGTTAACCGCTTAATTATTTCTATATGGCTACTATAGTTAAATTATATTAAAACAACCAAGAATCTTCCTTATATTATTTAATAAAGGATAAAATTACACTGTGTTACAACAACTTAATTTTACATATTCACATAGGTATCTATCAAATTACGAAGAAAATTGTCGTATATCTGCGCCTTAAGTTACGTATAGATACGTACATGGCCTAGATTCAACAATAATGACAATAAAAGAATAAAACTGACCAGTAATCAAACTTACGACCCAGTGGGTACCGCTTAATAAATAGCAAACGACATCGCGGCAGGCCCAGATCGAGATAGCGGGATGAACTGAACTCCTTTAATAAAGATTGGTCCTTGGTCAGCTGTGGGAAATTAATGGCTAATAATAATAAAATTTACAGTAACTAATAATAACAAATTTATAAATTTTTCGCGGGCACAACATTTTGATCTGAGATCATTTTAAAAGCCTCAAACATGTAAAACAAACTGCCAACAAACAATCAGATGTAGCTATAGAGCAAACATCTGTTACGAAGATGTTATGTTCAAAACTTTGGAGAACAAGCCTTGCGCATGTCATCACAAGAATTATTGCTGGGGCCTCGAAAACAGCTATTCTTGTCGAAAAGGAAAGTGTAAAACAAAGACGAATGTAACACATGGAGCCTGTGGCTTCTGAAGAGTTGTGTAGTGAGAGAAACGTACGAATAGTTTTTTTTCAAGCATGGGAAATCATCAAATAACTTCTCCCGCTCTGGGTGGAGCAGGAGGACGTTTCAGACTTTTACTGACTAAAACCCACCCGTGTTCTTTTAGTTGCCTGTGTGCCAGGGGCCGCAGTATCTCTTTCGAACAACCTGCACCCCTGGCAGGCATCGGCCCTGTACAGTTGTGTACGTACGAATAATGGTAGTATAAGTTTCAGCCCAATAAAAATAAGGATTTACAAGATATACAGAGCGGTAGGGACATCGACGTGAAACCTGTTACAAATGATTAAGTACATGATTCTGAAAAAAGTTTCAGTTACATAAATTTTGACTGCATAGGTAAAAAGGATCAGGTTAAGCTACGCTTGCCGCGGTTGGTCCGTGGATGGGTGACCATCTTTACATACCAAGACCCTTCCGTGCCTCGGCAGCACGTTAAGCCGTTGGTCCCGGCTGTCATTCGTGGATCTTTGACAGTCGTTACGGGGACAACCAGTCTTACCTAGGGATATCGTGTTATCCAGTTACTGGGTTGTGGAGGTCAGATAGGCAGTCGCTCCATATAACATACTGGTATTCAGCTGCATCAGGTTAGACTGGAAGCCGACCCTTACATAGTTGGAAAACTCTAGGCAGATGGTGATGAGGTATTGCACCTTTCTATGAAACATCAGATTTTCTTTTTGATAACCGACGATAAAGGAGGTGGGTAAAGATCGACCTTTTTTTGCCCATCATAGGTAGACATGAAAATTCAAAGTATTTATTGACATTATGTGAAGTTTAGGTATCGAGCTATACATCTATGCTAAAATAGTAAAAAAATAAAAATAGCATTCATCAAACTTGGCAAATTCGTTGAAGTTTTGTTATTTAAAGCACTTTATCTAACTTTCTTTAAAAAAGAAACTGTTAAGCGCTTTATGTACAAGTCTCTCAAATACTGCAGTAAATAGGCTTTTTAACTAGCATTCATTTGTTTTGGTGCATTGAGCGCGTTGATGTTATATGAAACAAAATAGCTTGTCCACGAATCTGTCGGACTGTCTGACTGATTCGTGGACAAGCTTTTTTGTCAAGTTTGATGATTTTTTTTTACATAACATGGATTTTTTTTAACTGTTTTAGCATAGATGTAAAGCTCGATACCTAACCTTCACATAAATGTAATAACATGGCGTTGACGCCATGTTATTCAAAAAATTCAAAGTATGTATTGATACATACTTTGAATTTTCATGGCTATGATGGGCGAAAAAAGGCCGATCTTTACCCACCTCCTTTCTATGTTAGGAGGTCTAGAATCATGAGCTGTAAAATAGTTTCAGTTAGCGCGTCGATGTCTCCCTGTATTTAAAGGATGAACTGCGTATGACATGTGACTGCCCACATCGGGTTTAAACCCGGTCTAGCCTAGCCTAAAACCATCCCTAACTAACGGAACGCCTATGAACCATTTAAGGCCGTATTAGACCGCTCTTGTCTTTTACGTTGCCACGTCTAAAGGCCTAATTTACAGTATGCTTTGTCGTTTTCTTAGATTCAAAGGAGAATCTTGTACTTTTTTTAAACATTCTTTTGATTGATCGATAGCTTCGCCAATGCTACCCAGTGGGGGAGCGTCGCTCGTCGTTGCTCATGATATTGTATTAAGGTAGGTACCTAAGTAAATCGCACAGTTTAAACTCAATGAAAATGTGCCCTACACACAAACAGATCTCCAAATATTCCCCACGACGTCGACGCACAGTATCTGTAATTAAATTCAATTCTTCAACATAATGAGTACTTCATTCATTGATCGAGACGTACCCGGATGTCTTTTATTCGTCGTAAGATGGGTTACCGCCATATTAAACACGTACTACCCACTTTAATGGCGTCTGAATCGTTTCGACCGTTTTATGTGCCCGCGCAGGTGTGAACCTATTTGTTCATAACCTCTTTTGTTATGGCTTCTGTAGGTTCAAAAGGGGCTGGCTGAATAGGAAATGTTGCGTAGTTAGCATTGTGTTTAGTTATTACGTCTTATTTTATGATTCTATAAAATTGTAAGGGTCCACGTGAAACGTTTAATGAGTCTATTTAAAAGGTATGAAAATTATAGGGTCCTTGCGAAAAACTATTGTGTTTTGAATCAAACGAATACTTACGGAACAAGGTAGGCTTATAGCCTATTCAGCGAAAAAGATCGCAAAAAAGTCAGTTATTAAGGGCAATCTTTTTCGCGATTGACTTTAGTGTCATAAAAATTAAATTAAATGAGTGTTAACAATACATAATTCATAACAGCTAACACTTAACTCGTAGAAGACAGTTATAAGTTAGGCCTTTCTTCTCTATTAAGTATGGCAAGCAAAACCGATGTCGGCCATTCTGCCAATTTCTAAAGCGAATTGGAAAAAGCACGTGTACCTTGTTATTTTTATTTGTTTAATATAGTGATGTACCGACTAGTCGGGAAAGCCGACTAGTCAGTGATTGAAATGAAATTGATGTCTTTACTGGTCATTTTCTTTATTCACAATCAGTTTTACAGTTTACTTTCAGTGCAATCAGGAAATTAGGATATTAAAGAATAGGAACCCTTCGTTTGGTCCATTAATTTATTGGACTGATACAGAAATTAAATACCGAAAGTAAAATTAATTAATACTTCTTCTTCCACATATCACGTTCGATTTTTGCTGAAAGCAGTTGTGTTACATGCGAACGCGCGCGTACCACAGTGTAAAAGTGCTTACGCATCAAAACAACGCCGTCCAGTCGGATGCACCGCAATGACCTAGTTATTGCGTAATGCTGACGGCTGTCAGCGAATATTATTGTTAAGGCGAAGTTGATACTCGCTTAACTTCTACAATGGTTTCAAAAAACACTGTTAGTTTGGACTTAAAAACAGAAACTGAACATCTGTTATACAAGTACCTTTGTGAAGAACAAAAACAGCGTGAAGAGCTGCAAAAAAACCTAAAAGACTTAACAGGTCAAATAGAAAATCTCCAGCAACAGCTGAAACTTCAAGCGGAAAACCCACCGAAATCAGCTACTACAACCGCCATTGAGACTTCTCCCCCGGGTGTTGAATATGCCACGGACGAAGAAGAACTAGCTCGAGAAACAGGATGGATACGGCAAAAAAGCAGGAAGAAAAGAAAATTGAACACCTCTCCCGCCCAACCCATTCTGAAGGAACACGGAAGTGAAGAGAATAAAGGTAAGGAAAAAACCACTAAAACTCCTTTGCCACCACCTATTGTAGTAGATGGTATCCAGGACTACCAGAAATTCTATGATTTTCTATCTGAGAGTCAGTCAGCTGACGCGTTCAGCATCAAAATGTTGAATGGCGAAACAGTCAAAGTAAATGCCAAAAACGAAGTTTCGTACAGAGCAATAACAAAAGCCCTCTCACTCAACAATTGCCTCTGGCACTCCTATGAGAACAAGCAAGAGAGACCAATTAGAGTAATGGTAAAAAAATTGCATTTCACATGCATTCCGGAGAGAATTGTTGCGGACTTGCGTGGTAAAGGCTATAAGATACTAGAAGCAGTCAACAAATTGAGTTGGAAAACCAAAGAGCCACTCAATATGTTCATGCTAACATTTTCAAATGATGAAGAAACTAGCAAAATATATAGCATCAAAACTGTGTTGGGATGTAACGTGGAAATACAACCGCTAAAATCCACAAAACTGGTACCTCAGTGTAAAAGATGCCAGGCGTACGGCCATACCCAAAAGTACTGCTCCAAAGAACCGAGGTGTGTGAAGTGCACAGGCAAACATCTCACTAAGGATTGCAGAAAATCAAAAGAAGAGAAGCCAAAGTGTGTCCACTGTGGAGCTCCACATCCAGCTTACTACAGGGGATGTATAGTAGCTAAAGAAATTCAGCAGCTTCGATCCAAAAAATCGAAAGGGACAACCACACAACAAAATACATCTACTGGAAGAGTTGAAAGCACCAGCCAGTACAAGCGAAATCAAAGCACAATAAAAACTACAGCTAGAAACGTCTCTTATGCCCAAGTAGCTACGAGAGGCATAGATAAGGCACCTCTGGCTGATATGGACACTGACAAAAAGCTAAATGAAATCTTAAAGTTAATGTCATCATTTGCTGAGAGATTGACAAAAATTGAAAATAGCAACAAAGCTGCTATTCCTAAGCCAAAAAAATGAATACTAAACTTAAACTTATGGCGTGGAACTCAAATGGGTTACAAAAACATCAAAATGAGTTACAAGTAGTGTTAGACATAGAAAAAATTGATGTTTGCCTGATATCAGAAACTCACTTCACAAAGCAATCTCACATTAAGTTTAAAGGGTACAAGGTATACCATGCACTTCACCCAGACAATTCTGCAAGAGGCGGTAGTGCCATTATTATAAAAGAAAACCTTCAGCACTATGAAAAGTTTAAATACGAAGAGAGAGAGATTCAAGCAGTAGCGATTTGTCTACAAACCAAAAAATATTCTGTTACAGTATCTGCCATCTACTGTCCACCACGGTATACGATAAAAAAAGACCACTATATGAGCTTTCTAACTCGCCTTGGAAGTAGGTTTATCTTAGGAGGTGACTTCAATGCTAAAAATACGTATTGGGGTTCCAGATTAACAACTACTAAAGGAAAAGAACTACTGAGTGCTATAAAAGAGCTGAAATGTGATGCCATATCAACTGGAAAGCCCACCTACTGGCCAACAGATCCAAATAAAATTCCGGACTTAATAGACTTTTTCGTAACCAAGAATCTATCAACTGGGTATATAAAATTGGAACAAAGCTATGACATGAACTCTGATCACTCCGCAATCTATTTAGAAATTAGCGAGACCATATTGTTTAAAGAAAAAAGTCCCACTCTTGTCAATAAGTGTACAGACTGGGTGGGCTTCAAGACCGAATTGAATGATAAAATAGACCTTAAAGTCCCATTAAAAACACTCGAACACCTAAACATTGAAGTAGAGAATTTCATAATGCACATCCAGCAAGCAGCGTGGGAAAATACACCTAACTGCAACAAGTGGACGAAGGGAAATACATACCCCTTCAGAATCAAGCAACTCATTATGGAAAAAAGAAGGCAGAGAAAGAAGTGGCATCAATCTAGGTGCCCTGATGACAAACGAAAACTAAATAACCTGACAAAAAAACTAAGAAGACTAATCCAGAACTTTAAAGACGACTCAACCAACACCTATCTCCAGAACCTAAGTAATAACCAAAAGACTGACTATTCCCTCTGGAAGGCTACTAAGCACCTAAAAAGGCCGGTTACCCAAATCCCACCTATTAAGTGTGAAAACGGGCAATGGGCAATTAGTGACGAGCAAAAAGCTAAGAGGTTTGCAGAGCATCTAGAAAATATATTTCAACCAAATGACGTTGAAATCATTGAAGATCACACATTAGCTGATATGGTGGCATCAGAAAATGAAGCTACCATAAATTTAGTAACACCGAGAGAAGTCGCACGAGAAATAAATAGTAATATAAGTACACGAAAATCACCAGGTTACGATTTAATAACAGGAGAAGTACTTCATAACCTCCCTAGAAAGGGCCTGGTTAAGTTAACGACCCTTATCAATGCCGCACTAAGGCTTAAATATGTACCAGACTTATGGAAGGTGGCTGAAGTAATAATGATAGCTAAGCCAGGGAAACCGCCTCACGAAACATCATCATACAGGCCTATTTCCTTGCTACCAATCATGTCCAAGTTATTTGAAAAGCTATTACTCAAACGGCTTAAAATAATAATTGATAGTAAAAACATAATACCAGAGCACCAATTTGGTTTTCGAGAAAAACACTCTACCATCGATCAAGTGCATAGGATCACAAACGTAATAGAAAGCGCCCTTGAAGACAAGAAAGTATGTTCTACTGTATTCCTGGACGTGGCGCAAGCGTTTGACAAAGTATGGCATGAAGGCCTTATACACAAATTAAAGAGCCTGTTACCGAAGCAGTTTGCAGAAATATTAGAATCCTACATTCTGAACAGAGTCTTTAGAATAAGACAAGGAGACGCCTACTCAGAACTGAAACAAATTAACGCTGGCGTACCGCAAGGAAGCGTATTAGGTCCGGTCCTGTACCTACTATACACTTGCGATATTCCTGAATTAGGGCAAAACACGATTGGGACCTTTGCTGATGATACAGCTATAATGGCAGTAGGAAACAGTCACGAAGAAGCAGCAGAAAAGGTTCAAATGGCTGTTAATCAAGTTTATGACTGGACCAAAAAATGGAGGATTAAACTGAATGAATCCAAATCTGTTCACATAGACTTTTCCAACAGAAGACATCAGTATTGTCCAGTTTACATTAACAATAAACAAGTACCATACGAGAATACAGCCAAGTATCTCGGTATGACCCTAGACGCAAAGTTACGCTGGAAAGCCCACGTCAAGAAGAAAAAAGATGAACTCGACCTCCGATTCAAAAGAATGTATTGGCTGCTTGGAAGAAACTCCCTGCTGTCCGTGCAAAACAAATTATTACTATACAGACAAGTCCTGATGCCAGTTTGGACTTATGGTATTCAGCTGTGGGGCTGCACCAAACAGACCAATATATTAATAATACAACGATTCCAGAACAAAGTGCTAAGGGAAATTGTAAATGCACCTTGGTACATACGAAATGATGACCTCCATCGGGACCTAAAAGTTGAGTTCATCGAAACAGTGATCCAGAAATTTGCAGAAGCTCACGAAAAGAGACTTCATCAGCATGTGAACGTCGAGGCAATCCAGCTTCTCGACCACACAAATATAATTAGAAGACTTAAAAGAACAAAACCGTTCGAGTTAGTGTTTAGTGTTAGTGAATAGTTTAAAGTACAACAGTGCCTAACAAACACAACAAAAAAGTGTATTCGCCTTAATAGAGACAATAAGAAAAGTGCTATTGGACACATTCTTAGTAAAGACAATTTAATAGTTTAGGTTATAATTAAATTACTCATTAGTCTTTTTATAGGGCTAGATTGTAATAAGATTAGGGTCCGTCCTATTGACGAACCCTAGCATAAGAGAAAAAAAAAAAAAAAAAAAAAAAAAAAAAAAAAAAAAAAAATAATAATTAATACTTCTAACAAAAAAGAAGAAACTCTATAGCAAACAATTGGCTAGAATAAGTAGGTTTGCCATTTTTAACATAGCCGATGTCACCCGAAATCAATGATAGGCTTCACCTACTGGCCGACTAGTCGGCTAGTCGGCCCATCTCTAGTTTAAAGTTTTCGATGATACGGCCTTCTTTTGTCAGAGTATCCAGATACGAAACACCGACCTCATTTAGTTTCAAAAATATGATTGACGTGTTTTAGTTTCAAAAATATGATTGATGTGTAAGTGTTTATATTAACGAACTTAAAGAACAAAAATAATTTATCAAAGAACTTGAAGATAACATTACGCCTGTATTCCCATAAAGGTTAGGCAGAGGTACACCCACATTTTGCAACCTTAAGGCCAATTCTCGTAATGAAAAATGTTCAAAATCTAGTCGCAGTCTCATCTCAGCGACAACAAATGTCAAAAACTTGTCAAAAGTGTATGGAAAACTCGAGGTATTTTTGACAGATTGAGACTGAGACCAGACTGTGAACGTTCTTAAAATTACGAGAATTGCCCCTCTTGAATATGCTGAAATAAACACATCAGCGAAATTATATATACTTATCATATTTACACCGTGACGTTTGTACTCCAATATCGTTAAAACTGCACACAAAATAACAAAAGTTATGAAAAATACACTAATTTAATTTCAACACTTTGATCAGTCTAAAACCCAACGCAACGCAACACAAAAGCTCACTTTGTCAAACTCGCAAATGATCACTCGACTTCAATGTGACCCTGTTCCACTGTCCAGCCGACTTCCATCGCGACTTCCATGCCATTGTGTTCATCACAAAAGAGCCCATGGTCCCGGCTCGCCATGTGACGGACGCATTCCCTATTCATGGGACAAATGTGGGACAAATAGAAGCCTATGAATTATGGAGTCTATTGAAAAGTTGGGATAGACATGCATATTGTGGATTGTTAGTTGTTTGTGCTTGTAAACACGTTTTTGTTGTCTGTGTATAAGTTATATTAACATGAGTGTTTGGGTGACACAATATGGTGTCTCCTATTTAACCCCTTTAGGGTATGAATTAAAAAAAAATCCGTAAGCGCGCTCCTTCGTTATAGTATGATATTTTTGTGCAAAATTTCATGCTCTAGTCTAGACCCTGCAGTTTAGGTTGTATTTACAAATGAACGAATTTAAGATTAAGTTATACAAGCTTTTTAAATACGGGCTTCATATTTGTATGGCTAACGCCGCCGCCGTGTGGTGGTGAGGTAGAAAATTGTGTTAGCAAGTTTCGCTAATGCATTTACGGAAGTATGACAAGGTCCGCTAGCTCCACAGATCACTATCAGTATGATTAGCGCTAAAAAAAATATCGTCCAGTTTCTGTAAGTTTACGTTCGCACAAACGTAAAAAAATCGCGGCGAGATTTTTGCGCACTGGATCTTCAACGCTCTGTTTAGCGCCTAGAGTTGAAAATCGAACAGAGTTTTTTTTCAACAAACTGGGATGCACTCAGTAGGATATAGTGATTTATAATAATAAATCACTTAATTCAGGCAACAGAGACCCATAACATAAATACCTTATAGACTAACATACATAATTGTTAAAAAAACACACATTAGTAGCACTTTACTTTGCACTAGGTTTCCTTTGTGCTGTCCTGTGGAACTTGTCCGCGGAAGCGACGGAACACCACGTCATGCGACCAAATGCGGCGCGACTCCAGTAACTGCACCCTCGGTGTGTACCTTGTCGCCCGATACCGCTAGCTGGTTAGTACTTAGTAAGTAATTGACATAAATTTCAAAATATTTTCTCACATTATTTTTGGAAACAAAATTCTACCAAGTTTTACAAAGCGATACCTATTATCGTTAAAGGACTTGTTTCGCAACTTTCAAGGAGACCTCACTAAAGATTACAAAGTCCTTCAACAAAGGTCCTTCGAAATCGATCTTTTTTATCGTTATTCACTTTATAGCCAGTTTAATTTGAGAAATCTTACGAATTTGAACTCAATTGCAAAGGATTTATAGTTAAATCTCACTCGATGTAGATAAAATTTGCTAGTCGGCAAAAGCTTTGAATTTCAAATCGTATTTAAGTTTCAGAAGTATTTAATAAGTAAATTTTATAACGTTGCCTACGTTATAAAATGTCATCAGCTCTAGGTATTGCCACAGCAATATCTACTATTACCTGCTTAGGTATTTTGAGAAATTTAAATAGAGCTAATCTCAAAATAGCGGCCAGCTCCTGCTATGCTCAGTTTAAAACAGAAACTCCACGGTTTCTGTTCAAACTAAACGCCGACAGACACTACACCGACAGACTGAACACCGATAAGACTTTACTTCGATGGGATTCTTCGCTGACAGGGCTCTTCAGGTAGGTAATAGGTTAGGTTAGGTTAGGTTAGAATTGCAACAAACCGCGCGCGAGCCGAGCGAGCGTAGCGAGCAGTGTCGCGGCAGCGTCCAGCGAGCGCTACTTCCATGTTAGTGGCGGTTACTTGACTATTTAGTAATAGCGCAAGGATGAGCCTTGTCGGCGAAGAGTCCTGTCGGCGAAGAGTCCCGTCGAAGTAAAGTCTTGTCGGTGTTCAGTCTGTCGGCGTAGTGTCTGTCGGCGTTTAGTCGTACACTCGTAGGTAAAATATAGTAATCGTAGTCGTCGTCTTTAGTATCGTATCGTAACTATCGGTACCTAGGTTTAATATACTAGGTATTAAACATATAAACCTTCCGGAACCCCGCGGTCAAGCGACTCACAGTTATATGTACGTATATGTAAATCAAAAACTTAAAAATATTAATAACTCGATCTACATCGGCGAGTGCTGTTTTAATTTAAATTAAAAAAAATGGAAAGTTGACGTTTAAATTTAACTACTTCTGAATATAAAATTGAAAAACATGTGACGTCACACAAGGGGGGAGGGGGTTTTACAAATGTAACCACCTGTGCGGGGGGGGGGGGGGCTTAAAAAGCAATAAAATGGTGTGACGTAATTATGAACTTAGACGTATAGAGGATTTTAGTTATTATAATTCTGTAAAGCCATATTTGTTACGGTTTTTTTTTTTTTGGGTGGGAAATCATCAAATAACTTCTCCCGCTTTGGGTGGAGCAGGAGGGCGTGTCAGACTTTTACTCACTAAAACCCACCCGTGTTCCCTCAGTTGCCTGTGTGCCAGGGGCCGCGGTATCTCTTTCGAACAACCTGCACCCCTGGCAGATATTTGTTTCGGTTGCCAATGTATTATTCGACATACAACCTGACTTTGACCTGCAAATAAAAAAAAAAACTTAAGAACATTTTAATTTCGCGAGGTGCTGGCACTACCCTCTTGAGCACTCTGAAAGACAGCATGTTAATTTGTTTTTTTATCCATTTTCATAACATGAGTAGGTATCTTGTTAGTTTCTCACAACACCCACGGGACTTGAACAGTTGTTTCTATTCTCGTCTAAAGGTGCTCTTACACGGGCAATTTTTTTAGCAATTTTTGCCCCGCAACACTAATGTATCAATCTCGATCAATTAATTAAGTGGAGCAATCTGGCCCAACAACAATAAATTGCGGATATGTTTCGGGAATATTGCTTCTGATTGCTCCATATATTTCATCACTTGCCGAATGGATTCCAATCGGTTTGGATGTTTTTTGACAATTTTCTTTCTATCTCGTTTATACGTACGTTTTTTAAGTTGCTCTATATTGCATGATATTGTGTGGTCGTATCTCTGGCAACAGGTTGCTACATGTTGCAATTGTCCTAAATTGCTGGATGTAGTCGTGACGTCATAGTTGTTGAGAATTAACCATCAGGGTGTATCAATTTTAGTTGCTCGTGTAAGCGAACCTTAAGGACTTTCTGTCTAGAATCTTCAAATTACCTACCCCTACAGAACGTGGATTATATCTAGAATCAAGTTCTTCTAACTAAATAGATAGCTGTGCTGCTGGGGAGTTTGTTGCGCCATTTTTTCCAGTTATAGCTCTAGAAAATAATGAAGGGTGGGCATTTTAAGGGACTGTCTTCTGTAATTTTGGCGTTTAAAAAGTGCTGATTTTCAGCCAGTTTGAATTAAAAAAAAGAAAGAAAATTCATTTATTCAGCACAGGCTAAAAGGCGCACAATATACAGCAGAAAAAAAGAAGAAATGAATATAGTAAAGTGCGATGTAAGAAATTAGCCGGAAATTTTGCCTCACGGCTGCGCTACGTGCAGTTCAGCAAAAATGCCAGACAAATAGTGCCTGACGTTGGTTTCAATTGAACCTGAATTGACAAATGATTTACCTAATATTTTTAGATTTTTTCTATCTGCTCGAGTGCAATGACAATGTTTCGACATTTGCATCAAAATGTAGGTACTATTTATCTACAACCCGTCCAAAAAAAATTGAAGCACATAATTGATGTTGGAGAAGTACGAGTATATTAGCAAGATAAACAATCATTCACTTTTGTAATTGACAAAACCAAACCTTTCAAACAAAATTTCTTAACGTTCATTTATCTATTCTCAAGCCAAAATCTATTATTTACCATGGCTTCCAAAAAATTATCTCAAGAGAAAACGCTTCACAAAAAAAAACATCGAAATTTAAAGACATAGTTTGGGGCAACTCCCCATATAAAGTTGTAACAATATTTATTCCTCAAACAGGTCGGTTGTTTTATATTTTTATTATTGACGGATTTGCCCAAAGGAATACGAATCTGAACTTTCCAAACTTATACGTTACAGGCTATTGTTTATTTTCTTCAATAAACAGGTTTGGTAACTTGTTCAGGGTTATATTGAAGTTTTAGCAATACTTAAGTTTATGTCGGTTCCCTTTACAACGTTTTTTGGACAGGGCTATTACATTTTTCAAATAATGACGCTCCCGTAAACTTCAGAACCCACATTGGTGACCAACCAGAAATATAAGTAGTTACAGTAAAGGCCTGTTTGACTAAGCACTTCCGAGTAGGTGAGTTCAGAAAATAATACACAACATCTGTTCAATTCATGTATTTTATCAAGGTATTTAGTAAATAGAGCCTTTCTTATGTGAAACCGATTCATTCATTTCGAGATAAACAAATTCTCCCGACTTTGCCCACTGTCGTCTCAATTGAAATCCAGCTTATATCGTAACTTAGACTAGTTCCATTAATATAACAACATAGATAACAAATTAAACGATTTGTTGATAACGTACAGTCACCAAAAGAGATAAGTAATGAAAGAGGTAGCCTATAAATGGTTTCGAATAAAAAAATATTTACATAATCTCTGCAGACGTGAAGATTATCAGCCTATAATGTTCCCGCTGCTGGGACGCAGGCCTACTCTCGGTGAGAGGGAGTGGGCATTAATCCACCACGCGGGCCCAGTGCGGGTTGGTAGATGTCACATGTCTTCGAATTTTTAGTTCTAGGATATGCCGGTTTCCTGACAATATTTTCCTTCACCGTTCTGAAGGCAGTGGTGATGAAATAAATTATACGAAGTAAAGTACCTGGCTGGGTTTCAAACCTACAACTTGTAAGTCACCGTTACCTACCTCTGGGCCATCGCTACTCAAAATTTAATTTAATCAATAGAAAACAAATAGTTCATGATTTTTTTTTTTTTTTTGGGTGGGAAATCATCAAATAACTTCTCCCGCTCTGGGTGGAGCGGGAGGGCGTGTCAGACTTTTACTGACTAAAACCCACCCGTGTTCCCTCAGTTGCCTGTGTGCCAGGGGCCGCGGTATCTCTTTCGAACAACCCGCACCAAATAGTTCATGATCAAATTAAATTTCATTCGAAAACATCCATTAGTTTCTTTGCTCAAAAGACCATCTCAGACACCAATCCACATGGTCTTCACACGATCTAACTAAGGTTTTATCTGGACTTTAAAAAAGACTGTGACCTCTGAGTTTGTTTCGGCTTTTCTTCACAGTCTAGTCAGATACAAAACGACTTCATCTACGTTAAAAAAAAAAAAATGATTGCCTTGTAAAAGTGTTTATACAAGCATGCTTACAGAAATAAAATCATTTATTAAACTTCAACTATATCCAAAGAGTTTACTAATATTTTTTGACGACTGTAGATGATTACTATGACTGTATATGATTTTCATTTCACAGAGGCGAGCTTGCCGCCAGTGCCGTGTTAATAACTGACGATGAAATCAATTTGTTATAATGGCGTGTCCAATATAGCTTGCAGAGCATTTTATAATGAACTATGGTCAATATTAATTAATTAATGTAATGATGGGTTTATGGTATCGTTGTCTAGGTGATAAATATAGTATGCCGAAGGGTGTGTACGGAGGGGGTATGCCTATCCAGGTTTTATTCCGGTGTGAGTGTAGGTCTTCCAGTCCACGCGGAGCTGACGTTCTGCACCTATCGACTTCAGATATCTTTAAGACGGCTACCAGCTTCCATCCTTCATGATGTTACCAGCTTCTATGAACCAATGTTTTTGAAGACTCTCAAAAGAATAGTTTTTGATTAGTTCTGAATAAAGGAGGGGGTTTTTGACGATCTCTGTCGAGGGTATTTTACCTGAATAATAAATAACACAAGTTTTTTACAAGTATTCAGGAAGCAATTTCGGAACACTACTTGAACTAAATATGTATATGTGAAGATTTAAATTAGAACGTTGCCGATGACTACGAAATGTGCTATGTTACATGTTTGCTTACGTACCGGCAAACTTTACCTTAACGAGAGCCGCTAATAGCTTCCTGTTTGGAAGTTTTATTTGCACTATATATTTTCATCACAGTTATATGACATTTATGCTTATATTATATTAATTGTTGGAATACATAAGGCATATTACATAACATTGTATTCCCTATAAAATTTCCTATCTACTGAGATATCTTTTTTAACTATATCTTTCCATACTGAAAGAATATTTCAAGGAAAACTGAAAAATTATTTCATACGTTGATTTTCCCAAAAACTACTGAACCGATTTCCAATCTAATTATAGATATCTCAGGCTGGTTCGTAGACCTAAAATAATCTGAAATAAAACTTTTCAACTATATTTTTCAGGACGTGACGCGCCCTGAAAAGAGGATTGGCAAAAACATAAACATCAAAAATTACTATCTAAACTTCTAAAGTAACATGACATACAAACTCAATTAAATGGGCTTTATCAAAGGGTTAGGTCTCGGTCTAGGTTACCTGGACGCACTAAAAAACTGTAAATTACGGCTACTGCATAGCCCACTTAAATGAGGTTTGTAGGGGTGGTACTTACGGTTTTATGTACTAAGCACTTATTCACCACTGTTTGTTGGTTTAACTATCACTGTTATCACTAATTTAAGTTATTATTAAAAAAAAAAAAAATGACTTTATACACTACTAGCTTCCACCCGCGTGAAAATCGGAAATCATCCCGCGGGAACGTACTACTGAGATAAAAAGTATCCTATGTGTTAAACTATCTGTGCCAAATTTCATCCAAATCCATCCAGTAGCTTTTGCGTGAAAGAGTAACAAACATCCATCAAACAACTTACCATACTTACAAAAGTTCGCGTTTATAATATTAGTAGGATAGGATAGGATAGGATTTTGGTGACAAATCGTCGCGAACACAGATGTATTCATACATCCAGTCTGTATTTGAATCCGATTGATGGCAATAGGCTGGCCCCCTTTTCCACGAGACTTAAAAACATAACTGGCGATTATGTGGGTGAACAAGAGTTACATCTCTGCATAACCTTTCGGGAATTACAGGCGTGAGGGAATGGGAGGTTTGTAAATTACTAAACACGTTCTATCCTAGATCTCCTAGAGCACGGTAGATGGCAAAGCCGATTATTTGACCTAAAATAACAGGCCAGCCTTCTGGTCACTTAGAGAGTCAGGATAATCCTTATTATGCTCTCCAATAAACTTTAAACGAAACTCCTAAAACGTTACAGTATTTCTGGAAGCCGTACAGTAATATCCAAACAAGGGAGCAATATATTTCAGAACGGTACAATGAAAATGGGTGTTTTACTGTAAATGTAAAATAAAGCAAAAGTTTCGGCATTAAACCTCGGTTTATTGAAACGGCCGATAAATTCACACTGTTTGTTAATTAAAACCAAGCATAATGGCATTTTTGATTTGGTTCTAGAAATATTTTATTTCACCAATAAATATTTTTTAGCCCGAGAGCCTGACAACCAAGAGGTATCGTATTACCCAGTAACTTTAAATAAAACAGTTTCAAAAGTTATCTTTCATGCGTTAATTAACAAAACTTAACTGAACATGAACTGAATCGGTAGATCGCCGTCCGATAACGACCAGGCCCGGGTCGACGGCGCGTTGTGTTCCACGCGCGCCTCAAAGAGATTTCAGCACCAACTGGTGGGGTCTGCAAGGGCCGGGCCGATGCCTGCCAGAGGTGCGGGTTGCTCGCAAGAGATACCGCGGCCCCTGGCACACAGTCAACTGAAGGAACACGGGTGGGTTTTAGTCAGTAAAAGTCTGACACGCCCCGCTCCGCCCAGAACGGGAGAAGTTATTTGATGATAACCCATCCCCCAAAAAAAAAAAAATTGCTGCATTCTTTGGAAAAGGGCAGGTAATGAATACTCAAGTATTTTTTTGCCATAAGGAATATGAAGTCGGTTAATTATCATCTCCGTCTATTAATTTCTATGTTGTTGACATGGAATGCGCTTTTGAATTGAAAAAGTCTTAGTTTAGGTAAGTAAATTGTTTATTTTTTGTTTTAACTAATACAAACCACCCCTCTTCCAGTACATACACATATTTGTATCGGGTTAAACATTAATTTTAAATTAATACACATCCGAATAGTTATGCAATCCAAGAATCCCGGGGTTTTTTAATAAATATTACAAATAATTTATGAAGCCGCTTCCATACTTTCATAGCTAAAAATTATCTTTAGGTAAATATGCATCCGAATATCCGATCTTATGTTTTTGTAGGTAAGCCCAAAGTCAACATATATTGATAACTTTGCCCTAAAAGGAATTTTAAATTAATTCTCGTACTAAAAACACGATCAAATTTAAGTCGCACTGTCATCTCAGTGACGTTCACTGTCAAAAAACTTGTCACTTAAATTCGTATTTTTTTTGTTGCCAAATTTAGATTAATATGCGTAAGTTCTTAATAAAGCATGCAAAATACGGAATTGGCTCCCTAGACCGTCATTAAAAACATTTTCGCAATATGTATTAAAATTTTAACGCTGTCAGTTCTTGGCTGCAGAGTGTTAACTACAAGGCGATGATTACAAGACTGCCCGGATCTGACAGGATGCTTATGTTCACCCAAGAACCGCATGGAGGGCTATAAATACCGTGATTGTTAAACAGCATGCCTAACAATGAAGTCTAGACAATAAACCCGATGGGTTTGTGTGGCGCTAACGACCCAACCGCCATCTGTTTAGTGTTATTAACACTCTTCCTGTCTACTGTGCTCCTGGTACTTTATATGCCACTAAAGATATTGTTTCACAATTGATAATATTGTAACCATTGAGAATGTTTCCATTTAATTGACAAGATCAAAGAGCGTCAAAACTATTATTATAAGTGGTGTTTCTCCATTCATGAACTCTTCAAAATATGAAGGAATCCTTTGTTTGCAGTCTACCACGCAAATAGGCAGAATAGTGAACTCAACAAACAAGTAGAAAATACGAATACAAAGACAAGAATAATACACGAAAAGAGCAGTAGACAGTATCAAGGAACTGGGTATTGAAAGTCACTAAAGAACGTAAACGGTGAGAAAGAAAATATTGCTTTAACTACCAGTGCTACCACGAAAAAACCAAATGAAAACACGTAAGATAATTGATACAAAGTGAACTCCGATTCTTATAACTTTAAAAGATCCTACAATACAGAAAAATATAACAGCAAAAAGAGCTAATCTAAACAACACGTATTTAACAATAGTTATATCGGAACGAGAGGTGGCAAATAACACAAGGGTTTTAAAGATTCTTTCACCACACAATAACATTGTAGTCATGGAAGCCTTCCAAACATAATGCACCTTATTTCCCACAATTTCTTAAGAGAAATGGGTCAGTAGAATAAGCGTAGGTGTTATATACTGTAGTAAATGGAAGTTTGTGTTACTGTGTACGAAATGTGTCGTTTCCGTCCGTTTTCATTTGTTGCAGCTATGCAGTTTGTTTCGTATATAATCCACGTTGCTACAAAACTAGAGTTGCACGAAATCTTTTCTAAACTAATATTATTAAGAGAAAAGACTTGATTTCTTTGTATGATTGTTTGTTACGCTTTCACGCTAAAATGGTTGAAGAGATTTGAATGAAGTTTGGCACATGTGTATACCATGACTTGTTGATATACGTCATTTTTATCCCAATATTCCCATGGGATCAAGACTTATACGGGTGAAACCGTAAATAATAAAGCTAAGCCAAAGACACCAAATTGTTAGTACTAAAATATTCGGACCAAACTACACGCAGCGGGCCATCAACGCTCTCCGAATACAATATAATAACGCGTTCAGGGTGCTGGTGGGGCTCCCACGCTACTATATGCATCTGCGATGTTTGCGCACACAGACGGCTTTCACACTGCTGCGGCGCCGTATCGCGTCGCTGATGTTCCGCACGCGTGGGAGCGCCAACACCATCCTGAACGTGCTCAGCCACAAGCTGGACAGCCCCCTTCTGGGGCACTGGATTCAAGCACAAGTGCGCGTGCCCGGGGCCCCAGAGTGCGGCAAATACTTAAATTAATAGCCTAATTTTAAATACTAACATAGTTTTAAGTCGTTCTACTAACAATATGTATGGGTCAATTATGCCTGAAATAAAAAGTTTTTTTTTTTCAAAAGATTTTTAGCAACATATAGCAATACAAACAAGCATCAAAATCTTCACCTCTCTAATCTTCGAAATTGAATGTTTGTAAGTAAAGCTAATAAACCTTCAATCTTGACAAAGACTAACAAAAAACCGAGTAACACTAACTGAGCACACCAAAAAGGGAAAATATCTACATACAATTCGAAACATTTCTGAGCAAGTTATGCATTATTTACTTCGCGTAGTCAGTTCAAAGGCTTCCTCGTTACTTGGTCTAAGTTTCATCCTTTTGGTACCAACTTTCGGATTCCGCTGGCGCAACAAATTATTGGTTTTATATAAATCCAACACAATCCCGTTTGAGGTTTGCTAGCGCGAGGTTTAAACTTCTAATAGCCCTTAAATCAATACTGGTTGTGTTCAACGGTTTTATTATTAGCTTTCTGCCACAGTCCTAATTTTTAAAAAGGATTGTAATGTGACCAAATGTAATTTATTGCTTGATATTCCACCAAGCATTTTGCAAAATGTACTCTGGCAATACCAGATAAGACGGTGCACAGGGTAAGGTCCAATGAGCTCAAATTAACACTGCTAAAACTGCCATTTTCAGCCCTAACATAATTACCAGCAAAGAACAGCCAGACTATTCTATAAGTATCTCACCATGATAACTCAGGTGAAGTGAGCTATCATTCCACCAGAAGGTAATTGGGTAACACATTACCAGTAGGAATGATTTTCAATTTGACAGTTCAACAACATTCATTGCGTTATTTACGATGTTGAGCTGACAATTTTAACGAAAATATGAAGCAATGGATAAGCAATATTCTTCAAAATGATTCAGATTGTTATTGATATTGTGTTAAGGAATTACGGTGCTGGTTTTGGGGATTAACACAATTCTCACTTCACCTACGTTTTCACGGTGACATTTTTACAAAATAGAAGATGCTAGAAAGAATTTGATACAAAAATGCATGTGGAGGTCGACGACGGCAAGACGATCAGTGGTAGTCACGAGGACAGTGGGGCAGCCCCACTGACCCATGTTGACAAGTAGCTAAAGTAACGATGACATCGGCGCAAACGTGCTGGTTGAACGGTCCATAAATTGTGTTGACCAACATAACTACACTTTGGCAAAAGTCCAACTGTTGCCTGCATTAAGCGTAGTTTTATACGACAAAATACAAGGGAATTAGGGTGAATTTACCCGAAATATGAACGTGATTAAAGCAGTATGCTTCATAACTTGAAATTGGGTTCAGTGAGTTCAGGAGCCATCAAAAGGTGTCCTAGAATACTGCAATCATCAGTCCTATTGTCATTATGTAAGCTTGGAATGCAAATCAGGTCGCGTTTTTCCTCTAAAGGCAAATTTTGCGTAGATCATAGAATTCTCTTTCGTGGAAACTTTATTGATAAATTTGGTATTGAGAAATTGTTCGTGAGAAGGTTGTGTTTCTATAAATTTTAATTTTGTTTTTGTTAATTAATTTTGTTGGAAATTCTTCGGGGGAGTATATTTTCTGTATTCTTCTATTTGGTAAACAAAAAGTAATATACTGTGATTACAATTTTTTGAAAACTAAAGTAAAAAAATTATTTGAATTTTATTTATGTGTTTGAACAGATGATTTGAATGATTTTTTATGAGTTTAAAAGCGTTATTTTGCAAAAATCAAGACGTTCTTACTTAACTTGAAGACTGTGAAACTCGTAATTGTCGTACAATATTTGTTTACCAATGTGGACACTTACGGAAAATAGACTATAGTGCATACAAGTTCATAAACCTACAAACTAGATCATTGACACACTGAAGCTACTAGTGCATTTATTTCGTAGAACCAGTACTTATTCCCCATTACAGCATATATTTCAATACAAACTATTTCCAGGGATGTCGAGTCAATGTAAATAGTATTCAATATGCATTCAGTTGAACAAATTGGAGTTGCGTGTATGAAACATGGCGGTAACACACAATGAATAAATAAAGCTGCTGCATCGGTTTTTCCATTAAGAATTTCTCAGAAGCGAGCATGGAGTCTGTATTTCAATCAATCTCAGCCTTTATGATTGTTATGGTTGGCTTTCAGTCTAACCGAATGCAGCTGAATACCAGTATTTTACAAGAATCGACTGCCTATTTGACCTCCACAATCCAGTTACTGAATAAAACTATACCCTTTGGTAAGACTGGATGTCAGACTTTTGGGCGTCTGCCTACCCGTAACGACTGTCAAAGATCTACGATTGACAGCTGGGAGCAACGGCTTAACCTGCTTTTTGAAGCACGAAGGGCGTCTTGATAATTATCTAATAGATGATCCAACCACGAACCTACTGCGGCAAGCTTAACTAGACCCGTCCGTCTCTTATTTTTTTTTGCCATGAGCCCGTATACCTCTGTATTTGTGTCTGTATTTATACCCGGTCAGTGTCAATAGGTTCTCCCCTTATAAAATAGGACCTATGGGGCTATGGTTGGCGGAATGTCAGGATCATATTAATAATTTATGTAACATTTAAATACCACCCACCTGCCAAAATTGAGCGAATGAATGTTTTGATTTCATTTAAATAATACGTTTACTGTATGTTTGCCTACATACATACCTACATAAACGCTTACTTCCCATGGCGGTAGGCAGCAACCTCCGACAGAGAAAATTCCGGCGACTGGGACTGCAATTCACTCGAACCACGGTCCCTGTAGCCGGATTCATTAAAAATAGTACAGTCAAACGAAAAAAGTGTTTAGATTAAAGAAAATAACTCTTTGATTCGAACACACCATTTATAACACAATAAAAAAAAAAAAAACTTAATTAAACTCATTTCACGGGGAAAAAATAAGATAATTTATTTTCACACAATCACACATTTTGTGTGACAGCTACAAAATGCTTTATGCCTTCGAAGTACCAGCGGGTTCATAACTCGGTAGGAACTCGACTAACATAGGTAGGTGTCTCAGCTAGAAAACGCTTATGCTTTCGAAGTACCATGTTGTCATAACTTGGTAGGAGCTTACCAAAAATAGGAGTAATCATATTATTCATATTACTATCATAGTATTCTGCCAGGAGTGCAGGTTGTTCTGCCAGGGGTGCGGGTTGTTCGAAAGAGATACCGCGGCCCCTGGCACACAGGCAACTGAGGGAACACGGGTGAGTTTTCGTCAGTAACAGACTGACACACCCTCCTGTTCCACCCAGAGCGGGAGAGGTTATTTGATGATTTCCCACAAAAAAAAAACAACGTACTCTACAGTTGAGTTTTATTATTTAATTATTATTTGACGGTGCTGATTTGGCTTGAACAATAGATGTTCTTTATTTATTTTTGAATGGTCCCAGTCACCGGAAGAAACATATTAATTAAAATAGATTCAGTGACAGTACCGCGGTTCCATTGTATTGCGGCCCCAGTCGTCGGAATCCTACCTACAGAAAGCCACTTTTAGCCTACACATTCCAGAAAACAGGAGTGCATGTATGTTATACTGCACTGGTGTTGTAGGTCATCTTATACGTAATCCAAAAGGACCGGCGTTGCACATTTTTTTTTTTTTGATGGGAAATCATCAAATAACTTCTCCCGCTCTAGGTGGAACGGTCAGACTTTTACTGACTAACTGACTTTCGCTGGTGGTGGCGTGTGTGTTGGATCATTAAGTTCCCTTCAAAATGGTTGAGCTGAATGGTGCTGATCCATACGTTATGTTCGTGAACGGGCGCCGCCAGTAGGGACTGGTCATCTCTTAGCTCCCACGGCTTATTTTAATTTCTAAATTGTTAATTTATTTTTGTTTTAATTACGGACGCTTTTAATGTGCACGTCTTTTTACATCGTTCTCACATTGATAATTTCAACATAATGATGTAACTAACTGTTTGTAATAATATCATGATTTTAAAAGAGTGTCCATGGAGTTTCTTGCCCGTTCTTCTCCATAGGTACCTACGCTTTGGAATGGGCAACTAGCTTCATCTTTCTACCTCACCGACCTTGACAATTCAAAAGTGCCTTTAATTGGTTTATTTGAAATAAATGCTTTGAGTTTGAGTTTAAAACCCACCCGTATTCCCTCAGTTGCCTCGGTGCCAGGGGCCGCGGTATCTCTTTCGTTCAACCCGCACTCCTGGCAGGAAAAACCCGCACCCCTGGCAGGGGCGTTGTACATGTTGAGGTGATGTTTGGGGGAGGCCTTATCTTAACGATAACGAAAATTGTTATTTACGGTACAGAGCAGTATAAGAAGTAAAAATAAATAACAGCCGCACAGGTCGAGCGATCGGGTTAAGATACGCTTGCCGCGGTCGGCCCGTGAATGGGTGACCATTTTTACGTACCAAGACGCTTCCGTGCCTCGGAGAGCACGTTCAGCCGTTGGTCACGGCTGTCTTTCGTGGATCTTTGACAGTCGTTACGGATCATCAGAAGCTAAAGAGTCTGACAACCAGTACCAGCCTGAGACTGGGTTGTGGAGGTCAGATCGGCAGTCGCTCCATGTTGAGTACTGGTGTTCAGCTGCATCCGGCTAGGCTGGAAGCCGACCCCAACATAGTTGGGAAGTATTTATTCTAATTCCATGCTACGCTACAACCGATCGTGTTTACACAACAATAAGATCCAATAAGATTCCTTGTCAGATAAACATCCATACATCCGTACATACATAGGTATAACTCTTTCAATCTCTTTACATTCAGATGTACAACGCGTGTAACCATTATGTTCTGACCTAGTTGCAATGAAATGCAATATACATTCCGGTTTAATTGAGTCCGCTGCGAAGAATACCGGGCATATCCGAGTATCCGTGCTTTAAAATGAAAATATGGCTATATCCGGGTCCGTGGCATTCAGTAAATGTACTGAAGCTTTATTGAATAACTTTGTTCATTAAGTAGATGTCGGAATTAAAGTGGAGATGTCGGAATATAATAGTTGGATGATTGTTTTAAATACACTGTGCTACTCAAGTACTCAACCTACTTCCTTGGAACTTTAGAAATAAATATATCAAAGTATGATATTCTCTCTATTAATTAAGATTGTTTAAACTCTCTATTAAGACTGTAAGTAGGGGTGTTTTTTCTTTAAGGGTGGGTAATTATTAAATAACTTCTTCCGCTCTGGGCGGAACGGGAGGGCGTGTCAGACTTTTACTGACGAAAGCCCACCCGTGTTCCTTCAGTTGCTTGTATGCCAGGAACCACGGTATCTCTTTCGAACAACCCGCACCCCTGAAATTATATTATAATAGGTCTTTACCTATGAAATTGCCGTTTTGTATGAAAAAATTTAAACGAATTTTTTTCATGTATTTTTTATTTGTATTAATCGAAGTAATCACCCATGCAATCAATGCATCTTTGCCATCGCAGTGGCAGTTTATTGATGCCCTTCTTAAAGAAATCAGCTGGACGGGAGGCTACAAATTCTTCAAAGGCATTTTGTACTGCCTCTCGGGTATTGAATTTTTTTCCCGCCAAGAAGTTATCCAAATTCTGGAAAAAGTAGTAGTCTGTAGGCGCAAGGTCTGGTGAGTAGGGCGGATGACGGAAAGCTTCCAACCCCAGTTCTTGCAACTTGGAGACCGTCTGCTGTGCAGTATGAGGTCGCGCGTTGTCGTGCAGGAGCAGCGGAGACGAGCGATTGACCAATGCTGGTTGGAGATGTGCCAGCTTCTCCATCATTGTGTTCAGTTCTTCACAGTACACATCTGCAGTAATGCTCACCCCGTTTGGTAAGAAGCTGTGATGAATCACACCGGCGCTAGACCACCAAACAGTGACCATCACTTTTCTAGGGGTAAGTTTTCGTTTAGGGCATTGTTTAGGTGCTGAACCAGGATCCAACCAACTTGCTGAGCGCTTGCAGTTATCAAACAGAATCCATTTTTCATCGCAGGTAACAATGCGGTTCAAAATTCCTTCATTTGTGTGTCTGTTGAGCAGTGCAAGGCACGTCTCGACGCGTACTTCGCGCTGACGATCATTGAGTTCGTGGGGCACCCATTTGTCAAGCTTTTTTACCTTGCCAATTTGACGCAAATGGACCAATATTGTTTTGACGCTAACGTCGAAAGCTGCTGCTAATTCAGCCGTAAATTGTGTATCATCAGCTTCCACAATCGCCTTTAAGTCGTCATTGTTGACCAGTCTTCGGACGACCGCGAAGTTCATTTTTCAGGTCGAAATTTCCAGAACGGAAGCGAGCAAACCAATAACAGGTGGTACGTTGGTTTGTAGTGTTAGCTCCGTAAACGTCGTTGATGTTGCGTGCCGCTTGTGCCGCGTTGCTGCCACGACGGTACTCATATTCCATAATTACTCGAATTTTTAACGTATCCATGATGACGAAAAAGATTGAAATGCGATGAAAATGTAACACTAATCAATAAACAAATGACTACTTTTGGAAAAAAAAATCCATGTTTTTAAAATAAAATTAATTTGAAATTAGAATTCTTACCCAAACAAAAATTATTTTGATTTGAAATGGCCAGTACTGCAAAACGGCAATTTCATAGGTAAAGACCTAATATTAGCTGACAAAACTCTGCCCCCTGCCTAGATTCGAATAATAAATGAGCAAGCATTGTCGTAAAAATGCAAATAAAATCATTTCAAATTAGATATTAATTATTTAATCATAAATAATCCATCACTAGATGCAGTTTGGCATTTGAAATTTTATGGTATATTTTTAATTATAATTATAATTGTTATTTAAGGGATAAACTGGTTTTAAAGATAATTAAGAGGTGACTTTGATGATTTTTTTGATGCATTAAAGTATGTTTAGTTATGTTTTGAGTTCCATAACTCTATGCAAAAATGACTTGAAAATGTCGTATATTTTTTTGCTTTCAAAATTATTTACGGTTAAAGAAATACACTGGTTTAAAAAACCACCTTTTTGAGCGTTTTCCAGAAATCACTGCCTTAACGAGGCACGGGAGTCTTGCTATGTAATGATGGTCAACTATCCACGGACCAGCCGCGTCAGATCGACCCATACGGGTGTTGTTAGTGACTAGCCCCACAAATCACTGAACATTACGTTAATCACGAAGCAATTTATCAAACAAACAATAAACGAAACATTATAACTCCATTTAAGGTCGAGTGAAAATCTTGGATTCCGATCTTAATTTTTAATCGTTCCCATAATTTAAGGACTTTTGTATCTCGTCGGGAAAATCTCTCTAATAAGAATTTCTTCTGAATTAATATTTTATGCCATTCAGCATTTGATACCGGCTAAATTGACGTTTTTAGGGTTCCGTACGCAAGTGTGAAAACGGGACCCTATTACTAAGGCTCTGCTGTCTGTCGGTCGGGCCGTCTGTCACAGGGCTGTGTCTTTTGAACCGTAATAGGTAGACTTTTGAAATTGTCACACAATGTGACACTGACTGCTATAATAACAAATAATAAGGTTAAAATGAAGTTATTAAATTTTTATCTTACTTACAAGAAACGTGTTTTTTTGGCGCTTTTAAGCTCGATAATGTTAAATATTATACGGTGGTACGGAACCCTTTGCAGGCGAGTCAGACCCGCACTTGGCCACTTTTTTTTTAATAACATTAAAACGTCTTCCTGCTTGAGACTTTTCCTTTTCTTATTTTTCCTGAGACTTTACCTAAGATAATAAACTCAATTATAGGGTCATAGTTATGAAGAACAGGCTGTGTGACATTAAGGTCGATGGTTGAGAGACTATTTGATTAAAAAAACAGTGGCACTCCGGGAGTGCCGACAGAAGTGAAAACTTGAACAATTACGTGCGTATTTTTTTTATCGTCAATACAGGATTTCACATTGGGTCCTTGGGTCCTGATTGCTTTCGGTAAAAAATGATAAACGAGCGATCGGCTTCAGACATTAAAGGTAACAGCACAGATTTTTACGATAAAAGTACAAAGGGAAAGAAAGGGATAAAATAATTAGAATTTCCTAAAGAAAGAAAGGGACTTTTCCAAAAGACATCAACGCGCGACTCATCCGTGTGCTCGTTCACCCAACCACCATTTTAAATAGACAAATGCGGTGGTTCATAATCTGATTAAATCTATATAAATAAAAAGAAAAGTCCTCACTGACTGACTCACAAACGCCCAGCCTAAACCTTGGACCTAGAATGCTGACATTTTGCACAGAGGTTCCCTTTATAATGTAGACAAGGAATAAGGAAGGATTTTTCGAAATTCAACCCCTACGGGAGTTAAATAAGGGATGAAAGTTCTGCGCGGGCGAAGCCGCTGGCAAAAATTTGTAAAAAATAAACTAAGTAACTTGTGAATTGTATCGTCGAGCTATTAGATTATTATTGTTGACGCTTTGACACTCCTATATCAATGTACATATATACACAATATACATATAGCTCATGGGAAGCGTGCAGTGACGATGACGTGAGTTTTACGCTTTTTGTTCACACAAAAATTACAAATATATACACAGTATACATACAGGAAAAGTTTTTATTCAGTGCGCAATCAAAAATCAGCTGTTTCATAGAAAAGTGCAATACCTATACGGTCAAAATGTATGGAACAGCTGTTTTTTTTTTGTATAACCGACAAAAAAATTCTGCGCTGTGGGGTCTAGAATGATATGCTGAATTCATGGATACAGTTTGCGCACTGGATAAAAACTTTTCTTGTATAGCTCATGGAAAGCGTTCGGTGACGATGACGCAAGTTCCATGATTTTTGTTCACCCAAAAAGTGCTCAACGCGTATAAAGAAGTTTTCAAAAATCATTAAATGGGATTAATTGAACTTAGAGGATTGTATTGATGACTTTAATTATTATGATTCTGTAAATATATACGTGTTACGGTCGCGAATCATATTTTGTTCTACATACCTGAAAAACTGACCTGCAAATTGAAAATAACGTAAGAAAATTGGAATTTCGCGGGCACCTTGGTGCTTCCACCTTAAGTTATTTAATTACTAAATTCTTTGTTCCGTGTCTGTGATACGGTTTCAATGTTCGATGAAATAGTTCCTTTGACCTTTTTGGAATATTTTAGAAGAACTTATCAAAGGCTTTTACTAAACCGTCGCGCTTTGATTTTAATTTTCATTAATAAGAGCTATAAAGAAAAAACTAAATATTCACGTTGATTCAAAGCTTTTCTTCTTCAGTATATTCACGATTTGTACAAAATATAAATCTTAAAGCGTTTGTTTATACAGTTGTTGTATACGTCCTTGAGACGTATTCCAGACGAGCAGATTAGCTCCAGGGACACAGGTGGGACTAAAGAGGCTCATTTGACAGAAATTCAATTTGGATTTCATACTGTGACATGACGGGAAAAAATTAAGACAATATTAATTTTTATGGGATTTTTTTCTAATTTTTGAGGTATTTATTTATTTATTTAACCATTTATGGATACACATATAAACAGACAAGAAGAAAGGAACAGAAAATTACGTACAAAGGTGATGCTATTTTGACAGAAATCTTTTCCCACGTCTTGCTATAGGAGAGAAGATAAAAAGAGATGAAGACAATGATATACATAGTGGAAGGAAAAACATAAAATCTAAAATCTCAATCAAAGTCTTTCTGCTGCTTATTTATTTAAAATAATCACAGCGAGATCAAATACCTAATATTTAACTAAAGGATTAATGTTTGTACATGACAATAACGGCGTTCATAACATTGATTACAATATCTTGCTGCCTTGAAATTGTATATACTATAAACATAAATAATTAAAAAAAAACAGACTTACGCAAATAAGACGGGAAACCAAAAAAAGTTATTCAGTCGATACACTCACAACGCACGTTTAGGAATCTAAAAATCTCATTCCACTTTTCTTTTTTTTTTTGTGCGGGAAATCATCAAATAACTTCTTCCGCTCTGGGTGGAGCAAGAGGGCGTGACAGACTTTTACTGACTAAAACCCACCCGTGTTCCGTCAGTTGCCTGTGTGCCAGTGGCCGCGGTATCTCTTTCGAACAACCCGCACCCTTACGATTGGCCAATAGATATAAAGCCAGTGCAAACTTAGCAACAAAATATCCTTACCCACGTAAAATAACTTCATCTTTGAAGCTTCCGAAAACTGGAAACATTATTTAATTAGTACAAAAATCTAAAAGTAAATTCTCGAAAACTTCACAAAGAAATTTCACCTGAGGCAAGGCGAGCCAGGTCAAAGGATTTAGTCGAGTCTGAATTTTGCTAATGGACGTTTTGAGTGAATTTTACAACTTTTCCTTTGTGACTAGTTATGAATAGCGTTTCTTTGAACATCCTGTGAATGACGCTGTCCGTCCCAGTCTTTTTGGAAGGAAGTTGTTGTAAATTTTACCTGGATACGGTCTACTTATAATTTTAGGGATTTTTACGCGAATATTAGTACCAGCTGTTATGTGAAGACAATTAGCAAGACATAGATGACTTGTCAGTAGTTTTCATGGTCAAACGAGTGAAACTTTCGGAACTAATTAAACTACGTTAGAATATTGATATTCCTTCTGATAAATACAGCTTTGCAGAGAGTAAGGTGGCTACGATCAACCGTTACCACCAAACCACTTGAAAGTAGCTAAGGTTCAACGCGTCGCTCTCTTCACTCCTACCCACTTTCTTTGACTCAGGATTTAATATTACAAATTATTCCTTTAATGGCTTCTCTTGACGTAAGCAAGTTGATCCGCCCACATAATCCTATCGTAATATCGCATACCAATTAGTGACGTAACTAAGAGCTCCCACACAAACGCGACGCGACTTTGCGGAACGACTTTGCGAAATCCATCTTGTAAATTTTCTATGAAGCCGCGCGCGGCTATCCTCAAGCTCGACTTATAGTGTTTAGACTCAAGCAAAAACCGCGATGACTTACATCTCATAACTGAAAGCCTGAACAACAATGCCTGAGCAACAGCCAATCAAATCATTCGAAATTTGTTAAAATTAAATAGGTTTTCAGAAAACGAGGGCAAGAGTCGTGACATGTCGCGAGTCATATCGCGCCTGTGTGTCGGAACCTTAGCTTAGGCATACGACCTTTACTTCCACTTTCAAATGATGACCGCTAAGTCCCTTTGATGTGCCAAGACAGGTAGACTGACGGCATTATTTATTGCTTTTAATAATTAAGTGATTTTGTGGTCATGCACCAGAATAAGCTATAACTTCTGTATTAAATCCGTATTGCGCTTAGAAATCGTAAGGGGTTGGATATTTAAGGAATGCCTAGTTAAGTTAAAGTGTCATATTTTTACAGGTCCCTAGTTATGCTATAAATATTTAATGACTAAGCGATAAGCCACTGTAACTACTCCAATCTAGCTAAAACATGTTGATCGCACACATTCGTCCTTCGAGCCGGATATCAAACATGCTACTCCAGATGCTGATTGCTCTTAGACTGTGCCAAACAAACTACAAATTCACTCACTTATATAAAACACTTACTTGAAGTTAAGTTATGATAAGCGACTGCGTCTGGTTTTGACTGACTACCGACACTACTGACTACCTGCAGTCAGGGTTGGCATGAATAAATTGAATATGAAATTGAATATATAAATGATGTTTTCAATAAAAAATAATGATTTACAAAAAATGTTTAATTTCACTTTCTTTTACAGAAATCGAATAATAAAGTTTTGTGGAAAGTATTCGATATTGAAAAAATATCGAAGTTTTCAAGCGATATATCGATGAACATCGATGCTGGGACCAGATGTTTTACATCAAATATAAATATCGATATATTTTTTAAGTGAACACCTATGTCAGACAAAACTGAACGAATGAATGCTTGTTAGAACGAAAGTAAGACCGTAATAATTGCAAGCGAAATGTACAAAACACATCACGGGGATTTAACTTTTGCTTGGCATTCACATGTCAGACAAAAGGGAAATCCCCGCGCTGTGTCCGCGCAATCTCTTGAGGGCGCATTCCGTTTTGCGCAAAAATATAGTTAATTAAATAATAAAAGCAAAATTTTAAAAAAAACGTAATTAATTTGGATTTTTTCAAAAAATCGTACATTACTCGATTTTTAAAAAAAATCATGATTTTTTCCAACCCTGCCTGCAGTGTTATTGCTTTCTCCCTTTAATCCATGCTAAGGTCTGTAAAAGATCGCTTTTAGCGATAAGACCGCCAGTTGTAGCTATCACACTATATCCGTAGTTTTTATGTTGTACATAATAAAAATGATTGTGTCTATCTGCTTAACCATATATTTTTTGGTATTTAAACGTCTCTTAACTTTAAGCAGAAGGGGAGAAGAGGGTGTGGGTCATTTTTTTTGAAAGACAGCCACAAAACGATATTTTGCACCTACATAATTGCATGTGAAAAAAGTTGGGAACTGTACACAAACGTAGTACGTCCTCTACAAAGTCACAAACACCAGAAGCTAAATGTGTTCAGTACAAAATTCTAGGAAGAAACCAACGGATCTCTCACTTTTAATTAACATAGTTACGCAAACCTAATGAACATAATCCTTTGAGCCAGTCCACACGCCTCAATCCAAACATGGCGGCGTGTCACTAGCCTCCGGGAACCGTGACAGTTTTCCGACAAATTGGCTCCAGACAAGTTTATACTAGGATAGTAAGACTGGTTAGATCTACAGGGTATTTATGGTAGATATAATTGACACTTTAATTACAGTAGTCTTGCAGCCTATGAGATTTCTCAAAAATCTTTTTTATTGCTGAATGGGCCTGCTCTTGACCTCGATTACGCCTGACGGAAAGCGATTGATGAGGTCTATGATGGAACGAGCGTACCCAGATGATGCGTGTTCGCTCTGGCTTTGAAGGCAGATGGTTAAATGTGGGAGGGATCTTTTATTTTTGCTTCATTAAATAAGGAACTCTTGTGCAAAAATTGAGGCTTATAGACCCCGCGGTTTAAGCTGCCCGTTGTCTGTCATTGGGTGAATTAATTTATGAAGAAAAAGGTTCTAAGAGAGCATGTTGTACCCAAATGTCCTTTCTTTGGTGTTGTTCGTCGAATCGTTGAGCTCCTTATGTTCTGAGTTGAGCTGAATGATTACTGAAAAATGCGTGCACTAACTGACCAAGTCCACTTAATCTGTGTGGTTCTTTCCTCAAAAGACCATTTCAGGCATCAATCTCCATGGTCTTTTCATTATCTGACCAAGATTATGTAATTAGGGACTTTAAAAGAGACTGCCCTCTGAGTTTGTTTCGTCCTTTCTTCTCAGAGTAGTCAGATAGGAAATGCCGACCTTATTTAGTTTTTTAAATATGATTGACGTGTAAAAGTGTTTGTACGAACCTACTTACAGAAATAAAATCATTTATCATTTATCGTCGGCCGAACTGAGGGAGTAATTGACAACTTTGGGAATATCAATATATAAGTATAAGCAGCAAAATCGTCTTGCCTTCACTAACAAAAAACTATTATCACCAATCTGTCCACGGCAACTATCCTTTTCATCGTTCAAGATTTCTAAAGCCCACACTGTTACCCAGGGCCTACGTGTTGGCACAATTCCCAACTTTGGAAAAGGTCAAGATGGTCTAAGTTGAGTTCAATAACGCTCTCACCGTATTAAGCGAGTATATCTTCCAACGCAAAGTGTCTGGCCACAACTTGTCAATATTTAAGCGGGTGTCTCTACCGCACACCTGATACAATCCCTTGCTTTGCCCTTACCCTTCTATTATGATGGTTACGAAGGATAAATAGGTCACCTCGTAAAGAGACCTGTCCGAATAACATTCTTAAATGTAGTTGCGAAATACGAACAGGGCGCTTCTCGCTGAAGATAAGGTCCAACTACGAAAGTCATAATATGCTTTAGGAATTTTTCTTGCTGACTATTTGGATATGTTTAATTGCTGAGTTAGAAAATAAGTTCCCATGGTGCTGTTTTATAATTGTCCCTAATAGCCGATTGCTCCGATGCACGTGAAGAATTTGGTAGAGGCTTCCCGATCCAACCTGCAGTATGTGCTGAATCTCGTGATACGTAACTCGCCTATTGTCATGGATACATTTTTTCACTGCTAGCACGTTTCTTCCGTAACAGCCGTCAAAGGGCGACCACTTCTTTTTTCATCGCCCAAAGTTAGTCGACAGCCCTTGAGTTCATTATACTAACGATACACGGTTGCCTTAGGAGGGCTTTCATGCATGAATGCCATTTAAAGTCTATCGTACAATTCGTCCGGTTTCAGGCGACACTTGAAATCGTAAAAATTCATAGCGCGAAAATGTTCCCGGCGCAGATCCAATTTTTATTGAAACATGATAATTTAAATGAGCTCGCAAACAATGTGGAGGGAAATTTTGAAATTGGAACGTACTTATTTTAACTTAGAAATAATCATATTTTGAAAATAGATTATAACTGGCCAGTCTCTCATACATAAAAACTTTTTTCGCATTACTTTATGAGTGACCTGGTATATATTTTTTCTTGATCTTCAAAGATATCCATGAAGGGTTACAGGAGTATTATTATTATTCCAGCCATGTGATTTGATGTTTTCTCATTCTTTTTACAGAACTCGAACTCGGGTTCGTCTCCCTATTTAAGCTATTGTTAGACAGTTCAACATTATGGAAGGAATGAATAAAGATAATAATATGAACATGAGATGACTTACGCTATACTTAAGTACATCAGAAATGTCTTCAAAGGATTTAATAATAACGTCTGGCCTACAAATTGTAAGGTAATACTGTTATTATCTTGGCAGACAGCAAATTGTATACCTAAATTATACCTTTAGGCTATCCGACTGTCTTGGAAATAGGGTGTCTGTCGGTTGGCATTGAAAATTTTCTTCAGACCGCCTACAGCATATTTTCTGTGACTTATTCATAATAATCAAACAAAATGATAGTGTTATTAAGGCGCTCAGCCCAAATGTAGGGCACCATAAAATGCTCAGTTTTTTGTAGCAGTTAGGTTAGATATAGCAGCTAGAAAAAAAAAACAATGTGAAATGTTCAAGAAAAGACTTATTCGAAAATAATTCATAAAAAATAAAATAGTATCATGATAAAATCAATCGTAAAACAGGGCTCAAACAATGTTTTTCGTCGCATAATTCTCAAAATGTCGAGCGTAAATTATCATATTTTACATACTGATATTATAGGGAATTCAATCAACTAATCTTTAAATTATTCAGTAATTTTATCTGCAACCTTTATTTTGGTGGTCATTCGATACATCTAGCATCAAAGGCATCGCTATTTTGAACCTTATTTGCAGCCGCGATGCGCTATTGTAAAATACCAAAAAAAAAAACTTCGTTTCGTGCCCTAAATTAGGTTAGATATGAAACCCAAGCGATGCCCAGGCCTTTCAGAACTTGATTGCTATAATAGTCAGGGCTGAGATAGTTGATTGAAACTATTAATGGGTCAAGCAGCTTAAAATGTTGTAATATGTTTGACCCCTCAAAGCAAAAACTAACTTGAAGCACAAACAGATCCAGGGGTGCGGGTTGTTCTAAAAGATACCGCGGCCTCTGGCACACAGGCAACTGAGGGAACACGTGTGGGTTTTAGTCAGTTAAAGTCTGACACACCCTCCTGCTCCACCCAGAGCGGGAGAAGAAATTTGATGATTTCCCACCCAAAAAAAAAGCACAAACAGATTCACCTCAGCAACTTCTAAATAAAGTACTGAAGCAGCTCTAATTACCGTAATCTTGTCCAGATGATCGCAAGGAGGGAGGGGAGGGAAAGCCGCGGCTTTGTGTTACTTATCATTTGCTTTACCCCATTCTTGAGGGCAGTCGGCCTTGAAGGGATCGCCCTTTCAAAGTCCGCCCTTGATAAAGATTATTAAGGCAAGGAAAGTCATTTTTAGACGGTAAAAATTATTTCTTCGTAAGTTAGGTATATCTTTTCCGGTATATGTAACTACATTATTAACTATCAATTGTTTTATCCTTCTATCCTATCCTACTTCCTACTAATATTATAAATGTGAAAGTTTGTATGTTTAGATGTTTGGATGTTTGTTACTCAATCTCACAAACATAGCTGAAGAAACTTGGATGAAATTTGACCCACAGATAGTTTGTAACCTAGACTAGCACATAACATTTTAAGGCCCATAGTATCCTCATCTCCCGACAATGCTAAAGCACGACTGCCGCCCGCGCCCGCGCAGGGCACCTCTGAGCCTTTATCTCAAAATGGGGATATTCCTTGGCAAATGTTAATTAATTTACAATTGTGCTCTAGCCATTCTGTGGTACCTCTAACTATCTAGTTTTCAGTGTATTTTTGTTTTCAAATAACGAAGCCGTTTAGTAGGAGTATGGAATAGAAGCCAAAATATTGCGTATTGGAAAATATTTTTTTACTGCAAAAGTATTAACCATACAAAAAAAGTACCCTCGGCAAAATGATCTATATGAATCTATAGCAAAATCATATATTTTTCAAATCTTCAAGACAAGCCGTTAATGAGCAGTACGGTTCATAAAGTGACCATCTTACGCTACCAAACGGGACTTAGGCCCTTAATTCCTTAGTACGTCCCCGTGGAATAATTTACATTACACGTTATGATATTATATTACACACATCTGAACACGGCTTCAAAGGTTTCTGCCGGGGCGGCGTAGCAGTCGTAGCGCGTGTATTGTACGCGCTACGACCGCTACGCTCGAAGTGCGCAACGAGCCGGGACTTCAACTACGGCACATAAAAGTATTGTTTTAATTACCTACCGATACCAGTAAAACTATTGTTCAAACAAAAATAAATACCATAATATTGTGTAACTTTTAGTAACGAAGTATGTCACTTCACAGCAATTAAAACTATAAACGGAGAGCTATAAATATTTTAATTGTGTGTCACGGGGCCTACGCCCGTCCTATACAGTATATTTTCACATAATTACAGGCAGTCCATTCCGGTAATAGACACTAAAACAATAAAAGACGGGTGCGGTAGTTTGATAATTGACTAAAGTACGTCACCACTCTGTTAGTGGGTGTAAAACTAGTTTTTTTCCAGGTTTATTTTACATAACAGGACTCCATTATGGGGTATTTTATAATTTTGGATAAATAGTCATAGCAGCACCATGATTATGTAGGTTCAGTAAAATGGTGATGACCCTCGTCATCGTCTTTGACTCTCATTAGAAGTAATTAATCCTAAAATGCTATTGATTTTTTGTAGAATAGTCGTGAGCTAAAATATCAAGAATCAACCGAATGTTTAAAATTAATGATTTTAGATTGATTAATATTTCTGAGTTGCCACGTATGTTGACAACTTTGGTTTCTACCCCTCAGAGAGACGCCAAGCATAGCCCGTTCAATACCTCGCTGAACGACTTTGAATTTATGGACCAGCCGTACCGTGAGTGTCCACATTTGGGCTTCGTAAGTCATAATAGGTGGAACACATTTGTATGTGTGCATGTAATAATCAGATAGCATATAGGGGAAGGTTGCGATCATTGGGCTAGTTCTTTCATTGGACCACCAAGGTATTTCCAAAACTGTGCAAGCTAGCAACACCCAATCAAGTCGAAACGAGTCCGTGGCGTCTCAGTTGCACCCTCCTCTTACCTCAGTGACACTGCGTCACGTGGCGAGGAGTAGCGCGTGTGGTTGTTTTTGCGGCGGTCAAAATCTAATAATTTCACTCCCGACAATTTGACGTAAGTTTTATTGTATTCATATTTGTCTACGTTTACAGTTATGCAATATCGGACAGTTTATTTGAGATTCCCTGAGTGTTATTCAATTTTGTCCCATGAAACAAAAATTATAAACTGCTTTCATTTTTAGATTTCTTATCGTATTATAAATATCGTAGCATATTCGGTTATTTTATTATATAGAAGTTTCTATAGGGTCACACTGACAAATTTATGTTTTTGCCATAATTATTACTTATTTTTTGTATCTAAGTTTAAATACTAAATGATTGACTTTGTAAGTTCCAGTAATTTTTTTTGTTAAAATATACTGTGAGATTAATTAACTTATCAATTATATTTTTGTAAAGGCATCGTTACAATGTTTTGTTTAAAAGTATTTGTTTTGTATTATTTGTTCAGTTCATTTTATCTGTTGCAATATTCATGTTGGATAGGTGGTAAGGGTAGACAGCTGTCATTTGTAATGTTATAAAAGATCATGTATCTATAATTTGGGCCTCTTTTCTGTACGTGTCACTGGATGGGTAGCAATATAAAAACTTGTAATTCATTGATTTTAATTTATTATCAAGCTACCTCTAAACACCTGCTTCAGACTTATACTTTTGTGATATGAGGTCATAAAGTTAAGTGGTCCATTCATAGTAATCTTCCCCTACATATATAATCAGCAGATATGTTTGCAATAATATTCGTTAGAAATGTCGACGTTAAAAGCTTATCAAAGTATTTAACTTTCTCCCATATTATGCGGAGCTTTTATCAAGAAAAATATCCGTCATCCTAAAATAATATGCCGAGATTAACTTTCCGTGTCACATTCAGTTAGACAAACAGAACTTATTATAAAAAAAAATATCGTTTTGGTACGTAAGCAGACGTATCCCATAGGATACGCCTTAGGTATGCCTTACTTACGGGATCGAATCCGCCTCATAAGGCGGATTCGATCCCGTAAGTAAGGTACGTAAGTACATAATGTGTTTTCGAAAGCTATGGACGTAGATAAACTAAATTATAAATTATATTGTGATTTAAAAGCGTGTCTGTACTACGCTTTGTAACTAGCTTCATCTGTATGACTGACCGATCCCTTGACAATTCAAAAGTGCGTGTAGTTGGTTTATTTGAAATAAATATTTTGAGTTTGAGTAAACTGGGCTTGTGTAGCTAAGTAAAAACACCTGCAAAGGTCGATCAAACAGGTTAAGATACGTTTGCCGAGGTTGTTCTGTGGATTGGTGACCAACTTTACAAAATAACACACATCCGTGCCTTAGAAAACCCGATAAGCAGTTGGTCCCTGCTGTCATTCGTGGATCTCTGATAGTCATTACGCGTCGTCGGAAGCTCGAAAGTCTAACAACCAGTCTTATCTTATAACCCAGTAACTGGGTTAATGAAAGAAATTAAAGCTAAAGTAAACCTACTTACCTAATTAAGGCGTAACCCCATGTGATTAGCAATGCCTTTTATTGAAAGGTAAATAACAAAATCTTAACGCTATTTTTTTTTCAGAAAGTGGCAGTTTGTCTAAGGACAATCTGGTCGTCATGAAAGTAACGAAAAAACTTTACAGACAGATCACTAACACTTTAATCTGTATGTTTAAGTATTTGTATGAACTCCGAATGGATAGAAAACGTCTTTATCTTACACATCGGTTCCCTCAGATAAAGTTTATGACGTGTGTGGGATTTTTATACTGAAACTTTCGCAGTTAGAATCTGTATAAAGTTTTCGGTAGTTATCAACGTGAATTCAAGTGACAGTAACGTATAAAAAATCAGCTAAGGATCAATTTACGGTGATATTTTATTACTAGACTCGCATACATTTGTTATTTAGTTCAACACTAACATAACATAAACCTAATAACACGCCCTGTTTCCCCAAAGTATTGGGCAGAGGTATACCATAAACCCCATAAGTCCCGTGATGATGATGATGTGTCCATGTGTTTAAGTCCCATGATTTAGGGGGCAAGCCTATCGCCATCAACCGAGCAGTAATCCAGATTCTGCCCGACCCGGGTACGAACCCAAGACTTCATACGCAGCACAAAGCAATTCGGGGCAGTCACAGCAGAAATACTAAACAAAATAAATAAAACAGAAAATAAAGGCAATATAAATTGTCACGATAATCTAGCTTAGACAAGATTTAGGGCTTAACTAGAGACCTAAATAAGTTTCTAGGTCTCTAAATTGTGACGACAGACGACGAGGCGAGGCTTTTAGTAAAAGTAGGTTGTTTCTTTGTCTCTTAATAAATACTTACTTATTTAAGTATACAGTTGTGAGTACGTAGTTAAATAAAGGAATTGTTAAATGTGCAAATAACTTAGGCATGTTATTATATCGTCTGTACCTTTTATGTGTAGCGGGGAGGCTCTTGTAGGTGTGAATATAAAGTACCCGCATTTAATATTGTTTATGAAAAGCCCTAGTCTTCTGGCTAACCTTTTCCTTACTATGTTGAAGCCGGCTTCCAGTCTAATACCAGTATGTTACATGGAGCGACTGCCTATCTATCTCCTTCCGTGGTGCACGTTCCGATTCACCATTTCAAAATCAAAAATCAAAATCAAAAGTGATTTATTCAAATCAGCACTTTTCGAACGTCAAAATACATAAGATAGTCCCTCAAAAAAACGCCCACCCGTCATCACTTCCTAGTGTTTTAGCTGGGAAGAAGAAGTATCGGAACAAACTCCCCAACAGAGGTGACCTTCTTCAAGAAAGAGTTTTGGCCGAAAGGTATGCTGTATCGGCGTTTCCGCGGCCAGCTACGCGACACCTCGCAGCGTAACACGACGCCGTCACTTGTTTTTAAGATTGTTTTATAAAATATGCATTAGTTTATAGTTATTGTTTTATACTTATATATGTATTGTGTTTTATGGGCCTTAATTGCCTGAAATAAAGGATTAATAAATAAATAATACGATACCCCTTGGTAAGACTGGTTGTCAGACTTTCGGGCTCCTGACGACCCGTAACGACTGTCAAAGATCCACGAATGACAGCCGGGACCAACAGCTTAGCGTGGTTTCTGAGGCGATGGGTAATAGTATGTGAACATGGTAACCCATCCACGGACCAACCGTGGCTAGCGTAGTTTAATTTTTAACTTTTTATTACTTAGCCACCCACTCCTTATGAATAACCCTAATCAATCTCAACTCAGCCTATCACACTCCACTGCTGGATATAGGCCTCTCCCAGGCTGCGCCACAACCCTGATAGCGATATTATAATATATTGTTTTAGCATTTCTTCTCAGGATTTAAAATATTGACCAAAAAAGTGTCTTAAAAGATCTAGTTACATAAATAAACATTTAATTCCATCCAATTTCATAGCTTATCATCTATTACAAAACAAACACTACCCAAAGCTTAACTTAACAAAGCTAAAAAGTCATACCATTTTATTCATAACTACTGCAGTATAGTTTTTATGCAAAACTTTTAAAATAGTCACAGCGTAAAGGTTCAATACCATTAGACTGGTATCGACAACATTCGTGGCCACCTCGCTCGCCAATCAGCAAATTGCATCAACTTTCAACGTACCTTCGCCACCGGGTGATTGTTTAGGGCTGTCACAACGTAGCTATTGTAAAATGGCATTGGTTTGATTAGCAAAAATACTTTTGGAAAGTAGAAGGAATCTACAAGCCCGACAGTCTGACAACCAGTCTTACCAAGACGTATCGTATAACTCAGTAACTAAGTTGGGGAGGTCAGATAGGTATTCGCTCCATGTAAAATACTGGCGTTCAGCTGCATCCGGTTAGACGGCATCTGGTAAGCCGATCTCAATATAGTCGGCTAGGCAGATGATGACGATCTACATAATATATTTATATAGGTGCCTCCTGACAAATACGTAAATTTTCTGTTATCGCCGTAAAATACAGTGCAGGAAATAATTTAACAAATGGAAGAAATACAGGAAAAGTAGTAAGTAAGTAATTTATTTGCCAAAATGTAGGTGTACAAAGTAGTATGATATTATTATAAAGGTGGCCCATTTACATTCTACCATTACATGTGGTGTGCAAATATTTAGTGTAGTTATTATACAAATATTTATTAAGTATTTATTCTAAACCCCCCAGCGTAGAAATTTTTCGTCGGTTATACAAAGAAACAGCTGATTTTTTTTTTGTATAACCGACGAAAAATTTCTGCGCTGGGGTATCTAGAATGACATGGTGAATTCATGGTTACAGTTTGCGCACTGAATAAAAACTTTTCCTCTATACTGGTGAGGAATGTAAACGCCATAATATCCCCCATGCTGGTAAAAGGAATTGGTGACCGTGGTTAGAAATTCAGACAAAGGACTACTCGACTTAAATTACCACCTTAACGATGTTGTAGGTATGATACTACAACGACCATTTAAACATTATTCTATTGCTTGCGGATTCGCTCGCGTAATGTTGAAAATCATCCCACAAGGAACGTACTACCAGGATATAAAGTATCCTATATGTTAATCCGGGTTTTAAACTATGTTTGCCAAATTGCATTTAAATCTATTCAGCCGTTTATGTGTGATTGAGTAGGTACGGTCGTCTACACCACATTTCGGCCATGGCGGCCAAGTCAGCGGAGACTAGCCATCGACGCGAGATATATTTTAGTCCACAATTGTGCGCGCCGACACAGGTTAATCCTCTCTTCTGTCACTCTCATATTCCGATGGGATGGCTATCCAACACGACTGGAGAGAGATCAGGCGTAGGAGGTGGTAATTGAGTAATAAACATCTAAACATCCAAAACATACGGAAATGTAATGCATGCTATTTTTACCTCGAACCCACCTATTTATACTCCAAAAAGTTCCACACCCTGTAACACAACCCTCATCAAGCTTTAAAAACCCTGATTGGATTCTACCCGTTGTCCCCGAATCCTCATTTATATTGGCACCCCTATTCCGATACTAAATGGATCCGTAGGTAGGTGCCATGTTGCAATTCTAATTGCTTGAAAGGTACCTATTCCAAGTACGGTTCTGTTTCGATTTTTTAGTGAATCAAGGTAAGCCCTAGCGAGGTTAGAGTTGGAGGTAATTTTAATCTCATTTCGTGTCTGTTTATCTGTGGTGATGAGCTGGATATAAACATGCAACTACTTACGTAATGAAATAAATTTGAGGGAGTCGCGTTGTGTCCGGTACCTACGCGTAAACTCCGTTTGATGGTATTTGGAAGAAGATTTTTTTCAGATCGACCGCATAATGGCCGTTGTCCTTCATCTGTTACGATTATTCCCTCTACGGCCGTCAGTCCAATTCACTCGAAAAACAAAGTATTTTTTGCTTAAAAATGTGTGTTTAAAAATATCAAATAACGGTATTATGACAGATAGATAAAACATTTATTTGGTGCACACAAAATACTTCACACAATATTTGTGCTTTACAAATAAATGTTAACAAATAACAAGAATTTAAATAATAACAAGGTGTCAATATACAGAAGTATGAGTATCTCAAGGAATGAACGCAAACAATGGAGTACAGAGATATTGACGGCACGCAGATCCCCATCATGATGTTCTTCAAACACGGTCTTGAGGAGGAGAAATTCTAAGTGTAAAGCATAAGTGAAAATTACTCATAATATTCCAATTCTAACACAGCCTAAAACTCGATATCTTTTTTATTTATTTACAAAATCATGTCAATCTGCGCATCGGCTGAAACAGCTTCTCCCATCACAAGGCTGAACAATTTTGTAATGTTGATAAATAAATGTTGCATACTATAAATAAAAAATGGGCGACAAAAAGTATCTATATGTACATAAGTCCTGACTGACTGACTCATCAACGCCCAGCCCAAACCCTTGGACTTAGAATGCTGAAATTTTGCACAGAGGTTCCCTTTATAATGTAGACAAGGAATAAGGAAGGACTTTTCGAAAATCAACCCCTAAGGGAGTTAAATAGGGGATGCAAGTTCCGCGCGGGCGAAGCCGCTGGCAAAAGCTGCACCATAATTGCGTAACATACGATTAATCATAATCGGTTTCATTTTGACAGTTCAACAATATTCATTGCGTTATTGACGTTGTTGAACAGACACATTTTTCGAACATATGAAGCAATGGTTTAGCACTCTGTATCAAAACGAAACAGATTATGATTAATTGTGAGTTACGCAATTAGGGTGCTGGTCTCCTGATAAATCTGCTCGCCTAGCCTATGCTTCACAAAATGTTTATTCTGTGTGATTTTTTTCTAATCTGTACTTTAGGTAAAACAGATGTAACACGACGAATAAATGCACCTTCAAGAATACCTACAATAGGACCATAAACGGACGTTACGCGTGCCGGACAAATGCAGCAGGGTAACGTCGAATACGCTAACAATTACAATGGCTCTCATTAAGACAATTCAACAACATTCACTTACGTTTTAGAGCAGACGAAATCTTCAAACATATGAAGCAATGGATTACGACCTTCTTTCAATATTCGACTAAGGTAGAAAGTGCGACACGCAATTGGTAAAATGCAAGTTGGTACGTGACTTTAAATCATAATTATGTAAATATATCACGTACAATCATCTTTAGTGATGAAGAGTTTATTTTCAAAATATATTATTTTGCCTATTAAATTAACTCCTTGGACCCCAAACCTTGGAAATAATCATCATTATTTCTGAATAATAGGATTCATGTTGCAAAAGAATCCACAAACGTAAAACTTTGCAGACACCAAAAAAAAAACCGATTTTTTTTTCTCTTTTCACGTAGGTACCAAAACAGTGAGCATCAATATTAAGCTTGCTCACCGAAATGTATTCCCGAAAGCTTCCCGAATTAATTTGTAAATGAAAATGAATATTCCAAGTAAACACGATTTTATTTAGTCAGTACAAAACTTAATTGTATGAATACCGAGAAGTGCTTGCGTAGGTACCCTACTTCGTTTTTAATTCATAACGCAATGAAGAGAAACAGAATAGAATATAAAATAAAATAATATAAAATTAAAAAGAGTATGCTTAGATCGTTTGGTCATGTTGAGAGGATAAATTAAGGTCGACTAACAAAAGGTTGATGTGAGTAGTACCGCCGGGACGGGACGCCCTAGAAAGACATATGTATGTATAGTGACCTTATTGTGATGTTTTTCAGAAAGGTCAGATGCGAGTACTACGCATCTATGCATCATATTAAGTCAAAAAAGAACTACCCGAAATTTATGGTTTTATATGGCAATGTTACAGGTACCCTTCCAAATTATTATACAAGGACAATGTTTTAGAATCTGCAGTAGGATGCCAACAGGGTGACCCTCTCGGGCCTGTCATTTTCAGCTTAGCTATTCATCCCATTATCCAGAAACTAAATTCAAAATTTAACGTTTGGTATCTAGATGATGGAACGCTAGGAGGTGATGTAGACACCGTTTTGAAAGACCTACAACTCCTTAAACAACAATTTAAATCCATTGGCCTGGACCTTAACCCATCAAAATGTGAAATTTATCTCTCTGACGTCACCGACAGACAATTGACCTTAGAAAAATTTAATGAAATAGCCCCACATATCAAAATTCTAGAAAAAAGTTCACTGCACCTCCTAGGTTCCCCAATTTTAGAAGACAGTTTTTCTCAATTCATCGACGATAAAATTAAAAATTTCAACGATATTTCGGAAAAACTCTCTAAAATAAATTTACACTCGGCATTCTCCCTGATTAGATACTGTTGTTTTGGCCCAAATTTTATATATTTTCTACGTTCTTCCCCTTTATGGAAGTATCCACAGCTCTTGGACAAAATTGACCAAATTATTCGCAGCTCATTATCATCCATTTTAAATGTGGCTTTGGACGACCGAGCGTGGCTTCAAGCCACATTACCCATCCGGTTTGGAGGCCTCGGCGTCCGTAAAATTACTAGTATCAGCTTACCGGCTTTCCTGTCCTCTGTCCACAGCACCGAAAAGTTGGCTGGGAAAATTTTAGCCCCTTGCCTGGTTGACTCTGAAGTGCCGTGCTTGACCGATGCGGTGAATGCCTGGAAAATGGCTTGCCCGGATACAGATCTGCCCGTGAACCCATCTTCCCAGAGACAGTGGGATGAGCCGCTCTGCAGGTTGGTACGGAATAAACTAATTAATACGTCCACCAATACTGCTGAGCTTGCTCGCCTTCTGGCTGTGGGTGAGTGGGAGTCGGGCCTCTGGCTGCAGGCACTACCGTCACCCAACATAGGCACCATGCTGAGTGACTCGACCTTCCGGCTCGCTACTTGCCTGCGTCTTGGCGCTCCTTGCGTGGCTCTGCATCGCTGCCAATGCGGTGAAGTTGTTGACCGCCTCGGACACCATGGCTTATCCTGCAGTAGGAGCGCAGGCCGAATAGCACGGCACGCCAGCATCAATGACATCATCCGTCGTGCTCTTGTCACCGCCGGGGTGCCAGCTGTTTTAGAACCCTATGGCTTGGCACGCGACGATGGGAAGAGACCAGACGGAATGTCCATAATGCCTTGGAAGTTAGGTCGGCCTTTGGTGTGGGATGCAACATGTGTCGACACCCTTGCGCCATCCCATCTTTCTAGTACGGCGAATTGTGCTGGGGCGGCTGCTGCAGGTGCGGAAAACCTCAAACGGCGCAAATATTCCAATCTTACTGGAACCTATATATTCGAGCCGTTTGGGGTTGAAACTCTAGGGCCATGGGGTCCGAGTGCCCACTTACTTTTCCGAGATATTTCCAAGCGGTTGGTTGACTCTTCACGTGACCAAAGGGCTGGCCTATATTTCGGCCAAAGAATCAGCATTGCCATACAACGTGGCAATGCTGCCAGCCTTTTGGGCACTCTTCCTGTTGACAACGATGCGGACTTATTTTTTGATGCATTATGATTATTTTCTTTTTTAATTATAATTATAATTGTTATTGGAGGATAAACTGGTTTTAAAGATAATTAAGAGGTGACTTTGATGATTTTTTTGATGCATTAAAGTTTATGTTTTGAATTCCGTCACTGTATGCAAAAAAGAGTTGAAAATATCGTATATTTTTTTGCTTTCAAAATTGTTTACGGTTAAAAAGATACACTGGTTTAAAAAACCACCTTTTTGAGCGTTTTCAAGAAATCATCGCCTTAACCATCTCGATCAAACGCATTGAGCGCGTTTGGCGTTCCGATTAGCCCTGCACCCTAATTGCGTAAGACGCGATTAATCATAATCGGTTTCATTTTGACATTTCAACAATATTCATTGCGTTATTTACGTTGTTGAGCAAACACATTTTTCGAACATATGAAGCAATGGTTTAGCCATCTGTTTCAAAACGAAACAAATTATGATGAATCGTGAGTTACGCAATTAGGGTGCTGGATTGGTGATGGACCAATCGGAGCATCGAACGAGTTCGATTCTGTAGTTTCTGCCTACCCTCATGCGAAGAAGGCGTGAGTTATGCAATTATGTATGATGTTTGTTAAATAGAATATGCCAAAAGAGAGGTAAAACTTGTGGGTACGAATCTGTTTGTAACGTGCACCTAGTAAAAATGCCAAAGGAAAGATTATGGATTGTGCGAAAGATCCCACCTTCCAAGGCCTCTTCATAGGAGGTGTTAAAAAAGACGTAGGTACCGTAAAGGTTGTCTGCAAAAGTCCATATTATGCAGTGCTGGCTGGCAATAAATTAACTCTGGTCGTATTTGCAACTGTCAAGTAAAAGAATGAGTTTTTTATTTATTTATTAAGTTCTCGTTAAAAGAAAAACAGTGGAACTATAAGCGCGTTAATGTAAATACTAGCGCTTGGAATAAACTTAAGTATATAGTTTTAATGTTCTTTTAATTGAATCATTCCGGTATTCTGCGAGCTCGTAAAGTTCTTACAGTACTGGGAAGGATACGATGAAGACGCTAAATAAGAAGCAGTACTTAATTTTAGCTATTTATTTCAAGAGATTATAGGCTCACTTTTACGTGCACTATCACAAAACTGTCCTTATTTTAAAAACAAGCGCTGCATTAACATTTTTGAAAATGATTCTAAAGTCGGTTGAATGATCGAATACAGTCAGAATATTTTTTCTGCCAGCCTGCTTAATGTATGGCCTTTAATTTAAAGAAAATATGGGCCTAGTTTAGCTAATTATAAAAAGAAACGAGCTGTATTTATGCCTTAGTCTGTCACTTAAATTCGTCTGAATGTGGAATCAAAAGCTGTGTCTAGACTAAAAATGCAAACCACGCATGACCTGTCTAGACTGATTCCAGATTAACGGATAAAGCCAGCTATGGGGATTATCTACCTGGTCCTGAATTTCAGTTTCGAAGTGCAGTGCGATGTACCTGACAATATTGATTAGTGTGGGGCACAGTTTAATTTTGCACCGAATGTTGACTGTGATAGTAGTGAGTAGTTTATAAGTGATAGTTATTTTTAGATAACTATCACTTATAAACAGCTGGCTGCCTGGTTGGGCCAGTGGTCTCAACCGCTACTGCCAAGCTTGACATCCTGGGTTTGATTCCCAGTTCGGGAAGCTATCTGGAATTTCTCAGTAACAGCCCGGAGTTTGGATTTATGCCTTCGTTGATTGCAATAGGCGCATGGAATAAGTTCTATGAGCCTATTTCCACAATGAGCATAACACACCTCTGCCTAACCCAACGGAGACCATGGCGTGTTAAGTTTAATAATAAGTTTATATAGCAGTCCCACATGACGAGAACCTCGTGAAAGCTGAAAAAGATAAGCAGATCAAGTATCTTGACCTGGCACGCGAGGTTGTTGACATGTGGGATATGGATACAGCAATCATTGTGCCGATAGTCGTGACGGTCAGTGGAATTATAGCCAAGAGCCTCGACCAACACCTCAGGAGGCTCTCGTTAGGCAGCTGGATCAAGAACTTGATCCAGAAAGCAGTACTACTGGACACGGCGCGTATCGTGAGGAGGTTCCTCTCTCAGCAGCCCTGACTACCGGTAGCTTGGACCCTGTTCCCGATACCGGTGGGCTACTATTTTTTATATTTTTAAATGTTTTTATGTAATTTTTTTTTATGTTCGAATATTTAAAAATATAATTTATATGTACGTTTAAATAAATTAAAGGATAAAGTTTATATATCAAAGTAATGATGCAGATAAAATGTATAAAAAGTATCCCATGACCCAAACCATAGACTAGAGCTGCTTTCCATAGTTCATTGAAGGGTCTCCCCCTCCTATTTCCAGTTATATCTGCCTTCTAATTCAAATGTTATTATCCTAAAGTCGTACACGAACTTATCAAACTGATTACAAATCATATGTAGTTACTGTTACTAACATAAACCGTTCGGATAAGATTTCATTACCATATAGCCACCGGCTCTGTCTACATGGCTTGTATATGTAAATCTTGTGTATTATAATACCTAGTGTGAATATACAGGGTAATCAAGTGGAAGGATGAGAATCTTTATTGGAATGGAAAAATATTTTTATGGATATGGTATATTTCAGGGGTGGGGGGGGGGGGTACATTTTATCAACTTTGCTTCAGTAGTTTTTACGTTAACTCCGATAATACGTTTTAAATCCACTTTAAGTATCTTGATGACATTCTGCTGCTTTCAGTTACTGTAATTTAAATATCAAGAAGTGGTATACGATAGTACGGTAGTAGGTACCATGAATATATATTTTTTTCTAAAAAAAGAAACAACCGACTTCTGAAAAAATACTACAAAGTGAAAAATTACTTTAATTTCGGAAGTCGGTGTCTTTGGATATGTATTTTAGTTTTTTGTCACCGACTTCCTAAATTAAAGTTATTCGTTAAGTCGGTAGTTTTTTTTTTTTGTTGGGGATATGTTTTGAATTATATTAGCACTGTTGATTTCAGCAAGAAATCTGATATGATTTTTCTCCTCTCGCACGGCCAGTCTTGGACAGTATCGTAATGCTACCTCTAATTACACTTTAAACCCGAGCCTTGTAACCTTCGCACGATCCAGACGAGTCAACTTTTTAAATAGTTGAAGAGCAATTTCAGGAGACAAAAACGAAAAACCAAACACATATAATATTTTGTGCCTATTAGTCATAATTAGCCTACAATTTTCCCACTGAACAGGCCTCCTCTAAGTGAGAAGGTGTGGGCCATAGTCCACCACGCGGGCCCAGTGCGGTTGTCGGATGTGAAATGCCATCGATATTTTGGTTCTAGAACATGCCAGTTTCCTCACGATGTTTTTACACCGTTTTTGAGACCAGTCGTGATGAAATAATTTTATTTACTCCAAGTAAAGTGCCTGGTTACTGGGTTCGAACCGTCGCAAGTCGAGGCCACTGGGTCACCACACTCACCACTGCTCTCTGGTCCTTCGAAATCACAATTACTTTTATGAAATAAAGTAGATTTTTTTCTTAAATTTCCGGAAAATAAACACATATTATGTGCCTATTAGTATAGTACTTATTCCCAGCTTATCCTTTAACCGTACCGTACCCCCAGTAGGTATATCGTACTTGACACTGAACACGTATCGATATCAAGGTTATGTGTACTCGACAAATGGGATAAGAATTGGGATCATGAGGAGTCAGCACGAACCCTTTTTTGATAAAGGATAGCTATCGAAAAACACTTTACATAAGGGTGTTGTTGATCCAGTAGATACTGGAAGTCACCCGAAGGCATCATTTCAAGTTTACTAAAGTTGTGCCGTGTATTGTTTGTAACAAAACGAGCATTTATTTGTTTTTTTAAACATTGCCCCACACTAGGAATTTCTCCTGTATTGTGGGTGCGTTTACAAACATTTAAACTCACATACACAAACAGCCAACCCGGAACAACTACTTGTAGGTCATACAAATATTTGTTCCGTGCGGGAATCGAACCCGCGACACGCAGCACAGCAGTCAATCGCTTAACCACTACGCCAACCGTGCCGTCAAGGCATTGCGTGATGTAAGGTAAATTTTTATATATAAATGTGGCTATAAGTAAGTAGGGGATGAAGACCAAAGAAATCTTATTGACAGGCTTGCACTGTCCACCCATACTTATTATCATTGTAATTTCAAACCATTATTAAAGCCCTATTTTTAAAAGAGTACCCGTGGATTTTCTTGCCGGGTCTTCTCCATAGCAAGCGACAAATTGGAACCGTGCACCTAGCTTCTGATGTTTCATAAGTGTCAGTGTAGCCTACCTACATGTCGACTTCTACAGAAGTATGGAAATAAAAGCCTTCTTGTCACAGTCACCACGTGCAGCTGCTGATTTATGTTCAGTGCTCGTAGTCATAGATCTATTTTGTTCAAATTCTTTCTTTATTATTCTAATTTATTCAATCACCACTGCTCTCAAAATGATAAAGAACCCCTTGAAGAAAGAAGAAGAGAAGAAGAAGAGAAGAAGAAGAGAAGAAGAAGAAGGAAGAGAAGAAGAAGAGGAAGAGTCCCTTGGTTGACTGGTAGAGAATGCCTAAGGCATTAAGTCCGCCTTTGTACCTTTTTTGTGTGCGAGAAGTTTAAATAAATAAATAATAACTTTGACTTTGACTTTGACTATCTTTTTGTATGCGTTATGGATTGAGTCACTGGGTTGTGGACGTTAGATATGCGGTTCGTGTAAAATACTGGTACCTACTCAGCTGCATCCGATTAGCCTGCTAGATGACCAGAACATGGCTGGAAAAAAGCTTGGCAGACGATGTTAATGATATTATTTCATATGCACTGTTTGTGACAAATAAACCTATTTTTCCTTCTTTCTTATGTTGCGCTGAGCCAGGATATAGTCTATATCCAGGCTATAACCCTCCTTAGTCGGTTGAAAAACAACCCGAAATCCTAAAACTGTGAAAGTAAATAAACAAAACAAAATGCGTAGTACACACGGCTACACATTTTCAAGCTGGTCTCGCATTGTATAGGATTTCCGTACAGTGCAAGATCAGCGTAAACTGGAAATGTGTAGCTTGATGTGTAGCCGTTTGTACATATGTATAGCATATAATCGAACAAAACCCAATTGAGCAACCTGACTCCCCGATAACATATTTGAACAGAACAGACTAACGTTTCGTTTAAAATATTTCGATGGCTCGAAGCCCCAGTTATTTGGTGGTCTTTTGAAAATTAATATGTCTGTCGTCAGATTCAAGCAAATATTTGAGGGTTATTATTGAAATAGGTAGGTAGGTACTTACCTACTTACATTGAAAGATAAATTAATGTCAGAGAGTCACAGCGTATTCGCATCGAGCGCGTTTGACGTTCCGATTGGCCCTGGATTGGTGACGGACCAATCGGAGCGCCGAACGCGCTTGATGCCTTTGATCGAGATGGTTAAATGAAAATCACACTAGGGCCACAAATGTATGAATTTAGACGAAGCAAAAGGCGTAGGTATACTTATAAGGATCGTAGCAGTTGGCGTCCTGTCCCACGGTCAGTAAGTTCATGAAACGCAACTCGAAGCGTTTCTTCGATAAAGCCGAAATTCACCGCAATCCCTTGATTGTGAAGGCCGCCACTTATGTCCCCATTAGGATTAGCTCTGTCCGACGGCCGAGACATGTCCTCACCGACCCAGACGACCACATTACTCTCCTTCAGGAAAGCAATAGGGCCACCAGTACAGTTCGCACACACCGATCAAAATCGTCCTTCCGACCTCGCCGCCGAGGTCCTCGCGCTCCGCGAAGACCCCTAGTAGTATCGGCGCCTAACGTCGAGACCCCCGACCGACCCTTGCTCGTTGAAGCGCCAGCCCGCGCCGCAGCTGAGCCAGTAGCTTTAAATTCCCCCTATTATAATAATGATGCCAATTCGATCCAGCCTGTCCCCAATAGCGATAGCTGTCCCCCTATCAGTGACGCCCTGAGCCGAGGTCCGTACCCCACAGGGGGTGCCCTCAGCGTGCAGTAGCTTAGCATATAAATTTAGTTTGTAAGCCCTGGCTGGAGGCATTAAGTGTAAAATCTTAATGGCAGCCCCAGGAATGACCGGTTGAGCAGTCACGGCCTCTCAAGGCCAACTGCGAGACGCCCTACAAAAAAAAAAAAATTGGCGTCCTGTAGTTTCTGTCTACTCCCGTGGGGAAAAAGACGTGAGTTTAAATAGGCACAGTATAAAATTTTAACCAGCGCGCAAACTGATTCTCGACCCCAAGCGTAGAAAATTATAGACGGTTATCAAAAAAAAAAAAACAGTGGCAATCCGGAAGTGCCGACAGAAGTGAAAACTTGAAACTTGAACATGTGTATTTTTTGTATCGTCTGGATTTTTTTTTAAATCGTCCGAACGTTGTTTCGTTCACTCGTACGTTCGCGTTGTCAGTGGTGTCGGTAACAGTGTCGCGAGTTCAATTGTTTTTTCCCATCTCAAAAAATGCCCAACGCGCCTAAAGAAGTTTCCACTTCAAAAATATCTGCTGTTCCATACATTTTAACTGTGTAGGTACCTATTACACTTCTCTATGAAACAGCTGATATATTTTTTTTGTATAACCGACGAAAAATTTCTACGCTAGGGGGTCTAGAATGATATGCTGAATTCATGGTTACAGTTTGCGCACTGGTTAAAATTTTATCCTGTATGTATGTAGGTATCTCCAGATAAACGTCCTTCCAGCTTATGTTAGTACATAACCATGCAACCAGTTAACTATAATAGTTCGACAGTGGAAATCATACCATTTACATAATATAATTAGTTTAAGCTCTACCGCCAAATTTGCCAGTGATTGCTTACATGACCATATGACGTAATATCTGATGTTAATTAGGAAGCTGAAGAACCGAGCCATGTATAATGCATGCACTAGTATCTCTGGTGAACTAAATTGGGTTAAAATTATATACGTATAATTTGTGGTAGCTCTAATTGGACGGAAGAAGGATGGGTTTATATTGTGGCCTGTGGGTCACTAAATCTGCAAAATAAGGTAAATACATACTTTATTAATTAACTACAGTTTTGAGCCGTTTGGGGTCGAAACGCTTGGGTCATGGGGCCCGAGTTTCTCGCCGGCTGGTCGACACTTCACGTGACCAGAAGGCTGGGTCATTCTTTGGCCAAAGAATTAGCATTGCCATTCAACGTGGCAATGCTGCCAGTCTTCTTGGCACGTTTACTGATGACAGCGATGCGGACGAATACTTCGACACCTAAGTGTCCTTTTGTTTTTGTATTTATTTATTTAGCTTCGTAAACTTAAGCAAATTTAAACATTAATTCTGTAATAAATATAAACTATTTAACTAAAATATTAATGACTACCATTCCTTACTACAAATACTTTTTAGTTTGTGATCTTCCTGTGCCAGTCCCTAGAAATACTTTTTAGCTTGTAATCTCCCTGTGCCAGTCCCTAGAAATACTTTTTAGTTTGTGATCTCCCTGTGCCAGTCCCTAGAAATACTTTTTAGTTTGTAATCTCTCTGTGCCAGTCCCTAGAAATACTTTTTAGTTTGAGATCTCCCTGTGCCAGTCCCTAGAAATACTTTTTAGCTTGTAATCTCCCTGTGCCAGTCCCTAGAAATACTTTTTAGTTTGTGATCTCCCTGTGCCAGTCCCTAGAAATACTTTTTAGTTTGTAATCTCCCTGTGCCAGTCCCTAGAAATACTTTTTAGTTTGAGATCTCCCTGTGCCAGTCCCTAGAAATACTTTTTAGTTTGTAATCTCCCTGTGCCAGTCCCTAGAAATACTTTTTAGTTTGAGATCTCCCTGTGCCAGTCCCTAGAAATACTTTTTAGTTTGTAATCTCCCTGTGCCAGTCCCTAGAAATACTTTTTAGTTTGAGATCTCCCTGTGCCAGTCCCTAGAAATACTTTTTAGTTTGTGATCTTCCTCTGTGAGTCCCAATAAATACTTTTTCTGTCTTGCTTTTTTTACGAACTTCACCTTTACACTCCAATGACTCCAATGAAGTCAAAGTAATAATAATCGTTATTACGCCAGTCAATTAAAAATATTGAATAATCCTGTCAACCGTAATAGATACAAAAACGGCCTTTACAAATACAAGTTATCTGAATATTTTAAAGACAGTAAGAAAAATACAAAAATAAAATAACAATACAAACATCTTCTTAGGCCCTTTTCACCGTCTGCTAGGTATCGAATATTTTTTTTGTAGACCACAAAGGTTTTACTTAACCCTTTACTACTCGTATGTATAAATAAAAATTGGTTTTAAAATTGACAGTGACTGGGAACGGCTGGATCGATTTGCGTATTGTTTGTTTCTAAATGTTTCTAATAGTCCGAATAAAGTTTTTGAAAAATAAAAAATAAAAACTTGTATAAAGGTCAACGGGAAAAACAGAGCGTCCTTTTTGACGCGACTGCGTGACGCAAAAGAGGGTAATGTGTTTCTATGGGTTTTTTGTATTAAGAGCGTTTATTCTGAAAGTATTACGTATTCGGTCGCTGAGCTTATAATACCCAATACGCTATGCTCCATTGCCCTTTGGCAAACCTTGAGTTTGGATTTGTCTTAGCATGAAACATGAAATGTAAAAGAGAAATATATTGAATAGTTTTATGTCAATTTATATGATTGACTAATCTCAATAATTCAATTAGTTTTTGTAAATTATTTCATCACCACTCTCAAAACGATGAAGGAAAACATTGTTAGGAAATCGGCATGATCTAGAACCAAAAAATCGACGACATGTTCCATCCCCAACCCGCATTGGGCCCGCGTGGTGGATTATGGCCCACTCCCTCTCACCGAGAGGAGGGGGGAACTTATACGTATACTTGTAATGTGTCAGTTTCAATCAAATTCATAAGCAGTAAGATAAGTAGGCCATTGTAAAGTTAAGAAGGAAGGCACCTTAAGAGGAGGTTCAAACGATCATTTACTTTGAGGAAAAACGAATGAAACCACGGCTTAAAGTATTACTGAAATTAATTGCCACTTACAAAATAAGAAACAAATTGAAAGATCTTTCGAAACTTTTATAATTGCCATCAAAGTCTTGTCTAAATAAAAGATAAAATATATTGGGGTTATTGAGTGACAGAAGGACACTTTTTTAAAGCAGGGTTTTATTGTTAACCTCTTTAAGATATGTTTAAAAAAATCTGGCAACGAGAAAATACGGATTTTTCAAAGAAACCGGTTTTTAATCGACTTCAAAAAGAAAGAGGTTATCAATTCGACATGTTTCTATATTTTTTTTTTGTGTATTTTCGGGCATAACTCCGTCATATACCTTACACGGATTTGCAAAAATATTTTTTGTTCGAAAGGGGTTTATTACAAAATGGTCCCATTTAAATTTCATATAGATCTGATGATGCGTTTCGGAGACAGACAACGGAACTCTTCAAAAAATTACAGCAAGTCAACCGCGATTGCTGCTATCGCATAAATATGCATTGTTTTGACCCCAATGATGATGAAATTTCGAATTGATGTGGGTAGGTACTATAACTAAAAAGTGAAAATAAAAACAAAACAACTGACTTCCGGAAAAACACTACAAAGTTAAAAATAATTTAATTAATTTTTAACTTTGTAGTGTTTCTCCGGAAGTCGTATTTTTTTTAAATAATGTATTACAACCATTTCAATTATAGTCCCCGGACCAAATATAAAATAAACATGTAGAGACCCACCTAAAGAAAAAAAACATTTAATCCCATTAAATGACTATAACATAAAAAACTTAGAGTGTTATATCGATGATTTTGAGGGGCTTGTGGTTAAGTACTAACAGCCGCACGGGTCGATCGATCAGGTTAAGCTACGCTTATCGCAGTTGGTCCATGGATGGGTGACCATCTGTACATACCAAGACACCTGCGTGCCTCGGAATGCAACTTAAGCCATCGATCCCGGCTGTCATTCATGGATCTTTGACAGTCGTTACAGGTCGTCAGAAGCCCGAAAGTCTGACAACCAGTTTTAACAATGGTTATTGTGTTACCCAGTAACTGGGTTGTGGAGGTCAGATAAAATACTGGTATTAAGCTGCACCCGGTTAGACTGGAAGCCGATCCAAACATAATTGGGAATAGGCTAGGCAGATGATGATTATCCATAGAGATCGATGATTTTAATGATTATAATTCTGTAAATACATTTCGTGGGCTACCCTGGCGTTTCCCCCATTATTTGTAAAAACTGAAGCAGCTCCACATCCAAATCTATGATAATAACAATCCACAAAAAGCGTTAACTGAATATATTACAAGTGCTGTAACATCTGTTTACCCCTAGCCTGTCGGACACAATATATCAGGGAAGGGTTGCCCAACTGCTAGCAGATTTATCATCATGCTTGGCACCTCAATTTAAATTTTGTTTTTTGTCTTATTTTTTCGGTATATAAGCTAGTGTTTTTAAGTGAAAGAAGTTGCCTACGTGTTTATAATCTTACTAAGGATTTGCCATTTTTGTACGCTTTTATTTAACATGCAGTGTTTGTATGTTTGTTAGGGTCAAATCGTGCAAGGTGAATTCAAACGACTTCCTCGTATCATACGAAGCTGTAATTTCACTTATTGATCCTGTTTCAAAGACAATGCATTTTTATGATGCATGACTTGATGATACACCCCGGATTGGCTCCAGACGAAGCTACTCCTTAATGGTTCAAGATACATAACACGATACACGACACGTTACGACGGATACGATATTTAATATTCGCATTTAATTATGACAATCCGTCCTTAAGTCTACCATGACCTGGCTGCTGCATGAACGTCCTTCTTACACTTAAATATAATCCCCAGAAAATATTAAAATTGTATGTTACCGTAAGGTCTTCTGCCAGGGGTGCGGGTTGTTCGAAAGAGATACCGCGGCCCCTGGCACACAGGCAACTGAGGGAACACGGGTGGGTTTTAGTCAGTAAAAGTCTGACACGCCCTCCCGCTCCACCCAGAGCGGGAGAAGTTATTTGATGATTTCCCACCCAAAAAAAAAAAAAAAAACCGGAAGTTCTTATTTGTACTTTCAAGAGCTGATTTTTCAATAGTCAGATAACTTTTTTCTGAAGAATAAATCTGACAGTTTTGTATATTTTCAATACAAAATCCGTCAAACCTTGTACAAGTTCTGTAGTTTCTGCTTGTCCCCTTGAGAAAATGGCGTGAGTTTATTTATGTGTGCATATATTGCAGCTGAATCTAATTGTGTTTGAGCTTTCAATTCGCATTTCGATAATTACCCAAAAAGTACATCTAACTTCTATTTAAACTAAGTAAAATGAATATAGGTTTTAAAAAAAAATAGAGTGGGTACCATATATAATGGGTTGGCAGCTAATAAGGAGTATCGTAATAAGTAATAGGTAGCATATTAATATATCAGTAATAAGCTCCGTTTTAATTTAAACTAGCATCAAGTTTTTCTTTTGGGAACAGAATTAATATCTAAGCGGAAACTTAATGGCGAAAATAAAATAGAAAATGGGCATTCATAAATAATATATTATTATTGTATTATTAGGGCAGGTTTAGATTTTCTATATATTCTAGTCGTTTCTGGCACTCGCCGGCCGCTGCCGCGGCACCGCTCGCTTCGCTCGCTCGGCTCGTGCGTAAGAAGTCACAGTTTTAACCTAACCTAACCTAACCATTAAAAAAAAAAATAACCTACTCTAACTAGACTGGTAATATATTATCTTTGCCACCCTACTAACATTATTAGTCGCCAAGTCATTATTTATAGCTCCTCGCTTAATATTTTATTTGACTGGTATAGTTTATTTGCTACCTAAACGCAGCTGCTAGTTTTTAGTTTTTATAACACCTTTAATTTTGAACCTTACATAATATAATAGTCACGAAAATATTTAATCGTTGGCAAGTTATTTTATTTGTTGCAAACATTTAGTCGACTTTTAAGTTATTAGTCACTCGGAAAATAATAAGCTTTCTTAAATCAGAGCCATCATGACAAACTTTAAAACAGATAGCAGAAACAAATGCTTATCCATTTAAACTCCCGGCAAAAAACGAGAACGGAATAAAAAAAACAAAATGTTAACGAGGGAGCTTCATAAAGCATTATCCAATTACATTTCATTGTGCCTAACTCCCATATAATTAGGGCTCTTAATTAATTATTGCGTGAAACAATGGCTTCCCTTATTCAGGCAAAGTTTTAGACATTTCTTTGAACGAGGCCACAAGGTGAGCGAGTTTAGTTGGCTTTGTTGTTCAGTGAACTCTCTGTCAAGAAAAAGTTCACTACTTGTAGAGGCAAGCTCCGTCTAGGTGAGTGACAGACCTTTATAAGTACAATAGACAGGAATAAAAGCTATTTTTCTAGTTAATGTAATGGTTTTGTATCGGTAATAATATAAGATAATGTTCCTCTGAACATTCAGCAAAAACTTTCAACGTTGTAGAACTGATGTAGCGTGATGTTATATACCTAGCTACCTTCCTAAGGAAATGGGCTATACATACGTACATTAATTCACGCCTTTTTTTCCATGGGGGTAGGCAGAAAACACAGAACACCACCTGCTACTATTGTTAGGGTTAGTGAATTTTGATTTTGCTAATCGATAATTTTTATTGATATATTCGTATTAATTAATACTTTTCACTTTAATATTTTACGTTGGCAACTTTACCTTGGCTTGTATTCGTGGTCGCTCTGTGATTGGTTGACGCAAAATAGCGGGAACCAATCAGAGAACTCGCTTTTCCCGCTAAAAAAGATTGGAGGGATTCACGGGGGGTGGACGGAACGCCTGGCTGGTGGCAGGCAGGAAATTTGGCTCTCGAAGCGATAGGTGGTGTTAGATTAGATAAGTAGCTGATGTCAAGGTATTCATTGTATTGATTCTCGTATATGCCTGAGAAGTATAATATAAGACCATTACGAATAACTGTTGTATATTATTATTCAACTACGGCCTGTTCCTGTTGGGGTTCCTTACACTATCATTATGTACTCCACTTGGAGTATGTAAGGATATTATGTATAGAAGTAATTGGGCTATCAAATACAAAAATATTTATTTCGGACTCGACTTTTAAAAGATTAGCGCGTTCAAACCAACTCTTCAGCTTTATTGTACCTATGTATTAGTATATGTACATATGATATAGTGACCAACTACAGCCAGTGGCAGAAACGAACTTTAACTTATTTTTAGACTTGATTTTAATGGTTTACCATAATTATTTCAAAGTAATGAAGTGTAAACGTGACAATCTGTCAGTTTTTGTTGCACAAAGCAAGCACCATTAATGCCTTAAAGTTGTTTGTGTAACCTCATCAAATTATTGAAATCATTTATAGCGTTACCACTGACCGATCACTGACCGATAGACATGCTATTATTCCTTTTTACATTTTATTTTTATTTTATTGCTAGCTGACCCAACAGACGTTGTCCTGTCTTAACTATGAATATTGAGTTAGCATTATAAAAAAAAAAATTGGGGTGGAGCACCCTTAACATTTAGGGGTATGAAAAATAGATGTTGGCCGATTTTCAGACCTACCCGATAAGCACACGAAATTTTATCAAAATCGGTCAAGCCGTTTCGGAGGAGTATGGCAACGAAAACTGTGACACGAGAATTTTATATATTAGATTGTATCATTGTGTTTTTTGCATTGCTGTAGATTGACACTTGACATTTTCGTATTATTGTGACATTTTTACTGTAATTCAAACGATTTGACGGAGAAAGCTATGCTCGGAGTTTCCCTACATGATCGAATCAGAAATGAAGAGATCCACAGGAGAACCAAGGCAACCGACATAGCCCGAAGAAATGCCAAACTTAAATGTCAATGGGCAGGGCACATTGCTTGCAGAACAGATGGCTGATGGCGCCGAAAGGTTCTGGAGTGGCGACCGCGTACCGGAAGACGTAGCGTTGGAAGGCCTCCCACAAGATGGACCGATGACCTGGTGAAGGCCGCAGCTATCCGCTGGATGCGATGTGAGAAGCGCAGAATCGGTCGAAGCTTGGGGAAGGCCTATGTCCAGCAGTGGACGTCTTTCGGCTGAAATGATGAAACGATTTGAGATGAATTTGTATCTTGTATTATTTAATTGAAATTTTCTGTTATTTTAAATCTTAATCTCATATTAATATATGATTTTCATGCCCATGTGACGGTAGAACATGGAGGACTCATAAAATAAAACATCTATGTACTTTAATACCCATGTTTCAAACCAATAAATGATTTGATTTGATTTGATCCATTAAGTAATGTGGCATTAATCTTTGTCTTTGTGCAATGGGGAGAAAGTACTAGAAACTTACTTGTAATATTAAAAAGACCATTAAAAGATTTTAATAGACCCTGACCATATAGGCACAAGAGTTAAATAGACCAAGACAAGATTAATCGGTTTACATTCTCAAAATATTTCAAGGAACAAGTCACATTAAACAAAAGCACCTCTTTATAAATAAAATGAATAGCATTCATAAACCACTTGTTGGTACTAATCAAGTTCTCCATGATGAATGAGGGCTAAACACGCGAAGTGGAAAATGTATGACCATTTGAAATAATTGACTCATTTCGGGAAGCTTTGGAATTTTGGTAATTATATTTTCACGATTTAGTGTTTTAATTTAACAGACTATGAGGAAATACAACAAGTATTCCTGGGTATATCCAGGCCAAAAAAGAGTCATAAATTCAAACCCAGTTTTTGCCCGTTTATGAGTGTCATGACACACAGAATCCACTACAAGGAATACAATGCCCTCTGATAATATTAATAATAATAGAATACCCTAATAACATACTAACGTAAATAAAATAAACTTCGACACTCTTCGACAATCCCTTCAACGTACAAAAAACAATAAATACATTCATGCCACAGCCTCAAATCCCGCACTAATGCTGAAATTCCACGCAGCTTTAAAAGGCCTTACCGCATCCGCTTCCGCCACGTCTCAGGGCATGGCCTTGCGCCCCGTTCACGACCTCGAGTGATGCGACTTACGTCATGCGACGCGATTTGCGTCCAGCGACGCGCTCGCGCGTCAAGTCGCGTCGCGGTTACTCGTGATATGTTGTAAACCAATGCTGCTCAACCCCAGCCCTTTAAACGTGGTCTTAAAAATAGTTTGCTCCATATGAAGTTTCTGTTCTCAATTCTAGCATAAAAACCACTTCAGAGGTATGAATGAAGTTTCTTTTTTATTAGATTATTTAAAGTATGAGTAGGTAACTTAGTTTTATTTCATTTGAATAACTAGGTATCCACCATAACGTTAGGTAAGTTTTATTTACTAGATGACCCGTTGGCTGACACGGAATCAAAAGTATGGCCAGCCTTGCTCTAACCAACTTCTTTTATTAAAAAATTGGTTGGGCAGCCTTACTCTAAACAACTTCTTTCGTTCAAAAATTGGTTGGGCAGCCTTACTCTAAACAACATCTTTGATTTAAAATTGGTTGGGCAGCCTTGCTCTAAACAACTTCTTTCATTTAAAATTGGTTGGGCAGTCTTGCTCTAAACAATTTCTTTCATTTAAAATTGGTTGGGCAGCCCTGCTCTAAACAAATTATTTTATTTAAAATTGGTTGGGTAGCCTTGCTCTAAACAACTTCTTTTATTTAAAATTGGTTGGGCAGTCTCACTCTAAACAATTTCTTTCATTTAAAATTGGTTGGGCAGTCTTGCTCTAAACAAATTCTTTTATTTAAAATTGGTTGGGCACCCTTGCTCTACACAACTTCTTTCGTTTGTTTCCTCCGCAGTCGCTGTCGCAGAACGTTTGTCGCTTGAGCATGTAGCTCGTGGCCACGGGATTTTAGCTCTCTCAACTCATGAATATTTAGAGCACGTCGACGAATGCCTTTAGCGTACCCTCCCCGCATACTTCGCCTTATCAAATATATAAAATAAAACTTCAAGGCACGGTTTTGGAAGGTAAATTTTCCTTTGAAAGCGTCTAGGTAGGGATATCAGTTCCCAAAGGAGATTGGATTATAGCACTGTTTTTATAAGTCAAATGTTTGTGGAGATTGGTCTTATTTTGAATAGAATATCTATTATTTATTTCTGATTTTTGGTACATTTAGACCTTTTAATATTATACAATTTCACTAACACTGCCGTTGCCGTTGCGTTGCATGAAATTATGTTTTGTTTTGGAGCTTAAAACAGACACAAACGTGTCTTCTTACAAAACACATAGTTTTGTACAAAACGAGGATTAAGTCGTAAAGAAATAAATCTCTAATTTGTTATTCAAAACTCAAAATAAGTTATTCAGATTTAATAAATCCAAAGATCGAAGAAAAAACAATGGTAGGTGGTGATTCCTTACAAAAATACTTTTTCTTCAAATTCTTTGTGTGTGTGCTCACCTGACTTTTTGGCACTGTTTCCTTTCCCGCCATTTTTGTTCCGCCTCGGATAGAGATTAATTTTACTCTGGCCACACCCCATCACGGTAGCCGAGTTATTCACATGTCATCACTAATCACTTGATCATCTTAAATATATTTTCACGAATTTAGAAAACACCAAACTTAATTTTGGGTCTAAATATCACTTAATTTCACACACTTCCACTTAATTTTATGTTTTTTCGATCTATACAGGCGTAAGCTTTGCTCCATGATATCTTTCCTGAAAAAGAAATAAATCTAATTAAAAAAGCATTCTTATATCAACAGGATGGAGTATTTGGACAAAGCTGGAATAATACAGGATGTTTAAATAATCCCAAGCAAATAATTATGGAAATTGGGTCTGAGAGGGGTACACTTACAAATTCAGGGTTGAAAATACTGAACGAAAGAATCCGTAGCTATTGGAAATGTCCTTCCTACAATGGTGATTGCAAAATATACGATGAAATGACGAGTCCAATTGAAAACAATAAAACTGGACTGTTTCCTCACTTTATTTTGTTCAATTATATTTAATAAAAATATTAAGTTGTATCAAAAGGTGATGTTAAAACTACACCATTTTCCGGCGATGTTTGAGTAGTGGGTATCAAATTACGATCTCATTATAAAGTCATAGAATTGCATTCTACTTAATGATTATTTCCATTATATCCCACTTTAAAATAGACTCGAATACAAACTACGTAATACCAACCAATAGTTTCAATAGGCCAGAGATTTTCAAGGACAGCGTCTAGAAAGCCTTTATAATTTAAAACCATTGTTAGATTTAATTCAAATCGTAATATGCCCAAATAATCACATTATTTATTAAAATACAGGCTGTCATCGCCCCTAAAAACGAAGGGTTCAAGGTAAGAACATAATTTATCCAAATATTTATACGAAAACAATCCTAATTTGATTGGGCAAGGGTTGGCGGTACAAATTGTGGACTGACAAGCTCCTGTAAACATTAGCTTTATGCCCGAGGGTACAATAACAGGACTCAAATAAAATAAACAAACAATGGCGCAGATTCTGTAGGACATCGACTAAACTGCATTAAAATATTACTGTCTCTGATAGTGGGTAGGATTAGAAAGAGACGGAAATTGTTTAGAGCGGTCAAATGATTTCACACGAACACATATTTGGTTCATTCTAATTTCGTTACCTTATTTCAAATTTGGAAGACCCATTATTTTTAGGTTAAGTTTAGTCGATTTCCTACAGAATTTTGAGCCATTGATTAAAAACAATGGTGTGAGACAGCTGGAACATTTTTGTAGCAAACACAGACACTGCTCTGGGTTTAAGGCTTGATTTAGGCATGGTTAAGGCTTTGTTTAGGCATGGTTTAGGAGACAGCAATTAATAAATTGTTTACAAAGCTTTTATTTACTAACCTCTGCTATAAAATATTTTAGTGCTTCTGATTTCACTATTAGTCAAATATTATGGTAAAAAAACCGGACAGGTGCGAGTCGGACTCGCCCACCGAGGGTTCCGTACAAATTTAATTGGCGTCAACTATGTATGTATGGGGACACCCTTTAATTTTCAACTTTATTTATTTTTTGGAATTTTTCCTTTGTTTTTGCTATAAGACCTTACTTTTTTGCCAAATTTCGTGATTCTAGGTCAACGGGAACTACCATATAAGTTTTCGACCCAAAACCTATAGGGTACTTACGGTTGACCTAGGTAGTCCTAGAATTGTCAATTTTGGTTAAAAACAAGGTCTTACAACACAAGTAAAGGGAAAATTCCGAAAAATAATTAAAGTTGAAAATTAAGGTAAATTTTGGTACTTACAAGCTTTCGCGAAAATCTAAATTTGCCCATATCTTTTTATCGTGTCGACTCAGGACCTTGATTTTTATATACCTAATAGGGACTATAGACTTCAGTATCTGGTATAAATTTCAACTTGCTAGGTCCACCCGTTCCTGAGAAAATCGGTGGTGACACACGGACAGATAGGCAGACGGACAAGAGAGTCATCTTATATGGGTTCCTCTTTTTACCTATTGACGTACGGAACCCTAAAAAGACGAAAGTTCACGATAGTGTTAAAATTTTTGCATTTTAAAAGTTGGTCATCATCTGCTGAGCCTTTGCCCAATGTTGGGGTCGGCTTTCATTATAACCGGATGCAGCTGAGTATCAGTATTTTATACTAGCTTATACTAGCGGAACTTTCATCCCCTATTTAACTCCCTTAGGGGTTAAATTTCAAAAAAATCCTTCCTTACTCCCTGTCTACATTATAATAGGAACCTCTGTGCAAAATTTCAGCTTTCTTGGTCCTAGGGTTTGGGCTGGGCGTTGATGAGTCAGTCAGTCAGGCTCAGGACTTATCTTTTTATTTATATAAATACATTTATATGGAGGGACTACCTATCTGTCGTCCACAACCAAGTTACTGGGTAATACGATACCCCTGTGGTGCCGGGCGCAAAAGAATAGCATCATCCCATTTCTTCCCGTGGGTGTCGTAGAAGGCGACTAAGGGACTTACTAGAGAATGGGCAGCAGCATTCTCTATGCATTTTACCACCATACTGCGATCGCCAACCCGCCTGCCAAGCGTGGCGATTATGGCAAACCCCCCCAACATGACAAGCACAAATTTGTTTTTTGGGGGAGGCCTATGTCCAGCAGTGGACGTCCTTCGGCTGAAATGATGATGATGATGATGACGATACCCCTTGGTGAGACTGGGAAGTAGATCCTACTAATATTATAAACGCGAAAGTTTGTAAGTATGGTTTGATGGATGTTTGTTACTCTTTCAAGCAAAAACGGCTGAACGGATTTGGATGAAATTTGGCACACAGATAGATTATAACCTAGATTAACACAAAGGATACTTTTTATCCCGGTAGTACGTTCCCGCGGGATAATTTCCGACCACCACGCGGGCGAAGCCGCGGGCGGAATCTAGTATGTCAATATGTCCTCATATTCATTTTGGCCGTCATATTTTTAATCGTAATCATTCGTGAAACAGAATAAAATTCTGATATTCAGTGTGTTCATTCTCAATACACTGGTTTTATTTACTTTGTAGATTAATTTTACTGTTCTCAAGACAGTTTTATTACCTTCTAGTGTTTATTTAAGTACTGGATGAAACGTTTATTGCCAGCTCATTAAATATATCTTGATGGCGGAAAATAATTATAATTTATAATTACATTTGAACACGTTCTGGATATATATTCAAACTTTTAGCGTATTTTTGCTTGATTTGAAAACTTTTTCTATGTAATTAGGCTTTTACAAGGTACCTTAGCTTTTGAGTTGGTATACAGGGTGTTTGGCAGAACGTTGAACATACGTAAATGGTGGATAGGTGGGGTCATCTGCTATTTACTCAGCCCTAATTTAGTTGGCCCTGGCCCCCTGGATATTTTTTATATTTTGTTTTTGCTTTCGTCTAGTTTCACCACTTTCTTAACTTTAAAGTATATTTTTTATTAAAAATGGGTATTTTTTTTTAATGCAAATTGAAATTAAGATTTAAGTATTTTGTACATTTTTCTGTAAGTTTGAGGCCTCATTTCTTTTTTTCTAGCAAACATCTGAATAAAGCAATAATTTTATAAGAATCTACCATCATTAAAAATTAAAAAAAAAACATTGCCTGTTTTACCCATTTTTAATAAAAATTAGATACACTTTAAAGTTAAGAAAGTGGTGAAACTAGAAGACAGCAAAAAAAAAAAATTTTTTAATATCCTGGGGCCAGGGCCAAATAAATTAGGGCTGAGTAAGTAGCAGATGACTCCACCTATCCACCATTTTCGTATGTTCAACGTTCTGCCAAACACCCTGTATATAGGTTTGTTCGAGATCTTACACATTTTTAGTCTTAGACCGCAGTTTTTATTTTCATTTTATTTTATTTATACCACAGTAACAGTAACATTAAGATTATACATTACTAGTGATTAAATTAACGCAAAATAATAACAATTTTGTCAAAAAATGGTAACAGAAAAGTACTATTATCCATCAAAGTTTTATCATACGATATATTACCTTATTTGTCGCTATAATCTCTCATAGTTCTATAATAGTCTATCATAATCTCCTGTATAGACAATTCAAAGATAATGAGCAGATGTCATCGCTGTCAGACCATTCATAGATACAGCTTTGTAAAATTTTAAAATTATTTGTTCATTATCTTTTGTTGCAAATCAACCAATGTATATTAAATATATTTTTAATTCTTACATTAAAGTGTTGTTATGTTATGAAACCAGCGAGGTAATTGCGTAGCACACTAACAGTAGAATTTCATTCTGACAGTTCGAGAACATTCATTGCGTTATTTACGCTATTGAGCAGACACATTTTTTGAACATATGAAGCAATGGATTAGCAATATCCTTCAAAATGTTCCAGATTCTCTTTGATAGTGTTTTATGCAATTGGGGAGCAGGTGGTTTCGTAAAAACTGAACAATTAATATATATATATATATATAATCGTTTAATTCGGAAATCAGGTTCCATTTTGTTAGTATTACAGTCTTAAAAACTAATGTTAGTACGCAAAATATTAAAACTAAACGGGCATGAATGGAGAACCACTCATCTCTTGTTGCGAAGAGAGTGCCACCCCATCCACACCTGCAGCATTGGTGAATCCCACCGTTCAGATAAGGTCTTCAGGAGAACGTTAGAGGTGATCCGCATCCGACTCAATAAAGAAGCGCAGCGCGTGCGCATCACAGCGAAGAAATCCTGTGTGCGCGCTTCTGCGAACATGGCAGATGCACTGCACCACCGCGGCAGCCCCAGCATTCCCCTGAAGGTGTTGTTATATTGGACGCGAAGGGCACTATACGCCCGATGCGTATAATTCACCCACAGCCCGCACGTGTACAGTGTCTGGCAGTACGACTTGAATAAAGTAATTTTTACGTCTCTTGTACAACGTGCGAACCTACGAGCAAGCATATTACACCGCACGGACAGCGCCCTTCGTTCCCTCTCAATGTCCATATCATCCGATGCGTCATCGGTGACCCAGTGACCAAGATATTTAATCTTACTCACCTGTGAAAGTGGTGTGCCGCAAAGAGTGATCACGGGCGCACGATATTGTTTTTTTCCCGCCTTAAATATCATAAATTCACTTTTTTTGGCGTTATATCTCAGCCCATGAGCCTCCGAATACGCCTCACAAATATTCAAAAGACACCTTAAAGCTCTGACTGAGGGACTCAACAGCACCATATCGTCAGCGTAACTTATGTTATTTATGCATGCATTTATTAATGGTGCGTTTTGTTCATTTTAATTCAAACAGTAAACAAGGTAGGCGAGATCAATTTACGAAGTCTATTAGCTCGGCATGCTATGCGATTAGAACACTGAGGGAAGAATTAAGTTTATCTCAACTTAGAAATGTGTTCTTTGCCTTGGTGGGGTCCAGGCTAAGATACAGCATTGAGTTCTGGGGCAATAGCTACAAGTTCAACGTAAAAATGGCATTTGTGATTCAGAAAAGAGCTCTAAGGACTATGCTCCGCATGAAACAGACGGAATCATGTAAAGACTATTTTGTTAGACTAAAAATCTTGACAGTGCCATATGCCTTTAAATTTTAGTGTTGCTAACCAGCTTAGTTAAAAATTTGCACAAAGTTGAGACTGATGAACAAAGACAAACTAGAGCTAGCACACGTAGGATAGATTTGCCCAACACTGTTCAACCGAAATTAAAAGTTGTCAAACATAGCCCGAAGGTATCAGTCTGTATTTTTACACGCTTTATATTAGCTTCACTTGTATGTTTGTTTGTTTGTATGTAAGTAACCGACTCCTTTGAGCGCGATTTTGACCCACTTTAAACGGTCAGATTTCATTGAAACTTTGTAAACTTGTCGAGGACCGATGACAATTCAATAATTTAAAAAAAAATGAGAAAAAAAACACGTTTTTGTAGTTAGCAGAACTAAAAAATAGAAAATAAATAATAGTTTAAATAACTAAAAAACACGCTTTAAAAACACAACTAAAAAAGGAGAAAATAATTTAATTGAATTAAAAAGCGTGGGGTGCTTGACATTAATTGATTATAAAAATACCTCAAAAAGCACCCCACGCTTTTTAATTCAATTAAATTATTTTCTCCTTTTTTAGTTGTGTTTTTAAAGCGTGTTTTTTAGTTTTTTAAACTATTATTTTTATACAACAAGTTACCTATAGAATTCAAAACCTTATACAGTGTTAACTTATTTAAAAACAAATTGAGGACCTATTTATAGGGGAGAGGCTATTACAGTATCAATGAATTCCTAGATGACATGTATATGACATTGTAACTTATGATTGATTTTATTACTTTGACATTTATAATTTATGTACTTGAATTTTTAATTGACTGTTATTGTTTTTATTGACTTTTCTAAACGTATTTAATGAATTTTATTTTAATTGCAATTGTATAATGTTATTTTATTTTTATTATTCAACACTACCTATGTATCTATATAGTTATGAAATAAATTACTTATGACTTAAAACATAATCTGTTTTTCTAGAAAGACCATTTTGATAAGTCAATTTCGATGTGATAAGCAAGCTAAATAACCCTCTTAGCTTAAAGCCCGAACCCTTTGTTGTTTTAACTGCCAAACGGTAGGAAAACAATAGTCTTATCAGACATTTTCTTGCAAAAATAATCCTAGAAGAAAATTTGTGACGGTCTACTTCAGATAGTCTGAGGATTTCCAGGTTATTGTTCAAGTTTAACTACTTTATAGCCAGTGAAAAGGCGAAGTTTTCTTTTGTGAGCAGATTAATCTTTCTCTTGAACATTGATATTTTACATCTCATTTTAAAAAGTAGTAAAAATTATGTGTTTTTTTTATGATAGATAGTTGAAATAGAAACGGTAAGCGGATTGTAAAATGACGTTGTTTCCTTGGTTTAGCTGTTGAAAGAACATTATTGTTTTGAGAGGTATATTTAAAGTTTTAATAATGTATACCAAGGCTGTGGGATTTTTTTGAATCTTCATTGTTGATGTTGATTTACATAAAAAAAGTTTGTAGTACCTATGTGTATTTTTTACTGAAAAATCGGCGTTGATTTTCAGATTGAAGGCTGCTATTTTAGTTACCATTCTATTATCTAAGATTTTAAGCTCAGTTCCTAGAGGATTTCTATTAGAAGCAAGTAAATAGAGTGGTAGTGGGCAGGGTCCATGGCTCGCAGAACAGATGGTCGATAGGTTCTGGAATGACGACCCCATACCATAAGACGTAGCATTGAAAACCCTCCATAAGAAGGACCGATGACCTTGTGAAGGCTGCAGAAATCCGCTGGATGCGAGAAGAACAGATCTGGGCGAAGTGGCGGTGCTTGGTGGGGAGGCCTATGATGATGATAATGAAGTAAATATAAACTATACCTACCCTATACGTACCCTAGAAAGCTATTAGTGATATGGAAACCCATCAATCAACATAGTCAATCAAACTCGACAAAAGGTACATACTCTACATATATTAGGTCTTTACCTATGAAATTGCCGTTTTGCAGTACTGGCCATTTCAAATCAAAATAATTTTTGTTTGGGTATGAATTCTAATTTCAAATTAATTTTATTTTAAAAACATGGATTTTTTTTTCCAAAAGTAGTCATTTGTTTATTGATTAGTGTTACATTTTCATCGCATTTCAATCTTTTTCGTCATCATGGATACGTTAAAAATTCGAGTAATTATGGAATATGAGTACCGTCGTGGCAGCAACGCGGCACAAGCGGCACGCAACATCAACGACGTTTACGGAGCTAACACTACAAACCAACGCACCACCTGTTATTGGTTTGCTCGCTTCCGTTCTGGAAATTTCGACCTGAAAAATGAACCTCGCGGTCGTCCGAAGACTTTGGTCGACAATGACGAATTAAAGGCGATTGTGGAAGCTGATGATACACAATCTACGGCTGAATTAGCAGCAGCTTTCGACGTTAGCGTCAAAACAATATTGGTCCATTTGCGTCAAATTGGCAAGGTAAAAAAGCTTGACAAATGGGTGCCCCACGAACTCAATGATCGTCAGCGCGAAGTACGCGTCGAGACGTGCCTTGCACTGCTCAACAGACACACAAATGAAGGAATTTTGAACCGCATTGTTACCTGCGATGAAAAATGGATTCTGTTTGATAACCGCAAGCGCTCAGCAAGTTGGTTGGATCCTGGTTCAGCACCTAAACAATGCCCTAAACGAAAACTTACCCCTAGAAAAGTGATGGTCACTGTTTGGTGGTCTAGCGCCGGTGTGATTCATCACAGCTTCTTACCAAACGGGGTGAGCATTACTGCAGATGTGTACTGTGAAGAACTGAACACAATGATGGAGAAGCTGGCACATCTCCAACCAGCATTGGTCAATCGCTCGTCTCCGCTGCTCCTGCACGACAACGCGCGACCTCATACTGCACAGCAGACGGTCTCCAAGTTGCAAGAACTGGGGTTGGAAGCTCTCCGTCATCCGCCCTACTCACCAGACCTTGCGCCTACAGACTACTACTTTTTCCAGAATTTGGATAACTTCTTGGCGGGAAAAAAATTCAATACCCGAGAGGCAGTACAAAATGCCTTTGAAGAATTTGTTGCCTCCCGTCCAGCTGATTTCTTTAAGAAGGACATCAATAAACTGCCACTGCGATAGCAAAGATGCATTGATTGCATGGGTGATTACTTCGATTAATACAAATAAAAAATACATGAAAAAAATTCGTTTAAATTTTTTCATACAAAACGGCAATTTCATAGGTAAAGACCTATTATTAAACTCTGCTTCATATTCCGTAAGGAATCCAGTAATAACGTCGCACGTGCCTTTAAAACGTGTGTGCATCTGTAATTCCGTATACGGACATAGACACGGATTCCCTTGGGCATAGGAAATATAGGGCATCTCAACTGCACACGTGAACTTATAAAGTTAAGTTTATTGCAGTATAACTTTGTGGATTTAAGTTGGTGCTCGGTGTAATTAAAATCTTGCGAGTGGAACGTTGAAGAAATATTTTAATTACATTTTCTCTATTTACTCGTAAGTAGGCTTCCTCACCTTCCGCCTGACGCAGGTCCTCACCGGACACGGTTGTTTCGGGAGGTTCCTGTTCCGCATAAGGCGGGAGGAAACGCCCGGGTGTTTCCATTGCGAAGATCGCCCTGAGGACACGGTGGAGCATACGGTGGCGGTCTGCCCGGCTTGGGCGGAGCACCGCCGTGTCCTTGTGGAGGTGATCGGCGGCGGCGATCTCTCGCGTCCAGCCCTGGTGCAGGCCATGGTACGGAGCGAGAGTGAATGGTTAGCCGTCACCTCCTTCTGCGAAGCAGTAATGCTCGCGAAGAGGGAGGCGGCGCACGTGAGGGAGAGGCAGTATATGCGCCCTCACGGCCGTAGTCGCCGCGGGAGACGCCCTGGGCGTCGGGATTCCCAGGCTGATTCCCGGCCACCGTAGGCGCGGGCTTGCGGACGGCGAGTAATGGGTAGCTCGCTGTCCGGTAAGGACCAAGCCCGGGTCGACGGCGCGTTGTGTTCCACGCGCGCCTCAAAGAGATGTCAGCACCAAATGGGGGGGTCCGCAAGGGCCGATGCCTGCTAGTGGTGCGGGTTGTTCGAAAGAGATACCGCGGCCCCTAGCACACAGGCAACTGAGGGAACACGGGTGGGTTTTAGTCAGTAAAAGTCTGACACGCCCTCCCGCTCCACCCAGAGCGGGAGAAGTTATTTGATGATTTCCCACCAAAAAAAAAAAAAAAAAGTAGGCTTGTACATTTTATTTATACGTCCATCATATTTTAAAAAACTAGATGAGGTGGGCGTTTCCTATCTCACTACTCTGAGAAGTAAAGCCAAAACAAACTCCGAGGTCTCTAATTATAAAGTCCAGACATAATCTTGGTCGGATCAGATGTAAGAAAATATATAGGTATATTCAATTTACATACGTATTCACGTTCATAAGTTTTTAACGTTTTTATGTACCTACTTGTTTACCATTTTATTAATATGTTTTTTTTTTCAAGCAGAGCACCTGCCAACTTATCTCTATACCACCCTTGTTTGACTGGTACAGAATGCTTAAGACATTAAGCCTGGCTTTCGACCTATAGTGTGCGACAAGTTATAAGTAGCCGAAAAGAGTATAGAGGTATGAGGAACAGAGTATGAAGTTCACCCATCCGCTGAAAACGAAGAATGTTCCGACCATGCGGGTGTTGTGACTGGTGGGCAACTGCCCAACGATTTATATCAGAACGTTGTATGTAACAGAAACCCTATTGTTATCCTTAAGCACTATAGATAACAGCTAGTATAAAATCACTATACATAGTTTCAGCTCTAAATAAAATACTCTAGGAATTGATACCAAATTTTCGGTATCATGTTTCTTATATTTAAATCATAACAAACATGTCACCGCACTACGTAGGTCAATAACTTTCCACGTTACTTGCCAATATCACGATAAATCTCTTCCGAGTGATGCGTTTATTTAAATTTGAAAAGTTGGGTTTCTGGTAATAAAAATTCTCATAACTTCCGAACATGTAGAGATAGGATACGAAAAAATCCTTCCAATATCGTTTGATATCATCCAAAGAAGCCGAGCCCTTGGTACGTATATACCTTTTCCGTTACACGTTGTAATTATGCCAGTTGCGCGGTAAACTCTGCTTGCGCGATGCAGGATTTTGCGTGACGTCAGTGTGATGCGTAGTTCACGTACCGATGTAGATGCAAGATTAATGTTCTCATCTAAGAATGTTTCTTGTAGATTGTTCTCAAACTGTTCCTCACAGCCATTATGTACCTACACCAAAAAAGTGTGGGACCAACCAAACTTCCCTGAAAACTGCCAAAAGTAACCTGAAGCTCCCCACTGAGGTAATTATAAATAGTTACTCACTGAGTCCTATTGCTCAAGTAGTTTGTAAGATTTTGGAATGGGAGGCCATGTATTCCTAGTTCCTCTAGTTTCAACTCTAGGTTGGGAAAAGAAACTGTGTCAAAAGCTTTTTTAAGTCTAGGAAAACTGACACTACCTTCTTTTTTGCATCGATGTTTTTAAAAATGTGACCTGTTAAATTTAGAACAGCATCATTCGTCGACTTATTTCGACGGAATCCAGATTGACTGGTAGATAAAAGCTTTTTTCCTCAAGATACTTGACCTACAGCAAAGAATGGTGTGGGGAAAAAAATATACACACGATAAAGATTGAAACAAAACAACATATTAATAGAAACACTGGCTATAAAGCCATACGCCTAAAATACGATACGATAAAGATTGGAATATATATTTACTATAAATCATAACAAAAACTATCACATCTCTGCCATCTTTGTACGGACTTATCCAGTTATTATCCATAAAAGACCTTTTCCAATTTGGTTTCGTCAGAAATGGGCCAATAGCTGTATTTATTAATATCGTCGGGAACAAAGCAGTCTGCTCGAATGGCCCATTGTGTGAGCACATTGTTTTTTATACTTGCCCAGGGGTATACGCCAATTATTTTTGCCCGTTTTTCTATAGGTCTGTTGGATTTGGATGTGTGCTAGGCATTTTTATCAAGTGGCTTTATGTGAAGTTATTATACCAATCGTTCGGTTATCACTTTTTTGTAAAGGTCTATTGTCGTTTACCGTATTTGCAATTTCCCTTTAGACCATTACCAAAAGAGAAATGGCCATAATCTTTTAAATGAATTAAGATCAAAAAGAAGATGTTAAGTATTCCCTTTCTATTAACTTTTGAGTTGAGTTCTGCATTATCAATATCTTCCTTCATAATATTCCATTCATTGAATAAGTTACCAATAAACGAAATCGCTAAATTGCGCTTTACTTTGTGTAAATTATTTCTCAGCTCTCAAAACGCCGAAGGAAACCATCGTGAGGAAACTGGCATGTCCTATAGTATAGTATAGTATATTTATTTCCGAGTATATGGTACATTATGATCTTAATATTATTAAAAAGCTTCACATATACTACCGTTGCCGGTACCAAAAATTTCAAGATGTAGCATCTACCAACCCGCACTGGTCCCGTGTAGTAAATTACGAGCCACTCCCTTCCACCGAGAGGAGGCCTGTGTCCCAGCAGTAGGAACAATACAGGCTGATAATCAAAACTAAATACATTCACTTATTACTGTTATCGGAAATCAAACAGTTTACTCAAATACAAACTGTTTGCCGCTCAAATATGGCCGTACTTAACTACATTAGTCACGAATACATTATTTGTTTACAAGCACTTGGTATTTTTATGTGACACGATCAACTGGTTACGGTCAGCAATAAAAATCACCGCCACTTTTGTGAGTCATGAAATAATTTCTAGCTTTTCGTAGACTTTTGTTGCGATTTTAATTAAGATTAAAACCTGAATGATAATGACGAAACAACTTGTATAGTTTGTTCGTAATTTGATACGCTAAATTAACTTGACTTTTTTTGCTGGGCTTTTCATACCTTAATTTTCTATACGCATGTCCAAGATGGCTCAATTAGAACAATATCGTTTTTAGCAACATAAGAAAAAAGCTGGAAGAAAATGAGATAATCAGTTAAAAAACTTGATCATTAAATACTTCACTTTAAAGGTAAGGTGACACCACAAATTAATTATCCTCTCTAAAACACTGTAATATCGTGTCAACTTTGGCAGTTTCAAACTGTCGCCATCACTTTCTCGCTCTGCATGTTGGTAAGAGATAGCAATAATCTTATCTAGTTTAGTTGGCACGCTACAAAAATGTGGTATTTATATTTAAGCATCAGCAGATAACACTTTATATAGGTCAAAAGGAGCGGATAATTATTTAAAGACACGCGTGTTTTGTATACAGTAAGTTTATATTTGCATATTGTAATAAACAAACGTAACAGGTGTTCCGTATTCACGCGACTTTCATAGCTTCTAATTCTTCTTTTATGTGTCAGTTTTTGTGTTTGTGTGTAAATAGTGGACGATATTAACGTTCTGTAATTGTACTGTAAATCTTTTAAGCGATATCCATGATTTTATGAGGAAATCTGTTAACGCTCGGTTTTCTGTAGGCCACGAGGAATCTGCTGTCATTCTGTTACTGATTGATTTTTTTTTATACTTTCTACCATGTGATAGATATATTGTAGTCATTACTTACAATACCGTAAGTAATTACTACATTTTTTCTCTAGTCAGTGACTTGCAACTAAAGAATAAATAATGTTACGAGCTTGAGGTTCGTGACAATTAAAAACTGCCAATATAAATTACCAAAAATTACACTTAATTAAACACACTAATTACAAAACACAATTGCACTATATTATTGATCGCTCTAAGTCGCACTTGAAGATTGCTTCAGATGTTCTCGCCTGTATCGCTTGTTCAATACTGCCGGGTCTTTTTTTTTTTTTGTTTTTGTTGGGCATCTCGCAGTTGGCCTTGAGAGGCCGTGACTGCTCAACCGGGCTTTCCTGGGGCTGCCATTAAGAAGTTAATCTTAACGCCTCCAGCCAGGGCTTACAAACTAAATTTTATATACTAAGCGACTGCACGCTGAGGGCACCACCTGTGGGGTACGGGCCTCGGCTCAGGGCATCACTGATAGGGGGACAGCTATCATTGGGGACAGGCTGGATCAAAATATTGGCATTATTATTAATCGGGGAATTTAAAGCTACTGGCTCAGCTGCGGCGCGGGCTGGCGCTTCAACGAGCAAGGGTCGGTCGGGTGCCGGGTCTTGATCCATTCCGGCCTTTTATAGGGCCCTAGGAACATTCGAGAAACTTCTACTGTAGAAGCATCTAGAATGTTCGAGTACATACCGGCCCCGACTGAACAGATGTTGATAGTTCTAGAAGATTCTGGCATCGAAATTTCTAGAAAGATCTTGACTCAATGAATTCTGCTACTCGATACTAGATGACGCTAGTGGTAATTAATGCAGACATTACTTTAGCTTTAGCGCGTAACAATAGGTATGATTGATTGATTCCTTTATGTACCTTTATATTTTCTATACAAAACCTGTCAGAGCGCAATGTTTTGGTTTTGAGATCTAACTATTGATATATCAGTCATCATAATCAGCCTATAATGTTCCCACTGCTGGGATACAAGCCTCCTCTCACAGGTCGTAATCCACCACGCGATATTACAAATTACGATACATCAGTACTTACTAAATATTATAAAAAGTACCTATTACAAACAAATTGAAACAAACCTTAAAAAATATCTCCATTACTTTTCAATACGCGTCAGTTAATTACAGTTCCATAAGTAGGGGTACCTCTAATTACAAATACAGACTTTTCTTCTTATAATGGGTGATTCATTTGGAGGTACATTTTTCAAAACTTTTTTTATAAAAAAAAAACTAATTTACCTTTTGCTTTCTTAGTATCATACAAAAGAACATACATAATATTTTTTTTTTTTTTAAGATTATTTCAAATGTTGTCCATAAGTTAACTAGGTCCATTCTGCATTTCCAATTTTCGATGTCGCATCCGTAATATTGGCTTCCAGTTGCTCAATCGTACGCGGCTTATCTATATAGCCTTTGGACTTTACATAGCCCCAAAGGAAAAAGTCTAGGGGTGTGATGTTAATTTGTTGACGCTGTGCCGGGCTCAATCTTTCCATGATGAAATGTCAAACTATTAACACGCCTCTCGCTCCATCTGTCAAAAAATCCGTACACATAAAGTACCTCTAAATGAATCACCCGATATTAATGAATTCATATGTATCTTTCAGACTAGTGCAGTAAGTAATAAATTTTAATCATCATAATGCTAATCTCGATTGGGTAATTTGAACTGAAACACGGGACATAAACGGTTATATTTGACTGAAAATAATGAGCGCCTCAGGAAAAGTTTCCAAACTCCAAAAGTTTGATCTTTAAGACGTCCTTCAACCAATCTTAAGCCCAGCATAATAACGTCGTTATCGTAAAAGAAATATAAAGATGCAAAATTTTTTTCATTCATTTTGATCTTTTTATTTTATTATTTATTATTATTTATTTATTTATTAGGAAACTCAACAGCTTATAATTAATTCACATGAGTTATGAAAAACAAATATCTCTTAAGCCAATAACAGAGTTTATGATGTGCATTTGCATTCAACTTTGATACTTATTACAATATTTAGTATCATGTCTGTTTTTGTGACTGCCCGATTGCTCCCATTTGACAATTCTGAATAACATTCTTTCGTTTACCAAAGAGGATAAATCCATTAGAATATAGGTAGTTACCTAGCTATAGGGTCAAAATTTTGGCAGTGCGTGAAGTGCAAATCTGACAACAATATCAGCTTTTAACCACGACAAAAGTAGCTCTAAATCATGCTTAGACTTGCTACCTATTATTGCGGCACCCCTTACAAAACATCATATTTTTCATTGTCCCTTAAGAGACTACATCCTACACACACAGTTTTACTTTTACGCACACACTCACCCACAGTTAGTCATACCCTAAACAAGGACCGTCTGATTCGCGACCTCTCAACTACAAAGGTGGTACCCTCGATAGCCGAGAGGCGAGGGTTAGGAGAGCCCTCCTGCCACTTAGACAGGGCCACACAAGTACCCGCTACTAGGCATGCTGGTTTGTTTTCATTTTAACACGCAAGCTAGTTTTATGTGTTTGTGTCAAAATCAAAATCAACAGTCATTTATTCAAACTAGGCTGAGAGTCAGCAGTTTTTGAACGTCAAAATTACATAAGACAGTCCCCCCAAAACTCCCGCCCTGAACCACTTCCTAGTGCTTTAGCTGGGAAGAAGAAGTGGCGGAACAAACTCCCCAGTAGCACAGCGTAGTTAGAAGAACTTGATTCTGTACAATAATAGGTAAGTAATTAACATTACTAAACACAAAACGTAAAATTAAATTATTTGCCATAGGTCAGCTAGCACACGTCATTATACCAACAAAACAAAGTAACTAAACTCAAGCATATAAATAATAAAAACAAAACAATAAACGTAAACAGAACTCATTACCCACATAAAAGCCTCCAGGCATAAGGGTGTGCCCGCTTACATATGCAGTGCTGCATTATGTTGATTTAGATTTAACTTGAAGTCATACATATTATTAAGCTAGGACCTTCGGAGTAAAATAAATAAACAGTTAATTACTAATAACAATGACAAAACCATGGTCATCATAAGCAGCACCCGTTCACGAGCATAACGCAAGGATCAGCCATTGCCCGCCTCGCCATATTTGAGGGAAGGAGGCAACCCGACCCCCGACGCTACCGCAAGCGGTGATATCTAAGGGAGCATGACGAACTTCCTGCTGGTTGCTCAGGCAAGAATAATATGAACAATTATCGAGGTCGCTAGCTAACCACATGTTGCAATACATCTCATTAAAAACATTTTAATGAGTAAATTATGTCAAAAATGAATAAAAATATCATTAATAAAAGTTAAAACTCAAATGATTTATACAGTCTAATAAAATAAACAATTAAATGAAGTAACTCATATAACCTGTCAGTAGGTAAGCTAATTCTGGTGAAAGAACACAAACATTGTCTTGAGCCAATCACAGCGACCAACTGTTCTTATTGTTTAAGTAGTCGTTAATAGATTAGTATGCCTTAGAAGTGTTTGTGCGTGACATACACTACAAAAGATAGTTGTGCTAAAAGTTAACAGAGATTAGTATAATAAAGCTCGATGGCCTAAAAAACTAAAAATAAAATAAAAGTTGCTACTGTTGTAACTTCTCAGTTGCAAAAATAGGGCTTACTGACACACACATTGGGCATAAATGTGTGTGCGAGTTAGCATTATTTCTATGAACAGATTATTGTGATGACCAGAATGAACAAGTACCTAACTTTTAGGCACCTATCTACATTTCTGCTTTGGAAGATCCTAACTAATTCCGGTTTTAAGACAAACGAATTGGAAAATCTGTCATATGTAAATGAATTTTCAGGTGATGGTCATTCTCACTTTTACGAAACCACCTATACAAACATCCACCAGCATTTTTCAAAAGTTACAAATCATAATGTTTGATGAACACTAAGCTCAAATGTTTATATAGCTCAGTTTAAACAATACCCACTCGGTTTGTCTACACGATTGTAAATAAAAATGATTAATTATTACCGGTCTACAAGTTCACTTTGCAAGACAAATAAACATTTAGTTTACTGAGCCCGTGGAATTGATTTAATGTCGTCTTGAAAATTGAATTTGTTAAAGATGGAATTCTCTCAAAGAATTCAATTTTCAACAACCATTTCAGGATTCAACTCAAAGTTCAGTCTGAATGAACCAAGTGCTATGGCACCGTAACGAATAACAAAAGAGAACCCTGACTCATTGAAAATGCTTCCAGGAAGTTGTTTATGAAGATTTGAAGCTACAATTTGTAGTAACAATGCTCTGTATATTGCAATTATCTCTTAGGCCTTCTCTTTGCCTGGAACTGAATCATATCAGCCGAAAGACGTCCACTGCTGGACACAATCCTCCTCCAAAAGGGGGGGATTTGCCATAATCGCCACGCTTGGCAGGCTGGTTGGCGATCGCAGTATGGTGGTCAATGCATAGAGAACGCTGCTGCCCATACTCTAGTAAGTCCCTTAGTCGCCTTCTACGACACCCACGGGAAGAAATGGGATGATGCTATTCTTTTACGTCCGGCACCACACGGAACTGAATAATGATGAACAATGAAAAGGTTACAAAACTTGTGCTGAACTATTCGCACCGTTGAACTTATTTTAATCGACCTCTTCAAACAGGATTAAATTTTTATCAATGCGCAAACTGTAACCATGAATTCAGCATATAATTCTAGTCCCCCCTAGCGTAGAAAATTTTTCGTCAATTATACAAAAAAAAATCAGCTGTTTCATACATTTTGACCGCGTAGGTATTACACCTTTCTGTGAAACAGCAGATTTTTTTTTTGTCTATTTTGATATGCTGAATTCATTGTTACAATTTGCGCAAAGGTAAAAAAATTACCCTGTATAAGTTTTTATACAGGGTAAATTTTTAACCTTTGCGCAAATTGTCAAATTTCACACATTTTAATATCACAATACTTTTCAGAACTACACTGAGATATTCTGTTTACTGAACATCAACATCATTCTCCTGTCGTTATCCAAATTCATTTGGGGTCGGCACAATATGTCTTTTACTGAACAGCACTATACAAAAATCCACGATCATAATCTGCCTATAACCTCCCAACTATTTTGGGTCTACTTCCAGTCCAACCGGATGCATCTGAATACCATTATTTTACATAAAGCGACTGCCTATCTGATCCCTGCAACCCAGTTATTGGGTAGTACGGAACCCCTTGGTAAGACTGGATGTCAAACGGGCTTCTGACGACCCGTAACGACAGTCAAAGATCCACGAATGATAGCCGGGACCAATGGCTTTTTTTTTTTTTTTTGGGTGGGAAATCATCAAATAACTTCTCGCGCTCTGGGTGGAGCGGGAGGACGTGTCAGACTTTTACTGACTAAAACCCACCCGTGTTCCCTCAGTTGCCTGTGTGCTAGGGGCCGCGGTATCTCTTTCGAACAACCCGCACCCCTAGCAGGCATCGGCCCTTGCGGAACCCCCATTTGGTGCTGACATCTCTTTGAGGCGCGCGTGGAACACAACTTAACGTGCAGTTTGAGGCACCAATTGCGGAAAGCGTAGGTTAACCTGATCGATCTAACCATGCGACTGTTATTTATTACTTAGCCACAAAGCCAGAAACCTTTCAAAATATTGGAACCGAATGTTATTCAGGTGCCACTTCTTCCCATTTCTCAAACGTATAGAACCATCACCCCAAGTTCACAAAGAACACGTTATAATTATACGCGAAGGCACAAGGATCAAAATTAAATATCACGTAAAGGCAGATAACGGTATAGTCTGTGCATCCAGGGGTGTTAAACTGAAGCTGTTATTTTATAAAGCTTTTGTGCAAATGTGCATTCGATGTAACAAAGAGCTCGGTGGATGCTTCCGTGAGCGAGCACTTGGAGCCTTGGAGCGTACGTTTAGCGGATAAAAGGTGGTTTTAGGGATGCATCCTCAAACCACGATTTATTCGCTAAACTTACTTAACATTATAAAGAAAAGGATTAAAATTGGTTTATTTATATTTAGTAATAGTAGGGGGTAATTTCTCGGTAAAACGTCAGCGAACGGTATTCGCGTTGCTGCAATTTTTGTCAAAAAAATAAAGAAAACTATAGACATACATTGTTTGTTTTATTTTTATTATAAACAAGCTAAGGAGATATCAGGAAATATTTTCGCATTTGATAGCCCAATTCTTTATCAAAGTTAAAAGCTATTCAACATTATGCTATAGTTACCGGCACGTAAGTTGGCAAGAGATTTTGTAGTGGGGGAAATTCGCGCATGTAAAAATGTATGAAATGGTGCCTGCGCGAACTTCCCCCACTACAAAATCTCTTGCCAACTTACGTGCCGGTAACTATACGAGCCGAGTAAAACGAAAAAAAACTTTAGAAAAAACACTGAGTGAAAACGAAGTAATATCGCGGGTAGAAGAAGTCAGTTATTGATAAAACCACCGGTTTTTGTAAGCTCTAATAAGTTCTGTTATATGTTTTGTGTTGAAATCTGTGTTTGAACCTACAAACTACAATACTTAAGTGCGGACTAGATACTATAAAAGCCCAATTTCAACTACTCCCGACCGACCCTTGCTCGTTGAAGCGCCAGCCCGCGCCGCAGCTGAGCCAGTTGCTTTAAATTCCCCGACTAATAATAATAATGGCAATCTTTTGATCCAGCCTGTCCCCAATACTAGCTGTCCCCCTATCAGTGACGCCCTGAGCCGAGGCCTGTACCCCACAGGGGGTGTCCTCAGCGTGCAGTCGCCTAGTTTGTAATTTATTTTAGTTTGTAAGCCCTGGCTGGAGGCGTTAAGTTAACTCTTAATGGCAGCCCCAGGAAAGCCCGGTTGAGCAGTCACGGCCTCTCAAGGCCAACTGCGAGATGCCCAACAAAAAAAAAAACAAAAAAAAAACCACTACTACAATCTGAACAACCTCGTTTCAGAAAAGGTTCTCTCGAAGCAACAGGCGTTCCAACACATCCAACTACAGCTATAATACAATGTTCGATAATTGTTTCCCGGAATCAGAAGTTACAATAACAAAGGTTGCGCTTCAAACGGTTTATTAGCCTTCCAAGTAGCAAAAAAAATAAACTGAAGAGAAAATTGTATGATAGAAATTATTTAAATCTTTGGAAATACCGCTGCTTCTCGTAAGAGATTTTATTTGAAATGTAAGTATTTCGAGTAAACGAAACTTTTACTCAAAATTCTTCGACGTTCTTCCTCGTTCTTCTTCACAGAAATCTACATTTAGGATCACTTTATTCCTAACTGACCGTGCCTGACAGTTGAGCGCAAATCGAACGGGGCTGAATCATCGTTGTCCGACAGTAAAGAAGGTAGAGGAATTTGTAAGCTGTCGCATAATTTTTTTATATTTCTTCAAAAACAAGTTTAGTCACGAGAAATTTGCTTTTTGAAAAAAACTAACTCATACATGGAATTTTTGACAAAGGTGGTTTTTGAAATAAAGTCTTCAAATGTCAATCTCGTGAGTAACGCGTGGAAGAGAGACTAGGTTGGCATCGAACCGGGAAATATGACAGAAAAAACGGGGGCCTATCTATATCCAGCCTACCTATACCCAGCATTGGGTGATTCCGGGCTGAAATGATAATGATCCTACTAATAATTTAAATGAGAAAATTTGTATGTTTGTTAGGTGCTCAATCACGCAAGACCAGCTAAACGGATTTGGATGAAATTTGGCTCACAGATAGCTTATAACCTGTATAGGATAGACATATAACTTTTTTATCGCGCTAGTACGTTTCCGTGGAGTAATTTCCGACATTCACGTGGGCGAAGACGCTGGCAATAGCGAGTCATGAAATAAATGCTTTGAATTTGACTTTCAAGTGGTTTACCTTCATAGCTTATGGAAATAAAGCCTGTGTTATTTTATAGCTTTCTGTCGTAAAAAATCCCTTTATATTTTTCATAAGTAAAATCCTCTTTTCCCTCAAAGCTCACATCCCTAAATTGTGTGGAATTATGTGACCCTCTGCGTGATTAAATATGCCGCGACGTTACGAGCCTTAAGTGTGTTGTGTAATTAATAGGTACATGGGAAGAATTTAAATTGTGGCAGGTATTGTCATAATAGATTACACAAGACGCTCTTGCCTGAAAGAAGATATTTACGGGGGTTAAATATAAAACATACAGTTGTGTGTATTTAGCGAACAGAGGTGCAACAAAATGAGGGTCGATTCTCAAGGTTTTCAAATGTCTTGTATGTACGGAAGAGCAATAGCAATATGACATATCAATCTGCCTAGCCTTTTAACAACTATGTTTGGGTCAGCTTCCAGTCTAACCAGATGCAGCTAAATACCAGTATTTTACATACAGCGGCAGCCTATATGACCTCCACAACCCAGTTACTGGGTAATACAATACCCTTTGGTAACACTGATTTGTCAGACTTTCAGGCTTCTAACGACCCGTATCGACTGTCGCAAGATTCACGAATGACAGAGCAATACGAAATATACAAATAAATGACAACTGTCACTAAAAAAACATAAATGTCATATGAAATCCAAGAACAAATTTAATTCTAAATTGCAACGCAAAGCCTCGAATGGATCATAGCTCTTCCAAAAGCTCAATCATAAAACATGGCTGAAAAAATCATTCCAATTTCAAAATAACCTAAAAAAATCACGAACATAAATTCCGAATTCAAATCTGCAAAGAAAATAACACATGTAACGGATGAATCTAAAAATATGACGTTGTTTACGACAGAGGGCGTAATGAGGGGCAATTTGATAGCTCGGGATCATTTTATCGCCTATGTAATCGAGTTTAATGAGCCAATCATTGTGCAAGCATGTAGCTGCTATAAATATGCTGACCCTATAGGGTGTGGTTATTTAAAGAAAATTGCGCTGATTTATTTTTGCAACTTTGCAAGGTTTTCTTTTAGGATGGGAAATCATCAAATAACTTTTACTGACTACAACCCACCCGTGTTCCTTCAATTGCCTGTGTGTCAGGGGCTACGGTATCTCTTTCGAACAACCCGCACCCCTGTCAGGCATCGTCCCTTGCGGACCCAACCAGTTGGTGCTGACATATCTATGAGGCGCCGTCAACCCGGGCTCGGTCCTTACCGGACAGCGAGCTACCCATTACTCGCCGTCCGCAAGTCCGCGCAACATTGCAAGGTGAAACTTGTATATTGTATATCATGTCCTACAGTTTTGTATTAACGACTTTTTGATATACGGTCGTGTACTGAACATATTTTACCTCTCTTATTATTTAGAAATGTTTTTGAGGTCATTGAAAGGAGTCAATATATAACAGCTATCTAGCACTTTTGTCTTACATAACAGCTTTTTCTACCAAATTCTTCAACTACATAATGGTAGTCATGATCTGCCTAGCCTTCTACCAACTTTGTTGGGGTCGGCTTCCAGTCTAACCAGATACAGCTGAATACCAGTATTTTACATGGAGCGACTGCCTATCTGACCTCCACAACCCAGTTACTGGATAATACAGTAGTACCCCTTGGTAAGACTGGTTTTCAGACTTTCGGGCTTCTGGCGACTCGTAATGACTGTCAAAGATCTCAAATGACGGCTGGGACCAACGGCTTAACGTTGTTACCGAGGCACGGAGGGGTCTTGGTGTATAAAGATGGTCATCCATCCCCGGACCAACCGCAGCAAGCGTAGCTTAACCTGATCGGTAAACCCGTGATCCTGTATAATGCTCATTATGTTCTTGCGCTTAAATTAAGCATGTATCTGTTACTGATCACTAAACAGTTCGGGTTAAGAATACAACAATCCATTCCATCACTAAAAGAACAGATGTCACTCGGAAAGCTGTCACGCTTAAATGGAATTAGGCTGGACACATCTGCCGTATGTCAGACGATCAATGGACCAAACTTACGACCCAGTGGGTCCTGCTTAATGGCAAACGGCATCGCGGCAGGCCCAGGCGGAGATGGCGGAATGAGCCCTGATGGGCCTGATGACTCCTTTAATAAAGATTGGTCCTCGTCAGCTATGGACAGAGAGAGGTGGAAAGAGAGCAGGGAGGCCTTTGGCCAGCAGTGGGACGTTAATGGCAAATAATAAATAGTTCAGTGCTCAAGGGTTCAAAAGCTTAGACAGAAAAACATAGATAACCAATGCATCCGTTTCTCTTAAAAACCATGGTATTAAATTTTTTAATATTTTTTATATGCATTACACACATTCAACCCACACGTTCTTTCTCTGAGAGCATCAGGCAGTAAAATGGTCACGTTCACTGCACTGTCATTTTGTTTCTGCATCGTCTGCTTAAAAGAGCTTGTCACGAATCATTCCGTGCTGCTGCAAATACCTCCTGATATTTTGAAGAAGACCTAAATTTATTTTTATTCAACTTAACATGACACGAAACCTTCTTACAGCCAATTAACATTCTCAAAATGCATTTACGAGAAGACTACCTAAGAGACAAAGGTTAATATACTACCTTACAGCTGTCTTTTGGGACATAGTACTTCCATTCTACCCCCATTTATTTTCATTTACAAAACTAATAATTCTCAACGAATGACCAACATCTGTAGACCCTTTTAAGATATACAGTTCTGTAGTACATTATTTTGATTTATCCCGCACGGTTTAGGCAGCGTTAGCAAAGTTAGCGACCAAAAGATATTTTTTTTACGACATCATTACAAATCTTTGAAATTCTCAGGCTTACTCTACTATAATATGCATGCATTATACATGAAAACCTTTCGGGATAAATTCTCTAAATGATAGTAAAAACCTTATCAAAATCCGTGGCGTGGTTTAGAAGAAGTAAACGGAGGAAGAGACAGACGAAAACAGCGTCTTTACGTTATACTTAACTAGCAGCGCTCCGCGGTATCACTCGCGTAGTTCCCGCTCCCGTTGGAATACGGGGATACAATATAGTCTATGTCAACCGGGGATACTGTAGCTTCCCAACAGTGAAATAATTTTTCAATAGTTTCGGAGCCTATTCAATGCAAACAAACAATCAAATCTTTCCTCTTTAGTAGTACCTATTGATAAAGAAGACACAAACTAATAATTCTCAATCAACGAATATTTGCTCAGAGGGATAGTTGCGTAACATTTTGACGGTTCAACAACATTCATTGCGTTACTGACATTGTTGAACAGATTCTTTTTTCGAACCTATGAAGCAATTAAAAAAATAACCTTCAAAGTTACGCAATTATGGTGCAGGTCTTCCTCATAAAAAAATTAACAAACGATTCTTGGCTGTGTAATAACAGCAGCTTGCTCACAACAAAGTTATCTTCCACACTGACGCTAAGAAAACTGTAATTGCAACCAGCCAGCGTTGTAAAAAAAAGATAAAAGTACTCTATGGTCGGCAAGCGCGGGCAAAGAAGCGGACTTCGCAAATATTTACTGCCGACCTAAACAAATGCCAGTCCTTTCATTGCAAGGAATAAAACCAGTCTGTAAAGCATTTCTCATTTTTCTTCTACGCTGATAAAGCGGTAAAATGAAAGCATAAAATGTAGAAAAGTGTAACACTTTATCACACTTCCCTCTGGTTGTGAAAGTTGGTTTAAAAGGGCTATTAATTCAGTAGCAGGGCTAGAAATTATAGCTCATAAAATAAAGCTGAAGAAACTCAATATTACTAGTAAATGGAATCGTACCAGTTTTTCTGCTGGGGAGTTTGTTCCGCCACTTCTTCTTCCCAGCTAAAGCACTAGGAAGTGGCGAAGGGTGGGCGTTTTTTGGGGACTTTCTTATGTAATTGTAACGTTCAAAAAGTGCTGACTCTCAGCCTAGTTTGAATAAATGACTTTTGATTTTGATTTTTGGTTTTAGAAATGGGTATGAAGTTTATTTCAATTAAATTATATTTATAACTACAGCTAATAAACTAAAACAAAGCGTCAAAAAACTCATCCGCATCGCTGTCGAAAAAGTATAACAACATTATTGGTAATTATATTTTCGAGCCGATTAGGGTTGAAACCCTCGGGCCGTGGGGTCCGAGTGCTCATGCTCTCTACAAGGAAATCTCAAAACGGCTGGTTGACACTTCCCGTGACCCAAGGGCTGGTTTTTACTTTGGCCAGAGGCTGAGCATTGCTATGCAACGTGGTAATGCCGCTAGTCTCTTGGGTACATTACCAGTCGACAGCGATGCGGGTTTTTTTAGAAATTGACAGGTCCTCATCAATCTGCCTAGACTTTTCCCGACTATTTTGAAGTCGGTGTTCAGTTTCATCGGACGCAACTGAATATCTAGTAATAATATATTAGTATTTTACTTGGATCGACTGCCGATCAGACCTCCACAACCCAGTTATATAAGATGATACCCCTTAGTAAGACTGGTTGTCAGACTTTTGAGCTTCTGATTACCCGAAACGACTGTCAACGATCTAAGAATAAGAGGAATCAAATTATATGTAATGGATAGTCACCTATTCACGAATCGACATGTGCAGCTATTATCATCCCACAAACAAGTATATCTTATAAAATAAAGCTAAAAAAAACTAAATATTTGAAAAAGTGTTGATGTTATAAAAATGAGAATCTTTCCCACACGCGAGTAATATCCGGAACATGTTATGAATACAATTCTTCGCAAATTTTCTCATTTGAAATCTGTACCGATCCCGGAAAATCTTTGACGAAACCTTCCTTCCTTCACAGTGATTATCTTCAACCAAAAACGTTTGCTTTCTCCTCAACAGTCGAAAATTGTTTGTTTTCTTTAATATTCTTTAATAAAACGCTCGCTCCGCTCTCCTTAATGAATTTATCGCAAGTAATTTGAGTCGAAGCCGTTCTGAGTCCGGACCCTGGACTTGTGCAAATTGTAGCATAATGTTCTTGTGGAAAATGAGGCTTTGTGTAATAAACTCAAACTACAGGGTTTATGGACAGGGTGAACTAAGTTTAAATGGAGGACCTATTTGTTACGTTGCGGTTTTCATTATAAGTTTTAGAAACGAATTGCAAACAGTTAATAGTTTTGTAACTACTTTAGTATAAGAACTGGATTATTTAATCTACTGTGTTTATAATTATCTATTTCATCTTATTTAGTAATAGTAATACAAATCTGGATTTGTGCTCGGTTAGTAGCAATAGGCTTGCTCACTATCACATGGAATTTAATTTAGTGGATGTGCTAAAGATACCTGTGCCCAACCTGTAATGTTATATAATACTAATTACTGTGTGTAGCAGTCTCAACTCCTCCATTTCAACATTCCATTCCAAGAAATCTTAATATTATATTACCTAAATAAATAAAATGTATACCCAGATTACGTATGACGTGTTCTACGAAAGGCCTACATCAACATATTTAGAAGGTTAGGTAGGTAAGTTTGTTACCACAGATCTGGGAATTTTGTTTTCATTTCAATATCAGAGTGAAAGGTTTCATTTCACAATATGTTTTGGCACTACATATACGTTAAAGTTCATCTATGGCTTAACTAAATTACTGAATTCCAACCGAATTCTGACCACATAAGCAACTAATGTGAGACTTGCTCCTTATATGTTCCAGCTATGTACCTGCGATAGAAAAGAAGTTAAAGAGATGTTGTCTACATTTCTTTAACTTCTTGCGTGTGTAAGAGTAAAAGAGAAAATCAAATACTAACATATAATATTATCAATCAAGCTAGTGGTGACTTATGGCACAGAAATGTGGTCGCTCGCAATGGGCATTATCAGAAGGCTTAGAGTCACCCAAATGGCAATGACGAGGGCTATGCTCGAGTTTCCCTACGTGATCGAATCAGGAATAAAGAGATCCGCAGGAGAACCAAGGCAACCGACATAGCCCGAAGAATTGCCAAATTGAAGTAGCAGTGGGCAGGGCACATTGCTCGCAGAACAGATGGCCGATGGGACCGAAAGGTTCTGGAGTGGCGACCGCGTACCTGAAGACGTAGAGTGGGAAGGCCTCCCACAAGGTGGACCGATGACCTTGTATTGGGCCGCGGGAATCCGATAGATGTGGGAAGCACAAGACCGGTCGAAGTGGAGGAGCCTGGGGGAGCCCTAATGTGCAGGGGACGCCTTTCGGCTGAAATGATTATTATCAAAAACAATTCAATTAATTAAATTAAACAAATAATATTAGAATATACTCACATACTTTTGAAATAAATATCACTAGAGTGTTAATAATTATAAAGTAACTAGGATTTGCCAGCGGCTTCGCCCGCGTAGCTGTCAGAAGTTATCCCACGGGAACGTTCTACCGAGATAAGAGTATCCTATGTATTAATGCACGTGATAAACTAACTGTGTTCCAAATTTCATCCAAATCTGTTCTGCCGTTTTTGCGTGATTATCTAGGTAAATATTATATAAGTATATAAATATCTAGGTAAATATTCAAACATACCTACATACTTTCACATTTATAATATTAGTAGGATTAAAATAATAAATACATACGAAACTATAACGAAATGGAAAGATCTTTCACAATTTTTTTTTCAGGTACTGCGATGAAAAGCCACTCTTAACGAAAACTACATGTTTGCCAGTAAACAACGCCGGGGGTTCAATAAACAGCTACGTACAGTATTGTTGTACAACCAACTACAAAACCCTTATTGCCAAGTTCCTGCACGATTTGACACAGATACAAATAGGTCACTGGCGCCAATTTACCATAGACTCAACTGCAATCTACTGTCAAAGACATCTCGTATTAGAACCACACTGAACTCTGCATACACAAATACGTAGGGTAAGCTTGCATCACTTTATGCATGTCATCATCTGCCCCGCCTTTGCGCAACTATATTGTGGTCGGCTTCAGTCTAACCGTATGCAGCTGAATACCAGTATTTTACATAGAGCGACTGCCTATCTGACCTCCACAACCCAGTTCCTGGGTAACACGGCGTTGGTATCCCCTTGGTAAACTGGTTGTCAGACTTTCGGGCTTCTGACGACCTGTAAAACCTGTGGAATGGGCAACTAGCTTCAACTTTCCAACTGGTCGACTTTTTGACAGTTCAAAAGTGCCTGTAAATGGTTTAATTGAAATAAATGCTTTGAATTTGTTTGAGTTTTGTAACGACTGTCAAAGATGCTCGAAAGACAGCCGAGACCAACGGCTTAACGTGCTTTCCGAGGCACGGAGATGTCCTTATTGTGAAGAGCTGCGTGTGGTGCCGGACGTAAAAGAATAACACCATCCCATTTCTTCCCGTGGGCGTCGTAAGAGGCGACTAAGGGACTAGCCAGAGAAAGGGCAGCAGCGTCCTCTATGCATTTGACCACCATACTGCGATCGCCAACCCGCCTGCCAAGCGTGGCGATTATTGGGGGAGGCCTATGTCCAGCAATAGACGCCTTTCAGCTGAAATGATGATGATGATGATGTGAAAATGGTCACCCATCCACGGACAAACCGCGAACCGCGGCAAGCGTACGTTTGCGGCTGTTATTAAGCCATAAGCCGCTCCACTTTATGCATATAACATTAAGTATATGAGGTGGAGTTAGCGCTAAGTTACAGCTTAATGGCGTTAAAACACTACTAAGTACGTGGAGCTACTTACGTCATAAACATTTCTCGGGTAGAACTACTTATGTCATAAATATTGTGGTTTTAATGTTATATAAGCTTTGTTGAAACAACCCTCAAGTTAATGGCAATAGGACTTAGATTTAATACTTTAAGCAGTCAAATGTAGAGAGGCAGACTTATGGTTCTTTGGGAATTGTAGGATGAAATTGTCTATTATCTGAAACAAAGACAACTTGGACATACCTGGATCCCTGGAGAGTAACCGTAGAGTTTCTTGCTGGCTCTTCTCCATAGGAAACGACAAATTGGAACCGTGCACCTAGCTTCTGACGTTTCATAAGTGCCCATGCAGGCTTATGTGAAATAAAATATTATGATTTTGATTTTTTTTTTCGTGTAAAGAATTCAAACCTAACAAAACATGTTTAAGACCACTATTCTAGCTCGTTTGTCTAGTGGTCATAAGTGTTACTTTTGAGCATGAGCTCAAAGTGCTGTTGTGTTTTTCTACCTGGAATTTCGCAGTAGCAGCCTGGAGTCAGGATTTGTGACCGGCTGATGGCCATAGGCTCGCCCCTATTACATGGGACTTAAAAACAATTGGCAAAATGTGAGTACAATGTGGGTAATATATACACCTCTGCCCTATCTTTCAGGTAAACAGTATGTTATGTTATTCCCCGAACGCATATTTTTCCGAAAACGGTATGGATCTCTCAAGAGTGCTCAATGAACCGAACTAGTAGTGGACCAAGCACAGTGCTCCCATCATCATCTGCCTAGCCCATTCCCAAAAATGTTGAGGTCAGCTTCCAATCTAACCGGATCCAGCTGAATACGTGTAAGTGGAATAAAGCTACTGCCAATCTGACAACCCAGTAACAGAGTAATACGACGATACTCCTTGGTAAGACTGCTTGCTTAATTTTCGGGCTTCTAACTGCCCGTAACGACTGACAAAAGTTTACAAATGACAGCCGGCCCCAACGGCTTGTCGTGCTTTCCGAGCCACGGAGACGACTCGATACGTAAAGGAAGGTTACTCATCCAGGGACTGACCTCGGCAAGCAAAGCTTAAACTAGGATCGATCCGTACGACTGTAAATTTTTACTCACGATAGGCGCCCGTATTCCATTCTATGATGGAAGATTTTTTTTTTTATTCTGTTCGATACAAGCGTATATATTATTATTTAGTCGACAACCACACGTGTGGAGGTCAGATAGGCAGTCGCTCCATGTAAAATGCTGGTATTCAGCTGCAACTGGTTAGACTGGAAGCCGACTCCAACATAGTTGGGAAAAGGCTAGGCAGATGTCGAGAGAAATCGACACACGGACGTACAAAAATCGCCCCACGAACCTACAAAAATCGCCACACGGACGTACAAAAATCGCCAAACGGACGTACAAAAATCGCCACACGGACGTACAAAAATCGCCACACGGACGTACAAAAATCGCCACACGAACGTACAAAAATCGCGCCGAAAACACAGTGTTCGATTTTCAACTCTTGGCAGTAAGCAGTGCGTTGAAGATTTAGCAACCTAATTGCATAACACACAATCAATCAGAATTGGAATCATTTTAAATGATATTGCTAATCCATTGCTTCATATTATGTTCGAAAAATTGGTCTGTTCATCAACGCAATGAATTTTATTAACCGTCAAAATGAAAACTATTCCTACTGTTAGTGTATCCGCGATTTTATTATGTCCGTGGGCATATATCGCCCTTCTATTGTATGGCCTGGAAAATAGCGGCGTCCACAAGCGACATACTGTTTACTATGTGTCTGTGTGTCCGTCTGCGTTGCCTCAGTTTGAGAGTAGCCAGGAATATCCGACTGGTGTTTACACGAGGCGGCTTTTAAATCCGATAGTAAAACGATTGATGAAATGATGCATAGAGGAACGCAGGAAACTGTGGAGGAAAAGCCATTGTTTATTTCTGTTTCGAAATAAATTCAGCTTTCTAGTGAACTGGGGATGTCTTTGTTAACTGTAACTGTAGGTTTTGGAGTAAGAGGGATAGAAAAAAATACTTTGAAGTTTTTATTGTAGTTGTTGGTATTTTTACACGCTTTATATGTTTGTATGTAACCGACTCCTTAGAGCGCGATTTTGACCCACTTTAAACGGTCGGATTTCATTGAAACATTGTAAACTTATCGAGGACCGATGACAATGCAATAATTAAAAAAAAAATGAGGTAAACGAAAAAAAGAAAAAAATAATAAAAAAACACGTTTTCACTTCTCATGCTCTAAAAAGAAGCCAATATAGCCCTACGAAGCGGGGGAGTAGTCCCTAGGGAGTAAAAAGTAATTCGTTTTTTAATTTCCTTCATGTGACATAGACAAACTCAAACAGCCAGTAAATATACTTACTATTATCTGTGGAGCTTCATTGCGAAAATGTTGAGAGTTTTAGTTCCATGGTTTTTGCCAAGGTGGCGCCATGTGTTTTAAATTGTTAATCTGTGGTTTAGAAGAAAAAACTAACCGCGAAAATTTCAGAATTTTTGTCGAGTGTAAATTTGTTCGGCTTTAAATAAATTTATTAAGAATGTCCAGTGACAGTTGTGGTATATTATGTTCCTTGGTGAAGAGTTTGACGTCGAGCAAAGAGCAAAAGACGTACCTAATAGATATTGTGATTTTTATTTTATAACCGACTTCAAAAAGGATGAGGTTCTCATTGTTCTCAATTCGTCGGAACTTTTTTTTTTATGTATGTTCCCGATTACTCGAAGATGGCTGGACCGATTTGGATTTTTTTGTTTGAAAGGATATACTTCCCAGGTGGTCCCATGATCATCAAGTCAGAATATGATGATGGGATCCTGGAGAAATAGAGAGAACTCTTCAAATTTTATAGGCACGCGAAGCAATTTAGGTATTTTTTGGAAGAGTACTTTCTCGGTCTCATTTCAATTTGGTGAAGATCTGATGAAGAACTTTGGAGATAGGCAACGGAACTCAGTTATGTAAGTAAACTAATGAAAGTACATTTTTTTTAGTACTCTATTCAATAAAAAATATGCCTATGTACTTCAATCGTATTCTGCGTGGATCAACATTTACAAAACCAAGATTTCTGAATTTCCCAGAGTCAGTTTAATAACTATGTATAATATTACAAATTAAATAAATAAATAAATCAATCGAGGGGAAGTATTCAAGTACCTACCTAACTTAGGTATGTTTGTATATTTTTCAATATGAAAACGCCTGCGATAAACATACTTTCTTGGATAAGGAAAATCTATAAATTATCTCACGCAGGATTTTCCTCACAATATGAACACACCCTTAAGCTAATATAAGTGGTACCAAAATAATGTCTGCCATTTATCAACCACTCGCGCATTTGTTTGCCCTACAGTGTAAGATAGGCCTAAAATATTGAGAGAAATGAAAATCTTAAATGTATTCAGGCAAAGTATAAATAAAAAAATACGTCTATCGTCTGTTCCAAAAGTACCTGATAAAAATGTAAACAAAATGATCAGATAATGTACCCCACTTACATATTCAATACTTTGATTTCTTCAGTTGAATATTCCTTCACTTTCGTAGATGATTTTTTAATTACAATTATTAAATCATTATATTTAAACAATAACTGTTGAATACAGGATAAGTTTTTAACCAGTGCGCAAACTTTAACCATGAATGAATTCAGCATATCATTCTAGACCCTCCCCCCAGCACAGAAATTTTTCGTTAGTTATACAAAAAAAGTCAGCTAGTCGCCTAGGTTAAACAGCTGATTTTTTTTGGGTTAACCGACGAAAAATATCTTGTCTAAATAACGAAGTGAGTGCTGCACACTCATAAAAAAAATATAAATATATACGGTGGAATTGAGAACCTCGTCCTTTTCTTTCGTCGGTTATAAAGCGGAACAATATTTGAATTCTTCTAAATACAGATGATTCTAATTCCTTTTGTAGTTTAGTGTCATTTTTTAAGAATTAAACATGAACGGGAGTTATTTAAACTTTTATCATATATTTTTAAAACAGACATAAGTGTACGTTGACGGTGCCGGTGTAGAGAAATTGTCAGTCATAATTTAAGTTTTTACTCATGTAAGCGCAATTTATTACTAGTACTGTAAATGTTGCCTGCAAAAATAGACCTTATGTTGACTAGGGCTGGCGATTAAATTACTTGTTACATACATTCGACCGTTTTTAAGAATAAGCTTTCAAATGAATTTCAAACAAAGGAATTTTGTTTCGAAAAGGGAGTATTGTGGCAGGCGTGTAACTGTAAACACGAAAGTGTGGAATAAACATTATAATTTGAATGTTATCGCTACGTCCACACAAATACAACACAACTAATAAACTATAATGCCCACCTAAGTTTTTTAGAAAAATGTATGAGAATGTATTTCTATATCTCTCGAGAATAAATAATAGTTTAAAAATCTAAAAAATACGCTTTAAAAACCAAACTAAAAAAAGGAGAAAATAATTTAATTCAATTAAAAGGCGTGGGGTGCTTTTTGAGGTATTTTCATAATCACTTAATGTCAAGCACCTAACGCTTTTTAATTACATTAAATTATTTTCTCCTTTTTTAGTTTGGTTTTTAAAGCGAGTTTTTTAGTTTTTTTGAAACTATTATTTATTTTCTATTTTTTAGTTCTAGTAACTACAAAAACGTGTCTTTTTTTTCATTTTTCTAATATTTAAAAAAAAAATATTGAATTGTCATCGGTCCTCGATAAGTTTACAAAGTTTCAATGAAATCTGACCGTTTAAAGTGGGTCAAAATCGCGCTCTAAGGAGTCGATTACATACAAACATACAAGTGAAGCTAATATAAAGCGTGTAAAAAAGGCGAGTTCTATTACGTTACCAAGCTCTATACCGACAACGTGTGATCTTTCACTACATACAGGAGATTCTATGTGAACGAAGCGTTATATTGAATGTTTCAGGAATGTTTTCCTGAAGCGGGTAAGATAAATTGTGTAGAAAACAGTCCCTAGGTAATTCTGTTGAAGTTGATAGATGTACAATAGGGTTAAAATTAAAGTCATGTTTAATAAATAATAGTTTATTTAATTTAGGACAATTTTACTGGGTCGAACTAAAGACAGCCACTTTAGGAGTTTTTCTGAGGTGGTAGTTGCTAAGTAATAGCTAATAGCCGCACGGGTTGATCGATCAGATTAAGCTACGCTTCTCGCGGTTGGTCCGTGGATGGGTGACCATCTTCATAAGACCCTTCCGTGCCTTGGAAAGCACGTTAAGCCGTAGGTCCCAGCTAGCATTTGTATCAGAAGTCAAGACAAGTTTTGTCATCAGAAGCCCGAAAATCTGACAACCAGTCTTACCAAGGGGTGTCGTGTTACCTAGTCACTAGGTTATGGAGGTCAGATGCCTATGTGACCTCCTCATGGAGCTACTGCCCAGTCGCTCCATATAAAATGACGTCACGGTTGGCGCAGTGGCTAAGCGATTGACTGCTGCGCTGCGTGTCGCGGCTTCGATTCCCGCATGGAACAAATATTTGTATGACCTACAAGTAGTTGTTCCGGGTCTGGCTGTTTGTGTATGTGAGTTTAAATGTTTATAAACGCACCCACAATACAGGAGAAATTCCTAATGTGAGGCGAAGTTTAAAAAAAAACTGATATTCAGCTGGATCTGGTAAGACTGGGAGCTGACCCAATCAAAGTTGGAAAAGGACTAGGCAGATGATGATGGTGATGATTACATTAATACGATATAAGATAACTTATAGTGAATGGGACAATTAGGTACTTACTTGGAATGTTCTACGGTAGGTATGTAAAATTTCACGCTATGCTAATATACTCGATTCCATTCATTCTTGGCAAGACAGTAGGAAAGAAATTCGTCAATATTCCGCTCGGTTCGCTAGATATTAACTGTATACAGACCTACATATATCGATTGATTAAGCAAGAAGTTTAAACTTTATAAGTAGGTCGTAGGGTAGGTACAGATCCTTCAATAGTTAAGTTAGGGATCCCTCTCGCATACAAATACAATAGCAAACGAGGTAACTAATTAATTGGAGGTGTTCGTAACTTTGCAAATAACTATCATACTTGCTGCTGAAAGCTTTTCATGCTCAAATTATGATTTTCATTTAATCAGTCAATCAATGTTGGTAGACACCCATAATTTGGCCTAAAAGACACCGATGCCTAGGTATATTATAAATTATGTATTTCATACTCTAGTAAAAAGATCGGCAAGAAAATATTACATCAAAGTTTGACCCTACAGATAGCTGTAGGGTCAAAGTTTGATGTAATATTTTCCTGTATATGGATACAAACTTTTCTTGTATATGGATACAGGAAAAGTTTTTATTCAGTGCGCAAACTGTATCCATGAATTCAGCATATCATTCTAGACCCCCCAGCGCAGAAATTTTTCGTCGGTTATACAAAAAAAAACAGCTGTTCCATAAATTTTGACCGCGTAGGTATTGCACTTTTCTATGAAACAGCAGATTGTTTTTTGTAAAAACGTCGAACTATTATCTGTGGATAATAGTATATTTACTGGCTGTTTGAGTTTGTCTATATCATATGAAGGAAATTAAAAAACGAATCACTTTTTACTCCCTAGGGACTAAAGTGGTCACTTTAGTTCCGCTTCGTAGGGCTATACGAGTATTGGTGTCTTTTTAGAGCATGAGAAGTGAAAACAAACAAATACAGGGTGAAATTGAAAACATGCGACAAACCGAAATGGGAGATTGTACTCATCATTATGAACAACTTTTACTGAGAGACCAAAGATGCAATCGCAAAAAAAAAACAGCTGTTCCCTACATTTTGACGAGTTATGCGAACATAAATGTAGGGAACAGATGTTTTTTTTTTTCGGGATTGCATCTTTGGTCCCTCAGTAAAAGTTGTTCATAATGATGAGTACAATCTCCCATTTCGGTTTGTCGCATGTTTTCAATTTCACCCTGTATACAGGTGAAGCTAATAAAAGCGTGTTAATAAAATCGCGTTCGTAACAAATATGGTTTATAGAATTAAAATCATCAATAGAAGCCTCTTAGTTCATATAATCCCATAAGTAATTTTGTATTTCCCGATTTACATTAGTGCATCTTCGAGCCCCTGTATTATATGGTATTCATGTTCAAGTAAAAACATATACAAACAAATATAACATCAAAGTTTTAACCTATTGACTTACATAAACCTCTATATAAATAAATAGCAAAGATAAATATGCCTCGGTATGGTAAAACTGCCTCGTTGGTCTAGTTGGTCGCAATCGCTACTGCTGAGCCTGAGGTCCTGGGTTCGATTCCCAGGTCGGGAAAAAGTGTTTTTGGGTTTTTATATCTGGAATTTCTCCGCTTGGTGTTTGGAATTTGTGACCGATGGTGGTAATGAGCTCGCCCCCATTACATGGGACTTAAACATAACTGGCGAAATGCGGATGTATGTACTATAGGTACATCTGTGGCCAACCCTTTACACAAAAAATGGTAAAATCGTAGCCAAATTCTGGGCAGACTGTATTTAGATTGCTATCGCCACGCTGAGAAGAGACCCTTTAGACAAAGAAAAATAGATCTATTTGTCACAGAAACACGTGTATACAAAAACATGAGATCACATACCACACCACACCACATCAGACTACTACCACACAAACACACTAATAACTTTTAATTTTGTATAGTTTTTCTTTCTTTATTTTAGTTTCGCTAATGTGTTTTTTACCAAAGGTTAAAAATATATTGTATCTTAGATTTAAGTAATACCTACTCAAACACTGTTTTTGGGGGGGGGAGCTGGTAATTTGTGTGACAGGTTTTCCTAGTGCAGATACCAGTCTCTCACAAAGGATTTATTCAGATGTTGATCTTCATATATTTAAGACGCCTTTGTGGAAGAGAAATAAATGTTTATTTATGATTATATTTAAGAAAAACATGAAAACAACACAGATTTATACATACGAACAGAGAACGTAAATAGTCGGCAGCTGCACGCCGTGACTGTCACAAGAAGGTTTCCACTCAGCATGATGCTTTGCTAGCGTGATCTTATGTCTATACTATAATATTATATTATAAAGAGGAATGATTTGATTGTTTGTTTGCATTACATAGGCTCCGAAACTACTGAACCGATTTGACAATTTCTTTCACTGTTGGGAAGCTACACTATCCCCGGGTGACATAGGCTATATTTTATTCCCGTATTCCCACGGGAACGGGAACTACGTGGGTGAAACCGCAGAGTGCTGCTAGTTATCTCATAAACATGTATTTGCTAATACTACTCCTTAATTCAAAACTAGCTTTCGCTGGCTTCGCCCGTATGGAGTTCAGAAATTATCCCGGGGAAGCGTACTACCGGGATAAAAAGTATCCTATGTGTTAATTCAGGTTGTAAACTATCTATGTTGGCAAATTTCATGCAAATCTTTTGGCCGTTTTTACGTTATTGAATAACAAACATCTAAAAATCCAAACATACAAACTTTCACATCTATAATATTAAGTAGGATTTCAAACTCTATTCACAACATACAAAAGCTATCAAATTCCTAGAAAGATTCCTGTCTTTCCCCGAATTGACGACATTACCATAAAAACGCAAGTTTCCGCAACTTTATCTGAGATCACTATAGTAACTCGTAAAAAGTTTATCTTATCTTGTGTGTGTACGAAGTGTGGGGGATTCTAATAATTGTGTTTATTGCTCGATAAATAATAGTAATCAAAGCTCGAGGGGCCAGCAGGATGGGGCCATCACTGACAGTTGGGCTGAGTTGTAGGAAACGGATCAAGCAAATATAAGTCCATCGTCAAATCATTTATTTCAAAATGGCCATTAAAAAAGCACTTTTCAACGAAGAAAATAGAATATTGATTTTAGACAAAATGTAGTTTCGAATGCAGACGAATGGATAAGAAATTAAATATTTACTCTTTGAAAAACATGTTTTTACAATATTTTATATACTTAGGTACAATCTGAAGACGATGCACCACCGCGGACACTGGCGGTCGTCCACTTAACAACCTTATTGTTTGAGGCATAACGTGCCTCGGAAAGCACGTTAAGCCGTGGGTTCCGGCTGTCATTCGTAGATCTTTGACAGTCGTTACAGGTTGTCAGAAGCCCGAAAGTCCAGTACCAATCTTAATCTTATTACCTATTAACTGAATTGTGGAGGTCAGATAGGCAGTCGTTCCATATAAAATACTGGTATTCAGCTGCATCCGGTTGACTGAAAGATGACCCCAAAATAGTTGAGAACAGGCTAACGAGATGATGATATTTAAGGCTTAAGGGAGAAAAGAATTTCAGCGCTAGTAGTGTCCGCAGTTGTACCTAGAATATAAAATTACTGCACTCAATAGATGCTACTAATAGTTTGTTATCCTTCTACGTAACAGTCCCTTACTAAATCAGAATGATTTCGAACACGAAGCAAAAACTAAACAAATAACTTTTTATTAAGTTTTCTTATTCCAACTCATTATAATTGTCCTCCAAACGTAATTTGCCGACATCTGGAATGCACAGACACGATCTCCTCACAAATTTATAACATTACATGCTCAACCTACCCCACTTCAGTATTCTTTGCTCCATTTGTACCCGCTACCGATTAAAACGCCCTTACAAAATCATCAATGGACGTCGAAACTACGCATTTCGGGGTTCCCTTTGAGTTTGAAGGGGTGATATCGACCGAGACTGCCTCCCCCTGCCCTTAGGGGAACAAACTAACTTATATAAATGTCCCTCCGAAGATTAAGGCAGAAGATTTTTACTACGTGTTTATTTTGGCTACAAAATGTTTCGGTGTTTCTCGGCAAGTTTTGTTTATTGGTAGTTTAATTTCATACGGAGTTTTTGGCGGGATCGCGTTGGAACATGTCGCATGAATTTTCATTTTCATTAAATTTAGTGAAATAGCGAATTAAATTGTATAATTTTGGTTGTGAATTATTCAATTTAGTTACGTGTGAGTGCACAAGTGCAGTGAAGGTGAAAATAAATGACTAACGTGGACTTTTCGTGTTCCCTCCAAAAACTCCTACTAGGTTGTTGTAAAGTTACTACCGCTTTACAATAACTTTGATTTGACTAACTAAAGTCGACCATGACTGTTTCGTAACTTAGTGCCCGATTTCGGGGCATTTACTTGATCGAAAAGAAAAATTATTTGACACTGGCTAAATGCACGAACCGTGCGAAGCCAAAACAAAAAAAAAAAAAAAAATCATACGTGAGCTAAAGTAAAGGAATTTTGCTTTTAGATTTTGCTTATTTATTTATGGATATGGCTTACCTTTACAGACTTACTAACTAAATTAAAACAAACAAAAATATTACTAAGTCCTAGGTACTATTGGAAATTCGTTACTTACAGAAGTACACAACACTACTTGAGAACTTAATTATTAAAGTACGTATAAGATACCATTACTTGAATAATATACATACACGAATATGATGTGAAATATAAACATAAAAAACGACTTTCGGAAGTCGGTGGCAAAAACTCTAAAACACAAAACAAAGAGCGGCTTCCGAAATTAAAGTTATTTTTCACTTTTGGTTTTGGAAATTGAGTTGTTTTTTTTTTTGTATAAAAGTTTTTAGTTTACACTCTTTAGTTGTGGTACCTACCCCACACAATTTCATTTAACACTATTTGCCATGTAAATATTAGTGCCAGGAAGTTATTATAACATCATCAATGTACCTACATTAAGTGAAAAAAATACATATTATTGAAGCTAACTCAAAAACTACCCAAGCAATGTTAATAGAATTTATTTGAGAATGTACCTATGCCCTGAAATCTATCCACAAATTTTGCCGGAGACATCGCGTAACATAATTTAAAAAAAAAAGTTATCTTAAGAACCTCCTACTTTTTAAAGTCAGTTAAAAAGGGTGACAAAGAAGAGAATGGAGGCGGATACATTTATTAATAGAAAGGCTTCAAGTCTCCGAGCTGGTTAAAAGTATCGTACGGAATTAATTGGATAACTTATAGCGTTGAAAGTCTAATGTACTCATTTTACTTAGAAGTCAATATTAATATTATCTCTCGATAACCTTTGTGGCTTTGATTGAGGGTTTAAACATTTTAGTGGAATAGCCATCCATCAGGCCAGCTTAAGTACGTACTGCCAGATGTTGACAGGCTACATCATTCGCCGTATAAGTTTCAATTGTCACAGAATCCCATTTGCTGGCAACTTTGAAAGGTTGGTTATAAATTCTGATATTCTAATACATCGTAGAGACATAACTCTCAACGCACTCGACTTTACACGTAGTATGGTCTACTTGAATGAATGATTACGAAAACCAATCCTAGTAGAATGCCTGGCCTGTAATGAATGGCCTGGTAGAACATATTATTATTATTTGGTTAGACACACTAGCAGCTAATTAGCTGATGCGTATATGTATAAAAAAGCGTGAAGATATTTAATCTGTCCATTAAATTCTTGAAGCAGTTTATTATGGGAGCCATCACAACATTTTCCGGGAGCCTATTCCATACTGTTACAACTCGGTTAAACAAGAAGTGCTTCAAAGTCTTTATCTTTGATGAATTTTCTCATCCAGGCAAGTGGGCACTTCGTAGTATTCTGTAATTATTTTATACGTCTCAATGAGCCTACCCCTATGTCTACTTTTGTCAACATAGTAGCATATTTTTGCATCCATCTAAAGTATCGCCAGTATCCTGCAAGACCTGGACATACCCATACATACATAGGTATACAAAATCCTTACTTGAAACTGAAACCAAAACTGATTAAACAGGCCTTATATTTGGAACACGAGAACTAATAACCACTGCAACCAAGCACCAAAAAGGTTCAATGGACGAATTCGAAAGCTAAATAGTATCCGGCCAAAAACCACAATAAGTCAGGCATACCAGAGGATGCCCCAGCGGACATTTCACCGCATCGCGCACCATATTTACCTCATCGTTATTGTGTACGAAGTCATAATTAATGAGGAGCCTTTCGCTAAATTCTGTCTGGTAGACTGTTATTTATGGCGAGAGGAAAATGTACCTAGACTATGGCTAGAATTTAGTGCCCGTCCGACACACGTAAATGTGTCCTAAAAAGTAAGGCCTAAAATGGCCTGAACAAAAACAAGCCCATATTTTTAGGTGTTTTTAAGTGTGTTAAAGTAACACCTTTTAAGAAAACGTGTTGAGATGCATATAAGAGCTAAACAGAGTGGTTATTATGGCTATACTTATGCCAGGCGTAACCAACTCACTACCAACCAGAATCTGAATAATTCAACGTAAAAAACGCCATGTATAATGTGGAACTGTCAAAATGAAAGCGATTACTACTAGAAGATTAGATAGAGACTAGATTATTACTATAGTGGGTACTCGTGGGTTACAGCTAAAATCAGCGTCAAGTAGTACACGTTTGTGTTGCCATCTGACATTATGCTGAGCTGAGGCCCTTTTGGCATTAATAACATTTATGTTTCATTAATAGTTTTAAGGTTCTATAAGATTTAACGCCAGTAAACGCATTTTTCTTTCTTTCTTTCTTTTAGTGTATTACACAGTTAGGTACCCCTCAGCACCGCTACCATCCGTTTTGGTTGGCTTCTAATTTCCACGTGGTGATAAATTGTATACGAACTACGACTTAACCATTAAAACCATTGGGTTTTAATGGTTAAGTCGTAGGGGAACACGGGTGGGTTTTAGTCAGTAAAAGTCTGACACGCGCTCCTGCTCTATCCAGAGCGGGAGAAGTTATTTGATGCTTAGAAATACATGTTTTTGGCTTAGAAAGGAGGTAGGTACGATATTTTCTCAACAACTTAAGTTTAGAGAGAACATTTTACAGTAAGGATTGATACAAAGTTAGTCATGTCAAACAGCAGGATTATTGCGTAATATACTTACACGCCTTTTATTTTGGCAGTTCGTCAAGTCGAAAATACATTCCATCTTTCGATTTGTGATTTATTTATTTATTTTATTCTCTTCTTACATCTACCATTACAGGGTAACCCAATGCGATAAATGCGCTTATCCTAACTTAATTATCTTATACTAACATTCATTCACACATAACAAATTACAAACAATGCATTCCTTGTGAATTCACTCAGAGAACAACTGAATAAGTCCGTCTCAACCGCTACGAGATTGAGCATGCGAAGTGCACGCGTCAGCGGCGCCTCCCTTACCAGGTTTGTCCGAGCGCGCGGTTCCACTAGCAATGGCGGCTGCCTTCTTGATATAAAGTATGTTACGCAGTAAAGGTGCTGGCTGGTTCTGAAGGCAAAAAGGCGATAAAAAAATGCAATGTAACAGCATTAAACAAAATGTTTAAACTAGCAGTTTTCATTAAAATAGTTTTTTGTTTTGTTTTACAGAAACTGTAAATATCCATTTTCTTCTATAATCCCTTAATCCCACATCACTCTATTATAACAAAAAAGTTCAGTGTATGAAATACTGAGAATACTTCAAACAAGTACAACAGAGTAATATCGTGCTGAAAACCAGATGAAACTACTTTCAGAAATCATTTCGCGGTTTATTTAGCTTTTACATTTTCATTCCTCGCAGACGTGAATGAAAAATGTTTTGCTTTGTGCCCTATGTTTTTTAAATTAAATAGGATTATCAAAAAATTGGTTATAGAGAATAACTGAAAATGGATTTAAATTAAAGCAATCTTAGCCCTGGCTTCTTAGTGGCTCCTGCCCAATCTAGGGGCCAAACGCCTCCTGCCGGAGGCTCTACGCGGGGGTCGTGCGGTCCATGGCCCTATACGGGGCACCGGAGTAGGCGCCTACATTGAGGCGACAACCAGCCCACCGGTTGAAGGCGTCCCATAGGGTCATGGCCACCCGGATGGTCCGGGGATACCGCACGATCTCCGGTGAGGCGGCGGGCCTCCTTGCTGGATTGCCGCCATGGGATCTGGAGGCCAAACGCCGGGGCGTAATTCCGCTGCCGCGAGATATCGCGGCACAGCGGACAGAGCTCCGACGGGATCTCATGGCGACATGGAGAGTGCGATTGTCGCAACCCAGTGCTGCACGCCACGATTGCGGCGGTAAGTCCCCTCTTTGAGGAATGGCTTGAGAGGCGGCACGGCGTCCTCACCTTCCGCCTGACGCAGGTCTTCCCCGGTCACGGTTGTTTCGGGAGGTTCCTGTTTCGGATAAGGCGGGAGGAAACAACCGGGTGTTTCCACTGCGAAGATCGCCCTGAGGACACGGTAGAGCATACGGTGGAGGTCTGCCCGGCTTGGGCGAAGCACCGCCATGTCCTCGTGGAGGCGATTGGCGGCGGCGATCTCTCGCGTCCGGTCCTGGTCCAGGCCATGGTACGGAGCGAGAGTGCATGGGTAGCCGTCACCTCCTTCTGCGAAGCAGTAATGCTCGCGAAGAGGGAGGCGGCGCACGTGAGGAAGAGGCAGTATATGCGCCCTCACGGCCTTAGTCGCCGCAGGAGACGCCCTGGGCGTCGGGAATCCTAGGCTGATTCCCGGCCACCGTAGGCGCGGGCTTGCGGACGGCGAGTAATGGGTAGCTCGTCGTCCGGTAAGGACCAAGCCCGGGTTGACGGCGCCTCATAGAGATGTCAGCACCAACTGGTGGGGTCCGCAAGGGCTGATGCCTGTCAGGGTGCGGGTTGTTCGAAAGAGAAAACGTGGCCCCTGGCACACAGGCAACTGAAGAACCACAGGTGGGTTTTAGTCAGTAAAAGTCTGGCACGCCCTCCTGCTCTACCCAGAGCGAGAGAAGTTATTTGCCGATTTTCCACACAAAAAAAAGCCTCGCACAAATTCAATAACAAACTACGCATCGTGCCTCGTCGAGAGGAAACCTGAAATGATCACTAACACGACATAAGCAAAGCAATCTATAAACTTGTTGATCTTCTTCTTCTACATAGCCTTACTATAAACCCCAAAAAGATACAGCCTGTAAGCTAAAACTTAGCTTTCAACTCCTCTAAATAGTTAAGGTATTTTAGTCTCAAAACTTTTTTACCAAACAAGTAATTTCACCGCCGTCTCCCGAGCATGTCCCGTAGGGGCTCGGGAGTGACAACAAAAGAAATATGGCGGAGCAGAAATGAAGAATTATATTACGTAAAATAAGGAGATTGGCGCGTAAACACCGGAACCTATTTATTTTGCTGTTTTTATCAAGGAAGCTGTTTTGTACAGTAATTTTTATTTTTTTCTGGAATGCGGGGATTGTTAGCGTAATATCTTAAACATTGTAGTTTCTGTTTTTGGACTTAGGTAAATTCAACTTATACAGAAAAAAGTTTTTATTCAGTGCGCAAAATGTAACCATGAATTCAGCATATCATTCTAGACCCCCCAGCGCAGAAATTTTTCGTTGGTTCTACAAATAAAAACTTTTCCAAAAAAAAAACAACCGGCTTCCAAAAAAACACTACAAAGTGAAAAATAACTGTTATTTCGGATGTTGGTGACTTTTTGTAACCATACCTATGTTTAATAAAATAAATGATTGATTGATTGATTGGATATGTATTTTATTTAATTTTCATGTCACCAGTCACCGACTTCCAAAAGTATAGTTATTTTTCACTTTGTACTTTGTGTATTTTTTTGGAAGTCAGTTGTTTTTTTTTTTGGAAAAAGTTTTTATTTGTAGAACCGATGAAAAATTTCTGCGAAGTTGTTTTCCCGACTTCGTTAAAGCCCAGGAACATTTGCCTCCCGGGCGTGATCTGCAGTGGCCTATATGGAAAGTTCTCAATCGATTGCGTACCCAAGTAGCCCGTTGTAGACACAATTTGTCAAACTGGGGGATTATTGACTCATCCAACACCCAGTTCGAGTGCGGTGCTTCTGATCAGACCATGCCCCACTTGCTGGAGTGACCTAAGTGCTCGTTCACCTGCACGTTGGATGATCTCAATAAAGCCACTGATGCCGCAATAAATGTGGCCACCTACTGGGCCCCAACAATATTAAATAAAAAACCTTGTGTACGAGTACCATCGACACGAAAAGAAGAAGCTATTTAAAAAAAAACCGGCCTGAAATAAATGTTTATTTTTTTTTAGTGATAAGACTGCCATTCATAATAAACCTATAATGTTCCCACTACTGGGAGCCTCCTCTTTGTGCGAGAGAGTGGGCCGTAATCCACCACGCGGGCCCAGTGCAAGTTGGTGGATGTCACATATCTTCGATTTTTTTGGTTCTAGCTCATGCCGGTTCCCTCACGACGTTTAAGACCGCCGTTGTACCCATAGAATTAGCAATATTATAAAAGATCTGTGTAGGTAACAATTTTGATGTAGAACCTGCCAACAACTGCGATTACTAGGCCTAGTGACGTCTATCTATGATAGTGAGTAGGTAGGTATGGCAATGTCCCCTTTGACCATCCATTTGTCACCTGAACCTGAGTTATTAGGCGCCATTGATCTCTACCGCCTTTACAGTGACCAGTGACAATCACAGTCATTGCCAATAGGACAGTAAATGGGATCGGCTCGCACAGTAATACATATCCATTGATACTTTATGTACTGTGGTGGTCCAGTGGTAATGGTCGTAACTTACAAGTTGTAGGTCGTAGGTTTGAACCCTGACGCGCTTTAGTTTGTGTAAATTATTTCATCACCACTGCTCTCAAGACATCTACCAACTGGCCCGCGTGGTGGCACTACGGCCCAGCGTGTGTCCCAGCAGTGGGAACAGGCTGATTATCTACTTTATGTATTACTAGCACTTCGCCCGCGACTTCATCCACGTGAACTTTTGGTCCGCGACCCCCTGTGTGGCATCCCATGGCCCGCGGGCACTATTACTTCTCACTTAGCGTTCGTTCCGAGTTTTTTTTTCTGCTCCTAGGGGCTGTAGCGTGATGTTTAACAGCTTATAGTCTTCCTCAAGAATTGGGTTATCAAATGCAAAAATATTTTTACTAATCGGACTGGTAGTTCTCCCCCTACATACAAATTTGCAAACAAACAAATTGTACCTCCTTCTAAAATTAGTATCCGTCAGCCCGTCTATTAGCTTTTCCGGATTCCGTTTAGCTCACGGGTAAACAATGACCTGGATACGGATGTATAAGTAGTTTTTTTACCCGGTCGTGCGTCCCCGTGGGATAATTCCCGCCCTCCATGCGGACAAAACCGCGAGAAAAGGCTAGTTTGTCTATAATTAATTATAATTAGCGTCATAGAGGTTGTCGTAAAAAGATTGTCCCAATGTAAAAAAAACCAATAACCGATATTATTATTTGTATTGTGAACATGATAGATAGAATCTAAGTAGTGACCGACCGAAGCTTCGTTTTCGGATATTTTCGGCCAAAACTCAGGGTTCGGCCTTATTTACGTAAAACGGCCGAAACTTCGGCCAAGCCGAAAATCAGAAGTTCTTGAATAGTGGCGCTTCATTCGGCCTTGTTCGTAAAACACGGCAATATCAGGTGCCGTTCGGCTAACTTCGGGGTGATCCGAGCCCTCTCGTGGTTTCACTCGGCTAATATGGACGCGATTTTGTTTTGAAGCTGTAAAGCGAGGTTATGTTGTATTTTTTCTTCACGCGCATTCAGCGAAAATAAATGTTAAAAAAATTTAATGTCTAAATAATTTTCGTTTTTGGAGGAAAAAAATACTATTTATAGCCGAAGATTCTTTTTCGTTTTCGGCTGATAATCCATTTTCATTCGGACACTAGTACCACCCTACAATCAATAGATATATAGTGGATATTATATTGACAGGACAAGATACAATCTAAGTAGCGGCAGATAATTCAATATTGCTGCCTTCTCGGTTGGTTGCGGAACCCCCTGCTTAGCAAGACAACATGTAGTTATACAGGGCCAAATTAAATTAGCTAGGAAAACTCTGTAAAGGAGATGTAACCTAAGTGAATATTAATATCGATACCTACACGAATTATTTTGGAGATATAAAAATACCCCACTATCAACTCTCTGGCAGTTTGAGATAAACCTATCTGCTTTCATCCTTCCATTTTTCCGCACTGTAAAAACTTTCAATAAAAATACATGTAGAAAACTTTCCTTCCAGCTTGCTAACAATCAAATAACCTGTATGCTGCAATCAAGGTCAGGTCCAGCACTCGACTGTTGTTATTTAAATCGCAGTGATCTCGATTGACTACGCCGACTACGCGATAGATACGCAAAACCCTTTGCAAGAACAGACTTTAGACATAAAATAGTCCACAATCAATTATCAAAAGTTAGAGAAAAGTCTACTTTATTCCTTGCACTTTTATTTAGACAATAAAAATAAAAACTCATATAGAAACCCTACTAGCATGTCAACCATGTCATCTAAATAACCTATACCTGTCAGGTTGAACACAGGGTGGTAGATAATTGAATCGCAGCGATCTTGTTTGACTGTCCCGGCTACGCGATTAGTATCGAATATCGATACTAGCATCGATGAAATATTCATCTATACAGGTGACGGGATCGTGTTACCTAACACCGAAGCTAGTACATCACTAAGCATCCACATTCGCACTGACGTAAAGATATCGTGGCGGGATTTTTCCGCGCGCTGGATTTTCAATTCTCGGTGCTGAAGCGAGCATTAAGAATCCAACAGAAGGCATCCCAGCGCGTCGTTTAATGTGGGTGTTGATATGTAATGGATGGCCTGATCCACGGATCGACCTCGGCATGCGTAGCTTAACGTGCGGCTGTTATTATTTAGCTACGAGTTGCTACCTTCCTATCTGTACTCAATGGCGTGGAGTCCATGAAGACAGAAGGACACTGCCTACCCTACCTAATCAGATAGATATTTAAAACTAATATTATTTTATCAATAAACAAAAGAAGCACAAGACCAGTCGAAGTGCAGGAGTCTGGGAGAGGCCTACGTCCAGCATTGCACGTCTTACGGTTGAAATGCTGATGATGAAACAAAAAATCTTTATTCATGATTCAGCTCCACCTGTCGAGCGTCGGTCGTATCGTTAGTTTCCTTGATACATTACCCGTTCTTTCGTACAATTTGACGCAACTTCGCATTGCGATGCACCAGCGCCGCTGAGTGCTTCGGGAGAGACACGAACTATTCGCGTCTTAATGTTTATATGTGTGTTCTCGTGGTCATGCAGATTTATTGGGTGTGCGTTCCTGTCCATACGTGGCACATAATGTAACAATTAACGCACACAACCCTACAGGGTAGTCAACGTCTTTTTACGCTTTAAAAAAAATTATAGCTGTTCCGTACATTTTGACAGCGTAGTTTCACTTTTCTATGAATCAGCAGATTTTTTATTTTGATAACCGACACAATCATGAGCTGATTTCATGGTTACAGTTTGCGCATCGATGTCCCTACCTAAAGTACATACTTGTTCCTAGTTCCGAAAGTCCAATATCGGATCGTTGTGTTCACCGGATCGTAAATGCACGGTGCAATGGATGTTGTTAAATTGATGAAATGAAAGCTTTGTGATTTGCTAGGGCTAGAATAACGCACTTAATTGTGTTCTATTAAAGTATTACATACTTGTAAAGATAAATTACCTATCTACTTATGCCTCCGAAACCTACTGTTCGACATTGGAAATGGTGTTCGTGTCTAGCGAGTATATACAAAATTTGTGAATTTGTATGTAGGGCGTAATCTTGGGAAATACTGATCCAATTTCGAAAATTCTTTCACTAATGGGACATTACATTACACATTATTATTGCCGAGTGTTCTAAGGCATGTTTAATTACAGGCCAGTATCCAGCTTTATGTAGAACAGTGTTATGTATTTACAGAATTAAAATCATCAATACGAGCCTCTAAAATCACATAATCCCATTGCATGACTATTTCATGATCAAAAGTCATTCAATGGGATTCATAATCAGCTTATAACGTTCCACTGCTGGGACACAGGCCTCGTCTCTGTGAGAATGAGTGGGCCGTAATCCACCACGCGGGCCCAGTGCGGGTTGGTAGATGTCACATATCTTCGAATTTTTAGTTCTAGGACATGCCAGTTTCCTTACAATGTTTTCGTTAACCGTTTTGAGAGCAGTGGTGATGACATATTTTACGCAAAGTAAAGTGCCTCTGTCTTGGTTCGAACCTACGACCAATATCTCGTAAGTCGTTTCAGTTACCACTGGGCCACAGTGAGATTATAAACCTGCAAATTGCAAAAAACATAAGATAATTTTAATTTGGCAAGTTACCTTTTTGCAGGCAGATTTAATGATAAATAAACATCTTCTAAAATTCAAGTTGGATGTGATGGAAACGTTCAGTACCTACCTAAATATTTATGTGTCGTAAATATGTAAAAAGTGTTATGCGAAAGTCAATAAGTCGACATTCACACAGACGTAATAAAATCACAGCGGGTTTTTTTCGCGCTAAAGATTTTCAACTCTCGGTGCTGAACGGTGAGTCGGAAATCGAACCGTGTGTTTTACTGTTAGATTTTCTGCTCTCGGCGCTATACAGTGTGTTGAAGATACAGAGTGTGAAAAAATCCCACCGGGATTTTATTACGTCCGTGTTTAGGTACGTCGACTAAGTTGTCCAGGATTTGGGTCAAATAATCGAACATCCAAAGTGGCGCCATCATTTGCCACCAATCAGAGTAATCATTAGTATTATTGGTAGTCGTTGTCAGATAAGGTGTCGACTGCCCAGTAACGTAACGGTTCAAGCACATTAGACTTACTTCGCTCAGATGAGGGTTTCCACTGAATTATTGAGAGGGAATTACGGACTGTTAGAGGATTACCGTGTTTATCTGTATCATTTATTTGTGTAGGTATTACGTATTTCACAAAGGAAGATACACGAGATGAGACTTTTAGCCGCATTTTGCCAGAATGGTTGTGCAACAGCCTCACGGATCGATCGATCGATCGACTTACAGTAAAGCTACGCTTGCCGAAGTTATGATTCTTTACATACCAAGAGACCCCGCCGTGTCTGGGAAAGCACATTAAACCGATGATCCCGACTGTCATTCCTGTTTCTTTGACAGTCGTAACGGATCGTCAGAAGCCCGAAAGTCTGAATATCAGTCTTACCAAAGGTTATCGTGTTACCCAGTAACTGGATTGTTGAGGTCAGACTGTCAGTCGCTCCATAGGTAATAGATAAAACGGGCTGTTATCCGCAACTCCACGTCAAAGCTCGTATTTTGCGTACATGGCAGAATCGGTTATTCGATCCACCCCAGCTCCTCGAGAAAGGCCAGCAACGCCTTGGTGTTGCTGGCAATCCCACGTAGTAGGGTACCTGGGTTAGCGAAGTATTTTGCCCTGTAATTAAACACCGGGCAATTTAACAGCACATGAGCTGATGTCTCGTCGTCCTCCATGCAGGCCCTGCACAGCGGACTTTCTGTTACTCCTATGACAAAGAGATGTTTGCTAAATGACCCATGGCCAGTTACAGCTGCTGTAACTGTACGCAGCTGTGGTTCAGTTAGACGGAGAACCTGTTTCGTGAGGCGGGCATCGATCATAGGAAATACTTCCTTAGCTTGCGTACACTCTCTTAGGCCGAACCATATTTTGTGATGTGGATACCTGGTTCGTTTCCTTACCAGAGTGCGTAGGTACCCGCAGGGGAGCGGCGCGATGGGTTCTGGTCCCACTGGTGCCAAAGTCGACCCCCTCTTGGCAAGTTCATCGGCTGTCGTTACCTAGCGAACCGCTGTGTCCTTTGATCCATTGAATGGTAATATTATTGAGGCTACCTACCTACACAGCAGTCGCTCCAGGTAAAATACTAGTATTCAGCTTTATTCGGTAGGACTGGAAGCCCACCTCAACATAGTTAGGAAAAAGGCTAAGCAGACTATGGTTGTGTTCGTCAAATACTTACGATGACGCACTAAGATGGATCAAACCGATACTTTCTCCGGTATACAATTATAATTATGTATGGCAATGTAGCCATACATAATTATAATCAACGATAACAATAGGGTGTTTTCCAATTTATTAAAAACTATTCTATTTTGAAGATTGGGACGACATACGTAACAAGAACATTAAAGTAATTTGATTTAAGTATATCCATTTTCACAATTATAAACGACTAGCTTTTGCCAGCGGCTTCGCCCGCGCAGAACTTTCGTCCCCTATTTAACTCCCTTAGGGGTGGAATTTCGAAAAATCCTTCCTCATTCCTTGTCTACATTATAAAGGGAACCTCTGTGCAAAATTTCAGCTTTCTAGGTCCAAGGGTTTGGGCTGGGCGTTGATGAGTCAGTCAGTCAGGACCTTACGATGACTTTTTATCACGTGACCACACGTGACGTCAACTTTTTGTAAACTAAAGCTAAAGTGTTTAGTAAATAAACAAGTGAATGTCGAGTTTATAATTAACAACATTTTTAATGGATAGAAGGTGGTATTACTGGTGTGCGGTGCCTCTGTGCACAAATACTTCTAAAACTGAGCCAAACTAAGTATTTGGACCGGTGCCGTTTACACAAAGCTAACGTCACGATGTCACGTGATAAAACTCATCGTCAGCGTTTTGGCGGTAAATTCAAAACAACGAAAAATAAATTTGATTTTAATTGTTTTTAATTGAGAAAATGTAGGTATATAAATAAAATTATTTTTATTTTTCTGTTAAATAAATATTATATTGGAAAATACCCTATTATGGATAAGTCAAAAATGTATTGCATTAAATTAAGCAACCAAACAACTTAATTGTACCTAGCTATGGCAATCAAAGTCTTTGTAGAAGCTTAAAAGGCATTGGCAGCAATTGCCACCTATCTTCGCCCTCAGGTGCATGGAATTGTGCATGAAATGTGACATGTCAGAAAAACATATTGCGAAACACAAAGACATAAGACGTTTCTAAAAGAAAAACATACAATTATGTCAAGTAGAATATTCTATTATTGAGTTTTTATAACCTATGCACTTATCCTTAATAGATTTAGCCTTCGACTTGAAGCTATTAATCAATAACACAGCAATTTATTTCAGTCGCACAGCTGCTAATAATTATGTTATTTCAGACAATTCTTTAAACTCGTGACGCGAAGAATATACTTACTCCAGCCTTTCATTAATTTTCAACATGGCGGCTACGAGTGACATTTCAAAAGTTGCTGTCAAAATATAACCGCTGCCATCTTTAAACTTTTCATGTGTCTAGGGTAAATGCAAACACGTGAACAAAGTTTCTTTGTAACTTACCAGACTTAAAGGATGTGTTAAAATAGCAAGCTAAGTTACATTTAAAATTAAGTTATGTTAAAGTATGTAAGTAGGTATCCATATACAGTATATTATTCATAGACAGTACCTACCGAAATAAATATTTAGAATTTGGGCGTCAATGAAAAAATATTTTAGAAAAAGCATTAAAATTTACAACTGTGTAAAACTATATTTATACTTATATTATAAAGAGGTGAAAAAGGTTTGTTTGTAGGTTAGTATGTAGTGAGCTATCTCTGGAATAACCTGCAGGATTTATAAATGCTTTTGATAGCCCAACTCTTGAAGGTCATTAGGTTATTTAACATCACGCTACGACCTTAAGCCGAGTAAAAAGAAAAAAATTAGAAAGATTGATAAGAGAAAACGATATAAAACTACGGGTAGGCGATGCGATGCTATAAGATATATTTTATTTTAAAACAAGAAAATATACTTATATTACAAAGAAATTAAAGTTGTTTGTTTGTATGTAGAGGAGGTAATCTCTGGAAGTAGTAGGTACTACTATTTTTGCAGTTCATCGCCCAATTTTTGAGAAAGGTTATACAGGCATCATGTTACGATCCATAGGAGCCGAACAAAAAAAGAAAACAAAAGTCAAAGAAATCTAAGAAAGAACTAAATAATAGGGGTAGGCGATGCGATGCTATAGGATATATATTTTATGCTAAAACAAGAAAATTCAGAAGCTGGTCAAATCAAATCATTTATTTCTTTGCAAACATGGGTATATAGTACATTGATGTTTTTATAATAAAGTTCTCCATATTTTACCGTCACATGGGCATGCAAAGGTTTACATTTCCTAATAAAAAAAAAACAAAAATAAACATTGGAATTACAAATGAAAAAAGGAAAGATACAAATCCAAAATGTCAACGTGGTCACAGCAATAAAAAAAATAGAATAAATAATATAATGTCAAACAGAAATAAAAACCCGGATCAAAATAATAATGTCAATCAGAGTAACCGTATGTCAATCGGTTAGTGAATCATCAAAAAGAATATCCTCAATAGTGTAATAGGTTTTCATAATTAAAATTTCTTTTAGCTTCCTTTAAAATTTTACTGTAGTCTTATTTTTTTAAATATTAGTTACTCGGAAATACCAAAAAAACCCCGACCGTCCCTGGCTCGTTGAAGCGCCAGCCAGCGCCGCAGCTGAGCCAGTAGACTTAAATTCCCCGAATAATAATAATAATGCAAATATTTTATCCAGCCTGTCCCCACTTGCTGTCCCCTACCAGTGTCGCCCTGAGCCGATCGATGCCCGTACCCCGCAGGGGGTGCCCTCAACGTGCAGTCGCATAGTAATTTAAGTAGTTTTAAGCCCTGGCTGGAGGCATTAAGTTTATTGTTAATAGCCAAGGCCAACTGCAGATGCCCGACAAAAAAAAAAAAACTTTTTTGCATTAGTGCTGGTGTTTCATTAATTAAGAAAAGAAAGTTATGTTTGTTTTAAACATGCCTTACCCATGTAAATAAACCACATTATAGTCCCCCATCCCTAAAAACCATAACACCATCAGTTCAGTATCTTCAGAGTTAATCCCACACAAACCTAGATACACAGGGCCACAGAATTCAGGGGTTTGTTTGCCCATAAAAAACAATAATATTACTCATAAAAACAACTAAGTAACTATATCTAGTGATGTGAATCGTATCGGGTTGCAATATCCCAACATGATATTTATACGAGCTTAGAAGTTTGCGTTTATGGGCAGTAGAGGGTTACTTATGGTCCTTAATGGCCGAGTAGGACTTATGTTATGACCGTATTGTACTGTTGTAGTTTTAATATAGGTCAGACAGAGCTTTTGGCTGATAAAGCAAATTAACTTGAAGATTTACAGTCTGGGTTTGTCAAGAAGACTACTACAAAAGTATTGAGTTCTCTTTATTCTGCCTTCTTCCAAACCCAAGTCCTTTTAAGTTTGTTGGGTCCGTAGTTCTTTAAAGTTTTTTTTTTTTGGGAAATCATCATATAACTTCTCCCGCTCTGGGTGGAGCAGGAGGGCGTGTCAGACTTTTACTGACTAAAACCCACCCGTGTTCCCTCAGTTGCCTGTGTGCCAGGGGCCGCGGTATCTCTTTCGAACAACCCTCACCCCTGGCAGGCATCGGCCCTTGTAATTACAGCCTCCAGTTGGTGTTGACATCTCTTTGAGGCGCGCGTGGAACACAACGCGCCGTCGACCCGGGCTTGGTCCTTACCGGACAACATGCTACCCATTACTCGCCGTCCGCAAGCCCGCGCTTACGGTGGCCGGGTAGTTCTTTAAAGTTTATGTGTGGCTTATACACTTCATACATAGAAGAGGTTTGGGCCCTTATAATTACAGTCAATTTGGTTTTCAACACTATTCATGAACTGCTCGTTCATCATCATCGTTACCGTCTCAGCTGGTAGACGTTCATTGCTCGACAAAGGCCTCGGGACCAAGCGTCGCCACATCGATCAGTCATAAGCACTGTTCAGGGTCTTGATAATCATATCAAATTAAATGTATGTTTATTTGTGCACAATTAACCTACTAACAGGTATTTAAGTTGTATACAAGTATACAAAACGAATTACTTAGGTGAAGGAATAATATGGTAAGTATTGAGAATTAAAATTAATTGTAAATAAATAACAACTTATACTTACCTATATATATATTTAAAAAATCCTATCATAACACAAAACAACTTTTTGTTTGTTAGCCTATCCTGTGTCCCACAGCTGGGCAAAGGCCTCGGGACTTAACTATAATATAGCGTCGAAAAAATCCTCGGCATCGCTGCTAACTTGTACTGTACCCATATGACAGCATTGCCAAGTTGTATGGCAATGCTGACTAAGGAAAAATACAGAAATGAGTTAGTAACAAAAATAATAGCTACCTACCCATCTAGGCACAATTTTCTCTTGTAAAAGAAACACGATAAGAAAACTGTATACGATAAGAAAACTGTATACCTACTTGGAAAAGTAAGCATTATAACCATAATATAACGTTCCCAAGGTAAGTTTAACCACCTAATTAATTCAACCCTAGTAAATCCGGTGGGTTAGCTTCAAAAGGCGGATGAAAGAAAATGTTACCTTTCAAGAGATTCAATACCTTCTTGATGCATAAATAAACCCAATTATATACACAATTTGATAGCATTTCCTTGAAGACCACTTGTTATTCAAATTGGTATATTTCGTAGTACCCACGATGCCTTTTAAAACTTTTTAACTCGTTATTTAGCTGAGAAAGGAAATATATTCGAGAAGGTTAGTTTACAAGTTCTAAGAACTCAAAATGTGAAGCACTTTTCTTGGGACCAGGAGAATAAGAATGCCTTGCTTTCTGCTAAGTTTTTTTTTTTCTTTAGTAACTTAGCTCACAAAAATTAAATAAAAAGTAAGTCCAAAAACTAAAAAGTATGGTACAAGAAAATGTTTTCATCTGAAATCCATGGTCGTATAACTGGTGGGGTCCGCAAGGGCCGATGCCTGCCAGGGGTGCGGGTTGTTCGAAAGAAATACCGCAGCCCCTGGCACACAGGCAACTGAAGGAACACGGGTAGGCTTTAGTCAGTAAAAGTCTGAGACGCCTTCCTACTCCACCCATTCGAAAGAGATACCGTGGCCCCTGGCACACAGGCAACTGAAGGAACACGGGTGGGCTTTAGTCAGTAAAAGTCTGACACGCCTTCCTACTCCACCCATTCGAAAGAGATACCGTGGTTCCTGGCACACAGGCAACTGAAGGAACACGGGTGGGCTTTAGTCAGTAAAAGTCTGACACGCCTTCCTACTCCACCCATTCGAAAGAGATACCGCGACCCCTGGCACACAGGCAACTGAAGGAACACGGGTGGGTTTTAGTCAGCAAAAGTCTGACACGCCTTCCTACTCCACTCAGAGCGGGAGAAGTTATTTGATGATTTCCCGCTCAACAAAAAAAAAAACCATGGTCGTATGCCACTTTGCCCTGAATATTATGATGGCTTAATAGTGTTAGAATGTTTTGTTTTATTAGAGTACGTAGTTGGCATACGGCTACGGCTCTGACAAGAAAATATTTTCTGGTTTTATACTTTTTTGAGCGTAATTTTTCATTAGGTAGTCGGGTTTTAGTTTTGAGCTTGCTTTATTATCTAAATTAATTTGGGGTTAGCAAACAATATTTTATACAATATTTGAAATGTGCTTATTACCCTATAATTTGATACCCAACATGGCATCAAAAAAATAACAAAAAGTTCATGACTTTGTTCTATAGAGGGCGTAATGTGACGTCACATAGCCTATAACCAGCGGAAGATCAAGACGCTTCCAACAATACCTCATTTGTCAAACTATGATAAGTCGTTTAGAAGTTATTAGGTAACGAATGAACAAACATACATACATACATACCGGTCGAAATCATAAGGCCCCTTTTGCTTCGCCGTCGGCTAAAAACAGAGGGAGAAACTTGGTAACCTTAAGTCCTGGCACGAGTTTCAAGTACCAACCTACTTCACTTCCAAGTTCCAAGCTTTAGCAAACTTTTTCTTGCATGTATTTGAACGTATGTTATATTTGCTTAAACTTCTATACACAAGATCTTCGTAACGGGGAGTCTAATACTTACATCACATGTACTATACAGGAAAAACAATTAAGCATTCATTTTGACCGCGTAGGTATTGCACTTTTCTATGAAACAGCTGATTTTTTTTTGTATAACCGACGAAAAATGTGTGCACTGGTAAAAAGTTATCCTGTTTACCATGAAGCTAGAAAACAACAATGTACTATTAATACCCTTATAACTACAACCTGTGTCCAACCAAGTGTGAGCAGCATGCGAGGGGTTAAGCAAGATTACGTTAGCTCACGATCAGTGGGTAGTAGAGGGTTAACAGGTATTAATAGGCTAGTAGGACACTACGCCGAGCCTTGGAAGAAAACGGTCGATTTCGTGTTTATTCAGTTGGTATAATCTTGTGTACTTCAAATCGCACTGACATCGGTAAAGTAAAACATCGTGAATACCTGACCTTATAAGTAATATTATAATTATTATAAATCTTATTCGCCAACCCGCCATGAGTAAATCCTGGTGATCCATGCTCGTGCCTTATCTTTATGAATAGAGGCCTTGGCTCTGCAGGCTTAGCATGACGCTTTCTATTTCTGCGAATATAGCTCTTTCTATACAAATTGACATTTCGTTTCTCAATTTTTGACATCGCACCGTAGAAATCCTTCTACAATCTGTTATTTTTAACCGATTTCAAAAAGAAGGAGGTCATCAATTCGACATGTTTATTTTTTTGTGTATGTTCGGGCATAACTCCGTCATATACAAGGTGTAACTTAAATAACGCACAACCTCTGAAATGGTTATTGTACTCATAATATTATCAACAACTTTTACTATGGGGCCTAACCTGAAATCGCGAAAAAAAAAATCAGCTGTTCCCTACACTTGTATTCACTTAACTCGTCAAAATGTAGGGAACTGCTGATTTTTTTTTTCGCGATTTCAGGTTAGGCCCCATAGTAAAAGTTGTTGATAATATTATGAGTACAATAACCATTTCAGAGGTTGTGCGTTATTTAAGTTACACCTTGTATATGACGGAGTTATGCCCGAACATACACAAAAAAATAACTTTAACTTTCACCAGTCGTAATGTAACACACTATCATATCCAAGTACTCTCGATTGGAATACGTAAAAGGCATTATTGAAGTATTCGCGAACGTACGTATTTGCCGTAATAAATCAGGGAAATACACCCTAGTCGCGCGACGGATATCGGACGACTGAACGGTAGACATGGGTAGCTCGTGAGCGAGTGATAGGAAAGAGCTAGCTCTTTTTGATGGACGTCGCTCTCGCTCACTCACTCGTTCGCTAAGTAGCTCATTAGCTCAGTTAGCTCTTAGACTCTCAGTACTTCAGCGAGACACCGATGACCGACTGAAGTCAGTGGCCGAACGGCTCATTCGGTTCGCTTCGGAATATTTCGGGTCGCATCGTTCGTGCTTCACAACAATAGCTCTTCGATACAATACGTCATTGTAGACTATCATACGACATAAATCACTGTAAATCAATCTTTATGGCCATAGCTTTAAAGTAGAAAATACTTTGGCACATTATAAAAGGTTCCTTGTATAATGTGCCAAAGTATTTTCTGCATTGTTTTGTTTTTTTAAACATAAAAACTTTTTCCAAAAAAAAAACAACCGACTTCCAAAAAAACACTACAAAGTGAAAAATAACTTTAATTTCGGAAGTCGGTGTCTTTGGAGCTGTATTTGAATTTTTTGTCACCGCCTTCCGAAATTAAAGTTATTTTTCACTTTGTAGTGTTTTTTTGGAAGTCGGTTGTTTTTTTTTTTGGAAAAAGTTTTTATTTTTCACTTTTTAGTGGTGCACATGTGCTTACCCCTTCACAGCATACTGGCGTGATGTTATGTTATGAACTGGTGTAAGCAATAGACAGAGATGAGATTTCAGCAATCCCAGTCCATTTGCTATCATTTATTGAGGAGTTCCGTTGCCTATCTCCAAAGTTCTTCATCAAATCTTCACCAAATTGAAATGAGACCACTACGAGAAAGTATTCTTCCAAAAAATACCTAAATCGCTTTGTGTGCCTATAAAATTTGAAGAGTTCTCTCTATTTCTCCAGGATCCCATCATCAGATCCTGACTTGATGATCATGGGACCACCTGGGAAGTATACCCTTTCAAACAAAAAATACAAAATCCAAATCGGTCCAGCCATCTTCGAGTAATCGGGGAACATACATAAAAAAAAAAAAAAAAAAAAAAAAAAAAAAAAGTTTCCGACGAATTGATAACCTCCTCCTTTTTGAAGTCGGTTAAAAAAGAAAAAAATATTTAACTTAACTCCCAAACTTGAGTTATTGAGAATGATTAGTGAGCGGGCCGAGCCGTTTCCTTCGACACGCGTGCAGTGTGAGTCAAAGGAACTAACAGTCGGCGTCTGAATCACTGAGCTATAGAAGAGCTAGTGAGTAATTAAGAGTCCAAACTTCCAAAGAGCTACTCACTATTGAGCGAGCCGACCCGTGTCCTTCGACGCGCGTGCGGCGTGAGTCAATTGAGCTAACAGTCGGCGTCTGAATCACTGAGCTATAGAAGAGCTAGTGAGTAATAAAGAGTCTAAACTTCCAAAGAGCTACTCACTATTGAGCGAGCCGACCCGTGTCCTTCGACGCGCGTGCGGCGTGAGTCAATTGAGCTAACAGTCGGCGTCTCGGCGTCTGTGTCACTGAGCTATAGAAGAGCTAGTGAGCTAGAAGAGTGATATAGCTCTTTAGAGTGAAAGAGCTAATCGCTCTTTTTCTTTTCAGTGAGCTACTTCGCCCATGTCTACTGAACGGGGCGCGATTCGCGAAGGGCATAAAGCGGGCTGCGGGAGGGAATAGTAGCGGGCGGCGGGGGTACGACGCTCGCGCGCGGTATTGGAGCGAGCCGCTAGCGCAGCCCTGCGTACAGTGCACAAAAAATATGATACTAAATTGTTTTATTAATGTGAAAATATAGAAAGTGCTCAAAAAAAAATTTTTTTTTTGTAATGTGTTTGTTTTTCGATGTCGAGTATGTGGACGAAGTTCTTGCAGTTAATTTTTTTACACCTTATATACACCGTGAAATTTAAATGGTTGTTTTCCCGCAGCAGAACAACTTGCCATAAGGAGTACTTTCGAAGCATACAGTAAAAGTAAAAAAAATGATGTTTTTTTTTAATTAAAAAAATATTCATAAACTCGAAAACGTGAGAATCAATAGTAACACTAGAGGTAACTGCAGATACTACTCGAATCGCACGCGCCGTCGACAAAGGAAACAGCGATCCATAAACGTTCAAAGCAAAATAAACTCTCGCAAGAGGTGATTTTTCAGAATAATGATTAATCTGCAATTTTTAATTTTTTATATTTTATTTGTCTATAAAACGATTGTATTACCAAGACAAAACCATTTTCAAATTTCTCGGTGTATATAAGACATCAGTAACTGCAATTAACCCTAAATTAAAACCCTATAAAGTAATTAAGAAAAGAAAGCTGTGATAAAAAGAGCACATCGCGGCGAACGTGCTAACGAGTTGAGTTTAAAAATTGTAATGCTGAATGAACTATGAAGTACTGACATACTGCTGGCTCAACGCCAACGGAAAACACATTGCACCTTAATACCTTAATAGTGGGTACTAGTCAAGAGCAAATTCACTTATATTCCGATTGCTAGCTCTGTTATTATAAATTAATAAGCAACAAAATTTTAAAAATCGTGCTCTCTTAAAAAACTAATCAACTAAAAGTCATGAAAATACGGCAGATTCTACATTCTTAGGGAAAACCAAATAAATAAAAAATATTTTCTTTAATTTTGAAAGAGGTTGGTTGCTTTTTATTAATATTTAAAGAATGAGTATAGTCACTAGGCTGGCAGTACTGAGAAAAAAAAGATGTAAATAAGCCATTAGGTACCTACAGATTGTGAAAAAGAACAAGAAAAAGAAAAATTGTATAGCATTGGTAAGATTTTTTGGCTTCTATGGCCAATTTCGCTTTAGAATATAATTAGGCTGCCAAAACGCTACATAATATTTAAAAAAAAAACTTATTCAGGAATGATCTCAAATCCTTTTTCGAGAATGTCTTAACAATATAGGACTCTTTACTAGCCACTAATAGATATATCCCTCCAACTGTTTCTGAATGCTACAAGCAACAAGCATTCTTAAAAACATGTCTTTGCACTCATAAAACTTGTTATCATAATAAATCAAGCATTCGTGTACTGTTGGGGCGGCATTTCTTTACATATTTCCTGTTTTTCTGCATTGGGGGCGGAAAAGTGCGTCGATAGGCAATATCCGGCCCCGCTTATCATAATAATTGATTTCCATGTGAATGCAGTATTTTTGCGTTTTTATTGGGAGTATGTTTTCCATACATATTTCAGATGTTTTGGAGTCATGCAGACAAATATTTTGTTGAAATTGAATGTCAGGATCGTGTGCATTGGTTTGTTATTATTTTATAAAAAGAAGCAAATCTACGGCCTAATTACATTGAAAAGTTCTGTATTTTATAGTTCTCTAACATGACAAATTAAAAAAAAATTGGTACTAGACCGAAAAAACTATAACATTTCTATAAAATTGTCGATCAAAATGTTGCACTTTTTCGGTCCAGCTCTCATTCGCCAAGTGTGCAGATGATGACAGACGCTAAGAGCTTTTTTTTTACTCAATGCCATGTTTAAGGACATGGGCTATGTTTTTAGCAATCTAAAAACATAGCCCATGTCCTTAAACATGGCATTGAAAGTTCTCAGATTTTAATCAGAACGCACGACAACCTACAATATGTTGGGGCTAAAGGCTAAAGTCCTGCATTATAACGAAATATTAAGGCCTTGGGTTAAAAATCCTAATCGTTCCACTCACAAAGGCTATCATTAAAATATAAAAATTACCCATAATTTTAATATTTTAATGATAGGCTCTAGTCTAGACTCCATAATTATCAAACGTGAAACATCTATGTTTTAACATAAAAATATTATATAGTTAGGTAGGTACTGCAAAACTTTTGCAGGCAAAAAAAGTATACAATTTTTCACTGAACAAATGACGGTCGGTGCGAACCGTAAATAAAGAACGTTTCCACAAAGTAAGGGTTAAGGGGAGTGTCACACTACAGGATGAGCGATGAAGGCAACGAAAAAAGTGTTGGTTGCAATGATCTCTTGTGAAGATAATACGTGTGCAGGTTTTTCTTAAGGAAACTAACGGTAATGTATAATAATTAATGTTTTTTTTTTGTATAGACACATAAGTTTAGATTGTACTGTTTTGAATTTAATTATACTTATAATATACTAGCTTTTGCCCGCGACTTCATACGCGTGGACTTTAGAATCAAGTAGATAATCATTTTTTTGATAATATATAGCCTATTTTTTAAGTTAGACCTCTCGGAATACATCATTGAAAACTGCATTCAATTCCATGCAGTGGTTTTTGCGTGATGCGGTAACAAACATATAGACAGACAAAAATTCTAAAAACCGTTGTTTTGGCTTCTGTTGCTCTAATAAAGACCCCCCATACTATTTTTTCTTCAATATCTTTAATGCTGCCTCGATGGTCTAGTGGTCGCAAGCATTACCGCTGAGCATGAGGTCCTGGATTCGATTCCCAGGTCGGGCAAAGTGTTTTTGAGTTTTTCTATCTGGAATTACTCAGTAGCAGCCCGGAGTCTGGATTTATGCCCAGTTGATGGCAATACGGTCGCCCCCTATTTCATGGGACTTAAACTTCTGCTCAACTCTTCGGGGAAATATGGCGTGATTTTATGTTAATTTTGTTTATTTTTTGTTTTGTTTTGTTAAAGTTCAGTTCACCTTCATTTTGTATTTTACATAATGCCTGGGGAAAAGCAATTGCTGTATCTTTTTTTAAACGGACGGGTTCTAATCTCTTCGCTCTTCAAGCCTCATTCCGTCACAAATAACTGTAATTTCCTACATTGATTGTTGCTGAAATGAGATTGCAACTAGATTTTGAAAGTTTTAAACGGGCATTGGTTTTATGAAAATACAATATTTTTGTGCTGTTTTAGGAAATGCAGTATCACCACTCGACATTTCAGCAATCTTCTTGTCGTTCAAACACACTACACGACTCACAAAACTAAAAATAGCTCTTATGTAGCCAGACTATCGCCTAGCATTCAATGGACCACGATCCTCTCCTTTGAAAATGTAAGTTTAAACACGTGTTTCAGAAACTAACGACACGTGAAACGCGGCTACACTTTGACCTGATGTTTGGAACCCTGCTGTGACGTCACATATGTTATGATACCTTATGGTCCTGACATTTAGAGTACCTATTACCTACGGCAGTTTTGTTAGGGTTTGTTGTTTTAGAACAACTATTAAAACTTTATTGTTGAAATTAGAACAAAATGTTTCCAGCTGTTGCTTTCGTACACAATATTTTAAATTATGAAAACATTGGCAGCACTGCGTAACTGACGAAATATGGGTGTAGAATAGGAACATCTCTGCCTAACTCATCGGGGAGGAACAGACGTGATGTTAATGTGACGTGTGTTATTTAAAAAAAACTCAGTGTAAAAACAAATGAATAAGGCGCGACATTCGAGGACTTAGTAGTTGGTCTCCAATGCCTATTAATATGCAGGAACATATACAAAAGTGAATAGCGTATATAAATGTATAATTTATTTTATTTTATTACTAAATGGGTCCACTCTTGCCCTCGACCACGCCTGATGGAAAGCGATTGATGAGGTCTATGATGGATCGAGCCTGCCCAGAAATGCCTGTTCACTCTTGTTCAAGGCACTGGTATTTCCACACATCGACGAAACACAGTAAGCTGCTTGACGCCGGACTCCGGTGGGGTCGTGAACCAGGCGGGGGTTAGCCCTACCACCGCAAGGGAAGAATTGGCCAGTCACCAAGGTATTGGGTGTGACTGTCCAGGATGCGCCGAGCGCTCGTTTCATTCGAGTTACTGGCGGAACAAATTGCGCTACACGAGGCGGCTTCTTCATGGATCCCGAAAAAACAGAGTTTGGTGCATTAAGACACCAAACTCTGTACAAAATCTATACAAAAATTGGAGTGTCTGTTTTTAATGTGAAAATAACAGCTTTTTACTTAATTAATGTAAAATTATTTTATATTCAAACGGCTTGACCGATTTTGTCGGGACTTTCACTGCCAGATAGCTGATTTTATAAGGAGGGACATAGGCTAGCAGTGTTTGTCCCCGCAGCACGTTTCCGTGGGTTAATTTCCGACAACCACGCGGACGAAGCCAGCACAGCTAGTCAAAACATAAAGAATCCGTCGCTTAGTTTGATGTCTAGTGTCAGAACACTCAGGTCAGAACCTAATTACCTAATAATTAGGCCGATGCAATTAACGGGGTACGTCATTCATTATGATCTAGCCCTTTCATTTCCCAAATCACAGATCAACGGAACTGCGGACTAATAAACGAGATCAATAAAAAAAATCCGTTTACATTTAATTAATTAAATTAATTTAGGTGTTAAGGAGATTAATTAAATTTGTTAGTTAAGCGAAATGGCTGACAGGTTTACGCTTAGTAGGAAAATATTTGAATAAGGAATTCTGATGACGATGGAATTTTTGCGTCTTTTCATTTTTAATCGTATCGAATCAAAGTGCAGAATACGGGTATACGAATCATCTTGATCCTTACTTTTTGTGTTTTGATAATAATAAAGGCTTCTTTAAACAGACGCAATGTGACACTTGTTACTTGTACGAGTTGTAGGTCGTCAGTTCGAACCCAGACAGGAGTTTTATTTGGTGTAAATTATTTCATCATCACTGCCCTCAAAGGTGATGGAAAACATAGTGAGGAAACCGGCATGTCCTAGAACCAAAAATTCGAAGACATGCGACATCTACGGCTCACTCCCTCCTACCGAGAGGAGGCCAGTTCATAGCAGTGGGAACATTATAAGCTGATAATATTATTAATTAGGAAGAGGTACACTACTCGAGAAAGATAACCGACATGGCCGGAGAATCGCCAAGCTTATGTTGCAGTGGGCAGGGGCATATTACTCGCAGAACAGATGGCCGATGGAGCCGAAAGGTTCTGGAGTGGCGACCGCGTACCGGATGACGTAGAGTTGGAAAGTAAGGTCTTCCACAAGGTGGACTGATAACCTGGTTTAAGCCTCAGGAATCCGCTGGATGCGAGAACACAACCGGACGAAGTGTCGGTGCTTGGGTAGGCTAAAACGATGATGATGATGATGATGATGATGATGATGACACTTCTCGATAGAGGCCTTTTGTCCAACAAATGACTGTGATAGACCGTATTGAATGATTGACACCGAAAATATAGCTACCTATTGTTACTGAGCAAATAAAGCTAAAGTTTGATGATAGAACTTGTCTGTAAACTGTAATATTAATAAACCGAACTGTAATGGAGATTACTACCAGAACTTTGTATCGTTTGTGTAACTTACAAGTTACTTAGTTGACTGATGTCAAGTTATTCGTGACTTGATTAGTGTTGACAGAATATTTATAAAGTTTTGTTTATTTTCATAACTTAGTTCTGTCTTAGTTCTTGGCTCTTCATGAGAATCTGTCCCAGGGTTGTACCGATCTAAACTCTTAAAGACCTAATTATAACATTAAATAAAGATAGTTGTTGGAACCATTCGTTATGGAAAATGATTACACTTTCGCACATTAAAACCTTACCTAATTATTTTTACATTGTTCTTGGAAAAAACCAAACCGTCGTCTGACAAATCTGTCTGCCTAGTCTTTTCCTAATGATGTTGGGTTCGGCTTTCAGTCCAACCAGATGCAGCTCAAATACCAGTTTTTTACATCGAGCGAATGCCTATATGACCTCCACAGCCCAGTTTATGGGTAACACGATATCCCTTGGTAATATTGGTTGTCTGACTTTTGATCGTCTAACTACCCGTAACGACTGTCCAAGACCTACGAATGACAGTCAGGAACAACGGCTTCCGAGGCAGGGAGGGGTCTGGATATGTCATGGATGGGTTTACTGCTTGATTTCGAATCTCATATGCCCGATGGCTAATTCCCCGAAGTCATCAGATCGAACATCCATTGCCGAAATTCCTTAGCATCGATGTACCACAATTTCGAATAGCCATTAGATCGAGCGTCCGTTTCGCCGAAAAGCCATTGCAATGATAGTCCTATCGATCGAATGTCTATTGGCTCGACGTGCCAGTAAGTAGAAAGCTATTCTGCATAAAATATTCTTCTATATATTATAATAAAAAGTGAGAAGAGTAAGAGTGAAAAATGGGATAAATAACAAACCATTTTTCATTCCTTTTTACTCTTCTTGAATATTTTATGTAGAATAGCTTTCGACTTACTGGCACGTCCAGCCAATAGACATTCGATGGATAGGACTATCATTGCAATAGCTTTTCGGCGAAACAGATGCTCGATCTAATGGCTATTCGAAATTGTGGTACATCGATGCTATGGAATTTCGGCAATACGGACGTTCGATCTGATGCTTTCGGGGAATTAGCCATCGGGCATATGACATTCGGAATCAAGCAGTAAACCCGTCATGGATGGTCATCCATCCACGAAACGACCGCGATAAGCGTAGCTAAACCTTCGATCTACCGTGCGGCTGATATCACATACACATAAGCCCCTCTTCATCTTACTCTTATAATACGCTTTAAGAATCATTAATTATCGCACCCAATCGTCCCTTTTTGCTTAAAAAGGTACTTTCGTCACAGACCCTCGGTAATTTAAGGAGCTACCTATGGATCTCCGTTCCCAAGCCCATCCGATTTGAAAACACATCCTGTAGTCAAAGTTTTCCTTTGCCGTCTAAAAACTTTGCTTATGCGGAATTTTTGCGTCATTACAAGCCATTCCACGGGAGCTGGCTAGAGCGGCTGTGTTTTGTAAAATAAGGATTTTCTATTTGGATAAATGCAGGTAGACGGTACTCAGAGATAAGAACAAGGTTTACGGCATACAAGGGTGGGTGTAGATCCTCTTAACTTTTACTTTTGGAAGTTTTAGCTTCATTGTTGAACACAGCGAATCGCAATAAAACAAAACTAGAGTCAGTGAGTGACTTACGTGTACATTATCCATTATAAAATAAATAAGTAGTACCTACTGCAATGCAAAAACGAGACGGCATAACCATACAATAAAATCGAATCAAAACCTTACAACCTCCAATCAAGAATACTAATAAAAGAACAGAAAAAATAGGATTATGTAATAATAAAACGTTCGTCACGTACTCCATTTTTCAGCCCAAACCACACAATATATCCGAAGCTCTGATATTAGTATTCCGATACAGTCGTACGCAGATAAACCTCCTCTATCCAAGATAAAATGTCTTTATATTTCAAAGTGAGAGGATCCGCGCCCATATTGCTTGCGCAACCACCTGGAGGGAATATTGTGTCAGAAATAGCTCCTAAGGGAGTATTCATGCAGAAATCTGGAACCGGCACCGATATATTGACTAGCGCTAGTTGTCAACACTGGTCGGGCGGAAGAAATTTTCATAGTATTTGTCATAGCATAAGCATAAGTAGCCTATAATGTTTCCACTGCTGGGACATAGGCCTGGGCCGTAATCCACCAGGCGGGCCCAGTGCGGGTTGGTAGATGTCACATGTCTTAGAATTTTTCGTTGTAAGACATGCCGATTTCCTCACGATGTTTACCGTCACCGAAATTATTTACGTAAAGTAAAACGCCTGCCTGGTTTCGAACCAAGTCGTAAATCGTGGCCACTGGACCACCACGGCTGGCCGCTTTTTGTCAAATTAACGTGAACTGTCGCCGATGAATTTGTCGGCGTCGGCAACCAGCCAGCCAGAGAAGCGCTAGCACATTGGCGCCGGTTGCCAGCGTTCTGTATGAATACTCCCTTAAGCTCACTGCTCAATCTACCACCGCTATTGAAGATACGAGCTCGAATGTTTCACGACGCTTGACAGAAATATTTCACTAGAAATGAAGCTCGGCCATTATTTAGAAAATAAATAACTGGAGTTTTACTGACCCTTCTGAAATGAAACCTGTAAATATATTCGACGTAGCAGTGGCACTTGCACTTGTTTTAAAAATAAATGAACACTCAATCGATACCTTTATTCAATTAGGTACCCAATAAAAGGCGGATTCCTAAATCATATTTATTTTCTGCTTTTACTGTAGGTACACATTAACTCTTCATCACAAATCCAAGCTTGGATCTAGATTTTGCGGAATTCAAACTAAATATTTCGGCATAACAATTTAGTTTTTCCATAAATATGTCGCCACTTTTTGTCGCAGTAAAACCATTAAACAAAGCATTCACTTTAGGCTGTCAACGTGACTGCACAAAGTCGCTCACACATCCACGTGGCACAATTGCCATCCCGCTGCGTTATCGATCGCTATTCACTGGTAAAGCATAGCCACCTAAAATAAGGCTGGCTATTTGTGGCATCGTCGCGTGTCGTTCGACCCCTGCAAATCACGTGGCACTTAATAAATCATCAGTTGATGAGTTGATGGATGTTTTTGAAACGTTGGTACAAAGTGCAGCTACAGTCGTTACAAGAACGCAAGTTAAATGATTGGAAAAAGATTAACCGACACCAGTAAAACTACGTTTTGATTTGATAATTTTATCCGCGGTAGGCAAAACAGTTTTGTCTGGAACTTACTTTGAAACTCTTATTGAATATTTTACATCGTTTATGCAAAAGACTTGGTGAAACGAAAATTATACTAAATACATAAATATTAAGGAGCCGTGAAACTGTTAACGCATTGGTTTTATCCACTCAATCACAAAATAGCACCCTAAGTAACATTTCAGTACTAAACCTGCAGAATCATGCTACATTCACCATGATTTTATTAATCCAGACGGATGGCCTAGTCCCTGTATACAATTAATCATATACCCGGACCGCAAAGCTAATCTGCAACATATCCACGGGAATCAGTCGAATTGAATCGATTGTATCCGAACAAACCCGAATGTAATCTTCGAATCAGAACTGGATTAATTTTCGGCTGCTAAGCTCCGCAGATAATAAAATTGAATTTGGATTGGTCGATCCTGGGGTGGTTTAGTGATTGTAGGAGTTTGAAAATGGAAAATAGGATGTTCGATACTTTTTTCTTAAATCAAAATGAAGATACGAACTTAAATAAAAGAACGTAATTCGAATAATTCTATGAAGGCAGAAAAAATTTCTTAAGAGGGAGAGAGAGAGACCATGATGAAAAATGTTAAACCAAAAAAAAAAATCAGTAGGTTTAGTTCATAAACTTGTTACGGACATGCTTGCACGTTCATTTCTTCGTGTAGGTGTTAGTAGGAAGCCGAGGTAGATTAAATCTGCAGATGGGAGCAAGATAAACTCAATTCGTTTGCGTTGGCAAACCAATTTGCAGTGGAAACGTCGGACGGAATTATTAAACAAAATACCGACACAGAACATCATAGTATACATACTACAGAATCCATTTGAAAATTGAAATCCTTTTCCATTGCAGTTGCGTTTGAAATTAATTTCACAGGATAGGTAAGCCGGGGATTTGGTTGAATAATATATGTATGTACATGTTTTTCGTGTTCGTCTAAATTGTAAGAGGGATGTTTTGAAACTAGAAGGCAAAAGCAATTAATATAAGAAGAATTCTAATCAAGTATAGGTATAAAACTAGCATTTATAGCTACATTTTTATGAATTCAGACAATGGGCTGACTTTATTAGGAACTGTAATTGCAACAAACTAAAAAAAGTAGAAATTAAAATAATTTATCTCATCAGTTACCTAGTACATAAGTAAGCTGTAAATACCTAGACATTGAGGCATGACCTACATTCGTTTTACGACTGCACCCATCCAGACTTAAATAAAACTAATTCTCTCAAATATTTTCAATGAAAAACCCTCACTATTGACCAGCACGTCCAGTCTAATAAATACCCTACTATAGTCATCTGATGGTCATATATAAATCTTTTCAAATATTTTTCAACAAAGAAAACATCCAACTTAATAAATAATATTTGCCAAACATCTTCCAAAGAAAACTGTATCCGTACCAACATATGAGCGAATTTGAAGACTGTTTTGTCATTATTTTCATCCAAATCATATTCTGCTTTAGTAGTACGATGGTAAGGTTTATTTTCGTCTTTCAGTAGTTTGTTGGAAGCAGTAGGAATATCTGGGAATATTTGTACAGTTGACATTATGGAACTGTCTCCAGTTTCTGATATTTCCTTGGCGTGTCGTCTTCAAGGTTAATATTTGTGGTAACACAATTAGTTTGTTATGGACGGTATGTGGCAAATATTGTCAGGTATTGTTCTACTTGGATGTATTGATTCCTATAACTGTTAAGTACTAACTAGGTTGTCTGGGGCATAAGTTTAACCAAGATGAGCTAGATATTACAAGTTTTACATGTTTATGCCGAAGGATAAGCGGCATTGAGAGGTATCAGTATTAGTATATCTATATCTATTCGTATATATTTAGAGTCTGGTCTGGAGAGTCAAGGGCGACAGGATCGATAGTCCCCGCCGATCTCCCCTATTGCCTTAGGCTTTGTAGACCCCTGTCTTAATTTTGCCGCCCTCCGCAAAAACCGTCTCGTAAATAAAAATTGCTGTGTCATCTATGAAAGTTCTCGAAACAGTATTACTTATATTATATATTGTATCTATTTCTAAGTCAAGAATATGGCAGTCGGTACAAAACTGCAAGTCTGATTTATTGGAAGAATTACTCAGCGACTTCCCATTTCATGCTTCTAAAAATATTGGAATATTCCGTTCAATATTATATTTCCTTTTCAGTAGAAGTTCGACTTTGAAGTTTAATTCAATTGAGATCTACGTTTGCACCCTAATCTGGGTTACGAAATCAAAATAAATAACATTATCAATCAGAGAAAGATGTAACAACTACCAACAAAGACGTTGAAAAAGATCAATGCGTTAATTTCCTCGAAGCGGAGGCTACATTTAACATCGTTAAGCAACTGGTAATAATGTCAGACACAATCGGATCGGAGCCATTGTTATTCAGTTGGATGCTGATGGTAATTAAGTTGGAAGAATTGCATTATACGATACGAGTACAAAAATAGAAGCAACTTATTTAGTGGAAAACACGTTTGTCGTAAATGAATTTGCATAAATAGATGTGAACAGATTCATGGTGAGATATTATGGACTGATTCTGTGTCAAAGAAAATTTGTGAAATCGTTTATTGGGAATTCTGTCTGTAAAATATCGCTTTTAGCTTAAATCGTATGTCACTTTCCAGGGTGAAAATTGTAATTTCTATGCTGTATACTATTATTGTTCATCAAATCGTTGAGCTCCTTAAGTTTTGAGTTGAGCTACATGATTACTGATAAATGCGTGCACTGACTGGACAGGTCCACTCAATCTATGTGGTTCTTTCGTCTGAAGACTATTTCACACACCAATCTACATGGTCTGCACATGACCTGACCAAGATTATCTGTAGACTTTAAAGAAACTTTAAAAGAAACTTCGACCGCTGAGGTTGTTTCGGCCTTATTTCTCAGCGTAGTCATATAGAAAACGCCGACTCCATCTAGTTTTTTTTAAATATGATTGACATGTAACAGTGTTTGTACAAACCTAGTTACAGAAATAAAATAATTTATCATTTATGTACTTTATATAGAATTAAGTGTTTAAACAATATATCGCGCATGATACGAATACATCAATGCGGATTTCTAAGCACCCATTTTTAGTACGCCTTTTATATATGTTATAAGATGTAAACTGTAGCAGAATTCTGTCAGGTGAGGGTGGGACCCCTAAGGCTGCAACCAGAGGTGGTAGTAAAACACTAAAATTAGGTCGGCATACAATCGAGCCCAAATTTAACTATCAAATTTCTGTTCAACACCTCTTTACGATCCTCACTCTTCAAACAAGACGATATTTTATCAAACAATCCTGAAATCTCGGCTCCCTGACATAATTTTACGAGCATTCTCAAGTCCTTGTCATACATAGGAGACGGTAATGTCGCTAATAAATCAGGACTCGTAACTCGGGATTGTGAATAAGTTATGTCTTAAGAGTTTATACCCCACTCTTGCTACATATGCTACGAATTGGAAGGGTAAAAGTTACAGGACGTAGTTTGTAGTACAGTACTATTTGACGTAGTTTTAACTACGGAAGTTATTTTAACTTTTACTATGTTTGCAGGATTTGCAGCCTGTGTGGATTGTCTTGTATAGGTTCGATTTCATCCTGACTAATATTTGTCTGGGTTTCAGATATTTGTCCCGCGCTAGATGTTTGTCAGTAAACAGCCACGAGACGGGGGAAATTCTAGAGCAAGGCAATTGGTATGCTGTTTTCTTTCAAATCATTATGTTTTGTCTTGTCTTTAAATCGCTTTTTATTTACGACCATCATGAATATGAAAATCCCATAATGTTGCAGTAAACCATTTTATGACGGTACGCAGTTTATCATCGTCGTATTGGATTCCGATTCATTTTCGACAAACCAATAACTGATGCGTTGTCAGTATAATCCTTTTAATTTATTCTTTTAAACTGAAAATATGTAAAACTTGCTGATCTTTTCTCATTTTAATATTAGTTTAGATGAAGGGTGTAACTGTTTCAAAGATTAGTAATCAATATAACTATGCTTAAGTTAGTTTTCTATCATCCCTTGTTCTCAGTAACAAGTTTGTACATTTAATAGTTGTTAAGTGAGCCGGCGTCTCAAGTTGAAATGCGGAAAGTTTCAATGTGATCGAATCCAGGATTAAGATGTATGGGAAACATAGGGGTGATGGGGTTTAGAACGGTCACGCAAGGCTTGTAAAGTTCTTTCTTTTGTCATCTCCATTTGCATCTCTATTGACATTTACAATATTTTTGTCAGGTCCGGATGAAAATTCAATCTAAAGCCGTTTTACTGACCGCAGCAACTGTGGCCTCTTCTATACATTTCTACGTGAAGCAAACAATTTGTACCCCTTTTTATAAAAATCACGCGGACGAAGGAGTATGAAATTTGGAACTAATTTTTTTTTTTTTGGGCGGGAAATTGTCAAATAACTTCTCCTGCTCTGGGTGGAGCAGGAGGGCGTGTCAGACTTTTACTGACTAAAACCCACCCGTGTTCCCTAAGTTGCCTGTGTGCCAGGGGCGAGGGTATCTCTTTCGAACAACCCGCACCCCTGGCAGGCATCGGCCCTTGCGGACCCCACCAGTCCGACGCACCGTGACACATAGCACGCCGTGACCACCCCAGGAACCAAGTAGCACAAAATAAATTTAAATAAAAAATAAATTTAAATAAAAATTAAATTAAATAAATAAATTTGGTACAGTTACTGTTTTTAGGGAGGTATTCAGAAAGATAATATTTTTTAATAGGGTACTAGACTCATTTTTGAAAAGTGTCCTAGTTAAATTCTAAAGTGCTAATAAACCACAAAAAAACAGTATTTTTTATTATATCGATTAGTGCCGTAAAAATGCATTAAAATTTTACATTTCCAAATTTCGCGCGTAATTTGACGAAAACGCTGGACGCAGTGGACGCCATATTGATCTGTGGGTATGACGTCAGTTTGCTAAGTAAACAAATGTGCTGATATTTTGTATGATAAATGTTTGTAATAGAAAAAAACCGCTATTATTCTACATAGCGTTGGTTTTCTGTTAAATTACTTTGGTTACGAAAATAATAAAATTACAAAGTTGTTCAATTGACATGGCGTATGGCGACTACTATTTCATGGTGTTCAAAAATAGATTAATTAAGTTTTAAAAATTATTTTGTTATTTCATGAACTAAAACTAACATTTTCCGACTGCATTTTACCTTACCTATCTCAATTTTATTTTTCTTAAAGAGTAAAATACCCTATTATGGTCGAATTTCCACCACGGTGCGACCACTAGTTAGTATAAAATGTCTTTGTCTTAAAACTATGTGTTTTCTAATCAAATAGGTAATCGAATTAAACTGATGCTACCGTATTAAGATTAAAGATGGTGCTGATCCACGCGTCAAGTTCGTGAATGGGCGCTGCCGCTCTGTCGGTTGAGACTGGTCATCTTCTAACTTCCAGGGCTAATAACAAGAATAATGTTCCCACTATTTTGTAATATCCAACTTGATTTAAAAGAGTGTCCGTGGAGTTTCTTGCCCATTCTTCTCCATAGAGATCTACGTTTTGGAATGGGCAACTAGCTTCAACTTTCCAACCGATCGACTTTTTGACAATTCAAAAGTGCCTGCAAATGGTTTAATTGAAATAAATGCTTTGAGTTTGAGTTTGATTCAGATCTAAAGCCATCCCAAGATCCTTTAAATTCGCGATAGTAGCAGACAAGTATCTCCTGAAACATTCCCAATGTGCCAAAGCCATTGTTACTTGCAAACACAGATATACAAACGCTACACAAGCTACAAGGGCTCGCACGGTGCACTCAATTTCCATTTTTTCCTCTCGTCTGTCGCTCTTTCGGCTATAACAGCCGAAATGCACGTACGAATCGCAATGGACGTGTTAAAAATAAGGAAATAGCCTGCGGGCTGTAAAACTTTCAGGGTGTGAATTGCTCGACGTTCGGATTCATAACAGCATGTACCTATATGTATGGTAGGTTTAAGTTACTAGACCGTACGCATAACTTAGTATCAAAGTAGACTAGACGCACATTTTCTAGAAGACTAATCAGCAAGGAGTACCTATCGTGTTACCCAGTAACTAAGCTGTGGAAGTCACTCCATCGAAAATACTGGAATTCAGCTGCATTCAGTACGACTAAAAGCTTTTTCAACATGTTGGAAGAAGGCTGGTAGATTTATTCTAGAGGAATCATCGCGAGCAGTGGTGGCTCAGTGGTGGCAAAACTGTGTGAAAGTCTATTAACTGCTCCCAAATTACAATGTTAATTTTTATTCTTTTTATTTTTTACAATGTCTGACATATTCTCGTAATTATTTGACATTATACATCAATTTTAATTTCGACTATTTATATTAGTGATTGTCATGGAAATCATGTCACTTGGTTCAAATAGATTCATTTTATATAGGTAGATTCTTTTACATATTGTGAATGAGAGAACGTTGTAGGCCTTAGAGACTAGATTTGTAGACATTTTTCTATTCTGTATTTTCATTCCTCTAGTACCTGGTACTTATTGACAGGCCTGCACTGTCCTCCCATACCTACCTATTATCACTGTAATTTGAAAACATTGTAAAAGCCAATTATTTTTCAAAGAGTAACCGTGGAGTTTCTTGCCGGCTCTTCTCCATAGGAAACGACAAATTGGAACCGTGCACCTAGCTTCTGACGTTTCATAAGTGCCCATGCAGGTTTATGTGAAATAAAATATTTTGATTTTGATTGATTATGGTGTCGGTCGCGACTTTCGAGTTGTAGTTATTAGGTAGGTTCGAACACTGACACTTGCTTTACTTTGTTGTAAATGATTTCATCACCACTGCTCTCTAAACGGTGAAGGAAAACATCGTGAGGAAACCGGCATGTCCTAGAAACAAAAAGCAACTTCATTAAATCGTCGTCGATTGGCGGATTGCACTTTTCTTTTAAAAATTATATGTTACGAGATCGACTGTCGGGCTTGCGGACGGCGAATAATGGGTAGCTCGCTGTCCGGTAAGGACCAAGCCCGGGTCGACGCACGGCGCGTTGTATTCCACGCGCGCCTCAAAGAGATGTCAGCACCAACTGGTGGGGTTCGCAAGGGCCGATGCCTGCCAAGGGTGCGGGTTGTTCGAAAGCGATACCGCGGCCCGTGGCACACAGGCAGCTGAGGGAACACGGGTGGATTTTAGTCAGTAAAAGTCTGACACGCGCTCCAAAATTGGGAAATTCCCGCTCTGGGTAGAGACCCAGAGCGGGAATTTCCCAACCAAAAAAACAAAAAAAAAGAGATCGACTGTCCTGATCTCCTGCACAAACTGCGTTTCAACGTCCCTCAGAGATCAGTTAGGTTTAATCCACCTATCTCCATTCCTTTTTCCTCTTCTAACTACAGGCATAAACCATACATGGTGCGAGCGAGTAAGGACTTCAATATTCTTTCTAAAGAGTTTTCATTTTACCCCTTCAGCACCAAAACCTATTCTGTACGCACTCGGCTGAACGCTGACTTTTTCAAAAGTGCATAGTGCTTATATGTTATATTCTTTTCTATCGTGCTTGTTAGTGATCTTAAGATTTCTACTATTTTTTTCTGTTTTTATACGTGACAACCTGTAATTGGCTTAATGTTACATATACAATTGTAATCCATCTATTATAGCTGTGGGTTCTCCTATGAATAAATAAATAAATAAGTATAAAAAATTTAAGACATATGACATCTACCAACCCGCACTGGGCTTGTGGTGTGTGGTGAGGAGGTCTGTGTCCCGACAGTGGAAATATAGGCTGCCTAGGTTATGTATGTAATCGATACCAATATTACTTAAAGAATGAGCCTAAATAACTAGTGCCTTAACAGACCTCGAGGCAACGTTTCATGCCGGTTACATTTTGACTGCCGTATGTTTTCCTCCTAACAATCCTAGCGACTATAATTGTATTGTATGAGACAGATACAATCTATGCGGAACTTTCTCAGTTCTATTGAAAGGAACGTTTCATTTAATGTCGTCTCTTCGCTTATGATCTTCCAGGAAGTAGATAAAGAACAATAAAAACGAACGACTCCCGAAAAACACTACAGAGTGAAAAATAACTTTATTTTTGGAAGTCGGTGTCTTTATGTATTTTAATTTTTTGTCACTTAAATTATTTTTCACTTTGTAGTGTTTTTTTTAATGTTTTTTTGAAAGATTTGAAAGTTCTTTTTTTATTTATTTTTTTACAGAAAAATACAAATAAAAAGGTTTTTACTGAATGGCCATTCGTTCTACCATGAACCATTTCAAGGTTATCCATTAATTAACGGACAACCTGTATATCCCGTCTCGCCAAACAGACAACCAGCTGTTCTATTTTATAATAAACCCAGAAATGTATACCGATGAAATATACACTTTTCAAAAACCTGTTATAAGTCGAACATTGCTTCACATAAATCATACTATGTTTTGTTTATTTTCAAAATATTTAACACTTTTTTTCTAAAGTAACCACCACAGGTGGGCGTTATATAAATATTTGTGTTATGATTATTTTTTGTCTGAGCGTGTTTATTAATTGAATTATGAGCTCATTTTAAGAGCTAAAATTAGAGCTTTGGTATATCCGTTGAAGTTAGTTTAAGCTCCGTTATTACATATTTACAGCATTGTTTGTAGAGGTTAAGTGGTAATTCGATGTCTTATAGATAAATGGTGTTAAGAGGGCTATTACAAATTGAACTATTCAATTTTAGGAAAATTTCACGGCGCGTGGTAGCTGATCGTGCGTGTGTGTCTAGTGAAGTACGCTACTCAGACATGCTAACCGTTATGATTCGGACGCCTAGGAACAAACCTGCGCAGACTTAAAGCTAAAGCACTCGCGTCTGTTTTACGGAATAATTTTTGGTGTATTATTCTAGGAAACATAAAAAACTGATTTGAGCATTCCATATAACAAGATACAGTCCTACCACAGACATTTTTATAAATCACTAAAACTATTATATGTTCCATGTAATAGAGGATCAAACAAAAGATGCCCGAAAGTAAAATTTTATGAAACATCCTTTGCCGAGACAAGGTTTTTACTGATATAAGTAAACAAATTAAAAAAAAATCCTGGACATATTTTTCTTTTAATTTTTTGGCTATATCTAAACCATAATCGCTCATCAAATCTCGAATCAAACGCCCAAATTCAAGAAAAAATCTGAAAGCACCTTTAAGAGCTTTCGTTGATTGACATTTTTGGTAAGTAAATCTGTACCTAAGGACTAATATTCCCTTTTCTAAACTAATTATTTCTACCTATACATTGAGGATTGTTGCCTTATTATTTAAGGATAATTGCCTTGTTTTTATTTTTTCTATTTTCTTTTCAGGGGAAAACCTTCCAAAGGCATCGATACCTATCTACCCAAATTTCTTTGTCATCTCTGCCTATAAACAATGTTTAATTTGTTATCAATAAAGTATCTTCACCAACATAAAACGTTGTCTCCTTAACTATCAATACACTGACGAAGGATTACTGCAATTTCTGCCTAGACCTAATAACGCTACAATATGTCCATAGACTACTCTAATGTCGCTATAAAATGTCCCAATCCCACTCTTAAAACGCTACAATTTGTCCCTAAACTAATCTGATTACATCTATCTTTCTTCAATCATCTGTTCCAAATAACTTTTTTTCTTTCTTTCTGAAGTCGTGGAAATAAATCTTTATCAGCCTGAAAGACTTACTATTCATTCTATCTCCATTTAATGACTGAAATAACATTCAGCTCGTGAATTAATACAAAGCGTCTTTTTATTTTAGTTCGTGACAAATATCTTTGAAAATTTGTATTAATGGCTAGGCAACGAAATTGTAACTAATTATGATGCCTACAGCTTCGCCGCTTGTCTTTCCTACTGGAAGATGAGAATTGAAAAAAACTGGTCAAGTACGAGTCGAACTCGTGCGCCGAGGCGAGGGTTCCGTACCTACCCATTATACCGCCATAATAAAAAAGATATGGGCAAATTTAGATTTTCGTGAAAACTTGTGAGTGCCAAAATTTACCATTTACCTTCATTTTCAACTTTTTTTTTAAAATTTTTCCTTTATTTGTGCTGTAAGACCTTGCTTTTTGCCAAATTTCGTGATTCTAGGTCAACGGGAAACTACCATTTAGGTTTTTGTCCCAAAACCTTTATGGTAGTTCCGGTTGACCTAGAATTGTCAGTTTTGGTAAGGGAAAATTCCGAAAAATTAAAAAAAATTGAAAATTAAGATACATTTTGGTACTTACAAGTTTTCGCGAAAATCTAAATTTGCCCATATCTTTTTATCATGTTAACTCAGGACCTTGATTTTTATACACGTAATAGGGACTATAGACCTCAGTATCTGGGATAAATTTCAACTTGCTAGGTTCCTGAGAAAATCGGTAGTGACACACGGACATACAGACGGACAAAAGAGTGATCTTATAAGGGTTCCTTTTTTACCTTTTGAGGTACGGAACCCTAAAAACGAAGTATTTCTTATGGTGTGCTATTTTTAAAATACTGGACAATATCGTCGAGCAAATGCGACCTAACTAATAATTACTTATCTATTGTAGCGAAGCCTGTTCATGGGGATAGTCAGAAACTGAACAGACCTCTGTGATCTTCTCTTTTCAATTTGTCCACATCCAAACTGCTAAAAACTTGCACTTGTATTGTCAAGTAGACAGATAATTAAATCTTTAAATCTGTTTTTAAGTAAAACGCGTATGTTTGTATTTACCAAATATTTAATCAACATAACAAAAGCGTAGTGTTACCAGATGAAATTAAAGTCTGTAGGTATTTATTGTATGCTCAACTTGTCCAATTAAACAGTATTCTCATTCACAACACAAAAAAGAATAAAACGAGTTGTAGTGCAGACAGGTTTTAGTACTACTTTTTAGTTTTTTAACGCTTTGGGAATTTCCTCTCTGGATAATACATTTTTTAGCTGCCTGTTTTACTGTTTGAAGTGCCTTTAAAAATCCGCTTAGCTGGTTGTTAACTCATACAATAGAATTGTTACTTGGAAAAAGGCATAACATATATCTATGTAGTTGTTAACTTCAGTAAGAATCTGTTTTGGAAAATTCTTTTACTAGTTTTACTAATACAAAAATCGAACACTGTGTTTTTTCGACGCGCTGAGATGCTCTCTCTTGGATTCTCAACGCTCGGTCCAACACCGAGAGTTGTAAATACAGTGCACGATAAAATCGCCGTGGCGCCTAACAATCCTATCCTCCAAGAGGTCTCAATACTCAATATCTTTATTGCTTTTCCATATGTGTACTTAGGTGGTAACTATATAATTTAGATCATTATGGACCCTGTAGGGCACAGCAAATGGGTAGGAGAGAGGAAGCCCTGTTTTAAAGAGAATAAAAATAATAATTGTTTCTGCTATATTAGGTATTTAATTTCATATATTATTATTATTCGCTATATTATTTTATTTAATTTATTGTTTTTGTTATTATAGTTCATTAGTATTTTTTCTATATTATTTATTATTATTGTAATATTTTTTTAATAATTACCATATCATTAATATATATTAAACATACCTATATATTGCGCGATTATTATTAATTATTGCTATAAATTATGAATATTATAATATTATTTAGTAATTTCCTTGAGATATATTATAGAAATTTCTTCTATTATTTATGTTTATCATTTAAATATTCATCTAAGGAATAATAACATTTGTTTATCAGTAGTTTTTTAAGTTTTGTTATAAATATGTTGAACTTTTCTTCTTTCTTTATTATGTCTGGTAGTTTGTTATATATTTTTATAGACATTACGTAGGGACTTGTAGAATGCATTTTTAGCTTGGATGTTGGTATGTTTAGCCTAGATCGGTGCCTTAGTGTGTACTGTGATTGGATGTCTTCGCGTTTTGTGTAGAACTCTTGATGCTTACGGACAAATTTACATATTTCTAGAATGTAAATACTGGGGAGGGTTAGAATATTATGTTTTAGAAAATAGGGTTTGCAGCTGTCAGTTTGATCGATATTTACCAAGATCCTAACAAATTTCTTTTGTAGGGTAAAGAGTGTCAGTGCATCTGTACTATTGCCCCAGAGGATTACACCGTAGCTAAGCCACGCATTGGCATACGCATAATAGGTGGTGAGGGCAGTTTGTAGATCGGTTGTCTTTTTAAGTTCGCGGAGAGCGTATGAGAATTTTGAAATTTTTGCACGGGTTTTTTGTATTTGTGTTTTCCAGTTAATATGTTTATCTATTGTGAGTCCAAGTAATGTAAATTCATCAACAGTTTCCAATTTTAAGCCGTTAAAAGTGAAGTTTAAATGTAGAGGAGCTTTTTGATAAGGGTGGAAAATCATTAACTTAGTTTTAGCATAATTAATTTCTAAGTTATGTGAGGTCATCCAGTTAGATGTTTTTGTGAGTGTGGAACTGAGTTTTCCTTCTATGTTTGTGTTGTTTCGACAGGAGACTAATAAAGATATGTCATCTGCGAATAAAACACATGGCCCCTCTATGGTTTTCGGTAAATCGTTGATGTAAACGAGGAATAATAGGCAACCTATGACACTTCCTTGGGGGATGGAAGCGTTAGTTATTTTGCTTTTTGATCGGATTTTTCCTATTTCTCTACTATTGTGATTAAAGTACCCCCCCTCCCACCCCCCTCTATACCGCCGCAATCGTGGCGTGCCCAAGCAAAAGGAATGGTTAAAGGTAGTCTCGGATGTGTGAGCAGGCTCACCTCAAAGATAAAGTTTCATATATCGGTAAGCTCGGTTGAGTCCGGTCTGAATATAATATAGGTATCTCCAGCCACACATAATATCAGGGTCAGAACCTTCCACAGTTCCGGAGTTCCAGACTCCGTGTCATCCGGGCCTAGTTTCTCGCCGGATAGGAGAAAATTTTCCTTATCTACCTATGTTTTGTTTATCTACGAGTACTTATTCATTTAGATATTTTTACTGGCAATTCTCAATATGTACCTACCTACTATAAGTTGTGAAGTTTATCGCAGTCGGCCGACCCAAAATAATTAGGATAAAGCGACTTAATGAAGAAAGTAAATTCTGCTTAGTATTTTCATTACAGTTCTGTAATAAATATCCATTTTAATTAACGGTTTCAAAGCGATTTAACTAGAGATAATAGATTTCATAATCAAAATAATTAGGTATCCAGTTTAACGTCTAGTATAAAATAATACACCAACGTTAAAATAGTTTTTTCAGCAGCTTTTTGGTTACTTTTGTTGAATATGAGACTTTTGTTTTATTAGCATCTAGCTTTTGCCAGCAGCTTCGTCCGCGTGGAGGTTGAAAATTATCCCACGGGAACATACTACCGGGATAAAAAGTATCCTATGTGTTATTCCAGGTTACAAACTATCTGTGTACCAAATTTCATTTAAATCCGTTCAGCCGTTTTTGCGTGATTGAGAAACAAACATCTAAACATAAAAACACATCAAACCAGCCCTCTCCAAATATTATCAAGACTTTCAAAATCAGTAAATCCAATAGGTCGTTTTCGAGTTACAATCACTCTAACAGACAGACAGAAAGACGGTGCCATTTACACAGAAATTTAAAGATTGATATCAAAAGCCTCCCACAAGGTGGACCGATGACCTTGTGAAGGCCGCAAGAATCCGTTAGATACGGGAAGCATAGAAACGGTCGAAGTGGCGGTGTTTGGGGAAAGCCCTATGTCCAGCAGTGGCCATCTTGTGTGTGGCTGAAATGATGCTGTAGCACCGCCACATGCAAACTACGCATTACACTGACGTCACGCAAAATTTTGCATCGCGCAAGCAGAGTTTACCGCGCAACTATCATATACATTGTAAATGATGCACCACCAGACACAACACCCGTCTGTTCGGAGGATCCTCCCTTTTCTGTAGAGAATGAGTGAACTTTACACCCTGTTCCTCATGCCTCTAAAATACTCAAGGACGCTCTTAGCGCAAAAAGCTTACCATCTTAGACAGCCTACCCTTTTAGCCAACTAAAGCAATTCATCAAAACTTGTGTACCTTAGACCTGTCTTTTACGACAGCCATGAAGGAAAAAGGGACTACCGATAAGTTTCAAGTTGACATCTGTCCCTGAACTTTACCTACATCTGGGTATACATGTCCTTGAGACGCCGAAGACATTTCAAGGCCGGATAAATCAAACTGTAACCTCGAATTTAGTATATCATTCTAGACCCCCTAGCGCGGAAATTTTTCTTCGGTTATACAAAAGTCGGCTCTAGAATTATATGCTGAATTCAGGGTTACAGTTTGCGCACTGAATAAAAACTTTTCCTGAGAGATAGACTCTCCTAAGAACTCAAATTCACGACGTGCCTGAAATGTAAGCTAGTGAGCAGAGATACTAGGCAGCCATGCCAATCTTACCAGAACATATCGCGTGTAATCCCAAAGGCTAAAGCAAAGGTGTACCTATTAGTATCTATACTTTTCACCAGATAAATTTCAAGTTCCATATGATAGCATAATTAGCCTTTAGCCCCACTGCTCGGCCACAGACCTACTCTCGGAGAGAGGCAATGGGCCGTAATCCACGCGGGCCCAGTGCGGGTTGATAGATGTCACATGTCTTCGAATTTTTGTTTCTAGGACATACCGGTTTCCTCAAGATGTTTTTCTTCGCCGTTTTTGAGAGCAATGGTCATGAAAAAAAAAATCACTGAGCCTGTCTGGGTTCAAACTTTCGACCTACAACTACTAAGTCGCCTTGGGCCACCACTCATATGATAGGATGCGAGTCTATTGGAATCCCTGATGGAAAAAACCCATGCAGATACGAATGCTTGGAAACATGCTGGTCCTGCTCCATAGGACAATCTAGAGTCTAGACAAAATCAAACTGGTTGCTAATTGAATTGTACATATAATTAATTATATTTATGACATTGATTTACACTCAGTAATTATTTTAACTCACACACTGACTCATTACTTGTTAATATTGTAGGAAAATCATACCTATACTTACTTTTACAATGTTTGTAAATGTGTGAACACCATGTTTCTATCACAGAATTAATTTATCTGTATTGTTTCAATTTGATTCTTTTTACCCATTTTGGTATGGTAATTTTATTCTGGGTGCATCGTTTTCACACATAATCATATAATGAATGTAAATATTGTACTTGAAACATTTTAAAAGAGTAACGGTGGAGTTTCTTGCCCATTCTTCTCCATACGAAACTACATTTTGGAAGGGGCGACTAGAATCAATTCTATTTTAATGTAAATGTTGACGTTCAAAAGTGCCTTTTAAGTGCCTATTTGAAATAAATGCTTTGACTTTGACTTTGCAATAACACTTTGTCCGACCTTAGAACCGAACCCAGTACCTTATGCTTAACAGGTGCGCTTGCACACCTGTATTTGATAGGTCAAAGGTTTGCCTACCTATAATTTTTATGATAGTATAAATTAAATTCCTCCCCATATTGGATGCCATTTCCAATTTCCAACTTTATATTGATAAAACTTTTACCAACGGCTGAAAAATCCAATATTGCTTGACCTAGATCCATACCAGAAAGTTTATATCCACCTGCAGGCTTAGCACGAGAACCGTAGACAAGCGTTTTGTCGTCGGAAGAGTAGACAATAAAAACTTTTTCCAAAAAAAAACAACCGACTTCCAAAAAAATACTACAAAGTGAAAAATAACTTTAATTTCGGAAGTCGGTGTCTTTGGAGCTGTATTTGAATTTTTTGTCACCGCCTTCCGAAATTAAAGTTATTTTTCACTTTGTAGTGTTTTTTTGGAAGTCGGTTGTTTTTTTTTGGAAACAGTTTTTATTTTTCACTTTTTAGTGGTTCACATGTGCTTATCCCTTCACAGCATACCGGCGTGATGTTACGTTATGAACTGGTGTAAGCAATAGACAGAGATGAAATATCAGCAATCCTAGTCCATTTGCTATCATTTATTGAGGAGTTCCGTTGCCTATCTCCAAAGTTCTTCATCAAATCTTCACCAAATTGAAATGAGACCACTACGAGAAAGTACTCTTCCAAAAAATACCTAAATCGCTTTGTGTGCCTATAAAATTTGATGAGTTCTCTCTATTTCTCCAGGATCCCATCATCAGATCCTGACTTAATGATCATGGGACCACCTGGGAAGTATACCCTTTCAAACAAAAAAAACAAAATCCAAATCGGTCCAGCCATCTTCGAGCAATCGGGGAACATACATTAAAAAAAAAAAGGTTCCGACGAATTGATAACCTCCTCCTTTTTGAAGTCGGTTAAAAATGTCGTTTCCGTATAGACTTTTGACAGTTTTTCACCAAGAAATGTAAACAAGCGATTTCTAGTCTACAGTAGAGTAGAAATAAAAAGCTTCGTGCTAAGCCTGCTGGTCTAAAAAGGCGCTCCTTATTTTTTCGTTTAGTATTGTTGTTAAGGGCCGATGCCTGCCAGGGGTGCGGGTTGTTCGAAAGAGATACCGCGGCCCCTGACACACAGGCAACTGAGGGTGGGTTTTAGTCAGTAAAAGTCTGACACGCCCTCCCGCTCCACCCAGAGCGGGAGAAGTTATTTGGTGATTTCCCATCCAAAAAAAAACCCTTACTGATAAGAGCACTAAGCTTCGAGTGAAGAGAAGCTCTAGGGAAAATACTAGAATTAATTAAGTAGGTACCTAAACTAAGTGGGTGAAGCCCTAATCTACTGTTCTTCGAGATAATTCACAATCGTTTTGGGACTATACCTACTCATCAGACATAGACAACATTCCTTAAATTAAAGAGGCTTAGTTGATACTAGCATTCTCGTGGAACTCGAGGGTCTCGTGGCTAAGTAAGAACAGGCACACTGAGCAATCGATCAGGTTAAGCTACTCTTGCCGCGGTCGGTTCGTGGATGGGTGACCATCTTTACATATTGATACCTCTTCGGGTTTCGGAAAGCACGTTAAGCCGTTGGTGCTCTCATTAGTTGATGTTTGACAGTCGTTATGACACAGTTCGTGAGAAGTCCGAAAGTCCGACAACCGGTCTTACCATGGGCACGGCAAGATTGCGGCGGTAAGTCCCCTCTTTGAGGACTGAGTGGATTGAGAGGCGTCACGGCGTCCTCACCTACCGCCGAAAGTGAGTGTTGTTTTTGCAGTAAGGGTTGGTTGGTCAACTGGGTTGTGGAGGTCCTAAATCCTATTGTAAGCGGCAAATTGTACGTTGAACTAATTAAATTATGTATTTAACTTGTTATTATACTTACGACGTTACATCCTCAAGATTTAATATTACTATGTAGTTTCACTTCTCAATGTACTAGGCGTCGCACATAATTTTTAGAGCTGTGGAAATAAAAACCAAATTATAAAAATTCAAATTGGTTCTAGACTACATCCGCCGACTACAGCGCCATTTCCATGAAACGTCATTCTTTTTTTATGTGCGGGCGTCGCAACACCGCGTGTTTTTCAAAAATATAGTTTTAGATAAAAAATAGTGTGTATTTAGTGGAAAAAACGTGTTAATATGTGAAAACGAAAAAGGGAACGAAGTAACTCGAAAATTCGGCGAAAGATAAAGCGTTTGGAGCGAAAACTACGTGTCTCGTCGTCAACAGGTAAGGATGAAGAAGGCTAGTACTTACACATCTTTATACCTTCAAGCTCAGACCTTCAAGAGTCAAGTAATTAACACAATTACTTTTCTACTGATATCAGACTCAATTAGTCTGCCTAACAGCCAAGGGGTCCATCCGTCCGTTTTGTTTTGTGATATTTTTTTTCTGTCTACCTTCATTTAAGGTAACTTTTTAAGGTTGTTGAAAATGTCAACTTTGTTGTTTATCACGTTCACAATAAGGACTAGATTCGTATGTCTAGTGTTATTTTTTGTTATATTCGACATTTGATTAAGTGATTTAAAGGTCCTAACTACGATCGTAAGATGCTAGTGGGAATTGATTGGGTTGTTGGTAGTTGGGTTGACTATATAAGTTATACTCCGTGACGCGAGCACGGCTGATAACAAATTAGTCTAGTGGCGTATCGAGAATACGTACAATGACTTTAAAAATGTAAACACACTGCATACAGCAGCTTGTCAAATAAATAGTCGAATGGCGCAACGTGATTGCGTACAAAGACTAAAAGACAACACTGCGTCAACTACAACTTGTTGTATTTTCCTTTGGACTTACAGAATGTGACCGTTATTACTCAAGGACGATAACACCAGACTCGCCGCGGTCGTTTATTTGTTCAGATGAATCAGAAGATAATATTCCAATTCAATCTGGCGTTGTAGTCCCTGCTAGCCCACCGCCTACCGGCAATGCTACAGATAATGCAGACGTATCTAATTTGCTCCCTCAGGACCCTGGTCCTAGCTCAAATAAGGTCCCAATAGCTGATTCTGAGGTTTTACCGCCCGAAATATTAGAGGCGCTGGGAGATTGCAAAGGCAAAGAAGAGGTCTTGGGCCCGACTATAAATGAAGAGATTTCTAAACGTTGGGGTAGAATCCTAATAGAAGGGTTGACCAAAGAGGTGAAGGAAGCCACTTTAAAGAAAACCTTAACGCCGGAGAACTTCACTTTATCTAAAGCACCAAAGCTTAATTTAGAAATGTCTGCCATCGTAATTGACAACATTAAGCATCGAGATAAACTCCTCGAAAGGGCTCAGAACCAACTTGGACTGGGCATTGCTGGTCTTAGCAATCTGGCTTCGTCTCTGATTAAAGAAGACCACCCAAAGGTGGAAATCTTGAAAAAGCTGTCAGAAGTTAGTAAGATTTTTATAGATTTACACTACGAGAACTCACAACATAGAAGAAAGTTGATAACTTCTTCACTCGATAAAAAAATTACCACTACTGTCACAGACATAAAACGAGATTCATTTCTGTTTGGAGTTGACCTTGGAGAAAAGATCAAAGCCACAAAAACAGCAGAAAAATCAGGTCTACAAATAAAGCGGAGCAACGTTATCGTTCCTTCCACATCTAGACCGCAGGGAAACTGGATAGGCCCACCCAGGTTTCAGACAACCAGGGGTACCAAAACGGGTAGGCAGAAGCCGAGGTACCCATCCAATCAAGGACACTCGACACAGCAAGGTCGGAGGCAGCCAGCTGTGAATCAAACCCCTCCTGCCTGGACGATGGACTACCGAACTCGCAAGAACCAGTAGAGGTTCATGCTGGTAGATTGCGCCACTATATTAGCTACTGGCAAGCAATAACCAAAGATCCAATAGTATTAAACTATGTTAAGGGTTTAAAAATTACTTTTGATGAGATTCCTTTTCAAAGGTTTGAGCCATCTAACCCAAGGTTTAGTATAACAGAACGTGGACATTTTAATTTGTCTATTTCAAAATTATTCTCTTCAGGGGCTATTATAAAATGCAGTGACGTGCCTGGCCAATTTATTTCTAATATTTTTTTGATTTCAAAAAGCGATGGGTCGTTTAGGTTCATTTTAACTTTAAAATGTCTAAATAAATTTATCAGTCCGGAGCACTTTAAAATGGAAGACATCCGTACTGCTACTAAATTAATCAGTAAAAATTGTTTCATGACGACTATGGATTTACAGGAAGCATGTTTTCTAGTGCCTATTCACAATTGTAGTAAAAAATATCTGCGATTTAGATTTCAAGGTTCTACTTTTGAATTTCAGTGCTTTTGGCTTGTCTATAGCACCATTCGTTTTTACGAAATTAATCACGAAGTGGTCACTCATCTTAGAAACCAAGGGTTACTCCTAGTTTGTTACTTAGATGATTTGTTATGCATAAATAACTATTTTAATAGTTGCCTACAAAGCACAGCTGCAGCAGTACACTTTCTTGAGAGATTAGGTTTTACCATTAATAAAGAAAAAAGTAGATTGCTACCCAAACAAATTCAAAAATTGCTAGGTTTCGAAATAAATTCAGTAGATATGTGTCTAATGCTACCAGATACGAAACGTCGAAAAATACTCGACCAAACAAAACGAATTGCTAAAAAAAAAAAAAAAGATCTTTAACAATTAGGAATTTTGCAAAGTACCTAGGGTTACTCTGCTCGGTATGCCCGGCAATTTCTTATGGTTGGTTGTATACGAAACGTTTCGAACGTGAAAAATTTCTAGCTTTGCGTAATTCTAAAGACAATTACGATTGTGTCATGAAACTTTCGCCCATTCTTAAGTCAGAGTTTTCCTGGTGGCAAAATAATATTTTAACATTAAAAAACCCAATACGTAGTGGCAGATATGATTTGGAAATCTTCTCTGATTCATCCCTTACAGGTTGGGGTATATATTGTAACGGAGTACGTGCTCATGGGTTTTGGAGTGAAACCGAATCTAAAGAGCAAATAAATCTTTTAGAACTGAAGGTAGCTCTTATTGGCTTACAGTGCTTCGCTAAAGATCTTTACAATAAGGAGATTTTACTTAGGATCGATAATACAACAGCTATAGCTTATGTAAATAGGTACGGGGGAATCCAATATACACACCTTAATGACATAGCTAGAGAAATCTGGCAATGGTGTGAGCAAAGGAAACTCTTTGTTTTTGCTTCATACATCAAGTCTAAAGAGAATACAGAAGCGGATCAAGAATCCAGACATTTAAATATTGACATTGAATGGGACTTAGCTTTGCCTGCTTTTGAAAGAATCACAAATAGTTTTGGAAACCCTCAAATAGATCTGTTTGCCACACGATTGAATGCAAAATGTACAAAATACATATCGTGGAAACGAGATCCTTTAGCGTATAACATAGATGCATTAACAATAGACTGGTCGCCTTACTTTTTCTACGCGTTTCCCCCGTTCTCACTGATTCTTAGATGCTTAAGAAAAAGTTGTACCTTATTGGCCTAGCCAGCCATGGTACCCACTGTTTTTATCGCTATCTCAAAACCAGGTTATTTATTTGGAACCGAGTCCCTCATTACTTTTATCACCTTTCAGGACTCCATACCCACTTTGGACAGGACTTACCCTGGTGTCGTCAGTATTATCAGGCAATCGTACGTAAAACAATCGTTACCAGATAATGCTATTAAAATAATAATATCATCGTTAGCGGACAGCACTCTTAAACAATATAATGTAGTTTTGAAAAAATGGTGGCTTTTTTGTATGAAAAAGAATATAAATATTTTTGATAACAATATTCCTAATATTCGTGAATTTTTGGTTAATGAATATAATTTAGGAGCAAATTATTCAACCCTCAACACCTGTCGTTCCGCACTTGCATTAATATTGGGTAAATGTATGAGTCAAGATGATCGAATCATAAGATTTATGAAAGGAGTCTTTAGGACCAAACCTTCCTTCCCTAGATATAAATCTACATGGGATCCTAACCTTGTATTAGATCACCTTTCAAATTACTATCCAAATGAGGACCAAACTTTGGCCTCTCTATCCAAAAAATTAGTAGCTCTGCTCGCATTGTCAACTGCACAACGTGTGCAGACGCTGTCGCTCATACGTTTGTCTAGTGTTGAACTAAGTAACGCGAAGATAGTTATTAATATAAATGATGTAGTCAAAACTTCGGCTCCAAACAGATCGCCGCCTCATTTAATTATACCCTTTTTCTATAATAGAGAACAAATCTGCCCAGCAAAAACATTGTCCGCGTATATTGAAGCCACCAAGAATTATAGGAGCTTACCACTAACCGATAGACTTATTCTTACTGTCAAGAAACCAATCCATAACGCTAGTGCCGCAACTATGTCGATGGATTAAAAACATTTTGACTGATAGTGGTATTGATACACGGGTTTTTACGGCTCATAGCACCCGCCACCCGTCAACTTCGGCGGCTAGTCATAATGGGGTTTCAGTAGACGTAATTAAAAGAACCGCAGGTTGGTCAGGGAACTCTCTAACCTTCGGTAAATTTTATAATCGTCTGATTACAGTAAATGAGGATAACGCTTTTGCGGAGGCAATATATAATTGTTAATTATAGGTAAAACTGTTGATTGCTTAATACCTAGCTACCTAACATTAATGGTCACATTATGCAGAAGATGAAATTTTTGTTAGTTGTAATTGATTTATTTTTATAAACTGTTTAAGTATACTTACTCAATAAATGTTATTTATATTTAAAGGACTTATATCGTGTTCATTCTTCGTAAAATTCCTTACCGATCTCGTTTGATTGAAAGCGCTAAACATCTACATAGTAATATTAAATCTTGAGGATGTAACGTCGTAAGTATAATTAATGGTTAAACGAACTTACCTTAAGTGATGTTCGACCATAATTATACGAGACGTTACATCCGAAGAGATTTAAAGTCCCACCCGAACCCATAAACTAAAGCCCATCAAACAATTCATCAAACGAGAGTAGAGTGATAGGGTCTCTAAAAAGAATGACGTTTCATGGAAATGGCGCTGTAGTCGGCGGATGTAGTCTAGAACCAATTTGAATTTTTATAATTTGGTTTTTATTTCCACAGCTCTAAAAATTATGTGCGACGCCTAGTACATTGAGAAGTGAAACTACATAGTAATATTAAATCTCTTCGGATGTAACGTCTCGTATAATTATGGTCGAACATCACTTAAGGTAAGTTCGTTTAACCATTAATTATTTTAACTATTTGCGTATTATAATTATCTTTGTAAAACATTCAGACAATATGTACATAAATTGTTATTGAATAAATGAAATTAAATGAATGAATCATTCATAAATCCAGTCTCCAGGCTACTATTAAGAAAATTCAATCACAAAAATAAGATTAACATAAAAAGATCCAAGGACATCTAAAAATAGTCTATGTGTAGGTAGTAATAAATCAAAATAGCCTTGTTTTATCCCTAGCATTGTAGCACATAAATAGCCTCGTTTTATCCCTAGCATTGTAGCACATAAATAACTTACACTCACGCAAGATTTACGAGAAATTAGAGAAGGTAATAGGCAGTTTCTTTTTATGTTACGGAATTAAGATAATTGTATTACTGAGGGATCATTTTGCTCAAAAGGGCTTATGGTATAGGTTACAGTGGATCGAAATGAACCAAAGAAGATGATATTCAGATTAAGACGGCCTTAAGAGAATCACATCTTTTCATGTAAAATGATTTGGGGGTTGTTTAAAGTGTGGTGGTGCTGAGTTTGGGTTTGAATAACTGTTTGAGAACCATGGTGATTTTAGATTATTTAAGACACTTCAGCACGGTGGCCTGTAGTGTAAGCAGGCATTTGCAAAGAAATGCCTACCGGTTTTTATGGGATGGTGATACTGCAAGTAATGTGGAAGATTTCGTCGGCAACTATGTACTTTTACACTGTTATAATCCAAAACTCATAAGTACACAAGACATCATCTACTTAACTTTCAAATTAAACTTAGAATCCAAGTTTCAGATTATCTTAAAGCCCAAAGCAACAACTCAAACATACATAACTTATAAAGTTATTCATACAACGTAACATTTCCCTGAACTCGCAATAACCGAGCGAAGTAGGCACTCATTACAAGAGGCCATATAACACACGTAAAGGTGCACTTACAAGGGCAATTTTTTGAGCAATTATTGTTCGGCAACACTAGTGGATCAATCTGGATCAATTAAGTGGAGCAATCTGGAGCAACAACAATAAATTGCGGATATGTTTCGGGAATACCTATTGCTTCTGATTGCTCCATATATTTCACATTTCTCAATGCCGCCAATATGAGTTGCCGAATATCCAAAATTCCAAAGCTGATTTTTTTTGACAATTTTGTCTCTATCTCGTTTGGACGTATAACTACGTCTCCAAACCGATTAGATATTCGGCAACTCATGAAATATATGGAGCAATCAGAAACAATATTCCCGAAACATATCCGCAATTTATTGTTGTTGCTCCAGATTGCTCCACTCAATTGATCCAGATTGATCTATTCGTGTCGCTGTGCAATAATTGCTCAAAAAATTGGCCGCGTAACAGCACCTTTACAATGCTCAATTTGGGAGAGAACAACGTACGAAACGACCTACATATCGAGCGATGGACACATCACAGTAACTTAATTTTCATCGGAAATGTCAGTTGGAAGGACGTCATTGGAATACAGCTGGTTGTTCTCACAGATCAGGGATAGAAGATTTAGGTTATACGACAAGATAGTAGTGGAGTTCTGTAACATTGATTGACATCTGCACAAGTTTTGGTCAACAACAAAAAATATGACTTTATTTTCAAGGCTTGATTCTTTATTTGTCAAAAGGAACCTGGTGGTCAGCTTCCTTTTGACAAAACAAGAAAAAGTGACAACATTGTTACAGACATTTACAACGTAGGTTCTAGTTTTTAATTTGTGGAAGTTTGTAAATGGCAACTGTAAGCGCTAAATGTAACTTATTTACCTAGAAATTAGACTGTTAGCTTTCTGAAGAATAAATTAAAAAATACCTAGCTACAAACAAAAAAAGAAAAAATCAAAAGCTTCCCGAAGAATGCTGACTGACTAAAATCTAACAAACAACGGAGGGTTGGGTTGCCTCATACCATTTTGAGTCCTAATGCTCTGTGTTAAGAGCTGGAAGTCATAAGGAAAGGCATTTGCCCTGCAGTGAACAGAAAATAACCTGTAATGCTCTATGTCAACAGGACATGACCTGCATGACCTTATAGACCCTACAGGACATACCATAATCTTTATTTTCTTTCGGAATGGCCACCCGCAGTTCATCCTAGGAGCTTATCGGCTGCTTAACCGGACTTGCTTGTGGTTGCCTCAATATTAAATACTCCAGTTAGGGCTTAAAAAACTTAAAAACTAAGCGACTATGTGCTAAGGGCACCCCCTGTGCGGTACGGACCTCGGCTAAGAGCGTCGCTAGGGTCCCCCCTAGCCGAGACGGGCTGGATTGGAATTATATAGGACGAATTAAGAACGGAAGCTACAGGCTCAGCGTTGTGGGCTGCCTCTAGCAAGGGTCGGGGCAGACATGGATTGGGGGGTCAGCGTTCTGGTGGACTTATTACTCTCTTGGAAAAAGTTGTAGAGTCGTCGGAAATGGAAAGACTATAGTGTGCCAAACTATACTTAGGTATGTTTAAAACCAATCACTCAACGATTAGTCGCAGTCGCATCGTCAACTATAAAACCCCACAATAACATGAGGAACATCTCAGTCTGAATACTTGAATGGAGTTGAATGTCTATTGAATTCCTGAACAGCGCCGCTCAACTATGAACTGAATGGAATTGATTTTATAAGTGAACGGGAGAGCTGATTGATGTGCTCAATAATGTGAACGTTTTTATTAAGGGCGGTCGTGATTGTTTTGGTTATGGACTTCTTGAATAAAGAAAATTCAATCAAACTGTCTGTCTTTTACCAATTATGCTGCGGTCGGCTTCCAGTTTAATACCACCGGAGCAGCTGAATACCAGTAGTTCACATGAATCTACTGCCTATCTTACCTCCACAACTCCAGTTACTGGTAAGATTAGTTGTCAAGCTTTTGGGCTTCGAACTACCTCCCTGTGACAACTGTCAAAGATCTGCAAATGACAGCCGGGACCAACGGCTTCACGTGCTGTCAGGGCCATGGAGGAGTCTCGATACGAAAAAGATAATCACCAATCCACGAACAGACCGCTTCAAGTGTAACTTTACCTTCAATCGACCAGTGTGGCTGTTGTAGTTTAGCCACGAAACCCTTTTGATTATAGGAGTTCCTGGAACCAATAATCTTATTATTTTTGGATCTGCCGAGGGTCTTAAGGCAAGCCATTATTTGTAAACCATTTATATTTAACATCTCACACTTATACATGTGGGTTAATACTTATTCCTAACAAAAACAAGTTACAAGACGATGCATCTTATTTTTATAAGACTTTTTCCAGTCGTCTTAGACTCCGCACTTTCAAATAGACAAAAAGCAGTTCATAATCTGCCCAATGTATTGATAAATCCTAACAATACCATTCTACTACTTACTAATTACCTACGTCAATCACAGAATAATTTATGTCTTTCTACAAACTTAGAAGTCTACTTAACCTAAATAAAGCCCACATACATAATTACTAAATAGTTTTCCTAATCCTAAGCCTACGTCACTCACGGTGTCTTTTAGAAGTCGAGCACACTTTTCGAAGTACTAAAAGAAAGTTTAAGTAGTGATAGGAAAGCTTAAACTTGTCCATTCTACTTATAAAGTTACGGACTAAGATATAAATACCATACCTATAATACACTTAGTTTTAGTTTAGATGTCCTAAGTTAGACGAGTTTTTGAAAACATTAATAAAGATTATTTTGTCAATACCTATATTGTCGATACGAACAGTATGTTCACTGTGAGAGAAACAGATCACATTCTTCCAATGTGGCATAGGTAACTAGATTCTGCCACCGACATCGTCTATTCGGCCTAATATCTAAAAAGATTAAAAGTATCCTGTCATGAGTTAATCCCAGTTACAAACTGTCTGTGTTCCCAACATCCAAATCCAAAGCTAAAAATAGCCGTTCTTGTTGTTTGAATGTTATGGCGAATTAAATACTCGTAGTGTAACTATGTTTTTTGGCAATAGTAGACACTATAAACGTGCCATTTTTCAAAAGCGAACCACTGAAGGGATGTAGGTAGTAATCGTTTTATATGGTGTTTTCGCCACTGCTAACTACACCAGGAATTTAGTACTTCAAATAGTTTAACACAAGCTTAATTATACGGACCCACCCACTACGAAGTCCTAAAAATACTTATCGAAATATTTATTAGGTTCTTCTGCAGATTTTCACAGCTCAACAGCTACATAATTTAGTTTCATGTAATGTCTATATGTTTTCAAAACAAAGTATTAAACCAATCACTAAAAATCTATTACCCAAGTATTTTAAATAGATAAGATGTTCTACCGTGGAAGTTAAATAATGTGATAAGCCGAAGGACGTACAACAAACATGCCTTCAAATAGACCAAAGAGTGCGTTTCGTAGACTATTCCCACGCATATTAATTAAAACTGAGCGGTTCATTAAACAATGGGCAATTAATCACAATATCTTGCACATCCTGACGCCATGTTGTTAACCAATTAATTGATTTACCGTTTCCGTGATATGTTACTTAGCAACGGGTGTCGTTGCTAAGACTCCGTTTTCTATACCTGGTAGGAGACATCGAAACTAAAAACTATATTATATTCTACCAAACAACCAGTGACTGTAATGGTTACCCGACCTGCATGGCTTTTACATACGACCCCTGCGTGTATTCTGTTTGTTGGCATATTTAAAGAGAGATGTACCTGCCAGGGGTGCGGGTTGTTCGAAAGAGATACCGTCGCCCCTGGCACACAGGCAACTGAGGGAACACGGGTGGGTTTTAGTCAGTAAAAGTCTGACACGCCCTCCTGCTCCACCCAGAGCGGGAGAAGTTATTTGATAATTTCCCATCCTCAAAAAAAAAAAAAAGAGAGATGTACACTAGTTCGTTTTGAGAAGATTAGAAACCAATTGAAAGCTTTTTAAAAGCTTAGAGAGCTAACTGAGCGTGTCATGGTGGTATAATAATTAGTTGAACTGCGTGATAGGATTAATACTGTACTACATTTGCATTAATTTGAAATTTATTTAAGCGACCCGGTAATTTAAATGATTTGTAATCATTTAATTCGTTATTAGTCTATTCCATCAAATAACAAATCTAACTTTGGTTTTTAGTACCTACACGTAGAGTAAGTACCACGAGACTCAATGCTAACTTTAATAATATTTGCAGAAAGATCACTGTTGAAACTCATCTTTCATTGGTAGGCCATCTACGTACCCACAAAAACATCTAATAGGTTTTTTATATTTTACTGTTTTACCGGCTTCAAATATTATCGTCGATGATGGCACAAACACAGACTGCCTCGTTGGTTTAGTGGTTCTGTGGATCATGAGTTGTTCGATTTCCGGGTCTGGCAAAGTGTTTTTGAGATTTTCCATCTATAATTTCTCAGTTGCTCGGAGTGTGGAAACGTGACAGGCTGATAGCAATAGGCCGCCACCACATGGGCCTTAAACATAACTAGCGATATGTATGTGTGAGTACTGTACTTAGACCTCTGGCTTTGGGGAGTATAAGTGTAATGCACAAAAGATGCTTATCATGACAGGTATAAAAATTTGAAACACTTTTACCTTTTACCATTATGTATCGTAAGTCTTCTCAAAATAAGGTTACCTTGATATAACAAGGTAATTTTATTGAACCCTTTATCTAACATCACAGTACATTGTTCCCTGGCCTGTTTTACAAATAAAATAAATAACCGTCTTCTTCTCATTTTCACAGAAAAATTGTTTAGGAACCTTAGGTAACGTGTTTGTAAACGACAGAATTTATTTCTTCTTATATTTTCGGATATAACATTTACAAAAATATCTTTATCAAAGCTTAGAGATAAACTACCACTCTGGGTAATCAGAAGATGATTGGATACAAATGTAATATTCAGAGCTTTTCAAGAATTATTACTTTTAGGAGAACTTACAACCTAACTTAGCGGACTTGGACCTAACTTTGTCAAAGTCAAGTCAAAGTCAAAACAGTTATTGTTATTAAACCATTTTGAACCAACCAAGCAATGATCGACTGAACGGTCTAGGACTCAGTCAAGAATAGGAGCAGGCATCTAGCCGTGGGAGGGTCCTGGTGACTTGTAATACTGGTTTTTAAATAAACCTACCTCAGGCACCAGTCTCTCACAAAGTTAGCTCCTTTTTCGTGCACTACTATGTTTAGCATTAAGTTCATAACTTATGTAGAGAGAGAATAAAGTATTTATATTAAATAAAAAAAAATATTAAAGAAATCAGAAAGATAGAAAAAAAAACCCTGTAGAGTGCGCCCATAAATGCACCTAGACATGAACAATACAACAACATGAAAATCTAGCTATAGGAGACAATATACTTAAGTAAACCCATAATTGGCACTTAACCTGGCCCTGAATCTAGTACTTCAACCACAGTGTACTAACAACCAGTAAACCAAGTTACAATTTATAATCATCCTCCATTCTTTCATCCAAAATTAACATTGAAACTCTAAACGTTCAAAGGTAAGAAATCGTTTGCCACCGACAACGTTAAGCGGGATTTCTGAAGTAATAACATAATAAGATTATGAGCTAACAGCCATCAGGCTTCACGAGACGCCTAAATGAAGCTAGAAATTTCGCATCGCCTTTGAAATTGGATTAGATTTCCGTACTAGAAATGATCTTGAAAAGTCCTATGATGAGTCATACGATGGTAGCATTGGTGATTGTGTTTTAACACATTTTGAAAATCATCCTCTGTACCAATGATTTTGTACTGGACTATGAACAGCTGTGCCCGAATGAGCTAAAGCCGTATGTAATGAGATAGATAGTCTTTGCTTTTGAGAAAGACGATGTATAAGGTTATACATATAGTCCAGGAATATTAGGGGATTCACCTCGGAATGAGAGAGAGTCAGCGATAAACTTGTATAAACCTTTATTTTGACACCCTAAAACTTGTCTCAAAACCTACTTATCGTAGGGTGTCCGCGACTACAGATATTCCAAGGTCATAGGTCAAAAAAACGATTTTTTATACATTTATTGCAAATATCTCGTTTCCTATGGGTTTTATGTTATTTGTATTTATCGTAATTATTGTAGATGATTAAATTCTCTACAACTTTTTCATAAACATTTTTTTTTATATCTTGAACCATTTTCGAGATAGAGGGCAAAGCGCGCGCAGTGTTTAACTATTTAGAGTATCATTCGAGGTCAACCTGTAGTCCCGATTAAAAACACGCCGTATAAAGTTTATAAATTATATAAATATATAATTCATTCATCATTTGCATTTCTTATTAAATATTACGTTAGAATTAATGTATTTTTTCAATAATTCAGTATCTATACTATCTTAATAACACTTACCTACTCGTGTAATTATAAAGTTACTAAGGGAAATACTTACTTTAATTATTTTTTAATTCTAATCTTATATATACTAATTACTTATTATCTAACAAAAATCTATTTTTTGACCTTTGACCTTGGAATATCTGTAGTCGCGGACACCCTATGATAAGTAGGTTTTGAGATAAGTTTTAGGGTGTTTATAGCTGACTATCTCTCATTCCAAGATACTTGACCTCATTTGACTAATATTCTTGGACTATAAGCACTGTTTCTATAACGCACAGCTTAGCTCTAAGAGCTGGAAATCGAACAGCGTGTTTTTTCGACGCGCTGGGATGCGCTCTGTTGGATTCTCAATGTTCGGTTCAACACCAAGAATTCAAAATCCAGTAGACGATAAGATCCTGCCCCAATATTTTACGGCCGTACAAACGAGGTCTAATAGAGCAGCAGAATGAAACTTTTGTAACAAAGCTTTCAATATATATGCTTAACCAAGGTTCGAAAACCCTTTGTTCACATAAAACAGAGCAACATAAAAAAAAACACGAATTAAATAATAATTAGTAACAAATTAACCTAGCCGCGCAGACACCCTAGAACGAAGATTAAATTAAAGCACTAACAACAGCGACTAAGAACCTATAATTAAATTTGAAAATTTTCCAGTGCACCGTTCTGCCTTACAACGAGACAGATGAACCGTCTATAACAGCCTGACTTTGATGTCACGACTTAATGAAATTACGTCGACTTCACAAAGAGCTTTCGCATTACTAGCGAGCACAGAAAGATCATTGTTTACGTAAAAAATTCTTCATACATTCCTCGTCAGTTCTAAAACAACTTTATGGGCGTTATTACAATAAATTGTAGTCAGAATGCGAAATGGATTAAAAGGAATCATTTGTTTGTAGTCATAAAGTTGTAAATCGCCGGAAGAGCGCATTGTTATGATTCAAATGTTTAATGGTATTAGGAATTAATGTTTTCCGGAATAAAATCCAATATTAGTTCTGTTGAAGGATATAGTGCGTAATTTTAGATGGCCCATCAAAATAAACTGAAAGGTTGTGTATGTTTGTGTAAGTGTTACGCTTGCCTTGCATAAACAGTTTTAAAGTGAAGCAGTATTAGAGTCTGGTGAAAAGTCTCTAAGATTTTTTTTGGTACATTGACTCTTCTGTTAAATATTTCCGTCCTCACAATATTCGTTAGCAAAAATAAACAAGATATTCCAAAAAAATCTACTCTAAGGGATGCACAGCAGAATATTTCTAGCGAATCGTAAGACGTAACCAACAACAATGACTATAGGAGCATTGTGATGTAACAATACACCTTTTGAAAGTTTTCATAATAATATAGCTTAAGTATATTCTCATTTTACCAGTAATTTTCAAATAGAGAAAAATAAAGACGATCTATATCTATTATTTGTTCATTCCGGTTTACTATGGGAAATTGTATATCTGTATCAGCTGTTATCTTCCCACGCACAAGAATTATAGGGAACTGGGTAACTGTGCTGACGCCGTTTAAAGATCTATCATATTTTTAATATTCAGCTCATCTTTCTTTGATATACGATTTCGCAAGAGATTGACGACATTTTTTACCTTTACTTTGTATTTTTATTCAGCGGAATCTCTAATATTCCTTAATACATTAGTGAATATTTTAAAATTATCATCAGTGAGAAGATACCTTCTGTAAGTTTAGTAGCAATATCTTTAGATAGATTTGTATCACAGTTGCAGTAGGTGTGGACAATCGACCAAACTTTTTGTTGAGGGTGCATATCATTTTTTCGACAGCAAACATTATAATCTTAACGTAAGTGCTCACAATCTTAAATACAAGCACTGTGAACCGTTCAAAAATATATATTAAATCCGCAACTATCAATACAGGAGGCCGATCCCAAAAATATAGCTAAAATGAGGTAATACCCGTCAGCTGTACACCGAAAATCGATCGTGTGCTCCGACCCTAACAACGAAACCGTTCAAATAACAAATTGACGTGCGATTATTTTAACGTTACATTGAACATCATTTTACAGAATAGCTATATGATACTAGAATGTAATGTTATTGACGTTATCTTTTGTCTGAAATCTTGTAAAGTAACGAGTGTTTTCAGCTTAATCTTTGCGACGAAACATTTTGACGAGACTGTTTTAAGACTTAGCTGTTTGTATAATTTTGTTATGAAATTTAGTATTTGAGCTAGATTGAGTGAAACTTGAAAAGGCTTCTAATGAAGACTGTTGTAGTGTTATGGATATTAATGAAGACGCTGACGATACCTATAACGGTTTTCGTGAACCTCTTGTCTAAATACATACAAAAGCTTACTATCAAAATGGGTCCGATGAAGAAATTAAACTCGATAGAATTACCTTATCTCATTGCAATGAGTAGTTTCAGAACTATGTGGTCGTTTTTTATATCTCCAAAATAAAAAATAAAACAAAAACAGTTGCAAGACAATCCAATTTCATATTCAAGACGTTCCGTGGATGCAAGGATATCGTATTGGAAACGTTTACGAAATCGTTTTAGGAAAGCCTCGGTTCTAAGTTCCAAGAAAAGTAAACGTAGCTTTAAAGCTAAAACGTATCTCAATTCTTGTGGGTTTATTTCAGCAAATAATATCAACATCGCTCATTGAATGGATTGAAAAGTAATTTCATCATTACAGCGCAAAGACGTCCACTGCAGTACAAAGCTCTCTTCCAAGCACTGGCACTTCGACCAGACCTTTGCTTCTCATATCCAGCGAATTCCTGCGGTCTTCACTTTCACTTCGTGTACCTATTCCTTCCTAATGCATATGTTACCGGCCAAACCCAATTTCAGGCCAAACTAGTTTGTCCTAGGCCAAACAGACTTATCCTACGCGTGATATGTCGCAGCCAACTAGCTTAATTAGCCATTTCGTTAACAGCCTTTGGAAGTAACGCTCGCCGGCCGCTGCCGCGGCGCCGCTCGCTTCGCTCGCTCGGCTCGCGCGCTTTTGGTCACAGTTCTAACCTAACCCATTTAATCGGCGTGCCCCGGCTTAATAAACCAGTTTGGCCTAGGACAAACTAGTTTTGCCTGAAATCGGGTTTGACCGGTAACACATATAAGAATAAGGCTTGTTACATTGTTATCATCATCATCAATGGCAGCCTTGTTCCATCCACAGCTGAGTACTTTCCTTTTCTGCCCTACTTCCCTAGTTTGTGTGAGTCTCATCCAGCTCTTACCAATGATCTTTTAACTCTGGTAGAACTTACACCAGGCATTTGCATTATCAAATTTTCTGAAAAAAGGCTGTTCAAATCTTATCTAACGCGGCTGTGTCATTGGTCTACGTGACCTGCAGTCGTAGCCAGTCCTAAAACAATTGACTACGTGACGGCTGATAGCAGCGAAAGATATTCTGAATCATTTAAGGAAAGCTATACAGGGTAAATTTTTAACCAGTGCGCAAACTGTAACCATGAATTCAGCATATCATTCTACATACATCCCAGAGTAAAAAAAATGCGTCGTCTATAAAAAACAAAAGATGTTTCATAGAAAAGTGCAAGGCCTACGCGGTCAAATGTATGGAAAAGCTGTTTTTTTTTTGCACAACCGACGAAAAATTTCTACGATAGGGTATTTCTAGCATGATAATTATGCTGAAAGTCATGGTTACAGTTTGCGCAATAACAAAAAATTTATCCTGTATATTTCATTTTATTTTACGTTCAATTATTTTGATTAAAGAAGTAATTTCTTCTTCAATATTCATAATTCTCGAGGTTAAATTATAACAGCCGTACGGTTAGATCAAAGATTAAGCCCCGCATGCCGTAGTCAGTTCGTAGATGGGTGAAATTCCATTACATATCGAGACCCTTCCATGCACGTATATTGTATAGCACGGACGGCTGTCATTTGTAGACCTTACTGGTTTCTTGACTACCGACTGTCTCGTTACGGGTAGACAGACGCTAAAGACTGACAACCAGTCTTACCAAGGGCTATCGTGCTACCCAGTAACTGGGTTCTGGAGGCCAGATAGGAGTCGCCCCATGTAAAATACTGGTACTCAGCTGCATCCGGTTAATCTGGAAGCCGACCCCATAGTTGATAAAAAGCAGCCAGATTGTTTCCTAATTCATAATTATACCATGGTTTATTTGACCTATTAGTGTATTTTCTGCTGTGTAAGTAGCATCTTTTGATTTTTCAAACTATGTTATTTTATTAGTTGAATCATTTTTATATATGTGGAAGCTTGTAATTTAGCAAATTTTCTTGCCTACAAATGATTTTTAGTTTTGTTATTAGTCTGTAAGCTTTCTGTAATAATAATAAAAAAAAAAAAAAAAATTTGTGATATTTGCATCGTCGGAAATCGTTAAACATAAAAAAAAAACTTGAAAAGTAAAAACTGTGATTGTGAATTCATTCATTTTTACTCGTTTTCAAGCTTTATTCTCAGTAAAATTAATTTTAATTGGAGATTGAAAGGCTCTTGGAATTCTTACGAAACAGTTTGGAATTCTTTCTATTACTTTTAGATACATTGTTTTAAGGAATTGCTCTTTGAAGAATTGTAACAGTAATTAAATTCAAAATCTGTTTGAGTCTTTCGCTGGATTATCTCAAATTTTACATTACTTTTTTTAGGATTTATCTCGACGGTTACATTTAAATGTGTTTCAAACTATTTTAAAGTAGATATACTCGCTTAGTTTTAGACCTGTAAGGGTTTTATGTAAACGAAACTTTAACATGTGTAACTTACCATAGAGTCCGATGCATTGAGCAATCCAATCCCACAAACAGTTATCATTATCACACCCATATCCACTTGGCATCGCTATCACAAATTATCACAAAACAAAACACGAAAAGTCAATACACGCCACTTACAAAACGAAACATCTTCACTAAATCACGCCATACTGGAATTCCATGACAGCAAAAATCAAATTCCATGTTTGAAATTCGATCTACAATTGGCGGGTTTTATTTGAAGTTTATTTTATTTTATTTTATTATGGTGGAAATAATTGATGAGGCACAGGCGACACGCCTGCGCGGCCCTACCGACATTTCGCGACTGAGCGAAAGCGTCCATAGAGTTCACAGTACCTGTTACATTTCGGGTGGTTTGGCGCTTGCGTACTACTGAACGAGTACGGAACCATTAACAGAGGCGTTTATTATTAAGTTTGCATAATAGCCGTTGACAATTTCTTGATTGTTAGTTAGGATGCAATTAGAACCGAAGTCGGATTGAGCGCGTCATTCGCCATTTCCGCTTGTTCTATTTTTGCTCGATACGACTGGATCTGTTTTCTCCTTCGTTAAGCCGCTTTGTCAATCACGAAGACTTACCCTTTCGATTGACAAAGCTGCATGCAAAGCTTCTCTATCAATTTGGGAATCAATTGAAGGTTCAGTTATAATAAATCATAATAATAAATGATCGTTGTATCATTTTCGTTTGAACAAAATAAGCTCCATTAAACATATATTGATTAATTTTAAGGTCCACATTTGACGTTAAAAAAAATATTGGACTAGTGATTTCGTAGTTTCTAACTTCACGTATGTATGACGTATTTATGCAAAAAATCAATCTGCCTAGCCATTTCCCAAGTATGAGGAGGTTTGCTTCCAGTCTGAGTGTACGACTAAACACCGACAGACTTAACACCGACAAGACTTTACTTCGACGGGACTCTTCAAGTCTTCACCGACAGGACACTTCGCCGACAGTTGTCGTGTACAGTCTTCATTTTGAAACATTCCTTTTATCATTGAGTTAATATTTAATTTTCATAGTTGTTAAGATCATTTTGAACAGTTAGTTCGTCCCGATATTAATGACGCTGACTGTACATATATGTATGTGTTTAAGTATATACTACTACTACCTATACATATGTAGGATATACTAAATCTTTGGATTAATTATAACAATAGCAGTTTGCATGGCATAGCTGCATACTATGGAGGACTTCAGTACAATGCTCGATGACCTCAGTAGAACTTCCGAAAGAGTGGGTCTTAAAATGAACATGGACAAGACAAAGGTCATGTCCAATGCCCATGTAACACCCACTCTATGACGGTTGGAGGCGCTGCACTCGAAATTGTAGACGAGTACGTTTACCTAGGACAAACTGTCCAGTTAGGTAGGTCCAACTTCGAGAAAGAGGTAAATCGTCGAATCCGACTCGGTTGGGCAGCGTTTGGGAAGGTTCGCAATATCTTCTCGTCCCACATACCGCAGTGTCTCAAGACGAAAGTATTCAACCAGTGTGTGTTGCCAGTGATGACATATATGGAACCGAAACGTGGTCGCTCACAATGTGCCTCATAAGAAGGCTTAAAGTTATCCAAAGGGCAATGGAGAGGGCTATGCTTGGAGTTTCCCTGCGTGATCGAATCAGAAATGAAGACATCCGCAGGAGAACCAAGGTAACCGACATAGTCCGAAGAATTGCCAAACTTAAGTGTCAGTGGGCAGGGCACATTGCTCGCAGAACAGATGGCTGATGGGGCCGAAAGGTTCTGGAGTGGCGACCGCGCACCGGAAGACGTAAAGTTGGAAGGCCTCCCACAAGGTGGGCCGTTGACCTTGTGAGGGCCGCAGGAGTCCGCTGGATGCGGGAAGCACAGAACCGGTCTAAGTGCCGGAGCTTGGGGCAGGCCTGTGTCCAGCAGTGGACGTCTTTCGGCTGAAATGATGATGATGATGAGCTGCATAATCATACTATAATATTCCCACTGCTGGGGCCTCTCGATGAGAGACAGTAATCCAACACGCAGGCCCAGTGCGGGTTGATGTATATCACATGTTTTCGAATTTTTTGGTTCTCACTATTTTTCTTCACCATTTTGAGAGCAGTGGTGATGAAATATAAAATTTATAGAAAGTTAAACGCCTGTCTGGGTTCGAACCACAGAACAGATAAAAGATCTGTTCTGTGGTTCGAACCTACGACCACTGAGCCACCACTGTTTATTTTCTAAGCACACGGTAGTTTTTGTACCTTAAGTCTGAGTAAGTTGTTTGAAGATTAAAGAATCTGCTCTTACTGATGGTTAATTCTTACTTTCAGTTGTCCCACACCTGACAAAAGGTAACATCTGCCACTTACTACTTCAGTAATGACTTACCTACCTCGTAGGTCACGTCACGTCCATCTAAGACATGAGCTGCGTGTCATTACATTAAGCTTGACCTCGAGACAAGGTTGAGATGTCTCGTGTCCCTGCAATTACCAACATTAGCACTTACGTTGTAGGTATGTAAAGATAAGATGGGTTTATTGAAATAGACATGTATTTTTCTTCAAATAACTTATTATTACGCCTGTATTCGTACGTAACGCGTAGACACAAGACAGAGGCGTCTGATGTACAACCACATTTCGTCAATTATTGCCGTCAGCTGGGCTCAACTCCAGACTCCGGGTCGCTACTGAGAATTCCACGTTGGTATAATCGACTAACACTTTACCCGACTTGGCGATCGAACCATGGGACCCATGCTCAGCCGTCACTTCTGTGCGACCATTAGTCCATTAGACCAAAAACACTAGACCAAAGAGGCCTAATATGTCTAAGTAAAGACGTCATGTTTTATCCATGTAAACGAATAAAAACATCAATACATAATACAAGTTCAAGGATTGTCTAAAGAGGTTCCGTTCGACGCCTCTAAAGGCTGTAAATGGCCAATAAAATATTGGATTTTATAGCCTGAATGGGCTTTAAGTGGCCATACGTTATAAATAAACTGCTTCGGTTAACAGTTGCTTCCTAAATTGACAGTTCCAGTAAACATTGAAAAGCAATGATTTCTCTTTGCTTTTGTGCTTAGCACCGCCAAATCTTTAACACCTGTGTTGTGTGTCGCTGACAGAGGAATCTCTTTGCAAGCACATTGTGTTGGTTAATTAGGCAACTTATGTATCTAGACTGAATTGTAGATAAGAGACTAAATTAGTGTTAGTTATTATTGTAAGCAATAGGGCACGTTTAATATCGTGTCCGGCGTGTCCTGTGTCTGCACGCTACAGGAGCTGACGGACGCTCCGGCCGGAGCTCGTAGCTATTTAGCCCGTAGTGCATCGATGGCAAATACAAGCCCAGAATTTTCCGGGCTGACTTTGATTGACCATGGATTCTGTACATGATTCTGAATACCCCTAGATCCTCCTCAAGGTCTTTAGGGAAATGAGGAACAGGGAGTTATGTTCACTCATCCTAGGTTGGCTCGTCTAAAATTTATTGTGCTGAATTCATGTTTACAGTTTGCTCGTCGATGTGTGTCGCTCTTTAGAGAGTCAGCCCAAAATTTTCTGTGCTGACTCTATACAGGAAAAAAATTTATCCAGTGCGCAAACTGTAACCATGAATTCAGCATATCATTCTAGACCCCCTGCACAGAAAAATCTTTCGTCGGCTATACGAAAAAAAACAGCCGTTCCATACATTTTGACCGCGTAGGTATTGCACTTTTCTATGAAACAGCTGATTTTTTTTGCAAAACCGACGAAAAATTTCTTCGCCGGGTGGTCTAGAATGGTATGCTGAATTCATGGTTAAAGTTTCAAAGTCAAAGTCAAAGCATTTATTTCAAATAGGCACTTAAAAGGCACTTTTGAACGTCAACATTTACATTAAAATAGAATTGATTCTAGTCGCCCCTTCCAAAATGTAGTTTCGTATGGAGAAGAATGGGCAAGAAACTCCACCGTTACTCTTTTAAAATGTTTCAAGTACAATATTTAACATACTTATTACATTCACAATATGATTATGTGTGAAAACGATGCACCCAGAATAAAATTACCATACCAAAATGGGTAAAAAGAATCAAATTGAAGCAATACAGATAAATTAATTCTGTGATAGATACATGGTGTTCACACATTTACAAACATTGTAAAAGTAAGTATAGGTATGATTTTCCTACAATATTATCTAACAAGTAATGAGATAGTGTGTGAGTTAAAGTAATCACTGAGTGTAAATCAATGTCATAAATATAATTAATTAATTATATGTACAATTCAATTAGCAACCAGTTTGATTTTGTCTAGACTCTAGATTGTCCTATGGAGCAGGACCAGCATGTTTCCAAGCATTCTTATCTTGGATATAATCCTCTAATTTGTAATACGCTAGTTTACAAAGTTTACTTTTAATGTGAGCTTTAAATTTCCTTTCATTTAATTGCAATATATCACAAGGTATTTTGTTGTAACATTTAACACAGTACCCCATAAAAGATGTATGTATTTTAGCTAATCTGAAAAATGGTTGATCTATTTTGTCTTTGTTTCTAGTATTAAAATTATGTCTATCACTTATTTTATTAAAAAGATGTAGATTTTTCCTTACATACATAAATATTTCTTACATACATAATAGTTTGCGCACTGAATAAAAAACTTTTCCTGTATAGATTGCCTTCTATACGCTAAGAAGTTCTTTCTGTAGGTATTGACTGGTGATGTACCGACTAATCGGCTAAAAACGCCGACTAAGGGCCAGTGCACACCGAGACGCGACGCGACGCGACGCTGCTCGCACATTTTAAGATCACGATACAAAATCAGGGACCGGACAACTGAGCCTTTTGACAGGGTAACCCGTACATGGGGTAACTCATATTACAGTGTTACCTTTTGTTCGAGTTACATCCTCCAAACCCAGCGAAATGGTTAACAGCTTTATTATGGTAACCACGTGAAGGGGTTAACCCCTTCAATGTCTTAAGCCTTTGAAGGGCTTACCTTCACGAAAAGCTTTTATTCGCGTTACCCTGAATTACCTAATAAACTTGAGCTGCATGTTTATACTTGCACTCGAGCGGCGGCGGCGCGGCGCCTCGTTATCTTACATTCTTATTTATTTATAACGAATTTGACAACAAGTGACGACAAATAAGCGATAGAAAATCATAAATTCCTAAGAGGTTAGGGTTACCATTATAATGAAATTGTGAAAAGTTCCATCGATCCGATGTGTGCAATATTTTTTTATTCAAGGTCAAAGTTCGCTAAAATTTGATTTTTGGATTGTTTTGCGAAACTGTTAGTTTTATGATAAAAATAGGTCGACAAAAATTGTAAATCATGCAATTATGTATCTACAAAAATTGACGTTACACTTTATCCCATTTTTTTTTTGGATGAATAATCATCAAATGACTTTTCCCTCTCTGGGCGGAGCGGAAAGGCGTGCCTTTCGAACAAATCTGCGACCCTGGCAGGCATTGGCCCTAGCGGACCCCTTCCATTGTTGCTGATATCTCCATGAGGCGCGCGTGGTACACAACGCGCCGTCGGCCCGGGCCTGATCCTTACCAGATGGCGAACTACCCATTGCTCGCGGTCCACATGCCCGCGCCTACGGTGGCCGGGAGTCCGCTATGTACTCCCGACGCCCAGGGCGTCTCCTGCGGTGGCTAAGGGCGCGAGGGCGCAAGGATGCCTCTCCCTCACGCTCTCCGCCTTCTCCTTCGCGAGCATTACTGCTTCGCCGTAACGGCGGAAATCCGGCAAGGAGGCTCGCTGCCTCACTGGAATTCGTGCGGTGTCCCCGGATTAGCCGGAACACTTTACCGGAACCCCTAAGATTCACTATTTCTGAGAAAAAGCAATTCTAAGATTTACTAAAGTTGTATTCCTCATAATATGCACACGTTTTCACGCCACCTATGAGGTAGTGAACTTGACGCGTTTTTTTTTAAGCGGCATTGATCAAGCCGTCTGTCCACCAGACGGGCAGCAAGCCATTAACGAGGGATAAAAGAGGGATCTGGGACACTTGCGCGAAAGATATTTGCGCGAAAGACATTTGCGCGAAAGACACTTGTGCGAACCCTAATGACCGAAAAGACATTTCCGCGCATTTACTTTTGCGCGAAGGGACACTTGCTCGACCAGACATTTCCGCGAATGGACGTTTGCGCGACTGGACACTTGCGCGAACTACGGTTGCGCGAAGGATACTTGCGCGAATCCACATGCGCGAACGGACAGTTGCACGAAAAAGTTGCGGAAATGCAATTTCTTCATTACATCACGCCTGTATTCTATCAAAGGGTTGGGCAGGGATGTAGCAGACTAGAAATAAACAGTCCAATTAGACGTCAATAGTGTTCGTCTTAGTTTTTTTACAGCCCATTTTTTCTTTCTTTATTTGGTAGGCACCTATATTTTCGAAATTTTCATTATGGGTGTCGTTTTCGGGGTTTTTGGGGGACCTAAAACCGATGGTGGGGTCAAAATCTACAGGAGTAGTCGGAACTTTACTTTGATACATAGTATACGTACCTACCCTCTTTTAAGGTGAACCACTCGATTCCAGTGCGTATACTTAAGAGGTGAGATTCGTTAGCAGTGAGCTTTATCTTATCCTTTGTACTTTGTAGTCATATTTTTCTTTGCAATAATATTCACAGTCAATCATGTAATTACGTAGTTCTTTAATTGTGTTCCAATTTATGTAGGCATATTTTCAGTGTAACCTCAAATAATTCTCATTTAGTTTTCTAAAAAAAGTTGAACACTAATATACAAAATTAATGCGCACATTTTGTGAACTTAATCATTTCCATTTTGGGGTCCTAAAGATACTAACTACCCAAGTAACTGCGCCGGCACACGGTCACAGTTCTAACCCAACCCGTATCATCAATAGTAGTATACGCAATGACCATAATCATTGTCACCAGCATCCTAATTGCGTAACACGCGATTAATCATAATCGGTTCCATTTTGACAGTTCAACAATATTCATTGCGTTATTTACGTTGTTAGGCAAACACAATTTTCGAACATATGAAGCAATGGTTTAGCCATTTGTTTCAAAACGAAACAGATTTTGATTAATCGTGAGTTACGCAATTAGGGTGCAGACCACATTACTCGTTGAAGAAGAAGTGGTGCAACAAACTCCGCAGTTGAGCGTAGTTACCTACCATCTAAAGTGTTTCTAAGACTAAATTACTGTTTTCATTAACATCAAACAACACAGCTTACCATACAGACTTAGGGAGCAAAACAGAAGTGTTCAATGAATTCATTTATCAGAAATATTCAGTAAACTAGTCTTTCTCGCCAATATTTATTCCGACTCGGAAATTATACATGTTCAAATATCCACCGACATAAGAGAAGTTTCCCCCGACATCAACATGTTCCCAACCTTTTGACCTGGCCCGTCGGAAGTCGCGGAGCCAACTTCAAATTTATACGTTATCAGCGTGCACCTGGCTGCGAGTTGGCTCGGTTCCAACTCCAAGAATTAATACCGTTTAGACTTCCACTCACGACGGGAAACAAGAGCGATGAGATACCTGTTGTTTTCGTTTTGAAGAAAGTATTTACTTAGGTACAAATTTGTAGGTACTTCCGGGTTAAGTTTTACAATTTCTGACATATTTTCGTCATTATTTGACATTATACATCAATTTTAATTTCGACTATTTATTAGTGATTGTCATGGAAATCAACTTGGTTCAAGTAGGTTCATTTTATATAGGTAGATTATTTTACATATTGTGAATAAGAGAACGTTTGATTCCTCTAAGTACCTGGTACTTATTGACAGGCCTGCATTGTCCACCCATGCCTATTATCACTGTAATTTGAAAACATTGTAAAAGCCAATTATTTTTCAAAGAGTAACCGTGGAGTTTCTTGCCGGCTCTTCTCCATAGGAAGCGACAAATTGGAACCGTGCACCTAGCTTCTGACGTTTCATAAGTGCCCATGCAGGTTTATGTGAAATAAAATATTTTGATTTTAATTTTTGATTTTGATTTATGTGATTGTTTTTTATGAAATTGGAAGACAACGCGAGTATTTCAGGAAGATGCGTTTATAACGCCGAAATGTTTGTGCAGAGATGTACCTATACTACATTTCATTGGTAAGTGCCCTGTAATAGGGGGCGAGCCGATTGCCTTTAACCGGGCACAAATCCTGACCCCGGGCTGCTACTGAGAAATTCCAAATAGAACAGCTCGACCTGGGAATAGAACATAGGATCTGTAGCTCAGCAGTAGCGCTTTATGACTACTGGACCAACGAGGCAGTCAAATAGCTACAAAATTACCTACCTACTGACGAGGTACCAAAAACAAAAACAGTGCTTGATTAACTTAGTTGCGACAGTGGACAGATTAACTCTTGCGTCAAGTTTCAGATGAGTCATACATCATCATCGTCTGCCGAGCCTTTTCCCAACTATGTTGGGGTCAGCTTCCAGTCTAACCGGATGCAGCTGAATACCAGTATTTTACATGGAGTGACTGCCTATCTGACATCCACAACCCAGCTCTGGGTATCACGATACCCTTTGGTAAAACTGGTTGTCAGACTTTCGGGCTTCTAACGGTCAAAGATACGCGAATAACAGCAGGGACCAACAGCTTATCGTGCTTTCCGAGGCACGGAGGGGTATGTAAAGATGGTCACCCATCCACGGACCAACCGCGGCAAGCGTAGATCCTGCGTAGAACCTGATCGATCGACCCGTGCGGATGTTATTAGGTACTTAGCCACAAGCCAAGATGAGTCATGCATGACTTACTTAATTTTATAAGGAAGAAAATCATTTGAGGATATTGTAGTCTATCCTAGTCTGAAAGCAACAGTCAATCTGCTGGAGATTCTCAATTTCATCTGTAAATATAAAAATAGACCAATTTACTTGCCTAATGGTTTAATGAAATAGCATTACCTACTCTAACAGATCTACCTATTCATAAGTAGCTGGCTGAATCTTGTATACCTACTTAAAAATCGTGAAATGAAATTATAACACCTTTCATTAAAATCCTCTAAAGACCCACTTAACGTTAAGGTAATCATTTTAGAAAAACCGCTGCGAAGGCGATTCTCCTCAAAATGGACAAAAAATCCGAGCACAAAAGGTTTTCAGCGTTGAATGGATGGAAAGCCTCATCCGCTTACTGTGTCCTTATCTATTGAGGTACAGATGGGCTATTCTGCTGTAGGCACGACAGATTAGGGAGAAATTATCTCCGTAAAGCCCTGTGCTAATTTTATTGGAAAAAAACGAAAGTGCTGCGATCCTTTGTTGTAATGTGCCAGCGGATTCACCGGCTTGGTATGAATGTACCTCTTACCTAGATAGGACTGACTTATGTAAAGGATATTTAAAAGGGCAAAAACTGTTAACATCATAATACAGATATCGATAGTCTTCATTTATCTTCGTGCCTTTTATATTTTGTATGTATGTATCTATTCAATACTCAATACTCAATAAGTACTTTAATGCATTCCACATGTAGGTATTCTTAGGTGGTAAACTTATAATTAGATCATATGGACCCTGTCGGGCACAGCAAAATAAGTAAGTTAGAGAGGAAGCATTAATTGTTAAATATTAAACATTTAGCAAAACTAGTATATTATAAAATTTATGTAAGAATTTACTGGTTTATTAAATCTAAAAATACAATCAATTAATATAAAATAAAATATAATATAAAACAGGTAATTATGAGATGCAATAATAATTAATAGGTCAAATTAAAATTAAAATTTAAAGCTGCGAGTACATATAATAAGACCTTAAGAGTCTATCACTTAAATATTCGTTAATAGAGTAATAGCTTTTATTTAGCAAAAATTGTGTTAGTTTTTTTTTTTAATACATTAATTTTCCCTTCTTTTTTATTGGAGCAGGTAGTTTATTATATATTTTAATGGACATCACATAGGGACTTGTAGAGTGCATTTTTAATCGAGAACTTGGTATGTTTAGCCTAGATCGTTGTCTGAGTAGATAGCGTGTCTGAATGTCTTCACGTTTTGAATAAAATTCTTGATGTTTCCGCACAAATTTGCATGTTTCTAAATACAAGGAAGTGTTAAAATTTTATGTTTTTGAAAGAAAGGTTTGCAACTATCTGTTTGCTCAATGTTTACCAGGATTCTGACCAATTTCTTTTGCAGGGTGAAGAGTGTTTGTGCACCTGTGCTGTTTCCCCAAAGGGTGACACCATAGCTAAGCCATGCATAGGCATAAGCATAGTAGGTAGTGAGAGCTGTTTGTAAATTGGTAGTCTTTAAATTTTTGAGTGAGTTTTCTGTATGTGTGATTTCCAGTTTATATGTGTGTCTATAACTAGTCCGAGTAAGGTATTATTTAAGATATGTATATATCTGTGTATCTATTTTAGTATATTGTATACCTAGATATTATTTGCACCAACGATATCCCCATTTTATGTTCAGGCCAATCGCTGTCCATTTCACGGTTGCTTGGAAAAGATCGCGGAAAACGATAAGGCCGCCCATTGTATATTTTATAAGGTATTTTTTTTTTGTAATGCATTTTTGTTGTGTACAATAAGGAATATACAGGATAAGTTTTTAACCAGTGCGCAAACTGTAACTATGAATTCAGCATATAATTCTAGCCCAGCGCAGAAATTTTTCGTCGGTTATACAAAAAAAAATCTGCCGTTTCATAGATAATGAAACAGCATAGAGCCATAATGTACTCACTAATTCCATGCATTCGCGATAAAGTACTTACTAATTCCATGCATTCATATGGGTTTATAATTTTTATTTATTTATCCAAAACCATCAATTCAACTTTTCTGGCAAAATATGATAGGTAAACAAAAGCACGTGCTTATGATTTTACATACCTACAGGTATAGCCGTGCTAGACCGACAGCTATCATCACACTCATCACTGAAGCCCCTCAGAACTGTCTACTCTGTCTGGGCGACAAGGTCGCGCCTGCATAATAATATAACACGTTACACGTGCGTGAGTAAAGACGTGCCGTAGAGATTAACTCATGATTCTCGTCCGGGCGTCTGACACAATCATAAACGGTTAATGATGGTAATTAATATGCTTATGTAGGGAGCCTATTAGAGATGAGCTGAAAATTCGTTTTATGTTTTATTGGTTCAATCTAATTTTGCAGTCCCACGGCTCGTTAACAGACGAACCACCGTGCCAGGCCAGGCCAACAGGCAATGGTAACTATCGCATTTGATTAGGCCTACGACGACCCGTCAGGAGGGGCACCTGTCGCAGCCTGTAGGTAGTGCGCTTCTTTTTGCTTTGTGTATATGAAAATGCTCGGCACGGGCCGCAACGACGCAACGGTCCACTATGCGGTTATTGCGGAGTAATGCCCGACGCGGCCCGTCAGTAAACAGCACCCTAATTGCGTAACACGCGATTATGATTAATCGGTTTAATTCTGACAGTTCAACAATAGGTATTCATTGCGTTATTTACGTTGTTGAGCAGACACATTTTTCGAACATATGAAGCAATGGTTTAGCCATCTGTTTCAAAACGAAACAAATTATGATGAATCGTGAGATACGCAATTAGGGTGCTGGTCGTGAAACTGTGGCATTTAGCCAAAATCTGTAAAGTAGCTCGTACTTTGACATCTATCTTGCACTTGTAGCTTGACAGTTGTGCGACATTGACAGGAATATGTCTTAGCTTAAGTACCTACCTACTTACGTACTAAGTAAAGTTTATAGATCTCGGCCTTAAAGCAGTGGTAGACCAGTGGTAGTGGCCCTGATTTACGAGGTAGGTCGCGGTATCGAACCGAGGAAAGCATTCACTTCAAAAAGGTAAAGTAAATCAGCCTGAGGAAACCAACATGTCATTGTCCTCTAACCAACAATTTATAATAAGTATATAATTATTTTAATAATATAATAAAAATAAATAATAATAATAACGAGGAGTATTTGCATAGACACAACCTTGTAGCCAGGATTATCCACCAGCAACTTGCTCTGAAATACAGCCTTGTGGAATCAGAAGTGCCGTACTACAGGTATGTGCCCGACCCAGTTCTCGAAAATGGACATGTCACACTGTACTGGGATCGATCCATCATCACTGACAGGACTATTGTTGCCAATAAGCCTGATAAGGTGGTGGATCGACAAGAGCGGCGTGCAATGATCGTTGATATAACGGTCCCGCATGACAGGAACCTCGTGAAAGCCGAGAAAGATAAACAAATAAAGTATCTTGACTTGGCTCGCGAGGTTGTCGACATGTGGGATGTGGACTCAGCGATCATTGTACCGATAGTCGTTACAGCCAATGGCTTGATAGCCAAGAGCCTCAACCAACATCCGAGGAGGATCTCGTTGGGCAGCTGGGTCAAGGGCTTGATCCAGAAAGCGGTACTCCTGGACACGGCTCGCATTGTCAGGAGGTTCCTCTCTCTGGAGCCCTGACCACCGGTAGCTTGGACCTTGTTCCCGATACCGGTGGGCTACAATTTTTTTATATTTTGAAATGTTTTTATATTTTTATAGGTACTAATATTTTAAAATTTAATTTATATGTGTATATGTTGAGAAATAATAATAAAACATTTTATTTTCAGAATCGCTTCCATATTTGATAGTAACAATGTAGACTTAAAAAAACTTTTTCCAAAAAAAAAACAACCGACTCCCAAAAAAACACTACAAAGTGAAAATAACTTTAATTTCGGAAGTCGGTGTCTTTGGAGCTGTATTAGAATTGTTTGTCACCGCCTTCCGAAATTAAAGTTATTTTTCACTTTGTAGTGTTTTTTTGGAAGTCGGTTGTTTTTTTTTTGGAAAAAGTTTTTATTTTTCACTTTCCAATAAAAAAAATGTTTTTTTGTGGTTTATTAGCTTTTTAGAATATAATAAGGCACTTTTCAAAAATGGGTGTAAATACCCTATGGCGCTACGAGTCATAGGTTCGCACGCTCGGAACAAATAAATAATTATATGTATTTCCAACAGGTAGGTAGTTGTTCCAGCACCCTAATTGCGTAACACGCGACTAATCATAATCGGTTTCATTTTGACAGTTCAACAATATTCATTGCGTTATTTACGTTGTTGAGCAGACACATTTTTCCAACATATGAAGCGATGGTTTAGCCATCTGTTTCAAAACGAAACAGATTATGATTAATGGTGAGTTACGCAATTAGGGTGCGGGTCTACGTAATGACTAACTCCGTGAGAACTCGGGTTACGGAAATTGCTGCAACCAACTAGGTAGTTAGGTCGACTCCGATTACCGTTAAACGCTACACCTGTCGGCTGCGTTTATTGGATAACAGGTAGGTAGGTACAGACGTCAGCACATCGAGCTACCCCAAACTGTCAAATTTTCCCAATTGAACATGAACCTTTTGTCTATGAAATAAAATTGAAAATCGATCAAAGAAATTTGACAGATTGGGGTAGCTTGATGTGCTGGCGACTGTACCTAATACAGACGCTAAAAAATCCCAAACTAAAGACTACCTACTTATGTGAGAAGCTTTATAATTAGCTACAATAATTTTGATGTCTTGTCAAAATTTCTTTAAATATCTGTAACCGTCTTGCTGTTATGCCTGCCCTGGGCCCTGGACTGAAACAACGCTTTCAATATCATCCATCCTTTTCCGTTTACAATCTTGTCATTCAAAACTGCAAGCGCCATCTATGTTAGCCGTAATTCAAAAATACTTTCATGGACATGTAAAAATGTCAAAGAACTGCTTAGCTAGTCCCTTTTTCTGAACCTAGATGGCGCTTTTTCAACGACATTATTTTTAAAACCTAAGTAGCATTTTCATTTTTGATCTACTGACAAAGCATCACGCTGTCCCCTAACAGAATTTAGTAGTCTAAAGTGGGCAATTTGCTATGTTCAACATCCAAAACTAGCAAACACCATCCACATCTATACAGGAAAAGTTTTTATCCAGTGCGCAAACTGTAACCATGAATTTTATTCACCATATCATTCTATCATTCTAGACCCCCCAACGTAGAAATCGTCGGTGATACAAAAAAATAATAGTTTAAAAAACTAAAAAACACGCTTTAAGAACTAAACTAAAAAAGGAGAAAATTATTTAATTCAATTAAAAAGCGTCGGGTGTTAAATTATTTTCTCCTTTTTTAGTTTGGTTTTTAAAGCGTGTTTTTTAGTTTTTTAAACTATTATTTATTTTCTATTTTTTAGTTCTGCTAGAAAAAAGATAGCTAAGAGAGCTTGATAGAAAAAAAAAGACTGTTTAACCAAACTTACACAATTTATTAATAAAAGGTTTATATTCAATATAACTCCTCGCCCTCCTGGCTCGAACACATGCGGTGATCCTCCTGGGCATGCTGAGAATCAAGTTATCCAGCATTTTTTGGGGTAACCTGTCTCATTCTTGAATAGCGGCTTCTCTGAGCTCTGGCACTGTCTGGGGAACAACAAAAGTTTTCCATTTTTCAAAGTGCCAAGCTTGTTAGTCACGCTAATTGTTTCATCGTAGTTGGAAATTAATTAGCCAATTACAATGAAACAACTATCGTGACAATTAGGAATTCTCTATTTTTTTTACCAAATTGTATTATTTAGTAGATAATTAGCTAAATAAAACATTTAGGTAGCGTATTTACGTTAACTGCTGAAACAGTTATCTAAAGTTTTACAGATTGTAGTATTTGGTAAATAATTAGCAGATAATTATATAAATATAATAAATTGTATGAATGCCCAAGCTAGAGGCAAGTTTTTACATGCTAATATTTCATAACATAATATGTTTATTTAGTCTATCTGACTAATTTTATATTATAACTAGCTGACTGGACAGACGTTGTCCTGCCCGAACAGCGTCATCTGCCGGGCTGATTTGTGAATCTAAACTTTTATGATAAAACGAAAATAAATTATATCTCTGAAAGTGCACTTTTCGGGCACCATGTGTTTGGATGAAATGTGGCACTTAGTAGATAGATACCATTTATAGAAATGACCACCCGAAACTCAGTCGGTGGGGGAGCTTAAGTGTCCATATCCATACAAAAAAAAAAACACTTTTTATTGATTTTCTCACGAAATATGAGTCCAATTAGAAAAAGTCTCAATTTTTTTTTTTTTTTGAGGGTGAGAAATCATCAAATAACTTCTCCTGCTCTGGGTGGAGCAGGAGGGCGTGTCAGACTTTTACTGACTAAAACCCACCCGTGTTCCCTCAGTTGCCTGTGTGCCAGGGGCCGCGGTATCTCTTTCGAACAACCCGCACCCCTGGCAGGCATCGGCCCTTGCGGACCCCACCAGTTCGGCGCACCAGGACACGTGGCACGCCATATTTGTAGATATTTGACCAAGGAATACCATAGCATTTTTTAAAAATCTATTTTGATTTCACAAACTGTCTATGTCCAACCTCTTATTTAGGGACGATCCACTGTGCGCCCCTGTGCTTGCGGAGCTCTTCGTACCTCTCATTGATGTTCGTCTTGAGAGCTTCCGTGACCTCGGAGAAGTAGGCACGGTCAACCTGATGGGAGGGAAAAAGGAAGTGGTGAGTATAGTTCATCAAATAACTTGATGAATAATTTTTTTAGGAAATTATGGTTATTTTTACTCTTCACATTGACAGTATTCGTATTAGCTTTATTGATATAAACACGACTTGTTAAATTCTATTGTAGTGGATTCATTGAAATTTAAACAACTATTTATATCTATCACTTTTGTTGCACATGATATTATGGTAAAAGTTTTGTCATTAATGGCATCCTCAGATAAAATCTATTGGTGGTAGAAGGGTTGTCAGCATGGCTGTATGATAGCAAATAAATCATCATTACATGCACATCTAATGACACATCACTCGTCGTCACTCAACAAAGTTCAAGAAATATTGCTAAATGTTTACTTACATAAAACAATACATACACTTGTGATCACACTCGCAACTCAGGTCAAGGCATTTCTTGTGGAGTAGGGCTCCCAGACGCGACTTGCCCTTCAAAATACACAGGTGTATGGTTTAGCAATTTCTTCTAGTTCTGTATTGTAGTATCTTTGCTAATTTCTCCATTTGGTCACTAGGAACCCAGGTAACAGAGTTGGTGCCAGCGCGGATGCTGTTTGGCCTCTTTTGTGGATGCTCGTTCTTCTTGGCAATTCTGAAAGATGGTTGTGGAGTCAAACAATGTGCTAATAGAAAGACGCAATTAGTAGTTAATGTTTTGTTCGATCTGAGATCTTGGTGGTAGGTGTCCTCATGGCATTCCGAGTTTGTGTTATTCTTCATTTCAATTGAAATTCCTAAGTTATTTTCATGTGTTGATACTGACAAGCCGTACAATGAAAAACAATCTATACTATACCTACAATCTATTTTGTCACCGGCATATGAAGCATTCTTACATCTAGGTTTAATCATTTTAATTGATCATTGTTCAACAGCCTTGAATGTAATGTTGCTCCACAAAGAAGATTCAGGGCTAAGAAAGTTTACAATTTTGAGAATACTAATGGTGGATGTTATATGATACCTTAGCTTCCACAGCCTTCTTAATGTGCTCTTCCCGGACTGTCCCTGCAAGATCTTGAACAATGCATTGGCTGTAACACAAAGAAATCTATTTTAAACCATAAGTAAATGTAAACTTGTAATTGAATGTTATTTGGTGGATATCAGAGTTAAAAAGCTCGTATATATTTTTGATAATCATAGTGATTCATCGTTGCATTTGGTAATCATCATGGTAAAACCTAAAATATACAATGTTTCTGCATTGGCAGAATGTTGTTGATTTAAAAGATATTGCCTAGCGAGCCTAGGAAAATGTGTGGCAAACAATCTATTTTACAATCTAAATAATCACTTTGGCAAGCTGAAAGATTGTTGTGGAGTCAATCAATGTGCTAATAGAAGCACACCATAAGTAGATGATGTTTTGTTTGATCTGAGATCTTGGTGGCAAGTGTCCTGATGGTATTCTGAGTTTGTTTTTTTTTTCTCATTTCCATAGATATTCCATACTTCTTTGCAAGTGTTTTACATCTAATTTTAATGATTTGATCATTGTTCGACAGATTTCATTGTTCAATATTTTAATTCAGGGTTAAGTCTATACTACAATTTATGGTAATACTAATGACTGATGACATATCATACCTTAGCTTCAGCAGCCTTCTTAAGGCGCTCTTTCCAGACTGCATCAGTTTCTGGCTTGTCTTGTCCCAACATCTTGAACAATATCATGGCTGTAACACAGAAAGACTTGTTTGAACCTTGTGAATGTGAATGTAAACTTGTCTTCACTGTAATTTGTTGAATATCAGAGTTAAAAAGCTCGTATATTTTTAGATAATCATAGTGATTCATCGTTGCATTTGGTAATCATCATGGTATAAAATCCTAAAATAATATAATTGTAAATCCTAAAATAACCCATGGCAACATTTCGTTGATTCATAAGATAGGGTTTACACCATTTAAATGCCATAAATGTTTGACAAATAAAAGCAGTTTTGAAAACCAAATAAATCAATAATAACCATACTACTTAGTAGATTACTATTATAATTATATGAATAAGATCGTCAGAGCTCGCAAAAACTGCTTTCTGATACTGGATGCGAATTTACTTGGGCTATCTCACGAAGTGAGACAGATCCCTTGTGGGCCGTATGTCCTGGCCTAGAATGGGGTTGTAATAGGTTAATTTCTAGTTGAGAATATTTTGATTATTGGCAACGTGTGATTTTTTATTGATATAGACATTACATACCAACACATTACATGTGTAAATGTACATTACAAAAACATTACACAAATTAGAGGTTATGTCCAATACTTGTAAAGTGTGGAGATTGGACTAATCAGTGTTAAAAAGCTCGTACCTATATTTTGCAACCACATGGTGATTTCAGACAAAGGATTTTCATCATTTTCGTTCAATTTTTTGGCGCCTATATTATAATAAACACCACACCATTTCACATGCAAGCATGTATGCTTGCATCAGAAACTTCCGCCTCTTTGTTACAAATAATAACACAGGCATGACAATAACAGTAGAAATAATAAAGGAATAAACATAAAAGTTATTGGAATTGGTTCACTTCGCGAAAAGGGGGTACACTACCTTTTTGTGCTCAACTTTCTTCACGACGATGTGCGGCCGCTACTTCTCAAACTGAAATTAGAAAAACTTTGTGAGATAAGGTCGCGTGCTAGCCGGTGTAATGCTAATAACACGTTGTCATCAGATCTTGGTGATAAGGTAATAATCATGGCACTCATTGAAATGTAACATCATGGTATTGATTTGAGGTTATGACAAAACAATATACAAAAAAAATTAAATAGGTAGTTGAATTTTATTGAATTAGATTTTTGGATCAATATTTTTCTACTTGAAATCTTGAAATATTTAAAAGAACGATTAGAAATACCTGAACTTAAAATAAAACTATTTCGACGCCAAAATTCATGGAACGAATCGAACGATTGAGATTGAATTGATTAATGAATGAATTATTTGAAATCAACCACAAACAGAGTACTCAATTTTTTTACAGAGATAGAGAGTTAGAGACGTAACTCGAATAGCGCCTGTACACGCGCATAGTCGTATCTATGGTTTAGCTATCTGACACAATAACATGGCGGCCGGCCGGCAAGCTATCGACAAGACCGCGTGTCAAAGAAAAACGTCAATGTTGCTCTTGAAAGCTATATTTTTATTATTTGAATTTTAATAAAGTAATTTGTGGAGTTTTTGAGTCTTTTTGAATTCATCTCCCAACAGCGCCCTATACCAATACGTAAAACAACAATTCATAAAGCAATGTACAGACGCCAGCACATCAAGCTACCCCAAACTAGAGGTGTGTAACTCTTTACGGAACCGACTCACTGATCCGGATCACTGAAGTGATTCAAAAGATTGGTTCAGTAACAACGTTTCAAACGCATCATTTGGATCTGAATCATTTCTTTGACGCGTCGCTCGCGAGGCGACGGAGCAGTGAGCGAGCGAGAGAGGGAGACTGAGTCACTGAGTTACTGAGACACTGAGCCACTGAGTCAATGAGGCACTCAGATACGAGTCGCGAGTGAGCGGGCGACACAATTACAATTTATACAAGTCAGAAAGAGATACCAAATGAGATGTGTCTCGCTCAACTCTCACAGATTTTCGCTGTCGTTATTTATGCACGTAAAAATGACCACTAAGGCGCTTACGTATCAAATACTATACGGTCGTTTTTTGCATATAATGTTTGCACTAAACGCGGCAGATTGTTTGTTTATATTCGTTCGCTTTTACTATTTACTTATATATTATTACTTTTACTATTTACTTATATACTATTTACTTATAGCTTATATATTTACTAATTTTCGAAAATATTATAGTTCTGTTTTCGATTTCTTTGCGTAGTGATTATCGTAACTTACTTTCTTCCTTTTTATTCATAAAGTTATAGTTCAGAGACTTTACGTGAGAATTTTGTGTTAATAGACATTGAATCACGTAAATGGTTTAGTTTACTAGATTAGTAACTTGTCTCAGACTCTCAGTGCTAGTATTATCTTAGTGATAGTATAGCTAATTTTAAGTATTTGTGAGACTTTCTTTCTGTGACTAATGTGGGTGTAAATAATAATTCTACGTGTTCGTACTTCGTAGTAAATGACTTTCTAAGGTATACCTAGGTACTAACATACTTACCCTAAGACATTTATTTTCTTATTCTATTATTAAAATGCCTCCAGTAAGCAAGAGAAGTCCATTGTGGAACCATTTTAGTGAAATCGCGCCCGCGGCCGCAACGTAATGTAATACGTGACATTCTGTATTTTATATCCTTTGAGCCGATGATCCAAATGAGCCAAATGAGATGAAACATATCAGTGTTTCGGATCATTTCAGTGATCGGGATGCAAATGTTCCAATCATAAAAATGATACACTTTGCCCACCTCTACCCCAAACTGTCAAATTTTCAACCTTAGGCTTATGAAAGTTGGTATTTTAGCAAAGAAATTTGACAGATTGGGGTAGCTTGACGTGCGTGCGTCTGTACGTTTATCTAGCTTCAAATCTATCCTATTTTCTTTCCTTTAAAAAAATGTCTACCTAATAGTAATAGTTTTTAAATGTTAATTCAAAATAAAACAATAGATATAATGTCAAATACTTTATTTCAATATTTTTTTACAATATTTGAAGGCCAACTCCTGATTTTTGTCTTCTGCATCATAATATATACGTGATCCACATAATAATTTATTTGTATTTTAACACGAATTATATATGAATAAAGAGAGATAGAGACTTAAGAGAAATAGAGAGAACTCTTCAAATTTTATAGGCACACTTGAAGCGATTTCGGTATTTTTTGGTAGAGTACTTTCTCGGAGTGGTCCCTTTTCAATTTGGTGTAGATCTGATGAAGAACTTCGGAGATAGGCAATGGCGGTGACACAAAATTAAAATACAGCTCCAAAGACACCGACTTACGAAATTAAAGTTATTTTTCACTTTGTAGCGCTTTTTTTTGGAAGTCGGTTGTTTTTTTTTGTTTCTTAATTTTATTTGTTTGACAATTTGACAAACAAGATATGATGGCTGTCAAGTTTTGTTTACCCACCAAACTGAACTCCAGATGTCGCTGTTGACTGATCAATTGACATTAGCGATCGTCAAAAAAGTCTGGGGGGGGGGGGGTAGATTGAATCTCAACCACAGGGGCACAGAAATCTCAACTCGACTCATCAACTCACAGACTACATAGAGATACTACGTATGCATCAACTGAAGAAAATAGTCAGGTTGATTATTTTCTTCAGTCAACTGCCGCCAGCAGTGTTGCCAGATGATCGTCTAACGTTCTACCCAAACCTTCCCAAAATCTCCCTACAGGTCGGATCGCGCCGCGCGCCGTGAAGAAAAAATCTCCCACAAATACCGAAACATTTATTTCTTAACGCATTAAAACTATAAGAATATGTATTTACCATTTTTTTTATCTAAAAGGATGCCTGAATATTTTATAACTTGTGTTAGTAATATTTTTCTTGATCAAAATCATAAAATAGAAACAGGCGAAAACTGTACTTAAATACTTGTTAACGCAAAATTATGCGGAATCATTAATATAACTCATTATTTTAGCCTCCACACTGATTGATTTTGATGTGCCGTGCCTCACCGAGGCTATGGATGCCTGGAAACACGCTTGCCCGAACTCAAATCTACCTGATAATCCATTTTCCCAGAGACAGTGGGATGAGCCGCTCTGCCTCTGCAGTCTTGTACAACTATTTGTACAAGACAATTTACTGAACACTTCTACTACTACTACAGAGCGTGCTGGACTGCTCTCCCGTGCCAATCCAATACACTGTAACTTTTGAAAACTACATGTGAGATACTGTAAGCTTTGTTAGTTTTTCAGCGTGTCTAAACCTTAATTTGAATGTTTCTGTGTTTTTAGTTTGCCATATCTTGCACAATATACATTGAATGAAAAAAATGTTGCTTAGGGGTACTAAACAGACATAAAGAAACTGATTGGGCGTAGTTAAGCTAAAACACTTAAAGTTGAGTTAGTCTTTTGGATTGGCACGGGAGTGCTGGCTGTGGGTAAATGGGAGTCGGGTCTGTGGCTATATGCACTACCGTCGTCGAACATTGGCACTTTGTTCGACGGCACTACTTTCCGCCTCGCTGCTTCCCTAAGATTAGAAGCTCCGTGTTGTTCTCCTCATCGCTGTCATTGTGGCGAAGTTATCAACACTCTCGGATACCACGGCCTATCTTGCAGCCGAAGTGCGGGTCGCTTAGCGCGGCACGCGAACATTAACGACATCATATGCCGAGCTCTTGTCACCGTCGTCGTTCCAGCTGTATTAGAAACCAATGGCTTGGCACGCGACGATGGGAAGAGACCGGACAGCATGTCTTTATTTCCATGGAAGATGGATAGGCCTTTAGTGTGGGATGTAACGTGTGTCGATACTCTTGCGACATCCCATCTTCCTGGCTCGGTGTGCTGTGCTGGCGTTGCCGCTGCGGCTGCGGCAGCGGAAAACCTCAAACAGCGAAAGTATAACAACCTTATTGGTAATTATATTTTCGAGTCGTTCGGGGTTGAAACTCTCGAGCCGTGGGGTCCGAGTGCTCATGCTCTTTATAAGGAAATCTCGAAATGGCTGGTTGACACTTCCCGTGACCCAAGGCCTGGTTTTTACCTTGGCCAGAGGCTGAGCAGTGCTATACAACGTGGCAATGCCACCATACATTGGTGATTACCAGTCGACAGCGATGCGGGTAAGATTTTCGACGCTTTGTTTTAGTTAAGTTAGGATAGAGGAAATTTGACATTTTTTTATTAATTTGAACGACATTAATAACATACATCTCTTTGTTAGATTTCTTCCACAAGCACACTTTTCCATGAGATTTGTTCATGGAACAAATCTAACATAGAAGTTTTTTTTTTTTTTTTAAACGTTGCCCCACACTAGGAATTTCTCCTGTATCGTGGGTGCGTTTACAAACATTTAAACTCACATACACAAACAGCCAGACCCAGAACAACTACTTGCAGATCATACAAATATTTGTTCCGTGCGGTAATCGAACCCGCGACACGCAGCGCAGCAGTCGATCGCTGAACCACTGCGCCAACCGTGCTTAGAAGTTGTAAATCACGGAAGAGAAAATTGTAAATGATTCTAAAATAATTGATGTGTATTTGCTTTATTGCAATTAACTCATTTGTCAATTATTTCTTTTCAACTAATTTACAGAGGTCTCCTATTAAAATATACATACTAGAGTCGTACCTATTTATGTATTTCATCAGATGATAAATTAATGTTTTGCAGATTCCTCAGATAAGACATGAAGGAATTGAGACCTAGATATACCGCCATAAATCTGTAATGTCATATTCTACAGCTACGGGAATTTCTTAATTTTTTAAAATCTTAGATGATTAACCCAGAGATAGTACTTTCTGAGATTTGAATAAATGTGACAGTTTGGCGTATTTTCTACACAAAAGCTGTCAAACCGACATTTAAACCTCAAATAAAAGTTATCTGACTATTGAAAAGTGCCTTAAATAAGGGAGTAAATAATATTGAAAAGAAAACAACAGCAAATATGTTAGGTCTTAAACTTTATTAGGCTTAGCCTTGTTTCTGCGCCAGCTCACGGGCCTTCGCCTTCTCGAGCTTAGCGATACGCGCGTTGGACTTGTTACCGAGGACGCCACCGCCCCAGTGCTTGCGGAGCTCTTCGTACCTCTCGTTGAAGTTCGTCTTGATAGCTTCCGTGACCTTGGAGAAGGAGGCACGGTCACCAGACTCAACCTGATGGAAGAAAATAGGAAGTGGTGAATATAGTTCGAATAACTTCAAGTTATTTTTAAGGAGATTCTGGCTGTTTACTACTCTTTACATTTACAGCAACATTATAAATTAGTATCTGTACTGCACCCTAATTGCGTAACTCACGATTAATCATAATCTGTTTCGTTTTGAAACAGATGGCTAAACCATTGCTTCATATGTTCGAAAAATGTGTCTGCTCAACAACGTAAATAACGCGATGAATATTGTTAAACTGTCAAAATGAAACTGATTATGATTAATCGCGTGTTACGCAATTAGGGTGCTGGCTTTATTGCTATGAATACGACAGTTAAAATCTATAGTATTGTATATATTGATGTAAAACACAAAACTGTAATTTTTTTTGCACATTTTATCGTGAAGGTTTTGTGTAGCAGATGGCATCATCAGATAAAATCTATTGGTGGTAGAAGGGTTGTCAGCATGGCTGTATGATAGCAAATAAATCATCATTAAATGCACATCTTGACACATTAATTAGTCTTCACTTCTCAAAATTATGAAATTATCAACAAAATGATCGATTTTGTTAAATTAAACATAAATCATAACGTACATGTGTGATTGCAACGCAGGTGCATGTCTTGCGGTGGACTAGGGCTCCCAGGCGGGATTTTCCCTTCACAATACAGTAAGGTACACCCATCTTACGGCAGAGGGCAGGCAGGAATAGAACAAGCTGTGAACAACAATTAATTATCAATTAGTTGAATATTAAGGTAGGATGAAAAGTGTGGTGGTTTATAATGGAGCTCAGAGTCAACAATCTTCATGCAGCTAAAAATATTTTATATTTAAAGCCTCAGGTGAAGAAATTCTTACATCATAGCAACTAAAAAACATACTTGTAGTATTTCACAAGTTTAGTAGTCATGGAAGATTTTAGATTGTAAAAGAAACTGTTTCTATGGTATTTTATACAACAAAAGTTAATGCTTGTTGTGTGGAACCTAGAAATTAAAATGGGAAATATATTTTTCTAGAATGATAGGCCCAAAATCAAATGGATTCTTTGTTCATGGTATTCAATGTTGTTCTGGTTCAGTTGTACCTAATTAGACTGTACCACATAGAAAATGTTCAGTCACTGCTATTGCAGTATCTCTGCTGATTTATCCATTTTGTCACTAGGAATAAACCATGATAAAAAATGCGTAACTGTGATTGCTTACCTCAATGGGGTCAACATCATGAGCGATGACAACAAGCTGTGCCTTCTTCTTTTCGACCAGCTTGGTGACAGTGTTGGTGCCAGCACGGATGGTGTTGGGCCTCTTTGGTGGAGGCTCGTCCTTCTTGGCAACCTGAATAAAGGTGGTGGAGTCAAACAATATTCTAAAGGAAGTATGCAGTTTGTAGTTGAAGTTTAGTTCGATCTGAGATCTTGGTGGTAGGTGTCCTCATGGCATTCAGAGTTTGTGTTTTTTCTTCATTTCGGTAGATATTCCATACTTATTTTTAAGTGTTGATACTGATAAGCAGTTTACATTAAATGCATAATATCAATATTTTGACACTGGCACGTGAATTTCCCTGTTATATCTAATGTTAATGATTCGAGTTGAACATTGCTCAATAGCCTTCAATATAATGTTGTTCAATAAACAATATTATGATTTTGGGGTAAGACAATCTAGAGTTTTAGGAGAACACTTATGATTTTTTTTTATCATACCTTAGCTTCAGCAGCCTTCTTTAGGCGGTCTTTCCTGACTGCTTCAGTCTCTGGCCTGTATTTCTCCAAGATCTTGAACAATCCCTTGGCTGAAACACAAAGAAACCTATTTGAAATCTAACAAGAATTAAAACTTGTAATTATTTGCTATTTGTTGAATATCAGAGTTAAAAAGCTCGTATATTTTTTGATAATCATAGTGATTCATCGTTGCATTTGGTAATCATCATGGTAACACCTAAAATACAAGTAATTACATGGCGGGATGTCACTGATTCACCAGATTTTGCCAAGAAAGTCGTTCGCTATTCGCCTCGTGCCTCGCCTCGCGATTCGCGTTCGTGCGGGAATGTCAAAATAGTTCACCCTGCGAAGGTGTGAACAGTAATTCGTGACAGCACTTGTATACTAATGTTTCGTCGAATGTTCGTCTAGTGACGAGGCGAATGGTGAACGCGATTGTGTAAATGCAGTATAATAATAATTCACACCAGTTATGGGTAATATTTCTGACAATAAAAAGAGGCAATTCTCTTCTCTTATTTCTGACTTTAGCTTTACTACTTATTGGCTACTTTAATTTAAATTATTTGGTCTTAGGGGCATAGCTTATTCATACAATTAAAAATTTTAAAGCGAATTACGGTGCATTATTTATTGACGTATTAGTAAAATCGATTTTACAAACTTGAAAACATTGACACAACATAGCTAAAATGTTTCCAAAAAGATATTATTAACATTTATAACAAACCTGTGGTCTTGTCAAGTGTCTGGGTGAACTGGTTGATTGGTGGCGGCACCTTGAGCCTGCGCTGGAGCACAGCCTTCTGGCGCTGGATGCGGATGTACTTGGGCCATCTCACGAAGCGGGACAGATCCCTTGTGGGCTGGATGTCCTGACCTAGGAAGGCGATGTAATAGGTTAATAACTACCTGTGAATTTTGTAACTTTTTCCATTTGATACTGTTAAAACAGTAGTTTGATAAACATACCTACTATTGATTCTTTAAATAACATTAAAAGGTGTTGTTTATCTACGAATAAGAGGTTATAATCTGTCTGTTGTCAGGTTTACATAATTGGACTAATCAGTGTTAAAAAGCTCGTATATTTTGTAACCACATGGTGATTTCAGACAAAGGTAACATCATTTTAGTCTTATTTTTCTTGGTGCCTATTATTACTAGAGAACACCTCACTAATTCAAAACAGACAAACGAATGTAAGCATAGGAACTCCTTGGTATGTGAAACTCTTCAACTTCTTTGTAATAAATAATAATAACACAGGCCATTGGCATCAACAGCAGAAAAAAAAGTTAACTTACCAATAGCAAAGTTCTTGGTCCTCTTCTCGAAGAGTGGGTTCACTACCTTCTTGGGCTCAACTTTCTTCACGACCAAAGGGGCGGCCGCTACTTTCTTTCCTACCTTCTTCTTAGGCTGAAATTGCAATAACTTTGGTCAGCTAAGGTCGCGTGCTAGCCGGTCTAATGCGAATAACACGTTGTCATCAGCGATCTTGGTGATAATATGGTGGTAATCATAGCACTCATTGAAATGTTAACATCATGGTAGTGATTTGAGGTTATTTTGAAGCAATTTACTACAAAACTGTTTTAAAATTCAGAATGAATTAGATTTAACGATCGATATTATTTGGAACTTGGCCGAATATTATGCACGACTGATTAGAAATACCTGAACTTATCAAAATAAAACAGTTTCGACGCCAAACACAACGACGGCCCGTAAACATGTTAAGGTGTAAACTTCACGGTAAAATCACTTTGTTTAACAAAAATACAGTAATTGACAAAACGCACATGGCTTTTACCTTCTTCTGCACCATCTTGAATGAGTTTTATTTAAGTGATCTTAAGGCCACGAAAAGATACGTGACCTAAAGTTAACACCAAACGTTCGGCGAAAATGGCCGAACCAAAAAGATTTGACAGCTGTGCGGAACGTCAAAAGTAAATGTTGCCACAGATTCATAAACGTCGCCATAAAAAAAATGTGGAATCTAGCCTTTTGAGAATATTATAAAATCTTTATATTTTATTGACTTTTCCAATAAAGCTGTTTTTATGCCCTTAGCTAAGCTCATCTTTTAACCGTGCTACACTCCCAGACGCATACATTTTATTTTCGCTTAATTTCTATAACTTAAACTGAAAGGGTCCGGTGCTCACGGTCACTGGCAGGCGCCGCCGCCAGCGCTCTCGCGATGACGTCGATCACACAGCAAGAACATTCAGTGTTCAAGGTGCAGGGCAAGAATGCTGGTTCTGATAAGGAACCGCTAAGGGAGAAGTGTTCTGTGTGCGGTCGGAAGAACCATGCATCGCCTCAGTGCCGATACGCGAACTTTACTTGTAGGAAGTGTAATACAAAGATTCATTTACGTAGAATGTACAAAGTAAAGTGTGTTGCGACCAGTGACGTGAGTGAGGAGGACGATGATGGTGAGTTTTTATGTTGTAACATCATTTCAGAGCGGGGAGAACCCATGACAGAAATAGTGTCCATAAACGGTTCACAAATAAAATTTGAAATTGATAGTGGATCTGCAGTAACGGTAAGTTCCGAGAGTTTATATGAAATACATTTTAGCAGGTTGCCCTTATTACCACCCAAGAAAAGGCTATTTACCTACACAGGCAGTAGTATTGTGTGTCTCGGTATAATTCGCCTACCGGTCACATATAGGCTGAGTACACACACAGTAGATGCTTACGTGGTACCCAGCAAAGGCCTGCCATTGCCCGGAAGATTTTTTTTATCGTTATATATGTATAAATTAGCCTCCTGTAATTTCATAATTATTGAAGAGAAAACAATCGATGATTTGCATAATAGATTCAGAGACGTATTTTCAGATTGCGTAACGCACGATTAATCATAATCTGTTTCGTTTTGAAACAGAGTGCTAAACCATTGCTTCATATGTTCGAAAAATGTGTGTGCTCAATAACGTTAATAACGCAATGAATATTGTTGAACTGTCAAAATGAAACAGATTATGATTAATCGTGTGTTACGCAATTAGGGTGCTGTCTATGGCCTTTAATCAATTCGTTTTAGATGAAGAGTCACAAAAAACTATATGCATAAATACTCAACGCGGATTGTTTCAGTATACACGTATGGTTTTCAGGTTAAAACCAGCGCACCGTCTATTTTTCAGCGCGCAATGGAAAATATATTGTCGTTATGTCTTTTAGACGATGTCCTTATAACAGCTGACGGACCGGGCTTACCTACATTTGTAACGGTTTACGGCAGTGATAAAGAGGCTGCAAAATGCTGGACTAACCTTGCAAAAAGAAAAGTGTGAATTTTTAAAGAACGAAATCAATTAGCTAGGGTATTTAATAAACAAAGTCGGTTTAAAAAAATAATCGGATTGAAAAATCCCCAGTGCCGACAGATGTAGGCAAACTTCAATCATTTTTATTAGGATGAATAAATTATTACCGTAATTTCGTACCTAAGCCATCCGAAATTTTAAGTCCCCTGGGGGTTAAATGGAATTGGGCCGACGAACATCAAAGAGCAGTCGAAGTAAAAAAAACATTTAACGTGAGATCAGGTGTTAGCACATTTCGACCCAAATACCTTAATCCTCACGGTGGACGCTTCACCTCATGGGTTGGGTGCAATATTATCGCAAAATGATAAGAATGGTTTGCCATATTTCGTTTGCGTCCCGCACTCTAAACACAGCTGAAAACAGTTATTCTCAAATTCAGAAATAGGCAACGGCTATTATTTTTGGGGTTCGAAGATTCCATCAGTACTTGTACGGTAGGTCAGACCCGTTCATCCCTCGCACCGATCACAACCCTTTTATCAAATTTTTTGTACCACACAAAGGTAAAATCAAATACGTTCGGAGCGAAAATAACAGCGCGGATTATTTGTCCTGCGCAAGTCTTCCCGACGAGACGCTAAGCGGTTGCGGTCGCCCTGGCAATACCCACCCCAACCATTCTACCGGTTGCATGTAGATTTCTTGGGTCCGTTAGATAATAGTAGATGCATACACGAAATGGATGGAAGTTTACGATATGTGTGTTTCAACGACCACATCAGCTGCAATAGAAAAACTTTGCGAGTTTGTTTCAAGGTTCGGGTTACCAAATACAATTGTAAGCGATAACGGCACGGCTTTCACGTCACAAGATTTTAAACGGTTTTGAACAATTAACGGGATTGAGCACGTGACGTCACCACCCTATAATCCTGCGAGCAATGGCCAGGCCGAAAGTTATGTAAAGATCGTGTATTTTATCTAATAATAACCAAAAAGACTAAAGTCAAACTGTTAAAATATCTTTTTGATTACCGAAATTCGGTACATTCAGTGATAGGGTTCTCTCCAGCTCAATTAGTTTTGGACACAAACTAAGATCGAGGTTGGATCTATTGTCGCCAAAATCGCTATCGTCACCGTCAAACGCGTCACTGGATAGCACAGTAAAATCAAAACAGTGTTTGCAGTGTAAATACAATGGTGGCAAAAATACTTAAAAAACGGAAACGTAGTTTTGTACAAAAAAATTAGAAAGAAAGATAAGTTCACATGGCACAGAGGCACAATAATAGACAAGATTGGAAGAGTTGTGTATTTGATTAACGATCATTTAACAGGGACTGTAGTGAAAAAACATAAAAATCAGATTATGATATAAAAGGGTAACGCCAATGTACAACAAAGTTGGGATACTGACGAAATAGACAAGGATAGTGACGATGAAACATTATCATCAGCGGCACCACCGTGCCCTTAACCCGCGTCTCAAGCTGACGCCCCGGGGGAGGGGGGGGGGGGGCAGGGTGTAAGTACGCCACCAACGGCGCCGGCGCCGGCCTCGCCACCATGTCTGAGGAAAATCTTATCAAGGAAACGGTTTCGGGAACGGAAACGGGGAGGAAAGCTTCCTGCTACTGTAAAAATACAATCAGATCTGACCCTCAAGACTCTCCCCTCAAGACCCTCTGACCAAATCAAGAGCTTGCGTGAAGACTTAGCTGGTCGGATTAAGAAAGGTGAGCAAAACTTAACCATCAAATACGTAAACAGAGTCCCGAGATTCGTCAGTGCCACAAAAAACTAGGTACTAAAATGATCTCCGAGCTGCGTCTCTTATACTCGAACTTGGCATCCTTAATGGCAAAATTCGATTTATCTCTCGCTGAAGTAAATTATCACTAACCCGCAAGTGGACAAGGGACTTACCCGCTATCCATGGCTAAGGAGAACTGGCGCAAACCTGTAATACTTACCTACTATCGATGACCGCAAGGAAGTATGGCGAAACAAGAGCCCGGTGTAGATTTCTTAGCGTCCTTATCCTGGCTACGTTTCGGTGACCTTTTCGGAGAAACTGAAGGTTTCGTCTGTGCAATTATGGAATTTTTATTAAGTTATCTTGACGAATAACTACCGAAGACATTATGAAGGATGGGACGGTTGATGTGTATCGGGCATGTCACCTTCCGGGTGAGTCCATCAGGCATATTATCTCTGGTTGTTCTCGTTTAGCTAACGGCGAGTACTTGCACAGGCATAATCAAGTAGCCAGCATTATTCATCAGCAACTTGCTTTGCAATATAAACTTGTAGATTCTGAGGTACCGTAGTACAAGTATGTACCCGACCCAGTTCTAGAAAATAACCATGTCACGTTGTACTGGGATCGGTCTATCATTACTGACAGGACTATTGTAGCCAATAAGCCTGATATAGTGGTGATAGATCGGTTAGCGCGTCGCATAATTATAATTGATGTTACCATTCCACATGACGGGAACCTCGTGAAAGCTGAGAAAGAGAAACAAATTAAATATCTTGACTTAGCACACGAGGTTGTTGACATGTGGAATGTGAGCTCGGCTGTAATTGAGCCGATTGTCGTATCAGCCAATGGACTGGTGGCCGAAAGCCTCGATCAACATCTCTCGAGGCTCTCGTTAGGTGGTTGGATCAAAGGCCTGATTCAGAAGGCAGTACTCCTCGATGCGGTTCGCATTAAGAGGAGGTTCCTTTCTCTGGAGCCCTAACCACCCCGGTAGCTTGGATCTTGCTCCCGATACCGGCGGAACACGATTTTTTTATTTTTTTTATTAAATTACTTTTATAAAAATATTAAAAAATGTAGTTAGGAAGGATAGGAAATAAATAAAGGACATAATAATAATGTTAAGTAACAAATCTATAGAAAACGTAGGAAAATAGAAAATGTAACAGCGAGAAACGAAGAGGAAATGGACAGGCCATAATAGAGGCATTGAGAGGTGGAACAAAAACAATGTATTTTGGTACCTAAGTAATAGAAAAAAGGAAACAGGGTAAGCAGTTTGGAAGGTCAGAAGACGAAATAAAGGTTATATCTGGAAAACATGAAATAGGAAAGCGATAAACAGAACAGAGTTAAAAGAAATGGAGGAGGCCTTTCAGAAACTAGTAATCAGACAAAGTGGTCGATGTCATCGACTCACCAGAGTCGACGATAAGATTTTAATCAATGTAAAATTCTGTGTCTGAATAAAGGCTATTATTATAATGTAACTGTTTACGACCATCAAATTGAATCACGACTCCATTGTGAAATTTATTCCAAGGAAAATAGCAAAGCGTCAACCGTTTTATAGGTAATAAAATAAAATGTTATTTATTTTTAATCAAATATATTTTTATTGAACATGGAATATAAAAAGCATTTGTTTGCTATTTTAGGTGAGTGTTTATTTATTAATTTACTTAAAAATATTACACATTCCTTTTAATTTTTAGTTATTCGTAATCCTATCGCCGTGCCGCCGTCATTATTCGTATACAATAAATAGTAGAAGAGAGAAACTTTTTTATATTGCAAATGATTATTCTACTCATCGAGAGAGATGATGATGATGAACCTACCCATGAGGGATAAAAACAGCACCAATTTATCTGCAAGTTTTCATTTCAGCTATATTATCCGTAAACGATGCAGTCAAAGTTAACATGCATGGATCGCTAAGCTTCGGTAAAGAAGTGATGGACACATTCTCACATTATATGCGAAGAAACTTCATGAGCAGTTCCGGGCGACGATCTGCCATTCCTAATCAAGAGACCGATGTCCTATTTCTAATCATCCAATCTTATAACTTATGTAGAGACCTACATTTCTGCGAAGGTACACTAGAAAAATTCTTAAACGAATACATTGTTGTACACACTAAATCTATAGAAGCCATTCTTAAGGGAATCATTTATCAAAATGAAGCCACCGACGGAGGCATTCAAAAGACCTACATTTTTGAAGAGGAACTTATGGAATGTTTGCAGAGAATACGTAAATTGCTTAGAAATATAAACTTTAAAGTGAAAGAAAACAATTACTCCTACGCGTGGATTGAAGTTATTAAAAGAATAAGTATAATGTTCCAAACAGAAGCCATTTTGTTTGCTACCGAAAGAATAGAAGGCACTCTGATAGATTTAAACGAAATAAAGAAGAAATTGACGCAAAAATTCGTCGTGGCTTCGGTAATCATTGAAGGGAAGTATGAAAGCAAGCTCTGTGCAGAATACAACATTTGTATTAAAACTAATGAATGTACAAAAGCCTTGCACATTTTACTGGAGTCTTTTAAAGACATGAGTGATGACAATGTGAAAATCTTTCTCCGTCATGTATCGGAGATGTTATTGGAAACGAAATTTTACGACCACTTGAGCGAAGTGACTGCGAACGAGCTGCAAATTATATTGAACGACATGGCGTACTCTGATAATGTGCCAACGAGGGAAGTGTTATTGTCAATACATAAAACTGCTTACGACAGACTGGTTGATCTACAGTCAAAGAAACATAGAATAAAAGGGAGAGACGTGGAGCTAGTACATGGCATACTATCAGATCTTGACTATGCGTACAATAAGAAAAGTGTTGTAGATCCGTTTCATGGGTTCATGAGTAGCTTTTTTGAATGGTTGAGGGGTGGTGGTCGCCTGGGAGCCCAGATGCGTGCGCTAATTAAAAATTTAACCGATGAACTAAATACACTCTCAGCTGATTTGATTTTGAAGCTTACCAACGAAGTAAGAGTGTTTTTAGAATTAACAGTCGATCCGGAAAAGTAAAATAAAGTGTAAGTTTTTATTGATTGTTATTTTATTACCTGTTTCGGATTGTTTTATGTGGTGTTATCTACACTCTTTACATATACCTACTATTATGCTTTTGAGTGTTTTGTTCGAGACTGTGCATCTTGGGTTTTTTGTATTTCAATGGTGCTGGCTCGATATTTTCTTAGCAATAGAATAAATGAAATCAAAACAACAAAATAAATTTTAAAATTCAATTTAAAGATATCAGTTTTTTTAATCTGTTTTTGAACACCATGAAATAGTAGCCGCCATGTTATTTCGTCATACGGCATGTCAACTGAGCAACTTTGTACTTTTATTATTTTTATTTAAATCATATTTTGCATTCAGGAACAGCAAACCAACGATAAGCAGAAAAATAACTCATTTTTAAATTATAAAGAATTGTCAGACAAAATATCAGCACATTTGTTTTTAGCAAACTGACGTCATACCCACAGAGCAATATGGTGTCTACTGCGTCCAGCGTTTTCGTCAAATTACGCGCGAAATTTTAAAATGTAAAATTTTAATGCATTTTTACGGCACTTATCGATTAAATAAAAATGTTGTGTTTTTTTAGTGGTTTATTAGGACTCTAGAATCTAATTAAGACACTTTTCAAAAATGAGTGTAATACCCTATTATATACTCCATTGCTAAAATCTGTTCTGGCGCCCGTTCGTATACAGGATCTTCAATGTGCAGTTGTCTCGAATTTTCCAGACCTTGTATATTAAATTCCTGCAATGAATTTACTTTCAGAAGTTATATCTGCCCAGAAAAGAATTCGTTTACGAAATAACTAAGAACAGAATATTAAATTGTAGGTCGCTACTTTTCTAGGCTATGAAAGATGACAATATTGTGTTCTCGTTTTCTTGGGAATCGCACCTTTATAAGCAATGGTGGGTCAGTGAAGCAGTGGTGGCCCAATGGTAACGGCCACGACTTACGAGTAGTTGGGTCGTAAGTTCGAACCAAGACAGATGCTTTATTTCGTGTAAACTATTTCATCACCGCTGCTAACAAATCCTATAACAAATCCTAAAATCTAACAATAGAAACGGAATATATAACGGAACGGAAAATTACCTACTTGCATGCCAAATTTGAAGGCAACTTTAAAGTGAAAATATTAAATCCTCTTTATTCTTTATCCTATGAAAATTAGAAAAAAATAGTTACGTAAATAATTAAGGGTACGGAAATAAGGAAAATTTAAATATTATTACTCGTTGGATAAAGTAATTAAGATATAATAAAGTTATTGTTCTCTGAATTACTAAGATGTCTTAATGTCTTTGGGGATGGCGAAAGTTGGGCTGAGCGATGATGAGTTAGTAACTGCCTAGCCTAGGGGATGATTTTACAATAACCCCAAAAGGGTTTTAATACTAATTAACCGACTTCAAAAAGGAGGAGGTTATCAATTCGTCGGAACCTTTTTTTTTTTTTTTGTTTTTTTTTTTAATATTTTTTTTTATGTATGTTCCCCGATTACTCGAAGATGGCTGGACCGATTTGGATTTTGTTTTTTTTGTTTAAAAGGGTATACTTTCCAGGTGGTCCCATGATCATCAAGTCAGGATCTGATGATGGGATCCTGGAGGAATAGAGAGAACTCTTCAAATTTTATAGGCACACAAAGCGATTTAGGTATTTTTTGGAAGAATACTTTCTCGTAGTGGTCTCATTTCAATTTGGTGAAGATTTGATGAAGAACTTTGGAGATAGGCAACGGAACTCCTCAATAAATGATAGCAAATGGACTGGGATTTCTGAAATCTCATCTCTGTCTATTGCTTACACCAGTTCATAACATAACATCACGCCGGTATGCTGTGAAGGGGTAAGCACATGTGCACCACTAAAAAGTGAAAAATAAAAACTTTTTCCAAAAAAAAAACAACCGACTTCCAAAAAAACACTACAAAGTGAAAATAACTTTAATTTCGGAAGGCGGTGACAAAAAATTCAAATACAGCTCCAAAGACACCGACTTCCGAAATTAAAGTTATTTTTCACTTTATAGTGTTTTTTTGGAAGTCGGTTGTTTTTTTTTTATGGGTTGGCTTTAAAATGTATGGGTTTCCTATACAAATTTTTCAACCCCTATTTTACCCTCTTCTGGGATGATTTTTAAAAACGCTGATACATCTAGTTATTAATTACCAACCAAAAGGCTAAATACAAAATTTCATGGTTTGAACTACAAAACTAACGGATTTCCTATTTATACTTTTCACCTCCTATTTTACGCCCTCAGGGGCTGATTTCCATAAAACACTGAACGTGGATATTTTTCTTTTGTTTGTAGGTAACTAAATTAAATTACAGCTGATGGTGTATTATTCTTTTTAGGTACTCAATATACTATTGGGGTAATAAAATTGGAGTCAATAAGATAGATAAAAAAAAATCGTTTCTTTGGGAGAGTTGTTTGTTATGATGAGTACAATCATGTGTTTCAATTTCGTCACTAATTACCAGTCACCCTATATTTACTAGGAATGATCACCACTCTTGCGGTGAAGTACAGCCGGCCTATTCTGTAAAAACTCACCCTAAAAACGTAGGTGAAGTGAGCTTGAAGTCTGCTGTCAATAGTGCCGTCAATCCCTGGCATCAGGTGAGGTGACAGCTCACTTCACCTTTTGTTATTACGAAATGGGCTTGCTCTTGACCTCGATTACGCCTGATGGAAAGCGATTGATGAGGTCTATGATGGATCGAACGTGCCCAGAAAATGGCTGTTCACTCTTGTTTAGAAGGTAAACGGGTCAAATGTGGAAGGGAACACAGACGCAGGCAGAGAGTTCCACACTTTGGCTGTGCGCATAATAAATGTGGAGGAGAAGCGCTGAGTACGACTGGTCGGGATATCAACCAAGTGCGGAAGGTACTCTGCAGTACGTCTGGTAGTCCGTTAGTAAGAGGGTGATGGTGGGAACAGCACCCTAATTGCGTAACACGCAATTAATTATAATCGGTTTCATTTTGACAGTTCAACAATATTCATTGCGTTATTTACGTTGCTGAGCAGACACATTTTTCGAACATATGAAGCAATGGTTTATTAGCCATCTGTTTCAAAACGAAACAAATTATGATGAAACGTGAGTTACGCAATTAGGGTGCCGGTCGTGGAGCTTTGTTTTCATGGTGTGATTTTTACAGAATAGAGCGTCAGCTGCGACAGGTCAGGGGACTCATTTAAACTTTTATAACACAATCATGATATTGTTATAACTTTATAAAGTAATGCAAAACACATTCGACAGTCAAATAGGTACCCAAAGTTAAACTTTCACTACATGCTGCATTTTAATCGTTCAGTTTGAAACTAGTTAGCCAACTCAGTTTGTTTAGTTGTATCAATATGTCTCCCTACTCAGTCTAGACCGCTATTTTTTAGTTTAAACCGTAGTTTATAGTTTGGGGTCATCGTGTGTTTAACTAGATGAGCTAGCCTATAGTTAAAGTTTTAGTTGTTTAAAACTCTAGAAGCTTACACACAGTGTTGACAGTGTTGTATTTTTGACATGTTATTGTAATGTATTTTTTTGTTTTTTGGTGTAATTGTTGTTTAAAATGGACATTTTAATGACAGTAGTTCATATTTTTATTGACGAATTTATTTAATGACTACTTTGATATTGAATTGTTTATAAAAAATATGCTTTTGAATTGTAATGATGCCTAATCTTTAATTAATAATGATGTTTTTAATGTCTTCAATGTAATTTTGATTAATATTATCGCGGTTTATGCACCATCTGTTCCTACCAATTTGTACGCCATTATATACGCGGCTGAACATGTTAGAACTTAATTTATGACATAGTAATTATCTTGCATGTAATGTATCATGTACACCATGTTTAAACAAATAAAAATATCTTATCTTATCTTATCTTATCTTAATAAATGTTTTTTTTTTGTTGAGGGCGGGAATTCATCATACTAACTTCTCCCGCTCTGAGTGGAGCGGGAGCGCGTGTCAGACTTTTACTGACCAAAACCCACCCGTGTTCCTTCAGTTGCCTGTGTGCCAGGGGTCACGGTATCTATTTCGAACAACCCGCACCCCTGGCAGGCATCGGCCCTTGCGGACCCCACCAGTTGGTGCTGACATCTCTTTGCTCTATTTTGTTGTTGTTTCGCAAGCATAAACATAACATAACATCACGCCTTGTTTCCCCGAAGGGTTGGGCAGAGGTGTATCTATAGTACAGCCACATTTCGCCAATTATGTTTAAGTCCCATGTAATAGGAGGCGACCCTATTGCCATCAACAAGCACAAATCCAGACTCTGGGCTGCTACTGAGTAATTCCAGGTAGAAAAACCCAATAACATTTTGCCCGACCTGGGAACCGAACCCAGGACCATATGTTCCTAATAACATCGTCTTAATCATTCTTTTGCCCTTATCGTCATTTATTTGGGGACGGCGTAACTTGTCTTTTTCTTTCATGTTTTCATGAAACACCAGAAATAAGTATTAGGCAATTGGGACGTTTTGAATTTTATGCAATTAAAAAAAAGTGTATTTCACTTACTACATAATAGGAGAAAATCGAACTATTATTACTTTATTGCATAAAATAACATTGCCAATTCGGTGCCAATTGGCTAATACGTATTTCTGGAGTTGTCGATTCGCCTACAAATTGATTAACTTCGGCGAATCGCATACAAAAAAAACGAATATTTAAAAGTGTCGATTTGCCCATTTCCTGCGAATAGATTCTTGTTATGAGGCCTCTCAACAAAAATTACTTACAATATTATACCTAGGTAATAATATTGTATTGACATAAGTATCAAACAAACCACTTATTATAACAATGAATAGCAAGTTAATAAACCACAAACACAAACACGCTTCTCCACATTAGGGGTACACCCAATTTTGAAAAGTGTCTTAATTAGATTCTAAAGTGCTAATAGACCACTAAAAAACACAACATTTTTATTTAATCGATTAGTGCCGTAAAAATGCATATAAATTTTCAAAATTCGCGCGTTATTTGACGAAAACGCTGGACGCAGTGGACGCCTTATTGCTCTGTGGGTATGACGTCAGTTTGTTATAAAGACAATATGCGCTGATATTTTATATGATAAGTAATTGTTTATAATTTAAAAAATGAGTTATTATTCTAACTGTCGTTGGTTTGCTGTTCCTGAATGCAAAATATTATTTCAATAAAAATACTTTGGTTACGAAAATAATAATAAAAGTACAAAGTTGTTCAATTGACACGCCGTATGACGTAATAACATGTCGGCTACTATTTCATGGTGTTCAAAAACAGATTAAAAAACGAAACTCTTTGTTATTTCATGAACTAAAATTAACATTTTCCGGCTGCATTTTGCCTAATCTACCTATCTCAATAATATATTTTTAGATTTTTTCTCATATAGAGTGAAATACCCTATTCCCAAATTCACACGAAACTCTAAAATGTACCCAGCCATTATCCACTAGGCCCCAACTCAGTTACCGAAGTTACAATTTACATTAAAACTTTATTATTCAAGCTTTATGACGCCTCAATGTGTATCTAATGATGAAACCTCTGAACGGCTGGTATTGCGGAGAATGACTGGCTGAACTGGTAACGACATTTAAAATGTAGGTAGGTAATAGGATTTGTCGTCAATCAAAATGTGTTGTGGGGTTTGGAGGACGAAATCGACCATTTTTAACCGACAAAAAGAAGGAGGTTATCAATTCGAGATGTTTATATATTTTTTAATGGATGTACTCCGCCATATATGTATATAGACGGGTTTGCAAAATTCTTTTTTGGTTCAAAGGGGTTTATTCCGAAATGGTCCCATATTCATTTCGTATAGATCTGATGATGAGTTTCGGAGACAGACAACGAAACTCTTCAAAAAATGACAGCAAATCAACCGCGATTGCTGCTATCGCATAAATATGCATTGTTTTGACCCCAAGGATGATGAAATTTCGAATTGGTAGGTAGGTACTAAAAAGTGAATAATAAAAACTTTCTCTTCATGTTTGAATTACTGAATTAATGGGGAGCTCGTAGCTAAGTAATAATAGCGACGCTTGCCGCGGTCGGTTCGTGGATGGATTACCATCCATAACATATCGAGACTCCTCCGTGTCTCGGAAAGCACGTTAAGCCGTTGGTCCTGGCTGTTATTTGTACATCTTTGAAAGTTGTTAGTCAGAAGCCCGAAAGTCTGACAAACAGTCTTACCAAGGGGTATCGTGTTAAGTTTAAATGGAAGCCACCATACAGTTGGAAAAAGGCTAAGGTGATTGATTTTCCACAACATCTTCACGCTTTGATTCCCCGCAGGGTTGGGCAGACCCACATTTTGCCATTTATGTTTAAGACCCATGGAGGCGAGCGTTATGCCATGGACCGGGCATAAATCCAGACTCCGGGCTGCTACTGAGAAATTCCAGATAGAAGAACCAAATATCACTTTGCCCGAGCTGGGAATCAAACCCAAGACCTCATGCTCAGTAGTAGCACTTACGACCACTAGAACAACGAGACAGACACAGATTGATTTTTCCAAAGAAGTAATTATCGTCTAGTTTCCTAGAAAGCTTAAAAGGACTGTACGGATCGCGGCACGTAAGTTGAACCAAAGTTAGAACAAAACAACCGAGGGTAGGACTAGGAGCGCGTGAAAAAGAATGAGATCACCGTCTAGCATAGTCATTGATGAAACGTGTACTGAAGTTTGGCAATAAATTACAGATTGCGGCACGTAAGTTGAACTAAAATCGGCCATTTTGGTTCAACTTACGTGCCGCAATTTATAGTCAGCTTGTTAATTGCAAGGAACACTACAGTCCTACGCATTACACGTACTTGTCCTACTGACACTGAAAACATCGACCGATTCTCACAATCCTCTTGCAAATGGCGACGCATAATAGGGTATTACACATTTTTTTGAAAAGTGTCTTTATTAGATTCTAGAGTGCTAATAAACCACTAAAAAAAACACAACATTTTTATTTAATCGATTAGTGCCATAAAAATGCATTAAAAATTTGCATTTTCAAATTTCGCGCGTAATTTGACGAAAACGCTGGACGCAGTAGACGCCATATTGCTCTGTGGGTATGCCGTCAGTTTGCTAAAAACAAATGCGCTGATATTTTGTATGGCAATTGTTTCTAATTTAAAAAAAAATGAGTTTGTTTTCTACTTATCGTTGGTTTGCTTTTCCTGAATGCAAAATATTATTTAAATAAAAATTACTTTGGTTACGAAAATAGTAAATGTACAAAGTTGCTCAGTGGACATGCCGTATGACGAAATAACATGGCGGCTACTATTTCATGGTGTTCAAAAACAGATTTAAAAAACTGAAATCTTTAAATTGTATTTTAAAATTTATTTTGTTGTTTCATGAACTAAAACTAACATTTTCCGACTGCATTTTGCCTAAGCTATCTCAATAATATACTTTTAGATTTTTTCTCGTGTAGAGTAAAATAGGTACCCTATTGATGCCATACCCAGTATCGTGTTTTTGTCCGTCATCCGTCGGGTCTAGCCGTCATTTCTCGTTAATTAACAGTTAATTACGCTCGAGACATGTGTATGTGGGCTATGCATACACATGGGTCATAACCTAGGCGGGACGTCCCGATTTTTAGCCCAAAGTTAAATGTCCCGCGCGGGACAGGTTCAGTCCAGCTTATCAGAGATAGAAAAAAAAAACATTCAATTTATAGTATATTCCTCTGAAGACTTAACTGCTTTACCGGATAAACCAGACCGTTATTTTGTAAGTAATGTACCTATCACTACATAGCATAAACAAAGTCGCTTCCCGCTGTCTGTCTGTCCCTATGTATGCTTAGATCTTTAAAACTACGCAACGGATTTTGATGTAGGTTTTTTAATAGATAGAGTGATTCAAGAGGAAGGTTTTCGTATATAATTTGTCAAGTTTTTGTATACATTGGTTAAAATATAATGATATTTGTTGGAGGTGTCGGAAAAAAATAAGCCACCTGGGAGCTTTCAACGAAAACGCTGCCTAAACCCTTTGAGATATAACAAAATGATGTATGGTGGAATTGTCTATCTTATATAGGTCTACAGAAAAGTCCGCGATGGCATATGTCTATCTCTTAAGGATAACATACTATATCCATTTTAATACTTTAAAAAATGGGCAAATTTACACAAATACGTTATTAAACTTGGAGGCTTTATTTCCGACTTCCACGCGGGCGAATCCGCGGGCGGATGCTAGTTATTATATAAAAAAAACATTTTATATGGCTATCTATCATCATTGTAAACTTAATTTGACATTCAAATAGTATCTAAAAATGCAGGGGCTCATTATTCGTTTTTTTATTATGTCCCTCCCGCTTTTATACTCTAAAGAATTTAAAATCAGCCATACGGATTGATCGATCAGGCTAAGCTACGCTTGTCGCAGTTGGTTTGTAGATGGGTGACCATCTTAACATACTGGTACGCCGTTCTTTGACAGTCGTTACGGGTCGTCAGAAGCCCGAAAGTGTGACAGTCTTTGCAAGGGTATCATATCACCCAGTAACTTGCTTGTGCAGGTCAGACAGGAAGCCGACCCCAACATTATGGCTGGGAAAACGCTAGACAGATGATGATGCGATAATATTAAAAAAAAAAACGAAAATTGTTCTTGATTCGAGACATAATTGCGATTATTTACCTAACCCTCATAAATGGGGGCCCATAGTGTCAATGATTTTTATTGAAACCCTAATTTGATCTGTTAGTTCCGTTTGCCTAAATACTTATGTAAATATTCAAGAAAACTACATGATTATCCTGTGTTTCTTTTTCCTCTGTTTTATTGTTTTATACACATGTATCAAGTAATATTAGTAGGTACATTACCTACAAACGATTAATATTACTTTTAATTGATGCAAAAAAAAACTGTAAATAAAGAAAATTACATGAATGTGCACTGTAACTTACACGAAGTCCATAATATTTTCAGAAATATGATTATTGTGAAAATTTTACGGACTTCGTTAGTATAAGGTAGGAACAAAAGGTTAATAAAGAAGGGGCGGGGCGTATATTGTGCGCTTTAAAGTCTGTGCTATTTTCTTTCTTTTCTTTATTCGAGAAACGAGAAATCTTTGGTAATTATTAACTTCGACTTCGAATAGGTACAATCAGCGAAGTTAATTACCTACTAATTAAGGAAAAGTTTTCCCGTAACTTTATATTAGCTACGAAAATCGAGAAAATTTGTCGTGCCGCGCTTCCACGGCCCGTCGCCGCCCCGTCTTCGTCGCGGCGTCGCTTGTCGTGTCGATTCGTCAGGATTGCTTGGCACGGGCCGCGATAGGCCTCGACAGGAGTACCAACACCTTATCAGTTAAGGGGCCGTGGGACCGCGGCATTAGTAGGAGGCAATCCCTTTTTTATTTAAATTAAGTATCAGTAATATCTGTAGACTTCGAGGACGCAATTATAATAATGTAGAACTAAAGTTCGGATGATCGGATCCAGATCCACCACGGGTCCAACTTCTATCAAAAAAGATATGGTCTTACCACGCACAACGGACCGAATGAGAGTCTACGTGCGGAAAAGGGAGTCCCATCATCATCATCAAGATGTGGTCTATGTGTGATCACTGATCACATAGTTCATCAATAATTATTTCCTACATTCAATCATATTCTGGGTTACTTAGATTTACCTGTGTCCTGTAAATATTTGATAGGCGTAACTATTTAAAGACAAATAAATTTCATTAGTGGTAAAATGGACTACATGACACATAACCTATCACCATAGCCAAATTGCCTCTCCTGGGACAGTCAGGCTTATGAAGTATCTGAGCATCGGTTAAGTACCGCCGGCCCAGTTAAGGGGTCAATACAATAGAAAATTAATTGTGTCTCATTAACCGGTAGTTGACAGGTTAAAACTGCCTCGTTTAGCGTAGGCCACAACGCCAACGGCAGCTAGCGAGTGAGCGAGCGAGTCGGGTGACCATCATTTCGTCTCTTTTCACACTTCGGTTCATACCCCGAACTACAGAGATGAAGTAACATCAGCGATATAAAATATCCGACGATGCCAGCGACGCTATTCGTTCACCTCGTTAGCGTAGCTTAGCTCTGTAGCTTGCTCTGCTCTATGACAATGTGACGGAACGCTCCTCTCGCTCTCCCGCGCTCGCTCGCTCGCCCGTCCGTCCGTAGTCTTCGGTGTGAACCCACATAGTTTAGCTCGCCCAAACTTCGCTTAGTTTATAATTATAGTTTCCCACGCCTCGCTTCGCCCGCCAGCTCGCTCGCTAGCTGGAGGGGTGGCTTGCGCTTTAAACTGTTACCCTAAACGTTGAGGTCTTTTTGTTAGCTCCTACTTACCGCGTAGCCTAGAGTCACAGTCAGGGGACAATCTCATTAGCCGAATACTTTGATCCCGTGTGAGACTGATATTAGCTAAATGGAAGGTTCTACCGAGCGTGCTAATCATGTTTGTAAACATTGCACTTACGGAACATAATAATTTTAATTTAAGGAGGCAAGGACATCGACGTGCAAACTGGAAAGCGCAGGAGGGTTCAGAATAATGTACTGAATGGTAACAGGTTGGATGTCCCTGCCAACCTGTATAAGTACAGTAAGGGACAAACCACACTTATTCTGCTCTGTTCAGCTTTTGTCCATAGAAAACAACGATTTTGTTGTAAACTGAACAGATGCGGAAAGCTGAACGGATACGTACGCATCTCCATACAAAATCGTTATTTTCTATGGACAAAAGCTGACCAGAGCTGAATAAGTGTGGTTAGTCCCTAAGACAGAAGAGATGATAAAGCAATGGTGATATAATTGTGCTTTAATTGACTATAAAGATTTATTTGGAAATCCTTCTAAGAAATCTAAGACGCAATATCTACTTTTATATACCTAATCAAAAGTTGACTTCAATCTGCCCAGCCTTTTCACAACTATTTTGGGGTTGGCTTCCAGTCTAACTAGGCCTGATTCATACTAGCCTGAAATCAACATTTGACCTTCATACTTAAATACATAAGACGGGCCCCCAAACCGTCCGCCCTTTACCACTTCCTAATGCGTTAGCTGGGAAGAAGAAGTGGCGCAACAAAAATCTCCAGCAGCGCAGCTGTCTATTAAGTTAGGAGAACTTGATTCTATACAATAAGTAGGTATAAAGTAAGAAACATTACTAAACAAAGAAACAAAAAAATCAATGGTAAAATAAATAAACATTAAATTAAATTGTTAGACATATTGCAATTCAATTGATTAAAAAAATATTATTGGTTATGTAATATAATATTGTTAAAAGTAGAATATGTCTTATTGAAATAATCTCTAATCTACTCACGACTTAGTTATACGAAAAATAAGTGAGTAATGAATAACAGAAATACGTTAAAAACATTACAGAAACTGTCCATCCGCCATTTGAAAACAAGACACGAGCCAAAGTCTTTAATCTTACTGAAAATAACAATTAATAAGCCAATTCGATTAAGATGTAAATTACCTCGAGTTCGTAAAAAATTACCCTTTCCCGAGTCACAAAATAAAATACAGTTCATTTTCCCGTGCTACGCAAACTTGGGGCTTGCCTGGGGTAATAAAATTATTTATTAACAAACTTAATCTCGCCTATCATATTATTTTATTCAGATGAGTGTACCCGCACTACATTTTGTGACGTAAAAACTAAAAATAGCTGGATGTGAATCTATAGAAAATTTCGTGATTTTCCCGCATCGAAAGGGAAAAATATTGTTTTTTCAATCTAGCCATTGAATGAGTAGAATCTAGGTCCATGGAATCATGGCATGTAGGTGCCTATGGAGCGAAGAAGTTGCATGATTAGTTGAGTACTTTTATAAAGCAAGTCTTGATCTGTAAAAAACAAACAAAGAAAAACCATTGTCAAGCCATTTTTCTCACAAACAGGCGCGACGCCACAGCGCGACGCTACTCTCGTAGATCAATTTCTAAGAAAACTTCATGGAAATTGTTCTACAAGTGCCACATCGCGCCTGTCTGAAACAGCCTTTTATAAGACAGATGTCAGCGAAAACGCCGGGAGGTGAGGAAATAGGCACCTTATTGGTGGTATTCTTCAGAAAGTTCAGGTACATACGTCGTACTCGCAACTGGCGTGCGTGTATGACTGGTCACACACGCACGCCGTGTCCGTGGTCCGTGTGGTGCCGGACGTAAATAATAGCACCATCGCGTCTCTTCCCGTGGGTGTCATAGGAGGCGACTAAGGGACTTACTAGAGACTGGGCAGCAGCGTTCTCTATGCATTTTACCACCATACTGCGGTCGCCAACCCGACTGAAAAGCGTGGCGATTATGGCAAGCCCCCCCCCCCCACCCAAATTGGGGGAGGCCTATGTCCAGCAGTGGACGTCTTCCGGCTGAAATGATGATGATGATGAATTTTTTTAAGAGTTCCGTTGTCTGTCTCCGAAATGCATCATCAGATCTATATGAAATTTAAATGGGACCATTTCGGGAAAAACCCCTTTCGAACAATAAAATATTTTTGCAATTCCGCCAATATATGACAGGAGTTATGCCCGAAAATACATTAAAAAAAAATACGTATCGAATTGATCACCTCCTTCTTTTTGAAGTCGGTTAAAAATAATCACAGCGATAATAACTCAAAGTTTATTTTAATTGAGGCACAGGCGAGGCACTACTACACAAGCGGGTTGCGCAGGCTCTTTTGAATTGTCAAAAGAGTCGGTCAGCCAGACAGATGAAGCTAGTTGCCCAATCCAAACCGTAGTAGGTTCCTATGAAGAAGAACGGGCTAGAGCAGGTACTAAGGGCTGGTGTCCGCAACTCCACATCAACGCGCGTATTTTGCTTACGAGTGGGAAAATCAATTATTCGATCCACCCCAGCTCCTCGAGGAACACCAGTAACGCCTTGGTGTTACTAATGATCTCACGGAGGGTACCTGGGTTACCGAAGTACTTTGCCTTGTACGTGGCGACCACTGGGCAGTTTAGAAGCACATGCTGTCTCGTTTTTTTTTCGGTTTTGGCTTCGCTCGGTTTTTTCATTTAGCCAGTGTCAAGTAATTTTTCTTTTCAATCAAGTAAATGGCCCGATATAGGGCACGAAGTTACAAAACAGTCATAGTCGTATTTAGTCAGTCAAGTCAAAGTTATTGTAAAGCGGTAGTAACTTTACAACAACCTAATATGAGTTTTTGTGAGGAACACGAAAAGTCCACGCTAGTCACTTATTTTCACCTACACTTGTGCACTCACATGTAACTAAATTGAATAATTCACTACCAAAATTATACAATTTAGTTCGCTATTTCAATAAATTTCATGAAAATAAAAATTCGTGCGGCATGTTCCAACCCGATCCCGCCAAAAACTCTGCTGTCTCATTGTCCTCCATGCAGGACCTGCACAGTGGGCTATCTGTAACTCCTATGACAAAGAGGTAGACAGTTCAAGCTGCTGTAACGGGTGTACGGGCAAGAAATCCTCGGACACACTTTAGCTGTCTTATCTGTCAAGATATTAACTAGGCACAATTTTTTTTTCAGTGTATCATGTATTTTTCAGTTTAATTGACACGAATTCGATTACCGGCTGTTCTTAGATGATTATGTTGCTGTCTATGTTGGATACGGTGAACGCTGTGTATCCTATAATAGTCCTGCCTACCAGCTGCCATATCCGCACACTTTTATCTTTGTTTTACATAATGTTGAATGGTTTGTATATATAACTCTACACAACAACAAAGTTGGTTATACAACCCACTGTTTCCATATGCTATGTATTGTATTTTTGTTTTTATGTAGGTACTAATAAACTAAAACTTAAACAAACAATAATACATGCAAGGAATTAATAGGAAAAAAAACAAAATAAAAGTGCTGCCTGTTACAGGTATACAAGGCATATAGGCAGTAAATAATGAATACTGTTTCTCTTTACTCAGGAATACTGTTTCTCGTTGCTTCATATTCAGATAAAATGTATTTTGTCAATAAACGTGGACCAATACCCGTATAAACGGCCCGGTGGACAATGCTGTGAATTCCAATATCACCATAGAATAAGGAAACAGAAGAGCTACTGTATTTTAAAATTGGAACAGTGGCAAAAATGGACAGGCGAAAGGAGAAAGTGGAAATGTAAGTAATCATGGAATGATTTTTCTTTTTAAAACGATTTTCGAATTTATTCATTCGGTTTTTGAAAATGTTTCACTGAATTCTGCATAGTAGGTACAAAAAAAAGGTTGAAGCCATTAACTTATCAAAAAAAAAAACATTAAAAAGACAACATTTATGGCATCTAATTTTATTTTGACAACTAATGGCCATGTTTTTAATTTGATAAAAGAGGATAGATACAATAAAATCCGACGGCGAAAATCTATTCAAGTTATCTACATATCCTCCAATTTTATTAATTTAATAAAAACTTGTTTAAAAAGGATCACTATTAGCAGTCTAATAGTGATCCTTTTTAAACAAGTTTATAGTATTCAGTAATACTATAAACAATCTCATGCAGTCGGAGGCAACAATGGTCTTTATTGTTAAATTTAAGAAGATGCCTCCGACTGCATGAAAAGTCTTATAGTATTCAGTCTAATTGTCAGCCTTTTAAAACAAGTTTCTTGTTACCATCTTTTTAAATTAAAGTTTTTTTAGGCACTCGGGTTTTTTGATTTTGTATTTTTTTTTGCAGCTTTTATTTAATATAATTAGTTTTGACCTTAATGAGACCTATATAAGAAACCCTTTATTTTGATACCCTACTCAATAGGCATTGAGAAATAAAAGACAATATGGCGCCAAAAGTCGGCCATTTTTTTTTCAATTATGATACGCCGTTTCACTCTCACAAATATGACGAATCTACGGCATTTCTCAAGCTGAAATCGATCAAGCCGTTTAGGCTACAGAGCGTGCTAAAGAAATATACATACATACATACCTACATACATACACTCGAAAAACATAAACCTCCTTCTAACGAAGCATTATCTACAGCGTAAGAATAATCAAACTAAAATGTTCTCCCTGTTGAGACACAGGCCTCCTCTCTGTGAGAGGGAGTGGGCCGTAATCCGCCACACAACACCAGCACCCTAATTGCGTAACACACGAATCGGTTTCATTTTGACAGTTCAACAATATTCATTGCGTTATTTACATTGTTGAGCAGACACATTTTTCGAACATATGAAGTAGTGGTTTAGCCATCTGTTTCAAAACGAAACAAATTATGATTAATCGTGAGTTACGCAATTAAGGTGCAGTGCGGGTTGGTAGATACCACACGTCTTCGAATTTTTTGATTGTTTTAATGTTTTCCTCCGCAATTTTGAAAGCAGTGGTGATGACATAATTTACACAAAGCAAAGCGGTCTGGGGTCAAACCTACAACCATCTACGACCGACCCGTAAGTCACGGCTTTTACCACTGAGCCACCACTGATTGCAGCATGAATAATCTGTGTTAAAATAACTGCAGTGTGATGTAAATTAATTACCGGAAAAACTACAGTGTACACGCAGTATTGTGCTTACATTATTCATGAATCATGTCCAAAAATGATCAATGTCGTAATGTTTGTGTATCAGTTTCATTGCTTGCGCGTTATTTTCAGTGAGTGCTTTATTTCTTTTGTCAGTTTTAGAATTCAAGACCTACAGCAGCAGCATTGTACCTATTATGGCGTTTTTGACAGCCAGCGAACTATAAATCCAGCCATAAAAGCTAATCCGTTACAAAAAATTATAGTTTCGGTACTTTCAGCTAATGGTTTCGGCGGTGCCTAAGTACGTCATTGTTGCGCCCGTACCGTTATAATCATCATTTCAGCCGAAAGACGTCCACTGCTGGACATAGGCCTCCACCAAGCTCCGCCACTTCGACCGGTTCTGTGCTCCCCGCATCCAGCGGATTCCTGCGGCCTTAACAAGGTCATCGGTCCACCTTGTGGGAGTCCTTCCAACTGTACGTCTTCCGGTACACGGTCGAACCTTACCGTACCCCAACCGTACCGTGACCTTAACAATGTAGTATGTTTGGTGTCTATTTCGTCACATCTTCAAATGACATAAGCCATCATACAGTACCATGCCAATAAGTTAAAGACATCTTGGTGCCATTACTTCAGCAAATTAACACCGACAAGTGACACTGACAGCTGTCAAAGGGGATACAATGACAATTCTAAACATTTTATCCGACTCAAAAAAAGAAAGGAAATTCTATCTCCTGTTATAAATGTCTGCTTGGAAGAAAATATATTCGACCTTCGTCGGTATGTCGTAAAATACGGGATATAAAAATATATAAGGATTCGTTACTTTATCGCAGAATGTGTGAGTTTTCCGCGCGTAATTGAATAATTCAAACGTTATCCTCATGTTCTGAGAGTCTAAGATATAAACAAGTATTTCGGCTTGTTTTTATTATGAAACGAGATTTGATTCTTTGTGGTTTAGGTACTATTACCACAGATAAAATATAATAATATTACGTTTTTACTGAAACATTACAGAATATTATTCTCCTTGAGGATAATAGTTTTCAAGGAGAAGAATCATAATAGCCTCTCGGACTTCGTGCCCCAAATAAATAAATAAACTTTAAAGATTCTCAAATCTTTTTATAACATACTAGTTGACCCGACAGACGTTGTCCTGTCTTAACCCTGAATATTAAAGTTCATATGGTCGTGAAGTTTTCTTAAATATTCTAATGTTACGTGCAAACTTTTTCTTTCATAAGAACCTTCACCTGGCAATAACAAACACAACAAAAAAAGAATAAGCAAAATTGGTCCAGCCGTTCACGTGTGATGCCGTGACCGAGGGAAATAGGGATTCATTTTTATTTATAAAGAATTTAGGTATAGATACAGTTGTGGTCATATATTTAAGAATGATTTGAAAATCCAGTTTAAAAAAAAAACAAACTTAATCATGTCATGTGTAGTTGTGTTCCTTCTTAGAAGTAACTAGTTATGTTATGAAATAGCCACATGAATAGAGCAAACGGGATTAGGAATATAGAATATAATCGCTAACAATTTTTATATATATTTTCTTTATTCTCTTTAGTAATAAATTCAAATAGGTGGACAAATAATTAAGAACGATTTATTAAACTGGTCGAGAGTTGTTTTATACGAAACTTAGACTAAATAAATCATATTAATGTGAAGTGCGTAAAGAAAAAAAGCAAGTTTAAACTAAAATTAATAGTTAGTAGCATGTCCACGGTCTTCAATTACTGCTTTAAACCGGCGAGGCATTGATTCTATCAATTTTAGACATTTCGCAAGAGAGATACAGTTCCATTCTTCAAAGAAAACGTCGTACAGCTCTCTTAAATTGCCACACTATCGATTTGAAACCTTTTTCTTGACTTCGCACCAAAGATGCTCTATTGGGTTTAGGTCTGGGTTGTTAGCTGGCCAATCTAAGACAGAAACTGATTGCGATGTGAGGAATTCATTAACAGTGCGTGCAGTATCCTTTGGATCATAGTCGTGCTGGAATGTCCAAATACCCGGAAGCGCGTCTTTAGCATAAGGTAACATTGTTTCTTCCAATATATTCTTGTATTGGAATTGAGCCATGTTTCCTTCTATCAGCTAAACAGGTCCAACACTATGTCCAGAAAAGCACCCTCAAATTTCCATGTTACCCCACCATGCTTTAATGTAAGTTTTGTGTACTTAGGGTCGAAAGCTTTATTCAGAGGGTGTCGTACATATCGTTTTCCATTAGAACATAACATACCCTGTTTATTTTTGTCTTGTCAGAAAAAAGAACATTTTTCCACTGACTAACTGTTCAGTTTTCATACCTTCTTGCAAATGCAAGCGGGACTTCCCTATGGCATCGTTTCAACATGGGCACCTTCCTTGCTATCCTTCCGTGCAACTTTTCTTCTACCAAACGCCTTCGAATAGAGCGTGCCGAGATTGCTGAAGGGTTGTTTTCACCAAAATATTCTTTTCTCAGCTCATTAGACCTTTTAAAAGGATTTTGTTTTGCCAAACGAACGGTATTTCGATCATCTCGACGAGATGACTTTCTCTGTTTAGGTACACGCGGAACATTTGAAGTTTGATACGTGGCAATGCTTCACAGCGTGGAAAACCATCGTTTTTGAGAATTGCAGATGGTCGGCTATCTTTTTATACGATCTGTTTTCCTCGCGAAGTTTTATTATTACTTCCCTTGTAGATTTATCACAATTTTTATTTTTCCCCTTTGTTTTCATAAGAAGCAATCACCTTAAAACTTTTAGAGCACTAAATGGCGCCAAATTGAGCTACAACCACAGAGCCACAGAGTGTTCTCTATTTAAATTTTAATAAAAAAAATAACTATTCAGCGTTCTTAATTATGTGACCAGTCACTCCAGCCAGTAAGTAGTAAGGAGGTTCAGATCTAATGTATAAAGTGTTTTTATTTATTTTTTAGCCAATCATGTGTACGGGTCGTTCCGTAGTTTCGTGCAAAAAGGATTTCCAGACTATTTTACCCATGTTTTTATCTTTTTATTTTTATTTTTTAAGCAGTATAGATAAAAACATAGTCACTTTAAAAGGAGTATCGCTAATATTACATTTTAATTCGGTAATTAATTTTAAAAGCTAATAAAACTGTGTGTAAATTCATTCCTCTCTGTTTCCAACTAGGGACCTCGGCGGATGTTTTCATGTTTATTTGTTTACATTCAAATTGAAAACTTTAATAATTACGGTTTATAAGAACCAAACCCCTGACCTATTATTGAAGTATTTTGAATTAACCTTTGGCTTAGTAAAAGTAAAAGAAAAGCATTTTTTTCTAATTGTCATAATATAAACTTCATCGCCATCCACACTCGGAAACTTCAAAATTTTGTAGATGGTTTATTCTGTCCCTAATATAGTTCAGGTAACAACGTGTTTCTACTGGTCAGTTAGCCACGGCAAACAGAGAGAGGCGGACGTACGTCTATCGCTGTCAAAATTATAAACGATCTCCGCATTGTTGATAGTGCTTCGTCCAGAACAAATTTCATCACATTCCTGCTATTTCACAAGGTATTGTAGTAAGCAAATCATTATAAATACTTCATATGTTTATCTTTCAAACTGATTTTGATCCTATATTATTCTCAAGTTTCTAATATATTCGGTAACGATATTATTAAACAAAAGGTTTATTTTTTTCATTCATCTCCACTTCATTACCGTCCGTTCCCTCCGTTTTTTTTGCGGGAAGGTAATGAACTGTTTTGGAAGGAAATGAAACATTTTTTTATTTTGTTTTTAACTACGAATAAGATTGATTAGGTACTGTTAAAAATGTATTATAAACATTAGACGCGTGTTTTTCTAAGTAGTTTATTATTCTATTAGTCTGTATTTTATTATTTTCAGTACTAATATGGGGAAAACTCGTAAAAAGTTATCAAACGAAGAAAAACTGGCAAAAGATAGGCTACGCAAACGAGAAAAATATGCACAAGTAAAAAGCGATCCTGATTTATATCGTCTACAGAAAGAAAAAGAAAGAAGTAGATATTTAGCAAGAAAAGAGAAGAATAAGGTATGTAGTATTAAAAACATGACTCCTAGAGCACAACGAGAACAAAGAAGGCGATGGCGAAAAAACTCACAAAACTACTTAGAAAGGAAGAAAAAAGAGAGTGAATTACAGAGAATATTGGTGGTTAACTCACCTCCCCAGAGTGAGTCAGAAGATTATGTTCATCCAGAGCCTCCCAGACCAGATCCCTTGATGGTATCTGAACCAGGTCCCAGTACAACCAATCAAAATATACCTGGACGATTATTGAACTCCAATAATCTGATAAGGCGTATGCGTTACAATCATATAAAGACGGTAAAGAAATTGAAAGATAAAATTAGTAAATTAGAAAAAGAAAAAGATGTGTTACGTAAAAGAAGTAACATAACTAAAAAAGTTTGTGATTCTATCGAAAAAAAAGTTGATGAAGTATTGGCAGAGATAAGACCAGAAAAGAAGGAAGAAGTAAAGAAAAAACTGCTCTTTAGCGAAACTATATCTCGAAATTTGCAAGAGAGCTATAAAACTATACCTAAAAAAGATAAAAAGAATTTTGTGGCTACGGTTATCAAAGATGACACAAGATTGAGAAAATATAAGCTGCTTCATAAATTACCATTTTCCCGAAGAAAAAAAAATATTGCAGATGTAGAAAAAAAACTAATTTTGGTTAATAAAATCCATTCATTTTTTGAAGAAGACACAAACAGTAGAGTAGCCGCGGGGAAAAGAGAGTTTATTAAGAAGAGAGATGTGAAGAAACAGAAAAGGTACCTAAATGATAATTTAAAAAATTTGCATGTGAAATTCTTGAAGGAGCAATGCAGTGTAAGCTATTCGACGTTCTGTAAATATAGACCTTATTGGGTGGTTTTTCCTAAAACAGAGCGAGACACTTGTCAATGCAAATTGCATTCGAACGTAAATTTGTTGATTAAGGCACTCAAAAACCTGGACATCATCACTGAAAGTACGGGAACACATCTTATTAATAGTCTCTGTTGTGATGCAAAACAAAAATGTCTCGAACGTACATGTGAACTCTGCGCAAGTAAAGTTTTGAACTATCATGAATTTCAAAATGACAAGAAAATTATATTCTATCAATGGGTGGTAGAGAAAAAGCCGTAAGTATACAGTGAAACATGGAATACAAAAGATTAAAATAGGCAGTATAAAAAAAAGATTTGAAGATTATCCGCGCAACGTTATTTACAAATTAGAGTCAACTCTGGATACATTCCTCAAGCATAATTTAAATATTACTGTTCAGTATGAGGTTATCAAGCAACTGAAACAAAATTTAAAAGACAAAGAGATACTATTGCACGTGGACTTCAGTGAGAACTATTGCTTGAAATATAATCAGGAGATACAATCCTTTCACTTCGGAGGAAGTAGAGAACAAGTATCCTTACATACTGGAGTTCTTTACTATAAGGACAGTGATGCAGGTATATTTAGAACCAAATCATTTTGTACGATAAGCAATTGTTTGAAACATGATGCTGGAGCCATATGGGCACACTTGTCTCCTATTTTAAAGATGGCACAAGAACTAGTACCATATGAAATAGTACATTTCTTATCAGATTCACCCTCTAGCCAATATAGGAATAAAAATATTTTTTATATGATCACTAAATTAAAAGATATCAACAATAACATAACTCAAGTGACATGGAACTACCAAGAATCGGGCCATGGTAAAGGAGCTCCGGATGGTATTGGTGCAGTCGTAAAACGAACTGCTGATAATTATGTGAAATATGGTGGAGACGTTGGTTCATTTGAAGATTTTTGGGCTTTAGTAACGAAAAATGTACCAAACGTGTACTTTGAGATGGTGACAGAGAGCGATATTGAAAGTAGAATATTTCCACCAAATATTTCAGGCTTTAAGGGAACAATGAAAGTACATCAAGTCATTTGGACCGCTGATAATATTAGAACTATTACTTTACGAAGTCTAAGTTGTTTCGAGTGTCAAGATTGCGGCATTTCGTGTATACATAATATGCATTTAGGCTTCCTTCATTTTAAAAGCGAAGAGGAGAGAGTTGATTTTGATGAGATTGATCAGCAAAGCGCTCACAATGAAGACACTTATATCAATGATGACCAGTCCTTAGCAAGCATAGATACTTCAACTTTTTTGAATAACCTGAATGAATCAGATCTTTTAAAAAACTTACAACCTCTACAGGGTCCAATCGATTTACAGCTCTCACCGTTGACAAATGTTACAGCTACATCTTCGACTGCGTTAAAATCTCCTAAAATCAAGATTTTATCTGACGTCCGTATAAGTTGGGAAAACCGTAAATTTTATAAGACTTCAAATCAAAAACTAATGCCAAAAAAAATTAAAGAAGTTTTTAATTCTGAACACCAAAGGCAATTCCAGACTTTCGTGCAGTCAAATAAATCAGAAAAAGAAAACAAAGACTGGAATAAATATGATGGATCAGATGATAGTGACGAATTAAGTATTTTTTAAGTTTTCTAATGTTTATGATTGATTTTTCTCAATCTATGTTTTACAACATAGATTAAGTTTGACTAGAGTAACACTGTCGGATCGATTGTCGTTAGAAGATTACAATTAACAATTTGAGAGAAAATTAAGAATTTTTGAACATTTTTTAAAACTTTATAATATTAAGTAAGCTATGTTTTTGTTTGCATACTGTGATTTTGCATTAAGAAGTAATAATTAAGATGACTAGTTACTTATTATTTACCTTTTATATTTTGTTTATTGTTAATTGTCCAGTCAGATATTCATGATACTTTATGATTGTTCTATTTTTTTTAAATCTTTAATTGTTTTAAGTTAAAATGTGATTTTGCGTCCGAGCCCAACATAACTAACCACATAGTTACCTACTATTTGTATTGTATTAATTATTGTTAGGTTGTAGTCAGTCAGTTATATATATACATATATATATATAATATAGTACAGTAGTAGTAGTACCTACAGTAGTCAACCTTATCTTATTATATGTATATAATACGATAAGGTTGACTACTGTTTAGGAGCCTTGAATTATTTAAAAACAGTGATTTGGTTTCCTTGCACGAAGTTGATTTTTTGAGACTGAATTGAAATGAAAGTCTGAATTGAAATAAAAGGCTAAATTGAAATAAAAGACGGTGATTATTGAAATTATATTGTTTTATTTAGCTAGTTTAAATTACCGTCTTTTACGGTTCATTACCATCCTAACCTATTTCGGAACAGTTTTACGGTATTTCATTGCCATCCCGACTTATGTCATTACCATCGCGCCCTAATTCATTACAAATAATTACAATCCTTTCAATTTTCATCACCATCCAGTTGTTAAATTTCAATCGTCATTTTCTCCGTGATTATACAAGATAATAACGTGCCTTCCACTTTAAACGAACCTGGTGACAGTTAAAATTCGTTTATATAAAAAAAAAAACATAAAATGTAATATTTATTTTTATTCTGCGGAATGGTTCTTTTTGCACGAAACGACGGAATCAACCGTACCTACCTATCAACGAATGTACCGCTAGTCTGGAAAAGTTTTGCGATACCGAGAGAAATACAAAAAAAATACATGTAATTAATTATACTTGTTAGTTTGAAAAAATCTTCCCTTTATATAAAAGTTCTTAATTATGTGACCACCACTGTATTTTAGTTTTGTATTTCTAGTATCTTTCCTATATTTCTTGTTATCCAGATAGGAAATAATCATAATAAAACTTCTTCCATATCACCAAAACCCAAATCTTAATAACGCATAGCCTGTCATTATTAACCCCCATTTTCTTACAAAGATCACCCAACTTCTTCTTTGTCCCATCCTATTATCCATAGAAATTCTGGGAAAAATACGTCCCTTTTATCAAAAACGCAACTTAAACTGGTTAAAACATTTATAGCCAAGAGCAAATCTCGTTAGCCGCTGCAAATCTTGGCTAATGTCTCAAAGTGAACACAAATTGGATTGCGACATCCCACGGCCAGGGGGGGGGAGGGTCCGCCCGTAGAACCTGTGAGTTACGACGGAGGGTAGATGGATACTAATGTGTCTTAAGAGGACGGTATTAGCCTATTTATAAACAGAAAGGGAATGCTCTGATTTGTGTTTGAAATTAGAATGGATGATCTGCTCGAAGTTCAAATACTTAATTCAAATGTCGAACGGAAGAGGTCATGCCCTGCCGTTTGTAAATAGAGCATGTCGATAATTCTACACCTTTAATATAAAAGGTATACGTACCAGTAGATCGATTTATAACATACAATTCAATAAAATACAATTTGCGAACTACCTATCTATTTAAAAAAAAATCCTTCCCTTAAGAACTAAGAATTACTTCAAAACTTTTTTTTAAAGCCTTTAAAGAGACCATAAGAAAATAGTTTTAAAAGTAGGGCAGCTAAAAAGGCACAGGCTTGAAATACCTACCTAACAAGAGTGAAGCAGTTCTGATAATAATCAAAGTTTATAGGGTCCGTCTTTTCATAGGTTTTATTATATTTTACTATTGTAGTTCTCGTTCAAGAACACTAGGAACTGCCATATTCAGTTTCCATTACTTTGTATGTAGCATAAATCGTTTGAACTATCAGAATTTTCACCTCCGCAAGTTATCGACCACTCGTTTGACAAAGTGTCAAAAAGGTAAATTGTGGAAATAATGGAAAAATGTATCGAGCTTTGAGGAATAAACGAATTCGTAATGGAATATGGGAATATAACATAGTTGATACAGTCGACCAAAACTATTTTTATGTTTACAAAATTAAAATGATTATAAGGGGAGGAAAGAGAGTATTATTTCTATGTACTTAGTATTTATTTTCATCTCGAAATGACGAGCATCATCAGAAAAGTAACATAAGTAAGTAACTAATTAATATACAGACAAAGTCAGGGAAGTTATGTTTATTAAATTAAATTCTCCGCCAATTTTCCGTATTTCTCTAAAGTCATTTCACACAACTGTCAAAAGAATGCTTCCACACCCCAACACCAGGTGACCAGTTCTCGTAATTAAAAACGTTCGAAATCTAGTCGCAGTGTCATCTCGGCGACAAGCAAATGTCAAAGATGTATGGAAACTCGAGGTATTTTTGTCAGATTGAGACTGAGATCAGACTGTGAACGTTCTTAAAATTACGAGAATTGCCCCTTTGTTGAGCTATTCTGTAAAATCTCACCGTGAAAACTAAGGTGAAGTGAGCTTCAAGTGAGCTGTCAATAGTGTACATTTTAGCATCAGTATAGTGGTATTCTGTACAAATCTCACCGTGAATAGTGAGCTGTCAATCCCTAAATTCTCTAGCGTCAGGTAGGATGACAGAAAAAATTGAAATGATCACGGAAAATGAAATTTTCACGGTGAGATTTTTAAAGAATACGCCAGCTGATCGAATGACAGCTCACTTCACCTCTGCTTTCACGGTGAGATTTTAACATAATAGCACTAAAAGCTGTACGGGTTGTGCTAAAGAAGTTTTCAGGCAGATAAAATTTATTGCCCGTCCGACAAAATTAATTAATCGGGAATGTGTTCAGTCCAATGTATCGAACTACTTTCGTAGGGGCCCGAAACTTCGTTGACGGAATTAGAGAGAAGGCCCGTGATAGGGTCGAAGGGATAATTAGATTAGAAAGAAAATTACCGGCATTCATTTATTGAATTGTTAAAAAAAACGTTCCTATGGTTTCGTTCTCTAAAGAGAAAAACAGAACCCTTTTAGTCTCACTTTGCTGTCCGTTTGTCTGTCAATCAAGACCCTTTTTCTCAGAAACGCGTGGAGGTATAAAGTTGAAATTGATATCAACTACTGAGAATTACGATCCCTGCGAGTTAAGGGGAATCTAGTCGCGAGCTCGAACTCACTGGTGGGTGTGGCTAAAAATCACGCTGTCTCACCAGGCTTCTTGTCCGACAGAGATAGTATCAGTGATGAGCAGTTAGATGCTAGTCTACACGTCAACGTTATTGAGTGAGATGCAGGATCATTTATAGTAAAAAAATCGCGAAAAAATTAAGAAAAGTCCTTTTGAAGATCGGGTTTAATGAAAAAGCCAATGCATAAATCGATGATCAATAAAGTTTATTGAACTTTTTGATAGTTGAACTTTGTCGTTACCGACTTGTTTTGGAGATTTTACACATCTTTTACTACTAAAACACGCCCAAAGTAATAAATAATAATAAAATTTATTCCAAAATTACAAGGCTTAAAAATATGTACAGTTTTGCTTAAATATAACAAATAATATTTCTAAGAATTACGTGCCTGAACTAGGTAATCCTGTATTTCAGGCAAAAAGAGCTAAAATAGTCTTAAAAATTTAATAAATAATTACAAGCTGAAAATAGAAACAATTTTATAAATGTTGAGACGCTTAACTTAGTTTCAAAATTTGACAAATATTTAACATAAATATTTACTTTAACACAGTTAGTAAATTCTCTGTTTCTTCGTAAGACATACTTTGGAGAGCATCATTGAGAGTTCTCTTACAATTTGTGTAGTTCAGGGAATAAATGTTAGCTTTCGAGTTTAGTCTATTATAGAGGAGAGGACCGAGGTACAGGTAAAATTTGGATATAAAAGCATGCTTAGTTATATTTTGTGGACAGACGATATCTTTACGTCTTTTATTAGTATAATCAGTACTGTAATATAGAGCTGTGTGTTGTTTTAAAACAATGCCCATTACAAAAAGTTGTCTAACTGTTAAAACTTCACATGATTTGTATAGTAGGTTAGTAGGAAAAAGGAAAGGGCGGAAAGTAGACACTTTGAGAATCGCCCTCTGAGCTCTTTCGGTGGTTAGTAACAGTGTTTTACCCGCACCACCCCATGTGGTAATACCATAAGTTAATATCGATTGACATAGAGCAAAGTAAACTTGTCTAACAATTTTTGGATCAGCAATATAGCGTATCTTTTTAAAAACAAATATCAACTTGCGAATTCTACTATTTAAAGCTTCTATATGTTGTTTGAACGAAAGTGTTTCATCCATTATAATACCAAGGTATTTTGTTGTTTTTACCATTTTAATTTTAGGACAAACACATTGGTTATCTGTGGGAATCGTGCAATAATGAGCATATAATGTCGAAATAGGGCCAGTTGATGTTTGCTTGCGCATTGAAAACTTAATGTAATTTGTCTTATCTGCATTTAGTGTTAGTGAATTATTTTGAAGCCATTTATTAACAACATTGAATCCGTCTTGCGCAAGCTTGAAGACATTGTTTTCTGAGTCAGCGGAAAATAGAAGGGCAGTGTCGTCAGCATAAGAAACAATTTGGCCGTGAGCTAGGTTTAGATTACAAAGATCGTTTATGTAAATCAAAAATAGCGTGGGCCCTAAAATACTTCCTTGTGGAATTCCGAAGGACGTGTTCTTTTTATCATCGCTGACGATATTACCAATCCTTACACATTGGGTACGGTCTTCTAAATAGCTCTTAAATAGTTTCAGCTGGGTGCCTCTGATACCTATGGCTTCAAGCTTGTGCAATAGAATAGGAATAGAAACCGTGTCAAAAGCTTTGGCGAGGTCCAAGAATATTCCTACTGTGTGGTTACCATTATCAAGTTCTTTTGCCAAAAAGTCAGTCAGATGGTGTACGGCATCGTCCGTTGACATTTTAGGCCTAAATCCAAACTGCCGCTTCGATAAAATTAATTTATCTTCCATGTATTTGTTAAGCCTTTTATTTATAATTTTTTCTAATATTTTAGACATTGAAGGCAGTAAGGAAATCGGTCTATAATTTGTTACTTGATCTTTGCTGCCCGACTTATAAACTGGGACAACAACAGCTTTTTTTAGGCATTCGGGAAAAAGACCTGTAGATAAACATTTTTGGAAAATATATGTTAGTGGCGGTACCAAAATGTGCCTAAACTTTTTAACAATTTTATTTGAAATGTTATCCCAGCCAACTGCACAGTCGTCTTTCAAACCCATAATTATCGTTTCTACCTCAGACTCGTCAGTGTCTAGCAACGCAAAGGATGATAAAATAGTGCTACACGCTAATGGAGTGCCTGTTAGATATTGTGAGTGGCCCCTAACGTTTTTAGCCAAGCATTTTCCCACATTCACAAAGAAATTATTTGCAATGTTCGCAGATGTTAACTGTGATGAGTGTGATTGTAATAAACCTGAAGATGACTGATTTTGTTTCGTGTTATAAGTTACATTTTTAATAAAATTCCAGATTTTTTTGCTATTTGTACCGGCCTTTTCAAGTGCAATTTTATTGTAGTTACTTTTTACTTTTCGTATGAGATCATTACAAAAGTTACGATATCGTTTATACGACAGTTGCAAAATTAAATTATCTGGATTAGATTTCGCTTTCATATGCAGTTTATCTCTATTTTTCATGCAGCGAATGAGTCCTGTCGTGATCCATGGTTTTATGTTGTAGTTTTTGTTTTTTAGCCGAGATTCGACAGTGTTCTTGTGAATTGCATGTTGCACTTTTTTGATTAGGTACAACATACAAAACTGCGGATCAGCGGAATCGTAGACTGGGTCAAAGTCGATATTGCGTAAGTCTTCTTCAAGTTTATTTACGTTTAAAGTAGAAATTATGCGAGTGACTACTTTTGGTAATTTACAATTTAAAATAAGTAGGGTTGCACTGTGATCAGTTATTGTTGAATTAATTACAAGGGTAAGTGCAGGGAAATTCGATTTGAGTATTATATGGTCCAAGCAGGAGCCACTTTTATGTGTAGGAAGCGTGTGAGTGGGAAGCAAAGCATGGAAGGCGCATAGGTTAAGATATTCCTCAGCGGATGCATCAGCACTTTCTGGAAGAATATTGATATTAATATCTCCAATTAAAATTATATTTTTGAAAGATGAAAGGTTCTGCAACGTGTCGTTTAGAGAGTCAGTGAAATTGTTTACATTTCTAAAAGAGGGGGGCCGATATAATGCAAGTATTGCGAATTCTGATCCAATTTTTATTAACAATCTGCTACAGTCGCGCATATTCGGTTCCTCGATAGACACATTAAGATGATTTTTTGCGTAAACTATCACCCCATCGTTCTGATTGTGGTGTATGATACTTTTGTACATATTATATCCTGGAATTAGTGGTATTTTATATTGTTTGGAAAGCCAACATTCGGTTAAAACAATAACGTCACAGTTTATGTCTAGACGTTGTAGAAAAATGCTTAAATTGTCAAAATTCTTAAAAATACTGCGAATATTTTGGGTTAGTATGGTTAGTGGACTAGTGTAGGAGGAGAGATATTTTTTACAGTGTTCAACGTCACAAGCATGGGATTCAGATACAGAGAAATTATCTATGTCATTAATTAAATTATTAATCATAATTATAACTAAAAACAATAACAAGGGCCAAAAATACGTAGTTAACGGCGCTCTTAGGCGCCTCCATAATTAATAGAATTTATATACCTCTTTTCAGCCATTATTTTCGCTGGACAGTCAACAGCACTTGTCTTGTGATTGCTCGGCTTTTTGAATTTCGAGCATGTAGCGCATTTTGGTTCCTCCGCCTTCTTTGTGCACTCTTTAATTGAGTGACCCTGATCACCACAGTGACCACAGGTATTGGTGGTCTCTCGACATGATTTGGCCGCATGTCCATACTGCTGGCACTTGTAACAGCGAGTGACTAGAGTAAAGTCTCTCACAGGGCATGATGACCAATTTACAAACACTCTGTCTTTAGATATTAAGGCTTTACGTACGCCTGCAGAAACTTCAATTATATAATTACAGGTGTCAGCATCCTTCTTACCTGATTTATGGCTTAACTTAATAGAGGTCAAAAAGGTCTCGAGGCTGCAATCTTGAAGGTTCTCAGCTAGATTCTGGTGGAACAAACAAGTAAAAACTTCATCCTCTTGCATGGATGAGGGGACTCCGATAACTACTACTCTAGGGTTCCTTTTTGGGGGCTCATCTACTGTAAGGCCTGAATTTGACAGCTGCATCGATTTTTTCACCTTCTCGATGTCGTCTTTTGTTTCAGTGCTGATGATGACACCGCCATTTTTCGTTTTACGGAGTCCTCTTATTTGTAGTTTCATTTGTTCAGGGCATATAATTTTTTGGACTAGTGTTTTTGTCTCCTCACTCGACTTCAGTTTGTCGTTAGGATATATGGCCACTGAGCTTAAATTAATCGGCTGTATAAAATTGTTTTCACCTTTTTTAACCATGTCAGCAAAGGAAGTTCCCGTAACTGGTTTGTTTGAAGCTCCGATTTTCAGCTTAAGGTCTTGCAGTTGCTGCGACAGGTCAATTTGGTCTTCGAGTGTTTGGACCGTGGTGTGGGCCCGGACGGCTCTCAGTTTAAGGGACTGGTACTGGACGGCCATCTGCGATGTTCCGTGACTAACTTTTCGGCATAGGGTACTAATCCGTAGTTTTTGCTCCATGTTTAACTTGCCATCCGATGCAATAGAGCACACTTCATTTAGGCACTGCTCAATGGACGACATCCAGTTCTGAATTTCCGTCGTGGCTATCACTTCCATTCCGTCATCGTGTCTTTGGCTGGGCGGTTGTAGAGGGTGAGGTGTAGGTGCAGGCTCAGGTGCAGGTGCAGGTACGGGCACGGGTGTAGGAGGTGGGCTCCGAGCACATCTGCCACCGCGGCTGAAGGGGCTGGTTGCCATTGAGTTACAAGTTATTTACTTGTTAATAACATAAACACATTTTCACAGATACGATTTACTCTCTAACATATTATAATTATGTACGACACAGTTTGCTTACTACCGGCTATTTGGTAAAACCAGGTCACGATTCAGCAAGTTATTACTAATTAATTTTAATATATGATCGACACGTCTGTTCACAACAAAAATGCTATAAGTCAATCAAATTTAATTTTTAATTTAATTTTTAATTTTCAATTAAAGTTAAGTAAAATTAGCAAGAAAAACGAATCTTTGTTGGCTCCTAACTTTTTAATGGGTTTTTATTTTAGTATTCTGTTTCCGTACAGATAATATTAATAATGAGACAAAACTATATTATATTTTAGTTTGGATGTGCCATGTCAGACAGTGGAGTAAAACACTCCCGAAGTTTGTATGCAAAAAATGTGGACTAGTTTCACCTTAAGGCAAGCTTATAAGACCGGCAATACCTATAGCTACTTCTCGTTGGCACTTTAGGCACAATTTAAAAAAAATACAAAAAATGCATAAAACATTGTTAATGGAATAATATATGAAAAATTAAATTTGGTAGTCAACCAACACTCACCGTTGCTTCAGTCATCTCATCATCTGGCCTCTGAACCAGCCAGATGACTGAAGTTTACACTCTCGCTGTTTTTTTGGACTTTTTTTCAACCCTTCGAACAATAAAGTGTCCCCTATAACAAATACAATGATCCCTATTAGAAGTTATTTGATTTGATTGCTGTCCAAACAATGTCGAACACAAAACCTAACAAAATCTATAACAATGGTGCCTTTCAAAGTTAAAATGAATTCCATTTTTTTATGATCCCGGGGAATTGAAAACGGACAATAGGGATTCTCGTTTCGATTTTCGAAATTTCGAACTGTTCTTCTAACATAAAAAGTTTACCAGAAAGTTAAAATAGGAGTTTTTGGCGGGATCGCGTTGGAACATGTCGCACGAATTTTCATTTTCATGAAATTTTTTGAAATAGCGAATTTAATTGTATAATTTTGGTAGTGAATTATTCAATTTAGTTACGTGTGAGTGCACAAGTGTAGTGAAGGTGAAAATAAGTGACTAGCGTGGACTTTTCGTGTTCCCCCCAAAAACTGCTACTAGGTTGTTGTAAAGTTACTACCGCTTTACAATAGCTTTGATATGAGTAACTAATGTCGACTATGACTTTTTCGTAACTTCTTACCCGATATTGGGCCATTTACTTGATCGAAAAGAAAAATTACTTGACACTGGCTAAATGCACAAACCGTGCGAAGCCAAAACCAAAAAAAAAAAGTTAAAATAATTAATCTTCATATTTTCACAAATGATTTTGTTCATTATTCACATAATTTTTTAATTTTTTTTTTTGTTAATTTTTAATTATTGCATGTACAAAGTACGCAAAAAGTTCTGAGAAAACTTGTTATGATACACAAGTCAAACTTAAACGATATAGTTTACCTAGAAATGGTGTTGCAACAAAACAACTAAGGAAGCAATAGATACCTACTTATTTTTCTGAAGCGAACGTGCTGCGCTTTTTATGCCTCAGGCTTACCTGCTTTCCTAGTTACTAGACTGGTAAATTAATTTCAATTCTTTTATTGTTTCGCGTGGAATTATAATAAGTTAAATCCTCTTTCCATTATTCATGGCCACTGGTTGTAAAGAAAATGCAGGATGCCATTTACAATTTTTTATATTTTATTCATCTACAAATGGCTTTGAATCCTTTTTCGTATACTTTGGCGGTATGTTTTTAATACAACCTCCTTGCCAACCATATTCTTATTATTGTTCTATTGTTCACGTCATATTTCATTATACATGGAAGTCGCTTTTCGTGTATGGCTGAGTGACCGCGTTTTTCTTCTAAACTACGTATGGTTTCCACCATCATTGAGAGAATTTATTCCGGAAGGTGTGTAACTTAGACGAAACTTACATCGCGAAGCAGAGGCTTGTCGCGGTGTCGCTAGTTATTAAAAAGTATTATAGATTGTATTTAAATCACTAGTTAGAATACTCCAATGAAAATAGCCTGTCAGCCTGTCAGGCTCGGCCATGTTTTATCATCGTTGTGTAAGCCGCTGGCCGCATGGCAGAAACTATTTTGTGGAAAATCACAAAAAGCCTAAAGCAATGGACAAACGTCAGCAGCACGTTCCGGTCCATCGTTTGATAGCGTCAGGCTCGTCCTCTGTTTTCAGCTAACTTTTGAACTGATAATAGTTTAATTGTGTCGTTATTTTGCAGTAGGTTTTATTTCTCATTACTTAGTAGAAACTCACTTTCCTCTTCTAAACTCTCTATTAGTATCTAACTCTCACTATTACGTATTATTTTTGCCCAACATACCGTAAATATCAACAAACCACCAGTCATTATACTATAAAGGAAATGTAATTTTATTATAAGAATCTAGTTTCACTTTGGTTATTCGATCGTATTTCGATACGCGTCCTGAACTCCTGACTGTGTAATGTGCAGAATATCCGCATCGCCATATTTACTTACCTACTAGGCGTATCATTTTGCGACGTCAAACTTGTATTTCTAATTTTTACCTAAAGATGGGAGATAAAGTAGGTAATATCTTTATCCACAGCCCGACTTCACCCACTGCTGGCCATATGCCCCTCTCTTTTGCGCCAATCCCCACGCTCCTGTGCCAGGCTCAGTCAGGTTTTCCCCGTCATTGTAACAATTTCGTCCGCTCATCTCGCCGCCCGGCCAACCTCATCTCGTCTTCCAGTCCTTAAACGCCACTCTGTCACAGACTTCCTCCACCTGTCATCACTGCGCATTGCCAAGTATCCTGCCCAACTCCATTTGTGTTCCTTAGTACGCTTTCCGACATCGAAGACATAATCAAATGAAGATTTGGGACGAATATAATTATTTCATGTGTTTGGTTTACCTATGCATAACGTTTTAAATTAAGTAAGTAATGAAATAGATTCGACAATAAAATAAATACTCTGCTGTATAGAACTAGTTCCACTGCTCGCTTCTTCTCGTATTACCTAAATTAACTTACTATACCCAGCATGAAACTTTATTTTCACCATTTCAGAATGATATTCTCTCCAACTTCAATATTCACAGCACATTTTCATTCATTAATAATTGCGGGAAGTCACACAAAACTGGAAGCCTATTTCAGTGCAGTAAAATGGCGGCCATATTGCCGGACGTGCCGGCCATTTTAAAATATTCTCGCCATACGAAATTAGCGCGCATTTTAGCTTTAGAATTTTTCTGCAACGAATTGTTGAAATTTTCATTTGATTTTACACCTCTCAAGTGGCGGAGTGGCGACTTTTTAATGTGATTATGAATAGGATTTTAAAATTTTGTATGTGGAATGTGGATCCACACGAGGCACAATGGCTTTTAATTATTTTTGTAATTACGGTAGTTTCAACCAGGGAACACAGATAGGTACCTAAAATTTGCAAAAGGAGCTTAAGGAGCCCAAAGATATGTAGGTTTTTCCACAATTAATATTGGGTGAAAATGTAAGATAAAATAAACGACTGGAAAAATAGATCGTAGCAATAATATATTCGGAGAAAAAATACAGAGTGACGGACAATTTTACTTGACAAAAGTACTCTAGAACATATTCATTTTAAATTCAAAATTTACTTCATACGCACGTCACATACACAAAGTTTGTATATCCAATAGAAAAAACAATACCTTCAATATTATAAAGACGAAGGTGATAACTTGATAAGCCTGTCTGAAAATGGCCGTCGTTAACGGTCCCTTAAGGTTTTATTTTTTATCAATAAAACGCATTTGAAGCATTTTATAGCTGTGTATGTTTGTTCAAAATATGCATTATCTACGAGATTTTCTAGCCAACAAACAAAGACAGGAGGAGCAGTGCTGGCCCAGTGGTAATAGCCACGACTAATGAGTTGTAGGTCGTTGGTTGGAATCCAGACAGGCGATTGACTCTGTGTAAATTATTTCATCACCACTGCTCTCAAAACGGTGAAGGGAAACATCGTGAGGAAACCGGCATGTCCTAGAACCAACAATTCAAAGACATGTGACATCTACCAACCCGCACTGGGCCCGCGTGGTGGATTTATGGCCCACTCCCTCTCACAGAGAGGAGGCCTGAACCCCAGCAGTGGGAACATTATAGGCTGATTATGAAACAAAGAAAAACAAAAAGTAATGAATTTGTCTTAACGAGGTTTCACTATATGGCGACGAGAAGTAAGTAAGTACCTACCTACTTCTGAAACTTCCAAAAATAAATAAAAAAGAATGTAGGGTACCTATATACGTACAGTATCAAAAACTGTCCAACCCATTCACAATTTCTAGCTATTCCAATTTTAAAATCAAAGGTGAGTATTTTTTAGACGTTTTTGATTGGAAAAACCTTTTCGTTTCAGCCTTTCAACCTTTCACCAGCGAAACTTTTTTTCTGGGAAGGGGAACTTCAATAGGAAAATACATCAGTCATGTGCTCGCTCCTCTTTGAAGGGGTAGGTACATTTATAATTTTCGCGTTCAAAATCCAATAACGGTCACTCCCGTAGTCTCGTTCTTTATAGCGTTAGCTTTGACGGTGAGTGCACGGACTAGAATTCTGTGTCCTGGTGCTAATAGGGCCAAAGTACGTTATTATTGGGTTAAACTACAGCCCTTTTATCCCAATTTTTTTTTTACTAAACGGTACGAAAGCGCACATTATTCCTTTGGCCTTCTTTAAAAAAAAAAAAAACAAAAGTCATTTATTCAAACTAGGCTGAGAGTCAACTCTTTGTGAACGTCAAAATAAAATTACATAAGACAGTCCCCCCAAAACGCCCGCCCTTCACCACTTCCTAGTGCTTTAGCTGGGTGCTTTACATAGTAACTTTTGAAAGATTGTCGATAAACTAACTCCCTTTTAGAAAAACAAAAATATCATAGTTTTTCAATAAATTGGTATTACAACCTCATTTCTTAAACGTACTTTGGCCGTTTTAACACCAGGCCACAGAATGAATTTATCGAATATTTGATTTAAAATTCAATATTGTAACGACACTGCGTTACTCAATATTAAACTTTAGGTATAATTTAGAATGGGATTTTGAAAATAACATACTTTTAAGTAATTAGAATCTGAAATTTTGTAGGTTATTGTTAATAATCCATTGCTTCATATGTTCGAAAAAATTGTCTGCTCGACAACGTTAATAACGCAATGAATGTTGTTGAACTGTCAAAACATACGCCATTCCTCGTGTAAGTGTGTAATGCGATAACACTGCTGTAATCTTGGAAACTAGTTTGAAACATTGTGAACTTACAAAGCTACTTGTTTTAAGGTTCCGTACCCAAAGGGTGCCAACGGAACCCTATTACTAAGGCTCTGCTGCCCGTCCGTCCGTCCGTCTGTCGAACACAGTACTGTATCTTTTGAACCGAAATAGGTAAACACTTGACATTCTCACAGAGTGTGTACTGCTATGGCCGTTCTAACAAAAATAATAAAAATAAAATAAAGCGATTTATCCAAGAAACACGTGTTTTTCAAAACTATTTTTTATTACAAGTTAATAAAATATTGTACGACGCACGGTACGAACCCTTCCTTTTTGATTGGCCGGTTTTTTCAGGACCGTATTAAATGCCAGATATACCTACATATATTTTAATCCTTCCATATTTTAATTTTTAAACTTTAAAATATTTATAACTGAATACGAATATAACTTTTAATTGAACTATTATTTATAAACAGCAATTTTAATGATGATTATGTAATAAGTGAAGTGATTTTTTTATATAAAAGGCTTTTTTATTTTATTTTATTAATAAATGCCAGAACATTAAAGTTGACTACACTTCACTAACTTATAAAGATGTCCGAAAAAGATGAGTAGGTCCCTATCTAAATCCTGAAGTGTCGGTAGTAAATATTGAGAACCCACAAAAAAATTAAAAGCTTTGCGTCAAGGATGGCGTATGCACTGAGAAGCCGATAATCCTACGCTACAGGTAAACGTATTGAATAATATGAAGAATTCATTACTAACACTTGGCTGAATATCTGGGCTAAGGCTTATCTGCTGCTCTGAAAATCTTCATGTGACCTATAAACCGTACATCAATACACAACAATAAAATTTTATACAATAATAGATATCGAAATGGCTGAAGAGAACTGCGTTCGATGGAAGGGCATTATAATGCTCGCTCTTAGACAGAAATTATGTGACATTTACCCCACTACGGCGAAGCAAGCAGGAGGGTTACGATTTTGACCCATATGTTTATGTATGTAGAATAGAATAGAATTTATTTGCAAACATGGGTAATACATAAGTAGTAGTAGGTATCACAATAAAGAGTTCTGCCATATTTCACCATTCGGCATGCAAACATTTTCATTATATAAAATTGAAAAATTTCATTTTTTTTATTTTTATTAATTTGTTCCCTCATCATTTCTAAAGTACTTATCATTATTTGACAAATGAGGTATCACTGTAAGCGTCTTGATTGTCCGCTGGTTAAAGGCAAGTGACGTCACATTAAATGGTTAATATGGTGTCCTCTAAACGACAAAGTGACGATAAAAAAAAAATTAAAGGGTTTAATAAAATATTAAAAAAATATGTACTTTGAGCTATCCCCAAAATAATTTAAATAAAAAGTAAGCTCAAATACCGACTACTGAAAAATTACGCTCTAAAAAGTATAAAACAAGAAAATATTCATATCTGCAAGCCACAGACACAGACAGAAGTAAGCGATCAAAAGCTTTAGCGCAAAGCGGCCGATGGTCAGGCAGTTTAATGGTATGTAACTATACCCATAAGTAGGTATATGACCATACATTTCTGATACACGATTTATACCTAAAACAACTCTATGGATTATATTATTATAGACTGATGTAGGTAGGTGGTAAACGATATGAAAAAGTCCCATTCAATCAAATAAACACCCGATGCTATCACCATGCATCATTTATTGGAATCAATCACGCTATCTCTGCCTCAATTGTCATAACGTATCGTTTTACATCGATGTGAATGGTTTTATTTCTAATATCAATTACAAACAAAGCATTTCGAAGTGAATGAGCAGCCTTTAGGCACGAGTGGTTGAAAACAATCGGTTTGTATGGTTTAATATTGATTTTATTGCCATGAGGCTGTGGAATTAAGTATTTGTCTTGTTTAAGTAAATAGCGAATTTATCTAGAGCGAAATTAGGCGTTTCGAAAGAACAGCCAATCTATTCTGTAAAAGTCTCACCGTGAAAAGTGGAAGGAATAAGGTGAAGTCACCTGTCAATAGTGTCAATCCCGAGCAGTTTTTTTTTTGGACGGTGGGAAATTATCATTTAACTTCTCTTGCTCTGGGTGGAGCAGGAGGGCGTGTCAGACCTTTACTGACTAAAACCCACCCGTGTTCCTTCAGTAGAATCAGCAGTGCTATTCTGTAAAAATCTCAACGTGAAAACTAAGGTGAAGTGAGCTGTGATTCCACATAATGCTAGGGATTGCCACTATTGACAGCTCACTTGAAACTCACTTCACCTAAGCTTTCACGGTGAGATTTTTACAGAATAGCACTACAGCAGGCTTAGCACAAGAACCGTAGAGAAGCGTTTTGTCTACGGAATACCTAGTAGACAAAAATTACGTTTCCGTGTAGACAGTTTACAGTTTTTAACCGCGAAAGGTAGACAAGCTATTTCTATTCTACGGTAGAGTAGAAATAGGAAGCGTCATGCTAAGCCTGTAGGTGGGACGACAGCTCGCTTCACCTACATTTTCACGGTTAGATTTTTACAGAATAAACCGGCTGTTCAAATTGATTCTTCGCCGTATTTAATTTCCGTTTTTTCCCCAAAGCTTAGAGACTTCCTGCAAAAAAGAGAGAGATAATTAAATAACTTGTTATACAGGAGATTCCTTTATTACGTGAAATCTAATATGGCTTCCAAAGTACTCATGAATGTTTACTCAATTTATGACATGAGGGTTATTAGGTTACATCCGTTTGATTATTACTGTTGTTATGTGAAAAATCCTTAGTATGAGTTTGTTGTATAACTAACTGAATTAACATGAGGCCTAAGGAGATATTCTTTAGAATAAACATTGCTTATGTATAAAAAAATCTCTGAAAACTTAGTTGGAGAGCTTGAAGTGACCTGTCATTCCACTGGTGCTAGGGATTCATACAAGTGACAGCTATCTTCAAGCACAGTTTACCTACGATTTCACTGTGGAGAATTCCACTTTGAGGAGGATACAGTGCTGTGTGAATTAAATACTCGTGAAGAAATTAGACATAGTGTTTGGCTAGACGATCCACATCCATGGTAGAAACAGAAGAGAAATGACGGGTGAGAAGTTGAGTCAATTAAATTAGGAAGGTCTAAATGTCGTGGTTTGCCGATAGCAAAAGTTTCAAGAAATCTCCAAATATGGGCGAAGAGGAAGAGTTTGACAGTATCTAGAATGTGGCGGCGTTTAACAGTGCCTCATCATCATCTGACTATTTTACTCCTTGCAGGCTGAGCCTTGAATAGTGTCGTTTTAAAATGACGAAATGCTCGGAATACGTCGCATTGCCATCTGTATCCCTTTTGTACTTCATGGTGCAGGAGGACATTTTAACTTTACTTTTTTGATAAGAGCATCTTTGTTATACAGGTTAGCCACAACGGCATTGAAGATCACAACCTTGTGGTCAACTGAAGTGGCTTCCGTCAAGCCCTCCCAACCAACCACAGATGATCTTCCTTGAGTTTCTCAACACACATCCTCGCAAAACAACGCTAGAACAGAACCTTGGGTTTAGGTTTGGGAGTTTTCAGGATATATGAAAGCCAAAACATGTCGTGATGAGAAAACCCAGGAGCGTTATGTTGACCACGGAAGTAAACGAGGGAACGATTCCAACTGAGGATCAGATCGAGCCAGGAGTCATCGCCGACAGTGTTATGATGAGTCGATTGGAACGGCAACACGTGCAGACTACTTGACTCAATAAGATGGAGGCACGGGATAGAGGGGAGTTGTGGACTCGGAGTTTTTTGTTGAAATCACCCATGATGATCTGATGTGCATAATCTGAATCTACCAATTCAAGTACTGATTCGAATTCAGTGAAGTAATCAACAGTGGGAGGACAGTAGACCACACCAATAATTGTTTCGACTCCTTTGACACAGACTTCAAGAAAAATAAACTCAGCAGAAGCAGAATAGTGAGAAGAGGAAGTAGCAAGTTTTTCATAAGGAAAGTCACTGTGAAGGTATATGACCACACCACCGCTTCCTTTACCAATCCGATCATTCCGTATCAGAACGAATCTGTAAAGAGGGTATTTGGTGGACTGTAGATACGGTTTCATCCAGGTTTCAGGAGATTAGGATGGCATGAACGTATCTCATACTAAATGCGTCGCACAGCTCACTGTAATGGCTTCGACCACGGAGCGTCAATGTGACACACAATCACCAACCGATTATTTTGATCCTTAATTGGTAGTTATTATATTGAAATAATAAACACTAGAGGTCGCCCAGTGGTGAATTTCGACCATAATAAATTAATTTAAAACTTAACGTATTTCTAAATGCATTAAATAAAAATATTGGCTTTCTGCACTGCTTCTCCATATAAACTTTAATTGCGGCAAATACTCCTCCGTCCAGGAAATTTTCGTAAAAAGGGTAAAAAGTTTTCATCAACATTTCAGCCGGAAAACGTCCACTGCTGGACATAGGCCTCCCCGAATTTGGAGAAGCTTGCCATAATCGCGACGCTTGGCAGACGGGTTGGCGATCGCAGTATGGTGGTAAAATGCATAGAGAACGCTGCTGCGCATTCTCTAGTAAGTCCCTTAGTCGCCTTCTACGACACCCACGGGAAGAAATGGGATGGTGCTATTCTTTACGTCCAGCACCACACGGTACAAAGTTTTTGCTTCACGTATTATTATGTAGACTAGTAGTCCCCCAGTGGTCAAAATTCGACAGTAATTTATTTAAACAGAAATACATTATTATGTAATAAATAATAGTTTAAAAAACTAAAAAACACGCTTTAAAAACCAAACTAAAAAAGGAGAAATAATTTAATTCAACTAAAAAGCGTGGGGTGCTTTTTGAGGCATTTTTATAATCAATTAATGTCAAGCACCCCACCACGCTTTTTAATCGAATTAAATTATTTTCTCCTTGTTACACGCTTTATATTAGCTTCACTTGTATGTTTGTTTGTATGTTTTTTAGTTTGGTTTTTAAAGCGTGTTTTTTAGTTTTTAGTTCTGCCAACTACAAAAACGTGTTTTTTTTTCATTTTTCACAAAAAAAAAATCGATAAGTTTACAAAGTTTCAATGAAATCTGACCGTTTAAAGTGGGTCAAAATCGCGCTCTAAGGAGTCGGTTACATACAAACATACAAAAAACATACAAGTGAAGCTAATTTAAAGCGTGTAAAAATATTAGCTTTCCGCACTCCTTCTCCATATAAATTTGAACTGCGCCAAATTTCATACTCCTCCGTCTGCGTAATTTTCGTAAAAAGGGTCCAAAGTTTTTCTGCCCAGCCGTTTCCCAACTATGTTGGGTTTTTTTTTAGAGTTTGGTAAATCATCAAATAGCTTCTCCCGCTCTGGGTGGAGCAGGAGGGCTTGTCAGACTTTTACTGACTAAAACCCAGGGGCCACGGTATCTCTTTCGAACAACCGCACCCCTGGTGCCTGCATCGGCCCTTGCGGACCCCACTAGTTCGTGCTGACATCTCTTTGAGGCGCGCGTGGAACACAACAAAATTTATCATTTAAGAATAAAGATGTAATTTTATGTAAATATATTAATAGGTTCCTTTTGGTTCTTAATAAATGTATTTCTTTTAACTCTGTTAGTCGGCGTTCAAACGGAGGTCATGAAATCGCGGCGGGATTTTTTCGCGCACTGGATTTTCAACCTTCGGTGTTGAACCGAGCATTGAGAACCCAACAGAATGCAGCGCGACCGAGTCTCAGCGCGTCGAAAAAACACAGTGTTCGATTTTCAACTCTCGGCGCTAAGCAGAGCGTTGAAGATCCAGTCCAGGAATGTGGACTTAAGAGGGCGTCCATTAATTACGTGAGGCGCTCAGGGGGGGAGGAGGTTGAGGCGAATCTCACCCAATCTCACATGAGGGAGAGGGGGTCTCAGCAAATATCACATATTTTTTTTGTTTCGCAAAGAAACAATGTAAAATTGCGAGAAAACTGGTTTAAATTATGTAAAACATGTTTTTCCGCCAATATGGCTAAATACTACAAAATAATATTTATCGCGGTTATGCGAACGCCTCAAAGTTGCACAGTAGCTCCTCGATTGTTATACTGCCACCGGCCAGCCAAGCCAACCAAACGCAATGTATAAATCCATCGCAAATAAGCACAGATTAACGTTTTTACACAAAAAATACGCATTTTTAAATATCTCACGTGAGATTATGGCGTGGGGGGAGGATCAAGCCAAATCTCACGACATCTGACCAGAGCGGGGGTGGGGGTCGAAAATCGCGAAAATTGCCTCATGTAGTTAATGGACGCCCCCTTCTTGAAGGACTTCATCATCTTCCACTTTTTCTTCCAACAACAAAAGTGCTAGTAGTTTACTTTTATTTACGGTGAGAACAAAATAAACAAAACGCAAAACAAGCATACTCACATAATCAAAAATATCGGTCAATATCTTGAGTACTTACCCTACTTTTATTAAAAAAAAGTAGGTACACTAACAGTTGACACTGACATATCAACAGACAAACTTAACCATAAATTAAATGATATGATCTTTAAAAAAAAACTCATATCTATCTATCTATCTATATATATAAAAATGATATCTATATACAAGGTGTAACTTAAATAACGCACAACCTCTGAAGGGGTTATTGTACTCATAATTATCAACAACTTTTACTATGGGACCAAATCTGAAATCGCGAAAAAAAAATCAGCTGTTCCCTACATTTGAGTAACCCCTGTGCGTTATTTTTGTTACACCTTGTATATAAAAATGAATCCCTATTTCCCTTGGTCACGGCATCACACGTGAACAGCTGGACCAATTTTGCTAATTCTTTTTTTGTTGTGTTTGTTACTGTCAGGAGAAGGTTCTTATGAAAGGTAAAGTAAAGAAAGTTGCTAAATCAATGTCATAGTTAAGACAGGACAACGTCTGTTTGGTCAGCTAGTAACGAATAAAAATAAGATCAGCATATCAATTAGTTGTGACGTTGTGACAGTAATTATGAAGACTGTTACAAATAGGGAGAATATCCTGAAAATGTCGCATCTTAATTATTCACGCGGTAAAAGAAGTATGCTAACGAGTAGCGCTGTGCTCGTGGAAAAATTAAAATTCTTGCCACAATATGGTGGAGGAACCGTGGAGGTGGTATATTTATTTATACCCGACTACGGTGAAGCAAGATGGAGTTTAATTTCTTAGTCCTTCGACCCACCCCGTCGTATCGCATCGCATCGTCCGCGCTATAACTTTGTTTTCGCTTAGAGTTCTTTATGACTTTTTGTATTTTTGTTCGGCTCCTAAGGGTCGCAGATTGATGTTAAATAGCCTTCCTCTTGAATGTGACTATCATATACAAATAGTACCGGTACATATACAATTAATAGTACTGGTACTTCCAGGGATTAGCGCGTTCAAACAAACAAACTGTCCAGCTTTATTATAATAGTATCATACTATATAATATTATAATTGTGAAAGTTTGTATGTTTACATGTTTGGATATTTGTTTACTCAATCACCCAAATACGGCTGAACGGATTTGGATGATATTTGGCACACAAATCGTTTTTAACCCGGAATAGGATATTTTTTAACCCGATAGTAGGTCCCCGTGAGATAATTATCGACCTCCACGCGGGCGAAGCCACTGGCAACAGTAGGTCGATTGGATATCGTATTACCCAGTAACTGGGAGGTCAGATGGGCAGTCGCTACATGTAAATTACTGGTATTCAAATGCATCCGGTTAGGCTGGAAGCCGACCAAAATAGATAGTTGGGAAAAAGCTTGGCACATTGATTGGCTGTATTACACTATCCAATTTGTAGGAAATCGGAAGAAGTAGGTAATCGAAGCTAGAACAGTTGGATCCGATTTAGTGCAATTGGAAGGTTCTGACCGCACTGCACTACAAATGTAATTCTAGGTACTTCATAAGCGCATAAAGTGCGTACTATCAAAATTGTAGAAACTCTATCTAAGAACACTCTAATAAATTAGGAAATTGGAAGCTAGTGATCACACTAGACTAAATTGAATTCAAAATCGCACAGACGACTCTTAAGCGCTTATGAAGTAGAACCACATCGCCCCCTGGCACAAAGGCAACTGAGGGAACACGGGTGAGTCCACCCAGAGCAGGAGAAGTTATTTGATGATTTCCCACCCAAAAACAATAAAAACATTTAGTCAACGTAGTGCGGGCGGGACTTTACAATCGCACGAAATCGGATCCAACTGTTCTTGCCTCTGCCAGGAGTGCGGGTTATTCGAAAGAGATACCGTGGCCCCTGGCACACAGGCAACTGAAGAAATACAGGTGGGTTTTAGTCGGTAAAAGTCTGACACGCCCTCCTGCTCCACCCAGAGCGGGAGAAGTAATTTCATGATTAGGTACACATCATAAAAAAAAAACAATTGTTCTCACTACGTTGACATCTTTCGATTTTCATATTGGATTGTGTAATACGTACTTTTGCTTTTCCAAGTTCTGTGGTCAAGTATGTAATAATATACCTCACCCAGACTAGAAAGACATGAAAACTTCCCAGTGACATCAAGATTTATTTCTAGACAAGAACTAGGGAACTGTTCGAAATATAAAAGAGATTTCTAGAAGCCTCCTTCTTGATTCCCACATCTCAGTTACTCGTCAGACACTCGAATGGGGAAATTATGAAAGTTTTGAGCGAAACAAAACTCTGTAGAGCGGGATGTTTTTAATTTTGTGCACACCGCGGTACGGACGGAATAGTCGCAATGTTTGTTTGTGTATGAAAACGGCGGGATGACCCCAGAGGATACGGTTTGAATGAGACGCAATGTGGTGACTTTAGTTGTTCTTTTTGGCGTTTTTAATATGCACGCGTATGTGTAAATATTTTGATTGGATTGGACTCCATTTCTACAATATTTATTTTGAATTTGCACGTAGCCCTCTTCCTCTCTCCTAATTTTGCTGTGCCCGACAGGGTCCATATTGTTCCCACTGTTAATTCCATCTTTTAATTACATATGGAATGCAATAAAGAATTGAGTATTGAGTATTGAATTCATGCATAGTCAGCCTACAATGTTCCCACTGCTGGGCCACAGGCTTCGTCTCTGTGACAGGGAATGGGCTGTAATCCACCATGCGGACCCAGTGCGGGTTGGTAGATGTCACATGCCGGTTTCCTCACGATGTTTTCCTTCACCGTTTTCAGCTTGGTTTGAACTTACGACCTACAAGCTTGTGAGTCACAGCCGTGACCAGTAGGCCACCACTGTTCTTATTTTGTACGAAAAGGAATTATTAAAAATACTAGCCAGTAATTGTAGGCACCGATAGAAATACCTTTAGCGGCACTACAGAAAAATACTTTGCAACAATATCTAAAAATACAAAAAGATAAGTGGCGCCATCTACAATGCTACAGGCGAACTACGTAAGACGCACGTCATAGAAATCCTAAATCGCGCGATTTGCATAGGTACAACATCCCGACATCAACCGTCGACCAGACAACACCCGTCTGGTCGGAGGATCCTCCCTTTTCCATAGAGTATGAGTGAACTTTACACCCTGTTCCTCATACCTCTATTTCTGTTATTTATGTTTGTATGCTAAGTACCTGATAAGGAGGAAGCGCTAACTTTGTTTTGCAATTATGCCGGTTGTATGTTGATGAAAATATGATTCGCGACCGTAACATACATGGCTTAACAGAATCATGATAATCATTAAATCATCAATACAACCACCCTCTACATTTATATGTAAATACCATTGAAAAAAAAAAAGAAAACAGTGACACTCCGGGAGTGCCGACAGAAGCGAAAACTTGAACAATTACGTGTGTATTTTTTGAATGGTCAGGAAATATTTTTTGAATCGTCAGATTAAACAACGTTCAATGTACGTTCAACGTTGTTCGTTCGTACGTTCGTATTGTCAGAGATGTTGATAACTGTGTTGCAAGTTCAATTGTCTTTTCCCATCTCAAAAAATGCGCAACGCACCTAAAGAAGTTTTCACTTAAAAAAAATGTAGGTACCTACTTAGTCTTCCTCGTTGGTCTAGTGATCGCGAGCGTTACTGCTGAGAATGAGGTCCTGGGTTTGATTCCCAGGTCGGGCAGTGTTTCTCAGTAGCAGCCCGAAGTCTGGATTTGAGCCTGGTTGATGTTAATAGGCTCACGCCCTATTACATGGAACTTGAATATAATTGGCGAAATGCGGGTGTACGATAGATATCTGTCCGACGGCCGAGACATGTCCTCACCGACCCAGACGACCACATTACTCTCCTCCAGGAAAGCAATAGGGCCACCAGTACAGTTCGCACACACCGATCAAAATCGTCCTTCCGACCTCGCCGCCGAGGTCCTCGCGCCCCGCGAAGACCCCTAGTAGTATCGGCGCCTAACGTCGAGACCCCCGACCGACCCTTGCTCGTTGAAGCGCCAGCCCGCGCCGCAGCTGAGCCAGTAGCTTTAAATTCCCCCTATAATAATAATATGCCAATTTCGATCCAGCCTGTCCCCAATAGTGATAGCTGTCCCCCTATCAGTGACGCCCTGAGCCGAGGTCCGTACCCCACAGGGGGTGCCCTCAGCGTGCAGTCGCTTAGCTTGTAAATTTTAGTTTGTAAGCCCTGGCTGGAGGCGTTAAGTGTAAAATCTTAATGGCAGCCCCAGGAATGACCGGTTGAGCAGTCACGGCCTCTCAAGGCCAACTGCGAGATGCCCTACAAAAAAAAAAAAAAGTACGATAGATAGGTACACCTCTGCCGTACCCTAAGGGGAAACAAAGCGTGATGTTAAGTTATGATGTTCCCTGGTGCTTCTCCCTTGACGGATATGGTTTGGAAAATGTCACTAATACTTGGTTCTTTCATCAGTCCTCAGTAAAGTTCATGACTTACCTAGTTAATACCATCGATTCAATACTTAAGGCTATGATTTACAGTTCACTTAAAGAAGATATAAATCCTAAAAGGGACTTAAATAATTAATGCACAACAGGGACGGACTAGGGTCACTAAGTCAGTGCGTCATAGTAAGGTGGGTATTTGTTTTATTTTTCTCCTTTTTAAGTTGGACTTTTTAACCCTATTGTGTCGTTTCGGGAGGTTCCTGTTTCGGATAAGGCGGGAGGAAACGCCCGGGTGTTATTACTGCTTAGATCGCCCGGAGCACCGCGTGTCCTCGTGGAGGCGATCGGCGGCGGTAATCTCTCGCATCCGGCCCTAGTCCAGGCCATGGTACGGAAAATGGTATGGCATGGTATGGAGGGGTAGGTACGTAAAGATGGTCACCCATCCACGGACCAACCGCGGCAAACATAGCTTAACCTAATCGATCGACCCGTGCAGCTGTTATTACTTAGCCACAAGCTTCTCTGACAGCAGCCGCAACAAAGACTATAAATACTTTTATTTATAGTCTTTGTTACGGAAACAACAAGAATATAATGGAAAACTAAGTAAGTGGTACCTCCCAACCTACCTTATCAATTACTAAATGCTCATGTTTGTTTCTGCACCTGCTACAGCTGCTACCCTGCCTACCATCATATTAGCCGAAAGACGACCACTGCTGGACATAAGCCTCCCCCAAAAGGGGGGATTTGCCATAATCGCCACGCTTGGCAGGCGGGTTGGCGATCGCAGTATGGTGGTCAAATGCATAGAGAACGCTGCTGCCCATTCTCTAGTAAATCCCTTAGTCGCCTTCTACGACACCCACGGGAAGAAATGGGACCCTACCTACCAATCTCTACTAAGAACCTATAGGTTTCCAAACCTGTGTTATTTCAGAAAATAATTAAAATTTCGCAATGTGGAGAACCGGGTGTTATGAAAATATTCCGTACTAGCTTTTGCCGGTGGCTTCACCAGCGTGGAGCTCGAAACTATCCTATACAGGAACGTACCACCGGGATAAAAGTACCCTACCCTAATCCAGATTGCAGCTCCTGAAATATAAACCTAGGATTTTTTGTAATATTTTTACTAATTTTGACAAATTCAATTCAATCTGGGTTTTACAAAAAACTTCAGACGTCCACGATGCTTTTTCAGCGAGAAATCGGCGATAACGTGTATTTCACCGTTTCAATGGCGCGGCTATATGGTTATAGTCTTACATCTCCTGAAATATAAACCCAGGAGTTTTTTCTATATTTTTTCAATGTTTTTGCAAATTCAATTTATCGTTTACGGTAGATTTTTTGCTAAATACATTATTTTATCATGTTAATATTTTATTTTATGAAATATTTTTGATTATGTCTTTCGTTAGAACATTTGATAAAACACTATTTTTTTTTTCTGGGTTGTAATACGTACTAACTGAGCGTTTTAAGGCGGCCTACGATAGGGCAGCGCCCTAAGAAAGAGAAAGAAATAAACAGATTTATTTGTAACAAAAATACGTAATCTACCAGGTTCGGTGTAAAACAATACCTACCGATAGAACTTACGCAAGTTATTTCCAAAAAAATACATAGTTATTTTCCTTTGCCTTAATAAAAATTATAATTTGCAATTATCAATACCTCCCTGTATAAAGACATTGACTCGTCATACGGTCATAGCACCTGAGTAGACACAGACATAAAGCTTATCCACACGAGCATTACGATTGCAGAGTTCATAAAACTAGAATTACTCGTTAAATACTTTTATAGGATGTTTTCATAATGACCTTAGCTTTGCACCCCTAGATTCATGACCTTCCTTCAACTGGAGAAAGAGGTGTTACATAGGATGTCTCATCGCATAAAGCGATCTTTTACGAACAATGTTTCTGAAAGATATTAATATAATATGTATACTGGGTAAAAGGGACATTACACATCATCATATACGTTTCATAGATATGTCCGATACCTACGTGGTCAAAATTCATGGAACAACTTTTTTTTTAATAACCGAGGAAACTTTTCTCCGCACGCACACACATAGTCTTGAATCACGAGCTCAATTCATGGTTACAGTTTGCTCGTCGACGTCCTATCCACACTGTATATTAAATTTTTCGTTCACATTGGTGACTTAAAAACTTGACTAAATCTATGTACTATATAATCCTTTATGACTGGTGGAGATCTGCAATAGGTCACCCTTTTACAATTTACCTATATAAATAGGTTAGTACTGCACCCTAATTGCGTAACACGCGATTAATCATAATCGGTTCATTTTGACAGTTCAACAATATTCATTGCGTTATTTACGTTGTTGAGCAGACACATTTTTCGGACATATGAAGCAATGGTTTAGCCATCTGTTTCAAAACGAAACAGATTATGATTAATCTTGAGTTACGCAATTAGGGTGCAGAGTATAGTACATCAAAGATGTACATACTATTATAATCCCGAAGGAATACTGCCTAACTTCGGAATCACCGAAATGTTAGAGTAAATATCGACATAATCCAATTGATGACGTTTCAAACCAATTATTGCCCTTTTGTTATTCCATCCTTCTTTTGTTTTAAACTATCGTGCGAAGGTCGGCCTAATTCCCTTCATCCCTTTCAAATAGTCTGTATAGAACAAATGTTTGAAAATTCGCGGTATGGGGGCTTATAGGCCATAAATAATTCTATCGAACGTGGCCGCCTGTTAATATTTAACTTCGGTTAAACACCCGACCGAATAGGGTTGACGGGCGGATTTGATTTATTTATATAATTATTAAATGTTTAAATTGCTGTGGATTCAGATGTGGTGATGGTGGTTCGTAACTGTTGCCAAAAATGCTATTAAACTAGGGTCTCCTATTGGCCGAGTTTAATCAGTTTTTTTTTTGGGTCGTTCCATACTAAAGATGTAACAGACTAAAAAGTTTGTTCATAATTTACGACTAAATCGATTTCAGCATTTTTCGAATATTCGAATAAAATATCTATTTTGCCAACCCTACCACCGATTGAACCAAAGAAAATAAATCTTATTTCAAAGCTATACGACTCAATTTTAAATGCGCAAAGTAATGCTAGGGTCAACATGTTTTCTTAATGATAATTGATAACACATATCTTTAAAAAAAATAGATTTGGTCATTGCATGCTCCTAACTCAGTACTCTAATTCGGGTCTTTGCGGTCTTGCGTTAATTAATGTTACATTCGTCTTACCTGAAACGTGAAACTCCCATTTCTTCCCGTGGGTGTCGTAAAAGGCGAAGTATTCCCGTTTGAGCACCAAGAGCACCAGGTGCTCTAAAAATTGGTGCTCAAACGGGAATACTCCTAAAAGTCGAGTAAGGGACTTACTAGAGAATGAGCAGCGTTCTCTATGCATTTTACCAACAGACTGCGATCGCCAATGCGCCTGCTAAGCGTGGCGATTATGGCAAATAACGCCGCCTACCCTTGACTACTACAGTACGGTAAAGGCTACGGTGAGGTAAAGGGTGCTAAGCACAGAACTGGTCGAAGTGGCGGTGCTTGGGGAGTCCTATGTCCAGTCCAGTGGACGTCTTTCGGCTGAAATGATGTAACGTGAAAAGAATGAATTCGTATAGTCGAAGTCAGTCTTTTCATGTGAAAACCGGCTACTTACCTTTCTGCTAGTATTGTAACAGACATGTTAAATTGGTAATTGACATTCAGTCAAGGTCTTGATTGATGGTATCCGCCCGGTATTATCCGTGAGAAGATACCTACCAACAGTTTAATGCTCGGTTCCTATAAAAAAAAACGAATCGGTTTGCTTTCCAATGGTAGCTTTTTATAGATTTGTAAGCTAATCTTACCTGTGATAGCTACTTTCATATGGGAGGGTCTACTATGCAAAGCTATGAGATCTTTACTTCATTATCGGTAAAGATACAAAATTCTTTATTTTTAGCAATAACGGTCCGTAGGAATCGGCCATAACCATCCCAGATTTTGGACCTGGTAAAACTGGATCCTAACTGGAACTACATCTATATGTATCACGGCAAAAACCATTTGGGTTTATTCTAACTGGAATAAAATTTTCCTAAGACTTCACGCAGCAGCCCTGTGTTCCCGAGCTACACTCAACGGATTACGGAGGTAGGCAGGCACGGTGCCCGCCGACTTTCCGGATTATCGAACATAATCTGATTTTACGATTTCCACACTAAAGTTTTCAGTTTCAGAATAAATACAAACTGTTTTCAAAGGCAGCCTTGGATTGAAAGCACTTTTCAAATGCCTTTTGTGAATAAATATTGGCTAGACTTAGCGAGAGGGCTGTAGAAATGACAAAACAAGGATTTAATTGCGTTAAAAGTGGTTTACCTATAAGCTGACTTGAACCACCCTAATTTAATAATTCTGAATGACCACTACCTAATATGGTGATGTACTTATCATTGTTTCATAATTTATGTCTGAAATTCAACAACGCCACAAATGGGCATCGGGATTCCCCCTCCGTTATTTTTATTATCATAGGCACCAAGGTTCTGGAGTGGGGACCACGTACCGGAAGACGTAGCGTTGAAAGGCCGTCCACAAGATGGATCGATGACCTGGTGAAGGCCGCAGGAATCCGCTGCTTGCAAGAAGCACAGAACTGGTTTTCATTCAGTTCAGAAACATTATTGGTATCGATATTAGGTAAATCATCATCTCATCATCGTACAGCGGATGATTTTTAAATATGGCCACACTTTTTTGACACACGCTGTATACATATCGAACACTAAAAAAAAGCGTAGGTTCGGCGGCACCCCTGGACCCCGAGGAACGACGTCCTTTATGCTTTTCCCAACTGGATTTGCTTTCTTTAACATACTCAATATTTTATTTTGACTTATCTTATTGTCACTTTCGGCTTCAGCACCCTCAAAAACCATAAAAACGACACCCATGACGAAATTTTTTGCAACTGCCACATTGAGTTTCATGTTCTCATCACTATCGGGTTCAGCACCCTCGAAAACCATGAAAACTATCTCGCTCTCTCTCTGTCTCTTTTTATTAGAAATAATTAAAATTCGCAAGACATTAGGTACATAACCCTTTTGCATTACGTAATGATTTTCTCGTTACGTGACGATTTACAAAATTTTACTCATCTCGCAAGCTGCGTTAAAGACACCGTTCCAAAAATACATAATATTATATTATGGTTTGCAAAATACGTATTGCTTACTTACTGTAATCTGAAATAAACATTCATTAGTACGTAGGTACGACAACTTGCGACTAGAACACGGGTACTATAGTTCAGTATATACAAGTGTACCGTTCCTGATGGTAAAGTCGTGAGTTCGAGTCGTGAGTGGAACAGTTGCGGTGAACCCCTTTCTAATGTTAGCTTACTTTTAGACCTTCAGATTAATTGGGAAGGTTAGCATTCAATTTTTTTAAACTATCTTTCTGACACATTATAGTCAACTTTATGTATAGTAGGTACTTATGACCAACTAGGAAAACCGCCTCAATAGGGACAGAAGCAAACTGTAGGTGTCTTTTAAAGGCGTATTGTACTAATAAAGACTTAAGCCCATTTTGAAGTCTTGTGTCGTTTGGGATCCGGGAGAACAGTAGTACCTAACTGTAAGGTTAGTTAGTAGATAGTTTTAGATGTGCGAACTTCGTGTCGTGCGCGTAGTCGCGTACACCTCCAGGGCAGTGCAACTCGCTTGTTACAGAAATCCTTATCTCATAAGTAGGAACTGATCCGATAAAATTCGACATCATTTCGGCCATAGCAGCACCAACATACAGTCCCCATCATCATCATAATCATTTCAGCCGAAAGACGTCCACTGCTGGACATATATATGCCTCCCCCAAGCTCCGTCACTTAGACAGGTTTTGTGCTTCCCGCATCCAGCGGACTCCTGCGGCCCTCACAAGGTCATTGGTCCACCTTGTGGGAGGCCTTCCAACGCTACGTCGCCACTCCAGAACCTTTCGGCCCCTTCGGCCATGGATCTGTTCTGCGAGCAATGCCCATTGCCACTTAAGTTTGGCAAAGAAACTTTATAAGCATCAGTGTAGTGACAGCATCTACATCGCAACAAGCGAACTACACATCACACTGAGATCGCGCTAATATCATTCAACGTCCCAACATCAATCGTCGGGCAGTAGCTCACTAGACTCAACACCCATCTGTTTGGAGGATACTCCCTTTTCTATAGAAGAAAGAAAGAAGAAGAAAGAAAGAAAGAAAAATGCGTTTCTATATACATAACCTTAAAACTATTAATAAAACAGAACAATGTTAGTAATCATTAGCCAAAAGGACCTCAGCTTAGCATAATGTCAAATGGCAGGCAACACAGTAGGTATGCACCACCTGACGCTGATTTTCAGAAGATTTGAAATTGAAAAATAATAAAATCTATAAAAGATGGATGAACTTTACACCCTGATCCTCTCAACAACGACAACTATAACCTCTATAGTAACATTAGCACCTTAAATGAAAACTTACGCATCGCGTCAATGTGTCACACACAAACTTCCCATGACATCAATTGTGATAGTTAGCGTAACTTGAAATTAATACAAGTTATCAATTAAACCCCTATTACTGAAGTTATGTTACATCTGCGGTAAACGGCCGATTAACTACAGGCGTTACCGACTTAACTTAATGATGATCGATAAACATGGAATCAGTGGTAGTCCAGTGGTAACGACTGCGAATTACGAGTTGTAGATTCGGACACAGACAGGCACATCACTTTGTGTAAATTATTTCATCACCACTGCTCTCAAAACGGAAAAAAAGTCTATGCTAACCCCTTTGAATAGACATTTCTAAAATAATGTGCTGAATGTATGGTTACAGTTCGCGCGTAGATTGATCGGTACCATCGACCATTAGTTCAGCGAGCACTGTCGTGTCGCTACTGAAGTTTGGCAATTTACAAATTATTTGTTTATACTTTTCGAATAAAAAATGGTACAAACGCGGACTTAATGGCTTACATGTTCTACCAGTTAACCAAGGGTGGTAAAGAGATTTCCCGCACAAGATTTTTTTTTAAATAATTCTGGTTGGTGGAATATCTAAAGAAAGCACTCCATTACCATTAGGCGGTCGTCGCGTCGATCCAGTTGAAAACCAGCATCAGGCACTAGTTGTCTGGCATTTATGCTGAACTGGGCCTTTTTAGCGTAGCCGTGAGGCACACTTTGACTCACTTTACACTTTTTGTTGGTTTTTTAATTATATTATTTTGCTGTATATTGTGTGCCTTTTTAGTCTGTGCTAAATAAATGTATTTCTTCTTTCTTATTCTAGACCGTTGATTGACGTTACCCAGTAACTGGGCGTGGACGAGCTGCATACGGTTAGACTGGAAACCGACCCCAATTTATTTAAGAATAGGCTAGGAGACTGATGACGACAATTTCTAAACAGAATAAGGCTCACTTGTGGCTAAGTAATAACAGCTGCACGCGTCAAGCGATCTGGTTAAGCTACCCTTGCCGCGGTTAATCCGTGGATGGGTGACCACCTTTACATACCAACACCCCACTGATCCCCAGGAAGCACGTTAAGCTTTGATAGTCGTTACAGGTCTTACTTTACTAAAGGCTATCGTATTACCCAGTAACTGTGTTGTGGAGGTCAGATAGGCAGTCGCTCCATGTGAAATACTGGTATTCAGCTGTATAGTATTCAGCATACTGGTATTCAGCTGTTAGACTGGAACCCAACCCCAACATAGTTGGGGAAAGATTAGGCAGATTGAATTCGGTCCATGACGACACGAACACGAATACTACACTATTTATTCAACTAGGGTGAATCAAAAAGGACAATTACAATTTTCACCAGTATGTATGTATGTAGCATCTGTTCCCTCCCTCATAACTTTTAAAATCATTATTATAAATTGGAAAATAAGGTATCGTTTTTTTTTTTTTTTTGAGGGTGGGAAATCATCAAATAACTTCTCCTGCTCTGGGTGGAGCAGGAGGGCGTGTCAGACTTTTACTGACTAAAACCCACCCGTGTTCCCTCAGTTGCCTGTGTGCCAGGGGCCGCGGTATCTCTTTCGAACAACCCGCAACCCTGGCAGGCATCGGCCCTTGCGGACCCCACCAGTTCGGCGCACCAGGACACGTGGCACGCCGTGACCACCCCAGGAACCAAGTAACAAAAGGGCCCCAGACGTACCCGTGTCTGGTGCCCTTGGTCCCCCTGCGACGGGTCAGCACAGTGGCCCCGCCGCCTACCACTTTTCGGCCGCAGGGGATAGGGAGAGCGGCCAACGCTATACCGACACTCCTCTTCCCCTGCGGCCCCACCGCGTCCGCCATCAAACGGTGGCGGCCCCGTCCAGGCCACGGAAGGGAAGAGCGCTACTCAGAAGTACCGGCACTCCTCCTCTTCCGCAGCCTGTAATCCTCAGCCGCGATGCCTCCCATTCGACACCGCGGCCCGCCTCAGTTGCGGTGCACCTCACCGCAACCTACATTCTGGCCGCTACGTCGTCGGCTTGGAGACAAAAGCCCTGACGAGCGGCCCCACCTTGGGGTTCCTCTTCGCTTCACCGTGGGAGCGGACCACGGCTACTGAGCCCCCCCGCAACGACAATGCGGGAACCCACTGGGGGGGAAATAAGGTATCGTTGGAAGCGTGTTGAGCGTCCGCTTATGGGCTATGTGCCTTCACATTATGTTGGCGCCCCCTAGAAGACACACAGTCATGAACTAAAACCAAATTGGTCGTATGCCACGTACCCTAACACATAATACAAAGGCAAAATGGCATACGACCACAGCTTTAAGATAACAATATTTTCGTGTTTCTAACTTTTTAGAACGTGATTTTCAGTAGGTAGTCAGATTTTAATTTTTTTACCGGATTTTTTTCCTTCATCTCGTGCTAGGTATATAATCTTTGGGCGCTTTTAAATTGCAGCTTCAAAACAAACATCCGTCTGTACCCAGATTACCAACGAAAATTAATTAAATCAACTTAATATTCGCGTATACGAACTGCTCACAACAAAATTAAATATGGCGGGGCCGTTTCGCGTCAAAAAGTAATTTAGGCTTTGAATAATTAAGACTTAATGGTCGCCCGAATATTTCATGGTACATAATTTTCTTGCTGGTATTTTTGAATTAATTCTGGGTTGTATTCGGTGAGTACTGAAATTTTCTTAATAGAAGGTGCTAATGAGTAAGACCACCATGACACCATGTTTTAAGCGAATAAATTATCTTATGCCGGGCGTAACAGAATAGCACCATCCGTACTCTTCCCGTGGGTGTCGTAGAAGGCGACTAAGGGACTTACTAGAGAACGGGCAGCAGCGTTCTCTATGCATTTTACTGCCATACTGCGATCGCCAACCCGCCTGCCAAGCGTGGCGATTATGGCAAACCCCCACAAATTGGGGGAGGCCTATGTCCAGTGGACGTCTTTCGGCTGAAATTATGATGATGATGATGAAATTATCTTATCTTATCTTAATGATTTTGTCAGGTTTAGGTTTTTTTTTTTTTTTTGGGTGGGAAGTCATCAAATAACTTCTCCCGCTCTTCGTGTCAGACTTTTACTGACTAAAATCCACCCGTGTTCCCTCAGTTGCCTGTGTGCCAGGTGCCGCCGTATCTCTTTCGAACAACCCGCACCCTGGCAGACCCGCACCCCTGGCAGGTCAGGTTTACGTCACGGCTAGTCTTGGCAATTTTTTACCGTTTCTTGTTTAGGAAAACTGCCGCGAATTACGAGTTTTAGTAGACTTGTACTGCCGTCCACAAGCTACAATACCGTTAACCAACAAAATCATATTTCGAGTTATGGACAAAAAAGCGCAGAAAAATATGAAATGCATGCTATTTAGATATGCAACGGATGGTAACAATTCTAGTTAAAATGTAAATTAGTCCTTAGTCTCTTTTTACATGCTTTATATTAGCTTCACTTGTAACTAACTATGTATTTTAGAAAATCTTGGAATCTTAATTTGACCCACTTCCCGGTCTTCGATTAGGATGAAATTTTGCACACGCTCTGAGTTCTGATGACAATACATGACTAGCTAAGAAACGTCATTACAAATCCAATATGGCGGCCTCCCCAAGATGGCGGACTGGCTGTTTGAAATCCACCCCCATGATATGGGTATCAAATGAAAGGGTTTGCTGTCAGGAATATGAAAAATATTTAAAAAATGAAAAAAGAAGGAAAAAAATCACGTTTTTGTAGTTAGCAGAACTAAAAAATAGAAAAGAAATAATAGTTTAAAAAACTAAAAAACACGCTTTAAAAACCAAACTAAAAAAGGAGAAAATAATTTAATTCAATTAAAAAGCGTGGGGTGCTTGACATTAATTGATTATAAAAATACCTCAAAAAGCACCCCACGCTTTTTAATTGAATTAAATTATTTTCTCCTTTTTTAGTTTGGTTTTTAAAGCGTGTTTTTTAGTTTTTTAAACTATTATTTATTAGTTTAGTCATGTTGCTTACCTGCGTTTTAGCGTAGTAAACATGTCAAACAAGGCAAATTAACGGCGTTTTATTTTTTTATCTTGGCATCCATAAATAGTAGAAACATGCTGCTTAGACAGAGAGATGGAGATTTTTTTTCTGATTATGGTGGCATCAAAAAACGAAAATCGACCATATGCGAGTTAACGGCATTGTAGCTTGCGGACAGCAGTATAGGTCATTCGATACATATGACAGGCGCATTACTTTGTACGAATTATTTCATCACCACTGCTCGGTGATGAAATAATTGACACAAAGTAAACCACCGCTGTCAGGTATCGAACGACCTACAAGCCAAACACTCAAAACGGTGAAGGAAAACATCGTGAGGAAACCGGCAAGTCCTAGGACCAAAAATTCGAAGACATGTGATATCTACCAACCCGTAATGGGCCCGCGTGGAGGCCTTTGTCCAGCCGTGGGAACTTTAAAGGCCTATTGATTATTTATAATGGAGTTACTGCAGATTGCTTTTGGCATTCAAAAGTTACTATGTTTTTTTTGGTGAATTGTAAAGGGATTATGATTTACCAAATATCGATACCCATCTCGCCCTGTGAAATTTCACCTACTTATTTAATTTTATCACGTACTTATAATAGTTACGTATAATATGCGCTACCGTACTATATTACTTTAATTTACCAAGGCGATCCGTAACGTTTCGTAAAAATACCTTCAGTGCGGCAATTTCAATGAAAATTTGAATAATTTTGAAGGATAGGTATTGCTAATCCATTGCTTGATAAGTTCGAAAAAATTGTCTGCTCAACAACATAAATAACGCAATGATGATGAACTGAAAAAATGAAAATCATTCCTACTTTTGGTGTGTTCAGCTATTACCCCGCTAATTCGACTTAACTTTTATAAGTACCTAGTTTAAGTCTTAAACTACGAATATTTTTTTAACGGAGTACAAATAACAAATGTCAAAAGATCAAACTATAGAACTTGCGCTTAATTTTAATATCTAGAGATACTGAGATTATATCCACGCAGTCGTGACATTAATTAACATCTAATATATCAGAGGACATCAGTTCTCCTTAGCTGATGCAGATAAAGCCAGTTCCTAGAAACATCTGAGCCACAAAGTCTAGAATATTAGTTACAAAGCTAGTGCCTATGTGACTTTCCTAGTACTCATTAGCAACTAACAGAATGAAGCCTCAGTAAATGGAAACTGAAGGCTTCCTAGAACAGTGCTCGCACAGAGTTAATTAATATACGCTTTCAAGGGCTTCTGATGAACTGAGGGTACATACACGTTGAATGTTGGTAGGTAGGGACAGTGTGGGTTAAATAGCATATTTAAGCAATGTTCATTTTATGATGATACATTTGTTAAACGGGGTGAATAGTGACGCAGGAGTGAATCGGGACGAAATTTTAAAAGGGATTTTATCAATAAAATTATATAGTTAGTTGTCCAAAAGGACTCTTGTAGCGGCACTACAGAAAAATACTTCGCAAGAATATCTGAAAATACAAAAAGAGAAGTGGCGCCATCTACAATGCCACAGGCGAACTACGCAAGACTCACGTCACAGAAATGCTACATCGCGCCGTCAGAGTTTACCGCGCGACTCGCATAGCCACAACATCCCGACATCAACCGTTGGGCAGTTGCCCATCAGACACAACACCCGTCTGGTCGGAGGATCCTCCCTTTTCCATAGAGTATGAGTGGACTTTATACCCTGTTCCTCATACCTCTATTCTCTAATGTGTTTACTATATTATAATTAATGATAAAGTGCCCGTGTTGGCAACAAACTATATTATTTCAACGTTAAAATGGTTGTACTAAGTTGTTTTATAATAGTTTTATAGAATTTCGTTTCACATAAAAAAAACTCATATTTTTGTTTCATAGAATAATCAACACGCAGAATACTTTGAAGATTTTAAGGCCTAGGACAAACTACTTTGGCCTGAAATCGGGTTTGGCCGGTAACATATCTATAAATACGAAAATATTTATTACTAATCAAGCAAAATGTGGGTGTACAAAAGAAACACCTCTGCCTAACCATTCGGAAATTACCGGCGTGGTGTTTCTGCCACGAAATCTATACGTTAATAAAATGCTAGCTTTTTTTTCTAATGAAGTTAGTTTTATCAGTACAGAAACAGAGTTGTACACCAAGTTACAGAATAAACTCTTACTACGTTATTCAATTTATCCTTTATATTTTCAGGGAATATATTGTAGGTAGCAGTTTTGCCGATAGGAATACCCATCAGGAAAATATATTGTTTGTCTATATAAACCCCTAAAATAAATTTGAAACCTACCAAAAACCAACCAACAGCGCAGGTAACAACCATGGGTTCACTAAGCTCAAGTTAGAACTTATTAAGTTCAAGTACGGAAGGTGTAACGCCTCTTAATCCCGCAGAAGCCGTAAATTTAAATTGGCTCAAAATAACTTGGACGCGGTTTGGACTAATTTGCAACCCTGGACCGAACTATCCTGTTCATGGAAATTACTTCCTTGGTTAAATATGTTTCATACAAGGTGATCACATGTATAACGAAAACACCTTTTTCAGTATAAATATTTATGCATTTAAACTCTTACCCACATAAAAACCTGGTATGTACATATAGCAATACATATCAAGCTATTTAATTAGGTATTCAACATAATAACAATATAGACTTCTTGAGACAACCTTCTCTAATTACGAAGCTCGGAGAGAACTAACTTAGAAAACTAGGCGATTTCCCCAACATCATATTTCCATTTTTTTCTATTAAAAAAATCAGTACTTATTCGATAACTGTCAAATGAGATATTTTTTAAACGTCATTATACTGATACAAAATCATTTGAGGCGAATTAGATACTTTCAATTTTATAAATATTATTTAAGATCCCTACAAATCTTATTAATATTCTTGAAAATCGTATACTTACTTTTACAAAGTTTGTAAATATGTGAGCACCATGTATCTATCATATAATTATTGTATCTGTCATTGCATCATTTCTAATTCTTTTTAGTTATTGTGGTATGGTAATTTCATTCTAGGTGCATAGTTTTCACATATACCAACAAGGACTGGACTCGCGTGGTGGATTAAGGCCCACTCGCTCTAACTGAGACGAGGCCTGTGTCTCAGCGGAACCCTGTATTTTGCGATGCACAAAATCCTATTAATATTATAAATGTGAAAGTTTGTATGTTTAGATGTTTGGATATTTAGATGTTTGGACTTTGGATGTTTGTTACTCAATTACGCAAACATGGCTGTACGGATTTGGATGAAATTTGGCACACAGATAGTTTATAATCTGGATTAATACATAGGGTACTTCTTATCTCGGTAAGGCGTTCCCGCGGGACTATTTTAGAGCTCGAAGCCGCTGGCAAAAGCTAGTGGGTAATAAAATTAACTACCATACTATTTTAACCATTTATTATTTCAAAATTTACGCAGAAAAACAAGTTCTATAAAAGAAAGGTTCGATTTCCATAATAGTCACAGGATATGTAACCTCAGGGAAGTAAATCGGGTACTTAAGGCCATCACAGCCACACTTGGACAAACATTGGCATACTGGCGAAGGTGTGTCACAAACATTGCAGACGTTGGCCGGGTCTCTGAAGCATTTGCAGGGGCCGCCACAGTTGCAGGGGTTGGCCGTGTTGGTGCAAGAGTTTCCACACATGTTGGTGCATGGTGTGGTTGGCAGCATGTAAGGATCACGGAAGCAGCAGTAGGCCGTTGCATTCTGAAAAAGAACCAGGTTATGAAGACAGCTGTCATCGCTCACCTAACTACTTACTTTGTTTCACATGTTAACTTAGATTTTAATTTTTAGAAAAAAAAACTAGCACCAAATATTGTCGTTATGAGTGATAATTTACTTTGTATACAAGCACAACATACAAAACCACGACGAAATAAAAACTACATAAATCAGGTAATACAGCAGCATATAGAACAAGGTGCCAAAATACAAAAATAAAAGAAGACATTATGTTGTAATGACCATTTTGATTACTTTGGCGACAAATGAAATAACAAACATGCAAAGTGCTTGTGCGTCTCAAGGTTGCACTAATTGGAAGTCCAGCTCAGCATGTGTCAGGCGAATATACCTAACACTGATATTCTGCTGGATCTCTGCACTGACATAAGAACGTCGAGCTGATGAGATCAGTACGTGAATAATAATTATTGGAGTTGTAAAAAGTGGAAGTGCGGAGTGAATTTATGAAAGTAAATACCCGCAATTTCTAAATTATTTGTACTACAGGAAAATTTTGAATTTGGAAACGTTCTTGTTCGATGATGATTGTGTATTGATGATATTGGCACCGATTACAATTCCATAATATAATCTTGAACAATTATGTAAACTAGTGGTCAATATTCGAGCATAATTAATGTAAAACTTAATGTATTTCTAATACATTATTATACAAAAATACTAGCAGATAGACAGAGTTACTTTTGCATTTATAAATATTAGTAGGGATTAGCTTTCTCTACTCGTTCTCCTTATAAGCTTTAACTTTGCCATATCTAACACTCCACCGTCCGCACAGTTTTCGTAAAAAAGGGTACAAAGTTTTTGATCAACGTATTAATATAGATAGACAACTAGTTACCCTATTATGTACCTACCAGTCATATTTATTTCACAAACAATGCAGTTTAAAAAAAAACAAAATAAACATTACCTGGCATAAATATAAAACGAACACAAAAAGCACAAAATTCTTCATGTTTGTTTATGTTTTTCTGCACACACAGACAAACAAGTAATTTGAATAATTCCCACGATGTGTTCTATATACACTGTAAATAATTAAGATGCGCTGATTTATATAAGTAGGTAAAGCAATGTCAGGTTCGTGTCTAAAGCGTAGGTTCCGTACATCGTTTAATAATTTTTTATTCCAATTTTTTTTTATCGCGCGAAATCTGTGTGTATTTTTAGTTGGGGCTCCAAACTAATCTTTTGTCCGTAGGTGATACGGAGTAGGAACGCCCGTAACTTCACCCGAATCTACGGATTTAGTGCTCAGAGACTAAATCCGTAGTTCCTTAGACCTCTCTTGACTCCTGAACTTTATCAAATGTTGTCATTTTAATAATCTTTGTCTTTTCACATAATGACATAATTTTGTAGAGTAGGTAACTAGGTAGCTTTAAAGCAAACTGATAAATATAAAATCAAATATAATCTTTCAACGCCCCAACTGAACAAATGAATAATAAACTCCATTATCATAATCATCCCCTTTTCTCCTGATTGACAGATGTGTCGAAAATGATGAAGGTGAAGCTTCAAGGGAGATTATCCCGTATTTAACCTCTTTGACCTATTGTATCCGGACAAGCACCTCTAACACCTCTCAACTGATTAATTCACACTTTATGAAGGCGAATTATTAGTATCGATAAAACGAAAATGAGCATCCCTTTCTTGTTAGTACTTTTTCATGGCTAACCCAGCACAACTAGGCAAAGCGATGGCTTGAAACCTAAGCATGGAAATAATAGAACACGACTTATACCACTGGAAAAAAAAAAAAACCCGACTGCCTAAAAAGTGAATTTTAATTAAAAAAGATGGAAACAAGAAACTTGTTTTAAAAGGATGACTATTAAACTTAATACTCGTCGGCAGTCGGAGGCATCTTCTTAAATTTTACAGTAAAGACCTTTATTGCATGCGACTGCATAAGATTGCTTATAGTATTCAGTCTAATAGTCATTCTCCCGTCGCGCGTCTAATTAGCATACACAATAGATATTCTATTGTTATCGGAACACCTGGTGTGCACTTGACGTGCGAGAGGTTAAAACAAGTTTCTTGTATCCATCTTTTTTAATTAAAGTTCACTTTTTAGGCAATCGGATTTTTTGATTTTGTTAATATTTTTTTATTTCACAGTTTTTAGTGAATATACTTAATTATTTTTGACGTTACTAAGACTCTGTTTATGAAACCATTTATTTTGATACCCCACTCAATAGGTTTTGGGGATTTTTTTTAATGCACAATATGGCACCAAAACCTCGACAATTTTTTTTTTCAATTTTAATGTACCCACTATCATTCTCACAATTAAGACGAATCTAACGGGACCTCTCAACCCCCCCAGTGGGTTCCCGCATTGTCGTTGCGGGGGGGCTCAGTAGCCGTGGTCCGCTCCCACGGTGAAGCGAAGAGGAACCCAAAGGTGGGGCCGCTCGTCAGGGCTTTGGTCTCCAAGCCGACGACGTAGCGGCCAAAATGTAGGTTGCGGTGAGGTGCACCGCAACTGAGGCGGGCCGCGATGTCGAATGGGAGGCATCGCGGCTGAGGATTACAGGCTGCAGAAGAGGAGGAGTGCCGGTACTTCTGAGTAGCGCTCTTCCCTTCCGTAGCCTGGACGGGGCCGCCACCGTTTGATGGCGGACGCGGTGGGGCCGCAGGGGAAGAGGAGTGTCGGTATAGCGTTGGCCGCTCTCCCTATCCCCTGCGGCCGAAAGGTGGTAGGCGGCGGGGCCACTGCGCTGACCCGTCGCAAGGGGACCAAGGGTACCAGACACGGGTTCGTCTGGGGCCCTTTTGTTACTTGGTTCCTGGGGTGGTCACGGCGTGCCACGTGTCCTGGTGCGCCGAACTGGTGGGGTCCGCAAGGGCCGATGCCTGCCAGGGGTGCGGGTTGTTCGAAAGAGATACCGCGGCCCCTGGCACACAGGCAACTGAGGGAACACGGGTGGGTTTTAGTCAGTAAAAGTCTGACACGCCCTCCTGCTCCACCCAGAGCAGGAGAAGTTATTTGATGATTTCCCACCCTCAAAAAAAAAAAAAAAACGGGACCTCTCAAGCTGAAATCTATCAAGCCGTTTAGGCTGTGCCAAAGAAATATACATACATACACTCGAAAAACATAACCGTCCTGGCGCAGTCGGGAAAAAACAACACAGCAACAGCAACACATGTTTTAAACATTCATAGCTATGTTATTTATAAAAACCCATATTAAAAAAAAGAACGTTGGTTTGCAAAATATAACTTGCCAGGACAAACGGCCCAAAACAAAGCAAGCAAATCCGCGGACGACGTAAACCTTACGATGCATCCGGCTTTTTCAATTCGAAACGGATCTCTAAAAATTATCAATATTAGGAAAGAAAGTTGCGTAAGCGCAATTACTCGGTACCGTCAGTTGGTCAAGCGATAGTACTGTTTAGTAAAAAGTCACGTTGTTTAAATTAAAACATACTTTGTTTCAAAATGACATGTTTTGCTGATTGATAACAGTTTCTTCATACGACCTTGACCTTTGAAAGTCACCTGCACTACATAAGAACGTATGAACACTATGAACATGTTTGCATGGACAACGTAAAAATATCGCATCGGGATATTATGTGCACTAGATTTTCAACTCTCGGTGTCACCCCGGTATTCCGTCTCACACTTGCATCGGGGATCACGGAATCTAGTGCGACTTCCGCGATCCCCGGCTAGTGCCGGCCCGTCTTTGCGGGCCACATCGCGATAGGGGGGGAGTGAGATGTTAAACTCCCCCCGTACACCATATAGAGGCGCGCGTGGAACACTACGCGCCGCCATCTCGGGTCCTAAGGAATAGGGGGCGACGGATTTTCCCAGATCCGTCGCCCCTGAACCCATTTACCCTACCCAAGAGGGCGTTGTCAGCCCTCCGCCGACGCCCGGTGCGTCTGCTGCGGATCGGGTTAGCGGAAGCAATCTTCCGCTTCCTTTCCGCAGCCTCCGCGGAGGATACCACCGCGTCCCAGGACTCCTCGCTGCCGACCATCGAGTCGCTACCGGCCGTTGTCCACGCGGGCAGAGCCGCGGACGAAAGCCAGTTTAACAAAATATTTAGGAAAATTATGTTTAAAACACGAAAACGTTTTTGAGGCAAACCGTTCTACGCAGTCGGGTAGGTAAAATGATGTAACAAAAAATATTTTCTGTTTTCATTTAAGTTAACACTTGAATGAAAACATTCCTCATTTTTTACAAACACACTTGCAACTTGCTGTAAATCAGGCTCAGAAAATATATAGCGTTTACAGTTACCCGGAGAGCTATAAAACTTCACGGTGACATTACATTACCTTAAAAATATACGGGATTTTATTGCCTTTCTTTCAGACGTTTTCCGGAAAATTGTAAGGTTTACTGGCGTTCTATTTGAGCTGTAAATTCGTCAAATTATTAAATTATTTAAATACATATTTTAAAACTAGATGGCTCCAGTATTTCCTAGCTATTGATCGCTGAGAAGAAATGCCGAAACAAAGGAGTCATGGTCTCTTTTAAAGTTTATACATTATATTATTAGGATGTAATGCTAAGGCTAACAATACAGGGCCATGTCTGGTGGGGCTTTTTGAAGTAAGCAGCAGCAGCTTTGAGCTGACCTGACACAAGAGATGCATGTATCAGTCATCGTGCGGTCGACTGTAACAACAAACCAGTCTTTTGGAACAACAGAATGTCATGAATTCTCGCCATTGAAACGCGGTTACATTATCCCAGACCTGCCACGGAAAGTGGAAAGTTTCACAAAGAATGGGTGTCATTATCCTTTCAAAATGATAAAAGATATAATGGGGCCTTACATGACCCGGAATGCGGGGATTTTAAGCGAATGAAAAAGCTTTATTCACCAACGCTTGACCCAAAATTCATTTCAAAGCAAGCTTAAATTGACAACACCATCTTTAGGAAAAGAGGGTTTTTGTATGTCTGTCACGCTTGCGCTAATCTCAGAAACCCCTGAAATTATTTTAATGGTGTTAATTGTATTGGCAGCGAAAGTTACACGTTGAAATTTGGTTTAAGAATTTCCCTGTATTTCCTGTGGTCCCTGTGGATATTCTGAAAAGGATTCCATTGGATTAGCCATATTGGTAGGTAGGTATGTATAGCTAGCATAAGCATAATCAGCGTATAACGTTCCCACTGTTGGGACCCAGGCTTCCACTCGGTGAGAGAGAGTGGGCCAGTGGTCGGGTCGGTATGTAGGATACCTGTATGTACTTAATTGCACCATACCAAGATTCGATAATCTTACTGCCGTCTTTCTGTCTCATTGACATCTTTGCCGCCGCCGCCATCTTGTCTACCGCTGAAAGGGATTGACTTCGCCGTTGCTATTACCTACTTAAGTACGTGTAGGTATAGTCACCAAAATAAATAAGAAACTAGGGTCGTCGGATATACTTGAAGTCTATTAAGAATCCAATAGATGTTTTCTAATGGAAAATGAAAATGAAAAATGCTTTATTATTTTAACAAGTAAAACTTAACAACTAGTGATTGGAGCCTCCTTTAAAGCAGATAAGCCTGTGTTAGGAGACTCCGCTCTTCCGTAACTTAAATAAACACTTTTACTTGTTTTATGCAAATATAGGTAAGTAAAGGGAAATGTGGTAGTAAGAATAAAAAATAAAAAGAGGAATAATAAAGCTAAACATGCAGTACCTACAGAACGTGAAGAAGAAAGAAGTGAAGAAGAAGAATGTGAGAGTGTGTGAATGTGAGAGTGTGTAAATGTGAGGGTGTGTTAATGTGAGTACATAATATGAATCAGAGCGTATGCATGAGGTGAACAATAGTACAGGTATTAGAGGTAGGTATATTTATTCCAGCAGCGCCTCCGTGTCATCATAAGTAAGTGGTTTTATCCAGTTAGTTACATTTTCTTTTACATTCAGTTTGTTTCTTAGTGTTTATGCAAATCGCTGTGTTAATTAAATCTGTTGTATAATTGAGCTGAGCGTCTTTTGTATTGTATACGGCCGAATTTGGTTTTAGTTTGGGGAACATCTGCTACTATATCTTTTCTTCTTTTCAAAGTTAAGCTGGGGTCAAAAGAAAGAGTTTTCTGTTTCTTTAGAATAGTTTTAATTACATATAGTTTTCGCACCGAGAGTAGATCGCTTATTTGATGTACCTACTGCTTGTGTGTACTTTGTGTAGGAAATTTAATGTAATAAATGAGCTGTGTGTTTTCTAGTAGGTAATTCAACTAAATTGTATTCGAAAACCTCCACTAGGTTAAACTTCAACTATATGCGACGACCCTGGTTACTTACCTCTTTTGGTGACCGTACATAAACTTACGCCTTTTTTCCTACTACTACCTACTTATCTTTCTAACATATCTACCTACATTTTAGGTAGAAATAAACTAACACCTGAACTCACAAAACCCTTTGTTCCTCAAAAAACAAACTAAATTATCAATTTCTGTGAATCCCACGAGAAAAACTACAAAGTTAAGGGATACTTTTGCAAAACCATTCAAAACACTTAAGAACCTTTTAATTTATCGGTGTTATAAAGAAGTTCTTCAAACTTCCAAAACCATAAAATTTTACGTTTTCAAACAGTCGTAAGTTTGAAACTATCAAATGAATGTATGTAGAACTGGGTCAAGATGATAGTGTACAGTAGCAAACATTAAAACTATTTTGTGTGGCAGAGTTATGAGACCAAGTGCGAATGTAGCACAAAGTTAGTTGATGTTGTATGTGGGAACTATGCGGGTAGAAAACCAACAACAATGCTTGAAACTGTTGTAGTTAGGAGTGTAAAACCAGAGTATATTGCTAGAGTATACTGCTTATGTATGTAATACAATTGAGGTTCTAACCTTGGACACCATAAAACACTCATTTTTTTATTGCACAGAAATGGCGTATTGGTACATATTAAAAGCTAGAAAAATTTAGTGTAAGTACTTAAATGTATATTACAAGCCAGAAAAAAAATGAGTTAATTGTCAAATATGTCTAAGAGAAGACTTATAAAAAATATTTTATAAACATAAACTTTAAGCATGATGACAATCGTAAATCAGAGCTCTAAAAATATTTTTCGGTCCATAATTCTCAAACCACATATTTTGTGCCTCATTCAACCAGTGGCGTGTACAGAGTTTTTAGACAGGGTAGGCAGAAAATTAAAAAAAAGCAAAAAAAAAACCAGAATAACCGATTGCTGTACCCACATAGCATGCAACCTGTGAGGCAATTAAATGGATCAGCCTATATAATGTTCCCACTGCTGGGACACAGGCCTACTCTCGGTGAGAGGGAGTGGGCCGTAATCCACCACGCGGGCCCAGTGCGGGTTGGTGGGTTGGGTACCTATAGTTTGTATTAATAAAATCCGGTGTACAACTACTTTTTACGATCACTTGTTCAGGCGCCTTAGTCTGCTATTTTTATAAATTCGTCATTCCAACACGATCCCATTGTCATTCATTTGTCATTTTGCTAAAAGTTCGTAATCTGCTAAATTCATAATGATCGATCATTGGTCGGTCAATGGTCTCGTAATAGAATTGTTTCATAATGGCATTTTCGTATTGCCATTATTATAAAACTCGTTAGTAGAAATGTTTTTCGAAAAACTACTACTAAATTTGAACATTTGTTCATGCCAGATTTCATTTATATATATATTTACATATTATTTATTAGTGATATAAGCAATCTAAAGTAGTAGGAAGTTCGTAAATTAAGTCAGTCATTCATTTGTCATGATGTACGAGATTACCAATAAATGCCATTTCTTTCAATGGAGTGTCAGTGGCTGACCATTGGAAAGTCATAATGACGCCATTTTACTAGTAGATTACCAAACTTGTCAAAATCAACAATGATGAAATCAATGATAGACCATTCTGACACTATTGTAATAGCAGACTTGAGGCCCTGTTGTGATTTTTTTTTTCACGGAAAGATAGTAAAGAAAACACATCATTTTTTCTTTTCTCTAATATACACACACCACCTGAACAACTTTCACAGTGAATATTATATATTTTTCACACTATTATCAATGTTAAAATCTTAAAATACATGCTGCTATTCTAGCTCACAACCAAAACTAAAATTAATCAAAACAAACAATGGCGTCGGAATATTAAATAATACGACAAATATGTAATGGTTGTTTATGTAGCGACAATTCAATGAAATAACGCAATTTTTTTAAATAGTCGCATAACCAACTTTGTTCGGAAAACTTCGGTAAGTTACGTAATTCGTCGTGTCAAAAGCCACTGCCTACCCTTTACGGTTGTGTGCGTTATTTGTTACATTGTGTGCCACGTATGTATACGAATGCACACCCAATAAATCTTCATGACCACGAGAGCACACATATAAACATCAAGACGCGAATAGTTTGTGTCTCTCCCGAGGCACTCAGCGCGGCGCTAGTGCATCGCAATGCGAAGTTGTGTCGAATTGTACGAACGAACAGGTATTGCATCGATGATACTACAGGTGGAGCTGATTTATAAATAATTATTTTTTTGTTTATTGATAAAATAATAATAGTTTTAAATAATTCTCAGATTTCGGTAGGGTAAGCAGTGTCTTTCTGTCTTTATGAACTGCACGCCACTGCATACAACATTACACTGACCTAACAATTGCAAAAAAAACATAAGGAAATTTGATTCTGGCGGTTTCCACTTAACTTGTTAAGGCTTAAACAATTTCTATTAAAATTTCATGGAAATTTTTCTACAAGTATCGCGTCGCGTTGTCGCGTCCCGTCTATTTGAAGTAGCCTATATTCTTGTCACTCGCGTTACCGACAGTGTACCTCATTTCCATCACTACGTTTGAGTCATATTTTCTGTATAATTTACTGACTTCAAGGAACTTTTATTTCCTGTAGGTACACCATTTCCCACTGACACATATTCTCGTTGTGTCCGTAATAAGGAAGATACAAGCTGAATATTTAACCGACACCTGGTATATGGGCCGTAAAGCTTAGCCGGCTACATCTAATATGAAAGATGTGGAAGCAAGGCCGCACTTCAAGGCTGTGAGATTCTTACTTATCCTGCTTAAATTATTTTTGGAGAGAATGTTAAAAATTCAAATAGTAAAGCAGGTTAAGTATAAAAAAAAACAAGTTTTGCTATCATATGCATCACCCCGGAGGAGCTCGTGGCTAAGTTATAACAGGCGCAGAGGGCCTACTCCCTAAGCACGAAGTTTGTCGTTTCGGTCGAAGTAACGGGCGGTTCCACCGACAGAAGATTAGTTTGGAACCCGAACTAAGAATGAATGTCAACACGAATTGACAGCTATCCCTACTCCCGATATGTTTTTGCCCATCCAAAAAAGTTAGATAATAGGGTGTAGGATTCACTAAGAAGTTTCGAACTACTTTCGGTCGGGCCCGTATCTTCGTTGACAGAGTTAGAGAGTAGGCCTCCTGGCTTGCTTGTCGGTCCGTGGATAGATGTTTACGTACCGAGACACGGAGGGATGTTTCGTAAAGCACGTTAAGCTGTCATTCGTAGATCTTTGAAAGTCGTTACGTGTCGTCAGAAGTACGAAAGTCTGACAACCATACCAAGGGGTATCGTGTTACCCAGTTACTGTGATGTGGAGGTCAGATAGGCAGTACGCTCCATGCATTCAGCTGAATCGGTTTAGACTGGAAGCCGATTTTTTTTGGGTGGAAATCATCAAATAACTTCTCCCGCTCTGGGTGGAGCAGGAGGGCGTGTCAGACTTTTACTGACTAAAACTCACCCGTGTTCCCTCAGTTGCCTGTGTACCAGGGGCCGCGGTATCTCTTTCGAACAACCCGCACCCCTGGCAGGCATCGGCCCTTGCGGACCCCACCAGTTGGTGCTGACATCTCTTTGAGGCGCGCGTGGAACACAACGCGCCGTCGACCCGGGCTTGGTTTAAAAAAGGTTAGGCAGATGACTATGACACGTGCATCATACAGCCTCCAAAACGGTTTTCCAGGGAATATTATAATTAAATAATACATATTATGTGTTTATCAAAGGAAACTTGTAAATGGCCTTCAGTTTCATATTGTTTAATAACACTGTTTAAGTTAGCTGTAAGTTTACCGAATAGAATAAAATAAAATATAACTGAAAGTTAGTAATAAACTTGCAGTTGAGAGTGACAAAACTACAAAATTACCAAATCATCATCATCATCATCATCATTTCAGCCGAAAGACGTCCACTGCTGGACATAGGCCTCCCCTCAGCTCCGCCACTTCGACCGGTTTCTGTGCTTCCCGGATCCAGCGGACTCCTGCGGCCCTCACAAGGTCATCGGTCCACCTTGTGGGAGGCCTTCCAACTTGACGTCTTCCGGTACGCGGTCGCCACTCCAGAACTTTTCGACCCCATCGGCCATCTGTTCTGCGTGCAATGTGCCCTGCCCACTGCCGCTTAAGTTACCAAATATACTTGCTAAATTATTTACTTCGGAAACAAAATCGGAAAAAGGGACCTAATTAGTGTATTACGTACGTGTTACTTGTTCTCGCACCTTGGAGCCTGTGTTTTCAGATAATTACAATCCCAAAGTTTTTAATAAAGCAAGCTTGTCTACAAGTTAAACTCGTAAATATAAATTTCTATTTATTGTCTAGAAAAGCTTGCTTCATTTAAGGCGGAGATTTCTTGAAAACGCTCAAAAAGGTGGTTTTTTAAACCAGTGTATCTCTTTAACCGTAAATAATTTTGAGAGCAAAAAATATATGATATTTTCAAGCCTTTTTTGCATACAGTGATGGAACTCAAAACATAATTAAACACACTTTAATGCATAAAAAAATCATCAAAGTCACCTCTTAATTATCTTCAAAACCAGTTTATCCCTTTGATAACAATTATTATTATAATTAAAAATATACCATAAAATTCCAAATGCCAAACTGCATCCAGTGATGGATTATTTATGATTAAATAGTTAATATCTAATTTTATACGATTTTATTTGCATTTTTACGACAATGCTAGCTCATTTGTTATTCGAATTTATTACAACAGATTTTAACCCGTATCGGATTGCAATAACAACTATTATCGCTCATAACGACAATATTTAAAATTACCAGGGCCTAATAGATGATGGAATTATTTTTGTCCCACGCAAATCTACGTAGGATGAGAATAAATCTACCTACATAATAATATGTAGGTACCTATCTACTACTGTTCTTTCCTGTAATTCATATTATATGCATGTGAGATCTATTCTTAATACAATTTTGAGTTCATTTCTGTCGAAAGGCGTCCACTGTTGGACATAGGCGTCCCCCAAGCTCCGCCACTTGGACCGGTTCTGTGCTTCCTGCATCCAGCGGATGCCGGCGACCTTCACAAGGTCATCAGTCTACAATTGTGGGTTAATTATTGCATAGTATTTACTTGGTTGGCCACTAAAACCACCAACCCTAACAAAACAATACATTCTAATAAAAGTAAGCGATCATAACATAAGCTTTAGGGCAAAGTGAGAGACCGTGGAGTTTCTTGCCGGCTCTTCTCCATAGGAAACGACAAATTGGAACCGTGCACCTAGCTTCTGACGTTTCATAAGTGCCCATGCAGGCTTATGTGAAATAAAATATTTTGATTTTGATTGATTTAAAATATTTTGATTTTGATTTTGAGAGAGAAATTTTTCATGTTTCTTACTATTTAACAGACTTCAAAAGGAGGTTATCAATTCGACATGTTTTTATGTATGTTCGGGCATATCTCCGTCATAGATGTATACACGGATTTGTAAAATTCTTCTTTTTTTTCGAAAGGGGTTTATCCGAAATGGTCCCATATAAATTTCATATAGATTTGATAATGAGTTTCGGAGACAACAACGGAACTCTTAAAAAATGACAGCAAATCCACCACGATTGCTGCTATCGCATAAATATGCATTGTTTTGACCGCAAGGATGATGAAATTTCGAATTGGTTTGTACTCCAAAAACTGAAAAATAAAACTTTTTCAAAAAAAAAAACAACCGACTTCCGGAAAAACACTACAAAGTGAAAAATAACTTTAATTTCGGAAGGCGGTGACAAAAAAATTGAATACATATCCAAAGTCACAGACTTCCGAAATTAAAGTTATTTTTCACTTTGTAGTGTTTTTCCGGAAGTCGGTAATTTTGTTTTTTTTTTGTTTTTTAGAGAGAGATTTTTCAGTAGTCGTGTTAAAGTATTTGAACTTACTTATTTATTATTTAAATATATTTGGGGTTATTTGGGGTTCCTTGCAACTACATGAGTCCGTAGGTTTTAATGTCAAACTCCATACATTATCTGATTTGTTTTTATGGCAATGAAGTAACTATTGTACCTATGCCCATTCTAATGAGACACCAATTACCACTCCCATGCATCTAATGCTCAACACCTCTTGAAGCTTGAAGTTGTGCATAAGTTGCAGGTCGAAGTAGATAGAATTGCATCAGGATCTTCACGTCGAGCTCAACATATCTCACGTCTAACTTAGCTCACTTCAAGTTGAGCTCCACGCGACTCAGCTCACGCTCTGTAAGCGTCTAATTATACTCACTAAGAGACTTGGAGATCGATCCGATGGGATGTCTTAATTACAAAACTTTCGTTCCTTCGAAGTAGACATAGGATTATGGAAGGTTCGCTATAATAAGAATATAAAGTAATGAACAGAAAGAAGTTAGGGAGACTTTTAATTATTGAGAAAGTTAATTTTGAGAAGCATCTAAAACATTTCGTCCTGCAATAAAAACCTACTATACTATTCAAGAACTATTTCCCAGTCCTGCTTGAGTGTGTAGGTTCCTGCTCACATCATCTGATCCTTAAAGGTCAGCAGAATTTCTGTAGCCCCATCGCTGAGGTAAGATAATCATTTAGGTATTTGCTGTAACGTAAGTACAGTCAGCGTCAATAATATCGGGACGAACAGACTGTTAAAAATGATCTAAACAACTATTAAAATAAATATTAACTCATGACACAAGGAATGTTTCAGAATGAAGACAGTAAACGACAATTGTCATTCTGACGAGAACTTTATCCAATTGGAATAAAGTTTAATTTTCTTAGTTGTTGAGATCATTTTGACCAGTTGTTCGTCCCGATATTTTTGACTGTGACTGTACAAGACATACCTACAACACAAATTGTCAGCAAGATAGGTAAATGGCATGCAAATATTATTACAATAATTTATATTGTCTCTCCGAGTCAAATTATTTAAAAATATCATTCATGATAGATAATAAAGGAATATTAAAAATAATAAATGATTAAAAACATAAGTACCTATTCAAAATGTCTCAGCGAAACACTCTTTCAAATTATAATAAGCTTTATCTGCCAGAAAATTAATAACTTTATTTTTGCTACACTACATAACTGATTCCAGCTTTTAGGTAGTTTATTATTAATTTTTAGAGCCAGGGATGAAACACTTTTTCGCATAAGTGACGTCAAATAAAAATAAAAAAACTGCAAACTGAAAAATTCCCTGCACCCTGAATTTGGAACGGACAGTAATATTAATCACTCTCTTACCATATCCGGTTCAGCCACAATTAAGACCCAATAATCGTCGACTGCAGTTTAAAGTTATTTCATAATCAAATAATAGTCGTCATTGCGGTATTCGGATCCCGGTACCGATACCAATTAGTACTGTCAGCGTTATATTTGTCGGTCGGAAATCTGATTCTGAAGGCTAAAGTTAAATTTTAGTTTAAGTATTAGAATCAGGAATATTCCCGTGGTGATATGAATTCTTAGCTTTAGTTAGGTTTATTTAAATAAGGTTTAATTTTCAGAATAAAAACCCAACACTAGAAAATATTATAATGAAAAATATCTTATAGAGATGGTATTTATTTTGTTTCGAATTTCTAGAAAGTAAGTACACACTAAACAAAGTTTGTTTTAATAATTAAATTAAAACCACTTTTCTTCTTTGTTTTCTTAACTATCATATTTAGGTTTTCATTTGTGGTGTCTGAAGATTTATTAGTTTAAATTCTTGAGAAACACGAGGCAATTAATTGTAATTTATGTCAAAATTAATTGAACTAATAGGCACCTTACTACTCTTGAAGAATAAACTTTTCTACGAAAAGCCATTACTCATTTAAATTAAAACGCATAATAGGCACTTGGAATAAAAGATCTAGGCAAAACGAAAATACTTATAAATATAAGAATTTGTTTTCAAGATTTGTTCAAAGTTGCCATAAGCAATTACAGCTTAAGAGCGCACCAGCAATTCTTATTGTTGTTTTAATATCTATTGGCATCAGTAACCACTTACAAAAGGATCGTATCAAAAACTATCGTTGCCATCTCATCCAAGTATTTCAAATCCAATAATAACTGTAGCTATAGGGTATTAATCTTCAATTCTATGCCAAAAGAATCTTTGAAGAGAGTCCTATTGACATCAAACGTCCAATCAACGCTTTTGAACCGAGACGAAGAATTGGCGCGAGAATTCGAGATATTCAGCCAAAGTAATTCTATTAGGAGCACTTGGGGGCACTTGGGGTACCAAAGTACCCGGGGTAGGGGTACCAATCACCCCACCGGCCATGATTAGGTAGGTACCGACACGCTTTGTGAGACGAGCTCGCGAAGTGTTGATTCAATTTTGTACGAATTGTTTAGTTAGATTAGAAGAATCTTTCTTTTTGGTTGATGAATAGTGTCATTTGTTTTTTCTTAACAAGGTTTGTCTTGAACAATGTTGTACCTACCTATTTATTTGGCTTATTAGTCCCACAACTTTACCTTTCGCCCGAATCGGTTGCACGAACTCGCACGAAAATAATTTATTTGTGGGCGAATCTACAACTCCACAAGTACGTATTAGGCAAATGGTATGTTTTGAATTTTATACACTTTATTGCATGGACCTACTTGTAGTGTGTAGTGACCTTTTCTCATAGCTTTATTGCATACAAATCAAAAGATAATACAGTTAACTACCGATTTTAATAACTATAAAATTATAAACTACAAAGTTACAACGACTTTGTATCCAATATCTTTTATTTCAAGTAGTTCGTAGGTAACTAAGCTTCCAATATTCTCTAACAAGAGACTTACTTCTTCAAGATAAAAATAATGTCAAAGCAACTTATGTCCTACGTAAACTTTGAAAACGCAACTTTTGAATGTGCAGACGCCAGCACATCAAGCTACCCGAAACTGTCAAATTTCTTTTATAGATTTTCGACTTTATCACATAAGCATAATGTTCATGTTCAATTGGGAAAATTTGACAGTTTGGGGTAGCTTGATGTGCTGGCTTCTGTACTTCAAAACTTTAGCAAATGATTACTTACTGATGGATGAAGCCTGGAAGATCTTTCGATTAAGACTTTCAATTCAATTTTATCTTGATACTTGCTTCTGCCTGCGACTGTGTTCGGGTGGAAGGTACAAACTAATATAACAGCCACTGTTTTATCCCTGTTTTTTCCTTCAGCCCCGACTACTGGACGATATGTCGACTCGCACGAATCGGGCGAATTGTCACTTTTAAATAATATAATATTTTCTATAGGCGAATCTTACGAAGTTAATTTATTTGTGGGCGAATCGAAGATGTCCAGGAATGCGTTTTAGGTAATTAGCACGTTTTGAATAAAATGTTAAGGAAACCACCAAAAGTTAAGGATATACTACACTATCTTTATTACATAAAATATCTTAAACACTTTAAAATAAAATACTTTAAACCTTTCTCATAACTTCATTCCTTCTACCTTCTCAAAAAATTGGGGAAACAAATGCGAAAAATGATTTTCAAATCTTACAGTTCCTGTGAATAACGCGATTTTAAACAAACAAACTACATTCAGCTTTATTATATTGTATTTAGATTGGCGATGATACTAAGTACCTAGGGAACAACTATTGTAGTTTAGACAAATATTTGCTTTGTGCGAGAACCGAACTCGTGACTCGTAGCGCAATAACCCGGTTGCTAAGCCAGTGCTCTTGTCTTAAAGTCAATTAATTCAGTAACAATATAATTCAGATTCAGCTTAGAAGTTCAATAACATTTTCATTAACGTTTTCAGAAAGTAAGAGTAAAACGGAAACTTTTGCTTCTTAAAATATTGACTTACAAAAATGTTCATTTGGTTCTTCACAAAGCGACGAACAAAGTTTACTACGGTTTCTCTTCAAGTTTGTTCATATTTCATGTCTTTACAAAAGGTTGGGCGTCTCTGATAAAATAACACTTTAGGTAAAGTAACTCGGTTAAAATTGATTCATCCTTATTACTGAATTGGAGCCTGGAAACTGGGGCCATTTTGTTAAGTGTTGTGATTTGGCCCAGGTACTGGATTGTCACACTCGTTATTGAGACCGACCATTGAGAATCCCAACAGAGCGCATTCCATTGCGTCAATAAAACACACTGTTGGATTTCCAACTCTCGGCGCTTACCAGAGCGTTGTAAATCCAGTGTGCGATAATAAATTGCCTGTGCGTACCTGGGGTTAGGTTTTGAAGGAGTCAATAAGATCTAACGACATTCAGATAGATTTACGATACGATCACCAATATTTATTTCGGAGACTTATTGATAAATAGCTGCAATTTATCTAGTCTATTCAGTAAATGGTCAATATTCTGAGAATGTCTAGGAGACGACCCACCTACACAAATCCATGTAGGTATACAAAATGAATATTTTACGAGGTCATATGCCCGTTAATTTTGACAGCAACCCCGCCATTTTCATAAGTGTAATGGGGCAGGATAGCCTTTGCTAGAAGTGGTAACCGTATTACTGGTTTAGTAGTTCAACAGCTTGAATGTCATCAGGATTGTGCTGGAATATAGCAGTTCCTCGTGCACGTGTTTTGACAGCAGCTCCATGGGCTCCTCAAGAAACCCGAAAACATTTTGAATTTAGATGATTTAAATCTAATACCTTTAGACGAGCAATTCTTGTATACACCGAGAAATGTTTGTGGATCTTTGACAGTCATTACAGCCCGAAAGTCTGACAACCAGTCTTACTAAGGGGTATCGTATTAGCCAGTAACTGGGTTGTAGAGGTCAGATACGCAGTCGCTTCATGTAAAATACTGGTATTCAGCTGGATCCGGTTAGACTGGAAGCCGACCCCAACATTGTTGGGAAAATGTTAGGCGAATTATGAAAATGAATGATACAATCTGACACTGATTTATAAATTGCAAAACTGCTACTAGCGCTTCCCTATAAACGTGAGATACTAAACATTTTGCTGTTTTACTGCACAAGGGGCCACAAGGTCATAAACCTGAGGTAAGTTACAGCGGCCGATATTGAGCCGATCGTTAAATCTTATGTTTACAATAAATATTCGTTTTCTTACTGATGTGTTGTACACTGTAGGTATGTATTATTGTAATGTGGGTTTATCTCAAGTAGGCACTCTTTTAGGGCCCCGAGAGATATAGAAGGGCTACAGGTACAATTTGTGTTCTCTAACACTGTTTGAATTAAGTACACTTTTGTAGTACACACAGGGACTTACAAAATATGCATAATTATTTACATGGTGTAGGTACAGTCAGCGTCAATAATATCGGGACGAACAGACTGCTCAAAATGATCTAAACAATAAAATTATGGAAATTAAATATTAACTCAATGATACAAGAAATGTTTCAGAATGAAGACAGACTTTCTTAGTTGTGGAGATCATTTTGAACAGTCTGTTTGTTGGGCACGCCACGATAGCGGCGGTAAGTCCCCCTCTTTGAGGAGTGGCTTGAGAGGCGACACGGCGTCCTCACCTTCCGCCTGACGCAGGTCCTCACCGGACACGGTTGTTTCGGGAGGTTCCTGTTTCGGATAAGGCGGGAGGGAACGCCCGGGTGTTTCCACTGCGAAGATCGCCCTGAGGACACGGTGAAGCATACGGTGGAGGTCAAGCCCGGTTCGATGGCGCGTTGTGTTCCATGCGCGCCTCAAAGAGATATCAGCATCAACTGATGGGGCCTTCAAGGGCCGATGCCTGCCAGGGTATCGGGTTGTTTGAAAGAGATACCGCGACCTCTGGCATACAGGCAACTGAGGGAATACGGGTGGGTTTTAGTCAGTAAAAATCTGACACGCCCCTCCTGCTCCACTCAGAGCGGGAGAAGTTATGTGAAGATTTCCCACACAAAAAAAAACAGTGTTCGTCCCGATATTTTTGACGCTGACTGTACAAGGAATTTTAGGGTGAATCACTGCTCCCCTAGCTAGAATAGATCATTGAGTAATCAGAGGCAGTTTCATCTCCCAATTTGAGTATCACATTATAATCATGTTAATAAGTAATAAGCTACAGTAAATAACCCAATGTAAGTATGTTTTGTGGCTCAGGCTACGTATTGATTGATACAATATTAAGGATGCAAGACAATTAAATGAATTATTGTTGATTATAATTTTGTGGCTACCCAATGTACCGTCAGCAAAAGAGATAAGTAACGGGTCATCAGTGGCGTAACTAGGGTGGGGCGGGCAGGGCAAGAGCCTTGGGCGCCTAGCGAAGGGGGCGCAAAAAGTCGCCAAATATTAAATAAAAAAAAAAACCATCAATAAACCATTTCATACTGTTACCTATATCTAAGAAATCTGAAAAACTAGAATATAATGAGCAGTACGAGAATAAAAGCGTATTTCTAAATCTGCCTATTTCTATGCAAACTCTTAAAATTGATTGCATTGCAAGCGATTTTTTTGGCAAGTTGAAATTAATAGCTAGACGTTCCTTAACGCTACCAAACGGGACGTAGGCCCTTGCCTACGTCCCGTTTGGTAGCGTAACACGGTCACTTTATGAACCGTACTGCTCATTAACGGCTTGTCTTGAAGATTTGAAAAATATATGATTTTGCTATAGATTCATATAGATCATTTTGCCGGAAGTACTTTTTTTTTGCTGTAAAAAAATATTTTCCAACACGCAATATTTTGGCTTCTATTCCATACTCCTACTAAACGGCTTCGTTATTTGGAAAAAAAATACACTGAAAAATAGATCGAGGTACCACAGAATCGCCGAAGCACAATTGTAAATTAATCAAAGGAATATCCCCATTTTGAGATAAAGGCTCAGAGGTGCCCTGCGCGGGCGCGGGCGGCAGTCGTGATTTAGCATACAAACGGGAGATGAGGATACTATGGGCCTTAAGAAGTGCGTGTTATAGAAGGCTATAATTTGTCAAGAAAGATTATGCGACCTAGCTTTGCTCAATGTAGACCGAGAAGATAATTTACGAAGGGGCGCAAATGTAATGCATGCGCTAGGCGCCATTTTCTATTGGTACAACAGCCATACATTTTGACCGCGTAGGTATTGCACTTGTCTATGAAACAGCTGATTTATTTTTTTGTAAAACCGACGAAAAATTTCTTCGCTGGGGTGTGTCTAGAGTGGTATGCTTATGGTTAAAGTTTGCGCACTGAAAAACTCTTAACTAACTACTGTACTAGATGCGCTTGCAACATCTTCCGCAAAATGTATAATCAAAATCGGTGAATCTGTATCGTACCGTCAACTGTGGCATCTTTACTTTCCATTAGCAACTTTACCAATAAGAACTGAATTAAAATATCTCTCGATTACTTAAAATTTGTTATAGTTAGTAGATTATTCTACTTCTGTATCGCTTCGATATTAAATAGCGGCAACAGATTTTAGTTATCGAGAGAAATTTAAGTACAGTTCTCATTGGCAAAGTTGGTCATGGAAAGTAAAGATGCCACAGTTGAAAAAAAAAAAAAAAAACCGTATGCCGTAAATCAACGATTCAAAATACATTACAGACATACATCACATTGGGCTGCCGGATAGTATTTCTACGCGTTATTATCGCACTCGCGCGCGTACGTACCATATTCCGTGGCAGACAACGCCAAGCAATAATCATTTTTCTTCATCAGGTATTTCCCGAGCAGTGGTGGCCTAGTGATAACAACCGCTACTTACGAGTTGTATGTAAGTCGTAAATTCGAACCCAGTCAGGCGCTTTATTTGGATCGTCACTGCTCCCAAAACGGTGAAGGAAAACATCGTGAGGAAACCGGCATGTCCTAGAACGAAAAATTCGAAGACATGTGACATCTACCAACCCGCACTGGACCCGCGTGGTACATTACGGCCCCCTCTCACAGAGATGAAGCCTCTGTCCCCTGTTTGACAAAATGTACCTATCTACATTTAACTAATAGATACTATTAACTCATTATTATGCTGCTTGTAACTAGAATAAGTTATTTGAGTTGATGCAATAAACATTTTTATTTTTTTTATTTTTATTTTATTTATTTATTATTTAGCTTAATTTCTACTTATATTGCATAATTTAATTCCTCTCTCTCCTCCCTCTTTCAATCTCTTTTTTCTTTCTCTTTTCCTGGTTTGGTCAAATAAAACAAAATAAAAATTGTTTATTGATATATTTATTTTCAATTCAATATCAGTGTTTGACTATTATTAGGAATGCGGTGTACACAGTTATTATATTAAAATATATTTCCAAAGCTATCGTCCATTTTACAGCGGAAAGTGATATGTAGGATGTGTGCAGGCTGGTCGATTACTGAAAATATTATATTATCGCTTAGCCACTTAGCGTGGGACACAACGCTTAGATTGGCTGACTTATGGGCATGACTATACATGGTGAACCCCCTCTATACGTTGAAATTTTTCATCGGTTATTTAAAAAATATATTTGACGTTCCATATCGCACCCTTAGTAATTAATATAAGGGCACAACTCGAAATATTGAGAGTTGACTTTTAGTGTCAGATGGGCTCAATATCAACTGTTCTTTCACTTGGCTTTCACAGAAAGAAAAAAAAGACAATATTAAAGCACACTTTAAATTATGATGTTATAATATAATATGTAAAAACACCGGGTTCCCTGAATCTTTTAACTCGTTTTCCCAAAAGTTAATATTTTTAAAATAGGAATTTACTTTATTAAGGGTGCGATATATGTAGGTAATGTAGGTATTGCACTTTCTATGAAACGGAGTTTTATTTTTATACTTAAAATACCTTTTAATTTTGATAATTTCTAGGGGTCTAGAAGCATGTGAGTCATGGTTACAGTTTGTGCGTCGATTCCCCTGCCACTCTAAATCATTGATTGTTCTTTCAATTGTTGATTGATAATAATCATGTAAAAAAGTCCTGTTGTTCTGATACAAAATTCTCACTGGGATATTTGTAGATAGTTATAGTCGAAGTTGTTACGATTAAATGATTACGTTCAAAAGTAAAAACCTTTTTTTTCAATATTTCTATAGCTTAAAGACACGTTTGATAAATCTTTTTTGTTGAAAATAAATACATTTCGTACTGACACGATCCCTGGGAGAGTAGGACTAAAGCCCAGTCATCAAATAAAATATACGAATATATTCCGACGAAGATCATTAAAAGTTTTCAACATTTTGTTCAAATCAACTAAAAACACGTTGTATAATTACGTGAAAGCAACAAAAACACGTGTTTGGATGAACGAAAGGGTAAATGGACACGTGCATTCGTATCTACTAATTACTAGAACTAAACTAGCACGTGCTAACGAGGCACATGCCTGTATTTAGTACTAACAATTAGTGTAACGTTGCCTAAAAGAGTTTTAGTAAACTTTTGGTACTTAATTTAAGAGAAAAAGTCTTAAGTTATTTTATTTTTTATATCATCTTTAAGTCTGATCAGCTGAGGCCACGTTTCGCTAAAATATAAGACTTTAATTTGCTTAATTTGATAAACCTCTTTGATAAGATTAATTAGTTTTTGAGATTGGCAATTAAAATATTTAAGCTCCAACACTTTGTAAAATGTATTACCACAGTAATTATTTTCGTTATTGATTTTATGGTCGTGAATATAAAGACAAGGTTTATTTTTGGGTATAATATGAATAACATAATCAAAATTAAATTGTCGTTAGGATATATGTATTGATATAAATTTAAAAATAATCACTGTCAGACGTATAAAAATATAAATAAGCGACCAGCCTGCAAACGGAAAAAATATTAACTATTTATTAACAAGAGAAAAATTATTTTAATAATTGGCACCGAGACAATAAATATCTAAATTATTATAAATTTCCAGAATAATCATTATTATTCTGGTTTATATTATTTATTACCTTACGTAACAACGAATTGGCGAAAACAATTTGACGAGATAATCACAAAATCACAGGAAATTTTCAATTCCAATCAAGCGATTTTTTATACAAATTTTTATTTATTTAAAATGAAATACTCAAAATCAGTCGTGCGCGCGAAATTATATTTTTCTCAGTTTTCTATTGTTTATGGAACATTACTTGAAAAACTATTTGTACTATTATAAAATGAATATTTTTTTATGAGACAATGAATACTTGCTTATTTATTTACGTCAAAACCCTTAAGGGTAAGCAGATGAAATGAAAACATGTCTATTATTAAAAAAATACACTAAACATTGATTTTACACTGTCCATTTATAAGCTCAAAATTGTAAATATGAGTAATATGAAATATCTATTTTGGTAATATATTTTCTAGGCCAATAATGAATTTAAAACTGACATTTATTTATTTGATAATATACGAGAGAGTACATTGAATACACAAAATGTGTTCATTCAGTATAAGAATCACTACTAAATATTACTAAACATTTATCTTCGTAATTATATGAATCTTTAAAAGTTTAATCATTAGTGTTAAACACTCAATTCATAAACAATAGAAAACTTGAAAATAAACAACTAACTTATCCTAATTTAATGTTGCATAATATCTATTTAACATACAAGAAATATTTATTTATTTACAATAGTTTGAGTATCAAGAATATTTCAATAGATTTGCCTCCGTCGTAAAGCTGGTTACAACCCTTATTTTAAAAGGTACTTGGATCCTACCATTAATTGTGATCTACTTAATCTGTGATGTAAAGTAAATCCCCGTTTACTTGGAAAGTGATTCACGCAGAATTCAACACTTAATTAAAAGGAACTTTCAGTTTAGGCGTAACTTTGCGCGTGTTCTAAAGGTATATTTGACAACTTGTTTCCCTTCTCCACCCAGTTCTTTAGCCTGCCTCGTAATTCCTCTAAGCTTTTGGACTTAGCTTTGTTTATCCTTTTGTACTTCACGTCCTTGGGTTTGGTTACATTCCGGTGGTTGGACATCACTCTGTTGTAAGTCACCACGTGGTTGGATTTCGGCTCTGGCTCCTCATCGCTCTCGCCATTCGACGTGCCCTCATCATCAGATTCATTCGCCGGAGTCATCCGCTTTGGCACATAAGTATACGACCACACCTCTTTGCCGTTCTTCGGTTTTAACTCCTTATCGTTGTCTATGCTCTTGACCTCAGCGGTAAGGACTACGCTCCTCGTTCGAAAGTTATCCCGCCTTTGAGCGAGGAGACTTGTTTCTTTGTACTTCTCTTCATCAGTTTTGTTGGCATCGTTGAGTTCTTTCTCTGTGCTGTTCTGCGCACTGAGACCTTTTGTTGAGTCACCGTCCACCTCTTCTTCAACGCTGTACACAGTTTCCAGAATCTCTGGCCTTCGGAGGAAGCCATTCGACCGCCGCACGACGTTATATTTTAGGTTGGGGTCTATGGCATCCGATATTGACCGGACAATGGTGACGCTGTCGGGATTCGTCGACCTGAATCTTGGCACATTGGGGGTGTTGCTGTCGAAGTCAACGTCTTCCATGATGACAGCAGAATCTGAGTCATTGAGTGAATCGAAGTCTCCCGTAATATGGGAGTCTTGAAGCATGTCCCTGAAATCTGGGATATTTTGGGATTCAATACCGTTATCCAGTAGCTTGGCTTGTAGAGATTCTATTACTTTTTGTTGTTTCATGATGATTGTTTCTCGTACCGCGAGCATGCTGCTAATTTCTTTCTGTTTGCGTACAAGGCGTGACTCGAAGAGAAGAAGTTGGCTGGAAAGGGATTTGAGCTGTTCCGACTTCTCCTTCTGCAGACGAGTGACTAGTTCCTCTTGTGTTCGGTGCGCGCGGCGCCATGTTAGGAGCTGGTGAGCCTGAGCACGATACTTCATTCGAAGATCTCTGTAACACCAGAAAATATTCATATTAGACAGAATTTAAGAGCGTTGTGCCTTGAATTATAATACAGAAAATGTAAAAAAAATACATCGTTCAATTCGGGAGACCATTAAACTATCTTTACCATCGTATCTGTCGCTAATATTTGTTAAGCTGTCAATTCCTGCCACTATCCCCAACAGAACCACTTTATCGCGTTACATATCCTCCAGAGATTTCTCGGCTACGTTTGATACGTGTCGTTTCTTCTCTAGGAATTCGATCGTATTGATAAATAATATAGTTTCCGACTTATTTACGAAGGAAACTTTTCTAACTCATTATTAGAAGTCAAGATCTTATTTATATTATGAGTTGTCAAAGTTGGAACGTTTCGTTTTTTTTTCTCTCCCGACAGCTGTGCTACATTAATACTTAATGGCATAATGATATCTTCTAATTTAGTTCTGACTGAGAGTGATATAGATGTGGTTAAATTTTGAATGAGTTTTTTGACTACATTTGTGTAAAGTTAATATTAGTATCAAATCGGTGAGTTTGCAATCGTGATACTAGACTTGGTATCGTTTTGTATTAATTCAAAATGGTTACGTCGCTATCTCTCTTGGGACTTGGAGAAGATTTGCCACTGTAAAGCAAGTGCGGCGTTTTATTTATTTCATGATACATTTTTCATACCAGCACCCTAATTGCGTAACTCACGATTCATCATAATTTGTTTCGTTTTGAAACAAATGGCTAAACCATTACTTCATTTGTTCGAAAAATGTGTCTGCTCAGCAACGTAAAATAACGCAATGAATATTGTTGAACTGTCAAAATGAAACCGATTATGATTAATCGCGTGTTACGCAATTAGGGTGCTGGAGCTTATTGACATTATTATTATTTAATATTGACATTATCGCATTTCGTTAAATATTCTGACATTACCTGACATTTCCTATTTCATTTTTATTAAATTCATTTAAAATAAAATAAAAGTTGACATTGATATTACTGAATTATTATACTGAAATTTATTTACTTAATTGGTAAAAGCCTACCATAATTGTATATTTGTTCGCCAAATGGCAAAACAGAGAAACTGTAATTGACAATTGTGCCATCTTGTACACTGTTGAAATAAAGATTATTGATTGATTGATACAATATTATCATGGAGCAAAATGAAACCTTATTAAAAATATTATATTTTTCATGGAGCACTTTGAGAACTCTTTTTGGAGTACTTTGGGAATAAGCCATGTCTGCAACACAAAACCTTAATCCCCATTGATTGTAAGTTACCTGATGCTCCTCCTGGCTTCCTCCAAGGTGTGCGCCTCCAGAGGGTCGGTGAGGGATGCCGCAAGCGATACGTCAGGCTCCGTTGGGCTGTTCAGAGCCGACTCACTCCGGCTGCGGACAAGAGAGAACGTCATTTAATTATTATTTGTAAACTGTGATTAGTTCGTGGCGAATAGTTGACAAGAGAGCGCAATAACGAGATTATAACAACTATAAAACAAAATAATATCACAGTGACTTTAAAAAATCAAAAGAACACATTTAGTGCTCATATACAAGCACAAAATGCTCTGCGGTAAGCAATAAAATCGAGTCTCGAACGTAATAAAATCGGAGATTTATCTGTGAACTGATACACAATGTAGGAAAACTGTAAAACAACAATAGGTGTCGTAAAGCTGTTAAAATGTATATGTGAGTGACATGATGTTTGTTTAAATTAGGATGCTCTTAGGCTAGGTGGGACGATCTTCGCAGGGTGGCTGGTAGCAGCTGGATGAGACTTGCCGAGAATCGACCTAAGAGGCGTGCAATTGGAGAGTTCTAAGTCCAACAGTGGATTGGTGTAAGCTGATGATGATGTTTGTTTAAGGTAAACCTAGTCCACATTTTTTGCATACAAACTTCGGGAGTGTTTTACTCCACTATCTGACATGGCACATTCAAAGTAAAATATGATATCGTTTTGTCTCATTATTAATATTGTCTGTACGGCAACAGAATACTAAAATAATAACGCATTAAAAAGTTAGCCATCAAAGATACGTTTTTCTTGCTAATTTTACATAACTTTGGGCGTGTTTAAGTAATAAAAGAAGTGTAAAATCTCCAAAACCAAGTCGGTACCGACAAAGTTCAATAAACTTTATTGGTCATTGATTTATGCATTGGCTTTTTCATAAAACCCGATCTTCCAAAGGACTTTTCTTAATTTTTTCGCGATTTTTTACTATACATGATCCTGCATCTTACTCAATAAAGTTGTGCGTGTAGACTAGCGTCTAACTGGTCATAACTGATACTATCTCTGTCGGACACGAAACCTGGTGAGACAGCGTGATTTTTAGGCAGGCCCACCAGTGAGTTCGAGCCCGCTTGTTTTGTATTAGATACAACCCGCTTAATTAAATCAACGTGACATAAGATACAGGAACTTTTCTGCAAGTCGATAATTTGGAAGATAGGATAGATAACAAAGTACGAGAAGATTCGACCCGCATACATCGTTAAATGTAACAAGAGAATTTTCTTCTGACGAGTAACAACTTAATCGTCATAAAGTCTCGTTTACACGAGGACAGTGTCTCGCAGGCGATTATTTTTGTTAACGATTCCTTGCTTGCCAAAATTCTTTTATAAATAATGTTCATTCTGCTATTGTACTTTCGGTCATTTAAATCAAATCACAACTTCTAAATAGCTGACTTATTTGATTATGTAATTAGCAAACTAGAACATCCTTCCGTAGCCAGAAGTTAGAAAAACAAATACCCAACCTTATTTAAATCAGAAGTAAAGAACAAAATTAACATTTTCATTCAGTTCGTACCTTTGGTATACCTATGTCAATAGGTACCTATAGTAGTAGACACATTAAAAGTTAGAGAAAAGCCTTAACTTTGCACTTAACATTCATTACTAAGCAATTCTGTTAGGCTCATGTTTGTTTAACGCGATTTCAAACAAAAGGGGAATTGGGAGGAAATAAATTAGCTGTTAGAGGAATTAGAAGACCTATGATCATTTAAAAAGTAGTTTGAAGGTAGGTACATAATTCAGTTGAGAAAATATTTCGAGTCTGATGAACGAAAAAAACAGGCTCTTCCACCAACCAAGACACCTTCCGAACCAACAAAGACATAAAAATAAGCCTATGAGCGAGCATGCCTTTTTTTTGGGTAAGACATCATCAAATAATTTCTCCCGCTCTGAGTGGAGCAGGAGGGCGTGACAGACTTTAACTGTGTTCCCTCAGTGGCTTGTGTGCCAGGGGCCGCGGTATCTCTTTTAAACAACCCGCACCCCTGGATGAGCGAGTATGCCTCTGGTGCAAACACGGACCAATTTTGATCCTCAAGTTTTGGTAACTGGCAACCCGCAACAACCAGTTTAAGACGTTTTTCATATAATTACTAGAAATTCTGCGGACATTGCTGAAAGAAACCTTTTAAAAAGTTGATAGTTGCGTCAACTAAAATAATTGCTGTGTACGCGCAACGGCTAAAGGTGCGCTTACACGAGCAACTAAAATTGCTCCATCCTGGTCAATTGTCGACGCAACATGTAGCAACCTGTTGCCAGAGATACGGTCACACAATATCATGCAATATGGAACAACTTAAAAAACTAGGCATTACGCCTATATCCCCTATATTGGCGACATTGAGAAATGTGAAATATATGGAGCAATCAGAAGCAATATTCCCGAAACAATTTCCGCATTTTATTGTTGCTGCTCCAAATTGCTCTATATATTTCATGAGTTGCCGGATATCCAATCGGTTTGGAAATTTTTAGTCAATTTTCTTTCTATCTCGTTTGTATACGTACAAACGAGATAGAAAGAAAATTAAACGAGACGTAGTGATACGTCACTACGTCTCGTTTTTGGAAGAGGAACCGGCCGGCGCGGCGGCGGAGGCGGCGGAGGTGGCGTATTGCCTAGTTTTTTAAGTTGCTCCATATTGCATAATATTGTGTGGCCGTAACTCTGGCAACAGATTGCTACATGTTACCATTGCCCTAAATTGTTGGATCAAGTCGTGACGTCATAGTTGAAGAGAATTGACCAGGATGGAGAAATTTTAATTGCTCGTGTAAGCGCACCTTAAGAGCATCTTAAGAAACAGTTAAAAGATTCAGCTTCAACTGGTAAGTGACAGAGCAGCAGGCAATATTTTACAACGCAACAGCAAGGTGACGTCGGTTTTCACATACCATTAAACCGGAAACATGGTTCTGACCCGAAAATACTCGTATACCTAAATAAACGTCGGACAGCGCAAAACCCATTTCCCTGAAACATCTATTAACGACTACAGTCGGCTACTGCATAGGATAACTTACTGTTATTCCGTGTACAATGCATACTGTATGTACATAGGTACCATACATAGGTACCTATTTACATACATCATTTAATTAACATGGAGTGCCATAACACATTTACATACACAATCACACACAATAATACAAACACAATCTGCTCTCCGCTTCGTTTAATTAACTTCACACAAAATGGCTGCAGTCTGTGCAAAGTATCATTTTACAGTTGTTTACAGATATCATAAATTCAACTGTAAAGTTCGTTTACACATGGAGGGTTTGTCGCACGTCGAGAGGCGAGTATGACCGAGCGAGTCTCGTGGGCGAGAATTGAACTTAATACGTGTTTGCACTCGAGGGAGAAATTGAAACTTGAATACGGTTTCGTCATACTATGTAAAAAATAAGTCTTCAGGCGATTTTTTCAACAGTGAATAGAAAACACGACATACAATTTTTGTTGACACATCATCATCAACTTAACCGTTGACGCAGACGCTTCCAATTTTAAAACATCAAAAAAACGAGTCACATACTGTTTTCATGATGGATCAGAATGTTGGCCGTGAAGAAAACTGATGAAAAGAGATTGCGTGCAGCGGAGATGTGAATGTTGAGATGGGTGTGTGGAGAGCCGAAAATGGAAAATTAGAAATAAGTATATATTTATGTCACCGTAAGATTGTGAACATGAACGCCGTTAGTTTATAATCTATCTAGCGAGATTATAAACTGTCGATAAATTGTGAACTGCACCATACTGCTTGCCGACCGAATATGTTAGGTTAGAACTGTGACCAACCGCGCGCGAGCCGAGCGAGCGAAGCGAACGATGCCGCGGCAGCGACCGTCGAGCGCTACTTCAAAGTTAGAGGCAGTTAGTTGACTATTTAGTAATGACGCAAAGTACTATACGTCTTGATACCAGTTCACAATTTGACGGACAGATTTATAAACTATCGAAAAATGGTTTTTGCAGTTCACAATTTATCGACAGTTCATAATCTCGCGAGATAGATTATAAACTAACGGTTTTCACAATCTTACGGTGACATTTATGCTTAAGGGGAAGTTTGAAAGTGGCGCCAGTGACAGAAAAGTTGAAAGGAAAGTGTATAAAAGAGTGCTGAATATAAATGTTGATGGATATAAAAGGAGAGGAATGACCAAGAAATGATGGATGGATTGTGTGAGGAATGATATGAAAGAGAAGGGAGTGAAGTGCAGCGTGACAGCAGACTGTGGAAAATGGAAGAAGATAAAAACATTTTCCAAAGTAAAAAAAACAACCGACTTCCGGCAAAATACTACAAAGTGAAAAATAACTTTAATTTCAGAAGTCGGTGACTTTGGATATGTATTTTGATTTTTGTTGCCACCTTCCGAAATTAAAGTTATTTTTCACTTTGTAGTGATTTTTCGGAAAACGATTGTTTTTTTTTGGATTTTCCCCCGATACCAAATTTCATCATTCTTGGGGTCAAAACAATGCATATTTATGCGATAGCAGCAATTGCAGTTGATTTGCTGTAATTTTTTTAAGAGTTCTGTTGTCTCTCTCCGAAACACATCATCAGATCTATATGAAATTTAAATGGGACCATTTCGGAATAAACCCCTTTCGAACGAAAAAATAATTTTTCAAATCCATCTTCTATATATGACGGAGTTATGCCCGAACATACATAAAAAAAACATGTCGAATTCATAACCTCCTTTTTTTTGAAGTCAGTTAAAAACGTGATACGTCGATCCCAACTAGCATGGGGCAAGGGATGAAGTTGATACGGTTTTCACGAGTCAACTCCTTTCAATAATCTCCTATTCGAGGCGAAAAACTCTCCCCATGTATACGAACCATTATTCTCATGAAACTTATTTATTCAATACTGAAAATGGCTTCAGTAAATATTTACAGAGTAAACCAGGTCGTGCAATCATGCCTGTTGCAGGATGCCGTCGACCACAGTTCGATTGACAAACATACACCTAAAAAAATCCTTTGAAATCGGTCCCCGAGTGAAAATAAATACAGTGAACAAATACGCTTTGTTTGCAATGAAAAGCTTCGGGAAAATATCGAGGTTTCAGCGAATATTTCATTGAAAGGATTTACATTTTAATTCCTCGTATGGAGTGTAATAATTGGATAACTGTGATTATTTTAATAGCTTTCAGTGCCGAGGGGTGGATTTATTTTCAGTTTTGCTTGTTTATTATTGTTTAAAATGTGTTATAAAGGTTATTTACGACGTGGGCGCTACTGTTAATGCGAATAACACCCGTCTCTGAAAACCTAATCAAGCATCAGTTAATCTCCTGTTTTTCATGTGAGCTTTTTCAAAATTGAGATTTTCTTTTTTATTTTCGAATTATTTTGTGAGTAGGTCTAAATCGTAACAGGTAGCGTTCTGTAATTTCTGGCTACCCCCATGGCAAAAAGGCCTGAATTTATGTATGTTTGTAGGTCCAAACAGTACCCCTGAAAAAAACCCACTGGTACTAAAACTTTCACAGGCGAAATGTGAACAAAAAGGAAAGCGATTAGGGTACTCGAAATTCTAGTCTCGTCGTTACTTGACACGAAAAACAACACAGTTTTTTATTGAATTAGGTATATTTATTTAAGAAAAGTAATTTCTCTTTTCATTTCCAATTCTTAATAAATCTCCTCAGTAAATACACAGTAAATCACGAACATTTTTCAGTGTTCGTGCTCACTCGGGCATGAAACTAAATCGTAAGCGCAAATCGATTTAGCTAAATTGCGGAAGAGAAACAAGAAAAGTCCTTTCTTTCTTGTTTCCTATATTATTTACGGGAAGTTTCGTTGGATTAGAAGCAATTTTTTCCGAGCCATTGATTTCATTCACAAGCTCATACTCGACTTGCTGAAGTTATTGTAACTTATTTACTCTGTGTTACTTACGATAAAGGAAAATTAAATATTAATATCAATATTAAATACAACATAATTATGTCGATATAAAATGAGGCTTGTCAATCGATCAGGTTAAGCTACACTTGCCGCGGCTGATACGTGGATGGGTGACCATCTTGACATAAAAAGCACGCCAAACCGTTGGCCCCGACTGACATCCGTAAATCTTTGACAGTGGTTACGGGTCATCAGGAGCCCGAAAGTCGGACCACCAATCTTACCAATGGGGTTTCGATTTCCCAGTCATTGGGCTAGCACTATACCTACTAGTGAAGTAAGACTACAACACATTTTTTTTTGACCGTCACAAATCGCAGGCGTATAACAACATATCGAAATATCGAATGTATACCTGCACAGTACTTATGTATTTTTTTTTAATTTTCTTTTGGGTGGGAAATCATCAAATAACTTCTCCCGCTCTGGGTGGAGCAGGAGGGTGTGTCAGACTTTTACTGACTAAAACCTGAGTGCCAGGGGCCGCGATGTACTTAAGTATTATGTTTTTATTTCACACCTATTTCCATTACATCACGATGCATAATCCATCATAATCCGTCTATGTTATAGACGTCTATACACGATGTTGCGTTATTATGTAGTTACTTATTTTTCAATTTCAGCTTTAATGATTTTCTATAAACCTGTGTGCACGATTTCATACTTTGATTTATTAAATGTTACGGCAACATTTGTTATGAAATCGGAGCTTCATTACTAATTATACTAGGTTATAAGTTATAATGACTACAGGATTATTACAGCAGACACCATCAATTATGTTACATTGTACATTCGTGTACTATTTATTTTCTAATTAATATTATAGGTATTAGGTACCGACCTTTTCTCGTCTTCATTGTTTATATCAGTGTAAACTTGTAAATGGCCTACAATTTCATATTTTTTTAAAGACACTGTACACATCACGGCACGTAAGTTGATCCAAAATGGCGGATTTTCGTTCAACTTACGTGCCGCGATCTGTAATTTATTTCCAAACTTCACTACACGTTATCATCATCATTTTTTTTTTGTTTTTTTTTGGGTGGGAAATCATCAAATAACTTCTCCCGCTCTGGGTGGAGCGGGAGGGCGTGTCAGACTTTTACTGACTAAAACCCACCCGTGTTCCCTCAGTTGCCTGTGTGCCAGGGGCCGCGGTATCTTTTTCGAACAACCCGCACCTCTGGCAGTAGTATAGTCATTGATCCTCTCCTTCCTATATCGTATTTTTTTTATCTGTCCTTCCTATATCGTAAAAAAAATGGTTTTATCGACCGATCCAAAACATCCAAGCCATCATAATCATTAGGGCAAATTAGCATATGACCACGTCTTTCCGATGAAAATACTTTGAGCAGGATTTTTCAGTACCTAGTCGGGTTCTAATTTTTAACAGGCAGAAGGTCGCTGCTACTCCATCTTCTAATGTAGAACTCCGTTTTTACGACACATAATAAAACAAAGGCAGACAGACCACACAAATGAGCTACAATATCAAAGAAAAACAGTATCAATTCTAACTAGAAATTCACGTTTGAATAATAATGCATTAATAATAGAGTAGACACAAACTCTACATTAGTAATGCTAGTTACAGATAGATATAATACATAATGTATGTTTGTTTGTACATGTAAATCTAACCGAAGTGCGATGCATAATTCATTATTATTTCAATGTCGAAAACTGTCTAGCATCTACATATCTACGTGAATTCGCGATTTTACGTAAATTATGTAAATGTTGTTGTTTGTGAATCATCAGACTAATTAGGGGTTAAATTGAAACCTCGAATAACTATTAGCATATAATGTAGCATAATCAGGCTATAAATGTTTCTCCTGCTGAGACTCAAATATAACTGGCGAAATTTGGCTGTACTGTAGGTACGAGTACACGCCCTGTGCGTCGGGAATCCCAGGCTGATTCCCGACCACCGTAGGCGCGGGCTTGCGGATGACGAGTAATGGGTAGCTCGCTGTCCGGTTAGGACCAACCCCGGGTCGGGGGGGCGTTGTGTTCTACGCGCGCCTCAAAGAGATGTTAGCGCCAACTGGTGGGGTCTGCAAGGGCCGATGCCTGCCAGGGGTGCGGGTTGTTCGAAAGAGATACCGTGGCACACAGGCAACTGAAGGAACACGAGTGGGTTTTAGGCAGTAAAAGTCTGACACGTCCTCCCACTCCACGCAGAGCGGGAGAAGTTGTTTGATGATTTCCCACGCTCAAAAATAAAATAAAAACACTGTAGGTACACGTCTGCCCAACCCTTCGAGGAAACAAGGCGTGATGTTATGTTATACTGGAAATCATAATCCACGCGTAATATCTATTACTGGTATTGAATTGATCGACGGATCGACGAATTCGAGTAACTAATTAGGACGATGATAGTGGCACTATTCATGATATTATTAAATATAATCGCCATAGAAAGTTCTTTCTTATATCTACTTACGGTTATCATATCACATTCTTTCAACCAGATACGGCTGAATACATCACGATGGGTTAGGCAAAGGTGAACCACATTTCGACACAGTTTTTTTTTCATTTTTACAGTAGTACCCTCATTTCGACTGTTATGTTTAAGTCTCAAACTACCTAATGGGGGCGAGCGTTTTGGCTTCAAATGGACACATATCAGACTCCGGGTTGTTACTGAGAAATTCCTTAGGATTAAACCAGCTACCACTTTGCCCGACCTGAAATCCCAGGACCTCTTGCTCAGCAGTACCCGGTACGGCTGCATATGTATTAATGAAACGAGTTCTTTAACGCAGCTTATAGGAGTAAAATTTTAGAAATTGTCACGTCACGAACAATGGTTTTCGAGGGTACTGAACCCGATAGTTAGGTCAATATATTTCGTTTGAGTATTTTCGGGATAGAGTTAACGACGATACAATCGGAGTTGAAGAAAAAGCGAAAAGAACTTCGTTAGTGACGGGGGTTCCGGGTTCCCGACGTTTTTATCTGGCAGCCATCTAAACTTTACAACCCAAATACTAGGCAATCCCAAAATAAACATGATATATCATGTTTATGTTCATGTGTGTTGTGTGTGTTGTTTGTGTATCATGGTTATAACCAATATTTTTTATTGCTGGATGGTCCTGCTCTTGACCTCGATCACGCCTGATGGCAAGAACGAAATAGAAATCTATTTATTATAGGTAAGTGCTGTTTCCTTCCCAAATACATCCATGTTCACAATATTACATCGTTGTCAACATCTTAGCTAACCTACGAAGTAACAGACTATAACATTATTTCGATACATCGCCTTATTCCAGGTAAACAGTCTTTATGCCCTCAGCTGGTTGCGCGGGCCTTTCGACGAGTATTACGTGAAATATTTATAAGCTAACGTTACGGAGCCAGCGATACGGTAAGTGGGCGCGTATCATGTGGGACAAGGTATAAGAGAGGAGACAGGGGGGGCCCTTTGAACACATAAGTTTTTCCCCGACAAAACCAACCGTATTCGCCGTGTTTTTCTACGGAGTGGTTTAGTATTGTATGGATCATTGTGGAAGCTTGTTGACAGACACGTTTTTTTCTGTCTGACTGTGAAAAATCAAGAAATAACAGCCGGTACCTACAGCTTAACGTACTTTCGACGAGGCACGGAGAGATCTTGGAATATAAAGATGGTCACCCATCCTCGGAGCAACCGCGGCAAGCGTAGCTTAACCTGATCGATCGACCGTGCGCAGTTATTACTTAGCCATAAGCCCCTGATGGAATCTCAAAATATCAAGTTCGTGTTCACAAATATCGTGTAATGTTGCGGATTAATCCTCACATGTAATCCAGCAATGCTTTATTTCGCATGCCAAGTACCTAAGACGTACAGTCTCCAAAAGAGATAATTAACTAGGGTCGTCAGATAGAGTCGAAGTTTAGTAAGAAAACGATGGATGTTTTCGAAAGAAATTTAATTTGATAAATTCATCATACTAAACTTTAATTATATCCGACGAACCTGGTTAAATATCTCTTTTGGTGACTGAACCTTTTATTTATTTAGGTAGAATTATTTTCATCCCACGTAGATTTGCGTGGGACTAACAATGATATCATCGTCTACTAAATGAAGCAAGCTTTCCTATAAAATAAATAGTGATGTCTATTTATATCTTGTAGACAAGCTTGATGCATTGAAAACTCTTGCGATTGTAATTATCGGAAAACACAGGCTCCGAGGCGTGAACAAGTAACACCTACGTAATACACTCATTAGTTCCATTTTTCCGATAGTATTTAGTTTTCCAAGTAAATAATTTTGGAAGTAGTTTTGTGCTACTTATTATTTTTGGTAACCGTAAGTTCCGTCGTGGCATCTACAACGCCACATGCGATCTACGCATCAAAGACCTGACGTCACACAAATCCTGCATCGCGCAATCAGAGTTTACCGTGCGACTGGTATATACATCCCGACATCAACCGTCGGGCAGTTGCCCACCAGACACAATACCCGTCTGGTCGGAGGATCCTCCCTTTTCTATAGAGTATGAGTGAACTTTACACCCAGTTCCTCATATCTCTATACTGGTGACCCCGAGAATTAACGTCAGCGCAGCCATCGTGCAACTACTTCAGCGTGATGACATCATCATCACTTTCTTCCTTCTTTTTCTTCCTCCGTCAATTCAAAGTCGTTTCCTTGTAGAGCCGAGCCACCAAACCAATTACAAATCGCTTCCTCTTATCCCTTGCCTCAACCCGACACATGACTTATCCGTTACTCTGTGCCACGGGGCTATAATTTGACGCCACCACTCGGTTCCTGGTCTAAGGTCTGGTGCCATTACTAAAGTCTGAAGTCTGTCAGACGTACCCTGTGATTATATGCCAATAAAGACCAGCCAGTTTTTACGAAGTGATAACGTGAGTCTGGAGACTTTGATTTGTGTATTTGCTAACGTAATTTTGTTTACTTACTTAGTTGCAAAGGAATTAAAATCATAATCGATACAGGATAATTGATATTTATTTTTGACGAAGCAAAAAATGTATTTACGGATCGTAGCAGGTTGTGTTCGGTAGTTTTTGCCTCAACCTATGGAAAAGTGGCGTGGGTTTATGAGTGTATGTATTTTTTATTGCAACGAAATTTAAAAAGTAGGCACGTACTGGTTTTGTTATTTACCACAGTTCAATAAAAGAGGTACGGATAGGGGGTCCGTAAAACGTTAGCACTTGCAAATGGTTGCAAGTGCTAAGTGGAGCCAATCTTATCAAAAAGTTATTAAACGTTAAACTTTTTGATAAGTTTGGCTCCAATATTTTGAAGTAATTTTTTCCCACAGAATGCTGAATGTTTTTTTTTTGTTTTATTAGTCGATTTCACACAAAATTTTAAACGTGCTAATTGCCTAATACGCATTTCTGGAGTTGTCGATGATTCACCCAAAAATAAATTACCCTTGTACGAATGGCTTACAGAAAATAATAGCTTATTTAGAAATGTCGATTTGTCCGTTTCGGGCGAGTTAATTTGTGCTAATCGACTCATAAGCCGTCTTTTTAACCCTTTATTTCCCTAGAGACCGTTACGATACTTTGGTGATCCAAGAGATTATAAACACATATAAGGCTATCTATCGTACTTACAAATGTCTAAAATGGAGAAAATATATATGTTAGAAGATTCTGAATTTTCTATTAGTTCAGTTTTCGATCTAAAATCCGTATTCGCACTAACTCATACCCTACAAATACCCTATACAACAATATACACTTTAATTTATAATATGTATAAGAGTTCCATTCATAAAGAAATATATTTCAACATACAACTATTATTATGTAAAAAGTAGCAAGCTCGTTATCCGTATTCTATAAACTTGTGGAATCTATTCTCGGTAGGTCCCAATAACGTTAGTAAATGATGTGAAAGTACCTGAATACATACTATATAATATAAAGTATGATAATGTTACAATGTATTCAACAACATTCATGTAACTACTAAGGGCCTAAAATAAACTTTTCGAATTTCCAATATATTTTCGCAGTTAATTGGCACCTTTCTACGTGTTGATCTCTTTTATTAGGGTTCACAAACACAATTCGCAAATGTTTAAATAAGACATGGATTTATACAATGTCAGGCCGAATGCATGGGCATCTCCCTTGCCGCGTCGGCTATCATGGCCAGGGAAGTTAAGGACCACTCGATCCGCATACTCTCAGACAGCATGGCTGTTCTGCAAGCGCTGAACAGTCATATAGTAGACTCTGGGCTGATATACGAGTGCCACCAGCGCCTCAACGAGGTAGGTAGCCTAAATAATATTACCATCCAGTGGATCAAAGGACACAGCGGCTCGCTTGGCAACGATGCAGCTGATGAACTTGCCAGGAGGGGGTCAAGCATGGCACCAGTGGGACCGGAGCCCATTGCGCAACTCCCCTTCGGGTATCTACGCGCTCTGGTAAGGAAACGTACCAGGGATCAACATCAAAAAATTTGGTTGGACCTAAGTGAGTGCAGGCAGGCCAAGGAAGCACTTCCTGCGTTCGATGCCCGCCTCACGAAACAGGTTCTCCGATTATCTAAACCACAGCTGCCTACAGTTACAGCAGCCGTAACGGGCCATGGGTCATTTAACAAACACCTCTTTGTCATAGGAGTAACAGATAGTCCGCTGTGCAGGGCCTGCATGGAGGACGACGAGACAGCGGCTCATGTGCTGTTAAACTGCCCGGTGGTCGCTAAGTACAGAGAAAAATACTTCAGTAACCCAGGTACCCTACGTGAGATTGTAAGCAACACCAAGGCGTTGCTGGCCTTTCTCGAGGAGCTGGGGTGGATCGAATAGCTGATTTTCCCACCCGTACGTAAAATACGCGCTTAGACGTGGAGTTGCGGACAACAGCCCGTATTACCTATTACCTACAATGTCATAATAGCGATCTATTTAATATGTAGGTACCTACTTTATAGCACCTATCGATTTCGATAACGGCAACCCGTTCAAATGATTTTGTTAGGAAATAATTTAATATTACTCGCCCTAAGCCCTAATATTACTCGCCAAACCGAGTTTACATAGTTTACTAATTTAATAGAATTGACCGGCAGAGTTAGTTGGTAGGCAGAAGTATAGGTATAGGTGGGTTCGGGTCCCTCTTTACGTATTTGGAGTTTTTCGAGTCGATATGAACCTACTATGTGTGTATCTAGTACCTACTACTGTGCTCATGGCACTGCCAAACTATTAAAAAACGTTACTTTCAACTGTTAATTTTAGAAGGAATGGAGTCGTTACGTGTGGTTGGGTAGTGACAGTTATCATCATCATCATTTCAGCCGAATGACTGACATAGGCCTCCCCCAGGCTCCTCCACTTCGACCGGTCTTGTGCTTCACACATCCAGCGGATTCCCGCGGCCTTCACAAGGTCATCGGTCCACCTTGTGGGAGGCCTTACCACTCTACGTCTTCCGGTACGCGATCGCCACTCCAGAACCTTTCGGCCCCATCGGCCATCTGTTCTGCGAGCAATGTGGCCTGCCCACTGCCACTTAAGTTGGGCAATTCTTCGGGCTAAGTCGGATGCCTTGGTTCTCCCTCGGATTTCTTCATTCCTGATTCGATCACGTAGGGAAACTCCGAGCATAGCCCATCCATTCGTCCATTGCCCTTTGGGTGACTTTGAACCTTCTGATAAGCCCCATTGTAAGCGACCACGTTTCTGTGCCATAGGTCGTCACTGGCAACACACACTGGTCAAAGACTTTCGTCTTGAGGCACTGCGGGATTTGGGACGAGAAGGTATTGCGAAGTGACAGTTATTACTTATAATTTTTCAGATTAATATCTAGGCAGGTGTATCTATGGTAAAAAATACATGGTGGCAGTGACATCAACCAACCATAGATTCAGTACACGATTCTGAAACCTCCTACAAGGAAATTATTTGTCGCTCAGTTATTAAAACTTTCGACGCTAGGAGGTCTAAAATCATATGCTGAATTCACCGGTTTCAGTTTCAGGGATGCGGAGGAATGCGGAAAATGTCGTGCGGAAAGTTTTAAGTATGAATGTGAGTAGCTATAAAAGTAGGGGAACACCAAAGAAAACATGGATGAACTATGTGAAAGATTATATGGTTAGAAATGTGGTGACTACCGAGATGACGACTAGTATAGAACATGAAGAAAAATATATGTTACGCTGAACCGAAATAAATTGGGACAACCGCAGCAGGCTTAGCACGAGCACAGATTTGTCGACAGAAGAATAGACAAGACTTGTACAATAGGAGAAGATAGCTATGTTCTTCTATTAATTATCACAGTTATGCGTTCTAAACAAATCGTGATTTTGTAGATAATCGTATTATACTTTGTGGCCGTCGAGTAGAAAGTTTGTTGTCAGTGTGATTTTGACAGTTTGGGAAGAAATATTCTTCTGAAATAGTCTACATATCAAAAAGACCTAGACAAAGATCGTTAGAAACGAAAGACAAAATGACAGATTGTAGTACGATATCTACGATGCGATGTCAAAAATGGAGGAACGGAATGTGACTTTGTTGTATAGAAAAAGCACTGTCTATTCTTCGTAGAAATAGAAAGCGCATGCTAAGCCTGCTGGAGAATGATGATGATCTATGGTAAAAAAGTGCATTATTTGATGCTGTTGATTTTGTTGACTGTACCTAATAACACAGAATATATAAACGCTTCGACAGAAAGGCGCGACGTGACGGCGCGACGCGTACTTGTAGAACAATTTCCACGATTAAGTTTTCATAGAATTTGTCCGACGAGAGTCGCGCGGCGGCTGTTTGTGGGAGCCTTAATAGTACTACGTTAATGAACAGTTGAATAGGATCAAGATAGGACACGAGACGACTCTTATCAATGGAGACATTAGCATATTTATCCGGAAATAGAAAGCATGAATACTACATAATGAATGCAAATTAAACACCTACGTGGTTTTGCATATGGAGATCCATACTGATAAGGACTTCTTCTGTCTCTTAAGAAATTTGATGCTGCGTAAGTTTTCAGATAACATCTAAGGTATATTCTAAGGTAGACAGACTACCTTGAGTTAAAATATATGGTCAGTTGGTTTTTTCAATACTGAGCTCTCATCCTTGAAACTACATAGTGAAAAACTTTTCTTGTGTTGAATGAAGTTGGTATACGAAATGGATCGATAAAAATTCAACTCAATTCATCATGTGCCTAGTCTTTCCAACTATATTGGCGACGGATGCCAGTCTTACTGGATACAGCTGAACACCAGTATTTTACATGGAGCGACTGCCTATCTGACCTCACAACCCAGTTACTGGGTACGCAATACCCCTTGGCAATTGGTTGTCAGGCTTTCGAGTTTCTGAAGCCCCGTGACCACTGACAAAGATATACGAATGATAGCCGGGACCGAAGGCCCAACTGCGGCAAGCGTAGCTTATCCTGATCTATCGAACCATTTAGCTGTTAACATTTAACTACAAGCCCCAAAATTCAACTCACTTAGCAGCGCAATAAACAAATAGGTTTAAAAAGTTAAAATCCTTCAAAATAACACAATAATTGTAGTTTAACTTAGCACAGACTTCAGCAACCTAATTGCGTAACACGCGATTAATCATAATCGGTCTCATTTTGACAGATCAACAATATTCTTTGCGTTATTTACCTACGTTGTTGAGCAGACACATTTTTCGAACAAGCAATGGTTTAGCAATCTGTATCAAAACGAAACAAATTATGATTAATCGTGAGTTAAGCAATTAGGGTGCAGGCTTCATAATCAGATGTAACGTTACCATGAAAAACGAACAGCCAAATTAAGAACCTCCTTGGTTAAAGTCGGTAAAAAACCTTTCCCCTAACGAAAACACCGTAATTTCCTTACCTACGTTAATTTCCATAGAGACTAAAGAGATAACCAGAAAATAAGATTACCAGCATTATGAAGCACTCACTATGCAGATTACATTCAAACGAACGGTAATCCGGAAGACTTATGTCTTCACCGATCGAGTTTAACTTAACTATTACTTAACCATTACGTTAATAAACTAGTTAAGTCTTAACTTTTATAGGTACAGCTTGTGATTGTCCCGTTAGACGTAATGGCGTATCTAAGAGATGAAGAATTGTCAATATTATGCAAATTTTGAAATAGAACCCAGTGTAGTTGTATTAAAAAACTATAGTTACGGTTGCAAAATTGATTAAAGAATGTCCGTGGAGCGTGTTGCGGATTCTTCTCCAAGGGTATCAATTGCACTTTGGAATGGGCTACTGAACTAGCTTTATATTTCTGACGGACCGACTCCTTGACAATTCAAAAATGTCTATAATTGGTTTAATTGCCTTGAGTTCTATGCAGATTTGTAAAGAGAAAAATTAAAATGAAACACGTTTTAAAACTCTTTCAAATATAACGAGTGAATTACTACTTCAAATCCAGGGAAATGAACAAAAAATACATTCAAACCGGAATGAAAGAAATATGGAAGCAAATGAAATATTGCGACGCATTAAAAGGATTTTTCAGTAAGGAACAGCCGGAACAATATTCTGGATAAGGAAAAACGTTTCATTTTTCCACTGCTTAGCGAAATTAAGATGAAAAGAAAAACGTTAAAGGTGAAAAACCATGGTCTCAGATATTATGGAATCGAGCTTCAATTGTAAAATACATAATGTTTATTTTTCTCTTTATCTGTAATCTTGAAGTCTCAACCTTTATTTTGTCGCTTAGTGAGTTATCTTTAAGTATTTCCAACTTCTATTTATCAACTTTGTCTTTGAGAAACTTTAATCTCAAATACTTTAAATCCCTACTTAAATAAGAAGACGTGCCTATGAAGATACACCTTTAAATACACACAGAGACACGAAACAAATCAATGATTCAGTTCGTTAACTCCTTCAGTTGAAAATACAATTTGAAAGACAAACTCACCTGTCATCTTCCAATCTTACATAATTCATCGTCACTTCACATTTAAATAAAATCAACACAATTTTATACATCAAGTTAGTACTAATTTTTGAAACACTATTCCTAAAAAAAAAACAACTAAGGCTATGTACCACCCACACCGACCACGGACATGGACATAATACAATTTCCAACAAAAAAATATCGACTCCTGCGCAAGGAAGCGAAACAACGGACACCGCACCTTTCCCTGCTATAAGGGTCAGCTACGATTTGAGAAGGCTATCTATCTCACTCGTACTTGGAGAGAAAGAAAGGGATGGAGGATAGTTCGTGTTCGAATTCAGTGTGGAGTCAATGATGACCTGAAGTGAAGCCGACATGGAGTTGATAAATAAGTATGGAGGCATGAGACGAGGATTGGAACCTATCGGAAATAGGATTCTGCTATTAAACTAGGATGCTTTAGACATAATTAAATAAACTTATTATCAACGTAAAAGATCTTTTCCTATGTTTTATGGTAAGTGCCATTGAGTAACAAAAATCCAAACATCTAAACATACAAACTTTCACATTTATAATATTAGTAGGATGTCAAAAATTGATGAAAGATTAATGTTAGTTTGTCTTCGTAGAGTAGAAATAGTGGTCATGCGAAGTAACGTTCGTAAGTCTGAGGGAATTATAGAAGCCAATAGTAATGAGTATGCCGCTTACAAAAACCATAAGTCGCAAATAAACAAAGTTTTTTTTTAAACGTATATCCTTAATGCCATCATAACATATCAAACTGAACTCTTAACGATCTTTTAAACCGCGCATAACCAGCAATAGCACTTGGGGAGCTTACAAGCGAGTTACGACACAGTTGGCTGCACATCGACGCATGCGCAACAGGTGGGCTGCGCGGGAGTGCCTCGGTGACAGCTGCTGCGATTGTAACGAACTTTTGCAAACGGAAAGTCAAATGGGGAAATTTTGCATAAAATATGCTAAACTGATACTGATTAGACTTGTTTATTTTATTTTCTTTTTTTACGTACGATAGTTTAGTATTATTTCTTATTATTTTAGTGAGAAGAAAGAAATGCTATTTGAACCATCCAATCAACAGAGAGAGTTAACGATAGTGACAAACAATGGGGTAATTGTGAGCAATGACAGAAAATGTTTATGTAGTCTTTGATTGACGTCGAAAAATAAAAAAAAAACTATTGCAATTAATATCATTGAAATAAAACGTCTATCTACAACAGCTAGGTAAGTTCTTCGACGTAGAAAATTAATTTTTCAGATGAAAACTAATCTATATTGCAGTCATAGCTGTCTAACGAAGTTTGTCAAATCTTATATTTTAACGAAGCGTTTAAATTCCCAATTTTAGTTTAAGTCTCTAAAACAAGAAATTAAATTTAGATTGGATCCATTTTAGTCTGGGTCAGTTCAAAGACGATCAATCAAAGTTTAAAAATAAAATCCTATTATCTACGATCTTATCAGTAATATTCATAAAAGAGATCTTGCGCAGATATAACGTAATAGAGTATTTTCTAATTTATTCAAAACCATTTAATTTGAAGATTGTGACGAACCATGTAACAGAAAAGTAAAAATAAATGTATTTACATCCATTTTCTCAATAAAAAACTATTAAAATCAAATGTATTTTTCGTTGTTTTGAATTTACCGCCAAAACGCTCCTTACGATGACATTTTTATCACGTGACCACACGTGATATCTGAGGGGCAATTCTCGTAATTTTAAGAACGTTCACAGTCTGATCTCAGTCTCAATCTGTCAAAAATGCCTCTTGTTTCCATAAATTTTTGACAACTCTGACATTTGATTGTCGAATTAATTACGAGAATTGGCCATCAGGTTTGTGTTGAAACGATTCTGGAGTTCGAGCTGAAAGCTCTCGGGGTTTTGGACTTCGATCGATGCTGGACGGAGCGTAGACTTCATCAGCGGACATCTTTCCAGCTTGCTGTTGATATTCAATGTGCCTCTTACCATGCGGTGATCGCTTCCGGTTTTCACCGCTTTGATCACAGAGACATCATTGAATATTTGCTTCTTCGTCGACATAATGAAGTCAATCTCGTTTTTAGTTGAACCATCAGGGCTCTACCACGTCCACTTTCTGTGCTCAGGTTTTTGAAGAAGGAATTCACCATAAAGAGGCCTTCCTTCTCCATAAACCTGGTCAGTAAGTGACCCCAGTGGTTCCGACGTCCAACTCCAAATTGCCCCACTCGCAGCTCATCATCGTCCCGTTTGCCCAGTTTCGCGTTAAAGTCCCCCATGACAACTGTGAAATGAGTTTTAGAGTCATGCATGGCTTTGGATATATCCTCATACATGGTACCTTATCGTCGGGGTGCGACGAGGTCGGGGCGTAGATCTGTATGACCTTCAGCGAATATCTTGCGGATATTCTGAGCATAAGGTCCGCCACCCTGGTCGACACACTGTCGACCAGGGTGCAGCACGTTGCTCACAAGGGACTTATCGACAATAAACCCGACACCACCTTGGGACTGCTGGTCGCCCGCCCGGAAATAGAGCAGGTTACCGGATTTGAGGATTTTCGAGTCCTCCCCCTCTCTTCGGACTTCAGATAACCCTACTACACCCTATCGTAACTTGCTCAATTCTTCCTCGAGTTCGGTAACCTTCTCGTCGGTCCGGATTATACGCGTGGTGTAAGTTGCCAGGTGAAGTTTTCGTTTGTTGTGGTAGCCAGATCTCGTCCGGAGATTCTTAGCACCCCATGCCTAACCGTAACCTTGACCGCTACCGTACTCAAGGGTAGGTGGGCCGCCGGGTACTAGATGCCATTTTGTAGGGCTGCTTGTCATTTTTGGGGGGGTTTTGCCATAATCGCCACGCTTGGCAAGCGGATTGGCGATCGCAGTATGGTGGTAAAGTGCATAGAGAACGCTGCTGCCGATTCTCTGGTAAGTCCCTTAGTCGCCTTCTACGACACCCACGGGAAGAAATGGGATGGTGCTATTCTTTTTACGTTCGGCACCACACAGAACCGTCCTGCACCACATGGAATCGTCCGGCACCACATGGAAACGTCCGGCACCACATGGAAACGTCCGGCACCACATGGAAACGTCCGGCACCACACGGAACACACACGGAACCGCTGACGGATTATGGGCATCGAATGACGAATCGTTTTTTTTTTTCATTCGTTTTCGTTATCGATACCCAACACGTGGGTTAAGTAGTGCTAGCTAATTTAATTTGACCCTGTTTATAGCATACATCTCCTGTAGGAAAAGGAGCTAGTCAATTCTAAGACAGTTTACCTATCTACAAGCAAAGTTTATTACGGTAGGTCTGGAAAAATGTACCGACAGTGCTCTTAAAATCAAATCAATTTTCTGCTTCGTTGCTGGGTTATCTAATAAAGACTTGACGTTATACAAAATTACTAGAGGATTATACAACAATATTTAATATTAAACACTTCAGAAATTCAAAGGATACTAAGCTTAGGAAATATTTCAAAATAAATGTTTCTTCCTTTCATGGACGATCTGATAATCGCCCGGGAAGACTATTAAGGGTCGCATTGTGTCTTATTACGAAGGATTAGAGTCTACATTGGTGTGGCATGGAGGAATAATGAAAACTTAATAGGGTTTGCCGAGTGTCGTTTTTCCCACTAAATAGGAATTTCCCCTTATTGTCGCTGTTTGTCGTGCGATGGCGATCAATAATATTATGTTGAGGTGAGGGGTCTGCGAAATGGTGATATTATTTTTTAAGCATGTGAACTATATTTAGCTCATGCAACAGAAACTTAAATAATTCAGGGTTTGTAGCACGTTATCACCGGCCTAGCCTTGCCCCAAAAATGATAGGGGCCAACCCCAGTCAGTTCTAGTCAGAGATTCAGTTGAATTTTACATGGAGCGACTGCCTATCTGACCTCAGCAGCCCAGTTATTGTGTATTAAGATACACCTTGGTAAAATGCTCTCAAAAAGATATAAATAAAAAAATCTAAAATACAAAATAAACCCTAAGTATGGCAATATTCCTTACAGAAGAAGGATATCAGTTATTTTTTTATAATAACGAAACTACATGTTTTCTATGACATAGATTTTACAATACGAAGAAAATACCTAAATTAGCTCGCGTAACGCTCATTCTAGTCAGAGCCGCCACGCTTCAATTAGCGCCAAAAGCTCGGTGCCGAGCAATTTCCTTTCAGTTTTCATAGAAATTGTTCTACGAGAGTCGCGTTGCGCCTGTTTGTGGGAGCCTTAAAAGAATGAATGTGAAGTAATTACAGATAAATTAATTTTATGATAGATACATGGTGCTCACATATTTACAAACATTGTAAAAGTAAGTATACGATTTTCCTAGAATATTAACAAGTAATGAGTCAGTGTGTGAGTTAAAGTAATCACTGAGTATAAATCAATGTCATAAATATAATTACCTAATTATACAATTCAATTAGCAACCAGTTTGATTTTGTCTAGTCTCTAGATTGTCCTATGGAGCAGGACCAGCATGTTTCGCTTTCTCATCTTGGATTATAATCCTCTAGTTTCTAAAACGCTTGTTTACAAAGTTTACTTTTAATATGAGTTTTAAATTTCCTTTCATTTAATTGCAATATATCACAAGGTATTTTGTTATAACATTTAACACAGTACCCCATAACCATGATTAACTGATGAACCAAAAATCTATCATAGGTAAGTACTTTTACTTTGTCCTTATTTTTTATCACACTTTATGCACCCAGCACAATTTTATGCTCCATTATCTAACATAACATTGTACCATTAACACATTACCTTACATGAACACCACAAACAGCTGTACTTTTAATTGTAAACACAATACTTGCCCCGAGGCAGCGTCGGCGCCGCCGGATGTCTGCTGACACAAGCAGTAACTTCCGGCCGACTGCAGTCGATAACACGTTGTAATACAAGGTACACGGTGATAACAAGTTTCCCGTACAGTTATCGGGAGAGAAATCTTTAATTTATGGTAAGCTAGTTTGCCTAGAAGGGTCAATTTTAAAACTGTCTAGACTGATTTCAGCGTATTTACAGTGACATGAAAATGCAAATGATTTTAACCAATAGGTTTTTTGAGTTAACTCCTTATAAATTATTTCATAGCTATAATGTCGATGGCTATAATATAGTAGGGGGAGACAAAAAAATTATGGTTGGACTGTGTGGACGAAGAAATGGTTAGAAAGGGGGTGAATACCGATATGACGACTTATAAAGAAGTATGGAAGAAAGGACATGTAGCAACGACCGATGATGATGAGGGTACCTTGGTACTTTGTACGTGGAAGATAGTATCCTAGTAGTAAGCCGTCGCTGACACTGACATATAGAAGATTTCGTTGGTGATTTGTTCGTTATATTACGTAATAAAACGAACAAACCATCAAATAAGAAATGAAACAGAATTAAATCAACTGTAAAAAAATGTCCCCTTCACAGCAAATTCGAATGGGAAAGTTACTCCATTAAGTACCTACTTAATAACTTTTTTCTGCTGATTCAAGAATTTCCCTCCGGAGATGTTTGAAACTTTGCTTTTAGTTTCAAAAGTTGTCCAAATTAAAGTACCCAAGGGCCGAGTTGAGTAATTATATTAACAGTTTGGATACTATCAACAATGTTAATTCGTTAGGCTACGCTTTAGGCAATATCATCACGCAATTAAAATACCTAAGCTTGAAGTTTTGGTGCCTATTATGAGTTAGTTGAGCTTACGGGCGATTTTTTATCCCGCACTGGATTTTGTAACGCAATGCCTAACACCGAGAGTTGAAAAACCAATAGACTGTTTTATTGATGCGCTGGGATGCGGTCTATTGGAATCTCAATGCTCGGCTCAATCAGTGTACGACTAAACGCCGACAGTCACTACGCCGACAGACACTACGCCGACAGACTGAACACCGACAAGACTACTTCGAGGGGACTCTTCGCCGACAGGACACTTCGCCGACAAGACTCTTCGCCGACAGGGCGAAATAATTACAAACATACATACATAGTTCTAAAATAAATATCACTAAAATATAAATAATAATGTAAATAAAATAATACATACACAGCTGTGACGATGTGGACAGATAGTGTTCTTTCACTCTTCTTTTAAAAACAACAACAGTTTAGCAGTCCCTAATGTCGGGTTTTCTGACGATCTATTTCAGACAATATAAAAGGAATGAACCAAAAGGCTGCTTCAAATACAATTAAGTTTCCCACGTTCAACAATACAATTATTATTCTACCATTACCGACGCCATTTTACTAACTTAACGTCGCGTCGATCAACAGAACAACAACTGTTTACCCGAACAAAATAACATCAAAACGAACTTATTGATGCTTTAAACTTTATCCAATATTTCAACGTTTTTGGAGAACGTATAAAGTTACAAACAATAATAGAAGGAAAACTTTTGACTCAATAAGACACTAATTGGCGATTGGAAACTCCGTCAGTCGTGATCGAGAGATCTCGCAAGTTTTGTAGGTTAAAGATTAATGTTACAGACGAAAACTCTTAGGAACTACCAAGAAAAATTGAGATGAATGAGGATGAGACGGCGTGGGAAATACTGTTTATTTTGTGCCAATTGTCAAGGATATTCTGCCTTTTCGAGGCATTATTTATTATTGGCAACAGGACTGCCAAGGTTCTACTGTGTTGAGATTTCTTCTCGTAACGATTCCTGTGTGAATATTTACTACACATATATAAGTACATAGAAGTACTAAAAACTATCGCAAACGGCGTTCTGAGTCACTTTTTATGATTGTCCTCTAAAATTCTACTGTTTATATCCCGCTGTTTGACCCGCCCCGGCTTCGCCCAGGCTCGTACAGTGTATGGTCGTATAACTATAGTAGTATGTCTTCTTGCGGCGTGGACGGCAACGGGGCATGCCGGCCGACCGCCCGTTCCCCTTTGAGCGGATAAAAAAAATCTGTAACATCTTCTAAGATATTAATTTTAATGATATACTATAACGGGCAGTTTTGATCTACATTACATGTACAATGTATCTAACGTATTTAATTTGATAAGAATGAATACTGTATTGTTTAAAATAACTTTGTAAATATCCAATAATTATTTTTAGTAATATGTAAAAGATAAAAATCACTACTGAGGTTTATCCTTAGGAGATAGACAGAAACGGTCGCGGACTTTTCCGTGGATCTTTTTAAGATATACAATTCCGTTGTACATTATTTTAATCTATCTCGTAAGGTTTAGCCAGCGTTGGCAATGTAAGCGCCCAAAAGTAAGTTTATTACGACATCATTACAAATCTATGAAATTCTCGGTTTTTCTCTACTATAATATGCATACAGTATTATATTTATATGACTATCTATAGATTATAAATTCCCTCATTCTTATCACATCACTATTATTTATTTCCAGTTCACTCAAACAAAGATCCTTAATATTAATAATAAAACAGTAATAACACAAGATCCATTACACGCCTTCACAATATCACTTCCATTTATTATTTTCTTGCAATATCACCACAAACCTAATACATCAAGAAATCTAATTAGATACATCTCAAACATAACCTAGATATATTTTATTCGGCCATTAATACAATAAAATACGAATTATAATATGTTCGGAAGATTAATCTTTCCATTTCGTAATATTAGGAAGTTGGTTCTTGGTTGCATGTGTGTAAACGCGTAATAGTGAGTTTATAATTTTCTTGTCAAGGAAATTGTTGTTATTTACGCAATGAAAATTGTTTGTACGGCTGTTTGTAGTGTGGGCTAAGAATCAATTTCTTAAGACAGTGACAGAAATATCTAGAATATTTCAACAGCAGCAGCTACTAAGGGGGCGTCTATTAATTACGTTAGGCAATTTTGGCGATTTTTTGATCCCCACCTCCGCTATGGTGAGATGTCGTAAGATTTGGCTCGACCCTCCATAATCTCACGTGAGATATTTCAAATACGTGGTTTTAGAGTAAAAACGTTAATCTGTGCTTATTTGCGTTGAATTTGGCTGGCTTGGCTGGCCGGTGGCGGTTTAACCATCGAGGAGCTAATGTGCTTCTTTGTGGCGTCTGCATAACCGTGATAAATATTATTTTGTAGGATTTAGCCATTTTGGCGGAAAAACATGTTTTACATAATTTAACCCGGTTTTCTAGTAAGTTTCTTTGGGAAAAAATATATAAAATAACGTGATATTTGCCAAGACGCCCCCTCTGCCCACGTGGGATTGGGTGAGATTCGACTTGACCCCCTCCCCGCCCTAAATGCCTCACGTAATTAATGGACGCCCCGTTAGTCCACGGCCGCACGGTCATAAAAATATCGCAGCAGGATTTTTGCGTGCACTAGATCTTCAACGCACTGCTTACAGCAGAGCGTTGAAAAACGAACAGTGTGTTTTTCGACACGCTGGGATGCGCTCTAATGGATTCCCAACTTCTCTCTTTCTCTCCCTCTTAAACTATCTTATGTTATCTCAGATGCACTAGCAGCATCTCATTATGTATATTCAAAATCGGTTCAGTAAATACGTGCCAAACATACAGATAGAGAACCAGATTCACTTTCGCATTGGATAAACCCAAAATGCGTTCCTGTTGTTACTTCCACTGACTACATTGACTTTTTAAATGCCCTAAAAATTACCCCGACGTTATCATCATCCTTTTCCCAACTATGTTAAGGTCGGCTTCCAGTCTAACCAGAATCAGTATTTTACATGGAGTCACTGAAAGAAAGAAAGAAAAGGTATTTATTGTGATTCGCACAGGAAGATGACATACTAAAATAAACACACAATGGTGCAAAAAGTATAAAAAACAAATTTCTCGGAAGAAAAAAATCACTGCCTGTCTGACCTCCGCAAATAAAGCTCCCATTATCCTAAAAGCCTACTTAATGCCTTTAAACCATTTGAAAAAGCTCCCTTCTCACAAAAAAAATACGCGAGCCAATTAGCTTTAGTCTTCTGTCTAAACAAGATATCAAATCAAAATCAAATCAAAATATTTTATTTCACATAAGCCTGCATGGGCACTTATGAAACGTCAGAAGCTAGGTGCACGGTTCCAATTTGTCGTTTCCTATGGAGAAGAGCCGGCAAGAAACTCCACGGTCCGAATCTATATGTCAAGTTTTCTGATTAATATCCTCCCCGAATTGTTTATATATGAATGAGAACTGCCCCTATATCCTCAGAATTTACGCACGAATTTGTATGAAAAAAAAAAACGATTGTAATATTCCGAGCACAACATCTAGTCTAGGTTCCTCATCATCATCATCATTTCAGCTGAAAGACGACCACTGCTGGACATAAGCCTGCCCCAAGCTCCGGCACTTCGACCGGTTCTGTGCTTCCCGCATCCAGCGGACCTCTGCGGCCCTCACAAGGTCATCGGTCCACCTTGTGGGTATAGGTTCCTATATTACTGAAACACCTTTATGTATTCCTTTTGTCAATGTCCAGCGTGACAGAGGTAAAAATATAAAAAAATAGATTTAGTGTGAGACACGGCGAGAGTTATATCTTTCTTCCCTCTCATTTAACGAAATGCCTAAACGTGACGCATCCTTCACTCTCAATCCTCGTCTAATTATCGATTCGCCGCCTGTAAATGTCCAATTCAAAAACTTCTTTTAACTCAAAATATTTACACAAGATTCACAAAACTCACCCAGAAGCATAGGTACATAAAAAGTGTGTCAGCAGATAAATATGGCTGAGTAGGATTCAAGACATGGCCACAGATGGGAGGCTTTCTCTGAATTATGTATGCTGTGGGAGTACACCGCTTGTCTCGGGGAACGACGAAAACGTTTACTTGGTCTTGCAAACGCATTTGCTTTGGAATTTTCTGTGCGCTGAATGATGTCATTATTTCTACAGTATTGCTGAATAAATTGTTAAGTATTTTTATTTGTGACTAGGTTTTCAAGCGGCCTCACCCGCGTGGAGTTGGAAAATGACCCCAAGGGAACGTACTATCGGGATAGAAAGTATCCTATGTGTTAATCCAAGTTACAAACTGTCCGTTTGCCAAATTTCGTCCAAATCCGTTCAGCCGTTTCTAAGTGATAAGAGTTCCGTGTCGTGCCGGACGTAAAAGAATAGCACCATCCCATTTCTTCACGTGGCTGTCGTAGAAGGTGACTAAGGGACTTACCAGAGAATGGGCAGCAGCGTTCTCTATGCATTTTACCACCATACTGCGATCGCCAACCCGCCTGCCAAGCGTGGCGATTATGACAAAACCCCTCTTTTTGGGGGAGGCCAAAGTCCAGCAGTGGATGTCTGTCGGCTGAAATGATGAGAGTAACAAACATCCAATCATCTACACATACAAACTTTCACATTTATAATATTAGTAGGATAAGAAGTAGAATAGTAGGATTATTTCTGGAGTTGAACCTACTAAAGGACTATTAAAGGCCAGCACTGGTAGCCCAGTGGTAACGGCCGCGACTGACGCGTTGTAGTTCGTAGATTCGGACCCAGACTGGCGCTTTATTTTGCGTAAATTATTTGATCACCATTGCTCTCAAAACGGTGAAGGAAAACATAAAACATCGCGAGGAAACCGGCATGGCCTAGAACCAAAAATTCAAAGACATGTGACATCTACTAACCCGCACTGGGCCCACGTGGTGGGTTATAGCCCACGTTCTTCTTCCTTCCAGGCCTGAGTCCCATCAGTGGGAACATTAAAGTCTGATTATGAATGTAAGTAAAGGACCTCCTAATAATCCACTAGGTTAATCAAACAGTCACTGTAAGGGAACATGTTTATACAGGCTGATTTTTTAGTCACCGTCCAAATTTTCAGGGTGATAGTACCCGTGAAATTGAACAACTTTCTCCAAGGAACATGGGTCGAAATATGAAATTAAAAATCGACCTCCCATGCAAAATCAATAGTTAGCTGGTCGATTTTGTATGGGAGGTCCGATTTTTTTTTCGGACCTCCCATACAAAATCATCATGTAGCTCAACCCTATTTTAGGGAGCTCAACGACCCGTCACAAGACGCTACCAGATCTGCAGGACATTTATTTGCGTAGGCCAAATACAAATATTTAATACCGAAAGACGTGTACCTACCCACCAGCTTTCGTCAAAACAAGATATCAATCTATGTGGCAAGTTTTTGATTAATAGCCTCCCCAGAACTGTTTGTCGGTGAGAAGCCTCAGTATCCTCAATACACGAAATTATATGAAAAACAAAAATAAATCGTGGAAGCAATTTTGATATTTCCAACAAAACCTACAGAATTATGTTTCTGTTTCATCAGTAGGTACTCCATTTGTCAATGTCTATCTGATTATTATTAATTCATGTCCAACAGGTGACGGGGCTTAAAGGGGCTTACACATTGGGGCCGACTGTCAGCGGAACAGCGACCGTGTTAACCGAAGGCTATAAGATCACGGGCGTGACCTCGAAAACGGTTAACTGCGACCGCTATTCTTTTACCAAATTACTAATAGAAACTGCACTTTGATCTAGTGGAGGTCTAGAATCATATGCTGAATTCATAGTTACAGTTTGCACACTAGTTAAAATTTTATCCTGTATGATCGGGGAGCCTTTGGAGGATCAGGCCAATAATTTATCTCACAAACTATTTAGAAGTTTTGCGTGTCTATCTCTTCGTTCTCTATCTCTAACTGATCAGGGTCGTTATTCAGATATATATTATACACAGGTACTTTTCTCCTAAGACCTAGAAATTTTTTTTGTTCTTTCATGAGCTCTCCGGTGACTACCAAAGCCTTTGGTCTTGTAAATCTGTACCCTAAATGTGCAACCCACTATTATTCAGAATCTGAATTATTTTAAATATTATTGCTAATTTATTGCTTCAAATTATTTTAAAGGCGAATTTTTTTTTTCTGGTTGGGAAATCATCAAATAACTTCTTCCGCTCTGGGTGGAGCAGGAAGGAGGGCGTGTCAGACTTTTAATGACTAAAACCCACCCGTGTTCCCTCAGTTGCCTGTGTCAACAACGTAACGTTCAAAAGTGCCTTTTAAGTGCCTATTTGAAATAAATGCTTTGACTTTGACTTTGTAAATAACGCAATGTATGATGCTGAACTGTCAAACTGTTTGGGGGAGGCCTATGTCCAGCGATGAACGTCTTTCGGCTGAAATTATGATGATGATGAATTGTCAAAATGAAAGCCATTCGTACTGTTAGTGTGATACGCAATTACCCCGCCAGTACATGATGATTATAGTACAGCCATAAGACATAAGTATTAATTGTTTTACTACCCCCAATTTCAACTACATTTACATACATTTCAACCGCACTCGCATCAACTGTGTTGCGGGTGCCATTACAGATGTCGTCCCAGGACAAATGTTATGCCATTACGTCCCACGAACATTGCCCCGGTTCGTATCGACATCGTCCCGAATGTCCCGATAGAGATATCACGTCGTTACGACCAGCCATTTGAGGTCGAACTTATGATGATGAGGTCCAATAAAGGTAAACATGGTCTTGTTTCTTTTAAACCATTGTATTGTTTTTCCTGAAAAAGTATTAGGTACAAACAGAGTCTGCTAGGCACTAAGTTTCTACCAGATAAATAAATAGAAGAAACAGAATATTATATATTATATTTGGATGCCACCGAGGAGCTTTTAAATAAACTTGAGCATTTGCAAAATATCTGCATTCGTTTTGTTTTTAACCTTAAAAAATACGATCACGTGTCTAACTTTCGCAAGATCCTCAAGTGGCTCCCTATTCGACTACGCAGAAACTCTCGGATATTGTGTTTGCTATTTAACATTCTTCACAACCCTAAAACCCCATCCTATCTGCGGGATCGCTTCTCCTACGCCCGTCCTTTTGATGCGCCTTGCAGGTCGCATCTTAGAAATCTCCTCAAGTCCCCTCCCCACTCAACCGACTTCTACTCCTATTCCTTCACTGTGCACGCGGTACGGTTATGGAATTCACTTCCGCCTGACATTAGGGACTGCCAAACTGTAGCAGTATTCAAAAGAAGAGTGAAAGAACACTATCTCTCCTCATTGTCATAATTGTATTTATTAATTAAATTACATTATAATTATATATATTTTTGTGATATTTATTTTAGAAGTATGTATGTATATTAGTATGTATGTATATTCTCATATTATGTGTGTATATTTTTAATTAGAGTTTAATTTGTAATTTTATGATTTTCCTTCTACTGTTATTACACGCGTTGTCTACATCTCTGTTATCTTCTCTCCTATCGCAGGTGTGCTGGAAGAGATTTCTGTAGAAATAAGCATTACCTTTGTACGTATTTTTCTGTTCCTTTCTTCTTGTCTGTTTATATGTGTGTACATAAATGGTTAAATAAATAAATAATAATAATAATAATATTTTTATCAAACTATTTACTACTTTCGGACAAGTTAACCGGCTCCTAACCGGAATGCAGTGAAATAGGAGCCAGATATATTTGCCAGGCCTACATTTAGTTAAAAAATATTTTTATATGTTAATTAATCATATTTTAATCAACATACAACCTGACACAGTACCTGCAATTTCTAAAAACGGAAGAATATTAAAATTTCCACCTTGAATTTTTATTTTGCTTAAATTATTAGCTAAATACTTATACAAATAAATACAAAAACAAAAAAAACACTTAGGCGTCGAAGTATTCGTCTGCATCGCTTTCATCAGGAAACGTGCCCAGAAGACTGGCAATGTGCACTCGGGTCATGGGGCCCGAGTGCACTTTTGTCTCGCCGGCTGGTCGACACTTCACGTGACCAGAGGGCTGGGTCGTTCTTTGGCCAAATAATTAGCATTGCCATTCAACGTGGCAATGCTGCCACCTTGAATCATTTTTAATTTTTCCACCTGGTCACCAAAAGCCGCAAGAAAAACGTAACAATATTTAAAAAAAATATCAAAATATAATATGTACATTGTACAGACGCCAGCATATCAAGCTACCGCAAACTGTCAAATTTTCCCAATTGAACATGAACCTTGTGCTTGTGTGATAAAGTTGAAAATCTACCAAAGAAATTTGACAGATTGGGGTAGCCTGATGTGCATCTCCTGGTAGCATGATGTGTCTGTACATTGTACTACCCATATTGCTATAAAAAAAGTAATCGATTTTGGTTCCTTTTATCAAATCAAATAATCACTCTCCTGCCTTTATCCCAGTTTATTTGTGGTCGTCGCAACATAATCTTTGTCTTCCATATTTCTCTATTACTCGTCATCTCCGTAGACAACCCCTTTCTAACCTTATCATCATTCACACAGTCCATCTATCGTTTTTTTTTTAACCAATTATTTTTGAAAAAAAGATCTATTAATCGTGATGGCAACATTGATGACACAGATGTCTATTTATCTAGTAATAGCCTTCAGTATGTGATACCCAACCCTGCCTGCTGCCCGGCATTGATGTCAACCAAGACAAATCTCCACCAACACAATGGTGAGTTTTAAACATTCTTTTCAAGGTTTTTAATGAATGAAAAGCGTCTTCAAAATAAAAAATCTCTTGAGTGATGAATAGGCGCAGTTTCACATTTATTTTAGGTCATTCATCATGGAAACTGACTTTTTATCTGTTTTTAAAAGTAGGCTAAGCGAGAATCTTGAGTTTCATCTGTATTTTTGTTGATTGGATGATAGTATGTCGCAAAATGTAGGCAGTTTCATTATTATAATTAAAACCTGAAAAAAAAAACTGACAAATTAACCTTACACAGGGTCAAACTAAATCAGCTGGCAATACTTTACCCAAGGAACAAAAAAAAACTATCGATTGCCGAAGGTCAATGCCCGTAATCGATCAGCTGGTTTTGTAATATTTCTTGGAAATGAGATATTTTTTGTACGAATTTCCAAAAAACCATAACATGACAGTCTTTAGCTTGCCTTAATGTCAGTGTCATTTAAAGTTTTGAACAAAGTTTTAATGAGGAAAAATTTTTTTTTTATAATATTGGTATTCGATATTGATACCCAAAAGTTGGGTAAAGTTTTGTCCGCTAATTTAATTTAACCCTGTATGTATAAATAAAGTAAAATACGAGAAAGGCCCGAATTAATTATTTTATGTTTGAAATCGTTACCGTTACTACCGCGTCTTTATACCACAAAGCAGATACCTACAAAAGGCTCATTTAATACCTACAACATAACATCACGACTGTTATCCCCGAAGGTTAAGCAGCGTCGTACCTATACTAGGGTATCCATATTTGGATAGGGCGCGAGCATATTGCCATCAACCGGGCATAAATCCAATCTCCGAGCTGCTACTGAGAAAAAAATCTGACGGAATAACCCAACCTGGGAATCGAACCCAGGACCTGCTTAGGTCTTGCTCATCAATAGCGCTTATTGTATTGAATACCATTCGCCTATTTTCCGGAGTTTTTCTTTGTCGAACAGCGATACATATATTCCAATAGAAAATCCACGATCACAGAAAGTTTTGCCTCTGCAAAACTTAAACTAAAAACATTTATTTCAAAGAAACCAATTGCAGGCACTTTTGAATTGTCAAGGTGGGTGAGTTAGAAAGATGAAGGTATCTATGGAGACGAACGGGCAACTAAACTTTGGAACACAACCATGAATATTTTCAGTCCTGTTATTTCTGGAGTTTGCTTAGACTGGGCCTTCGTAACAAACCTTCCATCATTATAACAACGGAGTCAGGTATTAACCCTCACAGATTTATGCCCAAGGTGAAGGTTGCGCGTCTATATTATATTATGTGTACTAAATATACGTACTAATGTCCACGTGTGGTGTTACTAAGCGGAAAATGAGTGAAAAATAACGGGCCATGTCATCATGTATTATTGTGAACTAAATGTTTCTAGGCAACTAGTGAACATGACATGAAAACCATGACACAAATAGCACGCTAAGCGGACTAGTGGTGCTAATAAGAAAAACCACATTTGTTACTCATATAAAGATTAATCCGTAGTCTAAATTACCTTTAGTCCGATCCAGCCTGTCCATTGCTGCACTCTAGCAGCGATGCCTCTACACCGAGGTCCGTACCCCACGGGGCCGGGGGTGCCCTTAGCGCACAGTCGCTATAGTCTTAAGTTTGGCTGTAAGCCTTTATTTATTAAGGTTACCACAGGCAAGTCCGTTTAAGCAGCTGCCAACCTCATAGGTAGAACCGCAAGATGTAATTGAAACAAATAAAAATAGTATCTCTGCAGGGAGAAGTCATAAATCATTTAAGCCATTTTATTCAGACGTAACATGAAATCAGAAATCACGGTCGGAAAGAATAAAAATACTCACCACAGTATTTTTCTAAGCAGGCAATTTAATACGGTATCGTAAGCTGTCTCATTTATTGCGTAACTTATAACCACGAGCTAGTTAACCCGGCGCAATCTCAGTTAGAAAAACTTGTTAGAACTAGGGAATGGAGCTTTAAATAAAACTATATTTCTATTTATTTATTTTTAAATGAAATTGAAGGTCTGTTTGTAATGTCCAATTAATAGCTTTTTGCTAAGTACATAATGAAAGCTAGCAATGCAATGCTAGTAAAGCAATGTAAAGGTACTTATAACAAAACACACATTTCTGTGTGTCTGTTTGTTCCGGCTTATCTCCGAAACTGCAGAGCCGATTTTGACAAGATTTTCAACTACGATAAAACAAAAAAAGTATGTAACTTCAAGAAACTACACTTATGGTATATATTTGATGACGCCAAAAGAGCCTCACCCACCCATCACGTCTGCAGTTTCCCTAGCTAATTAAATTTGACATTGTATAGATAGCTCGAATCTGAGGAAGGACACAGCAGTTCCTTTATTTTTTAAATCAACCCCAAAAGTGGTGTTGAAGCTAGTATAGAAACTTCCGGAATGCACGGGGATGAAGTAGCGGGAAAAGCGCTCGCAAGTAATAACTATCAAAAAGTTTCAAGAGCTGAACGTACAAGTTGTATTAAACTTTTTCAACAATAAGACAGAGATGGTTTTGATTTACTGAATCGCTATTTTGACTTCGAGGAAATATTGCTCTGTGTTGTCACACCCAGAAAAGTTATTTTCTCTTTTTTCCTTATCATTAACTTACTTTCTTTATACATTATGAAGTATGAACACGTACGAGAGATGTTAGTCTTCACGGTTTCGTAGTTTTTCTTTCCTTATTAATGTGGTGCCTGGTATTTATTTTTGCCATCTGTTGTTAATAGACTAATAACCATAACACTAAATTACTGTACGTAATCTAATCATACATAACACATAACGTCAGATAACGGCTTTATCCACGAAGGGTTAGGCAGAAATGAACCTAAAGTACACCTCATAGAAATATATAAAAAAAACAGGTACACCCCCCTTTTGCCCGAAGTTATAGGGGGCGAGCCTGTAATTGCCATCAACATCAACCGGAACAAATCCGGGCTGCTACTGAGGAATTCCAGATAGGAAAATCCAATGACAGTTTACCCGACCCGGGAATCGTACCTAGGACCTCATGCTTAGCAGTAGCGCTTGCGACCACTAGACCAGCAACGAGGCATTGTATACCTTACTGCATGTCAGGCTCAGTGGAGAACCCTCACTAATTGTCTGGCATTTTTGCAAGCCGTGAGACACACTTTTCCGCTAATTCCTTACATCGTACTAAATTGTTTATTTTGTTACCTGCTGTATATTGTGTGCCTTTTTGCTAAATTATTTTCTTTCTTTCTTTCATATTTCAACTTAAGAGTGGCATGCGGCTGTCACATTGTTATTAGTTGTATTCGTGTTACGACACCACCGATTGGTCAGCTACTGTTGCGTATGTTCTTTATTGGATCAGCAGAAAGAAGAAAGAGAATGTTCTGGTCACACAAAAATTTATTTTTTAAGATTTATATTTTTGGACTCTGGTTAAGAGCGTTTATTCTGAAAATGAGCAACGTCGCAAATAGCTGTCAAATATTTACTTGTTTCTTATTAATTTGTTAATAATACTGTATGGAAATATGAAATATCGCTAACTAGTGACCTAAAATATGAATAATGATTTGCAATTATAACACTGAATTTGATGTTGGAACCGTTTTAGGTGTAAAAAGGGCATTTGGAAAGTTTCCAAGTTCTTTTTTTACATCTAAAACTAAATATTCGGTATTAAGATATTAATTATCGCATTTCATCTATACTAATAATAGGTCTTTACCTATGAAATTGCCGTTTTGTATGAAAAAATTTAAACGAATTTTTTTCATGTATTTTTTATTTGTATTAATCGAAGTAATCACCCATGCAATCAATGCATCTTTGCAATCGCAGTGGCAGTTTATTGATGCCCTTCTTAAAGAAATCAGCTGGACGGGAGGCAACAAATTCTTCAAAGGCATTTTGTACTGCCTCTCGGGTATTGAATTTTTTTCCCGCCAAGAAGTTATCCAAATTCTGGAAAAAGTAGTAGTCTGTAGGCGCAAGGTCTGGTGAGTAGGGCGGATGACGGAGAGCTTCCAACCCCAGTTCTTGCAACTTGGAGACCGTCTGCTGTGCAGTATGAGGTCGCGCGTTGTCGTGCAGGAGCAGCGGAGACGAGCGATTGACCAATGCTGGTTGGAGATGTGCCAGCTTCTCCATCGTTGTGTTCAGTTCTTCACAGTACACATCTGCAGTAATGCTCACCCCGTTTGGTAAGAAGCTGTGATGAATCACACCGGCGCTAGACCACCAAACAGTGACCATCACTTTTCTAGGGGTAAGTTTTCGTTTAGGGCATTGTTTAGGTGCTGAACCAGGATCCAACCAACTTGCTGAGCGCTTGCGGTTATCAAACAGAATCCATTTTTCATCGCAGGTAACAATGCGGTTCAAAATTCCTTCATTTGTGTGTCTGTTGAGCAGTGCAAGGCACGTCTCGACGCGTACTTCGCACTGACGATCATTGAGTTCGTGGGGCACCCGTTTGTCAAGCTTTTTTACCTTGCCAATTTGACGCAAATGGACCAATATTGTTTTGACGCTAACGTCGAAAGCTGCTGCTAATTCAGCCGTAGATTGTGTATCATCAGCTTCCACAATCGCCTTTAATTCGTCATTGTCGACCAAAGTCTTCGGACGACCGCGAGGTTCATTTTTCAGGTCGAAATTTCCAGAACGGAAGCGAGCAAACCAATAACAGGTGGTGCGTTGGTTTGTAGTGTTAGCTCCGTAAACGTCGTTGATGTTGCGTGCCGCTTGTGCCGCGTTGCTGCCACGACGGTACTCATATTCCATAATTACTCGAATTTTTAACGTATCCATGATGACGAAAAAGATTGAAATGCGATGAAAATGTAACACTAATCAATAAACAAATGACTACTTTTGGAAAAAAAAACCATGTTTTTAAAATAAAATTAATTTGAAATTAGAATTCTTACCCAAACAAAAATTATTTTGATTTGAAATGGCCAGTACTGCAAAACGGCAATTTCATAGGTAAAGACCTAATATTAATAAAGAGGAAAGATTTGTTTGTTTGTTTGCATTGAATAGACTCCGAAACTACTGAACCGATTTGAAAAATTATTTCACTGTTGGGAAGCTACACTATCCCCGGGTGACATAGGCTATATTTTATCCCCGTATTCCCACGGGAACGGGAACTACGCGGGTGAAACCGCGGAGCGCTAATAGTAATCAATATTTAAGGTCACTACTTAGCGATATTTCATATTTCCATACAGTAATTTTGCCAAACAGTGAAATATTTGACAGCTATATGCAACGTTGCTCATTTTCAGAATAAACGCTCTTAACCAGAGTATAAAAATATAAATCTTAAAAAATATTTTTTGTGACCAGAACATTCTCTTCTTTCTGCTGATCCAATAAAGAACATACGCAACAGTAGCTGACCAATCGGTGGTGTCGTAACACGAATACAACTAATAACAATGTGACAGCCGCATGCCACTGTTCGTCGGGCCCGTGCGCCGGCGCCGGTGTTGCGCGTTGCGTCATGTGAGTAGGCGCACCACGAGTTTGAAGACTGCAGGATAAAATCTCATAAAATACAATGTGAAATATATTATATTAGCAGCTACATAGCTCCGCTAACGATTACTTAATATAACAATCTAAGAACAAATAGAAAACAGAAATAAAATGTCACTGAAAAGTCCTTGAGTATTTAATAAAAAAGTATCTTACAGACAAGGAGACGTCTTAACGCTAGTAATATTTCACACTTGTTTAGTTAAACCAACCTTTATTTTATGAGGTGAAACGAATCGATTGTTTATGGATACATAACAAGTAATTAGGGTCAGCGGTTACAAACTATACTTAGTTAGATTATGGCAGACAAACTTTTGCTGGCGGCTTCGCCCATGTGAAGGCACAAATTTATTATACGGGAACGTACTACCGGGATAAAAAGCATTCTATGACCTAACTTGGGTCATCGGTGCGGTTAATTTTATGGAAATCCGTTTAGGCGTGAAAAGGTAACACAGACAGACGGACAGTTACTTTCACATTTATAAGATGATTAATATCGTTCGTTAATGTGTGTACATATCAAAGTGCCTCAGGGATTTACAAAAAAGCTTCCAGCATCGCGTTTCCCTTTTCATAACGCGTATTTTTCGGATGAAAAGGAACAACATAAAAAACACATTAGCTTCCATCTGTTTACTTATTTTTTTTCGGAATATACGTATGTATATTATACGCTTTTCATTGCATCTACATATTTTTGTTGGTTTTATGTGTTTTTTTCTTATGGTTCGTTCATTATGAAGCTTAAGTAACTATTATTGTACGTCATGTTTTTTTTTTGGGGTGGGAAATCATCAATTAACTTCTCCCGCTCTGGGTGGAGCAGGAGGGCGTGCCAGACTTTTACTGACTAAAACCCACCCGTGTTCCCTCAGTTGCCTGTGTGCCAGGGGCCGCGGTATCTCTTTCGAACAACCAGCACCCCTGGCAGGCATCGGCCCTTGCGGACCCCACCAGCTGACATCTCTTTGAGGCGCGCGTGGAACACAACGCGCCGTCGACCCGGACGCGCTGTTGACCCGGATTGTACGTAATGTTGATTACTAAATAAAAGCTGTAGTCTTCAACTATTTATTTCATATATTATATTCCCAGTAACCCGGGCAATTCATCCATTAACTAATTTCATGGCAAAATTGATCTGTTTATTTGTCATTTGAGTGAATTCGCGAGGGCACTGTTATTTATTTTATGTTATAATTTAGATTAGTGTAGGTAGTAAATTATTAAAAAGTATTTTGTTATATTGATATTGGATAATTATTGTGTTACTTAATGTTTCTATTCTTTGTAGAAAATTGTTTGAGCTGTTTACACACAATCTTCAAGACAGTACCTACCAAGAACGTCCTAGAACTTACAAACTCATGGTCACCTCAGCAGTGCGTTAGCCGGTAGCACTCACGCGCATGTCAATACGCTCAGCGAAAGTGATTATCATTGTATTACAACCGCGCTTGTGCAATACAAGTTGTTAAGTTTTCTTGCGTTTATTGGAATTGTGGAGCAGCCTGGTCATTTTGGTTATTTTTTAATTCAATATAATACACCAGTCATGGTTTTTTGTCGATCTAATATTTTTTTGTCAGATGTGCGTTTATGCTTAATACCGAGGGCTTATTGTAGTATTTTTAATAACGTTCACCTTCTAATCTGAATATCTCTAATTTGCATACATTTTGTTATATAATATTTGATATTCAAATAATGATGAGGTCGATATCGATAAATAATAATATCGAGTAAATAAGCAAGGCTTGTGGCTAAGTAACAACCGCATGGGCCGATCGATCAGGTTAAGTTACGCTTGCAGCGTTGGGTCCGTATATGGGTGACCATTAGTGATGGGCCGAATACGGGTTTTACCGAATACGAATAATCGGTCGAAAGTTCGGTTAAAAGTTTACCGAACCGAATATTCGGCAGGATTTGGCGCACTTTGTGGTGCATCTCAAAAATTTAAATCTGTGTCGAAGCGCATTTCCGCTCACTGACGCCGCTACCCCTGGACGGCCTTGTCTGATATTGCATCACTTAGTTATAGGTAGTTAGTTATACATTTTGCCCTTGTGTTTGCAATAAATCGTTTTTAGTTATGTTAAAAGGGTCCACTTGCACTTATAATTCTGCTACTTCGTATAAACTTAGTGTTTTTTAATACAATATTATTTGGTAGTGTTCGGCATTTTTGCCGAATAATCGGCCGAATATTCGGCCCATCCCTAGTGACCATCTTTACATACCAAGACCACTCCGTGTCTCGATAAGCACATTAATTCGTGGATAATGGAGTCTGCAGAAGCCCGAAAGTCTGACAACCAGTGTTAGCCAGGGGTATCGGATTACCTAGTTACTGGGTTGTAGAGGTCAGTAAGACGCTCTATGTTAAATACTGGTACTCAGCTACATTAGGTAAGACTGGAAGCCGACCCCAACGTAGTTGGGAAAAAACTAGACAGATGATGATGTCGAGTAGATAAAATTGCGACAACATTTTGAACGTGTTTATTTATGAACTAGCTTTTGCCCGCGACTTCATACGCGTGGACTTTAGAATCAAGTAGATAATCATTTTTTTTTATAGTCTATAGCCTATTTTTTAAGTTAGACCTCTCGGAATACATCATTGATAACTGCATTCAATTCCATGCAGTGGTTTTTGCGTGATGCGGTAACAAACATACAGACAGACAAAAATTCTAAAAACCGTTGTTTTGGCTTCTGTTGCTCTAATAAAGACCCCCCATACTATTTTTTCTTCAATATCTTTAATGTACAGACATCGGCCTGTTACAATTTTATTATATGTATAGATGTTGGCCTTCTGGTCATAGCATACGATTTGTTGCAAAATCTGCTGTCATTATTCACTAAGATAATATTCTTTCACATTTTCCCTTTTATATTCCGATTAAATATTAAAATAAAACATTTTCCGTGTGAAAGGCAAACAAAAGAATAAAACATCGCGAAATGGTAATCCTGTCGCGCGGGTTAGCCTATGCAAATAGCGCTTTTATGAATAAAACAGTTCAAAAGGTACAAAAATAACTCCAGAAACATTTTGCGAAATAGGAAGTTTGAAAAATACGTTTCCCTACCAAGAGTTGAACTGTTGAGCCGGAAGAGGAATCAGATCTTGCAGAAAAGGAAGAAAAAGGACCACAAAAGATTTGTTCCCAGTCCTGTAAACGCGTATTAAATATTTCAGACTTTATCCCACAGTAAAAGTAGTTTTTAATAATGATTACTTTCACCCTCCAAAAGGATACCAATGAATTCAAAGTCCACCAGTTTACACAGTGGCAAAAATATTAATGCGCAAACTGTAACCATGAATACAGGACATGATTCTAGCCCCTAGCGAAGAAATTTTTAGACGTTTATAAAAAAAATAACTCTTTTATTGTTACCGGCCAAGATCTTTAAGTTCATGGCTGGTTACTAGGAACTGTCTTCAATGAAATATGCTTTAAACTTTAACTTTGAATCCAAAACTAGTTTGATCTATAAATTATATGAATCCTTGAAACCTCATACTGATAAAATCTATAAAGGAACCCGCTTGAATGGGTTTGGACCGGTAGCGCAGCTTCGGAGAAAAATGGTAACAGGTAATATATCACACAGAGAATGCTGCCACTCAATTTCGATATCGGAATTCAACAAACAGACCGAGAGGAAATATCAGTGAATCTCAGACCAAAATAAACGCCAAAATGTAGATGACAAGTTCACCCACCTTGTGCGTCTATTCTGCAATGGATAGGTACTATTCTTATCTCATCATATGCCTAGCATTTTCCCAACTATGAGCGACTGCCTATCTGACCTCCATAACCCAATTACTGGGTGATATCGTAGCCCGGAAAGTCTGACAACCAATTTTACTAAGGGGTCAGTAAGGGGTTGTCAGACTGTCTGGATTCTGACTACTCGTAACGACTATCAAAAATCTAGAAATGACAGCCGAAACCAATGGTTTAGCGTCCTTTCTGAGGTACGGAGTGGTCTCGATTTGTATAGATCAAAGGTTATGGTCGACCGAAAGTTAGGCTACGTTTGCCGAGGTCGATCCGAGGATGGGGGCCACCCATCCTGACCTCCGTTCCGATCGACCCGTGCTGATATTTAGCCACGGGCGCCGCTCTCAATTTCAACATTAGAATTAAACGAACGATACGAGACAAAATATCTATGTAGATAAGTCAGCCTGAGATTTAAGCCTGGAATACACATGCTACAAATAAGCTTGCTTGTTTACTAGGTAGCATGCTCTCTGTGCCTGTAAAATACTTATGCTCTTTTCGTATCCACATGCTAGTTGAATGTTATTAAGTAACTCGAAAGTAGCATGCTCTTGTAGTACTAGGTAGCAAGTGTATTCCACACTTTACTGTCTCAGGCAAATTTGTCTACATGGATAGGTACGTTATACTCACCTAATCCCCTTCTAATCATAATTCCTATCAAATATAGTTCAGCAATTCTTGAGACGTGACATGCAATTACATGATACCGTAGTTTCCTCCGTAGTATAAAGAGCCTTAATAGAACTCCTAATAAGATTTAGTTCCTTAGGGAAATTCTCAGCCTTAGGTAGATAAGGAGGGCGTATTATCTACATAATATCTACCTGCTTTAAAACAAAGTTACTTTTGGGTAAATGTTGAAGGAAAACTAGGTACCTAACGAAAAACTTCGATTTAACGTAGGTACCTGAAAATTGGGTCAGTCAAATAAATAAAATAAAAAAATCGTGCATTTTCTGACCGTATTTTTTCCATATACAACAACTAATTGAAACAGTGCATCTAGCTTTTGACATTTCATAAGTTATTTCACTGATGTGACATAAAGTATTTTGAAAATTTAATATTGTCTAACCCGCATTAATGGATTTTAAAAACAGCCTACTGATTTTGATATCGCTACTCATAAGGTTTCTGTCGTGCGAAGACCTCTGGCTACAGCATCACGGCATCTCCAGCAAATAGTGGACTCGCGGTTATCAGACAAAAGTATTACAAGGCAGTGTCGGATGATGGAATTGTTCGGACTATAGAGTGTTTTTTTTTAAATGGTGGTTTGTAAAGGAGTACCTTTTAATCCGACAAATTACATACTTATAAAGTAACAACATGGTTGCATTGACAAAGTTTTTACGTAATAAATGTGCTTTGTAAGCATTACCGTGGGTCAACTGTTAAGGAAATTGTCATCGGAACATAATTAGCTTCTCAGAATTCACCTCAAGATATTAAAGAGAAAACTAAATAAAAGATTTCAAAACAAGAAAACTTGCGAAACAAAAATTTCAGAATGCTAAATCAACTGAAACATTCCAGTTCCCACTGAATGCTTGCCGGAACCGAATCAAAAGCATTTTCAAGCTTTTATTGCGTCTAAATTTAGTCCCAAAACGAGTTAAACATCAATGGACGAAATACGGCATTTCTGGCATTAATTAAACGTTACAATGAAATAGAGGACGAGTATCAATGTTGTGTGTGGCTGCACATACTCGGACATAGTTGCTTTATCCATTTTTTTCTGTTGGTCTTTGCTATCGTATGATAACAGCCGTACGGGATGATCGGAGTGGCTCGTGGTCTCTTGGATAAATAGTAACAACCGTACAGGTCGACCCATGGGTGTGCTAAGCTTGCAGCGGTTCAGATCGTGTATCGGCAGTATGGGTGAAGGTCGAGATCGAGTTCTGCCTCGGAAAGCACGATAAGCCGTTGATCCCGGCTGTCATTCATAGATTGCTGACAGTCGTTACTGGTAGTCTGAAGCTTTAAAGTCTGATCATCAATCCTACCATGGGGTGTCGTGTTGCCCAGTAACTGGGTTGTGGAGGTTAGGTAGGCAGTTGCATCATGTAAAATACTGGTATTCAGCTGCATCCGGTTAGATTGGAAGGCGACCCCAGCTTTGTAGGGACAAGGCTAGGCGACTCCAGAGAGCAATGGGATTTGTGCAGCAGTTGGTAGCGGCCGGCGAGCACTACTTCCACGTTAGATTTTACCGACTAATTCCGATTTGTTAACTGCCCACAAATTATTTATTTAATTACTCATTTAAATACTTGCAATGACGCATATTTATTTATTTTACCGCTCAGTTTTATTGCAGAACTTAACTTAACATGCATTTTGTCAATTTTAATTTACCAAAACTACAATAAACAACTGCCGCTTTAAATCAATGCCTAAAAATAATAACTAAAACGTCAAAAATAACGAACTGTGTCAAAGTTTATTTTCACATTGTCACCGCTAGATTGGTTTTCTTCAATGTTTGTCGTCAACTCGACCTCCGTATACAATCTTTTTTCCCGCGAAAAAATGGCGGCCGTGACCGAGATGACAAATCGTTGGACCGGTGTTTATTTATTGTAAGCTGTTGACATAACAATGGGTTATTTAAGATTAGTTATAATATGATGTTATGTCGTTTTTATTATTACAGAAGTGAAAAGGGGTTTGATTGCACTGTTATTTAAAGAAGCTCGTAGCCAAATAATAAAAGCAGCACGGGTCGATTCAAAATCAAAAGTCATTTATTCCAACTAGGCTGATGTCAGCACTTTTATGAACGTCAAAATTACATAAGACAGTCCCCCAAAACGCCCGCCCTTCACCACTTCCTAGTGCTTTAGCTGGGAAGAAGAAGTGGCGCAACAAACTCCCCAGCAGCATAGCGATGGTAGGAACGTAATTAACGTTACGAAACACAAAATTGAGGGTTAAGCTACGCTTGTCGAGGACAGTCCTTGGATGGGTGATCATCCATTACATCAAAGCACATTAAACTGTTGATCCCGGCTGGCATTAATAGGGTTTGGCAGTTGTTACGCGAAGTCAGAAGCTAGAGTTTGACAACCAGTCTTACGGAGGAATATCTTGTTATCCAATAACTGAGATGTGGACGTCAGAAAGGCAGTTAATCCATGTGAAATACTGGTATTCAGCAATATCCGATTAGACTGGAAGCCGACCCCAACATTTTTGGGAAAAGGATAACAGACAGATTGACTATACAGGAAAAGTTTTTATTCAGTGCGCAAACTTTAACCATGAATTCAGCATACCATTCTAGACCACCCAGAAAAGAAATTTTTCGTCGGATTTACAAAAAAAAATCTGCTGTTTCATAGAAAAGTGCAATACCTACGCAGTCAAACTGTATGGAACAGCTGTTTTATTTTTGTATAACCGACGAAAAGTTTCTGCGCTAGGGGATCTAGAATGATATGCTGAATTCATGGTTACAGTTTGGGCACTGGATAAAAACTTTTCCTGTATATAGGTAGGTTATTTTACTCGATTTTTGGAACAATGTAAGACACAACAGACACTCTCGTATTTAGTATATTAATATTTGCTTGCAGTTCAAGCATCTTACTTCCAAACGTAATCAGTTAATCACAGAAAATATAAGGTTCCCTATCCATTTGCATAAAATTTTAAGACCTTAATATAACTTAGCATAATTTTGTTTGGCATAATTATATTTTCGCATAATATAATTAAATTACGCAAACCATAATAATGATTAAGCATAATATTCTAAAGCATAAATTTAGTAAGCATAAAGTTCTAAAGCATAAAGGGTTTCTGTCACGGCTCCGGCGCTGCGGGCCTCCGGCGGCCCCACGCACCTACGCGATTTTAAATTACACTCTAGGGGTAGGACAAACAAGACTACGTGGAGTCGGTTTTGCAGCAATTCGGTTCTGTCACTAACTTTTGTCGTTATGCTAATAGTCATTAGGCCTACTAACGTTATGCGAATCAAATTTATGCCAAAACATATTAGTCTTTAAGATGATTATGCCAACATAAAATGTATGCCTAAAAAAATTATGCCGAAGTATTATTATGCCAAAACAAATTGTGCCAAAATCGTTATGCCGAAGTATATTAGGACAAAGAACATTATGCGAAAAAAAGGGATCCCAAAATATAAACTAGGTTACTAGAAATTGTCTTTTTCGCAACAAGCAACTTTGTTCAGATAAGTTAAAAAAGAGGAAAATTAAAACGAAAAAGCAACACCTTACAAAAATGTCCAATAACTAAAAGCTATGTCCTGAATTTAGAACGGGTTTTCTATAAATAGGGTACGTTTTCGGTAGTTACAAATAAATTATGAAATTTGATAAAATTAAAATTTATGTTATAGGTACTTAAATATGGTGATTTTGAGTCATAAAAGCACATTATTGTTTTATTATATTAAAATGAAAAGTCGCAATTTTTTATCCGTATATCACGTGACCTAAAACACGAGCCGCCATGGTGTGTCGTCATACAGGGTGATTGGAAGATGGGTGCAAAGCTTTAAGGTGTAGATAGTATAGACAATTTAGAACCATTTAAGCCATGGTTGTCTTAGACGAAGTCTTACCAATTTTTTTTTTTTTTTAATAAGGTTTAAAAGACGTATTGTACAATTTTTTTATTTTTTCTGAGCTTTAAATGTCTGTAAAAAAAATGTCTAATGACACAGAAGCCTAAAACATGTTTTGCTTGATTGCTTACACATTATTTTAATTAAATAAATAAAAAATGAATTCATTTATCATTCAATTTGGCCATAATTATGCAGTTTACATAAAATTTTGAGAATAACCGAAAAAAAAACTTAAAAATTTGGTTAAAAATATTTGGTAAGACTTCGTCTAAGACAACCATGGCTTAAATGGTTGTAAATTGTCTGTACTATCTTTGCCTTAAAGCTTTGCACCCATCTTCCAATCACCCTGTATATCAACTTTAACTTCAAGGAGTAATAATTGTGTTCGTTCGTCAGAGTATTTCATTTGTAAGTACCTTTATTTTTTCTTTTTTTCCAAAAAACACCAAATATTTATAGCTGTTAACGTTGAATGAGTGCCGGTCGTACATACACGACTGTTGTTTTTACCAATATTACGTCACCAAAATGGCTGACAGCGTTTTTGCGGGAATACAAAGGTTTCAATTTAATTTAATTCTATGGCAAGAAGCGTGTTTATTTTGCCGAAATATATTTTTTTGTGGCTTTTTATTAGGAAAATCAACATTTTGAAGTACTTTTTCAAACATAGTAGACTACCCTATTATACCGTAAAATTAAAATTATTCGGTGTGGTTTTTTTGCAACAAGAAATTCAAACGAAAGTTATTCACACGTCGACAACCATTCAGCAAATTTTCACGAAAACGAACAATTCATACGAAAACATCCCCTGATTTTTACAGACATCCAACCCAAATTCATGAATTCAAAAAGTTAGTAGAGATCTAATTATTTGTTCCAGTATTCATGAAATTTTTGGCTTCGCGAGACTAAGTTTTTGACTAGTCAGTCCAATTACCTAAGTTGCTCTGCCGTTGGTGGTCCACTAAAATATTCAGTAGCAATCTAGGAATGTTAGTGATAAATTGTCTTGAAATACGAGATACGAGAACAGTCAATTGATTGGTTTATTTCTACGTGGGCCATCGGGAATTGTGGAATGAAGATAAATAGATTTATAGACAAATAGTAAATGTTTTCTATACAGATAGGTGGATTGTTGTAGACCTAGGAGGTAGTATCTACTTTACTATGAATACTAGGTTTTGCCAGCGGCTTCGCCCGCGTGGAGGCTGGAAATTATCCCAAGGGAAAGTACTACCGGGTGAAAAGTATCCTATGTGTTAATCTAGGTTATAAACAGAGATCGGATATTCGGATGCATATTTACCTAAAGGTAATTTTTAGCTCTGAAAGTATGGAAGCGGCTTTATAAATTATTTGTAATATTTATTAAAAACCTTGGGATTCTTGGATTGCATAACTATTCAGATATGTATTAATTTAAAAATTTATGTTTGTTGTTTGTTTGTGTACTCTTTCACGTAAAAACGGCTGAACGGATTTTGATGAAATTTGGCACAGATATAGATTATGACCTAGATTAACACATAGGATACTTTTTATCCCGGTAGTACGTTCCCGCGGGATAATTTCCTACTTCCAATCGGGCGAAGCCGCGGGCGGAAGCTAGTTATTCATAATTTCATGTCTTCTTTCTTGCAAAATTTTACAACAGTCTCCTGAAAATAATGCTTGAAATTCCGACCAACGTATACATGAGAAATCTTCCCAACATACATAATATACATGTATATTTGGCGCTACATTTTCTCAAAACAACATATCGCTCTACTATTCATACGATGTTGCGAGCGACTATGAATACTAGAATATTCTCGACAACTCTCATTCCGACATGAGATTGGAATATCAAAACTACACAGAAATTAATTTGCATCTAAATTATAGATAACGTACTATTTCCCGCAGCTTCGCCTGCGTAGATGTCGGAAAATATCCCGCGGGAACATACTACCAGGATTGAAAGGACCATAGGTGTTAATCCAGGCTATAAACTATCTGTGTGTCAAATTTCATCTAAATCCATTCAGCCGTTTTTGAGCCATTCCAGATCATAATTCCAGAAAAACAGACAAAAGAATCTAAAAACTATATTTTCGGCATCAGACTCGTTCCACACAGTGAACCAATTGCTTTTTTTATTTTTGTAAAAAGGTAGTAAGGTACACTTTTGACTTCGTTACTACATATTTTATTATATGTAGGTATAGATAGATAGCGAATGCACATATACGAATTTCATATAATCATTATAGCAAATGGCGAGCGTAGAGCACAAGATATTACAATAGAAATTGAGGAAATTGTATGTAATTATGGATAAGTGAAAATGGACGGACAAAAGACTCATTGTTGGGTGTTACCTTTATAAAACGTACACGTATTTCTTATGTAACTGTAGTTTTATTTAATTTTGTGTATGGAATGAAGAAAAATATACTCATCGGTAATTATGTAAAAACTTAGACATTATAAAAAGTCCAGTTAAAAAAACGGGAATCAGAACCAAGACTGGAGGAAAAAGATTGAAAAACCTGAGCAATAAATCCCGGATTTAAAGACAGTTGTTACCAGTAGGCGAGGCGAACGAAGAAATAAAATATAAACCATTCCCAGGAAATTTTAGGTAACCAAGCTACTAAAACATTCATTCCAAGGGACGCGTTTCATTGTTCTATTCCACCAAATCTTTTACATAGTTAATCAGCTCTCCTTGGAGTACCTAATATTGCCATATTACACACCTTGCACTAGATAAGCCAGGTAGGTCAAGGTCGTGACGAGATAAAGCGAGATGGAGAAACGGAAGAGTAAATATTGAATGGAGTCCAAGCTTTATAGAATCGTGAGGCTCAGCGCAGACCGTAACAAGTACCAAGCAGAGGATTTTTTTATGAAATGTTTTTTTATTTGATTTTTGCGGTGCTGCATTCTGCAACTGCAACCAAACCTGGACCTAATTATTGGCGAAATAAAAAAATAATGAAATTATATAACAAAATGTCATGGATAGCCGCAAAGTAAAGGCTGATTCCATAGTTGACATTTCATGGTCTCAAAGAGCAAATTAGAACAACAACGCGCGGAACCTGAAGGGAAGTTTGATGTCAATTTTGATTCTTGTATTAATAATGTCATCAGAAAATTCGTTGCTCCGTAACTCGAATGTTTGAAGTTTATGCTCGTTTTCATTTCACTGACACTAGATGACATCTAATGAATGCCTAAATATAAGTGTGCTGTTGAATTTTCACCTTACGACGCTTAACCAAGCGTTGAAAGTCCACCAGCGCTTCTATTAAGGTAGTCATTTAGGTATCGCCTAGTGTTTATGAAAATGGGTATTTGTCTCCGTTTGACGAGTTTTCCTCTGAGAAAAACTAAAATTCTGATCAATTATGATCAGAATTTTAGTTTTTCTCACTGGGAGGTTGTTAAACCTCCCAGTGTTTATATAACAGTTGTAAAGATGATTGCCCATTCTATTAAGTAGGTTCTCCGTTAAATTCCAAGGAGACTTTCCTGACTTTCGTAGCGAAGACAATCTCTGTGTTACGTAAAAATGGGACTCGCCATCTTTTTTTCTTGCAGATTATCATGCCTTTGTTAAGGACGACAGGACAATCTCCTGTAAACAGAATAGGTAGGAAGCAATGAAAATAAATTACAGGATATTCCCTTGTTCTAAAATGCCAGCCAGTAAGCTTGAGAAGATAGCTAACAATGTTCTTTGTATTTAAATCACGGTGAAATGATATCCTGAATACCTACATTATTTTGTGTACAATTTGTGTACTCCGGCGGAAAAAACACTGTAGCATTGTATTCATATTTAGGTTTGTTTTTTTCTATTTTGGGAAATTCGCTATTCATCGTTGGGTTATTTTATACCATCCGCATGTTTAATTGTGGATCTTAAATAATTTAGATTTAGCTGTTCTACAAATATTATCGAACACTCTTTTTACACGCTTTATATTAGCTTCACTTGTATGTTTGTTTGTATGTTTGTATGTAACCGACTCCTTTGAGCGCGATTTTGACCCACTTTAAACGGTCAGATTTCATTGAAACTTTGTAAACTTGTCGAGGACCGATGACAATTCAATAATTAAAAAAAAAATGTGAAAAAAAACACGTTTTTGTAGTTAGCAGAACTAAAAAATAGAAAATAAATAATAGTTTAAAAAACTAAAAAACACGCTTTAAAAACCAAACTAAAAAAGAAGAAAATAATTTAATTCAATTAAAAAGCGTGGGGTGCTTTTTGAGGTATTCTTATAATCACTTAATTTCAAGCACCCCACGCTTTTTAATTGAATTAAATTATTTTCTACTTTTTTAGTTTGGTTTTTAAAGCGTGTTTTTTAGTTTTTTAAACTATTATTTTTATAACGATAGCGCCATTTTTTGTGAACTTCTAAATCCTACTTTGGGTCCTAAAAATATTAATAATAATTAATACTAGATCTAAAACGAAAAAACAATTTCAGGCAAATTTGCCTCAGATAGATGACGTAAGTTCACAAATCTCTTCGTCATCTCCCTCATCTCTTTTTCCATCTATCCCATCAACATCACAATCTTTTTGCGCCACGCCGACGCCATCAACATCATCAATCAGTATACATTCAGCGGATGTTGTACAGGAGACAAATTTTGTCGACGATACTGTACCCACTGCTAGAACTGCAAAAACTCGTAGGAAATGGAGCACTGAAATGAATAAATTTATCCTACGTACTTACCTTCATCTTACTAACATGGACACAGACAAAAACGCGTACCTTCCATCGCTTCACACTAAGTTTCTAGAAAAATACCCAGCTATGCAAATAAGTCGACAAAGAATAGGTGACCAGCGTAGAGCCATAGTGCAAAAGAAATTATTACCACAGGACACAATAGATCAGATTCATGAGGAAGTCAGAGCCGAACTAAAAATAGTTCATACCGAAATACAGCAACACTCTACACAATCTAAGATAGGTATTAACAGTCAATGCGGCCAGCGCATGAGATGGACGAACGAATATAATGAAACAATCATGAGAATATATTATACTGTCACACAACTAGAAACAAATAAAACAGCCTATAGAAAACAACTACATGAGAAATTTATTAATATATATCCAGAATTAGCACATGTAACAGAGCAAAGATTATCTGATCAAGTAAGAGCCATTATTAACAACCAATATATACACACCAACAGATTAGAAGACATTAAAAACCAGGTAGCTTCTGATTTGATCAACACACATAATATTGATAACGATAATTTGAACACACAACTGCAGAACGAATTAGAACAACCAGATGAATACATTAATGCAATAAATACTCAATATACAAATGCGGTAATTTCTGACACACCTGCGAGCACCGTCACAGCAAATATATTCCAAAATGATAGCATAGATACCGACATCATATCTCACACACGCATTAATGCAGGTGAAGACTGCAATCTCTTTAACAATATAGATATTGGTCAATTTGCACTTACGCAAACTAACTGTGATGCTGCCCCGGAAACCAACACAGAAATAGAAGCCATGTTTCAACAAGCTCAACAATTGTTTTCTGATACAAACCCCACTAATAGGCCATACATTCCCAAGCAGAAGACATCTAGAAAGTTTTCCGCAATAGTTACTTATATTAATAATGTCATTCTCCCTAAGTTTGTAAGTAAGGAAACTGAATTTAAAGAATTGCAGACAATAATTTACTGTGCAGCATGGACGGCAGCTAAATGCAACGGAGCAAAAATATCAGACTCTACACAAAACGAACGCCGCACATATAAACAGAGGAAACCAAAATGGGAAATTAGATTAACAACAAAAATCAAAAATCTAAGAGCAAGCATAGGTCGGCTCACACATTTTATTAATGGTAGTAGAAGTCAAAAATTAATAGCTGCAGTAGAAGAAATAAAAATAAAATACCAACTACACGCGCAACACGAAAATTCAAACACACAGTTAGTACACTTTTTGGACACTTTAAAACAAAAATTAAACGCAGCATCGAGTAGACTCAAAAGATATCTCACATGCACGAACCGCAAAGTCCAAAATACCAAATTTATCAATAACGAAAAAATATTTTATAGGAACCTTGCATCCAATAACAGAGACACCGCGAACCAAACAGCTCTTGACACACCTCCTCCCGAAGCGTTACGAGAATTTTGGGCAAACATTTGGGAAAATCCAGTATTCCATAATAATCACGCAGACTGGATTAATGATGCAACACCAGAAATCCCCGAAATGGAGTTTGAATTTATTCCAATAAACACATTTAAGGATGTCATCAAACGCACACACAACTGGAAATCTCCAGGCTCAGACAATATTCACAACTACTGGTATAAGAAATTCACAAGCATCCACCCATTCATATATAATTACCTGAACATATTCATTCAATCACCTCATTTGCTTCCAACATACATAACACATGGAGTAACATACATGATACCTAAGGACATGAATAACACCACAGATCCAGCCAAATATCGACCAATCATTTGCTTACAAACTCTTTATAAAATCTTGACAGCCTGTGTAAGTGAAATAGTATACGGACACTTAACCAAACATAACATACTCGCAGAACAACAAAAAGGTTGTCGTAAGAATAGCCAGGGATGTAAGGAACAACTTACTATTGATGCGATTGCTATGAACAGCGCAGTAAAACGCAAAAAAGATATTCATACCATGTTCATCGATTACCAAAAGGCCTATGATTCAGTCCCGCACAGCTGGTTGCTACGCGTCCTGGATATCTATAACATCCACCCCACACTCAGATGTTTCTTAGAATCTACCATGAAAAATTGGCAAACGGTACTTAAAATAAATCAAGCCTCCACGACTCTGACCACTGAACCAATCTTCATAAAACGTGGCATTTTTCAAGGAGACTCTCTAAGCCCTTTATGGTTTTGCATGGCACTCAATCCACTCTCCCACCTACTAGATAAAACTAACACAGGATTCACATTGACAAACGATAACACACAATTCACATTGACACACCTAATGTATATGGATGATATAAAGTTGTACGCAGCAGATAAGAAATCACTTTTCCATTTAGCAGACACCACACAAGCATTTTCTAACGATATTATTATGCAATTTGGAGTAGACAAATGCAAAATTTTGTCAATTGTCAAAGGAAAAACACAAAACAACAGTTACACACTTGGATCAGGTAAAGCTATTGAGCCAATGGATGAACACAGTACTTACAAATACCTAGGTTTCAAACAATCGAGACAGATAGAACAAAAGATGACAAAACAAGAACTGCTCAAAAAATTTACACATCGTCTTAACCTAATCTTTAAAACCAACCTTAACTCCAGAAACACAATAAAAGCTATCAACACGTTCGCAATACCCATTCTTACATACTCTTTCGGAATTATTCGATGGTCAAAAACCGATATCAGAAAACTACAGCGCACTATCAATACACTCCTTACCAAACACAGGAAACATCACCCTAAATCATGCATACAGCGACTTACACTACCACGCCAAGAAGGAGGAAGAGGATTAATAGATATACACAACTTGCACAACAAACAGATACTTTCACTCAGAGCTTACTTCCATAACAAATCAGAACATTCCTCACTACACAAACATGTAATCGAAACAGATAAGAAACTTACACCGCTCAACTTACAAAATAGAAACACTCAAATTAATGAAAATCTCATAACCACTCAACAAAAAATTGCAGCATGGTCTGGGAAAGCCTTACATGGAAGACACCGAGCCTACTTGTGCCAACCACACGTCGATAGAATTAAGTCGAACGAATGGCTCAAACGAGGTGAATTGTTTCCTGAAACTGAAGGTTTCATGCTTGCGATCCAAGATCAAATAATAGTAACTCGTAACTACAGAAAGTACATTATGAAAGACCACAATCAGCCGTCTGACACATGTCGACATTGCAACAGTGCCTCTGAGACCATTCAACACATAACAGGGGCCTGTAAATCCCTCGCCCAGACAGATTATAAACACCGACATGACCAGGTTGCCGCAATTATACACCAACACTTAGCGCACAAATACAAACTTGTAGGTGAGATGATTCCCTATTATAAATACAAACCTGAAACCATATTAGAAAACAGGAACCAGAAAATCTATTGGGACCGAACTATAATTACAGACAAAACTATACACTACAATAGACCTGATATCACCGTTCACGACAAAATAAATAAAACAGTTTACTTGATAGATATAGCTATACCTAACTCACACAACGTTCAAACTACAATATCCGAAAAACTTAGTAAGTACCAAGACCTCGCCATAGAAATAAAAACCCAATGGAAAGCACAAACCGTCCATATAGTCCCTATCGTACTCTCTTCTACCGGTGTAGTACCGAAGGCTCTCACACAAAGTCTTGAGACTCTACACATGCCATCTCACACACTTTACATGCTCCAAAAAGCCACCATTCTCAACACCTGTCGTATCACACGAAAGTTCCTGACTTCTTCTACACTATCATCCACCTTTTCAATTTAATTTCCCCTTACACACTTGGTTCCGGCCCGTGTGTAAGGTCGTAAACTCTCATAAAAGAGAAGAAAAATAAAGAACTCAAAATAATAATAATTTATTTAATAAAAACGTATACAAAAAGAGTACATTTAGCTAACAGTAGTAAATTTCCCATACAGTTATAGTGCCTAAAAATAAACTATTTCTAAAATATTTTTACTAAAAGTCCAAGTGGTAATGTTTCGGAATTAGAATGATAGATAGCGACCCACCCGATCTAAAAAAATAATAATAATAAATAATATAAATAATAAAAAAAAAATAAAAAAAAAAAATAGCGAACTAGGCTAGCGAACTGGGTTGTGGAGGTCAGATAGGCAGAGGCTCCATGTAAAATACTGTATTCAGCTGCATCTGGTTAGACTGGAAGCCAACCCAACGTAGCAGGAAAAAGGCTAGGCAGATTGATCGCTCTACAACGACAAAAAAGCGCTGTCATATCAAATTGATTCTCTGGTGTATGGTTGACTATACCAAATAAGGTCGCATTTGTCCTGACTTGGGACAATACTTCCCAAATGTAATTATTATAAAAGTAAGGAGCGTATCTAACAGAAAGTACCTAATACATAAACATGGTGGCAGGGACATCGACGCGAAACTCAGGAATCATGGATTCAGTACTGATTAATGAGCTCCGTTCTCCACAGGGGGTGCCCTTTGTGTGTAATCACTAACGGTCTTATTCATAAAAAGCCCTTGCTGGATACCTTTATTTACTGAGGCAACCACAAGCAAACCCTGGTCAAGGTAACGTAGCGGATAACCTCCTACGTTGACCTGCAACTGTTGACTGCACATAGTGCACATAGGTACATATAAAAATCTGCCATACATTTTGATGGCGTAGGTATTGATTGCACTTTTCTATGAAACCGCAGTTTTTTTTTTATAGCCGACGAAAACTTTCTACACAAGAATTCATGGTTAGAATTTGCGCGTCGATAAACCAACCTTTATTTGGAATCCTTTTTGCATTCCCCACTCCATTACGAACAATAAAGTATACGTACATACAAAAGTTGCGAGTTAGCACTCAATAAATTGTACCAGTCGTACATTCGTAGGTACCAAATTGTACCATTCCCCAGATGACGAGGGTACTTAGGGTAACAAGTGGGGATGATAGAACTGTTCTCTGATATAAATGTAGACCCTTGGTTTTAGCGGTGAAACATTTTATATATTGGATGTTTCAGGGAATTATTTATTGCTGAAGTTTTCATATAAAACATTAGGACTGTGATTGATGTGTTAAGTACTCCGTATTTTGAAGGCGTTATTTTCATTTGATGTGAGTTCACAGCTATAGAAAAACTTTTTTAGAAAGGTTTGTAGTCATAATCACGTGATTACTTTGTGTTAACATAAATACGTACTGTTCACTCAAATATATGTAGAAGGATCTTAATTTATTAAGGCAGTCAATGGCAAGTCTAGTTAAGCAGCAAACCACCTAGGTAGACCTAAGAGATGTCATTAAAAAAAAAGAAAGAAAATGATACGATATGATAACACAAACTAACTTAATGACTGTTCCATTGTTAAAGGTGCCTCGTTGACTCAGGTGATAGTTTTATTTCATAATTTTGTTTTTTTGTTCTACTTTCAAAACTATAACAGTTTCGACCATATTCCTTCAGAAACATATATGCAGAATTACTTTCCTAAATCTATCCTGTATAATACTTTAACATCCCTTTTACGTCCCACGCTTTAATTCCGAACAAAATCTCCTAAAATAGCAATTACAACAAAAACAATACATTGAAAATGTTAAATTAACATTCAGATATATAAACATACCTCTCCGAATCCATGATGCTGATGTTTTCAGATGGTATCCAGTTTTGACGAATTTTGTTAGCGTCTCGTGAAACTGAAACAAAGAAAAACAGCCAACGTCATATTTTTGTTAATTGAATACAAACTGGAACGCGAACCGTAAAGGTTCCCGCAAACAGGCACCACGCGACGACCGCGACAGTGCAACGCGATTCTCGTGACACAGTTTCCATTAAGTTTTCATAGAAATAGATTTACTAGAGTCGAGGGGTTTCATAATCATAAATGTATTTATTTTCTCCCACAAATAATAACGTACACAGTATATATTTCACAAAGTTTTAAGATGGGAGACAGGAGCCCATACTAAGTAAAACCTGTGCTCCGGGTCTCCTAATCTCGAATACATTATGAGAGTTATGCTAAAGACATAATAAAACAGTAGCAGGGAGCGCTTACAGCTGACGAACAATATAAAAATCAAAGTAAGAAAAATAATGGTAAGTGCCTAAGTGGGGTTTTGGTAGGTTTGTGAATTCGTTGGTGGGTGTATAATGCGGGTGTAGTGGCTTTGTGGGTGTGATACACGAAGTTGTGCTTGTCGGCTAAGTACAACCGCACAGGTTGATCGATCAGGGATGGGTGAAGACCCATCCGTGCTTTGGAAAGCACGTTAAACCGTTGGTCCAGGCTGTCACTCGTAAATCCGTCGCTTGGTGTTCCACGCGCGCCTGTCTATGATGTAAGGGAGGAGTTTAACACCTCACTCCTCCCCCAAACTCGAGGTGGCCCGCAGAGGCGGGCCGGCACTAGCCGGGGATCGCGGAAGTCGCATTAGATACCGTGATCCCCGGTGCAAGTTCCCGGTTTTAGTCAGTAAGAGTCTGACTGACCCTTCCGCCATCCCCAGGGCGGAGGACATCCATGAGGACTTCCACCCGTAAAAAAAAGCTGTCACTCGCAAATCTTTGACAGTTGTTACGGGTCGTCTGACATCAGTCAGGTATCAGATTACTCAGTAACTTGGTCGTAGAGGTCAGATAGGCAGTCGCTTCCTGTAAAATACTGGTAGCATGCTGCATCCGGTTAGACGGGAAACTGAACCCATCGTAGTTGGGAAAAGGCTCAGACAGATGATGATGTTCTACTAGAGTCGAGTCGCGCCTGTCTTCGGGTGCCTTTAACGAAACGAGTTCGTCAAATATTCGGAACTCGATTCGTTCAGTTTTGAATAGAAACGTTTTCGGTTATGCTATGCTGTATTAAATTTGTTTGTTTGAATTTTTTGCTACGTTCTGGTATTTATTTGCATGTCTGCATAATGTTGTCTACCACAATTCTATAGTTGTATGACATCATTAAATTCTATTGTCATACACGTGTATACTTTTCCAGTGTGTTTTAGAAAAAAATGGGTGTAAAATCTACAGCAAGAATAAGAGTAGCTTAAGCTGTAAGAAGCTATCAACAGTGATGACAGCAGTTTCTAGTATTATCATAATATTACAAGACAAGTATCTTAACAGCCTTAAATATGGGGGGACTGGGCGGTTCATTATATCAATACGCATAACCAACAGATTAAAGATAAATCCCAGATAAACTGAAATTAAATGTTTATTTATGTAAGTAGATCTTTTGGAGGACTTTTACACGTCAATATTTTAAAACTAGATGGCATTTCTTAACTGAACCTAAGGCTGTGCCTAAGGATGCTGCTACCTACTCGTACCCAGACGCAATCTCCTCTCGAGTTAATGATTATTGACCAAAAAAGTGATGTGATGAAAAATCAACACTACTGCAAATAAAAAATCAGGAAAATCAAGATGGCAACCAACCGATTACCACATTCGTAAGAAGTTGGCAGTAGAGCTGTAACTAATATATTTGTTACCGACACCAAACGGCAAAAAAAGGTAAGTGTAAGCCATTTAAATGTTAATGTACGTAAATTGAGCATTCCAGTTAGTGTTCAGTGGAACTGGTAATTCCGATCATTCAAAGGAAAACCTGCTAGAATGTGCGGAATTTACTACTTTCCCTCGAGGGCTGTGAGATAGGATTGTATAATAGTGTTGTTACATAAAAATGTAAAAAAACAACTTTTTTTTTAACTTCTGTCGAGAGCGTCTAAGCTACAGGAATTGTATCATAATCAACCGTTAATGTTCCCACTGCTGGGATATAAGGCTCCTCTCTTCGTGAGGGAGTGGGCTGTATTCTACCTAGCGGGCCCAGTGCGGGTAAATGTCATACGTCTTCAAAAGTTTGGTTGTAGGACATGCCGGTTTCCGAGAGGTTATGTCTATCTGGTTTCATTACGTCTTATCGTATGTCAGACTGGGAACTACAACTAAGAATAGAATAGAAAACATTTATCCGACACAGACACAACACAACAGCAACACATACAAAAAGAGAACAATAAACATAACAATAAAATTGCAGTAAAATTGTGCTAAGCGTGCCCATACCGAAAGGGTTACTTACCATCTCAGCATTTGCTGGGCGTCAGACGCATAAAAAGTGGATAGATTAAAACGTTACCAACACTCCGGTTACAACCTAGCGTTCGGTGTGGTCGAATAGATCCTGATCAACAGAATCGTGCAAGACCTGTCTCTGCCAGCAATAGTTGCGTCTATGCTGGCGGAGTCGAAACCTAAAGGGAAATGGTCTCCTTCTGTGAGACCGTGGTACTCCAGGAGGAAGGAGGCAACCGCCTCGACCCCTAAGACGTTAAAATTCCAGCTGCATCATTTAAAACAGGCGGGAATTTGGGGTCTCGGGCGCTTAGAGTGGAGACTCTGTCTGCCCACCGAGTGACTTCGGGGAAGACGGCGCACAATGGTCACGTGCTGCCTTACACACTTCCACAGTAAGTTTCGAGAAGACCCCTGTACAGTCTCCCCAGATATGTGCACTAACAGGCGTTGCACAGAGGGGGTTTCGGACAAGTCTTCTCAGAGGTAACGGTGCCCCCTTTCATGTGCAGATAGTGACCACCGCGGTTTTAGTAAGGTAAAAATCCCACACTCGGTCTTACCGCCAAAACCGGCACACAGGCTCTTTTGAAGGAGGCGTTGCTAGTACTGTAGCGTACGCTATTTTCGTCAACATTGTCAGCGAGGTAGAGAATTTAACTGCAGAGCGCGTTTTGAAGACATCCCCCAGAAAAAAAAGGTATGGTCGATTTTTCCTCACCCATTTCCATCATGGATTTAGTCAATCCTACGAGCAACGATTTCAAATAAAACAGTTCCTACATATAAAGCTCTTGCTTTAAGAGACTGTTTCCCTTTACGACAGCAACAGGCAACTCATCTCAACATGTTTCCGTAATCGTGCAATAAATGCAAATAGCAATTCAAGTAGAATGCAATTTTCTAAACGAGCGTAACTATACAAATAGCTCGTTTGTATGGGAAATACGATTTTGCTCAGTACCGGGTTTGGTACAAGAAGGAAGAGCGATTGAACAAAATGTGTGATTTTAATTGTTATGTGGATATTATGGGTAATTTTCTGTATCAAATAAGTATTTGATGTTTAGTTTTTTGTCTGGACTCCATCATCATTTCAGCCGAGAGAAGTCCACTGCTGAACTGCCTTCCTCAAAAGGGGGGTTTTGCCATAATCGCCACGCTTGGCAGGCGGGTTGGCGATCGCAGTATGGTGGTAAAATGCATATAGAACGCGGCTGCCCATTCTCTAGTAAGTCCCTTAGTCGCCTTCTACGACACCCACGGGAAGAAATGGGATGGTGCTAATCTTTTACGTCCGGCACCACACGGAACTTGTCTGGACTAGTAGAACTTAATCTGTCCAAAACCATGTTACAGAAAAGATCATAAGTTTTACAAAACCTTTTATTGGTTTTGGTGCGGTTGTTTTTATAGTCGTTAGTCGAAGTGATATATCTGCAAAAATGTGAATCATCTGTACAATAAGAATGAATTAATGCAAGGCGGTGGTATTTTTAAGAAATTTGTCATGGCAATAACCCTATACAACGATTTTTTTTTTAAGTATGATATCTCACAGGTGAACCTATGGAGGCTGTCGGCTACTTAACCGGATTTGCCTGTGGCTGCCTGTGGCTTCCAGCCAGGGCCTAAAACCTTAGCGGCTACACCCTAAGGACCCCTGTGGGGTACGGACCTCGGCTTAGACCTCTGGAAGTGGGCAGCAAGGGACGAACTGGATCGGAATGAGCTGTACAACTGAGAGCCAAAGAAACATTAAGTAATTTTACTTCATAACAAAAAATTACTCCAACACTCTTGTCACTTGCACCAAAAACCATGCGGGGAAGTAGAAATAGTAGAATCTAGGACTACAAAGTGGAATGGAAGAACTTAAATGTTCCCCGACGCAACTTTAAGCAAAAAGTTCTCGCTTCACATTCGTTTCATTCAAGTTCCTAAACAATATTATCAAGAATGTTGGAGGGGAGTTATTTCCTCATTGAAAGAGGAACAACTTTTTATTTTAAATTTTCGATGTTAATTTAGGTGTGAGCGGTATTGTGAAATAAATACTGTTGCTGTACCTACTTGTTACTTCCTTCTTCTTGGTTTTGTTATTTCAGTGTACAATGTTTCATTATGTTTTCATTTGAGACTTGTTGCGTGTTATGATGAGGAGTTTCCGTTTTAATTCTTAAATTTACATTTGTCTTACATCTAATGTCTGGCAAAATTGCTATGAGCACGTGGTAGAGGAATGATGAAAATGTCGAGAGAAACGTATTGAAGTGCGGGCAGACCAAAGCAACGATGGATGGACTGTGTGAAAGATGTTATATGATGATGATATGGCAAGAAAGGAAGTGACTGCAGAGGTGACGACTAAAGTGGAGTATGGAAGAAACTCACATGTTGCACCAACCCTGAATAAATTAGAATAAGGGCAGGAGAATGTAATTGATTAAACTAGGTTTCACAGTGTTGTAAACAGCAGTAACTGGGACTCGTGTAATAGTTCTCACTATTACATGATCCTAGTCTTTTTTCTACGAAATCGAACCAGAAATCAAAATATTAAACTGATCCTACGTCTTCAATTTGGCAATAAAAAAAAACAAACAATTTTAAAGTATCTATCACCTACATCTAACTCATAAGGTACACAATAATTCTCTTACAACACAACATCTAAGAAACCGATACCAGACGAGTACTTATCTACCTACAAACCGAACCAGACCAGATGACTATCAAGACCAACAATAGTGTTCGATGGGAACCGAACGGTTTCTATCGTATGCTATCATTCATTAACACCATTGGCACATTCTGATAAATTGTGAGAACGCTTTTTATTGCCTTACGAAGAATTACTATAGTTAAGACTACCTATTTTAAAGTAGAAAGTGAGGCAATTTTGCCACGGATTGGTAAACAAATAGAGTGGTAATGTGGGAAAATTGTAAAAGTATACCTCCACGTACCTATGACACAGATAATATTCAAATAGAAACGCAACTTGATAAGTAAAAAACGAATTGCATACAATTATGCTAAACGATAGGATGGAGTTTAGAATAGTCTGATTCTAAGTGCACATTTGAACTAAGGTGAACGGTTTTCTTAGTCATCTGGTGATAAATGATCACAAACGGCCATGAGGATTCGCAATACCAAAGGAGTCACTTAATGCACGTAACCAACCTTTCAGAAAGACGCACTATAAAGGTTATCTGCAAAAGACGACCTTACGTTGTTACTGGCTGGCGATACATAACTTTATTGACATTCAAATAGTCACATTTATTTAGACATAGAATAGCAGAAAAAAAGTAGGTGGGAGATCGGGCTGACCAACCAAAAGGAAGAAGATTAAAATAAGATTCTTAGAATTATCTAGGAATAATTATCGTTTACCCCGTAGTTCTTAAACGCTTCTGCAAGGTCGAAATCGCATCGACATTGTCTGTCTCTTTTCTAGTTTACAGTTTTCGATGCAGAAGAAGCAACAAGAATCAATACTCTAATGACAGCCGTTTTGCGACTCCCGCGTATCTCCCAAGGCCAACACTGTAATACGAGGAACAATCTTAGCACTCCATTTATTATTCCTCTTTGTAATTTAACTAAGCCGGTAGACGCAAGAAGCGTAAATGAAATAGACGCGAAGATTCCGTTTGTGATGAATAGACCTAATACAGCTGGAAGAAATTACTGCTGTGACAGATGACTTGTTAACAGGCCGTCGTTCTTTCTTGGGAAGCTTTGTGATTTCTGTGCAGTTTTGATGCATATTTTGAGAAGCCGATTTGCCGAGATTTGGCCACTGGTTGTGCCAGACTTTTGTGTAGGTTTTAAAGGTCGTGTGTTTTATGTGGTTAGGATTTTTCTTGCACTGTATTTACAGAAAATAGCGCGCATTTTTTAGTGACTTCAAAAAGGAGGACGTTCTCAAAATTCGCCAATATGTTTTTTTTTGTCCTTTATAAAGTTTTAGTATCTTTGCTTGTGTAGTTTTTGCGTTAACTTGTATAGTACGTTTTTAATCCAATTGTGTATCTTGATTTGAAGGCAGACGGGTGAAATGTGGAAGGGAAGACAGACGCTGGCAGAGAGTTACGTACTTTGGCTGTGCCTTTGACAAAAGAATCGTGTTTCTTACGGCAATAGATAGATACTTTTTATTGTGTAGGTAGGAGTACCTGCCATTGTTTTCCCCTTATTATTTTTCTTAATTTATACGGAGGTATAAATTAAGAAAAATAATAAGGGGAAAACAATGGCCGGGATTAAGATTGATTTCTATAATGTCCGTAAAATCGTTATCTCTTATGCAGTGTGGTCTAACGGTAAAATCTCCCAGAGGCAGAAAAATGCCACAACCAGTCGGATCCATTAGGCACGTCCTATTTCAAGCCCGGTTGCCGATAAATCTCAGCGAAACCGTGCCTTTAGGATTTATTCGCTTTTAATGCATCCGATTTAGGGAGTCTGTTAATACTACAGGTATTTAGTGATGTGGTTCTATTACAAAAATATTTATTATTTTTTAGATGTGGTGTCTGAAAATATAGAAATAAATAGCTTTCAGATATAACTCGCATCTCAAAACGGCGAAGGAAAACATCGTGAGGAAACATAAATAATATTCACTGTGAAAGTTGTTCAGGTGGTGTGTGTATAGAGAGAAGAAAAAATTATGCGTTTCTATCATAATTATGGTGAAAAAAAAAACAAACAAGTGATCGTGAAAAGTAGTTGTACACCGAATTTTCAATGAATACAAACTAAAGGTAAAGTCGCGAGCTTGAGGACGGCGAGTAATGGGTAGCTCGCTGTCCGGTAAGCACCAAGCCCGGGTCGACGGCGCATTGTGTTCCACGCGCGCCTCAAAGAGATGTCAGCACCAACTGGTGGGGTTCGCAAGGGCCGATGCCTGCCAGGGGTGCGGGTTGTTCGAAAGAGATACCGCGGCCCCTGGCACACAGGGAACTGAGGGAACATGGGTGGGTTTTAGTCAGTAAAAGTCTGACACGCTATCCTGCACCACCCAGAGCGGGATAAGTTATTTGATGATTTCCCACCCTAAAAAAAAAGGTAAACTCAATCGTAAGTTCAATACAAAACAATATGATTACTTAATTTAATTGCCTCACAGGTTGCATGCTGTGTAGGTTATTACAGCAAAAGATTATTCTGTTTTTTTGGCCTTTAAAAAATACTGCCTACCCTGTCTAAAAACTCTGTGCACGCCACTGCCCACACTCGGCCGGCGTGGTGGATGACACCCCACGCCCTCTCTCAGAGAGGAGGCCTGTGTCTCAACAGTGGGAAAATTATAGGCTGATTATGAGATGAGATGATAACTCGCATTCCAATCAAAATGTTCATAAGCCTCACCTGCACTGGAATCCGAATTCGAATTTTTAAATTCGTTTGTAACGGCCATACTATTAAGAATTTTATCATCAATGACGCTATTACGTTCCAAAGATTTTTGCCGCTTAATCCCATCGGCTTACCCATATCTTATGTCACTCTAGGGACACCTACCCTTAACTGACACTGATAAATCACCCCCACCGCTAATTACTTCATAAAGTAAACGAGAGGATATCTCGCTAAATGCAGTCACGCATCAAGGCCCAGAAAAAGCCGATAAAAGTAAAAAAAAAACCCTGGGAGACTAATTTTTGAGAAGCAGTGGTTGCCCCAACTTACGGGTTGTAGGACGTGGGTTTGTACCCAGACAGGCGTTTTATATTGTGTCAATAATTTCATCACCACTGCTCTCAAAACGGTGAAAGAAAACATCGTGAGGTAACCGGCATGTCGAGTTTTTGGCGGGATCGCGTTGGAACATGTCGCACGTATTTTCATTTTCATGAATTGGTAGTCAATTATTCAATTTAGTTACGTGTGAGTACACAAGTGTAGTGAAGGTGAAAATAAGTGACTTTTGTTTTTTTTGGGTGGTTAATCATCAAATAACTTCTCCCGCTCTGGGTGGAGCAGGAGGGCGTGTCAGACTTTTATTGACTAAAACCCACCCGTGTTCCCTCAGTTGCCTGTGTCGCGGTATCTCTTTCGAACAACCCGCACCCCTGGCAGGCATCGGCCCTTGCGGACCCCACCAGTTGGTGCTGACATCTCTTTGAGGCGCGCGTGGAACACAACGCGCCCTCGACACGGGCTTGGTCCTTACCGTTCAGCGAGCTACCCATTACTCGCCGTCCGCAAGCAAAATAAGTGACTAATGTGGACTTTTCGTGTTCCCCCCAAAAACTCCTACTAGGTTGTTGTAAAGTTACTACCGCTTTACAATAACTTTGATTTGACTAACTAAAGACGACTATGACTGTTTTGTAGTTTTGTAACTTCGTGTCCGATATCGGGCCATTTACTTGATCGAAAAGAAAAATTACTTGACACTGGCTAAATGCACAAACCGTGCGAAGCCATAAGCCAAAAAAAAAAAACTTGAGAGGTGTCAAGGGACACCCGGATGGAACGAAGATAAAAAAAAAAAAAACAAAATAATAAATTATATAAAAGACGAAATGAAAATATCTGGCTTGTTTTCTATAAGAGAGAGAGAGACAGACAGAGAAACATGCGCACACCGCACGGCTTACAATAGCTTACTATAGCAAAAAGTGTCGTTACAACTTTTCGTATGAATTTTTTCCGTCTAGCCCCCTTTCACAACGCGCGTTAAGGAACTTCGTTCCCAAAAAACTGGCATATCCTAGAACTAAAAGAAGACATGTCCGCGGCATGTGTCCCAGGAGTGGGACCATTATAGGCTGAATATGCTATTGTATGTGGAATTCGGATGTCATGCGCTTGTAGTGCAAAGTAATAAGAAAAATGTTAAGAGGAAAGTTTGGAGTATGAATTAAAAGACTAGGGGTAGACCAAAGAAACGGTGGATGGACTGTGTGAAAGTAGATATGGCTAGAAGGTGGTGACTACCGGGATGACGAGTACACTCATAGAGTTAATGTTAAGCCGACCACATATAAATTAGGATATTAGCTTACGCGATATCGCCTATGATCGCATAGGCCTTTATCCTAATTATCCATATCGATGAAGGTATATTTACTAACGTTTAACACTCATAGGCTAGTTAGTGCCTATATTGTGCTACTGCGGCATGGCCAAGGCCTCTTATACTGAGGAGGTATGACGTTGCTTCTAAAGTTTATCATCACTGACATCGGTGACGGAAACCTAGACTTTATCTATAATACAGAAAAAGTATTTATTCGGTGCGCAAATTTTAACCATGAATTCAGCATACCATTCTAGCACACCCAGCGAAGAAATTTTTTGTCAGTTTTACAAAACAAAAATCAGCAGTTTCATAGAAAAGTGCAAAACCTACGCGGTCAAAATGTATGGAACAGCTGGTTTTTTTTTGTATAGCCGACGAAAAATTTCTGCGCTGGGATGTCTAAAATGATATGCTGAATTCATGGTTACAGTT